>JAJHZJ010000391.1:910755-2256301 GCA_023548195.1 Bettongia penicillata ogilbyi
GAAAGGATCCACTCCTTTTCTGTTCACTAGGAAAAAGCTAGAGCCGTTGATGAAAGTACAAAAAAAATAATAATAAATTAAATGTACGTTTAATCCAAGTTACTTCATTCTCTAGTGGAAGGCTATTCAAACAGCACCCTCTTGTGGTCACTGGTGCCATCTTCCATATAAATGCATTGACATGGCAGGAGTCAGAGAGAAGGGGTGTCTTTAATGTTCAGATAATGCCAGAATGCTTGAGCCTTAAATGATCATCTGTGACTGGACCATCTAGTGGGAAACAAAGGAAAGCCGTTCTTTCACTCTGAGTCACAAGATCTTGAAGAGATGGCCAAAAAAAAGGAGACCTGGTTCTGTCATTGGCCAATTGTATCACCTCCATCTTCTCCCTGAGCTTCAAATGAAAACTTCCAATTCTAACTTCCTCTGATTCTGTCCATCCGCAGGAGGGGGAGCGTATGGTAAAGTGGGATAAGGATTGGATATGAAGTCTGAGGACCTGGATCTGAATCCTGGTTCGAATATTTACCATTCATGGAGCCTTTGGCAAATCATTTAAAATTTAGGGGCACAACGTGAATGAGGATAGCATGGTGTTTATGGTCCAATGAGCACTGGCCTGGAGCCGAAGGACCTAGGTGCAAATCCTGATTCTGCCACTGTGTCCTTTAGGCAAGTCACTTAATCTTAGTCAACTAAGTAGCACATTAGATAGATAGGCTGCCAGGGCCTGGAATCAGGAAGATAGACTCATCTTCCTGAGTTTAAATCTGGCCTCAGATACATACTAGCTGTGTAACCCTTGGCAAGTCACTTAACCCTGTTTGCATCAGTTTCCTCATCTGTAAAATGGGTATAGTAACATCCATCTCCCAGAATTGTTGTGGAGATAAAATGAGAGATTTGTAACGTACTTTGTAAACCTTAAGGTGCTATATCAATACTCTTCATCTGTCAAATGGCTGTGGAGGTCACTTCCAGCTTTAGCACTATGATACTATGACTTCTGAGCTTCCTGTCATCTTTAAATATATAGTCCTATAACACAATGTTTATTTGTCTGAAAAAAAAGGAATTTGATCTTAGATCCAACGTTCTGGAGACCATGTCTTCATGAGCATCAGTGGAAAGATAGCTCTTTTCTTTGTCCCTCCACAGGTGCAGATCACAACCCCTCCATGACATCTCATTCTGTGATATTCTTGTCAATCGATCAGCTAGCATTTATTAAGTGACTACTATATGCCAGGTTGGGTGCCAGGCACTATGAATACAAAGACCACACAATGAAACATTTCTTGCCCCCAAGAAGCTGGCATTCCATCAAGGAAAACATGTGCATAAGCAAGCATAAAATATATGGAAAATAGAAGGCTCAGAACCTGAAGAACAGTGGCTACAATCGCTTCACACTATGTTAAACAGTGAGTCAGTGGCCAATCATAGCTCCTGAAGCCTGGAGCTGCCTGTTTCCTACCTGCTTCCCATGAACTGGAGGCACAGAATGAGATGTACACGTCCAGACCTGGTCAATATATGGTTGGCCTTGATTATTCCTATTTATTGACTAATTCCTAAATATTATTTCCTTACAAAGGAGAACTTGCATTTGTAGAAAACAGGGGAGACTTATGAGGATTCAAAAGGAAAGAAGAAACATCTTTAAAATACACAGTAGCAAACAGAAGGAAGTTTTGAAAGAGATGCAGCAAGCAGGGCAGCAATGGTATCACTGTGTTGAATTTGTGATGTTTTTAAAGCAAGCTGCATGAAATATTCTGACAGTTTCGCATACAAGCTTCTTTTTTCACTTATTCTTTGTAAATGGGACTGTTTGTAATTTTATAATCAAATTAAATAAAGGTAAATTTGGGAAAGGCACGAGCAGGTTAGGAATCAGGAAAAGCTTCATGTAGGTGTATTATAAATTGTTTTTGTTTTTTTTTTTTTTGAAGGAAATAGGGTTCTAAGAGGCAAAGGTGAGGAAATGCATTTCAGGCAAGGAGGACAGCAAGCACCAAGGTATGGAGGTGGGAAAAAAAGCATCTCAAGGGGCAACAAGGTGGCCAGTTTGGCTGGATTGTAGAATACAGGAAGGAGAATAAAGCATTAAGGCTGAAAAACTCAGTTGGACCTAGGGTGTAAAAGACATATGGTCAAGGCAATAGGGAGCCATCACTGTTTGTGGGAGACGATGCCATGATGAAACCTACACTTTAGGAAAATCACTTTGGGGGCTGAGTGGAGAATGGACTATAGAGGGAAAGAGCTGGGAGGCAGAGACCAATGGTAGAGGATTTATCCAATGTGCTGGAAGGTTTCCTCTGAATCTTTTAAGCTCTAAATCAGTCAATGCTTCTCTAAGGCATCCAGGTGAGGTCCATTATGCTCACTTATATGAATAGCACCCCTTCCATTTATGGCCATACATGACCCCAATGATGTCAATATCTTTAATGACATCCACTAGACTGGCTGTGTCTTCACTCCTCTCCAGAAGGCACTCCTAGCTTTCCTGGACTTTCTCTACAATGCCCCAGTACCATATGTCTTTTTTCTTTTCTCTTTCACCTCTTCTATGTGCTGTCTTCCCCTATTAGTATGTAAGCTCCTTGAGGACAGGGACTATCTTTGCTCTCCCCAGAGCTTAGTACAATGTCTAGCACATAGTGGGCACTTAATAAGTGCTTGTTGGCTTGACTCTCATAGTTCTATTGCCCTTTGCATCATTGGTCATTTGGATCCTTCAAATTTCCTGGTCTCCCATTATTTCCAGCCATAGAGCATCACCTAGAGAAGGTTGGAGTTCAAGAAATGGGCTATGGTGACATCTAGCAGTTTGGGATCAGTAGCAAGTACCAGGCACTTTCCAAAACGCAGCCCAGCCTACAGGCTATATCCATGGCAATTGTATTATAGCACAGGAGGAAAATACTGTATTTGAAATTGGAAGTTGTCAAGTCAAACCCAGTTCACTCACTCACTACCTGTGTGACCTTAGGTAAGCCAAAGTAGATAAGTGGTGCAATGGTTAGAGCACTGGGCTGGGAGTCAGGAAGACCCGAGTTCAAATCCACCCTCAGACACTTGCTAACTGTGTAAGACTGGGTATGTCACTTTACCTATGTCAGGTTCAGTTTCCTCATCTGTTAAAAAAAAAATTAATAGCACCAGGAATGTTGTGAGTATAACATAATATTTGCAGAGTATTCCTCAAATTTTAAAATGCTACATAAATGCTAATGTTATTAAACCTCGGTTTTCTCCTCTATAACAGGAGATTAGACTAAATGACCAATGAACCCACGAATCCTAACTCTAGTTTGTCCTGCAAAATGAGAAAGGCTTTGGATTTAAGCTAACGAAATCTTCTGTTTACAGACTACCTCAACCACATATGGAGAGAAATTAAGGGATTAAAGGGATCTTCTCATCAAGTCCACTCCCTCCCTTTACAGAAGAAAAAATTGAGACCCAGAGCAGTTGTGACTCACCCAGGGTCCCACAGCTAATAAATGTCTGAGGCCAGGTTTAAAGTCAGGTCTTTCCAACTCCATTCCCAGGGGCTTCTCTACCACGCCAAGCTGTTTAAACTTCTCCCTGAAAGTTGGCCATAAGGTGATGAATTTTAACTCAGCCAAGGAAATCCATGAAATGGACAAAAATACCAGATACAGTATTTACCATGAATGGCATTTTCTGTGAATACTGTTAACCTCAGTATTGAATGAAACAAACTAATATGGGCTCTGAGTCATTCCAGATGTAGTATAGGAAATAATTTTAAATGAAAATTTAGTTAATAAATAATCTTTATAATGATAGCAAACATTCAAATTAACTGGACATAACTTTGGTTCTCCAGTTGGATCTCAGAAGAATCCTGCCTCTGTTCATCGGTGCCTCTGTGGAGTGTGTGTGTGGTTTTTTTCCTCCTTACATTAAGCTGGGAAGCTGCTTGGTCAACTAAAAAACAGCCTTCGGGTTCAGGATCCCCAGAAATGACTAGAAAGAAAGGAAAAATGTCAAATCATGTGCCTTTTACATTGCACTTTGCACATTCCTGATATTTTGTTCAGCTACATTTCAGTACTTTCTACCGAATTCTCTTAGGAAGAAATGGTAACCAAGCCCCTTTTCTTTCCAAAACCATAGGAAACCCTTTGTCTAGTCCAGGGGTGGGGAACCTTCGGCCTCAAGGCCACATGTGGCCCTCTAGGTCCTCAAGCTCAGCCCTTTGACTGAATCCAAACTTCACAGAACGAATCCCCTTAATAAAAAGATTTGTTGTGTAAAACTTAGACTCAGTCAGAAGACTGCACCCAAGGTCCTGAACTTATGAAAAAAAAACCTAGGACATCTTAATGTGTGGAACACCACATTGAAATCCCTATTATTAATCCCACCAAAGTTCTCTTATCATTATTGTTATGAAGATAAGATGGGGTCATTGCAAGATGTTGGCAAATGTTGATATGGAAATTTTTGGCAGCAGGATACAAGTTCAAGGTTTCATAAACTTCATGGCCCACAGCTATGATTCTTTTTCTCTAGGGATAGGAGAATTAAACTCAGTCATAAAGTGCCAGGCACAAAATGTTAAAATGCACCCAAAACAAGTTGGTATCACTCAGATTCTTATCTCGCTTTGACATGTTTGGTGTTACGGCCCCAGAGTAGCACAGGACTCAGTAGACCCAGACGTAGACATTCATCCATTCAATAGTCAAGGAATACTTCAGCATTACAGGACTCCCAAATGCTTCTCTCAAAGGGTTGGAAGTCAGACCATACAGAATAGTCCAGAGATAAGGAACCTGTGGCCTTTTAGGTCCTTGAGTTCAGCCTTTTGGCTGAGTCCAAGTTATACAGAAAAAATCCTTTTATCATGGGGATTTGTTCTGTGAAATTTGGATTCAGCCAAAGGACCACATTTGAGGATCCAGAAGGCCACATAAGGCCTTGGGGTAGAAGGTTCCCCACACCTGGAAGAGACACAAAGGGGATGTCAGGGGACCCTGGACCATTAAAACCAAGCCACCACACCTTGTAGTCTTACATGGCTGTGCACTCATTATTTCTCCTACACATTGCTCAGTGAACATCATCCAAGATTGGCCCCCTTAATGTCTATATACCAGCACTGACTTCATCAAACTATTCTCTACTATTCAAGCCAGGTACAATAGAGTTTCTGAAGACTTGTGACCCTACATCATCCTACATTCAATAGACTCAGGTGGCTCACTGTCATCACCAATCATCATCATCATCTTCTTCATGTCCAGTTGCTCAGTCATGTCCAACTGATCATGACCCCATGGACCACAGCACATCAGGCTCTTCTATCCTCCACTATTTCTCAAAGTCTGCCCAAGCTTATATTAGTTGCTTCTATGACACTGTCTATCCATCTCATCCTCTGCTATCCCCTTTTCCTTTAAATCTTCAATCTTTCCCAACATCAGGGTCTTTTCCAATGAGTCCCATCTTCTCATTATGTGGCCAAAGCATTTATGCTTTAGCTTCTAGTGAATTCCTTGAATTAAGATCTTTAAATATTGGCTGATTTGATCTCCTTGCTGTTTAAGGGACTCTCTAGCACCATAATTCAAAAGTGTCAATTCTGCAGCACTCAACTTTCTTTATAATTCAGCTCTCACTGTCATTCATTGCCACTGGAAAAACCATAACTTTGACTATATAGACCTTTGTCGGCAAGGTGATATCTCTGTTTTTTAGTGTGGTGCCCAGATTTGCCGTGGCTTTCCTTCCAAGGAGCAAGCATCCTTTAATTTCATGGCTGTCATCACCATCTGCAGTGATCTTGGAGCCCAAGAATAGGAAATCTGACACAGTTTCCAATCCTTCTCCCTCTATTTGCCAGGAAATGAGGGGACCAGTTGCCAAGAACTTACTTATTGTTACGTTAAGCTTCAAGCCAACTTTTACACCCTCCTCTTTCACCCTCATCAAGAGGCTTCCTTAATCTTCATTACCACTGGCATTTATATTGTACCTACTATGTGCCAAGCAGTGCACTAAAGTACTTTACAATTATTATCCCACTTGATTCTCACAACAACCCTGGGAGCTAAATGCTTCTATTTTCCTCATTCTAGTATTGAGGAAACTGAGGCAGACAGAGGCAAAGCGACTTGCCCAGGGTCAACCAACTAGTGAGTGTCTCCACCTGGATTTGAATTCATGTCTACCTGGCTCCAGACCCAGTGCTCTCTCCACTGTACCACCTAGATACCTAAATAAAAATAAAATTCAATTCCCAACTAACATCCCACCTACAGGAATCCTTTCCTGATCCCCCCTTAATGCTAGGACCTTCCCTGTTTTATCATCTCCCATCTACCCTGTCTGTATCTTGTTTGTACATACCTATTTGCATGTTGTCTCCCCAGTTAGACTCTAAGCTCTTTGATCGAAGGGAAATGCTTTTGCCCTTCTTTGTATCCCCATGCACTTAGCATCATGCCTGGCACTTAGAGCTTCATAAATGCTAATTGTACAGCTGACTCCCAGCGGTTTTCCCAAAGACCCCTGTGGCTGCCAGCCATTTCTCTCATATACATGCAGCTTGATTTGATGCACACTCTAGGAGAAAGAGCCCTGGAGTGGATGTCGGAGAACCTGGCTCTCAAGGTCCTGGAATCCTGGCTCTGCTTCTTAATACTGGCAATGAATGACAGTGAGAGCTGAATTATAAAGAAAGCTGAGCGCTGCAGACTTAGAACATGTCACTTAATTTCTCTGGGCCTCAGTTTCTTCATGAATAAAAGGAGGTGATGGGAATAGAAAAGCTCTTTTCAGAAACTAGAAAAGACTGGGAAGTAGGAGAGAAAACTTAAAAAAACTAAACCAAAAACAGACTGAAAAAGAGGCATCTTCCAAACATAAACTGCAGAACAAAGGTGGGAGTGGGAAATGGGGGTGAGGATACAGGATGGGGAATGGGCTGTGGGGGTGGGAAGAAATTTCCTGTTTTATAGGACCTTCCCTAGGGGGTATTCAGGAAGAGGTCAATCACCCTGTAGACCTCTGTCTCTCCAACCACATTTTTATACAATGCTATTAAGTTGAAATGAACATCACAGAACAATTTAGAAGTGGAAAGATCCACAAAGGGACATGCATCCAAAGATCATGTCATAACATTGCCAGAAAAGCTGAGACGCTTGCATTTCACTCTATATAATTTGACAAGTTCACAGAATATGAGAGTAGAAGGGAACCTTAGAGTTCCTCAGTTCAGTCCTATTGCTTTACAAATGAAGGGCAGAGAGCAATGACTTCCCCCAAGGTCACCTGGGCTGTTAAGGGGCAGAGTCTGATCTAGAATCTAGGCTTTTAGACACCAGGTCTAACAGTCTTCCTTTTAGCCCCATGGTGGGAGAGAGATCTTGACCTGCAACTGCATCTTGGTAGGAAGTTCCTTGTGGAGAAACTTCCATTCCTAAAGCAGATCCGCAGTCTTAGAGGGGCACAAGAGAATGTGGAAGTGGTTAGGTAATTTCTCAGGGTCATGTAAAGGGAGAATTTAAACGGAGCTGGTCCAAACTCCAAAACTGGTTCGCTGTTCACACTGCCTCTGGGCTCCATTTTGAATGAAATCAACTGCTGTGAGTTAGCCTTTGAATCAGGAAGATGTGAAACAAGTTTTTCCTCTGATTCTTACTAGCGACATGACGACGGATAAGTCATTCTCAGACCCTCAGACACTTCTGGGAGACTTTACCTAAAAAGTTACAGACTCAACTCCCTACACTATGAAATGCACATGACCTTATGGGAAAAGGAGTCCTGAGTTCCAAACAACTAATTTACAAATAAATGGAACACCAACTGGGGACAGCTAGATGGCGCAGTGGATAGAGTGCCAGACTAGGAAACAGGAGGACCTGAGTTCAAATCCAGCTTCAGACACTTACCAGCTGTGTGACCCTGAGCAAGTTACTTAACCTTGTTTGTCTCAGTTTCCTCATTTGTCAAATGAGCTGGAGAAAGAAATGGCAAACTACTACAGCGTCTCTTCCGAGAAAACCCTAAAGGTCTGACGGAAAGTCAGACAATACTGAGGAACAACAAAGGAGCAGGATGGATGAGGGGCCAAGGACCAAGAGTGGTGTATACATTCATAGAATCTTAGGTAGGGAAGGAACCTCAGAGGGCGTCTAGTCCTACTCATGGACCGGAGAAAGCTCTCCTTGATCAATGATCTCAAGTGGTGTAGAACTTATTCCTTCCCAAAATAACCCTGTCTTCTTTGAGATAGGTGTTAGGAAGTTTTTCCTCAAATCAAATTAAAAGTTGCTTCTCTATAAATTCCATCCACTGATCTAGTTTTCCCTCTAGGACCAAGCAGAACAAATTGAATCCCTTAGCTACATGTCCATGAGTAAACATGAAACCAACTTTCTTGTCCAACCTAAATTTTCTCTTCTCCTGGTTAAATAAACATCATCATTTTCTTCAACCAATCCTTGAATGATATTCCAGACAATTGTGGCATCCTAGATACAGAGCTGGGAAGTACCTCATAGGTCATCTAATCCAAACTCCTCTTTTTACAAGTAAAGCAACTAAGGCCCGAAGAGGTTAAGAAACTCATCCACTGGCGAAATACTTCATCCTATTAGTAGTAACTAGCAGGGATGAAATTCGAACCCAGAACTTCTAGCATTCACCCCCATTCGGCAGTTTTTCTCCATGACGCCCCACCTCTCCTACATAGTCTAGAAGACTTCCTGTATTTTGTCAGTGTGGTGCCTAAAATATGGTTCCTAAGACTGAACACTAGTTCAGATGAGTTTTGACCAGAATAGAAACCAGACAAACTACACCCCCCTTATTCCAGACATCTTGCTTCTCTCAATAGAGTTTAAGATTAGCTTTTTTTCCCTATATATTAAACTAAAACCTACCTCTCCCTCTCCAGGGATAACCACTATAGGAAGGGCCCCAACTATGATTCCTAACATACTAACACCTAGTTTTTCTTCACAATCTTCCTTCCCCTCTCCTCCTACACAGACCCCACTCTAAGGCACTCTTCATCCTCATCCCTTTATATCTCTTTACCTTGGTCTGCTCCTGTTAAAATGTGAGCAAACACTGTCCTGTTTGTTTGTATTTTGTATCTCTACCACTTGGCAGAATGCCTGACACACAGTAAACACTTACCTATCTTTCTGTTTGTCTATGTATGTATCTATGTTTATCTGTCTGTCTTTGTCTACCTACTTATCTACCTTCTACCACCTTATCTGTCTACCTAGCTACCTACTTATCTAACTATCCACCTACCTATCTATCTATTTCCTATCTACCTACCTATTTATCTATCTACCTATCTACCCAGCTAATTAGCTATCTACCTATCTATCTACCTACTGATCTATGTATCTATTATCTATCTACCTACCTACCTATCTACCTACCTGTTATCTACCTACCTATCTACCTACTTATCTATCTACCTATATAGCTAACTACCTACCTATCTACCATCTATCTATCTCATCTGCCATTCCCACACACTGCTCCTCATTTTGCTCTCAGGTGACAAGTCTGGCCCAGAGCTCGGAACTCAGGTCCTCTCGCTGAGCAGCCTCTCTTTCCCTTCTCCAAATCCAGACACAAAAATGGTTGCCAATTTTGACTGGCCACCTCCTGTAGCTTGCAAGAGGATCCCTGAGAAGCTGGTGCCACGTACCGCACAGCTGAAGCCACCATGCGAATGGAGCCCAGGAGGATGCCCAGGGCAAACACAGGAAGATTCCTCTCCGTATCAGGCTGCTCATAGATCAGGTATGGTCCCTTGGAGGCCTCTTCCTGGAATTGGGACTGGAGCTTCAGCAGCATGTCCAGCCTTGACCCTTTGGAGCAGACCCGCCAACAGCCATGGAAGTGGGGGAGGCACTCAGATGGAACTCCTAGTAGTACAGAAGAAAGAAGTGATGGTACCAAGGGATATTACCCATCCCACTCCCATGCACAAGCACAGCTTTGACCCCCTCCCCAATCATGGGCACATACATCCCCTCTACCCACCATTGCCAAAGGCATTAGAGGAAAGCCAAATGTCTTCTCAGGATGTAGGGGATATCTCTGAGTCAGAGGGAATTTACTCCCTGTTGCCCAGTCACTTACCTTGGATCCCTGAAACAAGTCTCCTACTTTCCTGAAGGTAAAAAACAAAAATTCATCAGATTCTCAAAGGGGGAAACTTGTGGAAAGGAGTAAACCATCAGTGAAGGAACCCCAAGCAACTCTCTCTGAACCTCAGTTTACCACATATAAAGGATCTTTACCCTGCCTCCCTCATAAGGATGTTGTGAGAAACAAATAAAATGATGGATTTCAAAGCACTTTAGAAAATGCAAGAGCTATTAAAATGAAATTTATTATTATCATGATAATGACAATAATTACTCAGAGCCTGCCCCCTCCAGGAAGTTAGCCCAGACAGACAATCCTATTCCTCTTCTCCTACAACATTAACTATCTATCCCATTCACTAGGCACCTCCTTATGCCGTCATGTAGGTGGCTTTCTTTTTTCCTGCTACTGTCCTCGTACTTCACAACCTAGTCTCCCTGCTGGATGATGTTCACCTGGAGGAAAGGGACCCTGCCTTTTACTTCTTTGTATTTCCTGAGTTAGTTTGCATGAGGCGTTTAGTAAATATTTGTTAAATTCTGGTCATCTACTTTGTGAAATGGAGTGACTTTGGAGGAAGATGTCTAAATCAACCAATAAGCGTTTATTAGGTGCTGAATGTATGCCCAGAACTGTACTAGGCTCTGAGGAAGGAAATGAATCAGTCCTTGCCTTCAAGGAACATACATTCTATGGAGGAAGGCTACAAATAAATAAATATATTGAAAATAAATAAATCCAAGGTAAATGAGGGGAGAAAGTCCTAGCACCTGAAGAGAGGGGGAATCAGGATGGATCTCATATAGTAAGGAGCACCTGAGAGTTTTAAAGAAAATAAGAAATTCTGAGAAGTAGAGATGAGGCAGGAATGAATTCCAGGCATGGAGAACAGCAAATACAAAAGCAAGATAGGGTGTCATGGGTGAGCAACAGCCAAACTTGCTAAGTCAAAGAGTGCAGAAAGCACAGCCAAGTGTCATAATAAGCTTGGAAAGATCAACTGAGGGTGTGCTGTGAAGGGCTTTAAAAACCAAATAAAGTGATTCTGGAGGCACTAGGGAGCTTCTGAGGCTTACTGAGTAAAAGAGTAAATTAGGGATCCCAGTGGGACCCCAATTGCCTTTCCTTGGGTAGCATGCCAGGAAGTCCTATGGTTCTCAAACTTCTGAAGAATGGACAGACCAGAAGGTTCAGTACTGCCCCTCCTTCATCCTCCCCACTACCATCCTCAATTGCTAAAATTCATTTCTTCCACTCTGAAGAACTGGAAATTCATCAGTATGAATATTTCCTCCAGTTATAGGTCCCTAAAGTCTTAACAGCTGGTTCTTCATGAGTTTCTGTGTCCAAAAAAAAGCAAAAAGGAAAAAATTCATGACCTAGAAATAGCCAGTCTTCTGGTGGTAGGTCCCTTGACATTTAGGTGGGTTAGTTTGCAGATGACAGGTGTAGAATCCCTTACCCCAACCAACACTTGACAATCATCTGTGGCCCAGATCTTTCTGGATTGGTAGGACCAGAGCTTGCAAGCATTTTGCGGGGAAGCAGGGTTTACTTGGCACCATAATAAAGATATCACTGAAGAATTTCAAGTGAAGGCCCTAAGACCCTTACGAAAGAAAAATATCATAGGATCATGATTGAGAAATTAAAAGAATGATCTTTGCAACTGGCCCTAGGGTCAGGAGGACCTGAATTCAAATCCAACCTCAGATACTTAACAGTTGTATGACCCCGGGCTGGTCATTTAACCCCAATTGCTTCTTTAAAAAAAGCAAAGAAGGAGGGAAGGAAGGAAGGAAGGAAGGAAGGAAGGAAGGAAGGAAGGAAGGAAGAAACAATGGGAGGAAAGAAGGGAGAGAGAGAGAGAAGGGAGGGAAGAAAGGAAGGAAGGGAATGAACGAGGGAGGGAGAGAAGGGAGGGAAGAAAGGAAGGAAGGGAATGAAGGAGGAAAGGAGAGAAAGGGAGGGAGGGAAAGAAAGGAAGGAAGGAAAGAAGAAAGAAAGAAAGAAAGAAAGAAAGAAAGAAAGAAAGAAAGAAAGAAAGAAAGAAAGAAAGAAAGAAAGAAAGAAAGAAAGAAAGAAAGAAAGAAAGAAAGAAGAGAGAGAGAGAGAAAGAAAGGAAAAGAAAAACTTTTGAGGTGATCTAGTCGTTGAAGAAACTGAGACCCAACAAGGTTAAGTAAGTAGAGCCTGGATTTGAACCCAAGCTTTTCGCTCCAGCCCCCTTTTTCTTCTACACCAGGAAGGTTCCAGCTTGCCCCAAAGGTTGCCACTGACCTTCTTTCTACTGTCCATGCCAGATGCCTTCTTCCTAAACAAGGAGAAGAAGTCCTTAGAAAATGCAAGCTGTCCTTCTAAATATGGACCACTGAGGACAAAGCCTGTAGCAACAAGGCCCGGGGCTGACTCACCACAGGGTCCCAGGTGACAGAGGGCCTGGCCAGCATCCCGGCCTCCTTCCAGGACTTTCAGATCATGAAAGAGTAAGAGGGGATAGGAAGCTCAAGGACTTGATGTGGACCAGGGTGTTTGTGTATACTATATAACATCAATCAACAAACTAAGCGTTTACTATGCTTAGGAACTGTACTAATTATTGGGAGTAGTACAAGGAAAGGCAAATACATTGTTCCTTCCCTCAGGAAACTCACAGCCTAGTGAGGGAGAGAGCACACAAACAACTTTGTATATACAAGATGCATGAATGTATGTCATGCATTTATGTGATTTCAGAAGCATGTTTGTATGTGTCTTCATCTGTGTCTGCACACACTATGTGCTGTATGTGTAGCTTTGTGTGTCTGTCAAGGTACACTAATATACATATGTGTCTACTTCCACATATGCGCATTCATTAGATACAGTCAGTGTCTGACTGCTCTAAGAATTTGGCATCCGTAAAAGTGCCAAAGTCCACTCATCCTCAATTTGAACCCTCAGTAAGCAAGACAAATTTGTGGGGAAAGGTTAGAAAAAGAAAACTTCAGATATGGGGAGATGGTTATGGGTCAGACCAGATGCCTTATGCCCAGAAGCTGTACCCAGATAGCCCAATGACCACCTCCAGCCTCGTCATCCCTGAGGCCTCAGGGGCATGGGGACCATGAGAAGGGTAGCCCATGGGAATGCAGGGGTCCTCAAGGCAGCAGAGCTAACTACCTACTAAGGGGCATTTTTCAGACATGAGGGATTGGGATAGATTGCTATCAAGACTATCCTCTTCTTACCAGTTGGGAACTGCCCAGTCACACCCACCCCTGCAGCAAACCCTGAGCTAAAAGAAACAATCTTACTTGCTCCTGGTATCGGTCCCCTTTATCTCCTCTGGGCCACAGCATTCACACTCTGAAAGAGAGAAAAAGTTCATCATGTGCTAAGACAGAAGCTCCAGTCATCTGAACCTCAAAAACCTGACAGGCTCAGGGAGAAAGATGGATTCTACTGTCACCTACCCTAGCTGTAACCAGGAATATTCCTAGTTTTTCTGTTTCCTTGTCTGTAAAAGGGGGAGAGAGATCTCATCCCCGCCCCCCAAGGACCAGATAAGACTCATGGCCAGCTCTGCATGTCTCTTGAGTCACACATAACCAAATCAGAAAATAGCAATCCATGGATTTGGGCTGTCTTCACAACTAAACTGACTGAATTGCACGGTTCATTTATTAGTGCAAATCAGTCCTGGCAATGATTTGACTGGCCGCTTGTGGAGCCCACATAACTGCCCTGATATGTCACTTGCTTGACACTTACCATCATCCGTGTGAAACAGCTGCTCTGTCTTGGCTTCCTTATCTCTCTTCCAGTCTCCAGCTGCTGTTGCAAGGATTCTCATCATTTGAATCCTCTTCTCCTTCCTTTTCTCCCTCTCTTTGGTTCGCCTTTCTTCTAGATCCTGCCTGCTGTTGCCGCTCAACCTCTCCGTGAGGGACCTGATGAGTTACAGGGTCAGTCAGATTAAATGCTATCCAGGAGGGCTTTCTAACTAACAGTTCAGAAAACTCTGAAGTCCAGACGAGAGATGAACTAACTCTCAGACAAGATGTTAGGAATCTCCAGAGGGCGGAGAAGGAAGACTAAATGGAGAATATCAGATGATAGAGAACCCTTACCAGAATTCAGTCCTAGTTGTATGATAATGAATGACAAAGGGGATTGTAGTGATTGTCCTATGAACTTTCAAAACATGAAAAGTGGAGGACACTGGCTATTACATCCAAGTTACATGGAAGCCTGTCATTCCCCAAGAGTAGAAAAAACCTTGGACTAGAATTAGAGGATCTAAGAGTAAGTCATTCAGTTAATCAATAAGTATTTATTAAGCACTTACTATGTTCCAGGCACTATGCCAAGCACTGAGGATATAAAAAGAGACAAAAGACAATCCCTGCCCTCAAAGACCTCACAATCTAATGAAGTGTGATGAAAAGAGTGTTAGTTTAGGGTTAGTGATCTTAAATTCTTCTTCTGACAATAATTACCTTTCTAACCCTGAGCAAAATCATGAAATTAATGGTTTTTGCCCTTGTTTGTATCCTCAGCACTTAATGCCCAACATATAATACATGCTTAATAAATGGTTTTTGATTGCCAAACTCCCCTAGCCTTTTGTTCTCCTATAAAATGAAGGAGGTGAGTTGAATGACCTTTAAGGTCATTCATCAATGGTCCTATGGGCCCTGGGATCTAGGCCTGGCTAAGACACTAACCAGTCACATGACTTTGTTTCAATCAATTCCCCTCCTCCCATAGTCAGTTTCGTCATCTGTAAAATGAGGAATTTGGATAGATTCATTCATTTGCTAAGCATTTGTGAAGAGCCACTTATGTGCAGAGCACTATGCTAGCCTTGGGGGAAGGGACAAAATTTAAATGTTCACTAAGGTCCCTGGAAGTTAGCTCTAAGTGATGTCCTTTGAACAGTTAAAGATGGAGGGGAACAAACTCAAAGACCTGAGGATTAAAGGGTTCCTGGCCTTTAGAGAAGAGGTGTGCTCACACTGACGTTAAGGGATCGCCATCTGTACTTGGATGGAACATGCCTCCTGGATTAGAAAGAGAAGACCCCTTACCTCATTTGGGGGATGCAACCTTGTATAGTTTTCACAGAGTAACTTATGGCTCCCACGTTAAGGTGAGGAGAGAGACACCACAATCACTAAGTCATAGAACACAGAGTCATAGAATCAATTGAGTCATAGAAAGGACTAGCCGGAGGTCACCTGGTCCATCCCCCTGCCTCAAGAAGGGGCTCTAACTTCCACAAAGGTGAGTCCCCATGGTCTGGCCTGGAAAGAGATGTAGATTTAGAGTCAGAGGGTCTAAGATGGAGCCACCTCTGGTATAGCCCATGTAATCCAGGGCAACATTGCCTCTCTCTGGACTTCAATGGCCAAACGAGGTGACTAGCCCAGATCAGGGCTTCTCCACCTGGCTTCTTCAAACTTCCAAAGATCTTTGGATAGATTTCAAAGGGTCTGTGAACTTAGACTGGGAAAAGTTACATCTTTATTTTCATTAATTTCTAACTGAAATTTAGCCTTTTTCCATTATAATTAAAAATAATAACAAAGTTTATTGTTGTGAGAAGGGGTCCATAAGCCCCCTCCCCATTACTCCAAAGGCATCCATGACCTGGATAATTTTGAAAAGCCCTCCCAGCTTTAAATACTATGATCCTAAGGTGATGTCCTTCGGATGTCTTTGGTATTCCAAAGAGAAGCTTCCATGAACTCTGAGGCAGTGACTAGTAAGAGGAAATATGTGCTTTGCTGAAAGGCAGATGTTTTTCTGGGTTTTGCAGGCCCAGGACAACCTTCTGTGGTCATGTAGTGAGCAGAAAGTGCACTGGGCTTGGAGTCCCACCCACAAATGGAAGGTGTTCCCTTCTCTTCAGCCTAACATTTGTTTGAGAACCTGTCTCCTCACCTCAAGTATCCTGCGGGTTCTTATTGAGACCAGAACAGTGACACCAAGAATAAGGAAGTGGAAGAGAAAAATCACTTCTAGGGCCCAAGCACAGAACAGAAGCCACAAGATGTTCTAGACCTAGGTCAGCAGAAGCTGAGATGAGGATTTATCTGGAAGTCTAGACACATCTGGATTTGAATTTAGAGGGACTAGTGAGTGTTACACAGGAGCTGAGTTATTGGGGAGAAATGCTCATATGTTTGTTCTTGCTCTTCTTCTAAGTGAAAGTTAATTGGTGTTAAATGGTTAAATGGTACTGGAGCCCTAGTCATTGGCCCCAAAGCATAATTCCAGGCAAACTGGAGAAGTTGGGGCTGCCCAAACAAACCTTGTGCTTCCTTGACTACAGGCCTATGATGGTAATCTGGGCCTAACATCCCTTACCTTCCCTCCATATCTTTCCATGTAAAATTCCTCCCCATGCTTTAAAGCCCAACTCAAATGTCCCCTCCTCCAAGAAGCCTCTTCAGGTCCCCTTATTCGGTAGCATCCTTCCCACAAGCACCTCTTAACTATCTTTCATTTTATAACTCTTTAATATGTAATTGCAGGGTAAAAGGCGAGGGAGCTTTTCCCAACATGGGAATGATACTCAACAGGGATGGCAGCCAATAGGAAACAATGTGGCCACTGTACCTAGTTTCACAGTCAGGCTGGAGGCTGCGACCTATTATAATAAGGTATACACATTGATCCCCCCCACCTTCCCCTCCCTACCCCAGTCAAGCCACTCAGGGCTCAGACTTTAATAGAAACTTGTCAATTAAAGAGCTTATGTGATATTAATAGGAAACTACCCCACAAACCCTAAAGCAAAGTCAGTCACTGAAAGGAGGGTATTCTCTGAATTGACTAATAAAGTGAAAAATTCAGAGCCCCAGAAAACTGAATTCTTAACTGTGCCACAGCAAGCAAGGCATTAGAGAATGGGGCAACACTGGTCTACAGATCCCCTAAGCCTCAGCATACATAAATCCCGGAGGCTGGAGCCATAGCAGTCAAAACTGAAGAGTAGGTACCAGGCCTCATCTATCTATACTTCATATCTCCTTCAGGGAGTAGACAAGAAAATAAGGATTAGGTGCCTACTATATGTTTTTTATAAATATTATCTCATTTGGTCTTCCCAACAACCCCAGAAGGCAGATGCTATTATTTTCCCCATTTTACAGTAAAGAAACTGAGGCAGATGGAAATGAAGGGTCACAGAGCAAGTTAATGTCTGTTGAATTTGAACTTAGGTCTTACTGACTCAAAGTCCTTCTTTCAATGCACTGCTTGTGCTACTTAACTGTCTCATATAATACATATTAGCAATGGCCTCTGGAGATAGTCTGATAGACAAAATCTAGATATCTCTGGAGCGGGGGGTGGGGGGGTCACAGGATCAGTTCCTTTCTTTATCAAAGTAACTACCAGGTAATTCTTTTCAATGATTTACTCCATGAAAAGATTAAAAAATGATTCAATTTATACATGATTTTTGAGGAACATTTCTAGTGAGTAAGATAAGATTTCTTTTAATGACAGTGATCAACAGTCTACCATCTTGGTATAGAGGAACTTAAGTTCTTCAGGCCTCAGTTTCCTGATCTGCAAAGTGATGGGACTGGACTCCATGGCCTAAAAATCCCTTCTAACTCTGCCTCTATGGCCCCATGACTAGGAACCATGTAGAGAGCCAGCCAGCCAGCTGATCCTGGAGAAGGGGCAACAGGTAACAGCAGTCCCCTCCTTGAGGAAGGAAAATCAAAGGTGAATTTAATAAGGAATCACAGTCTCATCAAACAATATTTATCATCAGCAATAACAGAATATCCACCATCAATATACAATAAATAACCACTCTAATGATGACTTAAGCGTAATCTGTATTGAATTTGCGAATGAAGAATTATTCTAAAAAATAGTCCACTTCATGCCTCTTCGGGATCTTGTCCTGCTTTTTGTAAAATTCCTGATCATTACTGATGCTAAATTATTCTTAGGTGCTGCTGAGAAGGACTCAACATCTGGACTCAGCATCTGAAGACGAAGCTAGGGAAGAAGGAGAAAATTATGACCCGCTCTTGGTAAAGCCCAAACAATCCTTCCTTGGCCTACTGGCTCAGGGAGCCTGCTTTCAGGGACAGCACCAGGGCAGGACTGACTTCCTGAACTGCTGAGTTTGATTTGATGAGTCCCCAAGGCTCCCCAGCTAGGAAATCAGGAAGGCTTCTGGCTGACGGTTCAGCTCCTGCCCAGAGAAGACCTTCCCATGGCATCTCCCAAAGCATTTGCTGGTGTGTTCACACACAGTACCAATACAATAAATGCACTTAGGATGGAATGCTGTATGTTACAAATATTGTGCCTCCCTACTAAATTGTAAACTTCCTGAAGGCAGAAACTGGGTCTTATCTGAGTAGCCTTATCTCCCTCTCCCTTCCCTTAGCACAGTGTCCTGAATACAGGCAGAACTTAATACATATGGGAGATCATTGATTTAGAGATGGAAGGGACCTTAGAGGGCATCCAATCCAAATCCTTCATTTTATGGATAAGAAAACTGAGGCAAGAAACTTGTCAAGTGAATGAATGAGGTGATGGTGATTAGTCTCATCTTAATTTAACAGACATTTATTAAGTCCCTACTGTGTATACATGGGGCTATAGAGACAAAAGTGCTAATGACCTTTCCCTTGAGAAGCTTATTAAACATGAATAAATTGGTATCAAATAATTGTAAGAAGGAGAAAGCAGGAATAACTGGGAGGATGAAGAAATACTTTCCATAGAAGATGGAAGCCACCAAGAAGCTGAAGCCTTTAAGAGGTAGAGGAAAGGAGGAAGAGCCTTCCAGGAATCCAGAATAAAGTCAGGGGAGTTGGAGCATTGGGGCGTGGTTTGGGGGCCAATCTGGCTGGATCAGAGAGTTTGAGAAGGATGTGCAGAGGAAGGAATAAAGGAAGTCTTCTAGGCCAGGAGATGGACAGATGGTGATTTCAGGAGAACCTACTCTTTCTGGGGCTGTCTACGAGGCATGGATTCAGAGTCAGGGAACCCCTTTACTCCCCATGCTAAGTCCACCATTAGGGTTTCTTCAGTTTAAAATAAACAGAGGCTTCATCTCCAGGCATAATGCAAACAACCCTTTCCACCTGCCCAGGCTACTTTTCCAAATTTATTAGCCTTTCAAAGTTCCTTATGATCGAACTAAAATGGCCCCCTTACAGTTCTTCACATGGGACATTCCATCTTCCATCTCCAAACCTTTGCACAAGCTAAATTCCATACGTGAAATGCCCTTCCTTCTCATCTCCATTTCTAAACTTCCTTCAAACATCACCCCCTAAAAGAGACCTTTCCTCTCCAGGTGACTGGTATCTCCATCCCACATAGACCTATTACAGCATGTGTGTGTGTGTGTGTGTGTGTGTGTGTGTGTACCACTGTCTTCCCCAACAGAATGTGAGTTCCCTAGCAACAAGGACTGAGCCTAGCATAGTGTCTGGAATATTGTAAGCACATTGATTGAATTACTTTAAATCACATAGTTTTCTAATAATGACTGAACAGTCAGAGGGAAGGAGAAGAGGTGGAAGAAAGGGAGGGAGGAGCAAGGGGGGAAAAGTTCAAAGAATTTCCAAGATAAGATGCATGAGATCTCCCTGCTGCCCTCTCCACTCCTCTCCCCTCCCCTAGCACATCTACTCACCGGATAACTGAGACCACAATCATCACGAGACCATAGAAAGAGCCAAGGAAAAGCCCAGGGAAAAGAAAACTCAGCCCTTTGTCCTCCTCCTCCTCCTCCTCCTCCTCCTCGTCCTCATCCTCTCCCTCTTGGTTCCGCGGCGCATTCATCTGTAGCTGGGCCTGAATCATCTGCCACCTCTGGAGCTGTTCGTCATCACAGCAGACTCGCCATTGGTTGTGGAAGTAACAGAGGCCACTGGGGAGACTTCCTATAGTGCAGACAAAGGGAAGCTGTTCCCCAAAAGCCCAGGAAGGGGTCCAAGGGCTCCCCAGCAGGTGATAGGCACTGCCTGATTCACTGGGCAAGTCCACACCCAGCCCAGGCAGGTGCTCACATACATACCCCTCGGTCATTAGCCCTACCAGGCTAAGCACTGGCTTCTCTCATCCCCTGAACCAAGTCTAAAGACACCCTTACATTGATTACTTTATCTCCTCCCTGAAGAAACATAAGCTAAGAGAAGGATGGGACTGAAAAGACCACTGAGTTTAACCCTTTCATTCTAACGATGAGGGAGCCTACCTCCAGAGACGTTCATCAGTTCGCCGAGGGTCACACAGCTAGGAAATATCTGAGTGACATCTGACCCCAGGCTTTTCTGACTCCTGGTCAGCTCTGGCCTCTAGAGAACAACTGCCTCTTCCTGGATCCCAGCAAAGAGTTTCATCACCGTATCCCCAGCACTCAGAATAAAAGCTTGAACATGGTAGGGACTTCAAATATGTTCATTGATTGAACTGAATTGAATAACCTCTGAGCCTCAGTTTCCCCATCTTTAAAATAAGATTGATAAACTTATACTCCTAACTTCACAGGGTTGTATGAAGGATTTCACTATAGAAATTATTTTGTAAAATTTCATAGTGCCTAAAGCACAAGGTCTTATAGTATAAGTAAAACACAGCTACTGTCCTCAAGATGATAAATGGATAGAAGGGATCATCAGTTTACATATCCCCTTCCCCTCTCCACTAGAGAGGAAGAAGCTTCTTGAAGGCTAGTAATATTTCTTCCTTTTATTCTTCCTCCCTTCCTTTCTTCCCTTCTTTCCTTATTTCTTCTTTTCTTTCTTTTTTGTCTTTATATCTCTGACTCCTAGGATGCAGTGCCTGCACATATGAAAGACACTTAATAAGCCAATCATTACACATGCATTAAGTGCCTACTAATGCCAGTATGCTTCCTGAACTGAAATGAATTCAAAAGAATCTTGGAGCTTTTCTTATTATTAGAGATTATATAGTGCAGTTCTTTCATTTTGCAATTTTCCATGTCGAGAAGCTAAAGCCTAGCAAGGTTTGTGGTAACACAAGGAGATGAGAAAAAGAGAGACACAGAGAAAGACACAGAGAGACAAAGACATACAGAGACAGAGGGACAGAAAGACAGAGACAGAGGGAGACAGGCAGAGACAGACAGACAGAGAAAGAGAGACACAGAGAAAGACAGAGATAGAGTAACAGAAAGGAGAGGGAAGAGAAAGAGACAGAGATAGAGACAGAGAAAGAGATAGACAAATATAGACAGACAGACAGAGATAGAAGGAAGGACAGAAAGATAGATAGATAGATACAGATGAACAGAGAAATATAGATAGTAGATAGATGGAAAACAGACACATAAATAGGGAGACAGAGATAAAGAAGGAAGGAAGGAAGGAAGGAAGGAAGGAAGGAAGGAAGGAAGGAAGGAAGGAAGGAAGGAAGGAAGGAAGGAAGGGAGGGAGGGAGGGAGGGAGGAAGATAGCTTTTTAGTTTACAAAGGGTTTTTCTTTGTAGAAGTGGAAAACACTTCTAAGCAGGTAATATAGGTGGTACTATACCCATTTTACAGATGAAGAAACTAAGAGGTAAATTGATAAGCCAAAAATAGTCCAGCTAGTAAGCAAAAGAGCTGGGCCTTGAGCTCAGGCTCCCTGGTTCCACATATAATGCTTCTAAAAAAAAGGTTACAATAGAAATAAAATTCTATTACCTAGAAGAAGCTTAAGATGTGGTATAAAGTTCCATACTTACATCAAGCTAGATGCTTTAGGACTTTTCAATTATCAAGTTTTCTGCACTTACTTATAAGCTGTGTTTAACTGAGCAAGGTGGCTCAGTGGATAGAGCACTGAGTCTGGAGTCAGGAAGATCTGAGTTCAAAACCAGTCTCAGACAATTATTAGCTATGTCTTCCTGGGCAAGTCACTTCACCTCTATTTGCCTTCATCCACTAGAGAATGAAATGGCAAATCATTCCAGTATCTTTGCCAAGCAAGCCCCATGGCTAGTATGTCCATGGGGTCACAAAGAGTCAGGCAGGACTAAATGACTGAACAGTACACCCAGAGGAGTTAAGGAAGCTCTCTCACCTCTACTGTCTCCTGAACAAAGTGTGAAATTCCCTGGACAAAATTAGTTCTTTGTAACTGTTGCTGTTTCCCTCCTGGTCTGATGTCTTATTTTTCCTTCACCTCATTAAAGGGGCCATGCCCTGGCTACTTCTTAAACAGGCCTATTCAATGAATGGGCACTATCTCACCCTAAGTGAGTACCTGCAAAGACCTTAGACAAAGGGCCCAAGGTCTCCCAGTGCATCCTAGGTCATCTCCAATCATCCTGATGAATATCACTGGATTCAGATGGCTCTGCAGGAGAAGTGAGGCTGGTGACCTGCACAGCCCTCCCTCACTCAAGATAAAGTCAAGTACAAGTCATGTCATCATTTCTCTGATGGCATGGATTTCTTCAGCAACAAAGGATGAACACAAAAGTCCTGTGATGAAGCCAGGATCCAGTGTGTTATCCCCACATTGCAAAGAAAGCTCCCCCAGTACAGGTGGCCTGAGAGCTGGTTCTTGAAAAGGAAAAAAGGAGAGAGACAGCTCACAGAAAAAGAAGGGACACTTAACAGGGAAAGAAATACAGACCAGAAGCAGAGAAATAGGAAAAGAGAAACACCACTCCAGAGAGAAAGCAGCAGATCAGACCCACTTACAGGAAAGGGAGGAACAATAAACCATAGAGCATTGGGCCAGAACAGGCTGGGTCCTTGGAGAGAGATCTATATATTCATGGCACAAATCTTCCTCCTCCTCCTCCAGGAGAGAAGGCAGCAAGGCTTAAAGAGGAACAATAAAGAGGAAGGATAGATCTCCTTGCTGGTACAT
The DNA here is from genome assembly GCA_023548195.1 of Bettongia penicillata ogilbyi. NCBI lineage: Eukaryota > Metazoa > Chordata > Mammalia > Diprotodontia > Potoroidae > Bettongia > Bettongia penicillata. The sequence continues at coordinate 933,789 of JAJHZJ010000391.1, forward strand.
GTGAACTGTAGGGGTCCCTTGGGAATCCCTAGAAGACAATTTCTCTTGCCTATTTATGGGCTCAGGTACGATGCTATGCCTTCTTTGTCAACTCAAATAAAATATACCCTATACTTAATGTCTTTTTAGGCTGAGTGCTAAGAGTTAGCATGAAAGCTAAGGACCCTTTACTTTCCCTCTTCTGTGGGGACCCTGCCAGGAGGCGTTGTTCTCTGGGGGGAAAGGAAGAAAGGGCATGAACTAAAAGAGATTTTGTTAGAGAAGGCTTCAAGATGGAACCCCATCTGTGTGAGTGAGATTCAAGGGCCTCCGTTCTTGACCACAGATGACATGCATACGGTCAACTTGGGTCAACTTGCATAATTCGTCCATAATGAAGCTAAGTGCCATCTGTCTCTATTTTCACATGCTGGGACTCGTTTTCACCCCATCCTTTCCAAATTGAAAACATACCCATTGCCAAAAGGTCTCCAAGGGTACGTTCAAAATTTATGAAAAATTAAAGCAACCAAAAGTAGTGCATAAGAAAAGAGCAGAACACGCTAGAAGACTCCACTTGGGGGGCCACATTTTCCCCCATTAAGCTGAAGTAAACTGTCAATTCCTTGAAAGCAGGGGTCAAGTATCATTGACTTTTATATCTCCTTTAACACCAAATTTATAGTGTTAGACATATAACAAACACTAAGTTTGTTGAATGGATGGGCAAATGGATGGATGGATGGATAAATGGATGGATGGATGGAGGGAGGGAGGGATGAATGAGGGAAAGGATTCCACATTAATGAAATAAAATCTCAGCACCCTTCTCATTCAATTAAATTCAAGTATTTCTCATGAAATTGCTATGTGCAGAGCACAGTGCTAAGTCCTGGGAATACTATCATAGAAATGAAAAACTGTCCCTGACCTGAAGGAGCTTACATTGACAAAGAGATATAATATGTAAAAAGATAGGCAAAACGGAAAATATATAATATTCTGAGGAACCATCAGTAAATGGTTGGATCTAGAAAAGCTTTCCATAGTAGGTGACTACTGAGCCAAGCCTCCAAGGAGCTCAGGCTTCCAAAAGGCAGAGATAAGGAGCAAGTTCATTCTAATTGGTGCAATGGATAGAACATTAGACCTAGACTCAGGAAGTCTTGAGTTCAAATCTGGTCTTAGACACTTACTAGATGTATGACCTTGGATAAGTCACTTAACCTCTGTTTACTTCAATTTCCCCACCTGTAAAATGGGGATAATAACATACTTACCTCCTACAACTGTTGTAAGGATCAAATGAAATAACAGTTGCAAAGTGCTTTGCAAACCTTAAAACATTGCTCATCATCATCATCAAGGTTACTATTATTGCTATTATAATTATTACATAAGGGAGCTGGGAGGATTCCCATGCAAATGCACAGAAAGCTGAGTTCCATGCTTCTGTCAATGGTTGAGGGAGTAGGAAAGAAAGCAGGTTCCAGTTACCTTCCGTCCATATGAAATCTGATGAGTTATTTGCCTAAAAGAGGGAAAGGAATGGGAAAATCATTTATATAGTACCTACTGTGCACAGACACTGTGCTAAATACTTTAATGTTATTTAATTTTTTTAATTTTTATTTAATATTTATTTTATTATATAATTTATTATATTATATATATTTTATTATATATAAATATATAATTTATTATATAAATTTTATTTAATATTTAATCTAATTTGATGCTCCCAGCAGTCCTGGAAGTAGATGCCCATTTTACATTTGAAGAAACTGAGGCAGCTGTTAAATGATTTGCCCAGGCTCACACATCTAGTCAAGTATCTAAGACTGGATTTGAACTCAGGTCTTCCTGACTCCAGATCCAGGGCTCTATCCACTGTACTGAGACTTGATTTAATGTACATTCATTAGGCAATAGATCCAGAAGGAAAAGATGATCTCTCCACATTGGGAATTTAGAACCTCAGGAAATGTGAAGAGGTATTAGAAGAGAATATAATAGCAACTTCTGCAAGAGGGAGATTTTTTATTTTAATTAGCTTTTATCTTTGAAGTAGAAGGAAACCTATTGTTCCTAATCATAGGAGAGACCATGAGCTGGCATTGACAAAGAAAATCACTTTGACCCAACCAGACACATTCAGGGAGAGAGGACTCCCTCTGGAAGATTACTCTATCTTACAGAGTCTCTCTGTTACAAGGCCGATAGCTCTTAAAGCTGAAAGAGAAGAAAAATTAGGAGTATAAAAAACAGTCTGACAAACTGAGATGGTGACCCTGAGCCCCATGCTCTTGTATGGGGTGAAGGCTAAAGGGGGCAGGAGAATCACACTGTTACCACAACCAACTTCCTAAGTCACACAATGAGCCATAGGATCGTAGGTTTAAAGAAGGAAAGGAACTTAAAAGTCATGGAGTCTAGCCCCTTCATTTTATAGATAAGGAAACTGAGGCAGAGAAAAGTACCCATGGTCACTCAGGTAGTAAAGTGCCTTCAAAAATTCCCTTCATCAAAGGATTTAGTCTATAAAACTTGGACTTACAAGTACTCAAGGATCTAGAAGTCCACGTGGCCTTGAGGCCACAGGTTCCCCACCCCTGAATAGCCTAGGACATAAAATAAAGCATTAGAATCTAAAATGTTAGAGTCAAAGGACCCCAACCTTCTCATTTTCCAGACTCTCCCCTTTAGCTATGTCTTTTCTTCTTTAGGACTGGCCTTGATTTTTATTCTAAGGACATTGATGAAAACATTATTTGGTAAAGAAAGGGGAGACAGTTAAGTTTACCCAAAGCTCTCCAATGAGTAGATCAGCTATGAAAAATGTTTCATGGTGATTGTCTCCTCCTTAGTCCAATCTATTGGGGAATTAAGCCCAATTCAATGCTTTATCCTCCCCTACCTGCCCAATTCCCAGATTCTGCTGCTACTTTCTCCTCTGATCACTGTGTTCTCCATTACTATGCGTGCTCCAAGTTCAATATTCTGACTCGTCCTTTCCCCCAGGCAAATATTAGGTTACAACAAAGTCTCTTACCTGCCCAGGGAACCTGATCGATCGAGGCACCCAATAGGGGAATGTAGCAAGCTCTTTCAGGACAGGAAGCTGACCCCCAAAGTTATGACAGGAACAGGTACAGGACCTGGAATTTCTTGAGAAAGAGAATTGGGCTGTTCTCTGGATCTATTTGAGTTAAAAAGAGATCGTTTAAAGGGATCATCCATGACACAAAAGAAAAGGAAAGCCATAAGAGACAAGCAGACTAAGTACTAGGGGGAAAAAAGCTCTGGCAAGAATCCAGTCCAATCTTTTCATTTTTCAGTGGATGATTGTTCAAAGTCACACAGATGGGAAATAACACCAGGGATTGAACATGGGTCTTTTACTTGACTGCATATTTGTTACAAGGATTTTGTTTTTCTTTATTTTTCCAGTAGGGACATGGGGTGAGAGAAAGAGTAAAAAATAACTATTTATTACTTGAGAAAAAACTTAATCTCTAAAGAAATTTCTAATGGAATTAAAGTTAGGAAGCCTGTATAGCATGAGAGGGAGAGCCCAGGGCTTGTGGCCATGAAACCTTGGACAAAATCACTTAACGTGTGTTAATATCATTTAAAATTCTTTGTTTCCTTATCTGTAAGATGAACTTCTCTGCCTGACAAAGATATTAACAAGAACATAGATGCAGAGTAGGAACAGACTTGATAAAACATCTAGAATATGTCTTCATTTAATTATGAGTCTGGAATAAGAACATGAACATGAATTTTTGAAGATCACAGAATTCTCTGCAAATGTAAGAGAAAATGATGAACTACTTTTCACTGTGATTCTAACCCAACTGGACGATTCAACTGCTCCCTAAGCTTGTCTCGCCATCCCTCACCTTGGCATATTCTTAAAGGGAGGCAGTCCTTCATCCTCTCACCTCCCCTGACTGAAATCCTTTTCCTTCAAGGCTCAGCTCAAGCGCCACATTGCCCTTGAAGTCCAGCCTAATCCTTCCAGTTGAAAGTGTCCTCTTCTTTACAACTTCTGAGTGGAGTCGTCCTTTGTCCCTGTCAAATTCTACCTTGTGATATCCTTACACATGTGCACGTTTCATCCCTCTTATCAGAAGGTAAACTGGCTCCTTGAGGGACAGGATCCTCATGATACTATTTTTCATCTTTATACCATCCCCCTGGTACCCTAGCACAGAGCCTTGAATGTATTTTTGGTTTAGCCCACACCTGTCACTTCATCCATGAAGGCAATTGCCAATTCAGATCAGTAACTCCAGCAGATAGCCTTAGAGATTTGCTTGGGACAGTGTTGGTTCAGCAATTTGTTTAGGATTACAAAGCTAGTAAAAGTGTCAAAGGGAGAACTTGCTGAATCCCAGGCTGTCTCCACAACGGCTATGACCTGATGAATTCCCCACCTTGAATAAGTAGGCACTTCATTAAAGCCTTGTTCCAATGTGCTGAAGTCCATGATCTACATATAAAGTCATGGTACATAGATAGACCCCAAGCGACACTCAGGACTTTCCACACATTCTCCTCCCAGCCCCAGTTATGGAGATTCCAGACAACCTCAGACTGGAAACAAACCTTTATCATAGAAAAGCTCAGTATCCAGACTTCCAGGTCACCTAACCAAAAAGGAGAATTAGACATTTTCTCCTATCCCTTCAGACTTCTCAAACCTCTCCAGATAAGAATTACACACAAGAGATAAGGCAATTTCAGCCAAACCTATGGTCTAGGACACCCCTAAAAAACTACCTAAATGAAATAATGGCAGAAAAAGCTAATTCCTATAGCCCCTAAAGGCATACTCAGCATCCCCACCTCCACCTCGTACCCTGCATTTGGATCACGGCTGTGAGAGCCAATCCACAGGCATACAACAACTTCAAAGAGACAGACAGAGAAAGGAGGAGAGAGAGAGAGAGAAAGAGAGAGAGAGAGAGAGAGAGAGAGAGAGAGAGAGAGAGAGAGAGAGAGAGAGAGGTGGAAAACTCAAAAGAAGAAGCTTGTTCAGTCTGGGATAATAGCATAGCACTGGTCTGTGCTACAATAGCACTCAGATATATGTATGATATGTGAATACACATACAAACATACATACACATATATGTATATGCACACATGGGTGCTGTTATAGCACATGTATATGTAGCACATATATATGTGTATAAATATATATATGTATGTATGTATGTATATCCAGAAATAATGAAGAAAGAAAATTCAACACAAGACTATTCTACCCTCACTAGAAACAGGAGGAAGGAAGAAAACGATGTGTTCTGGAGCAAAGGAGTTCAATTTTCAGCCCAAGGTGACACGTTCTATAAACCTGAACCTACTCATTAGTGAAAAAGATGGATGTTCATTAAAAATTTCCAATCTCTAACCCTAAGTACCAAGCCTGGTTGCCATCACTACACTGTGTTCCCACTTAGGAACATTAATCATACTGAGAATTATATTTCTAGATCTAGAAAGAACCTCTGAGGCCATCTGATGCAACTCTCTCTGTCTCTGTCTCTGTCTCTGTCTCTGTCTCTGTCTCTGTCTCTCTCTCTCTCTCTCTCTCTCTCTCTCTCTCTCTCTCTCTCTCTCTCTCTCTCTCTCTCTCTCTCTCTCTCTCTCTCCAAATGAGGAAGCTAAGGTCCAGGGAAGTTAAGTGATTTGCCCAAGATTATAGGTTATAAATTCAGAAATTTTTAATCTCAGTGCTCTAGACCCTGTATTCTTTTTTTCAGAGCCTCACCTCTCATTCCCACAATCACTTCAACCACATTTCCTGGTCACTTACCAGCTTCTGGGGTCTCAGAGACCGAGGGACCCAGTAAGGGAGGTTTGCTTCATCCCTGGGCACAGGTAAGTAGCCTCCAAAGTTGAGCTGTCGAGAGGAACACTGACAACAAGGTGGTGGCATTTGGCAAAAATTATCATCATGGGTTGAGGCATCCTGGGTAACCAAGAAAAGAGAGAGATATGAACATGGGATCAGAAGTGGGACTTGAATCCTAGTGCTGGCTAGAACAGCAAATCAATCTGGGCCATGAGACTAACCTCAACCGCAAGAGAGACAGATAGGATCCCTAGTGATGGATACTGTTCTGAGTCGCCCTGGAACCCACACGTACCAAATCCATGATAAGACAGGAACACATGAGCCCTACTTGATATTTCAAGCTAACTTCATCTCCTATATTCCCAACCTGCAATCCCTCCGGCTAGAATGGGTTACTCTGTCCCGACAAAACCCATCCTATGCTTTCTCAAAACTCCCTCCTCACTTCCGCCTCTTAGAATCCCTGACTCAGCTCCAATGCTACTTTCTGCAGGTGGTCTTTCCCACCCCACCCTCCACCTCATGCCCAACTTTATATTTCAGGTTGGCAGTCTTGAAATGCCAGTGTTCCAAGACTTCAAATACCCATAAAAAATCTTTTGAAAGTTAAATATCAGTAGAAAAATCAACGTTTAGAACAAAAAGAAAATGAACCCAGTGTACAAATTTCATATCAGCAACAGCACAAATGATGGATATTGTTTTATAAGTAAGGTTTGTCAAGGTCTTCAATTTCATTCTTGCTGATAATTTTGCTGCCAGATATAATGATGACAGACTTAGGAAATTTGTGGTATAAAAAACTTCTCTCAGAGAAAGGATGGCTTTCCTGGATCATGATTTCCATGTTGTCTATCCATTTCTTTTTAACTATCATCTGTTCTTAACATGGAGAGCTATTAGCTCCAGAGTCGTTAATAAATTAGGGTTGCTTTTTTAAAATTGCCTCTCAACATCGCAAGTGTTTTACCATTTTAAAAAATAATGTGACAAGGTTATTCTAATAGCCATCAGCCAGTTTAAACTTGATTTTTATATGAAAGCACATATGCTTTCCTTCCATGGTTACCTTATATCTGTTATACACACATACATAAATACTTGCATGTGTATATACCCTCCGATTTATTTCTACATATATGTATATAGACACTTTATATACACATAAAGTATGCAAGTATGTATGTATATTATGTGTGTAGTATCTTGTGATGTGTATGTGCATGCATATACATATATGTATGTGTATATATCTGCATGCACACAAGATTCATTTGGAATATCCTGCGTATGTACATATGTGTTTATGGAAGGGTGCATCTTTTGTCCCCATGGTTAGTTAGAATGATGTCTCTCCAGCAAGTCACATAATACCTGGCATATAAGAGGCACTTAATAAGTGCTTGGAGCCTGTCACACACAACCTCCCCCTCCCTGGAATGCCTTTTCTACCCAGGTCCCACGTATTGCTCAAGATTCAGTGTAATTGAAAGAACACAGCTATCAGCTCCAAAGACCTATGCTTGCCATTTATTAATAACTTCAATTCAACTAAACATTTATAAAGCACCTACTGTGTACAAGTCACCATGCCAGATTCTGGAGAAAGAAAAAGAAAAATGTCACAGATCTACAGTCGCTTAAATTTTACTGTGGAAACACAATGCACATATAAGTAAAGAAATAGAACAATATAATAAAATATTATAATATAAATAATATATAATAGAATATAATAAAATACAAAGAAATAGAATAAGCTCACCACAAAATAGTAACTCATAACTAAATCAGGAAAGGCCTCATTTAGGAAAGGGAGCCTCAGTTATGTTTGAAAGAAGCTAAGGATTCTAAGAGGTGACGAGGAAAAAAAGACACTCCGGATATGGTGGACCACTGGTGCAAGTGGAGATGGGAGATCGACTGTTGTGTATGGGGAATAATTAGCAGGCTATTTAGACTAGAATGTAGTGTATATCATGCCATCAACCTAGAAAGCTATAAGAGAGTCAGACTGATGAAGGTCTTAAATGTCAAACTGAGAAATGGGTATTTGATGCTAAAAAAAAAAAAGAGCTAGAAAGCCATAGAATGTTTAGAGGAAGGGCAGAAAGGAGGAAGTAACATGATCAGCTCTGTGTTTTAGAATATTAATTTAGTAGTTGTTGGGAGGATAGATTAGAGAGGGGAGACTTAGAAGGCAGGAAGCCCAGTTAAGAAGCTACTGCAATCACTCAGGCAAAACATGATGAGAGTCTGCACTGAAGGAAAGGGTATCTAAGATAAGAGGATGTATGTAGTAATGTTGTGGGAGTATTATGGACGAGATTCAGCAACTGATTGGATAGATCTCTCCTCCTCTCCAGAGCCAGCATGATACTCCCTGGCTCTGAGTTCAAATCCCACTTCTGACCCTTATGAGGTATATAACTTTGGACAAATCATTTAACCTCTCTGTGCCTTAGTTTCCTCATCTGTGAAATGAAGGGGTTGGGCTGGCTAACCTCTAAGTTCCTCTTTCCAGTTCCAATGAAATCTACGATCCTATGGAATTCCCATGGGACAGCCTGGGGCATTCATTTGATAATGAGGCAAAGGATGAGACTCATAATTGCTAGATGGTTATTATGCTCGTTGATTGACTAACTGAAGGCAGTAGCACCTCCTCCATTTCTGTCTCCCTCTCAGTGTCTAGTGACACCCCTCACAGAATAAAGGTTGAATAAGTTATCTGGGGACCCATTCATTCCTCTTCCTTCCGCTGAGTTTTACACCTTTCATCCCCTGCAAAACCCCAAGCCCTAGCTATTATCAGTCATTGATCCTAATAGGTGAATGGCTTATCCATTCTTTCTCAGAATTGGTTTTATTGGGCAAAGCTCTTTATAGGAAAAAAGAATTCTTTTTCAGGCGTCGGTTAGGTTAAATCATCTCTGAGGCTCCTTCCAATTCAGAGTCTGTGATTCTTGATACAAAGTGATGGGGAGAAATGAGAATAGAAGAAGTGGGGACAGAGTAGGTGGAGAGACACTGAAGGAACACAGAAATGGCTTGGACATTTTTTTTCCTTAAAAACCCCAAATTCCCTGATGGAAGATAGAATCTGGAGTGAGACAATTCAACCCCTTTTCCTTTTCCTCTCTCACCTTAAAATCTATGAATTTCAAGTCTGACTTCAAGTATGGAGGTTCCGTTTTCCTAGATAAGAAGAAAAGGAAGTCCTTAGAACATGTAAAGTTTCTCACAGGCCAGGGGATGCTGAATGGAGGAAGTGAAGACAATAGGCTTTATGGGGCTCACCTAGGAAGCCATAGCATACTGCACATCTAGGACACAGTAGGACCCCTTTCTGAATCCAAGGGGGAAAGAGGAGCTCAGACGTTAGGTGTGGTGCCCATGGGCAGGTGTGTGTGTGTGTGTGTGTGTGTGTGCATGTGTGTGTGAGATCCAGACGTGAATACAGTATGTGAGCATGACCATTTGGGGCAGGGATTCTTAACCTATTTTGTATCATGAACCCCTTTGGCAGTCTGATAAAAACTATGAACTCCTCAGAATAAAGTTTTTAAACAAATGAAATACATAGGATTACAAAGGAAACCAATAATATTGAAATACAGGCATCAAAAAAATGGGTTTTTTTTTAATCCATCACAGACCCCAGGTTAAGAACTCCTGGTTTAGAGAAAAAGTTGTTTGATTTTCCAAAGAGAAACAGGCACTAGGGTTAAACTCAATGGAACTGAATTCCAATGCCAATCCTCCTGAGTTACTACCTATGCATGCGCATGTGATTGGATCTCTCTGGGCCTCAGTTTCCTCATATAAAATGAAGTTGTTCAACTACACAATCTTTTCAAACCTTTTCAAGCTTTAAACTTTTTGACTTCATATCATAAACTCCTGTGTAGGTGCCCACACACACACCTTACGAATGTGGACAAAACATACCAAATGATGGACCTGTTGGTCTCCTGATTCCAGTTCAGGTTTCTGTGCTCTGGAAAAGAAAAACAAAGGTAGAACATGATCTCACTCCCTCTTGTAAAACCACCGGAGGTGAGAATAAAGGGTTATGGAACCAGCATTTCGTTCACAAGGAATGAAATCGTGACTTTTGGGAAAGTTTGTAGGGATTTGAAAATAATCACCCCCGGGTAGCTGAAATCCCATAAAGACAATAACAGGTTACATTTATATTAGTACTCAGTGTTATGAATCTTTTTCTCTTTCTTTTTAGAACAAGAATTCTTAACTTGCAGTCAATGAACCTGTTTTGTTTTTAATATTTTGATCACTGCATTTCCATTGAATTGGTTTTCTTTGTAATACTCTGCACTTTATTTTATGAATTTAAAAATCCTCTATCTTATCTTATGATTAATTTTAGTAAAATCTTATTTTATTATTTTAGCAAAATCCTCTGTATTTCATTTTATTGTTGATTTTAATGTAATCTCTGTATCTTTATTATTTCTTTATTATTTATTTTAATAAAATCATCTGCATTTTATTTTATTATAATTTATTTATTAATTTTAATAAAAATCCTTTTATTTTACTTTATATTATCTCAATAAAATCCTTTCTTATAATTTATTATTGATTTTAATGAAATTCTCTATATTTTATTTTATTATTTATTCTAATAAAATATCTATATTTTGTTATTTATTATTTATCTTAATAAAATCCTCTTGTTTTATTTTAGTAATTTAACATATTTCACGCATTTAAGCACATGATCCTTCAAAGGAGTTCATAAGTTTCTCCAGACCACCGTAGGGGTCCAGGACACAAACAAGATTAAGAACTCTGGCTTTACAATGATAGATCTGCAGCTAAGAGGAACTTTAGAATTCATCTAGTCTCTTTTTGAAGATGAGGAAACTGAGGTACAAATTCATTTAAGTAGTAAGTGGTAAGACCAGAATTTGAATCTAGGTTGTCTATTCCAAATCTAGCATTCTTTCCACTTCACCATAATCTTTCTGCCTCTATTTCTCTCTTTATCATTCCCCCCTTTACTCTAACAATTTTGGTTATTAGACAATTCTAAGAAATGAGGATACTTCCAAATATTCTAAGTAAATTCAAAGTGTTCCCACTGGTTTAGCCAGATCTCCAAATACATAGTTTTAGGCAAACCCAAATATTTTCCCAAGTTTGAAATCTCTTTTTTCCATGCTTCAAAAAAAAATTAAGGATTTTGCCCCACACACACACACACACACACGGGAGCCCTACCTCTGACCTTCTACTTTCTTTTTAATGTGCCCCAAAAACAGTTTGACAGATTTTCAGTTCAAACAACATAGACTTCTTGGCTAAAGTTTTTTTTCCCCATTTGTTATCTCATTATATTAAGGTTTTCATTATGATTTTAAATGCTGAAGATAACGTTCAGAAGGCGAATTACAATTTGCCTAAACTTCATGGGACAGTTCTAAGTCTGCCCAACTATAGCTAAATATGCCCAATCTTAGTGCAGTCTAAAGATATTTTCCTTGGAATACTTAGAAATGTTCTACTTTGATATTTGCCTAACCTCTGGTCTTCCTTTCTCTCATCAATAAAATAAGAGATTAGACTAGAGAATCTCTACTCTAAAACTGTACATCAAGGTCTTTTAATGGCTGAGGCAGCTAGGTGGTGCCATAGTGGATAGAGCGCCAAGCTTGGAGTCAGGAGGACCTGAGTTCAAATCCAACCTCAGATATTTACTAGCTGTGTGACCCTGGGGAAGTCACTTAACTTCTGTTTATCTCAATTTCCTCATCTGTAGATTTCTCATCTGGAGAAATAAATGGCAAATTACTACAGCACCTTTGCCAAAAAAACTTCAAGTGGGATCATGAAGTGTTGGACATAACTGAAATGAATGAACAACATGTAATTGAGTTGGGCAAAATTAGGATATATCAGTTTCAGTAAGGAATACACCATCTTAGCATTGGATGTAAAGCATAGCTTGAGTTGGCCCCCATTGAAACAAGCCAGCTCAGCTTCACCAGTCACATGGGAAGGTTAGAGGCAACAATCTTCTCTCTCTGTTGCCCTCTGACTTTGTTTGGAAATGGTTCCAGATTCCCAAAGGACTCAGTGGCCTTTGGAGTTCAGTTTTCTCAGTCATAATGCCCTGTACTTATTGTTCTCAGTGTTCCAAAGGAAACAAACAAGCTTAGCTAAGCAGCCACCATCCTATTCTACTTAGTCCACAACTCTGGAGTGATTTTTCTCAAATGAGGTTGAATGATGGGCTGTCTAAAGTTCTCCCACTCCATAAATCTATTAGTCTCTATATGTAGCAATAGCAATACCACGAGGTAAGACCTCTTAAGCATAAAGAGTCAAAGAAAATCTCCCATGTTTAAATCTTCCACTGTAGATTTATCATTACTATGACCATATTTGGTCTTTTTTTTCCTAATTGAACTCCTCCCAGACATCTAATATTTCCTTAATGCCCTCCTCCTGCCACCTTGGACGACCACTAGACATCTACAGACTGCCTGTTCCATTCGTTAATTGACTATGAGACTTTCTACCTCTGTGTGTGTCTTAGGGATAGAAGGAAGGAAGGAACTGGGGGAGGTAATTGCAGAGCTCCTAAGAAACCTGGGCTGTCAAGCCACAGACTTCAAAGAGCAAGGAGAAATGGGAGACAGCAGAGTATAGTGGACCAGAGAGCAGGAGACCTAGGTTCTACACCCAGCTTGACCACTAAGTTAGCTGTGTGGCCCTGGTCAAGCCTGATCAATCCTTATCGGTAAAATTAAGAAATTAGACCACATCATCTCTAAGGTCCCTCTAGCTTTGACTCTGAGTGAACATGCAGTCTTTCCCGTGGTGGTCTGAGGGATCCTACTTTGAGAGTATAATGTTGGCCCCCAAAGATGGAAGAGGGCATGTCAGTGTTCCTCATCCCTCCATCAGAAGGATACTTTGTCTTTCAAGTTGGACAACCTCAGAGCAAGCCCTCTTCAAACAAAATCTCTGATCAGATCACGTCCATGTTTACTGGTCTGGAGCACATACCCTTACGTTTTAATAGCACTGGTTTCATCCTTGCCTCTTCTTCACCCTAACATCTTCTGCTTTTGGTCAAGCCTAGCAAGTTCGAACATTCCTTCCTCAGGTCTCCTCTATGGTGGGTCCTCGTAAGATTTGTCTACTTCTCAGTCTCCTGAGTTCCTTCTCTTCCTAAGAATCTGTTGGGTAACACGTCATCATGAGTCATCATCTCACCATCACCATTATTTTTATCACCAAGTACCATTATTACCAGTGCACCAACACTTTAAAAGAAGGAACAGATATGCCGAATGTCCTTTTCCCACAGGCTTTTCAAGAGCATCACTCCAGGCTCTTTCACAGTCACCAACACGTTATCAGGTATGAGAAGGCTGTGAGACCCCACCTGATCCAACTCCCCCATGGCCCTTTACATCATATAGGGAAGACACACTCCCTACACTCTAAGAATTTGTATTCTCATAGAACCTTAGAATTCTTGAAATATAGAGGAGGAAAGAATGCCCAGAGGTCATTTCATCTAGTCCCCTGCCTCCAAGCAGACTGTACCTAAAACCTTTCAGTCATGTAGTAAGTAAAATCCAAAACTTTCCTTGGTGACTTTCTCCAGAGCTTAGTGGTCTTTCTTCTGTAATAGTTTTGGTTGGATCACAAAATCCCTCCAGAATTTTCCATCAATTAGTCAAAAAGCAAATATCCATCTAGTGCTAGGGACACATGGAACATAATACATGAGTTAAGCAGCTCGTGGTCTGTTTGGTCAGATGAGTCACAAACACTATGAAAGGATAAGTACCAGTACCAGGCAGTGCATGGTAAATGAGGACTTGATGACAAACTTAAGCTTAGGAGGGAGACGTCCTTATAGTATGCTGTGATCAAGGTCACAGAGGAAGTGGAGTTAGAGCTAGCAGGTGTTCTCAACCTTTCTTTTTCATCATGGGCCCCCTTGGTGACAGTCTGGTGAAGCTGGGCAGCCCTTCTCAGAATGATGTTTTTAAGTGTATAAGATAATATACATAAAATTACAAAAGAAACAAATTATATTGGAATACAATTATCAAAGTACTTTTTAAACAATTTCACTGACCCAGGGTGAAGAATTCCTGCCTTACCCTACAGGAAAATATGGAGGGAAGGGGATAGGGAAAAGGGGGTGATAAAAGGGAGGGCAGATTGGGGGAAGGGGTAGTCAGAATCAAACACTTTTGAGAAGGGACAGGATGAAAGGAGAGAGAACAGAATAAACAAGAGTGGGATAGGATGGAGGGTAATATAGTTAGTCTTTCACAACATGACTGTTATGGAAGTGTTTTACATAGACTATATCTAATTGCTTGTCTTCTCAATTGGGGGAGGAGGGAGTTGGGGAGAGAGGAAGAGAGAGAATTTAGAACTCAAAATCTTAAAAGTGAATGTTAAAATTGTTTTTACAGGCCACTGGGGAAAAATAAAATACTAAATAAAATTTTTTAAAAAGAACTCCTGCCTTAACAGATATGTGTACAGTTCATTACAATGAGAGATCAGGAGTTTGGGTGGTGAGGGAGACACTGGTTTGAATATGTATTCCAAGGGTCTGAGTTCAAATTCTGATCATACTACTTACCAGTCATGTAATATATACATTCAAAGTGCCTCAGTTTCTCATCTATAAATAATTACAATGAGCATCACTTACTTAGTCTTTCCAACTCTAACTCCTATGGCCCTATGAGAACAGAAAGTTAGATAATTATGGGAAGAAGAGGTAGGCCTATGCGGCTTAGTTCTAGAAATCATTTCCAGATTCCTTGATGAAAGAGAACCTAGGAGCAAAATTGTCTCCATAGAAGGAAAAAAGACCCTCTGGGGAGAGCAGGGATGTGAGGAAAAGTAGGACCATTCTGAAAGAAGCGGAGACTCAAGGAAGAAGAGAGGCACACCAGACAACATAGATATACTCTAGGGAAAGCAGAGACCTAGAGAAAATGACATCTCATTATCTTGTTTAAAATTTTAAAATCTTACAATAACAACTAAATATTTTAAAATTATATCTACAATTCCATTTAATCCTCAGGGAGAACCCTGTGAGGTTGGTGCTGTTATTAACCCTATTTGGCAAATGACAAAGCAGAGGCTGAGAAAGTCTATGTGATATGTCCACAAGTGTACAGTGCCTGTGGCTGAACTTGAACTCAGGTCTTCATTGGGAGTCTAAGCAAAGTGCTCTATACTCTAGGTGAGTTAATCCATCTAAGTGCCTCCTAAGACTTTGCTTCTTGGTGCTGCATGCTTCCTTGGAATTCACAACTTCATGGAGGAATAATGTTTTCTCTCCTCTGGAGAAATTGCCTAAGAAATCAGTGTCCATGGCACCTATATCCTGACAAAAGCAGAGATCCTAGGAAAATCAGACACCCCAGGGAAGACATCTCCAACTTGTAACTCAGGATCTCTGCCTAAGGGATTCTAGGGACAAAGAAGATGTCTCCAGAAAACACTTGTGTTTGTTGTCCTCTCTCTGATTAAAAAGCAGCTTGTAACAATGGGAAAAAACCCTAATCTTGGAGTAAGAGGTCCTGGGTTCAAATTCTGTCTATGATACTTAATACCTTTGTGATTTTAGGTCAATCATTTTCCCTCTCTGGGCCTCAGTTTCCTTAAGTGAGAGAATTGGATTAGATGGTCTCTGAGGTCTCTTCCAGCTCTAATCCAGGATTCTAGGATATTTTTTCCCATTGGACCCATAGAGGGAGAATAGGGAATAGGAGGCATCATCTAAAAGACTTTAATATTTCTCAGCCTAGTCTTCTCATGTCTTCCATTCTTGGTCATTAGGGAAATCTGATTCCTTGTTTTTCTTTTATTTTCCTTTTTAAAATTAAATTTTTATTTTATTATCAAATGATGAATCCTCCTTCACACCCCTTTACCCCCACAGAGAAAACAAGAAAAACAAAACCCCTTTTACACACACTTAGAGTCAAGCAAGATAAATTCCAGCATTGACTATGCCCCTACCAAAAAAAAGTATACAAAAATACATGTATACATATATACATATGCATTTGTGTATTTATGTATAATATATATATATATATATATATATTACATATACACATCTCAATTTACCCTGATTCCATCCTCTCTTTGTAGGAGGGTAGATGACTTTATGCAACTCTGCCTCACTTAAATCCAATTCACACATGAGTCAAGACAACATCCCCTAATGTCATTGGCCCTCTTCAAAACCAAGGACAAACAATTACATTTCATCATCAGCCCTCTGCATTGTGGCTAGTCATTGTGTTGTTCACAGTTCTTAAATCTTTCAAAGTTGTCTTTACAATGTCATTATTACTGTATAAATGACTCTCCTGAGTCTGCATTGGATCATACAAGTGTTGCCAGATTTCTCAACTCACTGCCTTTCAATTCTGTCTGTGTACTTTGGTGACATCTGGAGGCTCAAGGACATGACAAACCAGATGGCTTCCTTCCAAGTTTTCCTGTTTTTAGCCATATTGCCTTAGTCACTACAGCTCCCATACCCTTGGATAAGAGTCCCATTCCTCCCTAGATAAGGATAATACAGAAGGCATATAGTTGGGTACATAGCTATATGTGGTATAGAGCTGCCATATTTCCTCCAGGAAACTGCTCTCTCCTGATGAATAAAAATACATCTATAATTATGGATTTTAGGTCCCTTTTCTCAGCAATGACAACAATAGAAACATCAATTAAGTATCTACTGTGCACAGAGCCCTATATTAGGTACTAAGGGAGATAACCATGATGTTTCTTGTTGCCGTTTGTTCTTGGTTCTCAAGGAGGACCATGACATCAGGACTTACAAGAGATTAATATTTAAGTGAGGGAGGGTTGTGAAAGGTCTCCAGTCTCACTATCTCCTCTGGAGCTGCCTGGGTCCAGTGGTCAGATATAGATCAGAATGAGTGAAGATAGCTCCAAAGGCAGTGGGTGACCTTGGCCTTTTTAAGCTCCAGTCTTTCCCAGGTCTCAGTTTGACTGAGACAATGCCCATTCAGTGACTAAGGCTAGGTAAGAAATGAGGCAGGCCATGGAAGCCATGCAGCAACGCAGTGGAGGTGATTTCCGTTCCAGAGAGCCCTGAAAAACAGACACCAAAGGTCCGTCACACCCCGGACAGCGGAGCCCAACCCTGCCTTGCCCTGGCCACGATGCCTGGAGAGGAAAGGATCCGAGCAGGCTTCAGGGATGGAATCTCCGGCGGTTGCTAAGGTCCTTCCACCCACTACAGGTGCGACAGGTCAGTGAGAGAGACTTCTGGGCTGGCCGAGAGGGGAGAGGGGTGTCTCCATAATTCAGGCACCCTCAGGAGGTAGCGGCAGAGGCAGCGGTGGCCAGAGGCTCCCAGAGCAGACAGGACCTCAGATCCATTACTGAAGGTCTCCACATAAACCCCCTGAGGGAACTGAGCATGGAAGGCGGCCCTGCCCAGACCTGAGCACCAGAACTTAAGCTCACATTGAATAGCAGCCACCCCGTGCTGAAAGCCCTGAGGCTGGGGAGCAGCATTTGAATCTCAGACCCCAAGCACTAGCTGGGCGGATCTAGGCAGGGGTAGAAAGGAATCTCAGAAGTCAAGTAACTGACTGAAAAAATGCCCAGAAAAGGGGAGAAAAATAAGACCATAGAAGGTTACTTTCTTGGTGAACAGATGTTTCCTCCTTTCCTTTCTGATGAAGAAGAACAATGCTTACCATCAGAGAAAGACATAGAAGTCAAGGCCTCTGTATCCCAAACATCTGAAATAGATATCCAATGGATTCAGGCCATGGAAGAGCTCAAAAAGGATTTTGAAAAGCAAGTTAGACAGGTGGAGGAAAAACTGGGAAGAGAAATGAGAGAGATGCAAGAAAAGCATGAAAAATGGGTCAATACCTTGCTAAAGGAGACCCAAAAAAATGCTGAAGAAAATAACACCTTGAAAATATAGGCTCACTCAAATGGCAAAAGAGGTTCAAAAAGCCAATGAGGAGAAGAATGCTTTCAAAAGCAGAATTAGCCAAATGGAAAAAGAGGTTCAAAAGCTCACTGAAGAAAATAGTTCTCTCAAAATTAGAATGGAACAGATGGAGGCTAATGACTTTCTGAGAAACCAAGAAATCACAAAACAAAACCAAAAGAATGAAAAAATGGAAGAGAATGTGAAATATCTCATTGGAAAAACAACTGACCTGGAAAATAGATCCAGGAGAGACAATTTAAAAATTATGGGACTACCTGAAAGTCATGATCAAAAAAAGAGCCTAGACATCATCTTCCATGAAATTATCGAGGAAAACTGCCCTGACATTCTACAACCAGAGGGCAAAATAAGTATTGAAGGAATCCACCGATCACCGCCTGAAAGAGATCCAAAAAGACAAAACTCCTAGGAACATTGTGGCCAAATTCCAGAATTCCCAGGTCAAGGAGAAAATATTACAAGCAGCTAGAAAGAAACAATTCCAGTATTGTGGAAATACAATCAGGATAACTCAAGATCTAGCAGCTTCTACATTAAGGGATCGAAGGGCGTGGAATAGGATATTCCAGAAGTCAAAGGAACTAGGACTCAAACCAAGAATCACCTACCCAGCAAAACTGAGTATAATATTTCAGGGGAAAAACCGATCTTTCAATGAAATCGAGGACTTTCAAGCATTCTTGATGAAAAGACAAGAGCTGAAAAGAAAATTTGACCTTCAAACACAAGAATGAGAAGAAGCATGAAAAAGCAAACAGCAAAGAGAAGTCATAAGGGACTTACCAAAGGTGAACTGTTTACATTCCTACATGGAAAGACAATATTTGTAACTCTTAAAACTTTTCAGTATCTGTGTAGTTGGTGGGACCACACACAGACATACACACACACACACACGTACATGTGTGCATGCATACACACACATACATACATGCACGCACACACAGACACAGAGAGCACAGAGTGAACTGAATAGGATGGGATCATATCTTAAAAGAAATTAAGGTAAATGGTGAGAGAGAAATGTAGTGGAAGGAGAGAGGGTGAAATGGGATGGGGTAAATTATCTCTCATTCAAGAGGCAAGCAGGAGACTTTTTAGTGGAGGGAAAAAGAGGAGAGCTGAGAAAAAAACATGAAGTTTACCCTCATCACATTTGACTAAAGGAAGGAATAAAATGCACACTCATTTTGGTATGAAAACCTATCTTACAATACAGGAAAGTGGGGGAGAAGGAGATAAGCAGGGTAGGGGGGATGATGGAAGGGAGGGCAATAGGAGGAGGGAGCAATTTGAAGTCAACACTTGGGGAGAGACAGGATCAAAAGACAGATTAGAAACAATGGGGGGCAGGATAGGATGGAGGGAAATAGAGTTAGTCTTATACAACACAACTATTATGGAAGTCATTTGCAAAACTACACAGATATGGCCTATACTGAATTGCCTGCCTTCCCAAAGGGAATGGGTGGGGAGGGAGGAATGGGGAGAATTTGGAACTCAAAGTTTTAGGAACAACTGTTTAGTATTGTTCTTGCTATTAGGAAATAAGAAATACAGTTAATGGGGAATAGAAAGTCATCTGACTGTACAGGACAAAAGAGAGGATGGGGACAAGAGAAGGGAGAGAGGAGAGAAGAGAGGGCAGATTGGTGATAGGGGAAATTAAAATGCTTGGTGTATTGGGGTGGGAGGAGGGGACAAATGGGGAGAAAATTTGGAACCCAAAATTTTGTGAAAAGGAATGTAAAAAGTTAAATAAATAAATTTATATTAAAAAAAAAAGAAATGAGGCAAAGAATGGCCTCTTTTATCTAGTCAAAAAAAAAAAAAACAATCAAGGCTCCTGGCCAAAACAGATATAATCATAGCAATATTGTAAAGATAATCAACTTTGAAAGTCTTATGAACTCTGATTATCATAAAGACTCATCTCAATTCCAAAGAATTCATAATGAAAATGCAATTAACCTCCAGAGAGAGAACCAATAAACTTGGAGTACAGATTGAAGCATACTTTCCTTCTCTTTCTTTTTCATTTTTTAAAACTGCTAATATGGAAATTTGTTTTGTTAGACTATATGTATATCTAATGGATTTTGTTTTTGTTGCTTTCTCAGTAAGTGGAAGAAGAGGATTTGGAACTGAAAAAAAATTTTAAGCTACATTTTGATTTGGTTTTGTTTTAAACAGCATGATCTTTGCCCTCAAAGAGCTAGCTCATAGATCTTATGTTTGTTTGTCTTTCTCTGTATACTCAGTGATTAGCACAGTGCCTGGTACATGAAGAGCATTTAATAAATGTTTGTTGACTAATAGGATCATAGATCTAGGACCAGATTCCATTTAGTTTCATTTCACAGATGATGAAACAGGGTCCAGCAGATATTAGTTGACTTGCCTCAGGTCACCCAAATGGTGGGAGAGCCTAGACTCTCTGACAGCATAGCTGTGCTTTGGGACCCACTAGATTTTTGAGTTAGAACAGACCTTAGAGATCATTTAGACCATCCTCCTCATTTTATAAATAAGGTTTTCCTGATCAGACTCCTTGCTGAACTGAGTGCAAAGACTCTAGGTCCCTACCAGTTAGGCCCCTACCATATATTCCCACCACCTGGACTCCCACTGTTGTGACTAATGGAACATTCACAGCACAGCAAAACTGGGAGTAAAGAAAAAGCTGATGAAAAACTGAATGAATTTGATCAGTGAAACTGATCAAATACCCAAAATTAAGAAGGGATCAAATGTGTTATTGTTCACTCATTTCATTTGTTTCTGACTCTTTGTGACCCCATTTGGGGTTTTCTTGGCAGAGATACTGGAATGGCTTGCCATTTCCTTCTCCAGTTCATTTTACATATGAGGAAACTGAGGCAAACAAGGTTAAGTGACTTGCCCAGGGTCACATAGCCAGTTAGTCTCTGAGATTGCTTTTGAACTCAGGTCTTCCTGACTTTAGGCCCAGTACTCTATTCACTGCACCACCTAGCATAGTAAATTAATATTTACTAAGCCCAAAACACCAATTATTGGGGAAAGACTTGCTATTCAATTAAAAAAACTACCAGGAAAGCTGGAAAGATGTCTGGCAAAAATTAAGCTCCAACTTAACAACCTGTATCTCATATTACAATAAGCTCCAAATGGATTCATGGCCTATATATAAGAGGTCGTATTATAAACAAATTAGAGAATCATGAAAGGAGATATATTTAACAACTATGGATAGGGGAACATTTCTTGACTAAATAAAAAATATAGAGGGTCATGGGAGATAAAATGGGCAATTTTGATTATATAAAATTCAAAAACTTTTGCACAAGCAAAACTACATGAGTTCCTGATGTAACACCTTCCTGGGACTGTTATCCACTCCTTAACTCTTGGAAAAAAGGGACCCACAAAACTCTCACCCCAATTTGCTTTCCTTTTATTAGAGGTTAGACTCCGTGGAACATTTTGGCATATTGCTAGGTAGCACCTTTAGAAAATGCTACAAAAATGAATGTGCCTATTGTTTCCCAAACTCCATACTGGGCCCTCTTCTCTTTCTTCTTTACACTCTCATTGAATGATCTCACTAGCTTCCAAGGGTTCAATGACCATACCTACAAAAATGATGCCCATCAAAAAAAGGGAAAAAGATCTATTTGTCCAAAATATTTATAGCAGCTCTTTTTGTGGTGACTAAGAATTGGAAATCAAAGGGATAACCACAAATGGAATGAACAAACAAGCTGTGGTACATGATTCTGATGGTGATGAATATTATTGTGCTATAAGAAATGACAAGTAGGATGGTTTCAGAAAAAACTTGGAAAGACTAATATGAACAGATGCAATGGGAAGTGAGCAGAACCCGGAGAACATTGTAGACAGTAACTGCAGTTTTGTACAATGAAGAATTGTAAATGACTTAGCTATTGTCAACAATGCAATGATCCAAGATAATCTCAAAGAACTAATGATGAAACATACTATCTGCCTCCAGAGAAAGAATTGATGTTGTCTGAATACAGACCGAAACAAGTTATTTTTTGCTTTCTTTCTTTCTTGTACTGTTTTATTTAAGTAACCTTGTACACAATTACTAATACAGAAATGTTTTACATGATTGTGAGTATATAACCTATATCTGATTGCTTACTGCCTCAGGGAAGGGGTGAAAGGAAGGAAGGATAGAATTTGGAACTCAAAACTTTTTTAAAGGTTAAAAACAGTTTTGAAATGTAATTGGGGAAAAATTATATATAATATATATATGCAAGTGTACATATAGAGAGAGAAAAAAAGAAAAAAGAAAGGAAGGAAGGAGGAAGAAAGAAATAAAGAGAAAGAAAGAAAATAATAAATCAAAGAAAATAAGAAAATGAAAGAGAAAGGAAGGAAGGAAGGAAGGAAGGAAGGAAGGAAGGAAGGAAGGAAGGAAGGAAGGAAGGAAGGAAGGAAGGAAGGAAGGAAGAAAAGAAAAGAAAAGAAAAGAAAAGAAAAGAAAAGAAAAGAGAAAGAAAAGAAAAAAGAAAGGAAATGCCCAGCTCTACATATCTAATCCTGGTTTCTCTCCTGAGCGCTAGTCCTTCATTATATACTGCCCACCGGACATTTTGAATAGGATGTGCTGTCGTCATCTCAAATCCAATATGTCTGAAACAGAAATTATTATATTTCCCTCAAAAGGCATCTGTCATCCAAGCCTCTTTGGAGATACCTTTGTAATCACTAAGATTTGCAACCTCAATGTTTAAACCATAGGTGGTTAGGTGAGCAGGCTGGCAGAACCATCGCTCAGTTTGCTCTCTGCTCCTTTTGTGTAGGCAGAGTTTCCTTGCTACTCATTCCTCCTTTGAGACGGAACTTTCTCTCCAGCATCCCCCTCAACCCTATTCTTCCAGGGATATGGAATCATTTCAAACCCATTGCAGAGGGAAGGGGATGATCATGACTTCTCTATGTTAACCCAACCACCCATCACTGTGATTCTACACTTGCTTTAATTCCATTTTGGTGAGTGCATTTTTTCTTCTCCAGAAAGATTTTTTTTAGTTAATTAGTTCTCTTTCTCTATTTTTTTTTCATTTAGTATCTTATTTTTCCCCAATTCCATGTAAAAACAATCCATAGGGGCAGAGTCAAGATGGTGGAGTAGAAAGACGCACGTATGCGAGCTCCGAACCCACAGCCCATAGATTTAATGTAAGAAGAGCTCCCCACAAGTTCTGGATCACTGCAGGGTGTGCAGAAACATAGTGGAAGAGATTTCCATTCCAGAGAGCCCTGGAGAGCAGTCAGTTTTGCTGGGTAGGTGATTCTTGGTTTGAGTCCTAGTTCCTTTGACTTCTGGAATATCCTATTCCACGCCCTTCGATCCCTTAATGTAGAAGCTGCTAGATCTTGAGTTATCCTGATTGTATTTCCACAGTACTGGAATTGTTTCTTTCTAGCTGCTTGCAATATTTTCTCCTTGACCTGGGAATTCTGGAATTTGGCCACAATGTTCCTAGGAGTTTCTCTTTTTGGATCTCTTTCAGGTGGTGATCGATGGATTCTTTCAATACTTATTTTGCCCTCTGGTTGTAGAATGTCAGGGCAGTTTTCCTCGATAATTTCATGGAAGATGATGTCTAGGCTCTTTTTTTGATCATGACTTTCAGGTAGTCCCATAATTTTTAAATTGTCTCTCCTGGATCTATTTTCCAGGTCAGTTGTTTTTCCAATGAGATATTTCACATTCTCTTCCATTTTTTCATTCTTTTGGTTTTGTTTTGTGATTTCTTGGTTTCTCAGAAAGTCATTAGCCTCCATCTGTTCCATTCTAATTTTGAGAGAACTATTTTCTTCAGTGAGCTTTTGAACCTCTTTTTCCATTTGGCTAATTCTGCTTTTGAAAGCATTCTTCTCCTCATTGGCTTTTTGAACCTCTTTTGCCATTTGAGTGAGCCTATATTTTCAAGGTGTTATTTTCTTCAGCATTTTTTTGGGTCTCCTTTACCAAGGTATTGACCTGTTTTTCATATTTTTCTTGCATCTCTCTCATTTCTCTTCCCAGTTTTTCCTCCACCTGTCTAACTCGACTTTCAAAATCCTTTTTGAGCTCTTCCAAGGCCTGAGCCCACCCGACAACCCCCTGGGATGTCTGGGATACAGAGGCCCCGCCCTCCACGTCTTTCCCTGATGGCAAGAATATCTCCTCATCATCAGAATTGAAAGGCGGGATCATTTGCATCTGCTCAAAAAAGCTCTCTATAGTCTTATTTTTCTTCCCTTTTCTGGGCATTTTCCCAGCCAGTTATTTGGCTTCTGAGATTCCTGTCCACCCCCGCCTAGATCCGCCCAGCTAGTGCTTGGGGTCTGAGATTCAAATGGGCTTTCCGCAGCAAGCTTTAGTTCTGGTGCTGGGGTGGGGGCAGGGCCACCTCCCTGGCTCAGTTCCCTCAGGGTCTTTATGCAGAGACCTTCAGTAATGGAGCAGGTGGGGCAGGTCCATCTCCCAGGCTCAGCTCCTTCAGGTGGTTTATGCAGAGACTTTTAGTAATGAAGACCCTGCCTGCTCAGGGAGTCCCGGGGGCCACCACTGCTGCCTCTGCCTCCACCTCTTCCTGCCCTGCCTCTGCCTCCGCCGCTTCCTCCCGAAGGGGCCCGAGCCATGGAGACGCCCCACTCCCCTCTCGGCCAGCCCAGACGTGTCTCTCACTGATCTGTAGAGTCTGTGGGTGGAGGGACTTTCCAGGCCGCCAGAGGTTCCGTCCCTGAAGCCTGCTCCGATCTGCTCCTCTTGGCCGCGTGGCCAGGGCAGCGCTGGGGTGGACTCCGCTTTCTGGGGGCCATGGAACTTGGGGACGGCTCTCCAGGGCTCTCTGGAATGGAAATCTCTTCCACTGTGTTTCTGCACACCCTGCAGTGATCCAGAACTTGTGGGGAGCTCTTCTTACATTAAATCTATGGGCTGTGGGTTCAGAGCTCACATACGTGAGTCTTTCTTCTCCGCCATCTTGACTCCACCCCCACCAATTCTACTTTTCAAGGATTCTTCTCCACAGTAGATTTTTGTACTTCTTTTATGATTTGGCCTACTCTATTTTTGTGTTATTTTCTTCATTATTTTTTGTGCCTCCTTTATCAAGTTGTTGACTCTTTTTTCATTATTTTCTTGTATCATTCTCATTCAGCTTCCCAATTTTTCCTCTCTCGCTGTTACTTGAGTTTTAAAATCCTTTTTGAGCTCTTCCGTGGCCTGAGACCAATCCATATTTTTCTTGAAGGCTCTGAATGTGGAAGTTTTGGTTTTGCTGTCTTCTGAGTGTGTGTTTTGATCTTTATTGTCACTATAATAATTTCCTATAGTCAGAATCCTTCAGTTGTTTGCTCATTTTTCCAGCCTGTTTCTCAACTTTTAACTCTTTGCTAAAGTGGGACTTTGTTTCCAGGGTGGAGAGCATACTATCCCAAGCTTCAGGGGTTTTGTGCAGCTATTTTCAGAGATACTTCTAAGGAGATGTAAGTTTTCAGTTCTTTCCAAAATGGTATGATTTGAGAAGAGGTGTGTTTACCATTCTCCAGGGCTGTGTTTTGGTCTGTAAGTGACCAAAAGAATTCTTTTCCACCCTGGAGCTGTAATTAGGGTTCCCACTCCACTGCAGCAACCAAGCTCTGGTTTGTTAGTGCTCCTCCTTGCCCTGGGACTTCCACCCAGGACTGCAATCCAGATCCAAGTATGGGCAAAGCAACAGAGTCTTCACCACAGTTCCAGCAAAGAGACCCTGGAATCTCCATCTGACCATTTATGTGACCCCCTTACCGTCTGTGGGCTGAGACCTCTGGAAGAAGAAGCAGCAGCAGTAGCTGATGATGATGATGATCCAGTCACTCCTTGCTCCTTTTCTCTGACATCTTGACTCCACCTTCCCCCTCCTCATCTTTTAACAGGAGCTCCCAATCATCAGTCATTGCAATCTCCTTCCCTTATGGGTTCCCAAATATTCCCTTTACATTGCATCTAGGCACAACTTAACAATTAACTTTGGTGTTAATGGCATAATGGAAGCAGCTAGGTGGTACAGTGGATAGAGCACCAGTGTAGGGGTCAGGAGGACCTGAGTTCAAATCTCATCTCAGACACTTGACACTCACTAGCTGTGTGACCTTGGGCAAGTTACTTAACCCCAATTGCCTCATCCTGGGTCATCTCCAATCATCCTGATGAATATCTGGTCACTGGATTCGGATGACTCTGGAGGAGAAGTGAGGCTGGTGACCTGCACAGACTCCCCTCACTTAGAACAAAGTCAAGTGCAAGTCATGTCATTATTTCTCTGATGGCTTGGTCTTCTTTGGCAACGAAGGATGAACACACAAAATGGCATAATGATTTAGGCAAAACTTAAACATGGAACTTCCAAACATTCACACTTAGCCTCAAAGAACAGTAGGATTCTTTTTTATTCCCTGGAACTGTAGAACCCGGAAGTGGTTGAATAAGTAAGCAAATATGTAAGCTTCTTCCTCCCACTCTAGATAAAATTATGTCATGCTTCCTACTGTGAGATAGAATGAAATCCTTCATTTACAGCTACCTACTATCCATGCCAGTTGACCCAATGGATAGAGTGACTTAGAGTCAGGAAGACCTGAGTTCACATCTTGCCTTGGATACATACTAGATGTGTGATTCTGGGCAAGATTCTGCCTGTTTTCTCATCTATAAAATGGGGATAATAACAGCTCCTCCCTCTCAAGGTTTTTGTGAGAATAGAAAATAGATAATATTTATAAATCAATTTTGCAAACCTCAAAGTGTTATGTACATGCTGGTGATCATAATGCTTTGACCACAGACCATCCTGCTCCTTTGTGCCCCAGTCAACTTCATCGGCTCCCTGTCTCCATCAAAGGGTCACAAGAGCTGCACTCTGCCCTCTCTGGCTCCAGTCTCCTGACTGCCCTCCACCCTGGCAGTCCCTTCTTCCCAAAGTTACATCTCTTCATTCCCCCAAGCTCCAAGGGAATTCTATTACATTCTCCCAAACCACTAAGAAATTGAAGCAGTTACAGACAAGAAGGCCCATACTTGGTCCGTCTTCACCCTCTCATTCTCATTAGGGATGTTACAGGTGTCACCATCTTCACTCTCCCCCCACCCTGCTCATCCAGTCATTTCCATCTCCATGACATCCTCACTTACATGCCCTCACTGAGCCACCGACCTGGTCCAGGTATTGATGAGCTCTCACCTAGACTGCTGCCAGTGTCCCAGTTGGTCTCCCCACCTCCATTCATCCTCCAGCCAGCTGGCAGAGGGATTTCCTTAAAGTTTTGCCTACCACATCTCCCACCCACCTGACTGCTTCCTATTACTTCTTGTTGTGCTTGTCCTTCATTCTCAAAGAGGACCATGACATCAAGATGATGACATGACTTGCAGTTGACTTTGATTTGAGTGAGGGAGGGCTGTGCAAGGTCACCAGCATCACTTTCCTCTCCTGAGTCATCTGGGTCCAGTGGCCTGATATTCATTAGTATGGCCGGAGGTGGCCCAGGATGCAGTGTGAGATCCTGGCCCTGTCAGGCTAAGGTCTTATAGCATTCTCACTTTGAGTGAGATACACCCATTCAATGAATAGACTTCTTTAAGTAATTGCTCGAGGGATGGCCCCTTTAATCAAAAAAATAATAATAAATCAAACTGAGAAAAGAAGACCCTCAGGGTTCCTGGGTAAAAGAGAAGCAATTACGCACGATTTAGTATTTAAATCCACTCTGTGCTGGGGGGGGTGGGGGGGACTTGTCTCAACTATGAGCTCCAGATTGAACTGGGTTTGAGGTTTGATCTTTGAGCAAGAAATGAAGCCAGTAAACCCAGAGGAAAAAAGGCAGCTTTGCGGAGTGCAATGGAGGAGGAGGAGAAGGAGGAAGGAGGAGAGCTGCTACTCACAGGTTATGTTTGTCCTTCCTTCTTGATTTTCTCTAGGATCAGACAGACCCTCCTCAGTGTGGCAGTGAGCATGCTTCAGCCCCTGGCCTCTTCCCACCCTTCCAGACTTATTGCTCATGACTCTCCACCTGCAAACTCCAGGGTCCCTCTGTCCTGGTATAACTGCATCCCTCCTGTGGGATGCTCTCCATGCCAGGAATGCGCTCTCTCCATCCACCTCCTGTAACCTCCACTTTTCAACAGGTAGTTCAAACACCATCTGCTGCATGAGCCTTTCCTGATCCCCTGCTTTTAGTGCCCCCTCTGTTGTATTCATTTTATGTGCATATGCAGGGCAGTTAAGGGACACCATAGCACATAGAGCACTAGACCTGGAATCAGGAAGACCCGAGTTTAAATCTGCCTTCAAACACTTCCTAGCTGTGTGACCCTGGGCAAGTCATCTAACCCTGTTTGCCTCAGCTTCCTCATCTGTCAAATGAGCTGGAGAAAGGAAATGGCAAACTACTCTAGTATCCCTGCCAAGAAAACCTCAAATAGGTTCATGAAGAGTCGGAAACAACTGAACAACATTTGTGTGTGTTTTTTCCCCATTAGAATATATGATCCTAGAGGGCAGGGACTGTTTCGTTTTCCTTTCTGTAATTCTCAACATTTAGCACAGTACCGAGCACACAGAAGGTACTTAATATTGCTGGTGTACAGCCTGAGTAATTGAAATGCCTTCTTTCCTACTCTGGCCCCACCTTCTGTCTAACAAAAAGGACAAGCAGAGGAGAGATCCCAGAGCCCCCAAGTTGAGTCTCCTAGTCCTCCAAGCATTGGTCCTGCTGGATAACTAGCCTAGTCAGGAAGAGTCAAGAGGCTATTACAAGCACCTCTGACTCCCCACCGAAAGCCTCCCTCAGCTGTTTGATCATGTCTGAAATTACATATTCATGGTGTAATTACACATTCTGTTGGTGTTCAGTTGTTTCATTTGTGTCTGATTCTTCATGACCTCATTAAGGGTTCTTTTGGCAAAGATGTAGTGGCTTACCATTTTCTTCTCCGGATCATTTTACAGATGAGGAAACAGAGGCAAACAGAGTGAAGTGACTTGCACAGGGTCACATACCTACCAAGAATCTGAGGTCAGATTTGAACTTCTTGACTTCAGTCCCATAAGTCTATCCACTGCACCATCTAGCTTCCCTTCAAGGCAGATATCTAAAGTCCTTTACAATTCTGTCAATGATTATATATGGAGGCAGAAAGGTATTTCAGTGGTTAAAATACATCTCTAAAGGTTTTGCTGATTATGCATGTGTGTGTATGTATGTATATATATGTTTATCATCTCTTCTGGTTCAAATTAATTAGGATACTAAGCCAGAGAGGATTTAGGGGATTTCTAAATCTAACTCAAATAGTTGTCTGGAACAGCAGACTGCAATCTCTACCTCAAACATAGGAGGTGAAAATAAATTATTTAATTTTAGCCTGGTGGCACACTATATGAATGGATGATATTGAGTATGGATGAAGAATTGTTCCCTTGTCCTAATCCAGGAAGGGGTTTGTTTTGTTTTTAATTAATTTTTGGTTAACAACATTCAATTCCACAATCTTTTGAGTTCCAAATTTTCTCCCCCTGCCTCCCCTCCGATTTCTGTACCGCTTCCCAAGAGAGCATGCAATCCAATGTAGGCTCTATATCACATAGATATGTATAAGCTCTACACATGCATTCACATTACACATATTTTCACATTAGTCATGTTGCAAAGAAGAATTAGATCCAATGGAATGAAATATGAGAAAGAAGAAACAAAACAAATAAGAGAGGGAAAACAATAGTATGCTTTGATCTGCATTCAGATTACGTAATTCTTTCTCTGGATACGGATAGCATTTTCCATCATGAGTCTTTCAGAGTTGTCTTAGAAGTTGGAGTTGTCTTCTCAGCAATGTAAGAAGAGTTAAGTCTATCAAACTTAATAATCATACAATGTGGCTGTAACTGTGTACAATGTTCTCCTGGTTCTGCTCCCCTCACTAAGCATCAGTTAACATAAGTCTTTCTAAGTTTTTCTGAAGTCTGCCTGCTCATCATTTCTTATAGCACAATAATATTGATTACATTCATACACCACAGTTTGTTCAACCATTCCCCCAATGATGGGCATCCCCTCAATTTCCAATTCCTTGCCACCACAAAAAGAGCTGCTATAAATATTTTTGTCCATGTGGGTCCTTTTCCCATTTGTATGATCTCTTTAGCATACAGTCCTAGAAGTGGTATTACTGGGTGAAAGGGCATGCATATTTTTATATCCCTTTGGGCATAGTTTCAAATTGCCCTCCAAAATGGTTAGATCAGTTCATAATTCTACCAACAATTTTCCCACACCTTCTCCAGCATTTATAATTTTCCTGTTTTGTCATGTTAGCCACTCTGACAGATGTGATGTGGTACGTAAGAGTTGTTTTGATTTGCATCTCTCTAATCAATAGTGATTTAGAGCAGTTTTTCATATGACTATAGATAGCTTTAATTTCTTCCTTTGGAAACTGCCTATTCACATCCTTTGACCATTTATCAATTAGGGAATGACTTGTATTCTTATAAATTGGACTCAGCTTTCTATATATTTTAGAAATGAGACCTTTAGCAGAGATATTAGTTAAAAACTTGTTTCCCAGTTTTCTGCTAAGGAAGAGGTTTTTTAGCCACTATATCCTCAAAGACCAGGGCTGGGATGGCCTGCAGATAACCCTGATGAAATGAAACTTAGCAAGACACTAAGACCAGGGCAACAACACCAAAGAGAGACTATGTGACACCCAATAGAGATGCCACACCAAGCATGGAGCAGTTTTTGCAAGAAAAGGGTTACGACATCACAAGAGGCCAAATTTAGAGGGTCCTGGGGCTAGACTTATGAATTATTCCTCCACAAGCATCTTGCCTATACATGGTCCCAAGGTAAAGGCTATTCTACAAATGTGCTTTGCCCATATATGTTCCCTACGAATGCTCACCCTTCCTACAGATGGTGTGTTTGTGAAAGAGTAAGGCTTATCAGAGGTATGGTTTACTGCTATTTTTATTATGCTATCTCTTTAAATAGCATCTTTTGAAATATTTCCTCTGGCTGACTAAAGAACAAGTAGACACACCGATGGGAGCCTAAAAGCATGGTTTTGAGTGATACAAATCTACTGTATGACTTGTGAATTTAAGTTTATCTTGAATATAAGGTAGTTACCCTGGTGGCCCCCACATCTGAGTGATGGGTGCTTCAAATTCTTTTTTTTTTTTTTTTTTATTAATTTATTTATTTATTTAAATTTTTTACATTCATTTTCACAAATTTTTGGGTTCCAAATTTTCTCCCCTTTTATCCCCTCCCCCCACCCCAATACCCCAAGCAATCTAATTTTCCCTATCTCCAATCTGCCCTCTCTTCTGTCATCTCTCCCTTCTCTTGTCTCCATCTTCTCTTTTCTCCTGTAGGGCCAGATGACTTTCTATTCCTCATTAACTGTATGTCTTCTTTCCTAGTTGCAACAACAATACTAAACAGTTGTTCCTAAAACTTTGAGTTCCAAATTCTCCTCATCCCTCCCTCCCCACCCCTTCCCTTTGGGACAGCAGGCAATTCAATATAGGCCATATCTGTGTAGTTTTGCCAATGACCTCCCTGATAGTCGTGTTGTGTAAGACTAACTGGATTACCATCCCTCCTAACCTGCCCCTCATTGTTTCTCTTCTGTCTTTTGATCCTGTCCCTCCCCAAGTGTTGACTTCAAATTGCTCCCTCCTCCCTTTGCCCTCCCTTCCATCATCCCCCCCCTTGCAATATCTCTTTCTCCCCCACTTTCTTATACTGTAAGATAGGTTTTCATACCAAAATGAGTGTGCATTTCACTCCTTCCTTTAGTCAAATGTGATGAGGGTAAACTTCTTGTTTTTGTTTTTTGTTTTTTTTTTTTCTCAGCTCTCCTCTTTTTCCCTCCACTAAGAAAAACTACCTGCCTCTTAAATGACATATAGTTACCCCCTTCCCTTTCCCTCCCCCTACATTTCTCTCTTACCATTTACCCTAGTTTCTTTTAAGGTATGGTCCCATCCTATTCAGTTCAATCTGTGTTCTCTATCTCTGTATGTGTGTGCATGTGAGTATGTGTGTGCATGCGTGTACATGTGTATGTGTGGTCCCACCAACTACCCAGATACTGAAAAGTTTTAAGAGTTACAAATATTGTCTTTCCATGTAGGAATGTAAACAGTTCACTTCTGGTAAGTCCCTTAAGACTTCTCTTTGCTGTTTCCTTTTTCATGCTTCTTCTCATTCCTGTGTTTGAAAGTCAAATTTTCTTTTCAGCTCTGGTCTTTTCATCAAGAATGATTGAAAGTCCTCTGTTTCATTGAAAGACCATATTTTCCCTTGAAGTATTATACTCAGTTTAGCTGGGTAGGTGATTCTTGGTTTGAGTCCTAGTTCCTTTGCCTTCTGGAATATCCTATTCCACGCCCTTTGATCCCTTAATGTAGAAGCTGCTAGATCTTGGGTTATCCTGATTGTATTTCCACAGTACTGGAATTGTTTCTTTCTAGCTGCTTGTAAGATTTTTTCCTTGAGCTGGGAGTTCTGGAATTTGGCCACAATGTTCCTAGGAGTTTCTCTTTTTGGATCTCTTTCAGGTGGTGATCGATGGATTCTTTCAATACTTATTTTGCCCTCTGGTTCTAGAATGTCAGGGCAGTTTTCCTTGATAATTTCATGGAAGATGATGTCTAGGCTCTTTTTTTGATCATGAGTTTCAGGTAGTCCCATAATTTTTAAATTGTCTCTCCTGGATCTATTTTCCAGGTCAGTTGTTTTTCCCATGAGATATTTCACATTCTCTTCCATTTTTTCGTTCTTTTGGTTTTGTTTGGTGATTTCTTGGTTTCTCGTAAAGTCATTAGACTCCATCTGTTCCATTCTAATTTTGAGAGAGCTATTAAGTTCAGTGAGCTTTTGAGCCTCTTTTTCCATTTGGCTCATTCTGCTTTTGAAAGCATTCTTCTCCTCGTTGGCTTTTTGAACCTCCTTTGCCAATTGGGTGAGCCTATTTTTCAAGGTGTTAATTTCCTCAGCATTTTTTTGGGTCTCCTTTACCAAGGTATTGACCTGTTTTTCATACTTTTCTTGCATCTCTGACATTTCTCTTCCCAGTTTTTCCTCCACCTGTCTAACTTGCTTTTCAAAATCCTTTTTGAGCTCTTCCAGGGCCTGAGCCCACCCACCACCCCCCTGGGGTGTCTGGGGTACTGAGGCCCCGCCCTCCACATCTTTCCCTGATGGGAAAAATATGTTCTCGTCCTCCCCATCAGATCCAAAGGTCGGGATCATTTGCATTTGTTGGAAAAAACTCTCTAAAGTCTTATTTTTCTTCCCTTTTCTAGGCATTTTCCCAGCCAGTTAACTTGTCTTCTGAGATTCCTTTCCACCCCCGCCTGGATCCGCCCAGCTAGTGCTTGGCCTCTGAGATTTAAATGGGCTTTCCTCCTGCCGGCTGTCAATCAGTGAGCTTTAGTTCAGGTGCTGGGGTGGGGCCCGGGCTGCCTCCGAGACTCTGATCCCTGGGGGGGGGGGGGGCTTTATGCAGAGACTCTCAAGAATGGAGCGGGTGGGGGCGGGGTGGGGGGCCCGCCTCCCAATCTCAGCTCCCCTGGGGGTCCTGAGCAGAAGCCTTCAGCAACAGAGCGGGGTGGGGGCAGGGCCGTCTCCCAGGCTCAGCTCCGTCAGGTTTTATGCGGGAATCTTCCGTAATGAAGATCCTGCCTGCTGCTGGGGGATTCCTGAGTCCTGGGCCGCTGCCGCCTCAGCCCCAGCCCACGCTTCTGCCTCCACCGCTTCCTGCCCCCGTCCCTGCTGCCTCCGCTTCCTCCCGAGGGGGCCCGAGTCACGGAGACGCCCCGCTTCCCCTCTCCTTCAGCCCGGCCTCTCTCACTGACCTGCTTCTGTGGGCGGAGGGACTTTCCCGGCTGCTTCAGCTTCCATCTCTGAAGTCTGCTCGGATCCGCTTCTCTGAGGCCTCGGCCAGGGCAGCGCTGGGGGTCGGGTTTACTCTCCGGGGCGCGCCGGACCCTGGGGACGGGTCCTCAGGGCTCCCTGGAACGGAAATCTCCTCCACTCTGCCTCTGCACACCTTGCACTCACCCAGAATCTATGGGGGACTCTTTCTACACCAATTCCATGGGCTTTGGTTTCGGAGCTCGTAAACGTGCGTCCTTCTACTCCACCATCTTGGCTCCGCCCCCCTTCAAATTCTATAAGAGGATATTCATACAGCTTTGTTTGGATCCTTCCTTGCTCCCCAGGATAGTTCAGAACCACTGAATACCAGAACTAGTGATTTTGTTTCCCCCGTTTACATTTATTTATGAACCACTGATTCATCCCACCAAGCTTTCTGTTTCCTAGTCAGTTATTTGTGGTCATACAAGTTCATGTGTAATCCCAGTGGTTGATTATCTTCTATCCTTGCCACAAAGCCACTAAGATAGGCTAATTATCCCCATTTTAGAGGTGAAAAAATAAAGTAGAGTGTTACTGCTGTACTCCTTAGAGTCTCCTATCCAACCCTTATTTCCTTTTTTTCCCCAGATTCCTTATCTCTTCCCTTTTAAACAAGGCTATAATATATGTAGGAAGATTCATCAGAGCAAGAATAACAATGAAGTCTATAATGAACCTGATAATCAGAAAAAGAATTATAACATAGCTGGGAATGGAGAAAGAATCAGTAGAGACAGAGAAGACAGGAGTAATGTGAGAGATGATACAGAAGAATCTCCCAGGTATGGTCACTAATTGGATATGATGTGAGGGGAAGGGAAGAGTCAGGGTTAATTTTATGTTTGGGACAAAGAAGAGCCAAGTCTTCGAGGAAAGGGATTCTATGAGGTAGAGATGAAGAGGGAGTGAATCCCAGGGACAGAGGACAGTCAGTTCAAAGATATGTAGATAAGAGATAGAACCTTGTATGTGAGAAGCTGTAAGGGCCAATTGAGCTAGACCAAAGAAGATAGAAAGAAGACTCATATAATTGGATTGGAGCCAGGTTATGAAAGGGAACCACTGGAGTATACATACTGAGCAGGGGAATGACATGATCACACTGTGTTTAAGGAAAATCAGTTTTGGCAAATACATGGAGGATGGATTGGAATGGGGAGAAACCTGGGACAAGAAGACTATTTTTAGGTCTATTGCAATAGTCCAATTGGGAAGTAATGAGAGACTAAGCTGAGAGTGCTGGTGAGTGATGGAAAAGGGTCAGATTTGAAAAATACTGTAGAGGAGGTGGCTAGGTGGAGTAATGGATAGAACACCCATACTGGATTTAGGTGGACCCTTGAGTTCAAATTTGTTCTCAGATGCTTAATACCTACGTGACCCTGGGCAAGTCACTTAACCCTGATTGCTGAAAAAAAAGAAGGAAGGAATGTGATAGAAATGGAAATGGTAACATTTGAAAGTGTGATATGAATGATGAAGAAAAGTCAAAAGTCAAGGAATGCATCTAGGTCAAACACCAGGGGCTCTGGAAGAATATTGGTTTTCCTGATAGGAAGATAGAAAGTTTCTCCAATTAGAGGGAGCTAAATCCTTTGGGTAACTAGGTGGCACCATAGTGCATAGAGTGCCAGACCTGGAGTCAAGAAGACTCATCTTCATGAGTTCAAATCTGGTCTCAGACATTTCCTAGCTGTGTGACCCTGGCTAAGTCATTCTACCCAATTTGCCTCTGTTTCCTCACCTGTAAAAATGAGCTGGAGAAGGAAATGGCAAACTCCTCTAGTATTTCTGCCAAGAAAGCCCCAACTAGGGTCATAGACAGTTGGATATAACTGAAAAATGACCAAACAACAAGTCCTTTGAGGTAAGCTATCGGCTGGAAGAGTAATCAGACATGTTTGCTTGGCACCACAAAGCAGAGTAAGAATCAAAGGGTGAAGTTGCCCAGAAGCAGATCTGAGGCTTTGATGCATGGAAAATCTTCCTAACAACCATCCCAAAGTAGGTTAAGCTGACTTTTGAGGTAATAATCTTCAAGGAATTTATCAGAAGAGTAGAGAAGAAACCTATAGAGATTGAAATTCGTGCTTAGCTATTAGAAATAGAGCACATGGTGTAAGCCTGATCAGACATAGCTGGAAAGCAACACCAAGACCTTAAGATACTGGTTCCTTTGTTCTGAGGATGATTTCCCTCTCATCTACTGTTTCCTGTTTAATTATTTTTGCTAATTAGGTGATAAGCCCTTGTTTCTGCACTGCTGAAAGTGTCCCAAAAGTCTTGGTAACGTTTTGAGCTATACCATGTGTGTTGTCAGTGTTTTTTTTTAATTTTGCACCCTAAACGAAGCCCTAGTTGCACCACCCTAGTTATGTCTTTAATAAAAGACCCGTAGAAAAGACAGGATAGACAACAAGACTCCAAGAAAATAGGAGGCAAAGCCACAAACATTTTTATTTCTGTCTGTTATACAAATTCTTCAGTTGATTTATCAACTAGACAGGACAACTCAGGTACAAGAGGGTTCCTTTGATGCCCTGAACCTCTCACTTATGGAACCACAAAATTTCAGAATGAGGAAGGACCTCAGGAGCCATCCTTGTCCTGCTCAGACCTGAAAACATTTGTACAGACCATTTGCAGAAGTCTTATTGTCAACTTTATAAAAAGGAAATAGAAGAATAAAGATTTAAGCCTAAACTCTTGAGGTAAAAGCAGGACTTCAGGTAGGAATAGGTGGGGCTGCTCTAGATGAGCTGAGTTGCTCACTGATGCTGGGCTTCTGGGAGTTAGCTTTGTGAAAGCATGAACCACTCATCCTTTGAGGCTCCCTTGATATTAAAGGAGATCTGTTTTCTCTGCAAAGGTCTGGATTTCTGGCTCTAGAGTAGTTTGACATCCTTGCTAATAGAGGAATTAGGTCAGAACCAGAGAAACAGTTCAAACACTCTCTCTCTCTCTCTCTCTCTCTCTCTCTCTCTCTCTCTCTCTCTCTCTCTCTCTCTCTCTCTCTCTCTCCCCCTCATTTTAAATTGGATTTTAAATGCAGCTAGGTGATACAGAAGATGGAGTGCTACATCCAGACTCTGCTATCCCGGGAATACCTGTAGTCAAAACTGGTTACACACTGACTAGCTCCATGACCCTGAGTGAGTCACTTAACTTCTGTCTGTTTCCTCATCTGTAAAATGGGGATGATAATAGCATCTACCTCCATCAGATAAAATCATATTTGCACATTTTAATGCATGTTATTATTATTAATAACATAAGAATATTATTATTAAAGTTATTGTTGCTATTATTATATTTTTTGTTTTTTTCTTGTGAATATACAGAATCTCTCTGTTAGAAAGTAAACTCCTTCAGGGAAAGGGTGGGATTTTTTTTCATTTTTGTCTTTGTAACCTCAACAGTTAGTATAGTTTCTAGCACACTGGCAATGCTGGATAAATGTGAACATGGGTATGTGGGTATCAAGATTTCTCATGAACTCATGATTTCAAGGCAGTGGGTCCATAGATCCTTGATGCAGATGGAAGGCTCCTGTATCTTGGGTGATGATCTTTCTGAATCTCTGCAGCCAAGATGAATCCCCATGCAATGGTCAACCCTCTAGAGATGAGATACTCAACCTTTAGCTGGGGTGGGTCCCCCAACAAACACAGCCCATTGTCTGACAGCAAAGTAGAATTGTAGTAAAAGAGCCACAAGATATATTTGTACATATCAACTTATGCAGACTTTCAATTTTTAAAAAAGTGTTATTGATCTTTTGTTTTTATATCATCTCCATTTCTGAATGCATCCCTCACCCTCTCTTATCCAGGTAGCCTCCCCTGGAACAAATTAAATAACACTGAAAAAAAGGAGGGGGAGGAAGTAGTGAAGTAAAACTAATCAATGTATTCACCAAGTTTGACAGTAAATACGCTATTCCACACCCATAGCCTCCCTCTTCTGCAGAGACGAGAGGGAAGTGTATTTTCTCCCCTCTTCTTTGGGGACAAGCTTGGTTGCTATAATTATAACTGGTTTTATTTTTGTTCTTCCAATTTACAGAAATGTAGCCCTAATATATATTGTTTCCTTGGTTCTTCTAAGTCTTCCCAAGCTTCTCTTAACTTTTCACATTCATTGTTCTTCCAGTTAAGTAACAGTTCACTCATTAATGTGCCCCTCTCCTTTTTTAAGCCACTCTCCAATTGGTGGGCATTTATTTTGTTTCAAGTTTTTTTGCTTCTGTAACAGGTGCTGCCATGAGTCTTCAGGTGTATTTGGGACCCCTGTGTTCTGACAGAGACCTAGCCTGGAGTCAGGAGGACCCAAGTTCAAATCCAGCCTTGGACATTAACTATGTAACCTTGGGCAACTCACCTAAGCTCTGTTTGCCTCAGTTTCCTCAACTACAAAATGGAGTAATAATAGCACTAACTTGCTGGATTGTCGTGAGAATAAAATATGATAATATAATATGAGGATATAATGAGATAATAATTATAAAGCGTTTAGCATAGTAGCTGACATTTTGGTGCTTTATAAATGTTTCATCTCTTCCCCTCTCCCCCACCATAGGGCTGCTCTCTGGGAACTGAGCTAGGTCTATTGAGCTACGCCAATCGATCAACCAATAAACATTTACCAGGCTCTACAATGAACAGGCTGATGTGCTGGGTCCTAGGGGAGATGTGGCATTTACCCCAAGACTCGAGCTTCCTTCCCAGAGTTCGCAGTCCAGCTGAGCTCTCAGCAGAGGAACTACATGGAAGGAGCTGACCAGCTCACCATAATCCTAAAGATAACACTGGCCATCAGCCATCTCATAGTCATTCATTGTTCTGTGTTTCTGAAGGACCTGATTTGATCCTACAACAACTCTATGAGGCAAGAGGTGCCAGGATCATTGTGCCAAGAGAAAGAAAAGTGGCCAAGGTTACAAAGTCAGATTGGGAATCCAAGACTTCTGACTTTCAAACCAGTACTCTTTCCACTTCACTATGCTATATGGGTGGAAAGCACTGAATCTGAAGACAGAAGACATAGGTTCTAGTTTCCAAGCTTCAAGCAAGTCTTTGCCCCCTCTCCTCGAAGGCCTCTTCTAGTCAGCTCTATAATGTTTTGCATAGGTATTTAATAAATAATGAATTGACTATAATTACTAAAGGTCTAATGGATGATACAACTTGTGGAACATGACCTACAACAATGCCAATGGTGAAAGTCGTAGGCACTGTGGCTAGCCAGTCCATTGTTGCTTTTTCATTAAGTATATTCCTCAATTCTCTGGATAGACAGTCCTCACTGTTTAGGAAAGGAGGCAGTGCAAAGGTGGAGAGTAGGAATGCTGACTGGTGCCTGCAGGGAGCCCTGACTTTGGAGCTGTTAAATCATTTACATGCTGGGAGGGTCAAAAGGGCCAGAAATGCATTCCAGTGAATCCCAGTCTATCACGGTCTTCTTCAAAGTCTGTTTGCTTGTTTAGCCTTCATTTTGACAGGACCAAAGGCAGCAGGAGAGAACCGAAGGCATCTACAGCTAGTGGCTACTCAGCTCCTCCCAGCCTTCTCTCCTGTCTCTAGAACAAATAATGCCAGTGCTAGCATCTTAAAGCTAGACCTTAGAGATCCTCTATTTTACAGGAATGCTCTCCCCCACTCCACTCTGACTGCTGACCTCCCTGGCTGCCATTAAGTCTCAATTAAAATCCCATCCTCTATAGGAAGCTTTCCCCCACCCCTCTTAATTCCAGTGCCTTCCCTTAATTAATCATTTCCTATTTATCTTGAATATAGCTTGCTTTGCACTATTTATTTGCACATTGTCTTATCCATTGGATAGTAGGGTCCTTGAGAGCAAGGACACGCTTTTGCTTCCTTTTGTATCCAGTGCCTGGCACATAGTAGGCATTTAATAAATGCTGATTGACTCCCTAAGGTTGCCCAGGTAGTAAATGAGTAATCTGGATTTGATCTCAGAACCTGTGACAAGTTTGCACACTTTTCATTGTGGTGTGTTGCCCATACACACACACACCACTCTCTATTCCTCTGTCGTCTGGCCAACCCCTCAGTTCTCCACCTCCTCCACCACAGCTGGCACACAGTGTCCCAGGAAGGCTCAAGCCAATGGGTTGCTTCACCATCTTCTCAGGGACCTTGGTATCTTCAGGTTCAAAGGAACACTTAGGCTGGCCTCAATTCTTTCCCATATAAGCTAGGCCATTAGAAATACTACAAGAGCAATGAAAGGAAGTATCATGCCACCTCCACCGGATAGTGTTGCCTCCAAAGGGATGATTCCTTTAGCATGTTAGCGTAGGGGGCAGCTAAGTGGTCCAGTAGATAAAGCGTGAGGCCTGGCATCAGTAAGACCTAAGTTCATAATCTGACCTCAGATATTTACCGGCTGTGTGACCCTGGGCAAGTCACTTCACCGCATTTGCCTCAGTTTCCTCATCTCTCTAGACTTGAGTTTACTCTGTGAGATGGACTTGGGTGGCCTCTAAATACATGAATCCTTTAATTGGATCCCATGATACAAAACCAAAATGGACCATAGAGGTCTTCCAGTTCTAATTCTTCATTCTTCAGATGAGCTGGAGGAGAAGTGAGGCTGGTGACCTGCAAAGCCCTCCCCACTCAAAACAAAGTCAAGTGCAAGTCATGTCATCATTCTCTGATGGCGTGGTCTTCTTCAGCAACAAAGGACGAACATATACTGAGGCCCAGGGAAGTTCAGTGACTTCAGACTAAGGTCATATAAGCAGCCAGCAGCACTGGTAAATTCTCTTACCCAGCTCTCTCAACTCAAGACTGGCCCTCCTTCCACTTTACCACACAAAATCCCTTTATGACTCTATCATCCATGATTAGGAATTGGGTTATGGTTGTTAGGCCTGTGAGCAGAGAACACATTCGCTAATTGGGTTAAAGGGATTAGGGTGGAGTCGTTCCAGAGTAGAGGAGCCAAGGAAAAGATGGGCATTGCCAACAAAGGGGAGGGTGAATGGGACCACCCACAAAATTATCTTAGAGGTCAGAAATGCAAGGCTCCAGTGTGGTCAATAAATATGACTGGCTGGGTAAGGAAAGAAGAGATACAAAAAGGAAGAAGAAAAAGGGGACAAGGGAAAGTGAAACAGGAAAGAAGGAAGGCAAAGCTGAGTGTTTCAATGGGAAGAGCGATGAATCTCTAGTCTCTTGTTTAAAGACCTGTTCAATCTTAAGCAAATCATTTCCTTTCTCTCAGCTTCAGTGTCCTCATCTGGAAAATGAGCAGGTTGGGCTGCAGAGGGGTTCTTAACCCAGGGTCCACAAGTATGTTTTTTAAAAATATTCTGGCACCTGTTTTTTTTTTAACATAATTGGTTTCCATTGCACAATTTATTCATTTAAAAACATTATTCTGAGGTTGGGTCCATGACTGCCAACAAGGTCCAGGATACCAAAACCAAACAAACGTCTTTACAATTCCTTTAAACACCAAATCTATGAACTTATGGAGACAAAATATGACACCAATGCAAAGTTG
The DNA here is from genome assembly GCA_023548195.1 of Bettongia penicillata ogilbyi. Taxonomy (NCBI): domain Eukaryota; kingdom Metazoa; phylum Chordata; class Mammalia; order Diprotodontia; family Potoroidae; genus Bettongia; species Bettongia penicillata. The sequence continues at coordinate 975,194 of JAJHZJ010000391.1, forward strand.
GGAGTTGGAGAAGATATATAAGATGGGCAAGTGGAAATCCAGAACTGTTTCTAGCACCTGGTCAGCTCTACATGAATCTGGAGCTAATCTTCCAGTCTGTGAATGATCCTGACCCATTTCTTGCCCACCTCAGACTCCTCTGCTGGCTAAAAGCAGAATGGCCAAAGGAAGAGAAAGCAGAGTCAGTGTATACAGAAGCAGGGGGGCCAACTGCTGGTCAGGGAACCCAGGAATAACAAGGGCTGCCTGCTGTTTACCCCACCTCCTAATGGGGCAAAAGTGAGGGTAGTTCCTTGTTACATTGGGCACTCTCCTGATATATTCTAAATTACTCTAACCTTGAGGTCAAGCTTAGGAATTGTCCAAAACAGTCTACTTTTCTCCTTAACAAATTTAGTGGAATGTTTGGAAAGGAGAATAATTGGTCATAGATTGAGATAGAGGAGCCCAGGTTTTATGTCACTTGCCCTATCTACAAAAATTACCAGTTACGGCTTTGGCTTTTTCTAACTGCCCTGCAGCTGAATTTTTACGTTTTTCCTTTCCCAATTAGAATGTGAGTTCCTTGAGAGCAGGGGCAATCTTGGATTTTCTGTTTACATCTTCATGGTTTGTCACAGTTCTTGGTATTCAGTAAGCACTTAATAATGCTTCTTCCTTCATTCATTAAAATGGTCATTAACCTTGGATGACTGGCATGGGCTCAAAGGAACAGCCTAAAGGGCTATGTTAGCATTTAATTATATTACTTTCTATTGTTTACCATATTCACGATAGTAGCCTCTCAGATATTCACTAAACAAATCCATGAAAAAATAACAGCACACTAAGGTTCCCAAAGACAGGCAGTACAAGTACTACTTTTCCCATTTTGCGAATAAAGAAGGGAAAACTAGAAGGGGTCACAGATAGTATATGCTCAGATTAGACTTGAACTTCCATCTTCTTAGTGCCATGATTAGCATCTTCCCTCCTGGCTGCCTCTCTCCAAGTCCTTGAGGAAACAACAATCTAAGACAAGATTGTTTGAGCTAAAATGTCCTGGCATTTCCACAGCAGCCTCCATCCATCATCAGACTCAACCATGGACCTTCTTGTGTGGAAACAGGAGAGAAGGAACAGGGATCAACAATATCCTTTTACTTCCTGCCAATCCAGGCTAGCCAGCAGCAGTTGAAGAACCAATTAAAATCATTAATGGTTGGCTGGATGTTAATGATGAACCACAATGGGTGGGAAAAAGAGACAGGATTCTCAGCCCTCAGTAAATTTCACATTTGAACATACCCCGTAACTCCTTGGGGGATTCCTTTGATTACAAAGAGGCTGTCTGGTATTAGAGACAAGTATTGAACTTGGGGTCAGAAGACTAGGGTTCAAATTCCAGCTCTGAGACTTAGGGACTGTGTGATCACTCATTAGACAATTAATTTCACTTTACCTCAGTTTCTTCATCTGCAAAATAGAGACAACACTTATACCACTTACGTCGCGTTGTTATTGTGAGGAAAGCATTTAGAATGATAGGATGACGAATTTTTAACAGGAAAGGCACCTTCGAGGTCATCCAGTCCAACTCTTAATTTTATAGATGATGAATATTTGCTCAGAGAAATTATTTGCCCAAGACCTGTCAGCTATCAAGTATTTATTAAGCACTTTTGAGTGCTAAGTAAGCACTGAAAATACAAAGAAAGCCAAAAACTGAATTCCCTGAGCTCAAGAAGGTTACATTCAAGTGAAGAAGATAACATGCAAAAAATTTTGTAATTGTACATACAGGAGAAGTGGAAGGTGGTCTCAGAGAGAAAGCACTAAGAGAGGGAAGGGGTAAAGCAGAGAGAGGAGCAAAAAGGCCTCCAGTAGAAGGTGGGCCTTGAAGGAAGCCACAGAAGGCAGGGTACAGAAACGAGAGCAAGGTCACACAGATAGGCGGGATTTGAACACAGGTTTCCTCACTCCAAATCCACCATTCTTTCCAGCAGATTGCGCTATCAGAGTAAACTTCAGCATGCCACAGAGATGTAAATGACTGTGAGATCATGGAATTAACGCTGAAAGAGCCAAAGATGACCTCTAGTCAGATCCCTTCATCTTCAAAGATTAGGAAAATGAGATGCAGAGAGAAGCAACTTGTTCAGGGTCATATAATTAGTAAACGTCAGGCGCTGAGATGGAAAATCTAGGTTCTCAGACTCCAGAATCAAGGCAGCCAGGTCCCACCAGGGGTCTGGTTGGTTTCTTATTCCTGAAATGACATTTTGGTTCTCAGAGCTTGGACACATTTCTTCCTTACATCCCAAAACCTAAGAGACTTGGGCCAGCCTGATGGAAGAAGCATCCCATAAGGAATGACCCCCCATTTGCCTGAGTCTTCTCTCCTCTCCCTCCTTCTCCCCCTAAAAAATTGCTCCATTCACCAAGACATTGAGTTTTATTGCGTATTTAGGACCGAGCTAGATATTTCAAGAGAACCAAAATACCATCAAGAAGCTATATGCTCTGGTAGCCAAAACAGGGTATTCTGCAACTGTTGCTATTTACTATCTATGTGACTTTGGGAAATTCATTTCTCTTCTCTATAAAAAAAAAAAAAAAAGGAGTTGGAATAGATTATCTTCAAGGTTTTTACAGAGCCAAAACCTATGATCCTAAACAAAAAGACACACTTGTATAAAAATACTTTTTGTTGTAGCAAAGAAATGGCAAACTAATGGGATGCCCACCACCTGAGAATGACTAAAGAAGTTATAGCACATGAATATAATGGAATAGGATTGAGCCATCAGAAATTATGAAAGTGACAGTTTCAGAGAAACCTGGGAAGATAATTATGAACTGATGCAAAGTGAGCAGAACCTGAACAATTGATTGCTCATCAGCAGCATATTGTGAAGACAATCTTGAAAGACTAATAATGCGGATCAGTGAAATGGTTAACCATGGGTCAGAGGACAAAGGATGAACTATGCTTACAGAGAGGAGATGAATTCAAGAGAGAAAAGGAGACGCATGGTTTTTGGACATGGACAATGAAGGAATTTGTTCTCTATGCACATTAGTTAGGACAGCTTTTCACTTTTTCCAGTTGGAGGGGAATGAGACAGAAACTAAGATAAATTCCTCTCGAACGAGTCTCTTGCTTATCAAGGAAACTAAAAGGACATTTTTAGCTCATTGCTTCCATCTACTGGACAACAGACACCCTGTCAACTCTCCTCAAAGAAATCAGAGAGGAATTATCCTGGCTTCAGCGAAGAGTGCAGGGTGATGTGGGCAGCTTTCACAGAAGGCCAGGTGGAGTGAGTTAAGTGCTCCCTCGTCCTGCTGTGAGCAGTTCAATTAGTCCTTAGCAGCTGTGTTGTTTCTGAAAACAGTGTTTTGAGGAGATGCAATAAAGGAGAAGATCCGGTTATGCTCCCCAGAGAAGCCATAGGAGGGCAAGAGCATCAGAATGCGTATGGTTTGCATGCTGGACTCAGCTGCTTCCAAGTTCAGTGTCATGATGACCTGCAGGAAAGGGTGCCTCATCCAGGTGGGGTCCTGCCTGTGTCTCTGCCACCAGAGTCCCACAAGGTAGGCACCATCAGGAAACACTGACCCTGCTAAGCTTTCTTACAGAGGAGTTTGGAGCAGATTAAGATAGGAATGTAGTCCATAGGTATTCAGTCTAATCTCATGAGAGAGGAGGTGAAGTGACTTTTCCAGTCAGGTAGGTCTTCTCAGGACCCTGTATTCAAACCCAGTTCTTTCCTTACCCCCAAACCAGTGTTGCTCTCCCCTGCATCATGCTACCTTGGATATAGACCTAAAAATGACCCCAATGTTAAATTACTATGCATGGCTTACACAGCACAATTGTGAGCCAAGTGCAATGCTTAGCACCACCAGGTTTTGCCAGTTTGACTTCACTGACCCTTCCTGTGTCCAAATTTTTGCTTCTTGAAAATAAATATTAAAATCATTGGCTACCACCTATATTATATAAATTCCACAAAGAAAAACTCAGTTGTTCAAAGATACATAAAGATCTTAAAGACCCTCAAAAAGCAAGTTCTATATAAATATTTTGACACACTGATCTTCATAATGAGACCCCTTTTCACTGCAACCCATTCTGTAGGAGTCCTCTCCCTCTTTGCTTAACTCCTCCATAAGCAAGCTACCTAGCACATGATGGAGCCCTTTCTCTGGATCTTTTTTAATATTGAAAAAATATGTAGTATTTAATAACCAGTATACTTGTAAGGTTATATGAATTACATATATGAATACTCTGGTTGCTGAAAGGGACAGAAGAAAGCCGATTTGTATAAAGAAAACTAACAAAATCAACTTGTGAATACCCTTAAATAAAATGTTGAGGACAAGAGAGATTGTTCTGAGAACCAGCTAGAGTACTGTCCCTCAGACGGACAGTGAAGAGGATCCAACTGGACCAAGAAATGAATGAGAAAACAACAGCTCAACGGATTGGGATTCCTCAGATCATTTGCTTAAGACTTTAGGTTACAACTGACAAAATTACAAATCCAAATAGTTTAAGGACTATGTAAAGTTTCAATAAGGACTGTTAGGTTCATAGACTTCTTGAGTTTTAACTCATAAGGTCATTATCACCTCAGGAGGCACTGATTTAGGGCAATGGAAAATATAGGAAGACAGATATAGGAAGAGAGAGTAGTGATTTGCAGTCACATAGCCATGGATATGGGTCACTCCCCTGTGGTAAAGACCTCCAGACCTAATTAGGATGAGTAAACCAGTCCAGCAGGTACCAACCATACTGGGTACCTTACCCATGGGCTACTTTACCCATAGAGGCAGGTTCTTGGGAATGTCTGAGATAGGTGAAAGGTAGGTGGATAGATAGACAGATAGATAGATGGATGGAGGGAGGGAGGGAGGGAGGGAGGGAGGGGAGGGGGAGAGGGGGGGGAGAGAGAGAGAGAGAGAGAGAGAGAGAGAGAGAGAGAGAGAGAGAGAGAATTTATAGGCAAGTTTTTTCTTGACTTAAAGCCTAAGCTTTGGAAAAATACCAGGACGAAAGAGCCATGGCATCATCCTATAGTACCTCATTTTCCAAGTCTTTTTTTTCCCTCTGAATTGTGATTTAATTGGTGAGAATTTTGGGCTTTCCCTTTTGGTCATTATGTTAGCATGTACACTTGGAGCTTAGAATAGGCTAGAACCCATCTCCCTTCCACCCCCCCCATACCACACACAATTTCCCCAACCCCACCCCACCCTCTTCATACTATTTATTTGTTTACCTTCTGTACAAAATGCTTTAAGATCTAGCATTATGAGGAAAGACCCGGCTTTGGATTTCAGCTGTGTGAACATGTAAATCATAACTTCCCAGAGGCTCAGGTTTCCACATATTACTACTTAGCCTCATAGGAAAGCAACTCCCCACAAGACATTGTTTAATTGGAAAAGAGTACATTTCTTAGTTATATGAAATGATGTAAGTTTTTTAAATTATCAGGGTTTCTTTTTTAATCAGACCTTTTCACTTCTCCCTATCCTTTTTTTAAAAAATGTTTAAATTTTTATTCTGACCTTAACATCAAATAAAATGTTCATTTCCAAGTATGAAGTAAAACAGAAAGGCTGTACATGAAACCACAATTCTCTATTGTGTACAGCTTGCTTTTCTTTTTAAGTACATAATAAATTCAACATGTTACTTTCAAAGTGGTAGTGCTTGCCTGTTTCCCGTTGACCCTCCTTCTGTTCTCTTCTGTGAATTTTTGAAAAAAGCTTCAATGATCCTTTTTTTTTTCCTTTTTAAAAATTTTGTTAATTCTGCTGCTAATTTTCTTTTAGGACTCACTACTGGGGGTAACTTTCCCTACCTCCTTTATCCTTTCCCCCTAGTCTCCAGTCACATTCCAGAACCCATGAGGATGACATAGAGACTGAGGGAAGACTCCTTCATTCCCGAGTCTGAGTTGCTCGGTTGTTCACAGGACTTGGATGAGATGGGAGTCAACATCTTTATTCCTTTCAATGAGATGGAGGTTCACCAGCCTTACCATCTGCCCAGCCACTGCATCCCAAGGGTCTCTAGGCATTGCCACTTCATCTTGCCTCTCCCAATTAGAGCATGAGCTGTGATTTGCACTCCTAGTACTAAGCACAGTACCTAGCATAGAGTAGTTGTTTAAATAATAAATGTCTTTTTCACTCATTGATTGATTTATGTCCAAAATGGCATCTTTCTCTATCCTGAGCCCATCATTTCTCTGTCAGAAGATGTGCACCTTGGTTCATCAGTGGTCCTCTGGAATGACGATTGGTTACCACATTGATCAAGATACTTAAGTTTTTCAGTTTTCTTTTCAATGCTATCAGATAAACTGCTTTAAGAGTTCTTCTCATTTCGCTGTACATCAGATCATGAGTGAAAAACACTTTTTAAGCCTTAAAGTTCTATAGAAATGGAACTGGTTTTCATACACAGAAGGCACTGTATTTAAGATCAGATGGCAGAAAAGATTTGAGTTTAGATAATTGTGGGGACTGAAATCAAACAAAGCCACCCTTTATCAATCCAGTCTCCCAGTTCAAAACTGGAGAATCCTATGTAATCAAAGAAGACAGCAAACTACCAGATTAAGAAGGAGATTTTCCCTCTCCTTAAAAAGGGGCATAGTTGTAAGCCTGGGAATTTTAATGGTTGCTTTTTTCAATATTAGTTGGTTGTCAAAGCATTTCTGCAATGAACCTCCACACCCACTAGAGGTCAGACTACAAAGAGACTGCACTTCTATATGCCAAAAAAAAGAAAAGAAAAACAAATTCTGATATGGATATTTGAAAAGAACACAGAGTCAAAGTCTGCCGGCAAATCACCTGCAACAAGAAAGGAACAGAATATGCCCTCTTCCCGTAAAGAGAGCCAGCAAGACTCAGATTCTCTTAAATATGATTAAGCTAAGTATTTATAGAAGGCAAGGAGACTCCACAGAGAAGTGACATTATCTGACTCGTTCTTGGCTCCACTTGCTAATCTCCATAGGACTATGGCCGGGTTTCCCCATTTGTAAAATCTGAACATGTTCATGCCCAGGTGTTTGCTGAGTTATTCTTGAGGTAAATCAAACCTAGTCTCAAATTATTCAGGAGGTTTGGTCCCTTCTCTTGTCTGTCTCCAGATCACGTGGATGCCAGGAATCAAAAAAGTCTTTAAACTCAAGGGTTATAGCATGTTAAAGTTGGATGGGAGTTTAAAAGGGGACCACTTCAACACCCTCATTTTAGATTATGATGCTTAAGGGTGCACCAAATAAAGTCTCCCAGAATTCACATTTAATGGTATTTTCTAGTAATATTGCTCAGTCTCTCACTCAAACCAGTAATTTCAATAAGGGTGTTGGGATCAGTAAAAGCTGAAAACAGAGTCAAGTTGTTTTTTTTTTAATCTGTAGCTGAATTTTTCACTGAGTACGCTTTATTTGTAGGTTTGTCATCAGCCTATCATACAGCAAGTTGTCAAGTCACGATCTACCACTCAGTTGGGAGGTGGCTGGGGAATGTGAATTTCAATGTTAGCTCATGCAAAATTAGTGGAGTCTTCTGCATGCCAATATAAAATATCAGAAAGCCAAAACAAAATGATTCTGAGACCATGCGCTATTTTAAAGTCATCTCTACTGCAGACAAACAAAAGTGTATTAATTTTAAAAAGGAAAAACTGAGGGTCCTGTAGACAGCAATCAAACCTTAGGGGAGGTACACAAGTTTGGTACATTGCACATATTGTCAAATTTTATGCAAGGTATGGCTTTTTAAAAAAAAAAAATTTGTCATAAAGACAACTCTCTGAGAGAGATGAAAGAAAAGGGTGCAGGAGGGAATTTTTTAAAAGAGATAGTGAGTATATCTCCCAGGTCAAGCACCATTCTTCACTTGATTCAGCAGGCTGCAGCATTCTGTACGCATTTTCACTGTGATGCCATGTAGCTCCCAAATCACAAAGTACACAACACAGCGTTTAAAATTCATTTATTGAAAACTGAAAAGGGAAAAAAATCAAATATCTCCCCACATAACAACAGTCTAATGTAAAAAGTACAGAAGCTTAATGAATCCAGAAAGTTCCCCTCAACACACACATACCACAACCCCTCATCACAGAGGACATGGAGAAATCCATGACCAAATGGGTGCTGCTCTGGCCAGAGGAAACCTCCTGGTAGTGTGGTAACAGGGTTTTAAATGATGCTGGACGATGCCTTCAGTTTCAGGATTTTTTTTTTTTTTTTACAAATCAAGGACTTTAAAGAAAGACCAAAGAGCTAGTTCCTTGTAAAACAAGTCCTGACCTGGCTAGGTCGACTGGTTACAAGGTTTTTAAATGATGCTGGACGATGCCTTCAGTTTCAGGATTTCTTTTTTTTTTTTTTTTTTTTTTACAAATCAAGGACTTTAAGGAAAACCTAAAGAGCTAGTTCCTTGTAAAACAAGTCCTGACCTGGCTAGGTCGACTAGTTACAAGGTTTTAAACGATGCTGGACGATGCCTTCAATTTCAAGATTTTCTACAAATCAAGGAATTTAAGGAAAGACTAAAGAGCTATTTCCTCCTCCTTCTGTCCCAAGCATCCATTGCTTCCCCAACCCTACCAAGTCTTTAATGTAGGATTACCTGTCATTCAAACCAATTTAAACAACTTTACCTTAACTATGCCAACAAAGAAACCAAATTCATAAATCTTGACTTCTAGTGACCCTCTCCTTATAAAGTGGTGTTCTAAGAACTAGAAGTATCAGTTAGTTCTTAAAGGTGCCAATTCCTGTGTGTCCAAAGGTCTCTCTTAAAAATATCTCAGTTTTTTTTCCTTCTTTGATGACTGAAAATGTTGTACATTTAAAATTATTTTATAAAAATTGAAGTGTTAAATTATACCTACTATGTAATTATTTAGAAAAAAACCCACCATCACTTACGATAGCATTCAAACCTGTATCATGTGTTACCTTCTTCTAGAATATCTCTGAACATACAATTATGAGTTACTTGCCTCAGAAAGACAACAAAGTTGGGCGTATGAAGTGTGCTGTCAATACCCAGGGAAGATCCTTAACCTGGGGTCTGTGAATAGATTTCAGGGAGCCCATGAACTTGGAAGGGAAAAAAATTACATCTTTATCTTCCTTCATCTCTTAAGTGAAATTTAGCATTTCCTCTAATTATGGGTGTAGGTAATAAATTATTCTGAACAGAAGTCCATAGGCTTACCCATTTTCTCAAAAGGGCCCATGACACCAAGACTAAGAACCCTGAATTAATTAGAGAACTAGGGGGAAATGAGAGGAAGAAAGAGATGGCACCTTATCTCCTCACCCAGGACACAGAATATGACAATTTTCTCCTGAAAATTTTTAAATCTGGGACACTATTAGTGGACATACCATTAGAAGTGAATTTGATAATTTCCTAAGTCAAGTGGGTCGACAATTTCTTCAGTAGTTTGCATCTTAATCCTACTACTACCATATGAAACAGCTACTTCAATGACGCATGACAAAAGAACAAATGAACTCAAGGCAATCCAAAAACCTAATTTTGGCTAGTTCCAGAGACACTCCCCTATCATGTCACAACACGTCCCCCAATGAGAAGCAGATCTAAGTTTCACAAGGAGAAAAGTGGTCAAGCAATGAAGCACAGAAGGGCGGGTGAATCAGAGACACCGCAGCTATGCATACAACAACTAACCTTTTCATAGCGCTTTAAGGCTCACAAAGCACTTTACACATGTTGTCTCATTTGATCCTGAAGATGAAAACTGGCCCCCAACAATCATGATTTGACATAACTGTCCTGGTACCAAGAGAGACCTTTCCTAGCGGACCCCAGCAACTCCTCAGTCCCCACGCCAGCCCCAAAAGACTCAATGGAAAAGAAAACATCTAAACACACAACCCTATACTCATAATCAAACAGGTCCTTTTCCCAAGCACTCAAAGAACTGCCTAAGATGAAGCAGGACTACTTCTGGACCGGGTGGAAACCATTCTAGAACACTGCTCAATCCTCTCAACTTACCAACTAGATTTATCACAATTTAAGGCAATGCTTCAAAGTCTGAGTAATGGTCAGGAACAAGGAAAAGAAAAGTTAATAAAATCAGCTGAGCTCCTACTAGACTGAAAAGTAGGCACTGAAGATGGCACAAAGTTCAATGGAAAGGTGGAGAGACTGCTGCCAAACCACCACCCCCCCCTTAAACTACTCTGGGTACAAATGTTAACATGTTAATGTTAACCCAAGTATGGAACCAATCAGTCAGGTTGTGATATCCTAGGCAAACCACTATCATGTGACCTACATACTAAACTCAACATTTCCATTCAAGGCCCACAGGCAGAAAAATAAGCATTGACTGGTCAGGTTAGATCACATCAACTCTCAAACCCGAAGAAAATAACAGAAAATTAACTGTGTTCAAGTATCAAGAGATTTTCCGTAAATCCATATCACGCTAACCTACCACTGTCCTGCAAAAGGGGCAGTTTGCAAATAAAAGTAAACACCAATGCAAAAGAGAGCTAAAGAAGCCAAGAGACTCTCCAGATGGAACCATTAACTTCCCCAAAAACCAAACACTGAAGCCACACCATGTGATCCCACAGAGGATCTCAACCTAACCATAAATAGAACTGCATGCTGCAGAAAGTGCTGTCTGTCCTAGTTTTTCCACAGGAAAACTGAAATTCCCGTCAACTGTTTGATCACCAATGCTTTGGCTTTTGTTGGCAATCTAGATCAAATTCTCACCTCACTAAAAAGAAAAGCTAACCACAAATTTCAAAATTAGTATGATTAAACCACTGTGCCATAATGAACTTTCTGGAATGAATTTCTCCTCCTCATTAGGAAACTACAGGTATAGTCATTTCCAAGTGTAATTTTGTTTTTTGAGATTTCCCATTTCTGTTGATCCAACCTATAATCAAAGAAAGGCAGAAGAACATAATAATCAAAAGGAAACCAAAGCATACATACAGTGGAAAACTGCCAGCTTGCAAGGTGCTGGTCCCCCTAAGCCCTCCTGCCCTCACCAGCCACAGCATTCCCCACAGCCCAACACAAGCTGCTCATCAGCTTGGACTTGTCTGTCCAAGGATGGACTGCTACCTAAAATACTCTAATGAATGGTCATGGGACTCCCTTATTAACACAGACCAAAGAGGCAGAGAACAGAACATACCTTATAAAGGGTTTGTGTTGATGCTGTAAGAGAAAAGGCCCAAGGGTCTATTGACATTGCTATGCAGTAATGACTGAGGGAGTCAGCAGTCTAAGTCAGGTAAAACCATCTTATTCAAAAAGTACCTCTTTCAGTGAATTTATTGAAACAAGGCTGAAAGAAACCCAAAAGTTTCATACAACTAGCATCCTCAACTGCCCTTAGCTTTTCCTCTAAAATCACTGCCCAAAGCTTCAGGATGAGAGATGCTAAGGCATTTCTTACAGTCAGTCCTGTCAAGAAAAGAGCAAAAGGTGCAAAACATTTCATTTCTGCTGCAGGCTTCACCTCTGCTTTCTTGAGAGAAGAATCCAGTTCAGAAAAGCCCTTTTATGTTCTGTGATTAGAGAAACATGCTTTTAAACTCCCGGATGGCCAGGATTACCAGTGGCACTTAGTCCCAATCAGCCCTTTATTACGCATCTCAACATTCACTCTTATCAAGTGACCAGAACGCTCTAAAGGAGCAGAGAAAGGCTCTTCAAAATAGCTTTTCAATACACTACTCTCAGAGTTTTATGAGAATCTAAGAAAAATAAAGGATAAGCTGATGAAGCCCAGGATACCAAATATGGGATGATCTTGTTTCAAATTGAAAAATGCCAGTCAGGATCCGTCACCAAATAAACAGAAATACAGAAGAATTTCGGAGGAAAATCTAAGGCAAGGGTCTAGGCCCTCAGCAAGGACACCATCAAGCCACCACCTCTTCCACTATCTCCAACTGCCAAACAGAATAAATTGCCCAAAGTGATCAGAGAGAATTGGTACCAACCACACATGCCACAAGTACAAAAGAAAAAAAAAATGAGCACTCTCTACAAGTCTTACACATGTAGGGAAAAGTTCTGCTTGGCTGTATTAAGGCAAAAGAAAAGGTTTTAAAATAATTCTAGAAAGCAAGATGTAAAGCCTGAGATTTAGTCATGGTTCTTAATAAAATAGTAAAAATAATAGCAATTAAAATAACATCTTGAAAGTGGACCAATATTTACTTTATCATGAGATACACCACCCACAACAAAATGTCAATGATGGTAAAGAATGCTCAGGGGATAAACATCTGTAATTCACACAGTATTCAGTATGTCTTGGGACAAAGTTTCTCAAACCTTAGGACTTCATTCATGTTCAAACAAAAGGCTTTGATGAACATCCATTTCAACTGCTAAACAACCTCGGTCCAAACCAGCACCAACCTAAATAGATTACAATTTTAAGTGACTGGGACATGGCTGTCTAAAGTGTTAATCACTAGGCATATCCTTTACACCTTGCACTCAGAGAATTATCTGGTCTAATGTCTCATACCTAGTGTCATTACACAGGTGTATAAAGCATGGCACATACAAAAATTGATGCAATGTCAGCTTTTTACAGACACGGACGTGGAAGTGACTGTGAAGATGGTCACCTGTGCTAGTGTCTGGATGACAGAGAACAAGGCAAGCTTTGTGGTTAACAGGAATGGGGCAGCAGACTCTGTTTTCTTCTTCTAACTCGTATTGGTATGTGGCTGCTCCTCCAAGAATTTCAGAGCACTCTGACATTCAAGAATCACCAGTTTCATTTTACAAATGGAGAAGCTCAGGCTGGAGGCTAAGTGCTTTGCCCAAAGTCTAAATGAGTCAGCAGAAGAACCTGGAAGGAAGCCCAGGCTTCCCAACTCCAAAGCTGGCATTCTGGCCCCTGGACTTCACTGCCTCCCATTTACTAGTAATGGACACACCCACGCTGAATAATTCATGTTCTTGTCTTCCAAGGAAACCCAGCTCCACAGAGCCTGTCCCATGCCCTCAGCTCTACAGGTCGTTCTTTGCTGTTAGATCCTAAGCAGAACAGCCATCAGGGCCTCTACCGACCACTACAAGATTCATCACTGTGTACGTCAAACAGAGTTCTGATATGACAGTACAAACTTCCTGGAAAGCTGCCAGAAGCCAGAGCCAGGCTCACCTCCCTCAACCTAACAGCTTCTAACAAACTGGACTGCTCCACTCGGTCTTGTTCTGATTTAGCTTTGTTCTGTATGTTTTAAGAAGCGACATGCTCCATGTTCTTCTCCAAAGGTTACCAGCAAGTATACAGGTCTATATTACATACTACATATAAAGTACTTCAAGGAAGGGTGTGTGAATTGATACTCCTTTGACAATAAAGTGTGCATTTTGGTAAAAAGGCCTTATTTCAAAAGTGCATGCTGCTTCGAGTCATAGATACCAGTGTCTGCGAGTCTTATCTCATCCTCCGGAAGCCAAAGGAAATGAGATACTCCCTTCCAGCGAGCTTCCCTCTTTGATGAGAAGTGGACCATCAAGTTGTCAGTGACTGAATATTCTTGAGCATTTCATCAAAAGCCTCTGGGGAAGGGGGCTCGGCATTCTGGAAAGTGGCCTTGATCCTGCTGTAGAGGCTAAAGGATTTCAGTTCCAGCCAGATGAACCCAAAGCGATCCTCGTCAAACAAGATGAAGATGCCGGGAGTCCTCTCAGGACTGGTGAAGCCGTGTCCTGCTATCAGGCCAGTGCCGTAAAAGCTAAGGGGAGAGAAATGGAAGAGATGGTGAGGGGAAAAAGAAAGGCAACAAAGGAAAGAGCCAAATAAGAGACATCTTTTAAAGGCACACAAACAATGCTTTGGGAGAGGGAAGAAAATACTCCACTTTAAACACTAGGAATAACTCGAAAGGGAGGTGTGTTTTCCACATGAGGGATGTCTGAAGGGCTGCGGATGTGGACTCTAGCAACAGGTACTACACACCAATATAACAAGCCACTCTCACGTAAAAAAAGATCAGCTCACAGCAGAGAGAAAAGGTATCAGGTTATAATAGTCTTTCCTAGTAATAAGGTCACTTACATGCATATTAATGCTTCAGCTTTTTTCTCTCATCTTTGTCTTTGCTAAACCTAATTACTACTGATATAACAGTAATACATTAGAACCTAAGCATTAGCTTAGCCTAAGCATTAATTGCCAACAGCAATTACAGAGAATGTTTACAATAAATCAGTGAGTCTATTAGGCTCCAGTGATGTACCTGGAACTGTGTTAAGCACGGTAATGAAACAACCCCTGTACCCAAAAAGTTTACATTCTATCAGGGGAAAGAAAACGAAAAAAATGTCAATACATAATAACTACATAGAGAATAAAAATGGATCCTACATTCCTGTTTCATCTATGAACTCTCTTAGGACGATAGGACTGATCTGGGTCTCATGCCAAGTTTTCTGTAGATTTGCTTCTGCTTCCATTGCCTTTTGCTGTTTTATGAGGTAATACCACTCATAATCTTTTCCCATTATCCCCTACAGTGTTTTATATGTAAGTCTCTAAACCAGCGTTGTCCTCGGCTACCATGTCTCTACACTTCACAAGGAGAAGTATTTGCTCTGTAAAAAGGTTTCTGAGATCATCTGTCCTTGTTGGGGGAACTGCCTTACATCAACTTAAGTTTTTGCTGGAAATGGTGACAAACAAGGTCAATATCTCTGCCTTTCTCCATTTCCAGTATCTTTTTTCAGTATCAAACAACTCATGCGAATAGTTCAGGTTGAAGCTACTGTAACTTTTCAGTGCTGTCTTCTTTTTATCCTTCTAATTTGAAGTGGATTTTGATCTTTACTGACTGCACAGAGATAGCTGATTCTGTTAACTTATGGATTAATAACATGCCATTCACTTTGTATCTTAAGAGAGTTAATTTTATTTTTTTGTTGCTTTTGTGATTTAAAAAATTATTTACTGAGTGCATATTATGTGAACATAAAGAAAGTAATGAAGTCCTAACCCCTCATAGGCTTAAAAAAAAAGCTCCCAGAACAAATCTATTGCATCAGCAATCTGCATTATGGGAGCTTATCATGACCAGCATGCAGAAACATTGAATGAAGGCAGTGGCCATGGCCAAGATAAGGTGAAGAAGACAAGCTCTCAGCTAGGAAACACGAAGAAATGCTCGCCTGTGCTACAGCATGAACTGAAAGGCCTTCCTGGGCCACACAGTCCATCCTGGGGACACAGCAAGAAGCAACCATCCCAAATCTTTTCACAGCACTGTAAGTCTGGTGCCAACAAAAAGAAGAAAGGCTAATCAATCCTCATTGGTGGTCCTTCTGCGCTAACACTCATATACCAAAGAAGGGCACAAAGAGAAGTGAAAAAACAGGAGGATGGAAAGAAACTAAGGGTTAAACCTTAGAAATCTGTTAGCAGACCCCATAGGGTACATGCCAAGGTACTCTGTTCTGCAGAGGAGAGGAGAAGGTGTAGCAGGGAATGCCCACATCCAGAAGCTCTCCCAAGTCCTGCTGTGAAGCCTCCAAAGCTCCGTATTGCCTCTTCCCATGGTGGAGACCTAAAGCTCACTGATCACCGTGTGATGAACAGGTCAGAACTTTACCACATCTACCAATTCACACCTGAGAAGACAAAGCCTGGCCCATCCTCATCCCCAGATGGGTCCCCAATTTCTCACCACATCCGACATGTTCGAGGATAGTCTTCATTTCTAGAGATCACTCCCGCAGGCAACACAAAAGGCTGCCCAGCCTCAGAGGGAGCAGGCTCCGGGGCTGCTCGTGGCACACCTCCTGCAGCTGCCACACTCTTCTCAGGCCCACCTCCTCCTTCCGCACCCCGGGAGGGTGTGGGCACAGGCTGCTCTGGTTTCTGGGAAGCTGGGCCTGGTGGACATTCTCTGGCACTTGGCCGGGCACGGCCCTGGCCTTCCTCCTGGCCCTCTTGCTGCTGCTGCTGCTGCTCCTGACGAACTTGTTCTCGTACCTCCAGGATGATACGAGAGAGCTCATTAAAGTTACGTAGGTTCTCAACATCAGGCAGCTGGATTCGGTGCATGAGGTCAATCTCCACAGTTTGCTGGCCAGCGGGAATATTGGGATCTCCCTATAAGAAGAGCCAAAGAATCAACAGAATGTTATTTGGAAAACATGCACTGACTGCTTTGATGATCCAGCTTGTACTAAAGACTAAATCATCTCCCTTCTCTCTTCTTCTTGGCTATTAAAAACACCCTGTAACAAAGGAAGACATTTTAAATGCCTTTCATTAAGTCTAGTTCCCATTCTAGGGTAGCCCATTATGTTACTAGGCCCAGTCCTTTAACTATCGGGATTCTGGTGATTACAGGGCACAGGGAGGGAAATCTTTTTTATTTTATTCTATTTTAAATTTATTTATTTTAGTTTTCATCAATCACATCTATAAGATTTGGAGTTCCAAATTTTCTTCTCCTTCCCTCCCTTCCCTACTCCCTCCCCAAGATGGCAAGCAATCAGATACAGTATGCTATACAAGTACAATCATATTAAACATATTTCCATACTGGTCATGCTGTGAAAGAAGAATCAGAGCAAAAGGAAACAATCATGAAAGGGAAAAGAGAGAATAGTATGCTTCAATGTGCATGCAGACTCCTTAGTTCTTTCTCTGTATACGGATGGCATTTTCTGTCTTGAGTCTTTTGGAATTGTCTTGTATCACTGCCTTGTCGAGAAGAGCTCAGTCTATCAAAGTTGATCACGACGCAATGTTGCTGTTACTACGTACAATGTTCTCCTGGTTCTGCTCACTTCACTCAGCATCAGTTCATATAAGTCTTTCCAAGTTTTTTCTGAAATCCACCATCTCCTCATTTCTTACAGCACAATAGTATTCCATTACATTCATGGACCACAACTTGTTCAGCTACTCCCTCACTGATTGACATTCCCTCCATTTCAAATTCTTTGCTATCACAAAAAGGGTTGCTATATTCTTGTACATATGGATCCTCTTCTCATTTTGTCTATCTCTTTGGGATACAGAGCTAGCAGTGGTATCTGCCCTTTCGGCACAGTTTCAAATTGTTCTCCACAACAGCTGGATCAGTTCACAACTCCACTAACAATGCATTAGTGCTCCAATTTTCCCACATCTTCTCTAACATTTATCATTATCCTTTTTTTGTCATATTAGTCAATCTGACAGGTGTGAAGTAGTACCTCAGAGTTGTTTTTAATCTGCATTTCTCTAATCAATAGTGATTTAGAGCATTCTTTCATCTGACTATAGTTTTGATTTCTTCATCTGAAAACTGCTATTATGAATTTGACATATTTTAGAAATGAAGCCTTTACCAGAAAAGTAGAAATCATTCCCCATCTTTCTGCTTTCCTTTTAATCTTGCTTGCATTGGCTTCGTTTGTTCAAAAACATTTTAATTTAACGTAATCAAAATCATCCATTTTGCATTTCATAACATTCTCTATTTCTTGTTTATTCATAAATTCTTCTCTCCTCCATGGATAGGACAAGTAAACTATTCCTTGCTTTCCTAGTTTGCTCATAGTATCAATCTTTATATCTAAATCACATATCCATTTTGTTTTTTCTTGGCATAAGAAGTAAGATACTGGTCTATGCCTGGTTTCTGCCATATTATTCTCCAGTTTTCCCAGCAATTTTTGTTAAATAGTGAGTTCTTATTCCAGAAGCTGGAGTCATTTGGATTTATTATATTTTGTATTTATTTACTATTTGGAATTATCAAACAGTACATTATTACAGACATTGACTATTGTGTCCTGTGTACCTAACCTATCTCACTGTTCCACCACACTGTGTCTTAGTCAATACCAAGTACTTTTCATGATTGCTGCTTTATAATATAATTTAAGATTTGGTATAGCTAGGTCACCTTCCCTAGCATTTCTTTTCATTAATTTCCATGATATTTGGGATCTTTTGTTCTTCTAGGTGAATTCTGTTATTGTTTTTTCTAACTGTATAAAGTAACTTTTTGGTAGTTTGATTGGTATGGCACTGAATAAGTAAATTAATTTGGGAAGCATAGTCATTTTTGTTATATTAGCTTGGCCTACCCACAGGCAACTAATATTTTTCCAATTATTTAGATCTGACTTTATTTGTGTGAAAAGTGTTTTGTAATTTTTTTCATACAGTTCCTGGGTTTGTTTTGGCAGGTAGACTCCCAAAATTTTGTAATTTCTATAGTAACTTTAAATGAAATTTGTCTTTCTACCTCTTGCTGTTGGGCTTTGTCAGAAATATAGAAATGACAATGATTTATTCAGGTTTATTTTATGTCCTACAACTTTGCTAAAGTTGTTTATTATTTCAAGTAATTTTTTACTCGATTATCTAGGATTCTTTAAGTATGCCATCATACCATCTGCAAAGAGTTATAGCTTTGTTTCTTCTTTGCCTATTCTAATTTCTTCCATTTCTCTTTCTTTTCTTATTGTAAAGCTAACATTTCTAGTACAATATCGAATAATAGTGGTGAAAATGTACATCCTTGTTTCACCCCTGATATTATTGGGAAAGATTCTACTTATCTCCGTTACACATAATGCTTGCTGATGATTTTAGATAGATGCTACTTATCATTTTAAGGAAAACTCCACATTTCCTGTGCCCTCTAGTGTTTTTAATAGGAATGGGTGCTGTATTTTGTCAAAAGCTTTTTCAGCATCTATTGAGATGATCATATGATTTCTATTAGTCTTGTTATTAATATACTCAATTATGCTGATAGTTTTCCTAATATCGAACCAACCCTATATTCCTGGCATAAATCCCACCTGGTCATAATATATTATCCTCACAACAAATTGATGTGATCTCTTTGCTAATGTTTTATTTAAAAGTTTTACATCAAAATTCATTAGTGAAATTGGTCCATAATTTTCTTTCTTTGGCTCTTCCTGGTTTAAGTATCAGCACTATATTTATATCATTAAAAGGAATTTGGGGATTCCTTCACCTATTTTTCTAAATAGTTTATCTAGTATTGGAATTAACTGTTTTTAAATGTTTGGTAGAATTCACTTGTAAATCCACCTCACCCTGGAGATTTTTTTCTTAGGGAGTTCATTGATGGCTTGTTCAATTTCTTTTTCTGAAATGGAGTTAAGTACTTTATTTCCTTTTCTGTTCATTTGGGCAATTTGTATTTTTGTGAATATTTATTCCTTTCACATAGATTATCAGATTTATTGACAAACATTTGGACAAAATAGCTCCTAATTACCGTTTTAATTTCCTCTTCATTACTGGTAAATTACCAATATGGTTTTCTTCATTTTTTTCAATCAACCAAAAGTTTATCTATTTTGTTGAGTTTTTCATAAAACTAGCTTCGTTTTATTAGTTCAAGAGTTTTCTTAATTTCAATTTTATTAATCTCTTCTTTAATTTTTGGAATTTCCAATTTGGTATTTAATTAGGGGTTTTTAATTTGTTCTTTTCTAGCTTTTTAGGAGCATGCCCAATTCATTCATTTCTTCTTTCTCTATTTTATTCATGTAAGCTTTCAGAGATAAAAAACTTCCCCTAAGGACTAACTGCTTTGCCGACATCCCGTAAGTTTTTGGTATGATGTCTCACTGTCGTTCTCTTTCATGAAATTATTATTTCTGATTTGTTGTTTGACCTACTCATTCTTTAGGATTCAATTATTTAGTTTCCAATGAATTTTTAGTTGATCTTTCCATGGCCCTTTAGTGCACATAATTCTTATTTATTGCACCATGATCTGAAAAGGATGCATTTAATATTTCTGCCTTTCTGAATTGGATTGTGAGGTTTTTATACTAAAAACATGGTCAATTTTGGGGTAGGTACCATGTACCACTGAGAAAAAGGTCTATTTCTTTCTATCCTCATTTACTTTTCTTCAGAGGTCTATTATATCTAACTTTTCTAAAATTCTGTTCACCTTGTTAGCTTCTTATTTATCTAATTTTGAAGGGGAGAGACTGAGTATAGTATATATACTTTTGTTATCTATTTCTTCCTACAACTCCGTTATATTCTCCTCTAAGAATCTGGATGCTATACCACTTGGTGCATATATGTTTAGCATTGATATTACTTCATTGTCAGTGGAGACTTTTAGCATGATGTAGTTTCCTTTTTATCTATTTTAATTTGATCTATTTTTGCTTTTGCTTTTCCTGAGATCAAGGACTGCTACCCCATATATTCTACTCTGGCCTTCTACCTTTATTCTGCATGTAGCCCTCTGCTTCAAATGTGTTTCTTGTAAATAACATATTATAGGGTTATGGTTTCTAATCCCCTCTGCTATTCACTTCTGTTTTGTGGGAGAGTTCATCTCATTCACATTCACTGTTAGGATTACTCTCTTTCATTCCATCCTATTTTGCCCCAGTTTATACTTTTCTCTCTCCTTTCACCCTTGCCCTCCTCACCACTATTTTGCTTCTCACCACCACCTCCCTCAATCTGCCTTCCTTTCCCTCCCTTTCCTTCCCCCTTTCTCCTCCTGCTTCCCTATACGGTAAGACAGATTTCTCTACCCAACTGAGTATGTTATTCCCTCTTTGAGACAAATCTGATGAGAATAAGGTTCTAACAATGCTCACCCCCCCCTCCTCCCTTCTTTCTCTCTACTGTAATAGTATTTTTGCACCTCTTCATGTGATATAATTTACCTGCTCTTTCCTCTTCTCTCAGGTACAATCTTTTTTTTACCTCTTAATTTTTCAAAATATCATATTAAAGACAACTTATACCCACATCCTCTAAGTATACTCCTTCCAACTGCCCTAATAAAGATACAGTTCTCTGGAGTTACAAGTATCATCTTCCCATGTAAGGACTGCAAACAGCTTAACCTTACTGAATAACATGTGTTTCTGTTTCTTTCCTGTTTACTTTTTTATGCTTCTCTTGAGTCTTGTATTTGAAGATTGAATTTTCTATTCAGCTCTGGTCTTTTCATCAGGAATGAATGAAAGTCCCCTATTTCATTGAATATCCATCTTTTCCTCTGAAAGATCATGCTCAGTTTTCCTGGGGAGTTGATTCTTGATTGTAATCCAAGTTCCTTTGCAATCCAGAACATATTCCAGGCCCTCTGATCCTTTAATATAGAAGCTGATTAAGTCCTGTGTAATCTGGCTGCTTACAATATTTTCTCCTTGACTTGATAATTCTGGAATTTGGCTACAATATTCCTTGGAGTTTTCATTTTGTGATCTCTTTCAGGAGGTGATCAGTGAATTTTTTCAATGACAATTTTGCCCTCTGGTTCGAGAATATCAGGGCAGTTTTCCTTGATAATTTCTTGTTTTTATCATTGCTTTCAAGCAGATCAATAATTCTTAAATTATCTCCTGGTCAGTAGCTGTTCCAGTGAGGTATCTTACAATTTCTTCTATTTTTTCACTCTTTTGATTTTACTGGACTCTTTCTTGATGTCTCATGAAGGCATTAGCTTCCACTTGCCCAATTCTAATTTTAAGGAATGATTTTCTTCAGTTAACTTTTGTACCTCCTTTTTCACTTAGCCAATTCTACTCTTTTTTTTAACATTAAGGTGATATTTATTTGAAAGTTTATTGGGTCAACAATAACTACAAAGCACATTACAATATTTCACTGAAATAAGAAGAATCTTTAAAATAGGTGCCCAATAAACATTAAAGAAACCCACCAATTTCAAAAACAA
This sequence comes from Bettongia penicillata ogilbyi, assembly GCA_023548195.1. NCBI lineage: Eukaryota > Metazoa > Chordata > Mammalia > Diprotodontia > Potoroidae > Bettongia > Bettongia penicillata. The sequence goes on from JAJHZJ010000391.1 coordinate 996,958, forward strand.
TGCAGACTACATTAAAATTTTTTTTCCCCAAACATTCCAGTTTCAGAGAAATGGAATTTATTCAAGATTAAGTGATAGTGTAGTTAAATTTTCTGCCTATACATCACTAAATTCAAGATTTATTTCTTACCAATTTTTGAAAGTTGTTTAGGAGCAAAATTTTTTGAGTTGATTAATATATTAACATAAAAATAGGCTGAACTCTTCCCTTTACCAAATACCTTGGCTGAGAGTAAAATGTGAGTGCAACCACATTTTTTCCTTTCAGAGACATCTCATTTTAGGGATGTAGTCTATATTTGGGAACAAATTTGGAAAGAGGATGATGGTGATGTTATTTAACCTTTGTTTGCCTCATAACGGGGTGAGCATAGAGAGTAAACTTAATAAATGTGTGTGCGAACAAATTCTACTCTTACTATTAAAGAATGAATTCCAAGTTCAGGGTTTCTGGTAGTCTATGTAGTAATATTTACAGCCTATGCAATTTAAAGAACTGAGTAATTGTACTAATACTAAATAATATCTATTTCCAACAAAAATACAGGGGGAAGGAACATTAGACAGATTATAAAATTATGCATAAAATCATTTTCGAATAGACTCATGAAATAAAAAATAAAGCTAAGCCTGGCATATCTGAAAGAAGATTAGATTGGAATACTTCAATCAAAATCAAGACCAATGCTTAAATATTTAGTACAGATTATAAAACCATGGCTTCCTCAAATTTACTTTTAAGGTAGATTATGGTAAAAGAACAAAGCAGATAATCATGTTTTCAAACAACCACATTTTCCCAACCATGAAGCAGAAAATGAGATGGTTTAACAGGCCAAGTTAAAAGCTGTAACTCAAAATACATTTCTTAATGGAACCTCTCAATCTCTGAAGTTTCTCTCTCTCTCTCTCTCTCTCTCTCTCTCGCCCCCCCCATAAAAACTCTGATACGAAATTTAGTCACTTTGCTATATGTAAAGATACAATCAAAGAGTCATAGAATGTTGGAAGTGAAAAATCCTGGGAGATCATGGGTACATTTTACAGATGAGGAAACCTTATTTCATTTGCAGACATCTGATTTCTTGTCCAAATTAGTAGTAAAAAAAAAATCTTATATACTATGCATATGTTAAGCAGTAATCAGTCATTTTATGATTCTGTACTATTGTTTAGTAGAGTAATAGTTTTTCTTCAAATATATGTATATGCTTCATATATTCATGAGTATTTTTGTTTGCAATACAGTTATTTATGTTTCAACATTAATATTTAGGGAACTTTTGGCTAAGAGGAATAGCAGTAAGGCAGTTGTTAAATTTTAAGTAGGCAAGCCTGAACCAAGAAAGTGCAGGAAATTCTTCAGCTAACAGGACATATTCACAGCATGCTGTGGCCAATTCTACTCTTTACAGGTTTTTCTTTAATAGGTTTTTTTTTTAAGGAATTGTTTTCTTCAATTTCTACCCTTTCTTTTCCAAGTTGTTGACTTTCTCACATTCTTCTCATTTTTTTCCCAATTTTTTCCTTGACTTCTCTAATTTGACTTTTAAAATCCTTTTTGAGCTCTTCCAAGAAGGCTTTTTGGACTTGAGACCAATTCATCTTCCTATATGAGGTTTGGCATGTAGGTACATTGACAATATTATACTCTGCTGAGTTTGTTTTGATCTTCTCTGTCACCATAGCAATTTTCTATGGTCAAGGTTCTTTTTGCTTCTTGCTCATTTTTTTTTTTGGCCTTTTTCATGGCTTTAAAAGTTGAGCTCTCCTCTTAGGGCACAGAGTACAGTGTCCACTGTCCCAATTTTCTTGTGCTGGGGCCAAGGGCCTGGTCACTGGCTTTGTGCGCTGAGGCCTCAGGTGCTAGCAGCTTATTCACTGTGCTGGGGTGGCCCGGCCCAGTCATGCCTGTTGTTGCCTGGTTTCCAGGACTGCAACTTGCCTTCTGCTCTGGAACTAGAGACCTCATAGCTAGCCTGCTGTGCTACTGGTCTGCTGAGCCAGGGCTAAGGGGCCTCGATTGCTGGTCTATGCCTAGATCTATGCTAGGGTTAAGAGCCTCCCACTGACTTGTCTGGACATCGTCTGTACTGGGCTATGCTCCTCTTTTATTCAAGTAAGAAGACCTTTCCTGAAGTCCCTCCAAGTTATCTTAAGCTGGAAAGTTGTTTCACACCATCTTTTTGTAGGTTCTGTCCTTCCAGAATCCACTTAGAGACTTGATCTAATGTTCTTTCTGAGGGAAACTGAGGAGTATTTATGCAAATTTCTGGCTTCTCTCCACCTCTCCAGGGAGGAATATCTTGTAGAACCAACACTAACCCCAAGATTCCCATCTATTTGCTCCTATGTCACATAAGTCACTTGTATCAGTACTCATGTAGTGCATCTTTGTTCAAAGGTTTGTAGTAAAAATCAGAGTAAATGTAGGGCTGTATACAGTCTAGCTAAGTCATAACTGATTTGCAATTATGCAACTAGTTTATGTTAATCCATGAAAAAACAATGTTGGGTGGAGGGTGCAAAGTTCTGAAGATACCTGAAACTTTTATAGAATACAAGAATTACAAAGAAAAGAATGTGAACCTGGGCTAAGCTAAACAGCTGGGCCAATCAGTCTGCTAAAAAAGTATTTCTTGTAAGGACCAAAAAAATGGCAGGGTTAGGCTGGGGTTAGAGGGGGAGGAGAAGCACAGAGATAAGCCAAGGACTCCCAAACAAAGTGGGACTTAAGGAGGGAATTTCTACAAACAGGCTGAGATGTAGTGGTCAGGCAGCAGCAACGAAAACGGTTCCAACCTGAAATCCCCAGAGGAGGATCTGAGGCCAGATCCCTACCCAGCCTACCCCCTAAAAACACTACCAGCTCTCCACAAAAACCAAGGGCTCAGAAAACAAGGAGTCACTCTTGATCAGAGGTTGAAATGGGATAAACTAGCAAGAAATAACTGACCTTGAAAGTGGAGAAAGAAGTAATTAGCCCTGAGGGGAGCAATCAGAGGAATAAAAAAGTTGAGCTGCCCAGAAAGGATTATTTATGTGGGACTTGACTGAGTTAAACACTGGACTGAGCCAAACTAACTCACATTGGAGAAGCATCTCTGGCTCTGTGCACACTCCTGCAGAGGGTAGCTGGAGGTGGTGAAAGCAGCAGAGTAGAAAACTCAATCCACCTTTTGCCTTACAACTCCCTGGAGCTGGTGGGGTGTAGCAGTAAATACCCCAACATGCACAGGGGGGCCTGCTATCACAGGTTCTTAGATCTGCATTCATAAAAGGAAAGGCAACTTTCAAGGTGTTAACAATCACTTTAATCAAGCACATGTATCATTCAGTTAGTTCGGAGGGGCAGCACCCTGAATTTCAAAGAAAATGCAGAGAAATCGAAAGATCAACAGATATGGCTTTCTCTGCCTGAATTCAACAGACAACTGGACCTAAACTGCCTGACCATTGTTACCAGAGAGAGAAGAACAACATCTGGGGTTCTCAAATCCGGGGTGCTCCTTAGCAGCTTCCCAGTCATCATCTGACCAAACAAACATTTACAGTCAGTAAGCCCGAAAGTAATCAACAGACGTGGCTTCCTCTGCCTGACCATAATTCAACAGACAGGTACAGCTGTCTGACCATGTTACCAGAGAAGGAAGAACCACATCTGGGTTCGCAACGTCAGAGGCTCCTTAGCGGGTTCCCAGAGTTCCTCATCTGGCTCTCAAACCTTCTTACCAAAAACTAGTAAAACCTCAACTCAGAGTTTTTATATCTTTTTTAGAGGCAGAGGGCATCACAACCCTTTAACCCAGTGTCTCAATAAAAAAACAAAAGGAACTTGTGACCCTCCTACAAAATAACTCCCCTCATCAAGCTTCCCACAACGGGTGGCCTATCAATGGGTGGGAACGATCCTTAATCATATTAACAATACAAATACATATACTATTTCTAGTTAAAGAAGATGTTTCTGTACTTTACTCCTAGTAAAGACTCTTGATTGATAAAGGCAAGATTCAATCAGACACTTGATTATACTAAAACAAAAACCAGCAAAAGATGCTAATTTTACTTGCCATTACAGGGGAACGGCTCTTTCTCTACAAAAATGCCTTAGTGATATTACTTGTCCGAACAGGGCAGGTCTATGGGTCCTTGATACCTCCCCAGAAATGGGAAAGAGTCCTGAAAAACACAGCCAACCATCAATAGGCTGGCTCCTCTTGGGATATTTGGCTGAGACATTGGCTGACCTCACTGAATCCCAAAACACAACAGTTAGGACTTTATTAGCAATTCCAAGGTCAGCTTTTAAAAGGTGTAAATGCAAAACAACAAATTTATAGCTAGAAGGGACCTAAAAGATCATTTTTACAACTTTTTTTACAACTATATGAGACACAGTAGTCCAAACACAGTTGAGAACATGTGAGCATCTAAGACATCATCAGCAAGTACAAGGTTTGAAAAATATCTTGTCCAAAGGGGATAAGAATAAGACAAAAGAATTCACAAATCAAGTACAGAGAACAGTATTTCCTATCTGTGCACAAATATAAGGAATTCATCCAAGTAGGCCACTCCTCTTTAAAGCTGAGATCACCTATGCCAATCCTCATAGGCAAGGGAACAGAAGAATGACCACCAGACACAATCCTGCTGGAGTTCAGGTTCCCAAATGTAAAGCTGCTAAAAAGCACTAACTGCAGCATCTAGTCTTTCCACACTGCGCTACATTTGTAGAGTACCTTGCTTACACCATCTCACTTAAGCCTCACCAGTGCTCTGTGTGGTAGAGACTCTCATTTGACAGAGGAGAAAACTGAAGGGCAGAAGAGCTAAGAGACTTGCCCTGAGTTATACAGTATGAGAAGCGGCACTTGAACCCAGGATTCTTCTGATTCAGCATCTAAACAATTTCACTTTTCTGCCACAAGCTGGAGCACAGAGGTGCCGCTCACCTGGGAATAAAGGATGGGGCCTGACAGAACACCAGAGAGTACAGATGAAGACACTCAGACCTGAAGAGCTAAGGACACCTGCTGGCCCCTGGTCCACAGAGAGGAAGGAGCAGAGCCAGAATTCAAATTCAAGTCCAAGAGCAGTGATTGGATCAAGTTCAAAGGCCACATCTGCCTACTACAATCAAAGTCATGCTTCAGGAAATCACAGCCCTCTCTCTGGGCCTTGATTTTTTCAAGAGTAAAATCTAAGAATAGGGCTTGACAATTTCTAAGGTCTCTTCCATTTCTAAATCTGTGAGATGACCATAATGGGCTTTCCAACACTGAGGGATCTTTCTACCACCTTGTTCAATTCACATTATTCTCCAAACTGATCACAAGGAAGGGTAAATGATGTAAATTACTCTGAAGTCAAAGGAGCCAGACAGCCACATAGGCAAGGAGACAATGACAACAGTCTTACCGTTATCTTTGTTCCTTTGGCACATTTCCCATGGAAGCTCAGCATGACAATCTCTAAGCCATGACTCCCATAAGTTCCCTTGAAGAGGCCTGGCTTGATGAGATCATCAGGTCTTTTAGGAGGGAGGTAGATCCTTCTATATGTCAGACAATTGCTGCAGAAGATGGAAACCAAATGAACAAAAATCAGCAGAGCAGTGACAACATCAAGGTTTCTGAATTCCTGGAAGAAACCATCATCTATCTTTCCTTCTTTAAACTTCTGGAAATACAGGTTTTTTTGGTCATAAAACTCCTAAGATATTCACTCCCAGAAGATAAACTTCTCTCCCTCCCACAGTTCATCAATCTTATCACCAATCCCCATCCAAAAAACCCTCCCCAGCACACAGCAAAATATGTCATCAATTAACAGGATAATCCTTTAAAAACCAGTAAAATCATTTCATGGTCATGTGGCAAACATCCCAGATCTAGTTCCAAGAACTCCTTGCTTCTGTTATCCCTGGATAAAAATTGCATCACCCAGAGGAAGATCCGTATGACATAGTGGTCCAAATCGGGTTTAGAACATGTGAGTATCTAAGACATCATCAGCAAGGACAAGATTTGAAAAACATCTTGTCCAGAAGGGATAATAGTAAGACAAAAGACTTCACAGCTCAAGTAGAGAGAACAGCATTTCATGTCTGTACACAAACACGAGTCCATACAGCAAGAATCTGAGATCTCATAGGTGTGGTCTCACAATTCATCTATAACTTAATAGATGAGGTTTGGAGAGCTGCCTGAGGGGCTCAGTGAAGTGAAGGGACTTGCTGGCATCACAAAACTAGCAAAAATCAACCTAAGTCTTCCTGAATTCAAACCCAATACTCCATCTGCTACATCGCATTTGCCTTTCCAAAGGAGGAATACCTAAATAACATTGTTATATGCATTATACATATACACACAAACACACATATACAGAAAGTGAAAGACTTAAGAAGTCTAATTCAATGACCAATGATAATCCCGAGAAATGATGAAGCACGCTATCTACCTCCTAATAAGAGGGTAGATGATGGAAACCCAGGTACAGATGAGATCAATATTTTTTGGACTTAGCTAATGTGCAGCTTAGTTTTGCTTAACTATCCAGAGATATTCCAAGGGTTTTGTTTTTCTTTATTTTTCCCTTTGAAAGATGGAGAGAAAATAGATGTTTGTTAACTGAAAAAAAATTAATATTTAAAGTGAATACATATATCAATACACACATACACACACATACATATGTATGTATGTATTAAGAAATAAAGAGAAAATACAGAGAAAAGGGTAGAAAGAAACATAGAGAGAGAGAAATTTCATTACATTCTAACTCTGATGTAAGGAGAGAGAGACAGATTCCACTAAAGTCTAACTCTGAGGTCCTACCAAACCAGGAAAGTATCCAGTACAAACTTGGTGAAAGAATGTTTGTCTGCCACCTGAGGACTAGCCTTATTAAGTACAGAAGAAGGGGTCACGATTATCATGGCTACAAGGAAACAAACTGACAAATTCAGTGATTCTCAAAGACTTCCCTAGCGAGCAATAGAAAGATTGATATGCATGACCTTTGGAAAGAATGTACACACACTAACTAAACTGTAGACCACTAAAGTACTGCAGTGTGTGTGTGTATAAACAGAGGCATGTTGTATGTGTATTTGGGTATCTGTTTTGCATAGACAAAAATCGAAACGCTCAAAGTCCTCTCAAACCAGCAGGCCACTGGTGGAACTTTATCAGTGTTAGAGGAGGCAGGATGTAAGCAGGACTTCTCCACATGTAGTGTTGACACTCACTCATATTGACTGGTATAAATGAACTTCATCAAGATAAGCTCTTGCATGTGTTCATGGAAAATGTCTTCCAAGGTTCGTCCCCATTCTTCTCTCAGCCATGTTCGGAATTCCTGCCAAAGCAGTAAAATTTATAAAACTCTCCACAGAAAATTGGCATGAACAGATATCTCTAAATGACCATTTCCCAGTTGTTCAGTAATAGACTAATGTATAAGTAACTATATTTCTACTGCATACTAGAATATAACATTTAACTCTAAAAACTACACAAGCTATCAGTTCATACAAAACTCATAGTTTCTAATTCTGCCAAGTGTTTTTCAACATTATTTAGAATTAATTCTAATATTAAGCAGATTCACATTTTATTTCCAAATTATTACAATTTGTCAAGTGTTTTGGAGTATTTTACTTTCCCTAATCCAAGCAGGTTAACAAAAATGAATCAACTGCCCATCGTGATGGGGTTCTTTAAAAGAAAGGTATTATTCAAGGCCAAGGAAACATTAACATAAATATGAGGGTGAAAATTTAAGTGTGATTATAACACACAAACATTTTGCTATAAATGCTGTGAATGGTATCAAAGACAAGGCCTTGGGCAGAGTTAGAACTTAGCCTTCTATGAACACAAAGGACACATCAACACCAACACTAAGATAACAACCAATGCAAACAAACCAGGCAAAAAAAATCCCTAAAGTATATTTGTTCCAACAATAGCTTATTAGAGCACTGGACTGGGGATAGAGGGGGAAGGGAACCAAAAAAATAGTTCTAAGCTCTAGACAAGATCAGGAACAATCCCAGAACCTCTACAAAACTTTGCACACCTTGCTAAGTGAATGATGGCCTATGAGGCTGGGTAGCAATTTATGGCAATCTGAATCATGAGGTGGTTTTTAACAGTAAAGTGGTAAGGGGAGCATGTTATCCTCTAGTCCCTCCTCCTGGACAGGTGTTCTCTACCCTAGGCCCACTGGTACTAGATGTCCATGTGCCTCAAGGAGTTTAAAAAATAAATCTGGCATGCCTCTTGGAAAAGATTAGCGCTACTTATAGCTGGCACTCAATTAAAATGGGTATCATACATACTGCTTGCCTTCTCAGTACAGGGAAAGGGCTGGAGGGAGAAAATTGGGAACTCAAATTTTTTTTTTAAAAAAAAGGAATGTTAAAAAGAAACAAAATCAAAAATAAAATTAAAAAACCCAGTTGGGTACCAAATTCACTCATTTCACTTCTCAAGTGAATGACCAATTAAGTAAATTTATAAGCTGACAAATTATGAGTTTAAATGGGACTATAAAAGCTGTCATTTAACTGACAAAAAAAGGTTAAAATTACAATCAATATTCTAATGACACCTAATCTTCCTGAGGACCCTAGAAATACATTCTTTAAAAACTCAACCCTCAAAGACGACTACTTAAAAACTTTTTATACACCTGTTGAAGGTAGTAATTACTGCCCATTTCACTAGAACCTGTGGGTTTGCAAAAGCATCTACAACAGGCAACATTACTGGAAACAAGGATCAGCAGAAGAAAAAAGAGGCAATTATTTTTCAATGTGTCTTTAACCCCCTTCAACCCTAAGACAGACAACCACAACCTGACCAGAACAGATGCATACAGTAAGCAGCAAGTGATGATATGATGTGTCCACTTCCTGTCAACCCACCCACGCTGGTAAGCTGAGACAGTTCCCCACACAGTATGTGGCAGCTCCTTCTTGAGCAAGGCCAAAGCCCAGAGAAGCAGCAGCAATTTCAGCTTCTCTGGGAGGCAGACCAGACGGTCGCTTTAGGTTACTTGCTTCCACTAGCTATCACCTCAATCTATCAGGCATTCAGGAGTACAAAGGAGTACTCTTGAAATGTTAAGGTTGAACACATTCGGCTTGTGTTTAATTCCTACTGTAACAGATTCTAACTAGAGGACTTAATGGAAAGCAGGTTGCTGGGGACTGGGACAGCTGCCAACTCCCTTTGGAGGCATTTATAACAAATAAACACAAACCACCATTTTAACATTTTTAAAAGCCAGTGTCTTAGATATTTTTATATATATGTGCTGCCTAGGTCCCTACAATTCAAGATGATAACAAAATGAGAGAGAGTATGGCATAATGGAAAGAGCACTGGACCTGGGCTCAGGAGAGACCTGGGGTCACATCCCACCTCTTCCACTAACCAGCTATGTGACCATGGGCAAGTCACTTACCCTCTCTGAGCCTCAGTTTCCTCATTTGTAAAATAGGGATAATAATGCCTATGTGGCATCACCTCAAATGGGGTTGTTTTGAGGGTTAAATGAGGTAACACATGTGAAAGTGTTTACAAACCTTAAGCACTATGTACATAACATAGTACAAACATATATTCACACATATCAGGTACTGTTAACAATAAAATAAGGCACAAAATGGCATCTATATAAACAAAAGGAGACCTGAAACCAAATTAGTTCTTTTTAACAGCTTTGTAGTTTACACTGAAGACAGAATCACTGACTCATGACAGCAGCCCTAAGGTTGTGTCTGACATGCAAGCTTCTGTACAGTTAATGGAGTAAGAACTGGAAGGTTCCAAATAAAGTGATGTATCTGATTGTCTCTAACACTCATAATCCAAAAGGAGGAGCCTTCACTACATAACAAAATTAGCATTTCAAGATTTTTTCTTCAATAACATCAGTTCCCCAGTTATGAAATTTAGAATAGCTACAAAATGTTGAGAAATCAGATTTGGGAGCTTCTTAAGCAATCCAATATATTATTTGAACTAAAAAATGTCTAATGATCAAATTAAATACTTTTACTTTTTGGAGGGTTTGGGTTTTTTTAAGCTTTCTATAGATACTTCTAGTCACTTAACAAAGGGGAAATAAATATTAAATATAAATATGAACTTAGTTTATTCATTCTAAGAGAGAAAATCTATACATATGAACACATTCATATGGAACAACTTTTAAAAATGCATTAAAATACAGCTCTGTGCTAAGTAGTCTTCTAATAATATCTCTACACTTTCCTTCTCCAAGAGAGATACAATAAACAGTGAGTAACATATCCGTGCCCACCCCCCCTGCATCCGAAAGACAGACTTACCTCTTGTCTCCCACCAGACATCCTATGGTGATCTGTCTGGTTGCACTTGGTAGAAAACTCATCCTTCTTTACAATCTAGTGATTCAGTAGGGGAGAAAGAGAACTAACCACAACAAGTATTATGTGAGCAATTTGGCAAAAGGGATTCAAGCACACAATGTGAAACAGGAAATCAGGAACGCGCCAAGGTGGGCCCCTCTGGTTTACTCAGTTAACCAAACAATCCTATCTTAAAGGAAATTTTGGTAATCAGTAAGAATGAAAGGTTAAAATGGCAGAAGCACATCATCACACCCTGAAATTACAGCTCCCTTCTCAGAGGCAAGGGGACAGGTGACATTGAAGGAAAAAAGATCGGCACTGTGCCCTCACAGAGTTTCTGAGGTAAGCAAAAAGTGGCTGTTTGCTATTAAGGTAAATAATCCACTTTTCTCAGGGACAGTCCTGATTATCTGCCAAAATCTAATGCCAAGGGGAGGGTGGTTTACTGCAATGCAGGTTCTCCTACAGCAGGAAAGACCCAAATGTGGGGAAAACCACCATATGATATAACCCAGAATTCAGTCTTAATGGATAATCAATAGTTTCCTTTGAATTATTCTTTCAAAAGTTATATCAAGTCAAAAGAAATTAAATAATTCATAAGAGAGACAAGGTTTAAAAGACTGTCTTCCTTTCTCCATGACATATTACAGGCACAATATATGAACATAAGCCAAGAATATGAACTCATAACTCAAAAGGCATGAGACCTAGAACATGTTCCTAGTTCACATAAATAGAGAAGTTTGCACTAAGCTTACCTGAATATGGCCATTATGGGGCCCTTTGTGGCCATACATACATTCAACAGTCGCAGACTTTCTTTCCATTAAGTGAATCCTAAATAGAGGTTTAAATCTCATGGGGTCATCAACATGAGGGTCATGGGGAGGCAGATACATCCAACCAATGATAAATAAACCATCTACCTGTACCAAAAGAGAAGAGACTATGAGAAAGAGTTAAAAATCCTTCAATGACTGACTAATCTCAAATGTTCCCATAATGCTAACCTAGGCTCTTCCAATATGCTGTTGTTTCCCCACTATCTGCTCTGACTATACTTTAATTCTGAGGCCTGCTTTTCTAATTAGAAGCTTGGGACTCAAGTAGATGGCAGATTCTCAGTGAGAGAGAGAAAAAAAAGAAAGGCACTTTCTAATAAAGATTTCAATTTTAAGACATTCTACGAATCAATGTTTGATGGATCAAAATCTTCTTTGTCATACAGAACCCACCTCCAGGCATGCGGCTTTTAGTTCCAGAGACAGAGTCTGGGAAAATGACAATCTTCAGTTTCTAAACTCTTAGGATCACAGGTTTGGAGCTGGCAGAGATCTTACAGTATATCTAATCCCACCCACACATTTCGCAGTCCTATCAAACAAACGTCAAAGGAAGTTAAGTTAAGCCCAAGTTCACACAAGTAGGATATGGCAGAGTGACTCCCAATCCAGAGTTGTGTGAACTATATTATGCTATGCCAAGATCAGTCTGGGACAAGATAACGGGGGCAGTTACACTTTCATAAGGAATTATCCATTTCCTTCTACTAATTCACTGTTTTTGGAAGATCTATTTTCTTCCTCTACTGCTCACTGACAATAAGAAAAACCATGCCTCCCCTTGCTCAAAGGGGGAAAAAAACATCTAATATGCTCATCTCAAAGAGAGAAGAATCAAAAAGCAAGCTCTATTTTTTTCCCTAACAACATTAGATAAATGCCCCTCCCAAAATGAATTCTTAATTAATGCTTCTTCTTTCAAGCTGCAAAGGACATTTATCCCTCAGCAGAACTGAAGACAAAGAAACAAAATATTGAACAGAAACAACAAAGACTAAAATTGTACAGGGTGGTTCATTTAAACCAGCTCTGTATGCCCTGAAAATGAGGTTATATAACTACTAAGCCAGGGGCCCGTTTGCCTTCATATCTGTCTCACTGGCTATATCTACTTTTTAAAGTGAGTAGAAAAAGGTCAAAAGAGGATCCAAAACTCATTCAAAAAGAATGCTAGACTATAAATTTAAAATACTGGAAAGGGGGATGACAGAGGATTATTTCAATACGTATCTTAAACTTCCCTTCCTCCCAAATCACCTTGTCTACACTAGACCACTAATGAACTTGCTTGTGAGTGGGCAGGAAGCTGGACGTTCAGTGGTAAAATGGGTTTGTGCATTTTAGTGAACCACTTAAACACTTACTGTATAAAAGAGGAGTGGCAAAGAGCCAGCTTCCCACCTTGATTTACAGAATTCTAACACTGGGCATGTACAAGAGGGTGGGCTTAAATTCCCCAAACAGCACCCTACTTCATTCCCAGAGTCTTATCACACCTGCAGCACATGTTGCAATGAAATCTCACAAAGAAGTAATTACAGGTGTTCTGCAGCTGGCATACTGCTCAACACAGGTTGCCCTACCACACACCTTGGAATCCTTGGAAGCAACGGTGCCTTAGGGTTTCAGGTTACCATCAGAGGGCACAGAGAGCAATTTTAGCCCCACCCCCTCCTTCCCTCCTTTCTGCACCGTCACTTCCTAACCCAAGGAACAACAAGGGAGATCCTGGCCAACTGAGAGACATTCATAACAGAAGTGCACAGGCTTCAGATTTAGATCCAGGGGTAACTAGAACTCCCAAGGAATTTACTAGATATTTAGGGCTGGCCAAGAATTCAAAAAAACTCTTCCAGATCATAAGGTATCAGAGGAAGACTCAGGGGGCTCATGCCTTGGATAGTCCCAGTAAACCCCAAAACTACTGAAGGGGTTGGGATCTCAAAAGCAGAATTTGGCTTATTGTGATATGTCACTGGTATTAAACTGAAACAGAAACTAATGCTTGCTACAAGTTGACTTGGAAAACAAATTAGCTATCTATGCTATCTTGTATCATTATTTATTTTGTTAAACACTTCCCAATTACATTTTAATCTGGGATGTGGGCCAGGAACTTCACATTACTGATGTAAGGTACTACCCATTTAATATACAGATGAATATGCAGAAAACACTGTATCATACATAGCCCTCAAGGTACCAAATCATCACTACACTACTCAAGATCTCCACTGTTTACTATGCCTAAAATCAATCTACTTACTCCTATTAAAATCCAAGAGTAACTGTCTTTCTTTTGGACCAGAGCTATAAACCTAATAAATCTGCATACTCTTAGAGCAAAGCAATAATGAATTTAAAAGGTGATCAGATAAAACCCTATTTCTAAATGTGAATTTCAATTCTTCCAATTTGCTCAAAGTGGCCTGGAGGGAAATAAACCCATTCCAGTTGCTTTGCTTCCCCAGTTTTAACGTTGCCTCTTGCTGATAGGATAGTAGCGCTCTCTGTGTGGTACTCTATTAAATATAATGTACAGATAAATATACCATGTAGTGCTTATGTACTTTCAGAAGCACACACGACGTACCCCTAGTCCCCAAAAGCAGAGATCTCAGGGCTCTGGGAGGTTCAGGAACAGCTGTGTGTGGAGGTCCCATGGAGCCCATTCTGGGACCCTGCACTGGTACTTTCTGTCACCACTGGTCAGAACTTAGCCCTAAAGCTAAAGATTCATGACAGTACCATGTCCCACAGGGACACCAGCATCTGGAGACATACACAGTCGGTTCACTTTCACTCAGACACAGTAACTGGCTGGGCATACAGGGCCTGATCCTAAGGGCAAGGGGGAAAAGGTCTAAGCCTTGGCCAAGGCCAGCTGGAGACTCCAGTCCCCCAATGCTATCCTTCAGACTGAGGCACAAACGAATGCCATGAATGATTCTCTGGAGGAGGTCCATAGTGATGAATCTTTGCCTGTCACTCACTGACTACAAGAAAGCAAATACAAACCAGGCTAGATGGAAATGTTTCTCTGACAGTCAACACCTGCTTATCAAAAAGCCTATGAAGAGTAAGATTGACAAAGTCACTTCCAGTCAGACTTTGCATGAAAGGATAAAAAAATCTGGCTCCCTGAAAAAATACTTAAGTAGAATTTCTTGATAATATTCCCAGTTTCACAGAAGAATGAATGCTAGCTGATAGGGAAGGTAAAAAAAATCAATGAATGTTAATGGGGCCTCAGAGATATGTTCATTGGGCATGTAAAAATATAAGGAACCTAGAAATGAAAACTTCAGTGTGGGCCCTTCATGGGATTTCCCCAAAATGTCCCAGTATGGATGTGACTCTAAGTAAATACCACTCCAGCAGTTGTGTACAAGACAACCATTAAAGCTCCTCTGAAGGCAAAAGGTTGGCAGGTTTCATAAGCAAGTCCCTTTTTTGATTCTTTGTATGCAGAAAAGGCCACATTAGTGTTTATTACAGAAATTCACAACAAAAGGGGACGTGACTTTTTTGTTGTTTATTTTGACATAAATAAAGCTTCTCCGAGTACTTACCACAACATTCAACAGACCTCCATAGGGCCCAATGTCTGGCTGCCACAATCCCAGAATATGTCTGTATCGGTGAAGCACTGCAGGAATAGAAAAACATCAAGTGTACATCTCAAACTGAACGTGCTACGTTGAATTAAAGAGGCTGACAAAGCAGAAGGGTGGGGGGTGAAGAAGGAAAGATGAGGTCACATCACATGGAGTTTTGGGGTGCAAAATCTATTATGAAAACAGAAAGCAGCAAATCTTATCTAGAATTGTTTGGAGAATGAATAATAAAAGATATTTCCAATTGCTACAAGTGCTTAATAATCTCTGAATGACACAAAGTTATGAGTTTAGATGGGGTCTTTTTTAAACAAACATCACAGAAAGTTCATTCAAATAATAAGTATATACTGAGCACCTATTGTTTGCAAGAGATGGGCCCACTTGGTATGGGGGTTTTATGCAAATGAGAGGTGTGAGTTGTATAAAAGAAGAACCCTAAGGCAGAGTGTTAGCAATTCCACTGGTTCTGGGAAGGACAAGCTGCACTCCCACCCAACCAGACCAGATTGCACGGAAGGAGCAGTATTCAAGCTGGGTCTGGAAGGAGCTACATGGACAAAATAACTTAAGAGGGACAATGTTCCAACAGATACAGAGGCAGGTAAGCCTGGGACAAGTAGAGGGAAAAAATCCAGGAGGGGTGGGAGCACCTGAAAGGAAAAACAGCCAAGCCTGGAAAAAGGCCTCAAGCTAGCTTGAAGTGACCCTGAAGGACCAAGCTGAGGTGCATGGCCTCCCTGGCAACTAATGGGAAGACAGGGGAGGTTTTAAGTCCACATGTGGGATGGCGGCTGTATGGGAAGGACTTCAGGCCACAGCACTAGTGTAAGCATGGAACAGGAGGAAAGACCAGCACCAACATAAGAGACATTTAGGAAAGATGCATCAGCTTGGGGACTATCAATATGGGGACGAAAGAAGAGGAGGCAGTGATGGAGTATCAGAGCAGCGCTGCTTCTTCAGCACTTCATCCTCCAACCATGTTGGTGGGCACTGCCTTTGGAACCAGGCCAGAAGCCCTAGCAGAAAACAATCTCTTTAGCTTACAGTCACACCTCTTTCCGGAACAAATGGAGGATTTACCTAGTTTAAGCACCAGACTTGGCTCCAACTGACTTTTGGTTCTTTCCCAAAATGAGAACTACCCTCAAAGGAAAAAGTCTGGGATGTTTGTTTAAAAAAAAAAAATTAACTGTATTACCTTGTAATCACATCTGGAGGCAGTTACTAATACTAGTACTACCACTATTGCTACTGCTGATGTTAATGCTACTACTACTACTACCTTTAATGTTGGTTTAACTGGTCTGGTACAATTGCACAAACCAACCCTGAAAGATAAATCAAAGACATTGGTATAATTCAAAAATAAATGTATATTTTCGTGGGGTTTTTTGTTCCAGACCTTGATTTTATCTATGTGGGAAAAGCTTTTTATGAGAAAATACCCTCTTTCCTCCTACACCTGCCCTTGCCTATAAAGAGTCTGCCTGGGGCACTGACAGGAAGTTAAATGACTTGACCAGATGCAGGACAGATCATCCTGGAACCCAAGCCAGCCTTCTCTACCCCTCTGCCAAGGCTGCCTTTCTTTTATAAAGGGTTAAAAATTGTCACACTATATCACAAAGCCTCTGCTTCATATTGCATCCTTTTTAAGGGCTAAACTATAAACTGACTTCAGTTAATAAAAGGTAAAGCACCTGTTTTTAGTTTAAATGAAAGAAAGTGACAGGCTAGGATTTGTTCGAGTGAACCTTGGATATCTGTAAACAGAGCCTGTCCCTGGAGGTAAGCCATAGCATCACATTGCATTCTAGGTGTTCAAATCCAAAGGTCACACAGACAGAATTAAATTATGATTCAACACATCAAAACACTTTTAGTCTTAAACAATGTTCCTCAGGTCTCAATAGTGACTAAGTAATTTAAGTTCACTTCTAAATGGTGTGTTACGGTCATCTGCTCAAGCTGTCTGAAGCACTTGAATGCCTGTAAACTTGAGGGAGGGAGGATGTGTATAAATTCAACACGATGAAGAATCAGAGAAAATGACAAATGATATTAGGAAAAGACATTTTATCCCTTTACAC
This sequence comes from Bettongia penicillata ogilbyi, assembly GCA_023548195.1. Taxonomy (NCBI): domain Eukaryota; kingdom Metazoa; phylum Chordata; class Mammalia; order Diprotodontia; family Potoroidae; genus Bettongia; species Bettongia penicillata. The sequence continues at coordinate 1,013,930 of JAJHZJ010000391.1, forward strand.
CCCCACAAATATTTTTCATTCATAATAATTTGGATTCAAAGATCAAAAGAAAAAAAATATATTGCTAGAGAAATCTTGACCATTATATATTCTTGGTAGATGATAATTTTTTTCCACAGTGATACTGAGAACCAATCTTGCTGACTTATAACTAACTAAAAAGTTTAAAGCCCTGAACCTACCGAAAGAAACAATGAATTCAGAGGCAGAGGATGAGGACTTTACGAAACTGCACTTTCACATTATTTTGAGGATACTAAAACATGATAATGTTGACTACTGCTGGAAGAATAAAGAAATATTAAGCAGAGTTTTAAAATAATGGGAAATAAAACACAGCCGCAGGAAGGGAAGATGTAGCTATCTTCCAGAACAGAACATAGTCACTGGGGGATCAGGCAACCTGATTTCTAGTCTCATTTTTAATTGTCGTCAAGTCACTTCATTTCTGTAGCCTCGGCGTCCTCATTTCTAATATGATATGGTCATAGTATCTGATTATGAAGGTCCTTTCCAAGTCTGTGCTACTCTGTATAAATACTGTAAGTAATCCAATGAAAAGCTTTCTCTGGCTTATTTTTATCCTGTTCCGAACCTTGGTGAGTTTATAATCGGATTTACCAAAATTCCTCCACAGCATAAATAACGGAACGAAATCACAACACTCTCATTTTGTCATTCCATAGCAAAGACATTTGCAAAATATGTCAAGAACTTTAACTTCTGCAGCTCGTACGTATTACTTAATGTTTAATAAAAACATTTTTTAACTTACTGTCAGATTTCCAAACTTCCTTCCCTCTCACTCTTTACCTGACCGCTGTGTCTCACATAAAGAACACAGAATGCCAAACTATGGGAAGGAACACGTGGCTTCAGACTTGCTTCTGATCTTCCTGGCTCCACAGCCCTGGATAAGTCACTTAACTACTCAAGGCATAGACACCACAACTTCCCTACACTAGGCTACAGATCCCTTCACATAGTGATATTCTTTGTATATTTGTGGAACCAAAATAAAACCCACCTTCAAAAAGGAACAATTAAGTTTAAAGAAAGTTCTTAGAATACTTTGCAAAAATTCAGTCACTAAACAAAGGGAGTTAATATTCCTCAAGTATTAATTATCAGAAACTCAATTAAATTCACACTTGAGCCATACTTAGGAGGATGAGACACCAAATCATTACAAAAATTCAGGTTGGTGCCTCCAGTCTACAAAGAAGTCTGTTCTAGACCCTTAACTTATCCTATCAAAGAACAGATGAGGTTGTAGTGCCGTCAAACTCAAATAGAAACAATCCCTACAAACATGCTGACTTAGAAAAATGTAAATTAACATCATCTATGCTGCACTGTATTTTTATTTTTTAATTAAACATTTCCCCATCACATTTTATTCTGATTCAATTGACACTGGCTAAGGTATATCCACTACTCGAGTAGAAATAGGTGGCACAGTAGATAAAGCCCTGGGCTTAGAATCAGGAAGACTTAACTTCATGATTTTAAATCCTGACTCAGATAACTTACTAGCTGTGTGACCCTAGGTAAGTTACTTAACTTTATTTGCCTCGGTTTCCTCAACTGTAAAATTAGCTTAAAAAGGAAATGGCAAACCATTCCAGCATCTTGATCAAGAAAACCCAAAAAAAGGAGTCATGAAGGAATGACTGAAACTACACAACAACCAAAACACACGTCATGACAACTACTCAAAGTAACAAGTATCCTAACTGATTCCACTGAAATAGACCATTCGCGAGTTAACCTTCAACACAAACACTCTAAGACTTCTCATCTGCCAACCCTGATGAACAGCATGGCAACAGAAGCTGTATTTTTTAAGTAGTATTAACCCTTTACATTCAATTCCAAACTGTTCCAGACCCCAAGGGGGGTGGGAGGGAGAGGAGGGAAGAGTCCTAGACATTAAACCTACTCTTTGCTCACTCATCTCCTCCCTTGCCCCAGAACCTATCTGGGCTGCTTCACTACTCAAACCTGTTAGGCAAGGTGATAGTTTCCAACTTTATCCAGTGAGATGCAAGATCATCAGGCCTTCTCATCTGATTTTGGTCTCTACAACCCTGAAAAATCCAAGGCACTGCAACTAGATCTAACGAAAAACTTAGGCCCTGCCATCTGCCATTCCAATAAACCTTAGGACTCCCAGACTGTAGTTGAACTTTCTTTTATGGGTTGTCTCACCCCCAATTAGCATACTTTATCCCCACAACAACTGTAGGAGGTAGGTGCTATAATTACTTCCATATTAAAGATCAGGAAACTGAGGCAGATCAAGGTTAAACGACTTGCCTGGGGACCATCTGAATTGTCTTAGGAAGATTGTGAAGATCACCTAGCAAGATAAGGTGCCAGACAACAAAGTCCTTTCTCAAAATGAACTGCCTAACATTCAAACAAACTCTACTGTAGAATGTGACCTCCAAGAGAGGAGAGGCTGTAGCAACCTTTTTCTATTTGAAGGAGAAAGAGGCAAAGAATAGGGATTTATATAGTACCTACCATGCACCAGGCACTCTACTAAGAAAGAGGTTGGGTTTTTTTTTACAATTATTATCTCATTTGATCCTTACAACAATCCTTTGAGGTAGATGCTAGGATGATCCTCAGTTTGCAGTTTAAGAAACTGAAGCAAACAGAGGTTAAGTGACTTGCTCAGGGTTGCCCCGCTTGTAAGTGTCTGAGGTCACATAGTTGAACTCAGGATTTCTTGAGTTCTGGACCAGCATTCTATCTACTACACCATCGGCTACCTCTTTGCATTGCATGGCACCTAGTAAGCACTGAATAAATGCTTTCTTATTCATTCAGATACTTTTCTAAGCACTCTGACATCTCATCTGATCCTCATACCCCTTTTACAGATGAGACAACAATGCTTAAGTAAATGCCTCCCACAAAGCCCCATCATGGGCAGTCAGTGACAGAGCCAAGTCTACTGACTTCAAGTCCCATTTTCTTTAGCCCATAACATGCTGTTTTCCTTAAACTGGAAAGAAATCCTTAGAATATGATATACCTGAGAAGAAAGATCCATATTTTTTCCAATGGGCTTTTATTCAAAATGGGCAATACCCTGAGAGAGCAAGAGCTCTCGAACCCCACACCAGCAGGAAGACTTGAAGGGGAAAGGAGCTGGCAGAGTGTCTCAATCTGAACATCTATTTTAAACCCTTTAAAGTGTAGATTTTTATCTATGTGACTTGGAACTGCATCAAAGGTAACTACCAAAAAAAGAAGACAGAGAAAGTGAGCCATTACAGATCACACAGACGAGAGAAATCAAAAAGCTGCCCTGATATTATATCTAAGATTGGTTAATGAAGCAAATATCCATACCCAAAGATCATGCAGTAAGGTATTAAACACTCAAGAATACAGCATGCTCCTCATAAAATAATTCAAAAGGCACTACATATATCTCTGCATTATCTAGTTAAAGCCAAGCTAATTTTTTTTCTTGAGGCTCTTTTACTCCACTCTAGCTAAAATATTTCTCCCTCCAACTCAGAAAATCATTTAAGATAATTTACAACAGTTTTCTATTGCTCATTATAAGTGTATCTTATTTGATCACAACATAACACAAAAGAGGGTATACCTAGCCATAAAACAATCTCAGCTTTCTGTCACTCAACAGGTCAAAAACCGTAACGTTCCTATGTGAGGATAAGGAACCACTTTTCCCAATATAAATATAAAACCTAGAATACCAGATGTTAAGAGCATTTAGAAAAATTTCTAAATCATAAATTCTCTTTTTGCCAAAAAAAAAGCTCCCAGAGGGAAAAAGGATTAAATATTAAACAGATCTTAATACTCAAATCATTTTTTTAAATCAGTAATTACATCTGCTTCCAATTAACAAGCGCTTTAGTAACAAAGTTAATATCCTATTTTTTTTTTACAGCCCACACCTACAAAGATACATAGCACAGAAGAAATGTGCTAGAAGTCTACTTGTAGCAACTGCCACAATCTCTGCCTCTTCTGTGGCCCCTGCTCATCCCTGGGCAGGCTCCACCACTGTTCCTCATTCCTTTTCTTGCATCCTCCCCTTCCTTCTTCCTATGACTTCCTTTACCTCTACCCTGTCTTCACTCTTTCCAAGGCTGATTTCAGCTAGTTCTGAACTTCTGTAGCTTTAGAAATATCTCTTCTGGTTAGCCTCTACTCTACAGCTGAAAAGGGTTAGGGGTGGAGGCTGAAGAGGAGTGAATGGAGTGGGCGTGCAGTATAGGAAAGGTCAATAATGAGAAAAGCTTGTATCTCTTCTTACGTACTTGTAGTCAGTATTATTGTGTCTAGGTTACCCTTATTTTTTTGAGCTCCTTATCTAACAAATAAATTTTTTGACTTGTTTGATCTTCTAACTTCATTTGTACGGGAAACTCCCACTCACTTAAATCACTAACCTTGACCTATAACTTAAAGTGTGAGAGAGGAGCATTACCAAGGGCACCCCCAGAAGGCTTAAGGGACCTGCTAGATGTCTGAGGTGGGACTCACACCTAGGTCTTTCTGACTCCAAGAGCTGGCCCCCTATCCACCATGTCATACTGCCTCTCCCAAAGTTCTTTATAATTGTATTGTTAATAGGAAAAATACTGTTAAACCAATCTACATACTTTTACCTTAATACCCCACATAGACCTCAAAAGGAGTTAAGATTCAAGTCTATACTCATTCTCTTAAATGAGAACCAGTTAGGATAACTAGAATAACAGATGAAGACGATACTGATGAAAGTAGGAGAGTCAGTGTAGGGTTGGATGGCAAGGTAATACTATGTGGGTTCAAAAGATCTTTTAATCTCCAACTGCCATCCTCCATAATCAGGGACATAAATTCGGCTTGAGAGCCCATTTAGAATTCGAATGCAAAATGACGACTGACATTTAGAACAAGAAAACTGCCTGCATTTCATTTTGAGCGAAGACTTGAGGACTTCTGTTCATTTCTCCCTGCTCTGATCCTGCATGAACCTAATTGATTTTTCAGCACTGAACATGTAAAATGTTATTATTAGTAAGTTCCTAGGTCTTATGTAATACCAATCAAAAGCAATGCCAGAAATTTGAGGAAGAACTGCTCCCCAAGCGTAGCGAACTTTAACCAATGCCAACCATTCAGAAATACTCTCTATAACCAAAACAACAGGACATTTTCCTGAAAAGTGACGAGCAGCAAAAAAAGCCAAAGTGATCCTCAGCTGGCTCTGAGATCAGCACAATCCTAACATTCTCTGTGCGTTAGGATCATCATGCAGCATCTCTGGCGTGCTCTCTGCAAAAAAGCATCAGCTGGCAGCAAGTACGTACGGCAGGTGTAAACATCTCTGTATTCCATGTGCTCGTAATCGGGAAGAATTTTCATAAAACGTCCCGACTTCACTCGTGGATTTATACCTGAACAGACACAGCAGGGAAAGTACTAAAGAAGAGGTTTCCAATTTTCATGACTACATACACATTTTCATAGATAGTATGTAAAGTTGTCTTCCCCCTTAGAGCTAAATACACAACCACTTATGTGCATCAAGCACAATACAACGTACAAACCATTCATCATCTTCTGGTCAAGGACCTCAATCCTGACCTGCATACCCAATTCTGGGAAACTAGTCCTCTGAAGGAGCAGTTTCCAACAGCAAACCCAGAATGGGATGTTATACATTTTGACAACAATTCTCTAGGTGCCCCTGCCTTGCTTAAGTGACAGCTTGATCTGACTCCCCCACTCCCATTTCAACAGCCCAAAATTAACCTCTTCTAACTAGAGATAAATGAGGTTCACAAGAGCCTGGAGGAGGCAGGAGTTAAGAAGAATGGAAGTATTTATAAGACATGGCTCTCCTGACAGTGGACAGCCAAATGACTCAAACAAAGACCTTCTCTCCACATAGCTGAAGGTTAACTTCAGGTTCACTTTGTTGATCTGAGCAGAGTGGCCAAGATCTGACAAGTAACATTTGGTATCTTTCTACCACCTATCCTTGTAGAAGTAAATTCTTCCTTGGAACCCTCTTATGAAATTGGATATGGCTGCCCCTCATCCTAGTTTTGGAGAAAAGGAAAGAAACACTCAATATCCCTATTTTGCTAATTCAATTGGTGAAACTATTAAATTGATTTTGCCTTGAAAATAGCTGTGCCTGTTCTAAGGAGCAACAGAAAAGTGGATTCCTATCTATGTCAGCTCAACTATTTCAAGGTTTCTTAATCACGAAAATAACGGCTATCACTGGAAACATTTTGTGGAGGTTTTCAGGCTACAATGTAATGATGTCATTTTTTCTATAAACTACAAAATTCATTATATACAATACTTCCCCCATCCACGCTGTTACACTGACCTCTGCACACACACACGCTGTCTCACACAGACACACAGACAGACACACACACACACACACACACACACCCTTCATACACACCTCTCTCCTCCCTCTGCTGCCAAGATCCCCTCTCCCACAGAGGCAAAGGCAGCCTCCTCCACCCTCAGCCCAGATAAATGAGGCACAAAGTTCCATATCTCTCATGTTTCTTAGGGCCATGCGCCACACTGACTAGCTACTAGGAAGATAACAACGTATTTTCTAAGATATTAACACTATTATTGTAACTAAGCTTAAGAAGCACAGATAAACCCTCTTGTTCTCTGAGGGAAGCCTGGGATGGCACAAGCCAACTGCCATAACCAGCCCAAAGGGCAATACAACTTGGGAAGCTTCATTCTGTTGTATTAAATTCAGTTGTAAATAAAATGATTCTAAGTAGATTCTAGCCTACTCTAGATACCTATTAGCTGCATGATCCTGGGCAAGTCACACTCTCTCAGCATCAGTTTCCTCACAGGTAAAAGGAGAAAATCACAACACCTATGGCATGGGATCATACGAGGATAAGATCTGTGTGAATCTCCTGGCAGACCTTCAAGCAGCATATTTCTCCTACTTCTAAGGTCTCCTCCTACTAGAAGACAAGTTCCTGAAGGGCAGGGATTGCCTTCCATTTTGTTTTTGTATCCTCTGCATTTAGCACAAGGCTTATCACAGGAGAGTTTAATATCCAAAGATTTAGGCTTAAGAAGAGAATACTCAACAAAGAAACAAAGAATTTAGCATTGGATGGAACTTCAGAATCACCTAGTTCCAAGCCCCTAGTTTTAAAGAAAACCAGGTCTCCTAAGAGATAAATGACCTGTCCAGGGTCACGCAAGGCACAACAATTTCACAGTGAGCCTAGATCAATGTGAACTTGGATTCCCAGATTCTACACCTGTACCTCAGTAAGATATTTATATATGATTTTCTTAGGAAGGTGTTTTATCTTCTCTGTATCTGCGTGATTTGTAGGGACGTGTGTAAGGATTTGGGCAGGCCAAGGCTGCCTTGAGGCTTGGAAACAAGGCAGACAAGAGCCCAGGCAATCAGGAATGGGTGGAAAGGTGCAGAGGACACGGGAAGAAGAACTGAGAGTGTCCCTAGAATGTGACTGGAGATGAGGACCTGCAGAAGTACCCAGGAGAGAGGACAGAAGAAGTGAGAGCAACCCCAAAGAAAGCAACAGCCTCAAGTCAGGGAACATAAAGAAAGCCACGTTCCAGACAAACAGCACAATACCACAAGCAAAATGATAGGAGGAAGTGGATGAAAACCCACTTTAACTCTATGGTCTCTCCTCTTTCACTATCACACACTGCCCTGAGTTAATCTAGGATATATAATTTCCTTCAATCTCAAGAGTTTTCAAGAAGATATGAAATCAACAGAATAATCAATTCACGACTAGGATTAAAAATTACTCAAGGCCCCTTACAAATAAGGGCGTGAGATGCACTAAAGGCGACATCAGCTTCCCTGAAAACAAACAGCCACATACATATCTACTCTGATCTAGTGTTAAGACAAAGCCCCTACTGATGAACGAGGAAGCTGAGGCCAGAAAAGGGAAATCACTTTCCCCAAACCAGAGAGTACTTGTAAAATGCTTAGCAAAGTGCCTGGCACAGGTACTCTCTCAATGCTCATTCCCTTTCCCCAAGGTCACATAAGTAACTAGGATCAGAGATGGAATTTGTTCTCAGGTCCTCTGCCTGAGACCCAACGATCTCCCAAATGCTACTTACTTCAGTTCATGGGGAACAGATGACTTACACAGCTAGAGTGTCTGAACTGTAGGCCTTTCTAATTAGAGAACAGCTCCATTGGCAGGAAGTACTTTTTTCCCCGACAAACCTGACAAACAGGCTTGAGAGAGGGGAGGTCTGCTATCCTGGGGGCTTCAGTGAAGGGGCAAGTCTACCCCTGATACTAGCTATGGAAAACTAACTTGTTAATGAGCAGAATCTTGGATAAAACTTCAACACATGGCAAAATCTGGGCCAAAACAGCCTCCAGAAAGCTGTCTGTGATCCCTTTACAAAAGCTCCCTTACACTAACAAAATTAAGAGGTAGAATTTTCCTCTGCCTTTCTACCTCCTCTGTGGATGAGACTAAAAAGGCCCCTAATGCCCTGTGAGTGAAGCTATGAATCAATCCAAGCACTCTGGATAGAAGTACGAACAACTAAGTGCCCCCAAAGTCACAGGCGCCAGTCATGATGCCACCTAAGGCCCCAAGGGACCAAAGAGAAAGAACCTACGTTTATAAAAATATACACAGCAGCAACAGAGAACCAGAAACTAAGGGGGTACCTATCGACGAGGAAAACAGCTGAACAAACTATGACCTAAGGATGCAATGGGATATTACCACCCCGTAAGAAAAAACAAAAGGGACAGTTTCAGACAATTTCTGAGAAGAAACTGATGCAAAGTGACATCAGCAGACTCTTTCTCCCTAAGCCTCCATTCTGAAATGTCTTCAAGGGTCCTTGGTGCCCAACTCTGCTTACTGAAAAGTCCTTTTTGTTAAGATACCCACTTAGGTCTGCCATCATAGGTAATGTCCAAAGTTTCCAATCTGTGCCTCACAAAATTAAAATTTTAATTTAAAATAGACAAAAAAGGCAACTTCTTTGTTGTATCCCATTCCCTCTTTACCAACAATTAATCAAAGCAAAAATAACAGCTGATAATAGCTTAAGCTATTCCCCATAGCAGCTCCCAACTATACTTGAACAGGATCCCTAACTCCAGAAGGAAGAAGAAGTAAAACAAGCCAGTGAGGCTATTTGCCTTTTCACCTACATGAAATTTCACCTGTAGGAAAGCAAAGGTAGGAAAAAAGGATCATGGAATTTCAGAGTTGAAATCAGTACCCTGAAAATCATCTAGTCTTAGGGTCTGTGTTGTTTGTGGGATTATTTTTTTCAATTTTATAACTACTTCTATATAAATGTCTTTTGTAATCCTAAATATTTTATTTTTCACATTTTAAAAAATTATTTTGTCCATAACTGGATTTATCAGACTGCCAAAATGTCCCTGGCACAAAAGTTTAAGAAATTTGTTCAGTTGTTCCAGTTGTGTCCAAGTCTTCATGACCCCATTTTAGATTTTCTTTGCAAAGATTCCTAAGTGATTTGCCATGTCCTTCTCCAGTTCATTTTACAGATGAGGAAACTGAGGCCAACAAGGTTACACAGCTGTTAAGTGTCTGAGGGCAGATTTGAACTCATCAAGATGAGTCTTCCTGACTCCATGTCTGGCACCCTATGCACTAGGGCACCACTTAGCTGCTAGATAAAATTTGAAGAACCCCTGCTCTAGTCCAACCTGAAGCACCAAGTACAGTGACTTGATCATGGGCACCACGGTCCCACACTTATGATTCTGAAGGCCAGCTTCGGTTTGGAAGAAAGTCATTACTAAAGGATTTCTGAAAAGGGAAGAATTCTCATTTAGATTATAGTCTATCCTGCCCAAAGTCTAATAAGTCTTGGGTTGGATGCCTACTAGAGGAAGGCTCTCCATGAATCTAAACAAGCAGCAGATCCTTGGAAGGGAATCAAACAGCATTCCCCAAATCACAACATACATTAGTAAAAAACAGAAGCAACTGTTGCTCCACACAACCCTGGGATTTTGCAATACACAAGCTCCATTTTTTCTAGGCACAAAATTTCCCAGGTTAGGCTAAAAAGTGAGGGTACCTATATAACTGGAATATAAACATAAGCAAAAAATAAGAAAGAAATGTATAATTTTCAGTATCAAGTCCAGTGTGACATCATTTTAAAAGTGACAAATTCCTAATAGCTTTAAGTGAAAGTGCTGGAAAGATGGAACTACCAAATATGGACCATATTTTATGTATTATTCAAAAGTGAAACTGAGTCAACAAAGAGACTTGCATAACAGAAATATTTATGATAATAAACTGGTTAACTCACGTTTGGCATAGACATCTCGACAGGACACACCAGTAATCTCCAGCTTCCGTAAGTTTTCACATACACCATACTCTGAAAAAAAATATAAATTTACTGAAAATTACATTTAAAAAAGCACAAAATAAAAACAGGGAATGAGGAAACCAAAGTCTTCAATTTCAACCTGTCCCATTTTGTGGAGATGGTTTGGAGTTTACCCATTGTTCCACTTTGGGTCAGTCAACCAGGACAAAACACCCATCAAAATCATGCATTTCCAGTAAAGGTTAAAAGTCTAACTAAAGAACAGGTTGTAATCCAACAGTGCATTTGTTTGGAAATTGGACTCTATTTATCCAGAAGAGTGCCATTTTTATGGTGGTTATACTCCCAAAGTATCTCAAGAATAAAGATTTACCCAACCTAGAATGTAGCTGTCCTGGGCAACTGTTGACCATATAATATAGGAGAAAGAAGAGAATGTGGTAGAATACCAAAAATGAGCACAAGGCAGTCTTGAGAGAACATTTCTGAAACAAATAAAATCTGTCTTTGATGCACTCTGGTCTCTGTCTTTCTGCATTATCCTCCAGCCTTCTGGAACTAAGTCCCTTTCATTTGGCCCCCCAAGGCTTTCATGACAGCCTAAAACTCCCCCAATGTGGTCCCTCTAAAGTGTATCTTATGCTTTGTCCTACCCAAAGCATTCATCCTTAAAATTACCACTTTCACTCTCCTCTCATAATCAAGACTCATGATTCCTCAATGCAGATCTAAGCAAGGTATTAAAAGGAAAGCAGTCTGTAAGAATTCCCTACAGAGTGAATGTATTATAGATCCCTATTCATACTAGCGGTATTTATAATCTTTTAAAATAAGCTTAATCCTAATGAAGTGTTAATACACAGAGTTTTAGACAAACCAATTCAACAAACATTTAAGTGGCTACTATGTTCAGGACACCTTACGGAAATGAAATAAGATTGACAAAATGAAATAAGATTCAAGTAGGGAGAGAAAGCAGGGAAAAAGAGAAGTAGAAGCCTGGTAACATAAGCTGATTTTCCTATCTCACCTTAAACTCCTGAACCTACAACAAAACCCCAAAACTCCAGCTTTTCCAGTCACTCCCATGGCTTGGTGTCTAGCACATCCACACACTTAGTAAATGCTTTTACTTCTACCCACCCACCCATTCATGCATTCAGGACAGCAAGCAGTAGAGGCTCTAGCAGTAAGAAGGACAAAAGGCCCGAAAAGTTGCTGTATGGATGGGCAATTTGTAACTCTGTTGTTTCTAAATAAGGAACCTATTAGACATTTGATTTAAGCACTAGCTCCCTTCTCTATGGACCAGTGCTACCTTATTACCCCTTTACAAAATTCTACTAAACAGAAATATACATACTTTAATATGTGTGCATATATATATATATATGTGTGTGTGTGTGTGTGTGTGTGTGTGTATACACACACACATGCGCACACACATATTCTGGCACCACTCGGGCAGTAGTTGCCCACCAATGTTAGAACTGGCAGAATTCTGGCTGTTTCTACATCCACAGAACTCTGGGCCAGATAGGGTAAGCAATGCCTGCCTGTCCTATTCTGCTAATTCTGAGTACTGTTACTAAGGTTCCATCCACAGGAATCCATACCATTTTTAGCTCTTTAGTGGGTAGTAGGAAAAAAAGGTTGTTAAAAAGAACCTAGACAAATTTAGAGAGAATCCAGGAGACTAAAGCCAATGGTCGTAAATTGTGACAGCTGCCAAAATCTAATCTCAATAACTTCTGATTCTAGGTTTGGACAATATAACATAGGATCCAATTTTAGCTAGCTGACATGGTGTGAAAGGCAAGAAGAGCGGGTGGAGACATGTCTTTAGTATCACAAGCATCTCCCAAGTCATCTGGTTCAGCCTAGACCTGAAACAAGACTCTTCCCAACAACATGCACAACAAGTATCTGTACAGCTTCGGCCTGGAACCCTCAGTGAGAGGAATCCCACTACGTTCGTTTCAGTAATTTTCAGTTGTGTCCAACTCTCCATGATGTCATTTGGAACTTCCTTAGCAAAGATACTGGAGTGGTTTGCCATTCCCTTCCCCAGCTCATTTTACAGACAAGAAAACTGAGGCAAACAGGGTTAAGTGACTTGCCTAAGGTCACACAGCTAGTAACTATTTGAAGGCAGATTTGAACTCAGGAAGAGTCCAGGCCCAATACTGTATCCACTGTGCCACCTAGCTGTGGGCATTTCTAATTGAAAATTCTATTCCTATGCCTCTTTGAAATCACGTAGCCAAAAAGAACAGCCTGGGTGGCAGTGGATAGAGTATCTGCCATGAGGTCAGGAAGACCTGCGTTCAAATCCAGCCTCACACACATAGCCTACCTGTGACCCTGGGCAAGTCAGTACCCTTTGTTTGCCTCAGTTTCCTCATTTGTAAATTAGAGATCATAATAGCACCTACATCCAGAGTTGTTGTGAAAACCAAATGAGATAATACTCGTAAAGCACTTAGCACAGTGCCAGGCACACAGTAAACACTCTGTAAATGTTAGTTCTTATTACTATTGTCAATCCATTCTACAAGCCAGCGCTACCAACACTTGAAGACAACTGTTACATTGCTTTACTTAAGTATTCTCTCCTCTAATTTCTCCAATCAAATCTCATATAGTTGGAAGACCCTTCGTCATATTGGTCATCCTCCTCAGGGCACACTTCGGCTTCTCAATGTCCCTAAAATGCCCTAAACTGAATTCACTACTGCGGAAGTGTTCTGATCAGAGAAGGACATGACAGGACTGATGGAACCTTCCTATTCATGCAGCCAAAAATGACATTAATCTTCTCATCCAACACATCTAGTTGCGGGTTCATCTGGAGCTTATTCTTTCTCAGAAGAACTGGCCTAAAAGAAAACCAGTGTCTAGAGTACTAAGATTTCAATAACCTCGGGATGGCGAGGACAATAAAAAGGGTCTGGGTTATTTGAACTCTCCTGGGTGGGACCAGAACTACGACGGAGGGTGGGCCAGTTCACAGCGTGGCTTTGGAAATGGCAGAACAGAAAAGACTAGAAGGGCCAGTCTGGCTGGGTGACAGTGGGCAAGTCACTGTGCCTCTGCTTGCCTGCCTCAGTTTCCTCATTTGTAAAATGGAAATAACAGCATCTACCTCCAAAGGTTGTTGTGTGATCAATGGGAGATTTGTAAAAGATTTTGCAAACTTTAGTGTTTTATAAATACTAGCTATTATCACTATCCAAGGTAAGTGAGGAGAGAGGAAGAGAGCACCTAGTCACCCTCCATAAATCCCAGTCACCTTCTCTGACTAGCTAAAAGAACTAGCAGATGTCATTAATGAGCCACTGGCAGGGACAATGCAAAGATCGCTGACACAAGAAAGGAGGCAGAGAATCGGAGAAATGCTGTCCCAATTTTCAAAAAGGAGAAAACAAAAACTGCAGACTATAAAGGTCAGTAAGCCTGATTTCAATTCCTGGAAAAATTCTAGAGAGGCTCATTTAAGAGCAGGCTGGCAGAACAGCTAGAAAGGGACCCAGACAAGACCAAGAGTCAGACTGGCCTCATCAAGAACAGGTCATTCCAGAGGAACCTCATTTCCTTTCTGAGCAGGGTTACCAAGATAGGAGATGACAGGGATGCTACATCATTTACATACATCTTAGAAAAATTTTTGATGAAGTCTCTCCCATTGTTAATGTGGAGAAGATAAATCCTAGTGCTTAGATGGCTAGGCTCAAAGAACAGATGCTGGTTCAATGTCAATTGGGCAGGAAGATTACAATGCCTGTGGACACCCAAGGATTGATGCTTGGCCCTGTGCTGTTTAACTTTCTTATCAATGACTTGGATATAAACAGAGGCAGTAAGCTAATCAAACCTGCAGATAACTCAAAGCTGGGAAAGATATATAACACTCAGGATGACAGGATCCAAAATGATGATTGGATGAAATCTAAGAAGAAACTCAATGTGGATAAATGTAAAGTATTTCATTTGGGTACAAGAAATCAACTTCATAAGTCAGTCAGTCAATAAATACTTACTAAGTGCCTACTATACTTGAGGTTCTATACTAAGAGCTGAGGGCACAAAGATTAAAAAGACAGTCCCTGCCTTCAAGGAGTTTACAATTTAATGGGGGTAAACATTGCCCAACAAGAAGCTGAAAAGGTGCATGAAGGGGAAATCAAAAAAGTCTCAAAGTAATACAGCCATGTAAGAAATGAGGTGATGTTCTGAGCCAAGCTACTTCCTAAAATGGAGTGTCTGAAGTTCATGAGGAGCAGGGCAAATGAAGGCTGATGGAATCTTGCAGGATAGTGAGGTTTTCCCCATAATGAGCTTCCTGGAGCAGATAAAGTCAAAGAAGTCCCAAAGTAATGCAAAAAAAAAAAAAAAGTATATGGGATCCTGGGATGCTAGATAACTTCAAAGAATCAGGAGTTTATTCCAGCCATGTTGATGGTCACGACTGGCTGGACTCCAAAAGGCAGAAATCAGACTGGACAGGCAGAAGGGGCCATGTCATAAAGGACTTTGAAAGTCCAACGAGCAAGGATCACAAGAATAACAAAGAGTCACTAGAGAATAATGGGCAAGAGAATAAGTTACAAGGTCAGACCTGTACTTTAGGGAAGTCGTTTTGGCAACTGTGTGAAGGACTTGAATGGGGAGGAGGACATGGTCCTGAACTAAGGTGGGGACTGTGAGAGGTGATGGAGCAATAAAGCTGCAGAAATGACAAGGTTTAGCACTAACTGAATGTACAGGGTGAGGGAGAATGAAGAGCTAAGGTTAATGCCTGAGAGAATGGAAGAACTGTAGTACTCCTGACAAAAATAGACTAATTTGGGAATGAGTTAGATCTGGGGGAAAAAAATAATGAGTTTTGTTCCGGATATGTTGAACTTGAGACGTCCATGGGAGATTCAGTCTGAAATGGTCAACAGGCTGCTGGCAATGCTGCGCTGTGCAATCTCTGAAAAAAACACAAGTTACCAACCATCACATTAACATTCAAAATCTCTAAATCAACACAATGCAAATTAAGACTAAGATTCTATCTGACACTTATCAAACTGGAAAAAATAATAAAAAGTTAACCTCTGAAACAGGAGGTTTAAAGCAAATCGATGACACTGAGAATTGCTCCAAGCTTTTTAAAAAAATAATAATACTGAGCTACAGAAGTTATAAAAATGTGCATATCCTCTTAAACCAGGGTTTTTCCACTACCAAGACTATATCATCCCCTAAAGACTAATAACAGAACCTCTCATTAAAAAAGACCTATCTACACAAAAGTATTCCAAACAGCACCATTTGGAATAGGGGGAGAAGACACAAACTAGGTACTTGATAACTGGGAAGTGAATGAACAAATGTAATGAAATATCATTCAGCCTTAAAATAATTTTTTTAATTTTTATTTATTTCATTTTTAATTTATAGAATAAAACAAGCAATTCCACGACAGTATTATAAAAATGCATGCATGTGAAACTATACATCTGTTATGTACAACTTGCTATTCTTTTAAAATATGTAATGAAGTTATCATAAATTTTTTTATTCCTTTTTCTTCCCCCCACCCGCCCCGACCTAGAGATAGCTACCATTAGACACAAATAAGTGTGTGAGTGCATGTGTGTTTGTGTGTATGTAAAATAATTCTATGTACTTATATTTTATCAGTTCTTTCTCTGGATGCAGAAACAAATCTGAAGAATTCAAAGAAATATGGGAAGGCTTCTATGATGCAACGTGGAGTAAAGAAGAAAGACTCACTAGGATAGTCTACGTAATGCCCACATACATCCACATGGCCAATCAGTTGCCAAATCTTACCTTTTTTACCCACCATCTCCATCTCTGGCTTTAGATCCCATCTCTCTCCTCCCACAGCTGTCCTTTTAGATGGGGCCTTCCTGGCCTCTCCCACAGATTCTTACAACTACCTCCTAAACGGACCTCCTGCTTCAGGAACCTATCTACTGCACAGTTGCAGCACAAAGATAACCATGCCATTCTGCCCATTCAAAAAAGTCTAGTGGCTAGCTCCCTAGTACCTGCTTCTAGAACCCAATATAAACACTGCTGTGGGGTTTTTTAAGTGTTTCTCCACCTGGCCTCGACCTACCTTTCTAGCGCTACACTCTGTGTCTAGTCTGTGCTTCTCACACATGACACTCCCACACCCCCTCCGCTCTGCCTCACTTGAAACAGACCTCCAGCATCACTTCTCATGTGAAGCCTTTTCCGGTCCCCTCCTCTAACCTCTCATCCTTCCCCGAGGACCTTGCAGTGAACTACTTTGTACTTATTCTTTTCGATTCTTCCGTACATACTTGTTTGCCTCCTCTTCCTGCATCAGAAGATAAGGCCAACTGGCTGCTGTTTGTCCTTTCTTCTAGAACAGAACAATAACACAGAGAGGATGATGTCTAGACCTGCAAGGGAACTAGATTTAAGTCAGGCACAGCCTCACTCTTTCTCCTCCAGAGGCCTGTGGCCCAGGATCTAGTGGGCGACCTCGGTCTTTCTAAATTAACATCTTTCCCAGGCCTCATTTTGTCTTAAGCAACCCCATCCAAAGACTAGGGGCTAGGTGAGAACAGTAAGGAAAGAGGCCTAACTTACTATCACAAAAATATCAGTGGGGAAAGGGAAGACACACCACACTTCTGGCAAGAACAAAAAACAATTGCCATTTATGTTCATGCTAAGCTGTCAAAACCTAAGCAACAATGAACCACAGACAACTATTACTGGCTACTGAATGAAAGCCAGAACGATTTGGACTTAAAGATTAGTTAAGCAGTTTCATCTCAAACACAACAGGATGGTCCAGGGAATATTAGACCCCTTTAAAACCAATTTTTTTTAAAAGCCTGTTTTTCCATAGCTATATTTCAAGAAATCATAAATGTGGTGCAGCAGACAGAACTGCACTTAAAGTTAGCAAATCCTAAGTTTAAATCTGGCTTCAGACCCTTATTAGCTGCATGACCCTGGAGAAGTCACTTAACCTGTCTGTCTCAGTTTCCTCACTGGCAAAATGGGGATAACAACAGCACCCACCTCCAAGGGTTGTTATGAGGATAAAACAAGATACTTGTAAAAGGGCTTTAGCACAGTACCTGGCACACAGTAGATGCTATACAAATGTTTATTTCAGTTTCCCTTCCCCATTCTTTTCAAACAAATTACTTCACACATTATATTTGTACTCTACTGGCACTGAGCTTAGGTGCTTTATTATTTGACTGATATAACTAAATAGACAAAATAAAAAACCAACCCAGGAACAAAAGTTGTGAAGTTATAAAGATCAAAAACAGCACAAAACAACCAACAAGACAGGTACTATTATGCTAAGTCAACAATACATAGTGTTAGGGTCAGCATTAGCAAATGTTAAGAACGCATAATTTATTTACTCTTGGAGCTTTTTGTTCCACCTTGCAGACTCATTTTTTTTTCTGATCCCCACATAATCTTGCTATTACACTCAAATATACATCTGGACCTGTTTGGGTATTCTAAAATGGCAAAAGAACAGATCTACCCCTGAACAGAGAACATAACACACAGATAATATTCACAGCGTACTATCTTTTCATTACCCAGCACGGAGCTCACTGCAGCCCATAGTAGGCACCTCGTAAATGTTGACTGATTGAACAGAACTGCTTTGAAATAGCATGACTTAACATCTCTTAAAAAGAAATTTAAATGATGAAAGAAGAGTCAGTTCCTCATTAGCAAAGGTTTATGATTTGCAAACTCAAAATTTGTTTATACCAGACTCTGCTCCCTTTTCCAAGAATCTTTGATTTCCAAAAAGCCTGATTACAAAAGCAAAGGTCTTCAAAAAGAGTACAAAAAATTGTACAAACCAACTCTGGGTTTGAGCTCATTTCTGCAATTGGCATACCATGTACAGAAAAAACAAAGAGTAATAGAAGATGGAAATTTGGCCCTAAACCACAACTCATCAAAAGTTCTAACAATTCTCCAAGCTTTATACAGCTTGGACTCTCTTATTTTTGGTGTGTGCTTGAAACTATTTTATAACATATCTGAAATAATCTGTTATTTGAATTGACTAAACTAGGATACGAGTAGCAGAAGTAGTGAAAGCAGTCAAAGTGTACCTCCAGACAGATGTTCAGGGACTCAACAACCAAAAGAACCCTTCATGCATGCAGAAATCAATCAGGTGTTTGGAGGGGCAATGGAAAGCAGTGCGGCCTTGGCCAAGCCACTGTGGGCTTCAGGTTTTGTGTATGTAAATGACAGAGACTGAATAAGATCAGAGGTTCTCCAATTTTTTCCCATGTCATGGAACCTCTGTCAGTCTGGTATTAGGGACTCCTCAGAATAGCAGTTTAAAATAATGAAGTGCTAAAGTTCACTTAGAAGGTTGGTGAAAAGACCTAAGTCTCCTCTTCTTCCCCATTCAAGTACAAAAATCCCTGAAGTCTATCCACAGACCTCTGAAGGGGGGGGGGCAAGGGCTCCAGGTTAAGAATCCCTAACTAGACAATCTCCAAGAAGCTGAAGCCAGAGGGCAAAGATACAAAGCCTTTCCTCTCACATCTTTAAGATAAATAATGTGAATTTCCAGTTCCATAAAACAAGATGAACAGATGAACAAATACCAAAAAAAATAATTCTCTAAAGGAAAAACCCTCTAGGCAATGAAGGTAGAAAATAGAATCAGGATTTAAACGAGATCCTCTGACTCCAGAGTGAATGGTCTTTCCACTATACCAACCACACTGCTTCTCTTTGAGAAAGATGATGAAATTCAAGGAATAAAAATCAACTTTAACTTCTATTTTAATCCCAATTTCATAATCACCATAAATTTATGATTCTGAAGAACTCTCCCTGTCAAGGGCATGACCAAAGCTGCCAGGCTCTGATGTGGGCTGTGTCCCAAGACCCTCCACACCGCTCCTCTCAGAGCACTAGAAGTCGACAAGCCTGGAATACCGTGCTGCTGGCCACAATGTCACCAAAACTGCCTAATCATCACCACTCCATTATACGGCCTTCATGCCAATCTCCCTGGATCCCAGGGTCCAACCAATGGGCTTTCACCTTGTCTACAGAGCCCCAAACCCACTGCACCCCTTCCATTCCATCTCCATGCTGGGTATCTGCACTCACCACCACGAGTCATCCTTCTCAGTTTCTAACCCTAGTTCAGAGAATAGTAATCAAAGCATTACCATTTCAGTTAACACCATTCAACTGACATTCCTCCCTAGCTACTACTGTCAGAACTTGGTTTCTCCATTAGCATAACAGTCAATAAACATTTGTAAGCAACTCCCCTATGACAGACACTGTGCTAAGCACTAGGGGGGCACAAAGAAGGGGTGCCAGACAGTCCCCACTCCTAAGGAACACATAGTATAACAATGAGGGGAGAGGGAGACACTACACAGAACTAGATCTGTAGAAACAAGTTACATACAGACTTTGAGTTACCTGAACATAGGGACTCTTTCAGTCTCTCTTTATATTAGACTAGCACTTAGCAGAGAGCCAGGCACAAAGTAATCACTGAAATGCTTTTTTAAATTCATTCCAAAATTATTTAAATGGGCAGATATTGGAACAGACAAAGGATGAATCTGGGAAGTGGTGGTGGTTAGTCATTGATGAGGAGAGGGGCAAGACAGACATGAAGGGTCCCAATTAAGGGGGAAAACAGGGGTAGAAGATCAGGGTCAAAAATGGGGATGCTAATAACAATATGCTTTGTTGCAAGGCTATACCTGCTCTGACTCAGAACTCTTTCACAAGTACAATGTTTTTATTGAAAATCAGGTGTATCACTTCCAATTCTAGCACTGGTGTGTTGAGGAGTAAAGGAGTACACACTCCTCTACCCACTAAGAACAAAGGCCTCTCTAGAACTAAGGTGCCAGGCCACAGTTCTCAGAAATGCCTTCACAAAGACTCAAAGCAAAAAGCACATTAAAAGAGAATCTCATAGCAGAAATAAAAACCATAATTTTATAATAACTAGGAAAAGACCAAGATTACATTTAAAGTTTTCCAAAAGAAAAAAAGGTAAAAGTAATTAAAAATGGGTTTTTTGTCAAGGGAGGGAGGTAGGGTCAGGGTGGAAGGAAAGGGGGAGACTGTTTTGTTTTGGATCCCCACTGTGCCTTGCCCATAGTAGGGGATAAAGAAACAATTATCATGGAATCAATAAAATCAAGCAGAGAAGTGGCCGTTGGCACATAAAGTAAGATTATGTCAAACAGAAAAGGACTACATACTGCAAAATAAACCCAACCTAGATGAATCTGTGTCACTCAAATCACCCTGGGGAGATGGGGAGCTCCCACGATGCGATGCACTGCAAAGAGCCCTACACTTCGCCATGAGAACACCTAGGTCTGGGTCGGGGCACTGCCCGTCACTAGACAAGTAGACAGTGTCCTCATCGATAAGATGAGAATAATAAAAACACTGCTATTTCCTACTTCCCAGGGCTACTGTTGATCAAATGAGAGAATCACATTTACAAAGAATCTTGTAAACTGTAAAGTATAAACTATTATCGGTACTTAACCCTACTCCCAAAGGAGCGATGGTGGGAAGATCCAAAACTTCACACTTCTGGGAATACAGTTGTTTTTTAAGATTTATAGTTAGTCAACTAAGGAAGATGAGTGGATACCATCACTTTTCAGATGGTTGAGGCTATCAAATGTCTGCATCAACTATCAATTCTCACACTTTTTGGTCTCAGGACCAATTCAGACTATTAAAAATTACTGAGGACCCCTCCAAATAAATGCTTTTGTTCATACAGGTTATAGCTAACAATGGTCAATATATTAGAAATTAAAATGTCTTAGTACTATTACAAAAATAGTTTGGGGGTCTTTTGGTTGGGGGGGGGGGGTTGGTTTCTTTTTCCCCTTAACAGACTTCCTGAAAACCATCTTAGGGATTCCAACATGCTTACTGACCAACTACTTTCTGAGAACAGCTGAGACAGACAACGGGCACTCTAGAAGTCTGAAGCAGAGCTACAATAGGCACACTGGCATAGTTCTAGAGAACCAAATACAGTGAAGGTAGAACCTGGAGAAGTGGAAGAGGGTTTGGGAGGATGGGGAAAAGCACTGAAGGTTTGGGTGACAATGGTCTAACTAATCTCAGTGCAGAGACAGGGGTGGCACTTTTAAGGGATAATGAGAAAACTGGCTTGGCTGGAAGAAAAGGCTGGCAACTGATATTAATAAAGCCCTATACAATTAAACTAACACTTTCATATACACTATCAACTTAATTTGACTGATTCTCACAAAATCCTGGAAGGAGGTAGGCTACACATTATCCACCCCCTTCACAGACAAGGAAGAAAAAGGTCAGAAAAAGGCACCTACTGTCACAAATCTGGTAAATGACATTTCAAGTTTTAAAGCCCTGGGATCCTGGTTCCCAAGCCAGTGTTCCATCCACTTTACCTGAGTAATGGAAGTATTCAGAAATAAGCCTGGAGAGGCCATTTGAGATTAAAGGGTACACAGGATTTAGAACTGATTATATGAGCTAGAAGAAGCCATTGACATTTCCCAATTAATAAATGATCAAAGGATATGGCAGGCAGCTTTCAGAGGAAGAAATTAAAGCTATCTAAAGTCATATGAAAAAATGCTCTAAATCATTATTTATCGGGAAAATGTGAATCAAAACAACGATGAGGTACTACATCATACCTATCTAACATGACAAAACAGAAAAATGATAAATGTGGGAGATGTGAGAAAATTGGAATGCATTGTTGTTGGTAGAGCTGTGAACTGATCCAACCATTCTGAAGAGCAATTTGAACTATGCCCAAAGGGTTATAAAACTGTGCATACCCTTTGACCCAGCAATACCACTTCTAGGTCTGTATCCAAAAAAAATCACAAAAAAGGGAAAAGGACCCACATGTGCAAAAATATTTATAGCAGTTCTTTTTGTGGTGGCCAAGAATTGGAAGTTGAGGGGATGCTCATCAATTGTGGGGAGGGGGTGCTAAACAAGCTGGGGTATATAAATGCAATGGAATACTATTGTGCTATGGGAAATGAGGAGTAGGCACACTTCAAAAAAACCTGGAAAGCCTTACATGAACCAATGCTGAGTGAAGTGAGCAGAAGCAGGAGAACACTGTCGACAGTAATAGCAACACTACGCAATGACTGAGTGACAGACCAGTGATCTAAGACAACTCCAAAGGGCACACGATGGAAAATGCTGCCCACGTCCAGAGAAAGGGCTCTGGGGCTGAATGCAGGGGGGAAACATATTGTTTGTTCTCTTTTTCTGTTGTTGTTCTGCTCCTCTTTCTCATGGTTCCTCCCATTGGTTCTAACTCTTCTTTACAACAGGACTAATGTGAAAATATGTTTAATAAGAATGTACATGTAGAGCCTGTAACAGATTGTATGTACATCATCTTGGGGAGTGGAAAGAGGAGGGAGGGGGAGAAAATTTAGAATCCAAAGGCTTATGGAACTGAAAGCTGAAAACAAAAAATAAATTAATCAATTAAATTTTTAAAAAGCCATTGAAGGTTGTTGATCAAGGAAATAAACACACCAAAGGCAGTGTTTTAGGAGAACTCCTCTGGTGGGAGTATACAGAATAAACTGAAAAGAAGATAAAGCTATCGTCAAAGTGTCTACTTGGGAAATTATTTTAAAGATCTAGACACAAGGTGATTAAGGAACAAAAACAGTGAAAGCTGGCATTGTGAATGAAAAAAAGTAGAAAAATGAGGAAGACATACTAGTGCTTAGTACTTTTTTTACATGGTGGGGAAAAGAAAGTAGAGTGGAGCCCATGTTTTTAAGCCTGGGTAACTATACGGCACACCGACACTAGAAAATTCAGTGTATTTTGTTAACAAATGGTAATTTTGAGATCAAGGGAAAAATGAACAGTAAAAGCAAATGAAATATATATACATATATGTACATATGTTGTATTTGTATGTATATGTATGTAAAATGTATCTGATGATCAGAAAAGAGAAAAAACATGTTAGATCCATGACATAAATAGAGTAACTCTCCAGTAAGTGTTCCCTAATGTTCCTGCAAAGCTCTAGTGCATACAAAAAAGGAAAAATTAAAGTAATTTCAGACTCACTCAACTTATCTTGTAAAGAAAAATACAATGCTCAGCATTTACCTAATGTGAAAAGAAAAATTATTTTTCTAAAATAGTGGCTGAGACCAACTCTTGAAAGCAGTCTATCCACTGTGTAAACTCTACCCCCTTAAATGCTTTTGAAGTTAATTACATTTGCTGGTAACAAAATGTCCTTCCCTGGTCACAATTCCATCCTGCTGAGTAAGATGATGATGAAAAGCAAGGTGCCAATGCATTCAGGCTGTGCCTTCTAAATAAATAACAGATCTTCATCCTGCAGGTTGTCAATTCAAGCACTTGGGTTAGTAACACCCTTCATGGATGATACAGAAATACAGAAAACGGCTTGTTAACTGTCAGGGAACATGGATCAGCCCAAAGCGATCTGTCTCCCTCAAATTTCCTACCTGAATATTCAGAAGCTTTAAGATCTACGGAATGAAGAAGACATACTTGCCACCCATGACTGATGAGATCATGCAAACAAAAAGGAACATAAACAAAATGGAATTCTTATTCCCACATGCTGAATCATTAACAAGTGACTCAAGTTTAAAAAGGCTTTACTGCCAATCTCCAAACAAAAGCACTGCCAAAGAATAAAGGAAAATCAGCCAAGTTCAAAGCACAGCTCTGAGATGGATATCTGGAGCATATGCTAGGCAAAGAAATGCCTTCAAGCCCCTTCTCTCATCTGCATCTCTTTTTATCTCCTGATTTTTCCCATATTGCCTCTTTAAAAACAAAAACCAAGCATGATACCACAGAATGGGCACTGACTGCACCTTCCTGGCCTTCAAGTTCGTCTAACATCCCTTCCAGTCTTACATCTATGTAATGCCTCAAGCAAGGGTAAAGTCTCTCCTCCTGGCACAGCCTAACAACTCCTTCTGTTCCCTTCTCATTCCCTTAAAATCTGACATCTGATACTACTGTTCCACCAGGCCCAACATCTCCAAGGCTACCAAATGATTTCTGGATTGCTCAATCCAATTGCCTTTTCTCATCCCATCTGGATCTTTTTGCAGCTTTCAAGAGGGACTCTGCTCTCCCCTGGCCATTTTTCTGTGACACTTCTCTCTACTGCCTGTTAGACTGTTCCTTCTCGAATCATGGGCCATGTCCTATGCCTGTGTCCAAGCAGATCCCCCACAGTCCTGTCCTGGGCCTTCTACTCTTCTCTCTATATACACCATCTCTCCAGGGAATCTCATTGGATTTCTGGTCACCTTTATTAAGCTCCAATATCACACCCCCATCCCCACCTCCACCTCAAAAATTACCGATGACTCCTATTGCCTCTTGCAAAAAGACCAAACCTCAAACCGGCATCGAATCTCTTTGTAGGTTTGTTCCATCTCTTTCCAATCTTACGCTGCAAGCATTCACAAACAGGCTATTCCCTTTCTACAATACTCTACCCCCACAATCATGCTCTCGTGTACAAGTGGTCTCTTCTACTTGGAATATATATGCCCTCCTCACCTATGGCTTGTAAAATCCCTGGTTTTCTTCTGAGAACAGTTCAGACATTAACATCACTACTGACACGAGGCCTTTTGTAACCCTCACAGCTAGTAGCAATTTCTCTCTTCTAAAATTCCTTGTATTTACTTACTTGTGTACATGTTGTAAGTTCTTGCATCGGGAGCATAGGATTCTTACTCAATGACCAACAGGAGGACGTATTACTGGAGAAACTTTGTCACAACACTCTAGATATCCCTACTAAAAATGAAAGGATGATACCAAAGGCAGTTGTAGCTCAGTAGGGGAGAGCTCACATATTCTCTTCAGAGAGGCAAATAGAGAGCTGGCATTCCACTCCCTGCAGTGCAGATCTGCTCATTTCTGTCTCCTTGGAGTCCCTCACTTCCTTCAATACTCAGCTTACCTGGTTCCTCTTCACCTCCTTGACAGTCACTGTGTCCCTCTAAAGGTGTCTTCTACACCCGTACTTCTATATAGGGGACATATCCCTCCCAGGCGAATAAAGGGTCCTTCAGGGCAGAGATCATTTTTCTTCTTAATTCTGTATCCCCACAAAACACTAGCATAGTGCTTTGCCACAACAGGCACTGAAAGTCTGTTGAACTAAGTTTCCCCTAAAAGCAGGCCAGATGTCCCTCCAAACATTCCTGTCTATGTATGTTATCACTATTGCCTTTTAACTCCCAGTTTGACATCCTAGAGGTACTATGCCTCCATCTCTCCGTTTTATCCTCTAACTGGTCACCAATGTGCAAATAAAGAGTCATCTCCAATCCAAATGTTCATGTGGACTACCTGTGCACGCTCTGTGGTAGTCTTCTGAGCTCGTGCTAGTCTGATCAGCTGCAGACACAATGCGTACCCTGACCCCGATGTAGGGATGTCATTTTGGTCCTCCTTGAGCACAAAGGACAACAACAAAGTGGTCACCAGGCCTTAGGGCACCTTCCATTAAAAGGTCAGAAAATCAAGTAATCTTAGAAGCCACCTAGTCCTGTGTCCCTGAACAGCGTCACATCTAACATGTCCGAGTGATCCTCTTCTTGAAAAGCTCCAGTCAGGCTCTCCACCTTTATCACCCAGAATAAGCAGCCCCACTTTTGGAAGCTCCCATCAGGAGGAAGGTCTTCCTGACATGGAACCAAAATCATCTTCTTTGCAGCTGCTACCAATTCTGCATAGAACAAGACTAATTCAACTTCCCCCAGGAGAGTTAAGACAGTTGATTCCTTTAAGAGGCCCTCATATGAGACAATTCTAAGGGTTTTAACCATCCTTGTTGCCCTCTGCTGAATGCATTCTAGTTAATCAATGTCATTCCTAAACTAAAACTCAGTATCTACAACTAAACAATGCCCCAAATGGGAGTCTCACCACTACCTCTTTGGACCTTTCATCTCCTGCTGGGCACAGTCTCCCAGGTGAGGCAGCAAGGGGCCCAGGATCTGCCACCACCGCCCACTTGGGAAGTCTGCCACTTCTGAAGCTGCCAGATCTCCAGGCTTCTCAGAAGAGAAGAGCCAAACCTTTTTCCGACCACACCTTGGCCCTTCATTCGTTATGCATTGTGTCTCCTGAGGGAAGGTGACAAGGGCCTGCCCACTCGAACTTCTTCAAACTACCCCAAAGCAAAAACTTCTGTCTGTGCCAGCACAGGCAACTTCTACCTCCTACTTCCTGGCCAGTCTCCTGAGCAGTGGGATGTGGAGAACTCCAGTGCAAAGAACAACAACTTTCCCTTGGACCTCAGGCTCTGCATTTCCTATTATGTCTATCCCTGGAAGGAAGAGAAGAGGAAGGGATAGAATGCTGGTCTTCTTTCACCTGCTGTGGACTCGGACCTCCCCCTCAGGCTGAAGCTTACAGCCACCCTTTGGAGAAAAGAGAATTAATGAAGCAGGACTTCCCAACCTCCAGACTCTCCCATCTAGTCACCGGATCCATGTGCATCCCCTCTACATCATGCACCTGCCTCCAGCTTCCTTTGGGAGAGAATGGCACCCTCAGCTCAGTGAGGAACGTTCTCAGATTGGTCATACCCTCCACATCCCAGTAATTCTGATCCCCTGAAGATCATCATCCCAACCACATTCCACACCTCCTCCTCCTGATTCCTTATTCCCATTTTCAGCCTTCTGACTCCAACGTTTCAATTAAAATTCACTGAGCTCCTCCCCCATGCCCAGTAGGATGCCTGTTCCATGCAGCAACAAACTCCCTTTCATTCTAACCCTTTTCCTCTCCCATTCCTTTTATCTATCAATTATGCTGAAACCTGGCTCTCCCCTCCCCCACAAAGCTTCTCTGGCCATTTGTGTTTCACAACTTCAACTGGGTCCTCACTGCTACCAGGCAACTCCTCTACACCATCACCACCCCTCTTATCAACTCACTATCCCATTTTCTACCTGGCTTTTAAAAGCCTTTCCATCACTCCTCATCCTTATTGGGACTCACACCAAACCTCCCGCAGCTCTTCTCCCACCACACCCTCAGCTCAGAATCTTGCCTCCCAGTTTACAGAAAAAACGGAGGCTATTCACCATGAGCTCCTCCTCTCCCCTCTTCCTCATCTCCTGTCATTCATACCCCCTACCCACTAGCAGAGAGAACTAAGGGAGTTAAGCTGGAGGTCAGATGAAAATATAGATTTATTCTTCCATCAGATCTTTTTGGTATGTTTGGAAATGTGAATTCCCAGGATATCAGCTATAATTAAAATAACTGAGTGACAAAAATATATTTTGATGCTAAAATAAGTAATTTTTTAACTGGCTGTGGCTTAAGATCATTTATGCTACTATTCTATCACATTTGCCAAGATAACTGAGAATTAAGCATTTGGATAACCATAATTTCCTTTCTTGGGCTGTTAAATGAATATACGGGATTGAGTGTTTCAATGGGTGTTTAAAAAAAATTACACGCCTAATGGGCTACACTATCACTGAAAAAGAAGGTATGTTGTGCAAGATATAAAGGGCCTTGACACAAACAAAATAAAACAGGCCATCCCCCGATAAATAACTCAAAAGTTTTACAAATGGAAAAATCATTCAGCTCATCTGAAAATAAACAATTCTGAGACTTCTGACATCATACCCTGCATGCAAACTGACAAGGATGATAAAAAGCAGGAATAGTCAATGATAGAAAGGGCGTGAGGACAGGCATACTACTAACCTGCGGATAGCACTGTGAACTGATCCACCTAAACTGTCCCTATCCAGCCCCTCTGTCCAGTGATCCCACTTACCTGGGCATATATCCCAAGAAAACAAAAACAGAAACCAAGGTCCATATGTTCATAACAAAATATTCACAGCAGGATGCTTCCTGGTAGCAAAGGACTAGAAGAAAAGTATGTATCTATCAGCTAAGGAATGGTCCAAAAACTCAAGGTTATCAATGTAATGGACTATATTAATAGGAAGGAAGAAATGATAAATTCAGAAAAACATGGATTTAGATGAACTGATTCAGAGGGAAACAGAACCAAAATCAATACGTCAACAAACCTCTACTAGACACCAAGCATTGTACTAGTCACTGTGGATACAAAGAAAAATTGAACTAACTCTGCCCTCTCGGGAAAAACAACATATACACAAACATACAAAGTAAATATAAGGTATGGAGGTAATATAAGGTAAATATAAGGGGATGGAGACGGTCAGGGGAGAAGCACTCACTAGTTGGCTGGGAGACAACAACACACATAAGATATGAAATCTGAGGTGAGAGCAATACACTATAATGTTAATGAAAGAAAAATGAAAAACCAATAGTGAAATGTGCAGAAGACTATAAAACAAAAATGAACAATCTGGGTAACCTAAATATGAAAAGGTTTTGCAAGAGCAAAAATAAACGCATGACCTTTATAAGGGAACATTATAACTAGGGACAATATTTTCTCTGCTAACAGTGAAATCTAATATATAGAGAGAACTAATGCAATGTATAAGCAGAGCCATCCTCCAATAAATGGTCAAAAAATCTAAACTGGAAATTCTCAAAAGAAAAAATTAGCTCCAAATCACTACAAAGTAAGTCTGAAGCCAACCTCCACCTCAATCCATCAGACAGGCAGAGCTGACAAAGGCAGAAAATGACAATCGCAGGAGGGGCCACGGTAATGACAGGAATACTAATGCATTGTCATAGAGCTATGAATTGATCCAGCCATTCTGATAACCAATATGGGAACAAACTGAAAAAGTCCCTAAACTGAATACCCTTCAACCTAGCTAGTGACACCATTACGAGGCACATAGCCCAAAAGAGGCCAAGCTATTGTTGCTGAGTGATGTCCAACTCTTCAGGACCTCATTCTGGGTTCTCTTGGCAAAAATACCAGAGGGGTTTGCCATTTCCTTCTCCAGATCATTTTACAGATGAGGAACTGAGGCAGGGTTAAGTAACTTGCCCAGGAGTCACACCATGTCTGAGGTTGGAATTCCAACTCACGAAGATGAGTCTTCCTGAATGAATTCTTCTAAGCAACATGACTAATGTAAAAATGTGTTTAATAAGAATGTAGGTGTAGAACTCATATAAGACTGCAAGCCGTCTTGGGGAGGGGTGGCAGGAAGAGGGACAAAAATTTAAGACTTATGGAAGTGATTGTTGAAAACTGAAAACAAATTAATTAATTAAAAAAAAAAAAGATGAGTCTTCCTGATTCCAGGCCCAGTGCTCTAGCCATACTGAGCCACCTAGCTGCCCCTAAAAGAGGTCAAAGGCAGAGAAAAAGAACACATACATACACAATATTTATAGTTACCTTTTTTGGTGGAGAAAATAACTAGAAATAAAGTGAGTAACAATTAACATGGACTAGCCTAACAAAATACGGTTATGAATGTAATAGAATATTAGTGCATCATAAGAAACTTGTATGAATTGAGGCAGGAGAAAGTGAGCAGAACCAGAACAATTTATAGAATTACTATGATTATGTAAAAGACCTGGGAATTCTGATCAAAGCAGTGACACCAATCATGGCTTCAGACTGACCCTCATCTCTTTAAATGAGATATACATTTTCAGACATAGCCAAAGTGTTGCTTTGTTTTACTTAACTAGATTTAAAGGCTAGAAATAAGAGATGGTGGAAGGAGTGAGGGTGGGGGAAAGGAAGAGAACTGGTGGGCAGTACTAGTGATGCCCCATCCCACAAAAAAGCAAAGATCATTAATGAAATATTTAACAAATACACAAAAGAGGAGGAGACACAAACAAAACAGGACAGTTTTACTTCTATCATGTTCAATTTAACATGAACTTTAAAAAAAATTGTACACAACAGTTTAGTTTCACATATGATCATCTTTTCTGGCCTTCTCTGCATAGTGAAATGTTCTTATTTGTTGATGTTAAGTTCATAATTTTAAAAAAAGCAATGAAAAAGATCATCAAAGTCAAAGCCAGTAAACAAACATGGATGAAGCAGCTGTTATTTGCCAGGCCTGGGGCGCACAAGAGCACAGGGCTTTCCAGCTATCTGATGCAGCCCTCCTGTTTGGTGGATGATTTTGCTAATTTTTACAAAGGATAATTTCAGTGGGATGGAGAAACAAAACTAACTACTGAAAAAAAGGTGACAATAAACTATTTGAGGGACAAATAAAAGGCAATGGTATTATCACCTGGGAATGAAAGAACTATCTAAAAGTAGAAGGGTCTGCCATGTTCATGTCAGGGAGCTGTCCAAAGCCTGATGATATCCCAGAGGATGTTTCCTAGAGGAGACTTGCCTTTTTTCCAGATAGCTGCTGAGATCTCTCCCAAGTGTCAAAGACTCAGATTCTGTGAACTGTGGGTGATGAAGGTTACTGACAGTGAGAAACGAATAATGACTATAAGGAACTAAAACATGGGAAATCATATAACTGATAAAGAATCGAGTGAGAAGAACTAGGGACAACATACTGTGGATAAATCGAATGACAAATAAAGCCTATTTCCTTGATTTTGGCAGTGAGGCACAGAATGTTGCATACACTGTCACAAGATACGTGGATGTCAGTTGGTTTTGCATAACTGATGTTCATTGATATCGAGAGGGTTCAGTCACAAAGAAGGCCAGGCCATATCTATAAAAATGACTCAGATTAAAAACAAAGAGCATTAATAAAGGATGATTTTTAAAGGACTGGGGGAGAGGGGAGGGAGGAGATACAGACAAGCATTGATTAAGCACCTGCTAAGTGGAGGCATTCAGCTAAGTACTTTAGAAACACCTCATTTGACATCACTTTCATCATGGATTATGCAGCTGATTCCTTCTGAAAACAAGAAGAGACTAATAAATACTTGCATGAAATATCTCATTCTATCCTCATAAGGGGGGGAGGATAAATGCTATTATTATTCCTAATTTACAGATGATAAAATTGAAGGAGAGAGGCTAAATGATTTGCCTAGCATCCCACAGTTCTGTCTGAATTCAGGTTCCTTACTCCAGGCCCAGAACTCTGTCCACTATGACATACATCCCAGAGTAAGTGCTCATCCTCAGAGTTTCTCACGCAGTCTCTGAACCCTTCCCTTGACCTCCAATCAATGAGTGATACTTTACATGGCAACAGTAACTTTCTTTCCAACTTGCCTAACTTATTTTCCAGAAATGAAATCTCTCTTCTCCCCATCATAAAGTAATCAGTTCAACTAGACAGCCTATAGAAAAGAGAAAATCATGGTGAAGTATGACACAGGCTGATCTCAGAATATATTGGTCAGTGGCTTTTATTTAATTCATTCACATATGCACTGTCAAGAAAAATCTTGAAGTTTGCCAACAAAAGCAAAATCTACCTTATTTCATATATACACAAGATAGCTTTGCATTTTTCATCTAGATAAAAAACATGATGATAATTACACTTTTCCTATTTAGTCA
Organism: Bettongia penicillata ogilbyi; assembly: GCA_023548195.1. Classification (NCBI taxonomy): domain Eukaryota; kingdom Metazoa; phylum Chordata; class Mammalia; order Diprotodontia; family Potoroidae; genus Bettongia; species Bettongia penicillata. Next base: position 1,045,890 of record JAJHZJ010000391.1, read on the forward strand.
TCAACAGAAATTAGTTATCACAGGAAAAGAGAATTTCTGACTATATACAACTAATTTAGATGGAAACTCTTTGGTGGCCTGGATAAAAATAAAGACTAAAAATTTTAGAATTTAAAATGTAACTTTCCTTTTCAGCTAAAATATTTTACAAATATTATTGTGAGAATGTTGAAAACATCCATCCCTCATATAAGATATAAAGAAATTCTCCTAGTTGCATTTTGTAAATGGAAAAGCTGAAGCTTGGAGACATCAAGCACATATGAAATTCTAGTATTTGATCTGCTCTCTCAGGCTCTATCTACAAAGGAATTAGATTAAGAATTATTGGAAAGTCTTCTTTCTATTCTTTTATTGTTTAAATGCTTTAGTCCCGGCTGGACTTTTTTAAGCACCTCAATCTTGGTTAAGTTTCTCTGAGTTAAAGCTGACTGTAACACTTCCAAAAGTGTTCAGTAAATTGTTATACATTAACCAAAATAAAACAAGTCATGGTCACAGACAAAACATACTTGGCTTATACTCTCAGAACACTGAAAAATGATTGTTTATTTATAGAACTATACACAAGTTGCTGCAAATGTTCTCTTACCAAAGGAGATATGTTTCAAAAATAGTGTTTGCCTTGCTCTTAAAAATCATCCTTCCTTATTTCTGAAAGATGGCAAAAGCTATCTTGTTCTCTGCTTTTTCCAACACCAGAAGCACAAACTCACTTTCTCAAATAAAATTACCCTGCATGGACTATCACAATGTTAATCTGAAAAGCATGCAATACACAAGTCAACCTGACATACAAACTTGAAAATACCTAATACTTAAAACTAAGGTTCGGCCTTAGTTTGATTTGTTTTTCAAAAGGTATATGTACATTCTGTAAATAAGTCAAAGATAATTCAAATTAGCTAGTCATTAAAATTAAGAATTCTGAAATAATCCTTCTCCTAGATAGCACTATTTAAAAATACAAGTGTTCTGGTGCCTTCTAAAGATGAACAAATACCCAGAATTCCTTTATAGAGAAATAAAGCAAATTAAAAGTCTCTCCCTATTTCTATTTGGGTTTTTTTTAATTATTAAAATGCTCTGACCATGACTTTCTTTAAGTCTCAAACAAAATCCTATCTTCTATAGTGCCTTCCCCATTAAATATTTCATGTGTGTGTGTATGTGTATAGTGTGAGTTCTCTGAGGACAGGGATGGTCTTTTGCCTCCTTCTGTATCCCCAGAACCTATTAGAGGTCTTTAACAAATGGTTACTGATTGATTGTTCCCAACTCAAATTTACTACAATTAAAATCTTTTAAAAACAAAGCTGATTCTACTGATAATATTATGGGTGTATGACCTTGGAGTTGTTTTCACAAGAGTTCCGCTAACCTCATACATTTTCATTCAGCCTTGCTAAGAGGCACACATTTGGGCTACTCTAACCAACTAAACCTGACAACAGCATAGACATTACATCTAAAATAAAAGATGACAACACTCCAGGCTGAGAGCAATAAAATCAGTTTATTTTAGCAGGATCATCCATAGAATCGAAACAATTCTCTATATGCATCAATTTTCTTATGCAAATGCATATAAATGCCAGACCTAATTGTCACCAGCCCAGTTTTGATTTCAACAGACTACCAGACTCTTAAAGTTGTCCATTCTCCGGGTGACTGTTATTAAAGTCTTTGCCCTCACCACACATATGGCTTTAAAAGGGCTAGTAGCTTCCTCAAGTTGTGTCCTGCTAGTTCCTGTATCAAGCAAAATCCAAGGTGATAGGGAAGTTGTGTTTAATATCTTGCCAGATTTTATCTTATACACCAAAAAATGGACTTTAGATGGAAATTATTTGTAGGAAGTCAACATCTTTGATAACAGCTTTGACAACGTAAACAAAGCAAATTAAAAAAAAAACAATTCTCCAAATCTCAAAGTTGGAAGGAACGATCTAATTCACTCCTACAGTTTAGCCCATAGAGGAAAGAAAACATCCCCTTTTCCCTGATTTCACTTTTAAATGTCAAAAGAATATATTTGGAGTTATACAATTTCATCCTGCACTGTTATTTTCATGGAATCAACAGGGTATTAGTATACCACACACGACAATGAGAAGTCAGTATAGTCCATCTACTCCTTTTATTTCATTATAATTCTGTCCCTGGCTTCATCCTGCTTACTTACTAGTCAGTACCCCATTCCCAAACTTCTTCACCACCCCCATAGCCCTTGGAACTGGAAATCACAGAACTTGGGATCCTTGAGATACACGTGGCACTTCAGAGCCTTTCCCTCAACAACCTTAGGGGATCACTGTTCCCACTACAAAGTACCCTTCCCTTGGTGAAGGGGCATTCATTCCCCTCATAGTCCTCGAACCCCAGAATCAGATTTTGGGGGTCATAAGAGACCCCAGGTGCCATCTAGAACAACACATACTGGGAAAAGATTCCCATCACAGCTACGTGTCCAACACATTACAGTGTCCAGTTAAGTTGTAGATATTCAATAAATGCTTGTCGACTTGACAGCCTTCATTTTCCCCTTTCCTCTACACTGGCTCTGCAAAGCCCAGTGACGCCTCCGGGGGATTTTCCCTAACCCTAACGGGGCCCTGGTAATTTAATTCACACACACTCCTCTGCACTGCACAAGGTTCTGTGATTTTCACCCCTTTGCACACACCAGATTGGAAGCCCTTCCTGATCCCCCGTTAATTCGGGTGACTTCCCTCTTTTAACAGCCTCCAATGCATCCGTATATAACTCGGGGGTTCACGATGGTTTTCCAAGTCGTCTCCCTCCTCCAGGTATTGTATCTCCAGTTCTCAACACAGTGTCCAACACTGAGTAGGAGCTTAATAAACGCAGACTGGCTGACATAGGGCCTTATCAAGATTCCCCCTACTCCCTCCCCTGCACACAAACACTCGCGCCGTCCTTAAAGACACTCACTCCCCTGCACACATATACACATACTCCCCCCTACCCTGCATACCCACTCCACCCCTGCAAACATATATTCCCCTCCCCTTGCAGAGACTCCCTCCCACTCCCCTGCACACTCTCTCTTGCACACACACTGCCTCCCCCTCCCCCGCACGCACGCCCCCGGCCCGCTCACCCTCCCGGCAGCGCCTCCTCCAGATGGTGTCTGTGTTGAGGATGCGCCGGAACTTGGTGCAGACCTGGGCCAAGCTGGGCAGGTCAGTGCCGGGCAGCGAGGCGAAGATCTCCACCAGGAGCTCGGGAGGCAACTCGAGCAGCGAGCAGCGCGCCGGGGCCGCTGGGGGCTGCGGGCAGGCCGAAGCCGGGCCCCCAGCGCCCCCTGACACCCCCGGCGCCAGGCTCGCCCCCGGGTCCCCCGCGCCCCCGTGCCCCGCGGTCCCGCAGGCCCCCGGCGGCTTCGGCATGGCCGGGGCGCCCTCGATCCTCTCCTCCTCAGGGTCCGTGTCGGGCTCGCTCTCAGCCGCCGCCCCCGCCGCCTCGGCTGGGCCCTTGCGCTGCTGCCGCCTCCGGCAGCCCCGGGACTGACCCACCCCACAGAGCCGGGCACACACCGCCATCCCGGCTCCTATGTGACGGGGGACCCCCCCGCGCACACGCCCCCGCCCCCGTCGCCGCCTCCGCGCACGCGCGCGCCTGCGCAAGCGCCCCCGCACCGCGCAGTCGCCCCTGCCACCCCCGCCGGGGCGGAGTCGGCCTCGAGCCTCGGCCAATGCCGCCACACGCCCAAGCGGGCACGCGCTCGCGCTCCTGCCTCGCGGCCTTGGCCCCGCCCCGAGCCCTCTGCCCCGCCTCCCGAATAGGTAGGGCTCCGCCCCCCCTTTCTCCTTGTGACAACACAGAGCGGGGCACGCCTGTTCCCCGGAGCTACGCCTCCTTCCCCTCCAATCATCGAGAGTCCAAAACTGGCCTCTTAAAGGCACTCCCCGCCCCAGGGGTCACTGGCCAGGCGGCTCCCGGGGCACTGCACTTGCGCTCAACCGGAGCTTTCCAGCCGCTGCAGAGACGGGAGCTGCAGCCGCTTCCCCTCCCTATGAAGAAGGGGAACTCTAGAACTCCCATGCGGCAGTAGGATGTCAGCAAGCATTTATTAAGCGCCTACCCTGTGCCAGGTTCTGGGAATGCAAGTACATCGTATGAAACAATCCCTGCCGCAGGTTGCTTAGGCACACACCTACTGTGTGTCAGGTACTGAGTATATAAACACAATGAATAAAAGGAGCCGAAGCATATATTAAGCATCTACTGTGTGCCAGGTTGGGGCGTGTAAATACAACGAATGGAACAAAAGCCCCTGCTCCCAAGGAATTGATATTGTAAACAAAGACGTATAAAAACATGCCCAGTAAAAGGATACAGTCAGAGCTAGGGCCCGTAGGTGGATTTATGTGGATGACTGCACCGGACTATGGGCTTTCTTGAAAGCCTGATGCATTTAAAACATAATCCGAAGAAGTCTGTGAGCTACTTGAGGGCCTTCCTTTGTCTCCCCATAACACTTAGTAGGCACTTGTTTGTTGACGTGACTTGGGAGAGGGGGGAAGGGCCGGAGCTCCTAAGGTTTCACTTACGCTCCGACAAAGGGATCTAAGATACAAAAACAGCTCAGAATTACCACCATCCCTTCATTATCCGTAAAGAGAAACCGACCCAGAGGCAGGAAGTGACAGCTCCCCTGCTGCGCTCCCAGCAACACCGCCCCCCCCACCCCCAGGGCTTGCAAAGCGAGACTGCTCTGCACCTTACCTAACCCTATGTTGTTACAATGTAGCACGCAGCTCCCCTCCTTGCCAGGAGCCAGACCTGCGCAGCGTAATTCTCACTTAGGAAAGGAGGTGGACAGGGCGTTCTCTCTTTCCTTAACCCTAAAGGCACCGGATTTTGATACAAGTTTAAAAAAATTAACTCACAGAGGAAACAATCACTTTCTCAACTTTAGGCTTGCTCTGTTCATAAGCAGCATCCTGCACTTATTTTCCCTTCAAGATTATTAATTCTAAAATAGCCCAGGATAACAGAAGAAAATGTACTCCGGATGCCCCGTGTGAGGATCGAACTCACGACCTTCAGATTATGAGACTGACGCGCTACCTACTGCGCTAACGAGGCTCCTTAGCAACGAGTTCCGCGAAAGGGGTTTTGAATAAATTTATGAGCTGAGGGGCCGATTTTTTTTTTTATTCTTTTTCTTTCTTTTGCACAATTTCAAATAAATATACCCCAAAATTTTTACTAAGAGGCCGGATTCGAACTTTCTGAATCAATTGAAACCTCCCAGGCGTTAAAAATGCACTCCTTGAATTAAAATGTCAATATCCTTATGCTCCAAAGCAATAAAACTAAAAGGGAAAAAAAATCAGGTCCCAATTTGCCATCACGTTCTTCTGGGTGGATGGATATCCGTCTCCATTGTAGAAATCCATTATTAATTTTTAAAGCTCTTAATTATTATAAATCTGTATGGAATACGGGTGGTATACTTCCTACAGGATGCAAGTGCTCATTAAATGCTGTTTTAACTCAATAAGTGGTCGTGTTGGCTGCAGACTGTTCTTTCATCTTTGAAAAAAATAAATTCTTGAACACCCTTCCCTTCTTTTAAGATCCAGTGTACCGCCGCCATCAATTAAGTCCTTTGTAGCTGATGCCCAGTAGTTGTAGAAGTACTTTAGACAACAAAATTTTTTGAATGATCCTTTGGATTTGAAGACAGGAGATGACAAACATTTCCTCTCTTTTAATACATTGTATCCAAGTTAAACTTAGATATGTTTTACATGATCCATTTTCCAGTTCATGAAAATTAATTTTTATTTTTTATTTTTGAGTAATGTTTTATATATTTATATAATATATAATTTTATATAATATATTTAATTTTTCCAATTATATGTAAAATTAAATTTTAATATTCTTTTTTGTTGTTGTTCCAAATTCTCTCCCTCCTTCCCTTCCTTTCCCTTTTCCGAAAAAGCAAGTAATTTGATATAGGTTATATATGTGCAATCATGCAAAATTTATTTCCATTAAATTAATTTTTTTTTTAAAAAAACTTAAGCTCAAATAATGAGGGAATTGGAGATGCTTTCTAAAAACCTTTCAAGCTCTCACAGGCTACCATCCCAAGATTCTAAACCTAGTTTTAAAGAAATTACCAATTTTCACAGATGTTATAACAGAATTATGTCTACCAAGACAGTAAACACATTCTGCCTCACCCTAACAGCAGCCATACACAAATAGTTTCAAGCTTTTTTAAATTAGAAAGGACAGTTAAAAATCACTTCTACCTGCCAGGAAACTTATTTTGTTTATCTCATATTTTAACATTTTCTTCTTAGCGTGTGAGTTAGACCATTAAATCAACCAGGCTAGCTGGTTTTTGCCACCATCTGGGGAATGCACTTTGATGAGCCTTTGTCCAGTTATGAAAAATAAATACAAACCAGATTCTATAATGATCTATGTTTAACCCCAATGGAAAGCTTATGGATACTTTATCAGGCTTAAATCAAACGACACTATACACAAATAAATGTGTGTATGTGTGTGTGTTTATGCATATGTGTATATACATACATAAACACATACATACATATCTTTAGATATATGTGCATACATATGTGCATGTATTATATATATTGTATTAGGATGTTATACATACATGTGTATATCAATGTATGTACACATGTAAAATGATACCTAACATATAGAACTTCAATAATTGTCCAGAACTTTATATATGTTAATACACACATATTGTTATATAATATGTAGAAATAAACACACGTAAAAAGTTCTTGGCAATTATTGAAGGTCTGTGTTGTGACCTATTATTTTTAATAATAATCAATCAATATATAAATAATATATCATTTTAATATAGTATATTAATAATATATGATGACAAATAATCATTGACAATAAATAATTAATAGTATTACTAATAATCAAGCATTTATTGAGCATCCACAATGTGCCAGACATTGTGCTAAGTGCTGGGGATGCAAAAACCCGTAAAAAAATAGCCCCTGTCCTCAAGGCGCTTATGATCTCATGACGAGGATGATGATGATAATTTGTCAAATACAAGCTGTTCATTAAATATTAAAGCTGGAAGGGACCTTAAAGGGCATCTACTCCGATTGTCTCATTTTATGGTACTCCAAGTGCCTTCATGAATTCTTTATAAAGTACATTATGTCAGTGTCTCAACCATATCTGCAATTCAAATCACCAAAGAGCTAAAAGGTACACACACACACACACACACATTCACACACTCACACACACACACACACACACACATACTCTATAGGGAAGAAAAATACATTCGTTTTCCATTCTGGTTTCATCTTTTCCAGTGAACTAGCTTTGTAACCTTAGACAAATTCTTTTATCTCCCTAGGCCTCATCTCAAATATAGGGGATTGGAGTAGATGATTTCTAAAATCTCTTTAAGTCCTAATACTCTGAGATTTTATGGTTTTCAAGATTATAAGGGTCAGTCCTTCCTAGTCCACTCACTGATGAGTATATTTAATGGGAAACTTTCAGTGAATAAAAACAGTGAGCAAGATTCAACAGGAGAACAATGGAGAGGGTTCATCTCATGACAATTGCTCTGTTTTTAAATAGATCATCACATGATTTAATAATCTTTTTCTTCCCTTTCTGTGTAAAAGAGAGATTATTTTTTTTACCAGACTGTTGCGTTCTTCCTCCTTTTCTTTTAAGCCTTTCTATGAAAACCTTATTTTCCATCTTTCTTTCACTTTGATTTATTTCTTTATCTCTTCTCCTCCTTAAGATACTTTTCATTCAACTCATCTCTTACTCTTGTGTATGGAGTATATGATGCCTTTTTATAACCCACTGAATTGGAGAGATTCATCGGACCCCGGGCAATGATTAGGAGTTCTAGAGCTAAGAGTTAGACCCTCTCCTACAACTGCTTTTTCTCATGACCCCATCATATCAGGATAATAGAGCAGGCAAGTTTTGTTCTTTGGTTTGCTCTGGTGGGGAGGGAGTGCTTTGCTGTTTTTTGTGGGGAGGGGGCACGTTAACTTGTTTGAGAGCTATGGCAGGGTCTCATATGCAAAATTGAATCTTTCCAGTCAAGTGAAGAATGATATTGCTCTAAGAATAACTTTAGCATCTTTCATCTTTTATCCCTCTTCAGGGTAATTTGAGAATGCCAGTAGACAAGATCAATCATGAAGTTTAAACAAGTAGATGTGAGTGTTCTGGAACAGCAAGGTTTGCTCTGGACAAGTTGTTGTTGTGGTTGTGTGTTTGTCCATTCTCAAAGAGGATCATGACATCAGAATGATGACATGATGTGCAGTTGACTTTGATTGGAGTGAAGGAGGGCTACGCAAGGTCACCAACCTCACTTTCTCCTCCTGAGCCATCTGGGTCCAGTGGCCTGATATTCATCAGGATGACTAGAGATGGCCCAGGATGCAATGTGAGACCCAGACCCTTTCCAGCTGAGGTCTTATAGCATTCTCACTTTGAGTGAGATATACCCATTCAATGAATAGGCTTCTTTAAGTAGTTACTCAAGGGATGGCCCCTTTACTTAAAAAAAAAAATCAACCTGGGAGAGGAAGACCCTTGGGGTTCCTGGGTTAAAGAGAAACAGTTACTATTTAGTAACTACTTTGCTCTGGACAAAATGTAGCACAAAAGCCAGAGCTTTTTTCTTTTTCTTTTTTTTGTTATAGTTAGCAAACATATGGAATGTAAAGGAAGGAATATGGGTCAAGGGGGTAAAGAGTAATGGACTTTCCCATTTCATTGAACTACTTTTCTTGAATCTTAGAAGAAACATAAGCATCACACCCCAAGTCTCCACATAGCTCCCAAGGAGTCATGAGGAGACTTTGTCAGTTTAATGTGTTTGGGGAAGGCAGACTCTCCATTGTGGGTTTAGTAAGAGTTACATGTAACTCTCCAATTCTAAGTTAGATAAATGTCTGGGCCTATGACCTTGAATAAGCACCAGACACAGGAAGTCAAAAGACTAAATTGAATGTTAGCCAGGGGACGTTCTACTTGCTTTTGTTAGCCATCCTAAGCTAGCTGTGGTAGCTCATATTCTCAGCTATGAACTATAAATACTGTCAGCCTGCCCTTGTCAGAGAGTCACTGTACTTTTAGTAGATTTGAACTGAGTCCAGCACATGGCTCTGAAGGACTGAAGCCTAGCTGGTAGCAGAGATAATGTTGATGAGTACAATAATACAGGAGATGCTCAACAGAAAACACCATGATGACATCACCAGAGAGCTTTGGCATACATGTAGTCTCAGGGATATCAATCACCCTAGCCTTGCATTATCCACATGTAGAGACATTCCAGGTTACATATATCTCTTAAATGCAATGGAAAGAACATACTACTTGGAATTAAAGGATTTGGGTTCCAGTTAGTAACCTCTGTCATTTACTATCACTAGGACCTTAAACAAATAATTTAATCTTTCTTGGCTTCACAGAATGAGGTAGTTGAACAACCACCACAATGATAGTTAAGAATTATTACATATCATCTATTATGTGCCAGGCAATATTTTAAACACATTACAAATATCTCATTTGATCTTCACAACAATGTTGGAAGATAGGTACTATTATTATCTATCCCCATTTTACAATAGAGGAAACTGAGTCATGGAACTGCCTTCATCAAGGTCACATAGCTATTTAAGTGTCTGAGGCTGGATTTAAACTCAGATATCTAATGTCACTTCCAGTAGAAATCCATAGTTTTCCAATCCTATTTGCCTCCTATGTGTGTTCCCTTATTATTCATTCCTCCATAGGTGATGCAGCAGATAGAGTACTGGGCAGGAGGGACAGGAAATTATGAGTTCAAATCCAACCTCAGACATTTACTATCTGCGTTACCCTGGGCAAGTCAATTATTTTCTAGTTTCCCCAGTTTCCACAACTGCAAAATGGGGATAAAAATAGTACTTAAATGACTGTTGTTAGGATCAAATTAAATAATGTTGTAAAAAAGACAGTACAGTACCTGTCACATGGTAGGTCCTGTATAAATAAATTATTCCCTTTTCTTTCCCTCTCCATACTGCCAGTGTGCTAACCTAAAAGAAAGTATATACCTCATGGGGGAGGGAAGAGTCTTCCCTGGTTATTTTATTTATAAAGCTGTTTGATAAAAGGGGTTTTTTTTCTTTGTTTGTTTTTTAAACTAATGTTCCCTCTGGCTAACTGGTAAAAGTAAGCACATGGATTTAAACCTGTGGACTTGGGTTTTCAGTAGATTATAACCCACTGGAACTTGGGATAGCTTTTCTGGGGACCAGCATGTGAGAAGTGTCATAGATGTTACATTTTGGGTATTTATTCTAGATATCTATTTTTTGACATCCTAACATGGTGGAATTTAAGATTTTCCCCCTTTTAATGTACACTCATAGGAACATAAACGTACATACACACACACGAACATCAATATATCACATGCACATTTTCCCTTCTTAGAATGTGATTGCACAGAAGGAATTTCTAATGAAAACGGACCCCCTAGAGGCAGCTAGGGCTTAGCACAGTGTGCAGTACATCACAGGTGCTTGATAAATTCATGTTTTCTTTCAGGACTTTTACAGGTCAATCCATGTTTCTACTATAACTAATGCATTTTTCCAGTTGTTCAAAAATTATATGTGATTCCAGTTAAAATTAGCACCAACACTGGTGTGAAATAGTGATCCTAAGAGTCCCACAGGGGATTCCTGTTATTGGGTTTACCTGATACACAAGGTGGCAAGGTTATTGAGAAAGTTCTTAGGGACACAGTTTAGAGAGATGTGAAGTAGTTTCCAGGGCATATCTGACAAAGACCTGTCCATATTATAACCAGTGGCGCATTTCAGCATCCTTTCAGAGATAACAGTTGGGGACAATACTTGAGCACTGGTTATTGGACCTTCCCATGAGTACAAGGTGCTAGCAAAAAGGCTCAAGTGTCTCCTGGAAAAAGGACTTAGAGAAAACAGGGCAATATACATTCTCAGATAAAGGTCGACCTGTGCATTAGTAGGGTATCTGAGAATGGTGAGCAATCTATGAAGTTATCATCCCAAATTCAGGGAACCCACAATGCCAAGTTGGGAGGTTTCTCAGTAGAGTATCCATGCTCCTTTATGGAGGAATCATTGAAATCTTGAGTAGGACATACTAATGAAATACCATGGTAGCGATCTGGAACTAAATTGGGAAGGCTCAAAGGGCCTGCATTTGATCTTGTACATGACCTGAAATCACTGGATCCTAAAGTCACAATGTGAGAATTCTTTGAAAGATTAAATCAGAATAAAATTAGAAGAACATAGAACCTATGACCTATCAGACTTATGGATAAGAGAACAATTTATGAATAAATAAGGGATAGCATTGCAAAGTATAAAATGCATAATTTCATTTACACTAAATTAAAAAGATTTTATACAAATAAGACCAATGTAGCCAAGATTAGAAAGCAAACAGAAAACTGGAAGAAAATTTTTATAATTTTATAGACAATGTTGTAAAAATAATATATAATATAAATATAAGGTATTATATCATATATAACAGAAGAAATATATAAATATAATATATAAAATAAAATATATAAAGAAAACTTTGTCAAATTTATAAGAATACATATCATTTCCCAGTTGATAGATGGTCAAAGGATATGAACAGGAAGTACCTTGATGAAGAAATAAAAGCTATATAGTAATATGAAAAAATGCTCTAAATCACTATTGGCTAAAAAAATGCAAATTGAAAAAACTTTGATTTATCATCTTATACTTATCAGATTGTCTGAAATGATAAAAATGTTGGTGGAGACATCGAAAAATTTTGACACATTCACTGTTGGTGGAACTGTAAACTGATCCTATCATTTTGGAGAGCAATCTAGAATTATGCCCAAAGAGTTATTAAACTGCCTGTACCCTTTGATCCAACAATACCACTATAAGATCTGTTTCCCAAGATGATTAGGGGAAAGGGGAAAAAAAAACCTATGTGTACTAAAATAATTATAGCATCTCTTTTTGTGGGGATAAAGAACTGGAAATCAAGGGGATTCCCATCAATAGAGGAATGGCTAAACCAGTTGTGGTATATGATTGTAATGGAATACTATTGTGCCATAAGAAATAATACGCTGGTTGATTTTTTAAAAAACGTTAGAAAGACTTGCATGAAATAAATAAACAGTAAAATGATCAGAACCAAGAGAATGTTGCACACAATAACAACGATATTGTTCTAAGAAAAACTAAGTCATTTTGAGTATTATAAATATTCAAATCAGCTACAAAAGATCTATGAGGGAAAATACTGTCCACATTCAAAGAAAGAATTGATAAATGGGCTTGGATACACACCACACACACACACACACACACACACACTTGTGTCTAATGATGGTCTTCTCTGAGTCAAACCAGGGAGAAAGGAAGAAAAAAACAAAAAACACACAGCAGAGAAGAAAAGAAAACTTAGAAGGAAGTATAGAAAAGCAGGGTAGCCTTGAAAAGAATGTGTAGCATTTATTGCCATAGTTTTTCAACAAAACAGTATGAAATGGAAATTCATGGTTTTATATTGAATTCTCTTTATATTGTGCTGTATGCATGGAAATGTTCCCTTTTTTGTCTTTTTTATTTAAGTTTAAAATTAATTTTAAAAAGTTTTAAACATTAAGTCAGGAGTTCTTAACTTTTTTGTGTGTGTAACAGATATTTTGCAAGCCAATACTTTCTAAAATCCCTTCCAGTACTAAGTCTGTGAACCTACTATCTCCAAAGCCAAATGAGGGACTACTAATGGTTGACCAGATTTGAAGACTGGGGACATTTGCTGAGGAAAGATCAATGGGCTTTTCCTGGAAAGACCAACGATCCTGGGTCCAAAGATCATAGCAGCCTGATGTAAGAACAACACCAGAAGAGTAGAGCCAGAAAATCTGAACTATATTTTGTTTAAAAAAAATGGTCTAGAAAAATATGGACATTCTAGACTCACTTGAGAGGTGAACAAAGACTAGGTTCTACAGAGACTGACATTCATTCACCTAACCATCATTAGGAAACAGCAATGGAATGAAGGATAGGTGTCAGTTATTCCAGACACTGAAAAACGTAAGCCAGAACCCACCCAACCACTGCCTGGATCCTTTCCATCTAGACTCCAGTGACAGTGAAGGGCAAAGAGACTGTGTTGTGGCAGGGGAGAGCAGATCAGTGGATTTCAAGTGGTAATTGTCATCTAGTCACTCCATGAAAGTTCTCTGCAAAAATTGCTTCCTAGCCAAAGCAGTTCAGGGACTCTCTAGGTTGGGTAACAAGGATTATCCATGTCTGGGTGATATCAAGTGGAACCTGAAATTGCCTAAGGAAGTAAACAAAGGCAAATTCTATTCTGAATCTGATTTTCATTAACAAAGAGAAGCTGCTTGTTGGAGGGGAAATGACCAGAACTTTTGGGAGGAAGTGATTCCTGCATCGGAGAGCTTTTGATGGAAGAGAAGAAACCTGGAAAGAGCCTGACACAATCTAAATTTTGAGAAAGCATAATTAACAGAAGGAGACCATGGCCTACAGTGATGACAGGGAAGTCAGCCCAGGAGGGACAGAGGATGCTCAAGAATGAAATTCTGAATACAAAAAAGGAAAACAACTTCAATGAGGAGAAAAAAATAGGATTTTTTTTTCTGTAAAGTTGTGGATGTACAAGGAGCTCACCAAACAGCTTAGATTTTAAAAGAAAATGAACAGAAGATGAAAGTAATACCAAGCAACAGAAGAAGATTTATATATAAGAGAATAATATGATCCTGCACTAAGAGCGTCAGGAATACTAAAGCTCAGAATGATCAGTGAAAAGCTAAGAAGCAAGGGAGTGAGTTGTTTGGTTTCACTATATTGGGGTGGGAGGGTGGGGCGCTGCGGGAAGAGGGCAGGATCAAAAGTTTCAAAGAAGTAATAGACCTTTGTTTCAGATAGATGAGATAGTGATTGACAACCCAGAGAAAGGAAAACTGTAATGGCTATTTAATTTTTGTTTTCTTTGCAAAGAAGAATGATCTTCACACTGGAAACAAAAGAGATCAAAAAGAAGTCAGCATCTAAGATAACTAAGGAAAGAGTAAAATAGCATATCTAGTCTCCCTTTGTGAATTGAAATCACCTGACACAGATGAGGGCTATTCTCTGAATGTATGGGAGAAAAGATAGACAGATGTAACTGATGAACCACTGACTGGTAGAGGGGCCACAAGATGGGGAAAGCATAGACGTTGTCTTAATTTTCAGGAAAAAAAGGGGGAGAACAAAGTCTGCAAATTATTAGTCAGGAAGTTTCATTTTGAATCCTGAGGAAATCCTAAAAGGCTTATTAAAGAGAGGTTGGCAAACACCTAGAAAGTGAAAGAGGGATAACAAAGAGGCAGTCTGGCCTCTTCAGGAACAAGATATTAGACTAACCTCATTTCCTTCTTTGACTGAACACCTAACTAGTAGATGAGGGGCATACTGTGGATCTTTTTATCAAAAGTTTTGCAAAAATCTAGGTAAGCTGGAGTTAAAGAAATCTCTATTATATTATATGTGTATTATATTATATATTATAATATATTATCATATTATTCTTATGAAAAAGATGGAAAGATATAAATTAGGCAATAATACTGTCAGATTAATTCACAAGTGGTTGGATGACCAAACTCAAAGAGTTTGATGTCCAAGTGGTAGGAGATCTCCAGTGAAATACAGCAAAGATCTGGTTTGCCCCTCTGCTGGTTAAGATTTTTATCAATGAGTTGGATAAAATCATTGATAGCATGCTTATCAAATTTGCAGGTACCTAACCCAGTGAAGGAGGAAATGGCAAACCATTCCAGTATCTTTGCCAAGAAAACACCATTTGGGGTCATGAAGAATTGGACATGACTGAAAATGACAGAACAACAAACCTAGTGGATAACAGATTCAAGATCCAAAAGAATCTTGACAGGCTAAAACAATCGAATAAGATGAAATTCAATAGAGATGAAATCAAGTTCATGAGTATAATGAAATGGGGAAGCCATGGAGAAATAGCAGTTCTGAAAAATACCTGGGGTTTTATTGGACTGCAGTTTCAAAATGAGTCATCAGTGTGAGATGGAAACCACAAAAGCTAATGCAATGAGTTCTAAAAAGAAAGGCATAGTTCTCAGAACGGGGAAGAGAGAGTTCCTCTCTAATCTGTCCTCATAAGACCTCATCTTAAGTGTTGTGTTCAATTCTGGGTGCCAGTTTAAGAAAGGACATTGATAAAATAGAATGTGGGGTCTCTTCCAACTCTTAGATTTTGTGAGTCTGTGAGGAAAGTCTTAGATTAGCGGGAGCATGCTAGTATGAAGTTGTCAATAGACAAGTGTTTGTTTTTCAGAGCCTTTGTCAAGTATGTGAGTCTATTATGGCAGAAATATCACCCCATTGAATTTTTATGACAGGTAAACTGCTGCTGAATAAATCTATCACAACACAGAAATTTTAGAGTAAAAACCTAAGCAGAAGAAGGTTCAGGAAGTAGAAAAATAACTCTGAACAAAGATTAGGATTCTAACAAGGCTTTTTATAGATATAATTACATCAGAGAGACAGAGGAATAATTTTTGACATACAGCAATCTCATACCTCTTGGGCAATGAAAGCTGAACAAGCTTAGGCAAATAGAATTATGATCTGATATATACCCTAAGGAAACAGTTAAATAGACTGTATAGGTAAACTAAGTCAAGTTACGGAATAAACTACATTTAGAGAGTTCACAAAAGGCTAATTGAGAGGGGAAAATTGACATGTCATAAAGATAACCAAAGGCTCCCAGTCAGGAGAATTCTTCCACAAATAGCTAAATCACTTGGAAAGCTCCTACTTTCCTTTGATTTCTGATCTGAGGAATGTCAAAAAGTCTTCCCTTAATACTACCATTCTGTGAGTCAGGATTTTGGCTAGGTAAGGTTAACATGACCAGGAAATAGACTCTTGTTAGCCAAATGTTCCAAGAGGAATAGCATAATAAAATTAAATAAAAAGAGATTTTTAAAAATTCTCATAAGTCCCAAATGTCTCAATAGGGAGTATGAATCCAAAGTAAAAGAAAGCATTCATTAGTTGGCCACATCCCAGGAATCCACAGAAGCTTTTTTTTTTTAAATAATTTTGTGAGTATCAGAAATTTGTG
The DNA here is from genome assembly GCA_023548195.1 of Bettongia penicillata ogilbyi. Taxonomy (NCBI): domain Eukaryota; kingdom Metazoa; phylum Chordata; class Mammalia; order Diprotodontia; family Potoroidae; genus Bettongia; species Bettongia penicillata. The sequence continues at coordinate 1,062,162 of JAJHZJ010000391.1, forward strand.
AAGAATTAAGCTATCCATTCTAAACCACTCAATGATTTCATTTGTCAGTAAATGCTTAGAAAGAACCAAAAAGAAAATTCTGGGCAAAAGTAGTCAATCTGTCCTGATCTGTTTGATGCAATCTAAAAGAAAAAAACAGGGATGAGACATGGATTTGATCAATTACCTCATCTATGAACCAATATTGGCATACATATATCCAGGCTACCTATTTGTGCTACCCATTGATGGTAAGTAGTCTTGTGCCAAGAGAGCAATGATCACTAGAAAACTACTGCATTTTCTAAAAGAGGACTTAATGACAGTAAGACTTTTATCCTATACACAAACTGAGTTTAGGGCTTTGAAGCAAGCGGAGAATTAGAAGTTCTGAGACCAGGTCTCTGGAGCTCAGTTTGAAATCTGGACTAAGAATGATGCCTTGGTGTATTTTGATGAGTACTAAGTTGGATGCTGCCAGCATCTGGAACAGAACCGATCTCAGAGTCATTGCCTCTGACATACTCCTCAGGGTGACTATAGGCACATCACCGAACCTCTCAATGTTCCTGGTCAACTCTCTGAAACTCCAAGTTTCAGAATAATTGTTGCTTTGTATTAATAGAGGGAGAATGCTCTCTGGACGGTCTCTACACCAATGAAATTACAAATCAAATGCACCTTCGCAACCATGAAACTCAGATAATGAATTCTAGATAAGGAAGATGATTCTGTACTTGAAATATTGAGCAACCTGTCAACGTGAAGATGGCCCCTGAGAATGGTCTGATCCCTGCACAGACAACACATGCCTATTAGGGAGCTAGTATGACTCCTTGGAGAATAGGAGAAAAGGAACTATGGAGAGTTATCTAAGAGAACCTTGATAAAAAAGGACCTGCTCCCCAGTTGCAGAGAGACTGTCTGAGCTAGATAATAATTCAGAAAACAATGATGACTCAGAGAAGGATGAATCTGAGTGTTGGCACCCATTAGCACATCAGAGAAGTCAAGAAAACCCCAGGGGAATTTCTGTTCAGAAGGAAGGTGGAAAGTACCAAACCACCAAGGAAACAAATGGTGCTGATCAAGACTCCAGAGTTTTCCAGATACAAGTTCTAGACATAATTTTCCAGGGATGAAGTTCTACTTCATTTGTTATGATTCACTGTAATAAAGGTAGCAAGATGGAAAGAGCACAGGATTAGAAAATTTGTAGTTAAAAGGGACAGAAGGAAGGTTTGGCAAGAAAACTCCAAGTGGTGTCACAACTGAACAACAGTAACGAATCGAAACCACCAACTTACTTTCAGTCCCTCAGGTTAGTAAGCACAGGATCATCCTTGAGTCCTCTCCCAGACTTCCCAAACCCAATCAGTTGCTGAGTCTCTTTAAGACCTTACCACGGCCTCTTCTTGCCTGGGTCACTATATCCTAGCTGGTCTCCCTGTTTACAGTCTCTTCCTTTGCCAAATCGTCTTCTCTCCAGTTGCCAAAATAATCCTCCAGCTGATCAGGCTGATCATTTAAACTTAAAAACTTTTCCCAGTTCCTCCCTTCCTCTAAGATGAAGAACAAACTCCTCCCACTGGTATTTGGGCTTTCCCTAATTGATATTCCAGGCAAAGTGCAGTACATACTGTTCCCTGAATTCAAAATTCTATCTTTACTTTGTAAGTATTCACAGTAACAGGGCTTGGAGTCCACTTCCTCCTCCCCTCTTTTCAGTATCCTTGCTTTCCTTTAAGGCTCAATTCAGGGGTCCCTCCTCTTGGGGCTGGGAGTGTCCACTCACTCCTTTAATACCTGGTCCTGTTTCCCTCTTCTGAGCAGAAGTTAAATTGTTTGAGGGCGATGCCTCCTGTTCTTGACTGTACTCCCAGACATAATGTCTTGAATTTTAAATCTTTGTTTAATAGAATTAGATGAGTATTCATTATGTACTTTCAGCTTCATCCTGGGAGTTATGGAAAAATATAAGATGTGTTCCTATTGAACTTATTTTTACAATTTTTTTCCAGGAGAGAAGCAGCAGTCAAGTTGGGTTACAATAAATAGCTAACATTTATATAGTGTATAAAGGCTGGCAAAGTGCTCTTTGCTTGTATTAGCTCATTTGATTCCCAAAAATAACACTCCCATGATGTCAGTGCTATGAATTTCTACATTTTACAAGTGAGAAAAATGAGACTGAGAAAGTTTATAAGAGCTGAGGAATACAAAACTAGTTAGTATGTGAGTGTCCATTCTATCCTGACTCTGAGGCCAGCAGGCTCACCTAGCATCAGAATGTTTCTATCAAATGAGGTCAGGGAATTAACTACCTAAGTCATCAGAAATTGGAGTGGAATGTTGAAAACTTAAGTGAAGGAAAGGCCAGACCATCCATACATGGAACCATTGATTGCAGCAAATGGAGAAGTTTTGAATGCTGTGGATAAGTTCACTTACTTGGCCAATATACTTTCCAGGGATGTATACATTGATAAAGAGGTTGACACATGCATTGCCAGAGCTAAGTTTGGGAGGCTCTGAAGGAAAATACGGGAGAGAAGAGATATTAGACTGACTACTAAAACTGAAGGTCTACAAAGCCATTGTGCTGACTTCATTGTTGTATGCCTGTGAGACCTGGACAGTATATCAGTGCCATGTCAGGAAACTGAATCACTTCCATTTAAATTGTCTTAGGAAGATTCTGAAGATCACCTGGTAGAAGACGGTACCAGACACTGACATCCTTTCTTGAACTAAACTGCCAAGCATTCAAACTATGCGTCAGAGACAGCAACTCCAATGGGCTGGCCATGTTCAAATGCAAAATGTATGCTTTGGTAAAAAGACTTTTATGGAGAACTCATATAGGGCAAGCATTTACATAATGGTCAAAAGAAGTGACACAAGGACACTCCCAAGGTGTCTCTTAAGAACTTTGGAATTGATTGTTTGACATGGAAGACACTAGCACAGGACCCCTCAGTATGGCATACCCACATGAGAGAAGGTGCCATGCTCTATGAGCACAGCAGAATTGAAACAGTTTAAAGAAAACACAAGATGAACAAATTTAGAGAATCCACCCCAAATATTCCTATGGACTATTTGTGGTAGAGCATTTGAAGCTCATGTTGATCTGATCATTGAAACTTGACTCTAGCACAGTGATGTCATTTTGATCCTTTTAAACAACCAGCCAACCAAATTCTGTCATTTGACACTCTGAGTTCCATTATAAGCCTTTTCTATCTTGCATGGTGTAAATGAAACCTTTTCCATGTATAGTACCTAACTTTTGCATTTCCATCTTATCATGGAAGTGTGGTCAAGGACAGATGTCCATAGAGTAACTATTATATGTCCCCTCAGGCTTGTAGAGGTAGCCAAGATGGGATCAAAGAGGGGTTTTCTGTCAGTATCAACATATTTTCCATAATCATTATCAGTTGTTATGGTTCCTCCTTTGCAGTTGACATCACTGAGTCATGTCTTGACTTGCTTATGAATTGCATTTAAGTGAGGCTTTTAATTTGATCTGATTCTTGGTGAGTCCTTTTTTTGAGTTTTCTTAGCAGAGATACTGACAAAGTTTGCCATTTCCCTCTCCAATTCATTTTACAGATGAGGAAACTGGAGCAAACAGGTTGAGCAATGTGCCCAGGGTCACACAGAACTAGTAAGTGTCTGAGGCCAGAACTGAACTCAGGAAGATGAGTCATCACTCTATCCACTTCATCACCTAGATGCCCTTTATGTGAGGCAGAGTTACCCAAAGCCATCAGCCTCACTCTTTCTTCCATAGTCATTGAAGTTCAGTGGGGAGACAAAAGTCAATATGACTGTTGGCAATGGCCCCCAGTGCAGTAGATGACTACGGCACCTGCTTCAGCCACCTTCATGGCTGTTGGAGCATATTGTGTTCACTGTCCATTCTTCTAGAGGGATGTCTTAACCTGCTTGCAGTAGATGTCCCTCTAACTTACCAGTGGGTTTGTAACCAGTTGGGTCACTTGAAACCTGGCTTAGCCATCTACCCAGATGGTTTTGCTGGGTGTGGCTACTGCCCATGCAATAGCTTCTTGGAGCCACGGGTGAGAGTTCATATCAGTCAGCAATTAGCTTTAAGAAAAGCATGGGCAAGTAGGTAGCACAGTGTATAGAGCACCAACCCTGGAGTCAGCAAAACCTGAGGTCAAATCTCAGATACTTATTAGCTGAGTGATCCAGACCAAGTCACTTAACCTTGATTACCAAAAAAAAAAAAAATTTACTAAAATGGTATAGGAAGAGCAATTGTTACAAACATTCTTTTATCCCAAGGTCACACTTTCCCACAAGTACATAGAGTGTGGAGTAAATTGGGTTCAATCTTAGAGAACCTAACTCCAGCTTCTAGAGTCCTTTTTACTCCTTAGGTCCCTCATGAAATTGCCATTAGGTGTTATATAGAGCTTTCTACTGGGCTTCTTGCATTTTCCCATAGCTGCCTTTTCTCAGTGTCTAGTTTTTCCTTGACTTCCAATGCAGACACAGACAGACATCAGTAGAAATTCAAATCTTCTAACTTTCTGAAGTTCACAAGGTCCTCCTCTAGTCCGGGGAAAAGTAGAAGAGAAAGAAGTTACTCTCCCACCCTCATCCCATTCCCAATTCATTCCCTCTCCTGGATTTGACTGGAATGACTCTAGACTATCCTCCATACTCCTAGACATTTGAAGGATGGAATCTAAACTAGCTTAATATTTATACAAAACCCATAGAGCATGATCAAATTTATTCAGCCCATCCAGTGTGTAGTATCACTCTACTCATTCAATGGCTTTTGAGAGCTTCTCAAAACTCCATCTAATGCCCTTGAATGGTTTATTAATTCCATAGAAGTATCCTTCCTGGATCAGGCAGTTCCTTTAAATGGGCTAGCTTATTTATTTGCTGAAATTGTTTTCTCCCCTATGAGAGACATTAAAATTCTGGAAGCTAAACTGGCATGACTTATGGATCATGACTGAGTCTCTTCAGTTGATATCTCCTGTATGGTGTTACTACATTTCCTTTGGATGGCTTTCCAGGACTTCTCAAACCTAGTTTAATATCCTAATTTGACTGATTTATTTAATATAGGCATTCCTACATGGTTAAGGGATATCCCTTAAGTGGGGGTAGGTGATGAAGTAAATTCTCAATTAAAAGCTCTGCCTTAACTGGATGAGAACAAGGGATAAGGAGAAAATAGAGATATCTAGGCTGTGTTCACACCTAGTTCATACCTCAGATTGATTTAATTGACTTAAATTCCATTTTTATTTTCAGTTCCCTCCACCTCTTCCCCCATACATTCAGAAAGCAAGAAATGTGATAACCATTGTACATAGACTGTCATGCAAAATATCCTGTATACGATTGACTCAGTTGATAAATACTGCTGAACCCCCACCACTAAAGTTAACCTGAGTGTTCAAAGATGAGCTGAGGGCCCTTTTGTGGGAGAACAAAATGACTTAGATAATAACATTCTCAGTGTTAGGGAATCATGAATCAAAGAGATTTTCTGAGAGGCAACCTTAAAATTACAGCTGAATTCTGGGTCAGGAAGAATACTCTGACAAGAGGATCATCCTTCAGAGGGTCCTTGACCTGTGTGTGTATGCATGTGTGCGCGTGCGTGTGTGTGCGTGTGTGTGTGTGTGTGTGTGTGTGTGTGTGTGTGTGTGTATACTCCTTTCCTTGGTACAAAACTAAATCCATGTGATTTTGGTCCATGACTTTCCATAAATTCTCTGCAGAGGATCGGCCCTCACATTTCTTCCAGTACTCAGAATCCTTAACGGGTGTCAATGAAGCACTGAGACTTGACCCATCATCACTTGTTCTCAGTGTTTGACTGACCCCCTAATTTTTCTCTTCATTTATGTTAGAGGGCTTGTCTTTTACATCACTTCTTGCATGGAAGTCATTATTGATAAATGCTTCAGCTTCTGTCACTTGCCATAGGCCTTTTCATTTCTGACATTCCAGGGGGAAGAACTATAGAAGCAATGGCCAGAATGAGCATGACCTGTCCAGGAGTCAATGACAGATCACTTTGACCAGAGAGGAGGTTTCATGGGAAGTTCTACAATATTAAGAAAATGAAGTCAGAAAAATGGGCTAGCTAATTTCAAACCGCAGAATGGTCAGAGACTGTGTTTGTTTCTGCATTCCTTGAGCCTAACATAGAGTCTGGTCCATGGTAGGTGCTTAGCAAATACTTGAGTTGAAAAGCCAATTTTTTTTTTTAATACTACCAATCTCCCTGTTAATTGCTAACCAAGTAGAATTTATTTGATCTTATGGGTCAGGGGAGCTATTGAAAAATTTCTGAATAGGGGAATGATAAAAAAAATGCTGTTGTAGAAATCTTAATGGGAGTTTCTTGTTGCTAGACAGAGAAAAAAGGGAGTGGAGTTTTAGTAGGGTATTATAGTGATTAAGGCATGAGGCTCAAACTGGAGTACTGCTGCTTTTGAAATAAAAAGGAAGGCAGGTAGGATCAAGGAAGAACATTTAGGCACAAGGGAAGTTGATGGGAGAGAGTCTGAGAACCTACAGATGACCACTGAACTCAGAATTTTAAAAGATTAATATACAGTAAAGAAGGCTCTGACCTGTATATTATACCTTAGTGTCAGCTCTCATTCTATCCAATAGTGTAATATATCTTTAAAAATATATTTTTATTTTTATTCTGAACTAAACAAACACTAAATAAAATGGGCATTTCAAAACTTCAGGTCTCTAATATATACAGCTTGTTTTTCTTTTTAAGAATAAATTCAACTTTTAGCTGTCAGAGCTTTCTGCTTATTGGTACTTCTGGATGTTTTCCTTTTCTCATTTGTTCATTTGACTATTTTTTTCTTTCTTTTTTTCTTTTGCTAACTTTTCCCTATTTTCCATCAACTTCCCTCTCTCCCTCCCAATCATTGGGGGAGAAAAAAAACCAAAACAAAATATTTATAACTAATATGTGTAGTCAAGAAAAAAAAACATTCCCTTTTAGTTTTTTCTGAAAATGTATTTATTTCTTAGTCTGCACTTTGAGTTCATCACTTCTCTAGCAAGAAATGAGTAGGAAGCTTCGTTATGGACCTTTGGAATCATGGTTGGCCACTGTATTGCATTGTGAGTCATTTTAAGCAAAGCTAAGACAGCTGAATCACCTGACAAACACTTATTAAGTACCTTTTATGTGCCAGGCACTGGGTTAGGCATGGGGGATATCAATATAATGAATGAATCAATCTCTGCTTGTAAGAAAAAGTTGATTGTACCCTGCTCCCAGCAAATCTCTATGGAAGAAGGAAAAGTAGGCTTGAATTAAAAAAAAAAAATCACTTATTATATAAGGCTAAGAGCTTGTTCTGCAACAATGGAATCTTTGTTAGTGTGCACTAACGAGGTATAAGTAAGAAGGAAGCTCAGAATTAAGTTCAAATTTCACTTTAGCTATCCCAATTTTTTCTGAAACAACTACTTCTCTTGCCAAATAGCTTGATGGAAAGTCATGACTACCATACTGGTTCTGAATATCTAAAGGTGAAAAAAATATTATTGTCATAACGACTAGGATTTATGTAGCACTAGAATGTTTACAAAATACTTTGCAAATGTTATCTCATTCTATCCTTATAACAATCCCCATTTTACAGATGAGGAAACCGAGGATAAGTGACTGCCCAGGATCACACCGCTAGCATATGTCTGAGGCAAGTTTTGAATTCATCTTACTGACTTAAACCCAACACCATATCAATTATGCCACGTAGGTAATCCATACCTGTTCCTTACCAGAAAATTCTGTGCTGGATAGAATAAAGGAAATATATACTTAAAGGCCTAGGTTATCAACCTTAAAAGGGGCCAATAGAATGCAAATGAAAATAAGGGGTCTGAACAAATGCATGGATTTGTTTGGCTTGAATGGGCTTATCTGTTAAAAAAGATGTGATTTTTGTTTTTTGTTTTTCCAACTGGGGAAAGAATAAGTGGAAAGATGGCTTTATATAAAGAAAAAAAAGGGGGCATTGAAGCATTTTTTAAATTGCACAGCAGAGAGTAGATGAAAGTTCAGGACATTTTTTGAAAGTGACACCATGAAATAAATTATATGCTTTTACTAAAAAAGCAATACCTAAAATTCATAGTTTCCTATTCCTCTTTGATTACTTTATATATAGAAAAGTTCTTTTTTTGTGTTAAGCTCAGCATAAGAAAAATAAAGTAAAATCATGAATTTATTATAAATTCCTAAAAAAGCAAGCAGTGTCTTAACAGAGACTCACAGTATTTTGTACATGGAAATAATAATTTTTATGTGGTTAAGTGCAGAATAAAAACAAAATTAAAAATAGATTACATACTTTAAAAAACTACATAACAGTGATTCACAGTATCACAAAATAATCTTTGTTCTACTTCAAGTCTGGAAATGTTCATTCTTTTTTACGTGTTTGTTAAAGTCAGAATAAAAATAAAAATTAGGCACCTTGGGAAACTTCAGCAACTGGCCACCTCAACCCACCATATATCTGGGGAGAAAGAATGATTAATATCTCCAATAGCATTATTCAGGTGATTGACACAATATTATGGATCTTGGGATAGCCATCTATCCCAGCCCGGTCCTTTATAACTCTTACAAGACTGGGTTTCAGCTTATTTAAATGACCACACTGCGAATTCCTGAGCTCCTGAACCTTTTTCTCTTAAAGGATCTATTTTCTCTCTGGACAGGCATAAAACTGCATCGTGACACTCACAATAACTTTAGTGCTTTCCCAAGGAACGTCTAGATCTCAAACTGGTAGCCTGTCTGACCTCTTCCTTTCTGAGAATAACTTTGAACACACTCTCATTGAGCAATCCCCTGTTTGTTTACTTGTTCTAAAGCTCAAGGAGGTAATAGCGTGACTGATGGAAGAGAGAGCCAATAGTGGCCTGGATGGCCAAGCTACGGGAGTTTGCCTTCTAATCATCAGGAAAATAGGTGGGGACAGCCTGGACCGGCAGAGAGGAGCTCCACCCAGGCTTTACACGCCTGGGCAACCATATTGAGTGTGGCACATCAGTTTCACTTTGTTATGTTTCTTTCTCGCTCGGTGACAGTGATGAATTCTCGGGATGTGCCCAGGCATACAGGTTCCCATCAGCAGAACACGGCAATATGATGGGGGATTTTTAGTGGCAGAATTATTTCCCCCATGATATTTCCACCCCAATCCAGACAGAAATGTAATGATTTGACACCCAAGTTACTTTTAAGTGTTACATGCTTGACAGCTTTCAATTTATCTTTTTTTATTTATTGGTAATAAATATAATGTTTATTATATAATATATATAATTATATATAATATAATTGTATAAATAAAAATAAAGCCCTAAATAAATGAGATGATCAAAACATAAAGTTGCATAGAGAACTGCTCTAATACATCTTTGTGCTAGGTTCTGTTTTGAGCTAGGGATACAAAGACAAGGAAACAAGCTGCTCAAGTTTACATCCTAGTGGAGAAAAACATAAGGTTGTTTTCTTGTTTGTTTGGCATAAGTTATTAAAAAAAAAGTTTACCGATACTTTTTGTTTACAACACTGATATTTCTATGTTCTCCCTCCCAGAGAGTCATCTCTTATTTTTTTTTTGTTTTCTACTTTTATATTGTTATTTCAAAAGGTGGAATTGCAAAGTTGTATCAAATGAGATATTTCTAAAGTTCTTAGCACAATGCCTCACATATAGTAAGTCCTTAATAAATGCTTATTCTATCCCATTTTAGTAATTTTCTTAGAATAACTCAAAATAGCATGGATAGTTTCATTAGCTTAAAACATTTTTAAAAATCAAAGATAAAATATTTCTCTCATGTCATTTCCCAAATATTTTAAGAAGACAGTGAGGGAAACATTTTTGTTGGAAGCTTGCGGCAAAAGGAGAGAAACAAACTTAAAATATATTAATTATCTGAAACTTGGAAAATAGAAAATTCTTTCAGTTTTTTTGGTTGCTGATACATTTTGCAATTCCCAACAAAGAAATAAATTCCTTCAAAGAACTTCCCAGAAAATCATACTCTAATTACAACTGATAGTCAAATTCTGTAGCAAATTAAAAGGACATACATTTTAATTTTACTGATACAGTTTCAGAGGCAGCTGAGTGGTTCAGTGCATAGAGTGCTAGATCTGGACTTGGAAAACAAGTTTAAATCTAGACTCAGAGATCTTTGTGATCCCAGGCAAATCATTTAACCTGTTTGCTTTAAACCACTAGAGAAGGAAATGGCAAACCATTGTCAGAAAAACCTCACACAGATCCCAAAGAGAAACACTGCTAAACAACATGGTATAGTTCTAACTTTGTCCCTTGTACTTGACTTGAGCTTTTTTGTTTTTGAATATTTTTTTTTTTTGCCCTGTAAGTCATTATGTATTTGTTATTTCGGCTCTGTTCTCTTCATTCTTCACCTGCCTGTGTACTATTCCATTACATTAATATACCAAGGAAGGATATGAATATGGATAGGAAGACATTTGCAGGGATTATCCAGGATTGATTGCTCTGGACCTAGGCTACTTGGCAATATCACATAGGTACAGTGGAGCCTAGAAAACAACTACAGCAGAAGGAATGTTGATGAAGGGGGTTGAAGGGCCTGGGTATCTATAGATGATAGATGTCAGGACAGATTGCCCTGAAAATTGTACTGCAAAGGTTATATTTCATTGGGCTCATTTCAAATCAGATCAAGTATTTATTAACTTTCTACAATGTGCCAGGCATTGTGCTAAGCACTAAGTATACAGAGAAAGAAAAAAATAAACAAACCCAAAAGAGTGCCTTGTCTCAGGAAGCTCCCAGTCTAAGGGGGAGATGATAAGCCAGGGAAGGCATACAAACAAATATAGACAGGATAAATGGGAGGTAATCACCGAGGGAAGGGGCTGACGTTAAGGGGCAAGGGGAAATCTTTGTAGAAGGTGGGGAGGAAAGGGAAGCCAGGAAATGGAGATAAAAAGGGAGAGTATTCCGGCACCATGAAACTGCCATGGAAAACACAAGGAGTCTTGTTCGAGCAATAGCAAAGAGGCCAGTGCCACCAGATCACCATTTATGTGGCAGGGAGTAAAGTGTAAGAAGACTGGAAAGCTGGGAGACGGCCAGGTTATGAAGGGATTTAAAAGTTAAATAGAGGATTTTCTATTGGATCCTGGAGGTGATGGGGAACCACTGGAGTTTATTAAGTAGGGAGTAACATGGTCTAGACCTGTGTTTTAGGAAAAGCTCTTTGAAAGCTGAGTGGAGAATGGACTAGACCAGGGACAGACTTGTGTAGACCCACTATTACAATAAGTTTGGGCATAAGGTAATGAGGGCCTGCACAGGGGTGGTGGCAGTGTCCTAAGAGAGAAGAAGGGAGTATGTGAAATATGTTATGAAGGTTAAATCAATAGACTTTGGCAACAGACTGGATGAGGGATGGGGGTGGGGCAGAAGAGTGAGGAATCAAAAAGCCTTGGCAATATTGGATATTGGGGTGAAAGAGTGAAAAATTGAGGATGACCCAACCTAGATCGCAAGCCTGGGCAAATGAGAAGATGGCACCAGCCTTTGAGAGAATAAAGAAGTTTGAAATTGGACCTGTAGGTTAGGACACTTTTTAGGGCTGGAGAATCATCAACATAGAGATGATCAGTGCATCCCCAGAAGCTGATGAAATCAAGTGAAATGGTATAGAGGTTGAGGGAAAAGGGATACAGGATGTCACCTGGATAAAGATAAAAGCAGAGGAGACTGAGTGATCGGAGAGGTGAGAGGAGAGATAAAAGAGAGCAGATCTGAGAACCATCAGCGGAGATGGAACTATAGGAACTGATGAGACTGGCATGCAAGATAGGATGGAGGCTAAGAGAAGAGCCTTGGAGGAGTTCCCATGACTAGGGGGGACTAGCCCAATGAAGACACAGCAAAGGACATAGAAAAGCAGTCAGACAGGTTGGAGGAGAACCAGAAAAGAGCAGGGTCAGAAAAATCTGAAGAAGAGAGTAGAAGGGGACTAGGGACAGTGCTGAAGGCTAAAGAGAGGTCACCTACGAGGTGTGAGAAAAGGCCAGTAGATGTGACAGGAGATCACTGATAACTTTGGAGAGAGTAGTTTCAGCTGAATTCTGAGGCTGGACTAGACAGTTAAAAAGAGAGGGAAAAGCAAGGAAGTGGTGGCCTTCTCAGTGAGTTTAGTCTTGAAAGAAAAGAGAGATACAGGACAAGGAAGGAGAGACAGAGGACAGAGGAGGAGAGATAGAGGGCAGGGGAATGGATGGATGAAATGAGCTAGTTTTGAAGATGAAAATCTGGAAGCACTGCAGTGGTAAGTGGGGGAGTATGTTGATCAGGAGGTATAAAAGGATTATTTTAAACCAATCGACAAGCATTTTTTAAGCCTCTGTTACGTGCCAGGCATTGTTAGAAAATACAAAGACACAAAAGAAACAAACAAAACAAAACGATAGTCCCTGCCCTATCCCTGGACATAATGTGTGCCCATGAAAGTATGAACGAAATCTATTCAACATAAATACAAAATAGTGTGGCAGCGGTGGCGGGGGGAGGAAGTACATTCATTCTTGGAGATCAGGAAAGGCCCCATGTAGGTGTCTTTGGGCTGAGCTTTGAAGAAGTCTAGGGATTCTAGTTTGGGTTTGGGTGTAGGTTTTTTGCATTAGGCAGATGTAGTCAAAGGAAGGCTTGAATAATTTACTAAATTTACTCACTTCACATGACCTACTCCTGCACTCCATGCTCAGTAATACACAAGAGATGGGCATATCCTGGATCTTGACATCACCCACAAATGCTTGATGGATACGTTTCTGAGCTCTGAAATTCCCTTGAGAGGAATCTATTATCATTCCCCTTTTCCTTCTGCCTTCCTTCCCTAAACCTTGCTCTTCCATTACTCATGATCTCTAAACCTTTGACCCCGACCCCTAACCCCTACCCCCAGTTTTCTCCCATCCCTCCACTGGCCCTATTCTTCTTTTCCCAAAGGCAACTAGGTGTCACAGTGGACAGAGTACTGGATCTGGAGTCAGGAAGATATGACTCAAACATGTACTGGCTGTATGACCCTTAGCAAGTCATTTAACCTCTACCTCAGTTTCCTCAACTGTGAAATGGGGATAATAGTACCTGATTCCCTTTCCTCTCACTCACCATTCTGTATAGTTTTCACCGTTCAATCAAAACTGCTCCCTCCAAAGTTCCTAGAGATGTCTTGACAAATCTAATGGCCTTTCTCAATCCTCATCCCTCTTGACCTCCTAGCAGCCTTTGAAATTGTTAATCATTTTCTTCTCCTTGATACTCTTTCCTCTCTATGTTTTCCTGACGCTGTCTCTCTTGGTTTTTCTTCCTGTTTGACCACTCAATCTCCTTTTCTGGATTTTTGTACAGGACATTTGCTGTGTACCACAGGGCTTAGACCTGGGCCCCTTTATCTTCTCTTTCTTTACTATTCCACTTGATTTCATTTGTTTCTAAGGATTTAATTATCATTTCCATGCTGATGATTCTCAACTAGCCTTAACTCATCCTCTCACCTACAGCCTACCATCTTGAACTACTTATTGGACATCTAGAAGTGGATGTCTGGTTGACATTTTTTTTTGAGGCAATTGAGGTTAAGTGACTTGCCCAGGGACACACAACTAGTAAGTATCTGAAGCCAGATTTCAACTCAGTCTGCCCCTGTCTGGTTGACATTTAAACTCAGCATGTGTCCATTTGAACTTGTTACCTTTGCCTACAAACCATCTCCTCTTCCAAACTTTCCTATTACTGTCCAGGGCCGCACCTCCCTCCTAGTCCCCCAGGCTCAAATCCTATGTTGTGCCATACTCAGTTCCTCATCCTCTCCAGTCTGTGGCCAAGCCCTGGTGATCTGACCTTCATAACATCTCTTGTAATGTACTCCTTTCTTCCGGTTCTCATCACCCTTGTGTAGGCCCTCATCATTTCAGGCAATAGGCTGGTCTTCCTTCCATTAGCCTTTCCTCATTTCAGAGAGCATTCTACTTGTTTGTCAGTGATCTCCAAGGGGCAGATAGGTGGTGCAGTGGATAGAGCACCAGTGCAGGAGGACCTGAGTTCAAATTTCACCTCAGACACTTGACACTCACTAGCTGGGTGACCTTGGGCAAGTCACTTAACCCCAATTCCCTCATTCTGGGTTATTTACAGTCATCCTGATGAGTCACTGGATTCAGATGGCTCTGGGGAGAAGTAAGGCTACGCAGCCATCCCTAACTCAAAACAAAGTCAAGTGCAAGGCATGTCATCATTTGGCCTTCTTTGCAACGAAGGACAAACATACAGTGATCTCAAAGCACAACTTTGACTACATCACTCAATAAACTCCAGTGGCTCCCCCTCACCTCCAGAAGCAAATATAAAATCCTGTTTAATTTTTAAAGCCTTTAATTACATGTCTTCCCCAACCCTACCTCCATTCTTCCAATCTTCTTACACTTTACATTCTCCCTGTACTCTGGGATCCAGTGACACTGGCCTCCTGGCTGTTTTTTGAAAAAAAGACACCAGATGTTTTTACTGGATGTTCTCCCATGAGTCATCCTTACCTCCTGGCTTCCATGGCTTCCTTAAAGTGCCAGTTGAAAATCCTGCCCTTTACCTCAAACTTTTCCTGGATCCCCTTAATTCTAGCATCTTCCCTCTTTTGATTATTTACATGTGACCTGTATATGAGTTATTTCCATATTATCTCCCACATTCAGCTGGGAGCTCCTTTTGCCTATCTTTGTATCTCCAGACCTTAGCACAGTGCCTGGCACACAGTAGGAACTTAATAAATGTTGACTGACTTCCTGACCTTTGGAGTTGATATTACACCAAAGTCTATGTGAACAGTGCACCCCTATGTGTTATGGAGGAAGTACTGGTGCATAAGAGATGGCTATGGAAAGTCAATGAGGACAGAAGATTTTTTTTTTCCCTTGAGGGAAGGCACATATCAATTCTGAGTAGGTCAGGAACATATTCATGAACTCTCTTAGGAAGTGGAAAGTACTGGGAAAGATAGTCAGCAATTCTTTTCCTTCTCAACAGCTACCTTGACCTTGACAGAAATCTCTCTCCTGGAACTAACTTTCAGGGCCCCTATTTCTGGAACTCCACCATCCCAATTTGACTCTGTGGTTTGCCCTAGGCCACACTTCTCATTTGAGTCTTCTGCATTGGAATACCAGTAACATGTTTTGCCTGTCACTTACAGTACTTGATATATTTCTCTGTCTCTGTCTCTCTCCTTGCTTCCCTATCTCTGAAACCCCCAGTTGCTTACCAGCACTCTATCCTTGGAAACGACTGCCTGTCTTTTGTATTTAATTTTCTGTGTACATGTTGCTTGTCCTAATAGAATGCAAGCTCTTTGAGGTCAGGGACTGTTTCCTTTTGGTCTTTGTAGCCCCAGCACCTCCCATAGCATTTGGTACTAAACGACCTCAGCTCAAATGGTACAAGGCTTTTCCTTTTTCTCTTTCTGTCTTTCTCTCTGTGTCTTTCTCTCTCTTTCTGTCTCTCTCTGTCTCTGTTTCTCTGTCTCTCTCTTTCTCTTTCTGTCTCTGTTTCTCTGTCTCTGTCTCTCTCTCTGTGTCTTTCTGTGTCTTTCTGTCTCTGTTTCTCTGTCTCTGTCTCTCTCTCTGTGTCTTTCTCTCTGTCTCTTTCTGTCTCTCTGTCTCTGTTTCTCTGTCTCTGTTTCTCTCTCTGTCTCTGTCTCTCTCTTTCTCTGTCTTTCTCTCTCTCTGTCTCTTTCTGTCTCTGTTTCTCTGTCTCTGTCTCTCTCTGTCTCTGTTTCTCTGCCTCTGTCTCTGTCTCTCTCTCTCTGTCTCCCCTACTTCTCCAAACTCCCCTCCAATTATTTTGTATCAGTATATTAATTTTGTCTGCTTTCTCAGCCCCTCCCCCATCACCCAAACACAACGCAAACTCCTTGAGAGTAGGAATTGTTTCCACTTCTTTCTTCTCTATTTTCCCCTTACGTGTCGATGGCACCTTGGAGGCCCTTAGACGCATATTGATTGACTCCTGCCTGCTTATCAAGTGCAGTGAGTGAGCTGGCTTACATTTTGGAATTTTATCAGGTCCTCATAAGATAAATTTAGAATTAGATCTTTAGGCTAAGAAAAACCCTTTGTTTTGGTCCTAAAGACATCAATCTGCCACACTGAAGTATTTCCCATACCAATTAATAAGGACTTTTAACAATAGACAAAGTCTTCTTTACAAGCTTTGAATTCCATGATAAGATTAATTCTTCGGGTTCTGTGTAGACACACCTCTGGACTCTTTGTGGCCATTTTATGTATCCCCAAAGGCAGTGTCTATAGTGGAACTAGATTCCCTGTGTGTCAGAGGACCTGTATTCTAAGGCTAGTTTTGCAGTGTAGTATTTTACTACCTTAGTGACCTTGGGCATATCATTTAAATTGTATGGACCTTTGTTTCATCATCTGTGAAGGGAGTTCAAGTAGATGATATTTAAACTATAGCCATGCTTTTGACTTTAATAGGGTTGGTATTACAAAACACAAATTCATCCTCTCCCATCACTTACCTAATATAAGTTTTCCCCTATGGAAATGAATCTAAGATTTTTGTGAATTTTGTAAAGCTTCATGGGATATTAAAAGGATATAAGACATCTTTCTCTATATACCAGTCATTGATTTTGTTTTCTTGCATTCTGAATATTCTGGCAAAAACCATTTCTTACCAAGCAATGATCAGGCCAAGAAAGCTTTCAACAATCAGTATTCGATACTGTTAAAAGCCCAGGGAAGATATTGCAGTTGTCATTTTTTAATGCCCACAAAATTTTAATAATTGTGTTTTGGAAAGATGGTAATGACTGAATAAATGCCTGCTAAATTGAAAGAATTTAATTATTTTTGTTTTGTTTTGCCTTTTTTAAAGAAATTCTAATGATCTTGGAAATTGCAAGATCATTTTGACATTAGTTCATATAGTAATTTTTTTTTTACAATGGCTTACATTTTGATATTGGAACTTCTAAAAAATGTTAATAAATAAAAGCCTTAAACAAATTTCTACCCATTGAAACAATGGACATCTGTGGGTGATCTATTGGCTCTTCTTTCCAGAATTAGTTTTCGAAATCAAAGATTTCAATGGACAAGGTACAGAAACAATAACAAAAACTCTAGCCAGAACATTCTTGCATTTCCACTTTGCTAATGATATTCATTAGAGAGAATGTCTAATAATTATTAGAATGAGGAGAATGATGGTAATGTCTGGGATCAATAAAATGGATTGTCAATATAAACTGTGACTGAATGACTCAGGGCTACTTGGCAACTCAAGAAACCCACTTCATACGCCACGTGAAGCCTGCTACTCACACATCAGTAGTTTGGTATGATGGGGCGTGGCATTATTATGTGTCAGAACCTTTCTTCACCCCACCAACAAATAGTCAAATCCACAACGACTCCATCTTCCACTTGGGATCAGTTTCCTTGTTTTGCTCATATGGAGCATGTGTGTTCTGCTAGGAATGCAAAGCAGGTGCTCTATTAATTCTCTGTGACTCTGTGTCATCCAGTACTAGGAACTGCACCTGAGATGCCTTGACTACTTGAAATGACAAGTTTCCCAGGATCTCCAGGCTCCAGCTGCCTAGAAGGAAGTCTTCTTAAGAGTCGAGTGTGATTGACTCTTTGTCAAGTCAACTCAAATTAACGAATATTTATTAAGCACCTACTTTGTGCCAGGCAGTATGGTAAGCACTGGGGATACAAAAAAAGTTCCTTCTCTCAAGGAGCCCATAATCTAATGGGTGTGAAAAGGACAAACAATTATAAGATATATACAGGATAAATTCTTGGGAGATAGTGTATGGAAGGCAGCTAGGTGGTTCAGTGGATAGAGCACCAGGTTTGGAAATCTGGCCTCAGAAACTACCTAGCTTGTGATCCTGGACAAGTCACTTAACTGCTGTTTCCCTTAATCCACTGGAGAAGGAAATGGCAGACCACTCCAATACCCTTGTCAAGAAAACTCCATGGACAGTATTGGCAAGCTATGAATCATGGGGTCATGAAGAGTTGGCCATGAATGAACAACAGCAGTGATATATAGAAGGGGGGATACTCAAACAAAGAAGTGACAATTTATTTCCTTTTCTTTCATGTGGGAATGCTGCCTTGCTGGAAGCTTGGGCAAAATGCTACTTGAGAATTACCTGACCACTAACTTGTTCTGGAGGGAGTGAGAATAAGAATGTCAGAATCCAAAACAATAAAATGAAATAGATTTAAGTTTTTCTTTGAAAATTAACTATTCTGACAGATTCTAATATTTGTACTTTTCCTCTTGTCTGTGGTGGGAGTGGGGAGATTGGTTGTTTTGGGGTTTTTTTTGCTAATTATATTACCTCTTGTTTCAGTTAATTTGAGTGCTTCTTATGAAAGCAGAAGTTGGAAGAGATTGGTCATAGCAAAAACCCAATCATTATCTTTTAAAAATAGCACCTTTCTTCCTCAGAGCTCACACACTATCAGGATGGACCCTATAATCAAAAGCTTGCTCGCACACATTCTGAAAGAACACTTCATCATCTTGTTGTCTCCCTAAAACATTATCCAAACCATTAGTGCTGGGCACTTTATGTGATTCTTTATAATGTTAACTAACCTATTCTCAATTAACCTGTCTTCTCTTTCAGTACAGATGGCAAACTTGGGCATTGTTGTGCTGTGGAAAGAAACTGGCTCTGAAGTCAAAGTTTCTCTGTTCAAGACTTAACCAATGCTGTATATTAGTAATAATTTGTGTGACTTTAGGCAAGATTCTTCCCTTCCTTGCCACCCAGTTATATTATTTTTATTCGGAAAGAGTTGGACCATATGATCAATCAGCAGGAATTAAGTACTTACTGTATGCCCAGACAGGCACTGTGCTAACATCTTTTCCAGACCTAACTCCCATGATTCTATGACGTGTTCAGATCCAATTTTGGACAATACTGGTCTTTTTAGACCCTAGACTTCAACTGTTTTGGGGGGTTTTTGTTAACTTGGTTTTTGTTTCCATATGTGATATCTTCCCACTTTGGGTTCAAGTTCCCCAACCACTCCCACTCCCCTTAACCCCTACTGTTTGCTTTACCTAGCCACCTCTCTGAAAAGATACTTGTGAAATTGTTGCTCTACTTCCTTTGTTTCCCCAAAGATGACTAATGACATCACAGGCCGATATCTTGATTCCAATATGAATTAGAATTCACGAGGCAGAATCACACCAAGTCACTCTTTCTTCCAGAGTCCAGTGGTAGGAGAGAAATCAGGACTAGAGAAGGCCCAGGAGGCAGGGTCTTGAAATCTTTGATGTCTGACCAAGCTCAGCACTTG
This sequence comes from Bettongia penicillata ogilbyi, assembly GCA_023548195.1. Classification (NCBI taxonomy): domain Eukaryota; kingdom Metazoa; phylum Chordata; class Mammalia; order Diprotodontia; family Potoroidae; genus Bettongia; species Bettongia penicillata. The sequence continues at coordinate 1,081,624 of JAJHZJ010000391.1, forward strand.
CTTCAGCCACTTTCATGGTCTTTTGGAACAAATTGTGCTTCTCCCCTGATGCAGGAAGCCTTCACATGCTTGGGGCAGACATCCCCTTAACTCACAGGCAGGTCTGAGGCTTTTAGCAGAGTACAAGCCAAATCGATTCATTGATAGGAAATTATATGTACACAGAAAAATAAATAAAGACTAAAGAATGAGGGAAGAGGCTCTGAACCTGGGGATTATGAAAAATATATCTCTCTATATATCTATACACTCACATATATAGATATATATATGTAGCTATATTTCCACATAATTAATTTCCTATTCCTTTTATTTTGTTCATAAAAAAAACCTTTATTCTGAAAACATCATATACTTTACCAGATTGTCAATGGGATTCAGGAGACAGAAAAAGTTGGGGATCCTTGAATGAGATGTTCTGAGGTCCTTTCCGACTTTAAATTCTAGGACCCCAAGGATTTAAATTTCTGATCCTATATTTATCAGCTGAGGTGGTTGAGGCAAGTTACATGACCTTCCTGAGCCTCAGTATTCCCATCTGTAAAATAGGGATGATATTATATTTTTGGCCTTAAAGTGCTACATAAGCAATTTTGGTTCCCTTTTTCCTGTTGTTTTTTAAATTGGGAGACAGAGAAAAAAACAAGCCTCCTCATGTTTGTGTGTGTTGGAGACAAATGAGATAGGTCCGCATCTACTTTGTATATATTTTATCTGTATTTCTTTAGCGATTTCTGGTCGCTTCCATTAGAATGTATGTAAGCTCTTAAAAGGAGCGGGCTGTTCTTATGTTTGTCTTTGTATCCATGCTCTCTATAAATACTAGTTATTCCTCGTCATCATCACCACCACCTTCATTAATGTTATTTTTAGAGAACACCGTAAGCCCTATATACATGTTTACAATTACTGTTTCCCCAGCGCTTAGCCCAGAGCCTGGTTCGAGGCAGGCTGCTATGTAAACGTTTTTGTTATTCTTGTGTATCCTATCTCTCCGCGGAGATACTGGAGTGGTTTGGCCATTTCCTCCTTCAGCTCCTTTGACAGATGAGGAAACTGAGGCAAACAGGACTAGTGACTTGTCCAGGGTCAGCCAGCTGGGGAGAGTCAGGCCAGATTTGGGCTCCAGAAGGGGAGGCTCGCTGCCTCCAGCCCGGGTCTCCGTCCTCAGCGGCCCCTATGTACATATCAGCTGCTATGTATCAACATCTTGTTACCGTTACTATCTCCAGCGCTTTGCGCAGAGCCTAGCCGTGGTAATCCCTAAACGCTCTCGTTCTAGGGGCGCAGACACCCCTCGGGAAGAGCCCCAGGGGATTTGGCGGTGGTGTGGAAGGCGGGGGCGGGGTGACCCCGGATGGCCGGTGACCCCGCCCGACGCGATCACTACACACCCACACAGGACCCCTCCCCCCCACCCCCCACCCGCGAGCTAAGGGCCGACCAGTGCAGCCGGCGCCCAGAGCGCACGCGCACCGCCCGCCCGAGCCGCGCAGGCGCACAACCACCCCCCGCTCCCAGCTCGCGTTCCGCCACGCTCGCCATGGCGGCCCGGCGGACCTCCCACTAGCCCCGCCCCTCTGTGACGCGCCGGGGGTCACCTGACCCGGCTGCGGGGCTTCGGGGACAGAAGGGAAGTCGTTGCGGCCGGAGGGGCACTTCGGAAGCCTCGTCTCCGCCGTCGCCTCCTCGGTCTCCGCCGCCAGAGCCCCCGCCGCCCCGGGCCCGTCGGACCCGTCGTAGCCCGCTCCCCTTCCCCGGCCCTCCCTGCCCCGCACGATGCCTTCAGAGAAGACCTTCAAGCAGCGCCGGACCTTCGGTAGGTCCCAGCGCGGCCGCGGCCCCGGACCCGGGAGGCCTAGGGCGGGGGAGGGGTGCGGGGAAGCCAGGCCGCCTCGGTTCCCGCCCCCCTGCTCTCCAGGCCCGGGCCGTGGGGGTCTCGGCCTGTGCCGGGCCCGGGCCCCTTCCCCGACCAGGGTCCTCTCCCTCGGAAGTCTCCAGTTTGCCCGTCGCTTGCCCGTCGCTGCCCCCTCGCCCCCCGCTCTCAGCAACGGCCGTTTCCTTGGAGCTTGGGAGCTCGGGGGGACCCCGGGCCGGGGCTGCGCGGCCTGTGCGAGCCGGGGTCGCCCCCCGACGGAGGCCCCTCCCGGAGAGGGGGAGGGGAGGGGGGTCGCTTTTTAGTCTTTCCTTTTTCTTCCCTTGGGAGTCCAGCCACGGGGGCCGAGGGGGGATCCGATCCGCGGCGGGGCGGGGGGGTCGTGCCCGACGGCTGCGAGCCCTCGAGGCCTGGCGCCCGGCCCTGCCGCGGTGGGAAGTTGACAAAGAAAACCGAGCCGGGGCGTGGTGCCGTGGTACCGGACCGGGCCAGCCGGAATTGTCAGGGAGTGTTCCGGCCGGGGGGGCCTGGGACTGTCTCCTCCGTGTAGTGGCCAGGAGCGTCACCTTTAACGGTCCTGGGCTGGACCTCGGCCCCTGGGGACCTGACTGGCCCGCGGTGAGCAGTCACTTCGAAGGCAGGTGGTCGGACCCCCCTCTCCCCGCCCGGATAATTGGGAAACGTTTGAACAAAATAGATGAAAATGCGCGACAACTTAGAGGATGTTAATTTGGTAAGCCCATCCTGCGGCCCCAGAGGCACCTGTTTCCCTTTGAATTTTGACACCTCTGACCTAGAGCAGTGTGGGTTATGTGACTTGCCCATACTGTTACAGTTAGGCCTTGGGTTATGAAGGCCTTGCCGAAAAACTGGGGAACAGTCTTAAGAAACTTGGAAGTCAGACTTTTGACCAACCATAAAAACAGGATGGTTTGGACCCCCTGTCAAGCTTTTTTTTACAGGTTAAATTTTCAACAGGTAGTTTGTTTCATATAGTTAACTAATATCTTGAAAAAGTGGCAGGAATATCATAAAGATAGCAGTCTTTGAGTTGGTAAGTGTAACAGCTGATGACATTCTGTTGAAGGTTGAAATAAACCCTTTGTTTTGGTCACTAGTTGTTACCTACCAAAGGATGCTTTGTTGTGAAAGTACTGTAGTGGCCATTGTGCCTTTTTAAAATGAAAATCCTTAAACACACACAGCCTTGCAGGCTGTATTTTCTCTTTGTGTCTGAAATTGGGCTCCTATTTTTAGCTCCCAAAGTAACTTAAGTCATCCATACTGCATCCATGCATTCCCTGCAGATCTGACTGGAATTGGAAACCATACTTTAGTTCACCAGGGGCTTAAAAATGAAAAGTCTTAATTACAGTGTTTGCTGTAATAGAAAATAATGAAAAAAAACAATGGTAGTTGGTACTTTTTGAGTGAGGCAATTTGTGCCATAAACAAGAGGCCATGCTGAATATAAAATGCATGTGAATCCTTTATTACCACCTTAGGTTGTAAAGCTCTTAGACAACTGGGGAGTTTAGTTTGTTTTGTTTTTTGCCTTTGTAGTGTGTTTGGTACTTAGTAGGAGCTTAATATGTTTGTTTACTGTCTGACCTTGAAAGTCACTTCTTCTGATACATTAGGAAGACTTCTTCAGTGTTTTCAGTTACACAAGGAAAGTGAATTGGATACAGTATGTCCACTTTTGTCTACTTGGGTTTTGAAGAGTCAAGAGAAAGCTCAGCATTTGGTTGATGATATGCAACCTTTAAAAATTAATAGGATGATTGCAATCCTATTAAAAAAGCATTTAATTTTTTTTTGTGCTTGGAGCACAAAACAAAACTTGACCTTTCAACCTCCTGCCAAGCTCCAAATAGCTCCTAAAAGAGGATTGTGAGTTAGCAGGGTCAACACCTGACTTCGTTAGAAATTATCTTCTTTGACCTTAATGTTATTACTCAGCACTCAGAAGAGATGATCTCTAGAACAACAATTAGATATATTCTGTTTGTCTTCAAACCGATTGACTCTCCATCCCCACCCCCAGTTTTTCTTTGACTTGTTCTATTGGGACTGAGTGTCTCATGCAAGAAAAGCCAGCAGATTTCATCCATCCCTCTTTGGGTGGAGCTGAAAACGTCAGCAGCTCTTGGCTCTCAAATCTCTGCTTTCCCATTCTCCTGTCAGCAACCTCAGTCACAGGTATTAAATTTTATCCAGGACATCAGCCAAACAGCTAGTTACTACTGCAACTCAGGCTGTCAGAAGCAGTCTTATTTATGGATCCAGTCTAATTTTGAGTGTAACACACATACATGGAGGTTGTGGAACTTTGGTTCATTTGTAATAGTCTTCATGTTGGTCTTGGGATTTGGGTATGCTAAAATTTACTGACTGCCGATTTTGCTTCAGTTGGAAATAAGTTGTCTATGTCTCAGCTCCCTTTATTATATTATAGCAGGTTTGTTCCATAGCTCATTTTTCTGGAACTTTTTAAAAGGCTCTTCTAATAGCTTTCTAGTTGAAGTATCAAATATCACTTAATGGCTAATGCTTTTCTTTAAACCCTGATGGTGGTAAATTTGAATCCAAGGGCTAATTATTTTGTGGGATTTGTAGTTGTCTGGCTTGTAGTAAATTGATTCCTCAACTAGAGGAATCTTCTAAAGCCTAACACACTTAAGTGCACACAACTGAGCTCAGATTGATTCACTTCCCCCACAATAGATGAGATTAATGCTGTTAGGAAACTCGTGGACAGAACCACTCATATTCTGCACTTTTATGGTTAATCAGGTAGCAGAACCTGGGCAAAAATATGTAACAATAAATATTTCACTTTTGTCAGTAGCTCAAATTATATTATTTGCCTGCAGATCACAAACTCCATATTTAAACTTCCAAGGGTTTTGAATTGGTTACTTGATAGTTTAGCTGTGTGCAAATGTCTTCTAAAAATTTTGATAAATTGTACTTGGAGCCAGCAAATTTGCATTATGTCACCTACACTTTATTGATGCTCCCTCATCCTTTCACTGTCCTGTTTTACTTAGTATAGCTCAGGTTTGAGTTTTGGCATGTTTGAAACTCTTGGAAAGAGGAAAGCATGTCTTAAACATACACACTAATGTGAATGTCTTGCATATTTAGTGGAAAATGTGGGTTTCTGTCCCAGGGTCAATAAGAGTCTTTTAGGTGGGACTGCATTGCTGCCAAGACTAGTAAACAGTTCTTGAAACTGAGCTATCACCCAGTCAATGTTCTGGACATAGTTTCCTTCCAGCAAGTGATTTTTTTATAGACAAGATCTTGGAAAACACTTGGGGTGTGGTTAAGTAGAAAGAGGCTTGAATTTATTTGCAAAGAACCTGGGCTCTTCCAGATGTTACCCAGGTGACCTTGGATAAGCTATGTCTTTGATCTTTTGTAAAATCAAGGGTGATGGACTAGAGAACCTCTAAAACTTCGTCTTCAGTCTGTGATCCTAATAGGGAGTATCATCCCTGGTGAAATTAAGTGGTAAGGAAGTTTTGTATGAATTATATTTCATTTCATTTGACATGTGCTAGGAGGGTTTAAAGGAAATCTGTCTTGAATCCTTTGTAAAAGTAAGAAATCTTTGTAATATGAAGAACTAGTCTCTGATTTATCTGGTAGTTGGGCTTTTTGAAATTTTTGAGAGGGGGTGGAGGGGGAAACCACAGAACAACTACTTGTTATGGATCATTTGGTTGAATGTGTATTTGAGATATTTTTGTTAAATGAATCATGAATTTATAGGACGTAATATACCCACTTGCAGAAAAATCATTTTAGTCTGCAAAGGCTCCATCCAGCGAAAACCAAAAGAAGAAAAACCTGACAATGTAAAAAAGACGCAAGCATGTGCTCTTAGCATTAGGCCCATTTCCTGATTTAATTTAGAGCTTCCTTGGTTGCAGTTCTGTCCTGTACAGTCTTAATTTTGTTGCAGATCTAGCAAACAGAGCATTGATTGATAAGGAAAGTTGAGTCAGGGAAGGTGAGTTCCTAGTTCTGTTACTCTATCATCTTAAAGTCAATTCTATAAAATGGGGATTAGTTATTTCTGCCTCTTCTGATTTGTATCAGCATTACAAAGCATTAAACCAAAAAAAAAAACTCTAGTTGTGAACTGATCCAGCCATTCTGGAGAGCTGTTGGAATTATGCCCAAAGGGCTATAAAACTGCATACTTTTGATCCAGCTATACACTGCTAGGTCTGTATCCCAAAGATCCAAAAAAAGGGAAAAGGACTGATTTGTACAAAAATATTTATAGCAGCTTTTTGTGGTGGCTAAGAATTGGGAATCAGAGGGATGTTCATCAGTTGGGGAATGGCTAACCAAGCTGAGGTGTACGATGTAACATAATTTTATTGTGCTATAAGAAATTAACAAGCAGGATGATTTCACAAAAATCTGGAAAGACTTACATGAACTGAGGCTGAATGAAGTGAGCAGAACCAAGAGAAAGCTGTGCCCAGTAACAGCAATATTGTTTGATGAAGAACTGTGAATGATTTGGCTATTCTCAGAAATATAGTGATCCAAGACAATCCCAGTGAAGTATACTATTTGCCTCCAGAGAAAGAACTGATACTGAACTACAGACACAAGCATGCTATTTTTCACTTTTTTTTTCATTTTTTTTCCTTTTATTCAAGTCTTCTTGTACAGAATGACTAATGTGGAAATGCTTTACATGACTGCATTTCTGTAACATCTGATTGCTTATTGCCTCAGACAGGGAGGAGAAGGGGATAGACCTTAAAACTTTAAAAAAATTGAAAAAGAATAATTTAGCAGCATGGAAAACTCTGATGTGTAGCCCTGACGTAAAAATGTTAGAGATTCATGGAGATAACCAACATCCTTTTAAGTACTTCTTGGAGAATTATTGGACTATCAGTTATTCAGACATTAAATTAGGAGGATAGCAGTTTGGCCACCTAAACTGAGAAGGGGAACTTTGATAGAGAATTGGTAATTTTGGGAAGGTGGTACATGCTGAAGTAGGGCAGAGATAGGGAAGACAAATACAGATTGCTTATATTTAAAAATGGGTGTAGAGTGCTTTCCCCCTTCTTTTTCATGACCTCTTGTGCTGAAGACCAAAAATGCAGTGGTTTAGTGGTATTAACACTATGTATGCCTTAACTGTATTTTGGGTTGAAAGGTTTTTGTGAGTTAGCCTAGTATTCTTGGGGAGAAAGTACATTGAGTTCCATGGGACACATTTGGAATACATTCCTTTCATAAGTTGAGACTGCTAGTAAAATGTAAAAAAGTAGACTGTGAAGATGGCAATGTGAACAGATTTTAAGAGATTCCATGGTGAATGTCCTTGAGTCCAGTGCCCCTTCTACTCCTGAATGCTTCAGAGGTGGTGGCCCTAAACCTGGCAATTTCTGAGATCAGGGTTGACGTTTTTATATCCACTCTATTGCTTATCACAGGGTTGAGGACCATAGATAGTAGGCATGAAAATAAATTCTTGACTAAATCAAGGAGGATATTTTGCTCCTGGCAAACTACACATTTTGCTTTGGCCTCTTAATTTACTTTAACTACTGGATTATACTACTTAAACCCAAACATTGATTAGCTTCTTTATGCCTTTCTTCTTCCTCCTAAAAGATTTACTTGTTTTTCTTAAGGGTTGTTTATTAAAAAACAAAAAACTAGAAACAGCAGGAGAAAATTTTTTTGAACTTTCTATGAAATCTAGAAAGGATCCCTCTTGAGACAGGATTTACTAGGATTGACACATTTGCTGGAAAATTGAGCACTGGAAAATAGGGAGAACAGCTTGGTCCTTGGGGTTTGGATGGTTTTGCTTTTGTGTCCTGCCTTTGGAGGACAGGTACTTGGCCCATCTCTCTCCTTTGTCTCTACTTATCCTGCCTTTCTCCATATGCCAAATGTATAGGTAGTTTGAATACTAGGTTGTTGGCCACTGCCATCGTACAGAGCAGGTGAGGGACCCTGAGTTTCAGGATTAGGACATGTATGGGTATGATTAAAGACAGTAAACTTACCTACATGTCTTGAACCTTCAGTGCCATCACTTAATTCCAATGGTTTTTATTTTCTTTGCAGAACAAAGAGTGGAAGATGTGAGACTTATTCGAGAGCAGCATCCTACCAAGATACCGGTAGGTAAAGTTTCTTTGTTAGAGAGGAAAGTATGCTTTTTCAAAGTTACGGTCTAGAGAGAAATTATCAGAGACTTAGGATGTATTTTGATAAATATGTTAATATCTCACAGTTGTAAATTTTTTAATTTTTAGAGAATCATGTTCCATTAATATAGGAATGTTTATGTTTCATTATTCACTTTTGGGTTTCAGGGGTAAAGGAGTTAGGATTAGTGAAAGGAGAAAATGGGCCAGCAATGGTACACTGAACTTATGTGAGGTGGCTAACTTGGTACATGATTAGTATTAGGGCTTCTACTTAAAACTATTTTTTAAACTCTTCCCTCTCAATAGAAGTATCTTGTGTTTGGTTTCCTTTTAGGAGATAAAGAAAAGGTATTATCCTATGGATTCTAGCACAGGGGTTCAGTTCTTAGGGCACTGAGGGTTCTTAAGCAACATCTTTAGGCTGACTAATGATCCACAAATTCCACCTGGCCTACCTTCCCTCCGAAGGGAAGTATTCCAAAACTACATTAAACTACTTAAAACCCAAACATTGATTAGCTTCTTTATGCCTTTCTTCTTCCTCCTAAGATGTATTCCGAAAAAAGCAAAACAAAAGCTGTGACCTACTGGTTGCCTTACTAATTTGTTTCATGTAGCAAGAGGGCTAGGGAGAAGGAATGTTAATAAATTGGGGAAGAACTTGGGGATGGAGAGAAAATTTTGATTGGTCTCATCATTCTGCCAGGTGAATTTCAGTCTTTTTTTTCTTTTGTACTAGGAACCTCCTCCAACAAATCCTGTTCTTCATTATTTTTATATTAATTTTCAGACCTTGGAGGATCTTTATGATAAATTGCCCTGAGTTTCAAAAGGGAGGGGGGAACCTGCAAACTCTGCTTGTAGAATGTGAGCTTCTTTTCACTGTCTTTGTACGCTTAGTTCCTAGTACATAGTTAAGTAGGTGCTGAATCATTCTTTGTTGATGAACTTGACTTTAATTCATGGCACAGTGGATGAAAGGAAGCTATTATTTAAGGGAGAAGTATATAACAAACTTAATTTCCTGCCCATTTTTGGATAGGTTTGCTAAACCGGCAGATAAGGGCACTTTGGTAGATTAATGGTTGGAAATGAAATCCATCTGAGATTTATCCCCTGACTCTAGATGTTACCTTTCTACTTGACCCTCCCGTCTTTCCTTGATACTATGGACTGACAAGTTTGCCTGAACTAATTTGTTTTAGATTTTTGGGGAAAAAGTGTTGATTGTTGGGGGGAAAAAGCATTGATTTACTTTCTTCCTGCTTTTCTTAAGGGTAGGACTATTTAAAAAATAAAAAGCTGGACAGATGCAGCAGGAGGAAATTGCTTGGAGCAATCTGATTTCAAACGAATTCTTCTAGAATCTAGAAGACTGCCTGTGGGGTAACAGTCTGGAGACCTTTCTCAACTCCTTTTACACTAAATATACAGATATGAAATACAGCCTTATTGCATTCACTGCAAGGGAGTTCAGTTTCTCTACTTTATAACAAGCAGAGGCCTGCTCTGGAGAAGGATGCAGTTCTAGAGTAACAGAATCATCAGTAAAGTTCCTTCTAAAGTAAAAATATCTTAACAGTAAATCAGTTACTAAAGTGTTTGAACAGTGACTTGGAAGAACTGAACTTGTACTGCAGAGTAGACTGGAGCCAGCCAGTCAGTTGTTTATTGTGTTGTTCACATTAGTTCTACAGATTTTTCTGAAGTTTTGTGTATATAATGTAAAGTCCACACCCCCACAGCAGGGAAGTACACATGTACTAATAAGGTTCCTGTTTATATTTTTTTTGTGAATATTAACATTTCTTTCATCAAAGCCCCTTCTGCTACATTTAGAATTTTTAGTGTCTTGTTAAATGAGTGTTTCGAGTTCTTTAAGAACCTTAGGCATTATTTTGACTTGGCTTAAGCCATGACAATTATCCATGTGTTCTATCCTTGACAATCAATAGAATAGGTAACAGATGTGCATTACAGGCATTAATCTTCACAAAGTTATAAACATAGAAGGCACTTTTTGGTATACATTAAAGCAACAATACAACAGTTTCCTTTTTAAAAACTTTTTTCCGTACTTTTTTTCCTTCCTCTAGGTGATAATAGAAAGATACAAGGGCGAGAAACAACTTCCTGTACTGGATAAAACCAAATTCCTTGTACCAGATCATGTCAACATGAGTGAGCTAATCAAAATAATTAGGTATTCAGTAATCCTTTTATGTATTCTTTTATATGCTAGATGGTTAAGATTCAAATGAGCTCTCACTAGTTTTCCAACTAGATATTTAGTTTCCTCATGTCTGCAAAGTTCAAGAATTGACTAGCTTTGGGCCATAAAAAATGCGTGTTATAGTCTGTTAGGCTGTAGACATAGTGTAGTGTTCTGTATTATTCCTCTCCCCTCCCATTTACCAGAATAGCAGCTGAAATTTAAAAGTATTTTAATTTAGAGGAGTGGTCTCAAACTTAAATAGAAATGAGGGCCACTGATTTGTACATAAGGGTCCTGTTGACTTAGTTTTGAAATGTAATGTTATCTATGTACCTTTTGTATTTCATTTTTTGTTAAGTAATTCTCAGTTACATTTTTAATGTGATTGGGGCCACACTGCTTTGGAAATGTTGTGGGCCACATGTTTAAATCTGGTTTAGAGGACCTAGATTTAGTTATCTAAAAGCCTTAAATTCTTAATCTTAAAATCACTCTTCCTCCCTTTTTCAATAGAAGGCGCCTACAGCTGAATGCTAATCAAGCTTTCTTCCTACTGGTGAATGGACACAGCATGGTGAGCGTTTCAACACCTATTTCTGAAGTGTATGAAAGTGAGAAGGATGAAGATGGATTCTTGTATATGGTATATGCCTCTCAGGAGACATTTGGAAAGAAATCTTCGGTGTAAGACCTAATCACAAGCTTCTATACTAGAATTTTTTAAGCCCTCACCTAGGAAAAAAGGGATGTTACCAACTGAGATTGATCAGTTCATCTAATCACAGTTCACCAAAGTAGAAGTATTACCACCTTAGGGGTTTTTAGTAAGTTGTCTCTTGTATTACATGCATACATAATAATACATGTTCAATTCCAAAAGCATATACAGTACAGCTTTGGAAAACTCCTATTTCACCTAGGATATCTTGTTTTTAAGTTTTAGGTTTAGAAACGTACCTTGCATTCTAAATTGCCAATAAAATGGACATTTGAATTGCTGTAGTGACTTTTTTTAAAAACAGGAATTTCAATTCCAGTGGTAACCTTTAAGCATTTAGTGAAAAAAGTCTTTGTTCATGGAAACTGCTAATTTTTATAGGAAGGTTTCTCTTTAACTGTATCTTTAAGTAGGCTTGTCAAATGTCATATCTATTTTTTTAACGTCCATTTACCATCAATGGTTGCAGCAAAACAGGGTAAATGGGGGGCAAAAAAGTCTAGCTTATTCTGGAATTGATGCATAGATTCCAACTTAATAAACCACCAACTTTCTTGCTGTTACTTGTTTTCTATATAGTCATACAGAGAAACACCATGGATTCTATGGGTAAATCAAACGATTTCTTTTAAATGCTTGGCTTCCAAAAAGTTCCTGAGAACAGAGGGATGGTGTTTCTTTTATTACAGATTTGCTCTGTTTAAAGACTCTCAAATCAATGACTATTTCATTAAACACTTTCACCAGAATAAGTCTTTGCTGATGCAGTTAGAAACTACATCCTGGAACTTTGGAGCATTAATTCATTTTGCACTCCCTTGCACCTTTTGCGTTAGGTCTGTGTAGTCTGATTTGTTATGTTTTAAGTGAAAAAGTAACTGCTTTACTAAAATACTTTATTAAAATTTTAACTGTAAGCATACTTCAGCTATCACTGTTAAGCATAAAAACCCCTCCAACCAGTTTACGTGCATGTCATTTTGTGAAGGAGAATGTAGCAAAGGGGTAAAAGCTGCTTTCAACAATGTCAGTTTATTTAATATCTTGAACAAAGGACTATAAGTGCTTCCTGCTACTTGCATGGGGTTGACAACTTGTTTTCAGTGTCACAAAATACGTTCATTGTTACACCATTTGGACTAAAGTATGTATGTAGCAGATCAGCTAAAATTACCCTTGTATATTTAGATGTGTGTGTAAAATATTACAACTGTTAGTGGAAGTTATTTACTGTAATGGAGAAAAGCAATATTACTGCATCTTGGCACTATAGTTAATAAATGTATACAATTTGTTTGCCTTTGTTCACCTTCTGCATGCATCTGTCCATAGTGCTAAATTTTCATGAGTGTGTTTTTACTGCATTGTAAATTCTTAATCAACCTGACTTGTTAGGTTGTATAAGATGTTCATGTTTAACGAAACACCTGACATCAATCTTGTAATTGCTGTGTGATCAGTAAGGTTTCTGTAAGATATGTTGCTTTTTTAATTTAATACAGTGCGGATAGGGATGAATTATATCCCAAATTAACCTGAGTGGCAGTTTTATTTCTAGGATGTGGTAAATAAATTTTGATCAGGTAGGGTAAAAAAAAAAAAACAAAGCTCAAAACTCAAACCAAGATAAAAGGGATTAATTTTTGTGAAAGGATTCTAGAATGTCACATGTTGTCCAAAATGTAGCATTTTCAACAAATATGTAAAAAAAGTACATCCTTTGAGTTGGATGCAGGATCCCAGGGTATTTCATGAGAACCCAAAGTATCAAGAAATCACTGCACAGTTTATGGAAGAGCAAAACAGTGGGGCCTGATTGTAGTAATGGGGAGAGGTGTGGGGATGACTGACCTTAACAAAGGTAATTGGAGAAAAAAAAAAAAAAAAGCAGAGGGAGAGAAGCGGGGCTAGGCACACATGAGCACCACTGTTCTTCTCCAGATCAATTCGAAATGAGAAAATGGCTCTTGGAGGTTAGTGGAAAATCCGAAACAGGTTCTACTAAGTTAGTAGCCCACTTATCTAAAAATCACTAGTGGAAAGTTTAATTACAATAACCAGTTTTAGCCCAGCTTTAACTGAGCCACAAAATTCATTCTGTGCCATAAAGATTAGGCACAGGATGTATGAGAGCTTCCTGATTACACTTTCCGACCTTGGCTATCCATAGTAAATAAGTAGCCATACCAACTTTTGGATTCCATACTCATAATGCCCTGTGTGTTATACCCCATAATATTTCAGCCCCATTCTATCCTAGGTAAATGTTAAAATCTGGTGAAACTGGTCCTCTGCTAAAAATCTCCAGAAACAGCCTGACGGACTATAAATCTAGGTTTTTCTTTTTTTTTTCCACTGTTATTTACTGATGGAAAAATGTACCAAATACAAGGAGTTAAGCCGTTAGGGTAAAGGTTTTCTTTCCAAGGCATTTAAGGGTGTTCTTTTCTACCACTGCTTCTTATAAAACTTATTTGGACTGCTTCATTTCCCATTTTCATAAAAGCCTGTTAACATTCCTTAATCCTGAGCTTCTGGAGGTCCAACCCATCTTGTGGTGGTATTTTGTATTCCTCTTCAGGAACTGAACTAGTTACTTTACACATCAAGTGACCAACAAGTAGCAGGAGAATCTCATTGGGGAGGGGAAGCAGGAAGACTACAAAGTTACCGGGTTCACAGCTTCCTATCAAATGCCTCTCCTTGAGGTTAGAGACTGCTCATATACACACTGGGCTGGACACCATCTTAGGTCAACTAGAGTGGTAACTTAGCTAATATGTATCTTGAGATTTCAAAGATGTTCTAGTAGGAACCCTGTTGAAAATTTAATGCCAGTTAATTAGCATTCCACTTGCAAATGTGAGGGAAGGGAAAGTTGTTCTTGGAGTCAGTAACTTGAAGACTTTTTCTGAAATGTCTTCTCAATGACAAGATCTAATTGAATGGCACACTAATCCTGTTTTTAATTTTTATTTTCAGTACATTAAATTTACTCATAAAAACATTCTAAAAATGTACAATTTTTCCTTTTTAACAAAGTATAATAAAACATAAAAACCCCAATAACAGAATACTTGACATTTACAATTCAAAATCAAATTAGCGGAATATTAAATATTTACAAAACTATATTTTTAAAAAATATTTATAAAGTTACATGCATTTTGTAGAATTGTGACAAAATAATGGCTCAAAAATGGGATAATTTTCCTTCATTCCTAACATAAAATTATGTCCGAGAGTCTGAAGTTTAACTTGTACTTGAGTACATAAGGTTTGCTTTCACATTCAGTACCAAATGCCTTTTGTGTATGAACTTATAAACATAGAAAATTTGATGAGGGCTGTTAACAATACACATGTTTATGTGGTTACATCTGGGGATTGATTGATTTACCTCTGCCCCACTCCCTCAAAGTTAATATTGTAGTAACATTTACCTTTGGCCTCAACCAGCACAGTATATATGAATATATCTACACACAACATGTGTGTACATATGTACATATATATGAATATTGCAAGTGTTAAACAGTTCACTATGCTCATTTTCATTAAGACCCTTGGGATTTTTTTTAAACAATTAAGCCTTCCTTCAAAATCCATGGCTTTCAATGTAAACTATTTGATTTGTTCTTTGGGACTAATCCACAGTGAACAACTCTGGACAACAAAACTCACTTATGCACAAGGACTATTTTTCTTGGTGAAAGTTGAGTAGGAGTATTTCCCCCTAATAATTAAGACTTTCCAACATATTAATGGCACCAGTTATATCAGTATGGAGAACTAGCAAGGCCAAAAAAAAGCCACTTATGCAACAAAATGGCAGGGAATTATTCACAACCAAATTTTTGGCAGGTGCTTGATAGTCTACTAACTTATTAAAAAAATGAAGATTGGAAGCCTATATACTGTGCTCAGAAAGATTAATGACTTGATATAGCTGAGTGATATTTTGGTAAAGTTACTACTACTGTGCCTCAATACATACAATTTGTAGTGTAAATGAACCATGTTGACCTCTTGCAATAAAGGATCTAGAGTTCTAAATATTTAATAAAAAATACTGAACCTATTGCCTTCTATTAACATTCTGACTCCTGGAATCTTTTGTAGGTTACAGACAATGCTGGTTTTATTCCCAATATTTCTAATCATAAGGTTTTTTTTCTTTTATAGAATTTGTAAAAGTGCTAGCTCCCATGTACTTAGTACTCCTCAATAACTAGAAAGCTTTAACACTTTCCAGTTTTCTATACTACAATGAATTTAAAGTTAGAACATAAGGTAGTTAACTGTTCTTCCTTTAAAAAAAGTATTTAAATAGTTGTTTTATCCCACACTGTATTCTACTTCAACCTGTACATTCCACTACCCTCAAACTCCCTTGTCTGTAGGAGCAGAAAAGGGTCAGGGTGGGGTGGAGTGGGGTAGTGGTGCTTGAAGCTTCTTTAATACATGACAGACATAACACAAAAAGTGGGCATTACCACTACCTACCTGGTTGTTTCAGCCACTCTGAGATTGAGACCACAATTTAAAGCAAGATACTAAGAACTTGAAAGGGTTATGTGATCTGTGCCTAAATAAGTAAATAATGAGGACTCTTGTAATGAAATGTAAAAATGCTGTATGGGCTTATCTATTTTTGGCTTCCTGATAGAAATTAATTGTAATACTGCTGGCAAATACTCTGAAGCCATAAAACATGGTAATTTGCTTTGGGAAAGCTCTCATGTGGTATTTTAACCATTTCTGCATTAAGAGTTCTGTTTACTCCTAAAATTTTCCTAAACTTAAAATGTCCTCATCTGACACAATGTACTGTAAACCCATTTTCAAACACAAGATTTTCTTTGAACATAGATACTACCGAACCAATTTGGGAAAACTGTCAAAACAATGAGCTGCTCAACTTCTGAATTTTATATTTGCAAATCAAATAATTTTTGTTTTAATTTTTTAAAGAACTGAATTAATACTTAAATATATTGGTTAATATGGACCAAACAAATCAGAATGGTAACAGACATTTAACTCCCCAGTACTATCCACTAAAAATACAACATACATAATTTTTTTTTTTGCTATTTGAGACATTTTCCAACAATGACACTGTTGAAAATAGGGTTTACTTAAATACAACTGAAATTTGAAGAATTTGTTTAAAAAAAAAAAAGTTAAAAATTTGGCTTCCAGCACACAGCTAGGCCATAGTACAAGGCCCTCAAAAAATATTAAAATCGTAAACATCACTGAAAACTTATGTCTTTCTTTAACATAGTATATATAACATGACAAGTTGTTCTACTGTCTAGAACTCTTTAAGGCAAAGTTGCATTGTGTCAGTTTTCATCACTCTCATGTTTAAGTTTTTTAAGTTTCCCAAGAAATCCAATGAAACATCCTCAAAATCATTAGCAAACATCGCAATTACTTCAATACTGTAATATGGTGTAGCATAAATAGAGCTGAACATACAGAGGTCTGTAGCTTCTACATTGCATAGAAATAAGAAACTAATAAAATCTTGTATGTATTTTTCACAGATTCAAATAACAACCTTTTTGCTTTGGTTTCCATGAAGCTGGGAAACTGACCTCCAAAAATTTGAAACAAATGTAGTATCACTGCCATTTCCTATTATTACAATGCCTCTACATTGGAATCAATTCTATGGTGTTTTGCTTTTGGCCTGAGGCTGAAATCCCAATTTCAGAATGGGCTGAACATTTTGAAATTTTCACAAATCTTTGATGGAAAAACCCCTGGATGACAATGCTTTGCCTTCTCAGTACATAATGGTGGTAGAGGTTTTTAAGCATTTAAGTCATATTGTAGCAGAAAATTATCTTTGTTCTCTAGTCCCTGGCTTTCAAACCAAGTGCTACCATTCCAATGGACAAAAATTTAGGAATCCATGGTGAATATAGTATTTCTCCACCTTGACAAAATTAGGTGCATTTTGTGGGGGCTCCTTCCAAGTCTTATCAATTCAAATGACAAGTTCTAGGTAGCAAACAGAATTAACTAGTCTAAAAGTAACAAAAGAGGTTGACAGGAAAACTTTAAAGTCTTTTGCTCATTAATTCTGAAATTGTGTTATTGTTGAAATATCTGTCTCAACACCTCTGAATCCTTTAGCAGTAAGCCTTGGGGTAGAAGTCAGCATTACATAAAATAACGGCTTGCAAAGTCTGCTAACAGTGTTCAGCATCAGGTTGGTTTCAAACTCATTTACAAAAGTAGTGTAGTTAACATGTCTCTGAAAGATGTTGTCCACGTCTAATAGGAACAGGACTCAACGCTGTTTAATGTGTTAGGAAAAAAAAATAGGTGTTCTCAGAGCCATTATGACCCCGGCGTCTCTGGGACTTGGACCCTTAGAAATTAAGTTCATTTTGCTGCTGGTCAGCGATTTCTACCTAATAAGTGTTGACAGTGTACATTTATGAACAGAAAAAGGACTGAAACTGCCACACATGTTTTACAGTGGGAAAGGAAAAAATAAGATTGCTTTATTTGTGTAGTCGGCCATGTAGCCTGCTGGTGCCAATTCTTTTAAGTGTGGGTCATCTGTCTCTTGCACTGGTCTCAGAAAACGCATTAACATTGTCTACCAAAACTGCAGAGATTTTAAATCATTTTACATTCTTCTGTAGTGCAATCCTTAAAAATCCCAGAGATTAGTGCCTGACCACTTTAGGAAAAAAAAAAAGTAGACATTTTACCTAGCCCAGGGGTGTCAGAGTCCGACTGGCGAAACTCCACTTTGAAAACTTCAACCTCCGGCTCTCAATTCAGATCACACGTAGCTGCCCTGGAATTATGTTTCAGCCTAGAAGGACCAATTACGGCAATGCTCTTCAGTAAATGTGATTTTTTTTTTTTTTTTTGCATTGCAACAAAGAATGTAGGTGGCAAACTTCACCAACCATCTGTGATACCCACTAGGCAAGTCCTGACATCAAGCTCCAAACTAGGATTTTGGCAATCAATAAAATTGGGTATGATGTACCCCTAAGCTAGATTTTTTCTATCCAGTCTAGTAAAGTAAAGCACCTTTGGATTAAAAATATTAAGCTCAACAGCAACTAGACTTCTCAGTTTTGTATTTAATTTTCCTTATGTCTCCATGGCTTAATAGTGTTCTGTTGCCAGAGAAAAATATCAATCTGTGGAGTCCAGACTTTCTGCTGGAGGGGCATATTTCAACCTAAAAGTACCTGGAGAGAGGGGGAAAAAAAAAGGGTCAAATTTGAATCACTGCATGATTATCACAACCAAATGATCTGTCAAAATGTAGTTGCACAGCAGCCAAGCTCCTCACCTTGGTGCTGGAAAGCAGTATCTATCACTTGGTCCCACCAAAAAAATGTGGATTTTATTTTTTCCAAATTTATAAAACCAAAACCTTTTAATAATGTTGAACAAGACAAGATAAAATAGCTGCTTCGACCCTCATTTTAATAAGCTTTTTCTGAGGTTCAAGAAAGATTCTCATATGATAATGGTCTGCTTTAGGCATCCAACTGACATCTGGCACTTTGGAGAACCCTTCAAAATGCTTTGCATTAAAGGCTTAATAAAATTGAAAGTATTTTTCATGGTTACTCTTCTAAGAAAAACTGCATGCACCTACCTCTACAAAGTCAATTCCTTGATCTTGAGGGGTTCAGGATAGTAGAGTTAATTTAAATGCCGGATAATCCCCAGTATCACTTTACCTAAATGTCAATGGCTTCCTTTAACTTTTTACTAAAATAGCTAAAACAGAGAAATGACTGATTTAAGACTGAGCTCCTTTCATTTTTCTGCCCTCTGGTACAGTGCTAAAGAGTCAGTAAAAAGCACGCTGCCAAAAGGATGAGGATTGAGGTACCAAGGGAAAAATGGAGAGAAGGGAAACTTATGGGCCACAGGGGGAAAAATAATTTAAGCCCCACATTAAATAAAAGTTTTTAAAGAGAAAACTTATCAATTTTCAAGATTAAGAATCATGGAAGGGGCATTAGAGATCATCTTAATCCACTGCCTCATTTATTATGGATCAGGAAACAGGTCCACAGAGGGGAAGTTAACTTGCCCAAGGTTACACAATGAATTAGCAGCAGAACTGGGACTAGAACCCATGTCTCTCCTGACTTCCCAGTCCAGTGCACTTTTTCCACTAAAAAAACAGAGAACATAAAACTATTTATTAAATACATCAGAACTATTTATTGTCTTTATGGATAGATGAGTGAGTGAGAGACAGAAAGAAAGAAAGAAAGAAAGAAAGGGGTCGGGGGTGAAAACTGAGACTGAAAGAAATCTACAAGGAAAAGGGAGACACAGACAGCCGTTCTTGGAGCTGGAAGCTATTGTAGAGATTCAGTCTAACTCTCCTTGGAGAGCTGAAGCTGACTAATGTGTCTCACACAATGAGTGGAGCCACAGCTAGGACCTGAGCCCAGGTGTCCTGACTTAAGACCTAGATACAGAAGAATGAGTGAGACAACATGGATCAAAATGCTGGAAGGGAGAGGGCAAGGGAAGAAAGAAGAATGGACTGAACAAAATGAGAGGAAAAAACACCCTCCAGATGGGGCATTGGCGTACCGCAATTAAAGCCTTTAAATCTACATTCCATGTCTTCACTTCGAGGTTTAAGGGGGCTTTATCAGAGGTTGGTGTTTGCTCCACGAATTAGTGAAGAAAAGTCAGAGGCAACTTATGGGCCCAAATACCCACTTTGGCCTAAGTGGTTCACAAAATAGAGCCTAACTTAAGAGAAATAAAGCTTTTGTATGGGTTTCAGACACTACTCTTAATAATTTTTTAAAATGACATTTTGTACAAAAACTTTTTTTCATCTACTATTTTCATTACTAGGCCTACTTTTTCAAAGAAAGGAAAGGAATAATAATAATGTAAAACTAAATAAGCAATGGTTTTTGGTAGTAATGAATTCCTAACTTAAATAGGTTTCTAGACCAAGGGAACCTCACTAAGAGACAAACCAGGTCCAATATAAAAACACTACAACTGTGAATCTTTACCTTGACGATTGAAATCCATTGGTGGCTGCTTGCAGTCCTGAGCCCGGTGACCGGTGGCCCCACAGTTATAACAAGAGAGGTTTCCACTTTTCTTGTGGCCCGAACTGTTATTTCCCATCATTCCTTGGGCTTGGTACACCCCTGCTGTTCCTGCCATAAAGTTCTGCATTGGAGGAACTGCAAACGTGGACTGACCACTCAGGACAGAGTCTGGGGTTAAGTTACTGTTATAAGGAGAATGAACTACTGGGAAAGTTGTGCCACTGCTGTACTGCTGTGTGTTGATGTAGCCATTGCTGCATAGGGGGTTGAAGGGCAGAAAGGGAAAAGTAAACATTGAAGGTCCTGAAAATGGATGCTGGAAATAGTTAGCATAACTGACAGTCATCCCACTCGAACCACAATTCCCACTACATCCACAGGAAGTACACACGATGCACCCTGGAGGCTGCTGCTGCTGGGGCGGCTGCTGCTGCTGCTGCTGATGGTGGTGGTGGTGGTGATGGTTCTGATTTGGTACAGGGATGGTTCCTGTGGAGCCACTACTGCTGTTGCTGCTGCTGCTACTGCTGCTATAGAAATTGTTTTCTGTAACAGAGGAAAGTGTGGGGCTAGAACTGGGGGCAGGGCAGCTGGTCATATTTGCTATATTCGCAAATGATGTCGATGGGTGGCTGTTAGAAGAGGCAGTGTTGCCATTTGCACAAAAGCTGCCTTGCATTGGGGCCACGGGCATGCTGCTCATCGCAGAAAAGGCCACTTTGGTGTTGGCTGTGTACAGGGCAGTCCTGGGGTTTATTATTGCCGGGGGCACGCTTATCTGCACATTATTTGAGCAGGATGTTTGTCCAGAAATTGCAGAATCAGCAGGAACAGACGAAGAGACCAGAAGTTTGATTGGTGGGCGAGCCACGTGGAAGACAGTGCTAGACGTGACAGTAGCGGCAGTACTTGTTTCCACAACTAAGGCTGGCTGCTGGGCTGTTTTTATCACTCTGTCCAGAGTGGAAGCATGGACAACTTTGGTCCGAGGACCAAAGGAAACCGTGGGTGATACTGAACTGCTTTCAGGAATCCCAGAGAGGACTTGCATGGGCTGGTGGGGAGAGGATGCAGGTAAGACTTCCATCATTGTATTTCCAAAACTCTTTTCCACTTTAATGCTGCCTCTTGGTCCAGATGCAACTTTATTCCTTTCTTCAAGAGACAGAAGTGAGTGCATAGAAGATGAAAGAAGCTTCATGTCTGTGTTTCCTCGGTCTGATTTGTGTACTGAATTTAGCATTCGGATAGGAGCTATATGAGAGGCAGCTGCTGTCATCATCTGTGCTGGCAGGGGATGGTGGCTGGACGAGTTTGAGCCTGAATCATTCTGCACTGGTAGAACCTGAGCTGTGGGTCTGGCTGAACTTGAAGTGAAATGATTCAGTAACATTACTGGCTTCTCCTTATCTGAACCCTCCAAGTGAATTTCTAAACCTAGAGATGGAAACAGACCTATGAATATAGCTTCACTAGTCAGGTCAACACAAATTTAAGTATTGCTTGGATTCCTTACGTCTCTCATTTTCCTCAGCACTGTCAGAGCTCTCTTCCCGAGCCTGGATTCCCATTGGGCTAGAGGAGGAACTAGAATACTCTGAAGAACTACCTTCTCGGGGCATCTGATGAGCTGGCTGTTCCACATCCACACGTAGCTCTGGAGAAGAAAAGATCAGATCACAAGCTAAAGACACAGGGTACAATCCTGCAGTCACCTATCTATGAGCTGTGCATTAAATAATCCAGCTTCAACTATTTCTTTACTTTTAATGTTCCCAAATCCCTGAAGTTTGATAAAGGAGCACACATAAAAGACAGCATTCTAAGGTAATGACTACTGAAAAGATGTGAAAATACACATTTACACAGACATATGCGTGTATATGTTTATAAATTTGTGTGTATGTGAATTTTAAAATGGCCTGGAATTAAGATGGAATCTTAACCCAAATATTTTAAAAATACTGTAGTTTTCTATAAAATTTCAACTACTTTTAGATTTTAGTTTGTGAACAAATTAATTTCTTCCATCATGTGAAAGAATACTATCTTAGGACAACAGAGGAAGATGTACTTTTCATTTCCCCAAAGTCAGTAGAGATAGCTAACTTAACTGGTGGTGGTGGGGGTAGACTATAAATACAAGTCAACTGTGGAGAAGAGAAAGAAGCATTGGTGATAAATGCCTCTAACTAGAAATATCTAGGTGACATAAGGGTGGGGGAGAGCATTACAGTGGCTCCTAGAAACAATTAGGTAGGTTACTTATTCTTTTTCATTATAATCGTTTTTTATATTAATCAATTATATAATAAAAATGAAGGGCAATCTAAGCGCACCCTTTCCTCTTTACCTCTTGCTGGGTCATGGATTGCCCAGGGCTCATTTAGGCTAGTTGATTACTTAAACCACTAAAGGTTTAAGGATCGAAAAACTTAAGACTTCTGGGCCTTTTCTTTTGATCTAAAGTGTTGACCTGCAAGTTTGGTTAAAGAAAAGGCAACAGGCTAAATGCATACATTTTATTATTTAATTCCCTTGTAAGTTAACAGTACAGTACCTGGCTCTATGGAGCCAGATGTTAATCTGACTAATCTCAAACGAAATTTTACAGGTTTAAATCTGTTTTAGGACAAAGAAGGTGGTCTGTGTCCTTCAGATTTATGGTCTCCATAAGTGATTAACTAGACCATTAGAAAGGAAATTAATTGCATAGGTTGTAAATACAATAAGATAACAGAGTTTGACAAAGTTTCAAATAGAAATTACGATCCAAGATGTCTTGTGTTTTTTTTTTTTTACCTTTAATATGCCATAATATAGTATATGTCTACAAATATTAAGATATGGAAAACGTTCCGTTGTCTCATAAGGAACGCTAAGTCAGCCCCATTTGCTCTGTTGACATAGCAAGAGGCATTCTCCTACTTTGCTTCAGAGAAAAGAGATTATTATTAGGTCCAGACTTAATTTGAGCTCTGGTCCTTAAAGTCCAAAATTTACATTAAATATTATCAAAAGTGAAACTTTCTTTTATGTCTTGTCTCCCCAAATTAAGGTTTACTTCTTGTGAGCAGATTGTTTTGCTTTTTCTATCTGCATCCTCAACACATAGTACAGTATTGGGCACATTAAGTGCTTAATGAGGGTTTTTTCATTCATCTCTGGTACTGAGAGAGAAAATGTCTTATTTGTTTCTGTTCTCTTTTTCTCATTCTGCCCTTTTACCACTAACTGTACCCTTGTATTTAGGTCTTCTGCCCAAATGACTTCAGGCAGTCCTGTCCTTTTATCAGCACGCCCCAATTTTCCTTTCAGGAATGATTAGAAAATTAACAAACTACAAAGTAGATATTCCTTTATTTGTAATTTTATTAGGTACCCTAACTATGCCTATTTTATTTTATACTATAAAGTCCATAATGAGATAGGTAACATAACCTCCCTCCCCCAAATTTAAGTATGTGATATCCAATACATTTCATCAGACTTCTCAGGCAGTCAGTGGACTTTTTTGGATAACCATTAAAACATGATTAAGTAAAAATACTTTACTTTAAAAAGCACGAACAAAATTCTCACTTATAACCTTTACCTGCAGCATGGTTTCCACGGATGGTCTGTATAGGCCCTACATGGCTAGTAGGAGGAACTCTGGCTACACCACTATTGGTAACTGAAGATGGTGTCGAGGGATTCAGGCACCGTTTTTCTGACTTTTCCCTAGAAAGAGAGAAGCATGTAGTCACTAGTCACTTAAGAAGCACTCTCAACTTCAGGAACAATGTAATCTAGTTAAAATACAATGGAGGCTATTGTAATAGCATAAAGCATTTGGCCTAGATGACCTGTGAGGTCCCTTCCAGGTCTAAATCTATAAACCTTCCTCCACGTCCCTCTGGATCGCATCCTGATCTGTTACTTAACAGCCTTTGGTTAGGCAAGTCCCAACCTCTCTGAGCTGTAGCCTCTTCATTGTAAATTAGGGACAATACACTTTGGCTATCTTATCTTGCAGGGTTATCGTGATAAAAATGCTTTGTAAACTGCAAAGTGTTACACAACTATGAAATTCTATTTTTTGACAATATTTCTCCATAAAAATTTTATTTCTCTGGGTTTTTACTGATATATTTTGTTTTTACATGAGTTTCATTTCCAAATAGATCCCTCTCCTCTCTCTTGCTGAGAGAGGCATTCTTTGTAATAAAGGATAAAAAAAGAAAGGACAACAAACTTATATTTGTATATTCCCTAAGGAGATGTCAGATGGATGACAAGGATGAAGATTAAATCAATCCTTTGGATTCTTTCCAAATTCCCCATTAATGAGTATTTAAACTAGATGAACTTGCATTTTATAAGAATTAATTTAATCATTATCCATGTTTTTAATGGATAAACAGCAAGCACCAATAAAATAATTCAAAATATTAGCTGAAAGATAAGCACAAATAAAGCCTTTATCCTGTTAAGTATTTTAAAGAAAACAAAAAGTCAATCATACAGACTGGACTATAAATCAAGAATTACTTCCATCTTACTTTTCTAGCTCCAGCTGAGTCTTGAGCTTCTTCTTTGCACCCATTGTCAGAGATTCAAATTTATTCAGATCTTCCTCAGTCAGGCTCAAAAACTTACAAGAGAAATAAGGTAAACAGTCATTATGAATCAGATGTGGATTCCAAAAAGAACCACGCTGGTGAATGTAATCATTTTCTATCATCTCAGTGATGCTGGACAGTTAAGATGGCCAAGCATCAAGAAGAGAGTTGGCTCAATCTGTGGCTCCCCTAAGAGAGCCTGTGAAGGGCCCTCACCGAGAGGGCTCCTAGGAAAGGTGGGTGAGCAGAGCCGCGCTGCCATGGCACCGCAAGGGGTAGCTTCATCTTCACTTGGAAAAGGAAAACAAGCAAATCTTACTTCACCACCCCCCAAATCTTTAACAATGTACTGTTAATTCATTGCTCCTAAATTATAACTCCCTTATAATAAACTACTTAGCAGCTTTTGTATTTTCTGTCCCACATGGAGAGGATCACCTTGATAAACAAGCTCCATCCCTCTCAAAATGATAAAAAGTTTTTAAGAGATGCAGGTCCCTACTTAGAAGGTGGCATCTGTCCCAAGCAAATAAAAGTCATCTAATAGCAATGATTTAGGTGCTATACACCAAATACTTTTAAAAAATGACACCCAAATCTTTAGCATGCACTTCAACCCAGCATTTCCAACTGAAGAATTCAGACTGAAAGTTTCAAAGAGGCAAAATTACAACAGTTCAGCCTTGTCTTCCTTTTCAAGGATGTGAAAACCAAACACACAATAAATTGTTCAATTAATTAGATTTAATTAACCTCCCCCAAACAATTTCTAAGTTCAAGTAGAACCTGTGGGGAAAAACAAAGCTTTAACTAAAACAAAAAACACTATAACATGTTAGCCAGTAGGGGGCACTAAGAGTTCATATAATTGGAATAGGTTTAATTTATTTTCTAATTATGTGATACTAAAGCAATGTTATCTCAGAATTTATTTCAGAAATTAAACTTATTCCCACTAGGCATACAAGCTGAGAAAAAAATTTTTAAAAATCAAAATGCTGGATCACTTATAACTCTACCTTCTCCATTGTGAGTTGTTTGAAAACAGGATAGTATTTGTGCAAACGCAATTTCCTGAGCCAGTCTAAAATCCCATTTTGTTCCTGGGTCTGAGGGGTTTGAAGACTGGAAGACATTAATATGGGGGAAGAGGTGTCCATCTGGGTGCGGTAGGTCAATGATGAGCCAGTACTTCCTGAATGAGAGCAGTGGGGCAGTGCCACAGCTGCACTGGCAGGGTGTTGTATGTGATGCTGAGTACTGTTCTGAGAAGACTGAATGCCAGCTACTCCACATACAGGTCTGAAAATAAAATATTTGTTTAGCACTAGCTTGTGATAGGCAACCATTCTGTTTTCATTAAAATTAAATGCACTATAAATTTAAAGTTTCTGTTTTTTTGATGTAAACACCACGGACAGTGACTCTAAATTCAAGACTTAAATCTAAAAGGAATTAAGTCATCCATCACTAGATTTAAAGAGGTTAAACATAAAAGTAGGATCTCAAAAACTGTTACAGCAGTTCTAATTTTCCTCCCATTAAGTTAATACAAATTACATCTTCAACATAACAATGTACAAGGACTAAATTGGGAAGTATTTTTAAATATGGACTGAATATTTTATTTCCCCTTATTATTTCTATGAAGAAAACTGATAATCATATGTTAAAATTCACTAGTTAATCTTTACTATTCAGTTTCTAATGACACTACAGCCTTTTTTCTTTAGCCAGTTTAACCTCAAGTATATACTGAGAAAAATTTGACTTTCTTGGAGTGCACTACCTTAGAATTACCTAAAAGTAACAGTTGTTTCACTGTTATGCTGGGAAAGGTCAGTAATCAAATCTTTTTTTAAATATTAAAATTAGGTCAATTATGAAACTTCAACTCTATAATTCAGCCTATTAAAATCCAAAGTCACACATGATAAATATTGGATCACAAGGGATACTTTTTGTAATTTCTTATTTGAAAATTTTTAACAAATGAAGAATTTCTCACCTTCCAGATGCTCCCATCATAGTACCTACTTTGGAGAGGGAGGGGGTGCCAGGACCTAATGAAAAATCAAAAGTGATGTCAACTGTGTATAACCATTATTCTGATAAATTCAAATTGTCATTAAAAAACTCACTTGGACTTTGAAGCTGTTGGATAGGAGTTGAAGTGCTGAAAAATTTCTTAACATGGTCGTTTTTCAATATGTGAGAAGGTAGTGAGGCCAAATACCTAAAAAAAAAAAAAAAAACAAACCCCCAAACCCAAGCATCTAATTATCATTGAAAATCAACTATTAATCACCTTTTCAAATGGGTTAACTTTCAACCCAATGCAGATCATAGTGAACTTTACTTCTTATTCCCCAGTCATCCCTTTTTTCTCAAGGATTTCAGCACTTTGCTCACTGTTCTCTGCTCCTTGGGAATTCCAATATCCATACTGACCTTCAAACACCCTAAATTCTCAGTTCCTCTATCTCCTTTTATCCCACCTCAGTCTGGGGGACTGTCAATGGGATTATTGTCATCTTACCCACGGGGCAACTTCCTTAATTAAAAATAGAAATTCTTTTATCGGAACATAACCTCCTAACATTCTGTCTTCCTATTACTTACTCTGCTTAAACCCATTCTTTGTCTTCATCAAGGCCTGGACCCTCCTCACTCTATTCTCTTAGTTATGTAATTAGTTTTCATAGGTTTAACTATCACCTACCTCTATGTAAATGACTCAGATTTATGTATGTACCCTTAGTCTTTCACCTGAGTTAAGTCGTGCATCGACACTTCAAACTAGGTATCTTAGAGGCATCTCCACCTCCAAATCCTCCAAAACTACCAATTTCTGTCAGACAGCATCATTCGACCAGTAAACACTTGCCAGATCGTAGCATTTCTATCTTCACTTCCAACCTCTTCCCTGTACTCAGAGACCACACATTTGTTGGTGCCCTCATCACTTATTGCCTAGATTAGGCAACAGGCTCCTAATCAGTCTCCCTGACTTGAGACTTTCTCAACTCCAATTCATTTTATGCACTGCCAGAGTGACTGTCCTCAAGCACAAATTTGACTCCCCTATTCAATCAATTCCAGCAGTTTCCTTTTACCTCCAGGATAAAACAAACTTCTTCACTTTTTAAGTCCTTCATAGTCTTGCTCCAACTTATCTTTCCATCCCCACTGTGTATTATTCCTCCCCTTAAACTCTATGAGGCCACGAAAGTGGTCTCTGTTTCTCATACATGGTTGTCCTCCATGACTGGAAATGTTTCCCCTTCTCAACTCCACTTCACAGAATCTCCTTTCCTTAAAGATGTAGCAAAAGTATCACCTTATACATGAAGCCTTTGCTAAAACCACTTCCCTATATGCTAGTGCCTTCCCTCCTAAAATACCTTTGTATTTAATTTCACTTTGTTATCTTTATATTTATCCAGCATATAACAAGTGTAGTTTTCTCTAGTTATAATTTCATTGAGAAAAATAATTTATGGGTAAATGGTAAATATTTATGATTTTGGATTAACTAAGAACTTTTCATCTTGCATCTGTCTCAATTGCTAACTATTGAAAGGGAGAGTTAACATTACTGTTAGACTTTGAAATCTCATCATCTACACTCTCAAAAACCAGCTTTCGCCTGTTCTGCTGTCTTATTCTAGAAAATATGATTTTGAAAACCCTTAAAAAGGAGTCATCTCAGAGGTAAATAAAAAGAATTATCCCAGGTTTTGGTCACCCAAGATGCGTATGGATCAGAGTAGGAGGACTTCTACACAGTGACTCAGGCCAGCAGTCTTCACTGGTCCTTGTAAAAGCCATACTTCCAACTTTCATATTTATTTATGGTTCTAGAATAGGATACTCTCTTAGGAAGTTTGAGCACCTTTCTAGAATTGTTACCTAAGGTCCGATTCCAGGTCCATGTGGTTTCTCTCCAGGTAAAATGAATCTGGACCAGATAGGCAAGGAATGAATTTCTCCAAGTTTTCTTCAGGGTACAGCTGAGATAACTGGAAAAAAAACCCCACAACAAAAACCATAATAAGAAATATGAGAAACATAAGATGCTCAAGATAAAGTTTAGGTCAAAGGATAAAAACAGTATGGGCATCTTTTAATAGTTATCTTTTATTTACTTCTCTTTAATATGTACTACTTCCCCAGATGGATGGACAGTAAACTCCAAGAGAATAGGAACTGTCATTTTTTGTGTTCCATTGTTTTGCATACTGTAGGTGTTTAATAAGAGTCTGAATTCAAGTGAACTTGATATATAGGGAATGAATGATGTAATAAAATATGGAGAAAATTCATTTTACATAAACTGAATTCCCCAAATGAAGGAAATATTAAGAATGTTTTAGGTGGTAATGCCTAGTAAAGTAAATTGTCATTCTATGGCCTATAGATCTATTAGGCACTGTAAACACTGAGTCAAAAGAAATGCCAAGTTTTACAACTGCGAAGTCAAAATATGTTTGTGGTAATGGAAGAGACTGTTGAGATATGGAGCACCAAGGAGAGAAAAAGATAGATTGTTGGAGACAAGAGGGGAGGGACAGCTAGGTGGTTTTGTGGATATAGTATTGGACCTGGAGTCATGGGGACTTAAGTCCAAATTTGGCTTCAGACATTTACTAACTGTTGCGAACCTAGGCAAGTCACTTAACCCTGACTGGCTCAAAAAAAAAAGAAAAAGAAAAAGAAACAAGGGGTAAAAAATGGAGAAAAGCAAATTGTTAACAGATATAACACCAAGCAGCCACAATCATTACCATTCCTGCCCCAATATTTCAGCATCTTACTGAATTTCTTTTCCTCTGTGGATTATCCCTGATTCGATTTGCATGTACCTCATTAGTGTATAGTTTGTCATGTGATTTTATTATGTCAGAGGTTACAAAGACAGTACTGTTAACAGTATTCTTGAGGTTAATTTCTTCTTGTTCAGTGGTTCAGTCACATCTAACTCTTTGTGACTCCCAGGCTCTTCTATCCTCCACTACTTCTCAAAGTCTGTTCATGTTCACTGTTTCTATGACACTACCTATCCATCCCATCCATCCTCTACTGTCCACTTTTCCTTTTACCTTTAATCTTTTCCAGCATCAGGGTCTTTTTCAATGAGTCCCATCTTCTCATTATGTGGCCAAAATATCTAAGCTTCAGTTTTAGTATTTGACCTTCCAGTGAATAGCCTGAATTAATTTCTTTTAGTATTGATGGATTTGATCTCCTTGCTGTTTAAGGGATACTCCAAAGTCTTCTACAGCACCACAATTCAAAAGCATCAATGCTGCAGTGTTAGCTTTCTTTATAGTTCAGCTCTCACAGCCATTCATTGCTACTAAAAAAACATTGCTTTGACTATATAGACCTTTGTTGGCAAGATGATGTCTCTGCTTTTCAGTATGCTGTCCAGATTTGCCATAGCTTTCCTTCCCAGGAGCAAGCATCTTCTAATTTCATGACTGCAGTCACCATCTGCAGTGATCTTTAAGCCCAAGGATATGAAATCTGACAGTACTTCCATTTCTTCTATTTGAAAGGAAGTAATGGGACTAGTTGGCCAGACCTTAGTTTCATTTGATGTTAAAGCTTCAAGCCAGCTTTGACTCACTCTCCCTTTCACCCTCATCAAGAGCCTTCTTAATTCTCCTTCACTTTCTGCCATCAGTGATAGTGTCTACACATCAGAGATGGTTGCTATTTCTCCTGGCAACCTTAATTCTGCCTTTTGATTCACTTAACCTGGCATTTCACATCATGAACTCAGCATATAAGTTAAATAAGTCAGGCACCAATATAGAGCCTTGTTGTACTGCATGTCCAATCTTAAACCAATCAACTGTTCCATGTTTGGTTCTGTTTGCTTCTTGACCCACACAGAGTTTCCTCAAGAGACAAGATGACCTGGTACTTCCATCTCTTTGAAGACTTATCACATTTTGTTGTGATCCACACAAAGACTTTTTAATGTAGTTAAGGAAGTAGAAGTAGGTATTTTTCCTCGAATTCCCTTGTTTTCCTCCAGGGAATCCAGCAAATGTTGGCAGTTTGGTCTCTAGTTCCTCTACCCCTGAAAACCAGCCTGCTCTTCTGGATCTGTTCACATATCTGTTCACATATTGCTAAAACCTAGACTCTTAAGCATAACCTTGCTAGCATGTGAAATAAGCATAACTATAAGGTAATTTGAATATTCCTTGGCATTGCCCTTCTTTAGGACTGGGACATAATCTGATCTTTTCCAATCTAGTGGCCACTGTTGTGTTTTCTCTATTTGCTGGCATGCTGAGTGCAGCACTTTTAACAGCATCATCTTTTAGAGTTTTAAACAGCTCAGTTGGAATTCCATCACCTCCACTAGCTTTGCGGTTAACAATGCTTCCCAAGGCCCACCTGATTTCATTCTCCAGGATGTCTGGCTCTTATCAGGAACCACACCATCGTACTTACTGGTGATGTTAAGATCCTTCTTGTATTATAGTTCTTTGGTATATTCTTGCCATGTCTTATTAATCTCATCTGCTTCTGTTAAATCCCTACCATTTTTATCTTTTAACATACCCATTTTTGCATGAAATTTTCCCTCCATATCTGTAATTTTCTTGAAGAGATTTCCTGTCTTTCCCATTCCATTATGTTTTTCTATTTCTTTGCATTGCTCATTTAAGAAAATCTTATTATCTCTCCTTGCTATTCTTTGGAATTCTGCATCCAACTAAATATCGCTTTCCCTTTCTCCTTTCCTCAGTTATTTATAAAGCCTCATCAGACAGCCATTTTGCTTTCTCAATCTCTTTTCCTTTGGAATATTTTTTATTGGGGCCTCCAATACTGTGTACCTCTGCCATAGTTCTTCAGGCATTCTATCTCACAGATCCAATCCCACAAATCTAATCATCACTTCCACTTCATATTCATAAGGGATGTTATTTAGGTAATATTTATACAGTCTGACGGTTTTCCCTATGGTCTTTAATTTAAGTTTTAATTTTGCAATAAGAAGCTCATGATCTGAGCCAGTCAACTCCAGGTCTTGTTTTAACTGACTGTACAGAGCTTCTCCACCCTTTGAATGTAAAATACATAATCAATCTGATGTTGGTATAGAACATCTGAGGATATCCAGCTGTCTTTTGGGTTGAAAAAGAGTGTTTTCAGTGACCAAAAGTCCAAATTCTACTCTTTTTAAAATCATGAGTATTAATTTTCTATGTACTTTTTGTTGTTATTCCATAAAATAAGCATTACAAAGATAAGCTAAAATATTATATAGTAGTTGCAGCACAGCCATTACTGCCACTTACTTACCTTTAAGTTTTGTCCTTAATGCACAATACAGGACACCAAGGTAATACATAGCTATAATACCCATGATTAATGTGACACATCCCTTTTGGAATATCATTTTGGTTTTATTCCTTCATTTCAGACACAAAATTTTCATTCCACTAAAAATATATCAGTCTTGGAAGTATAATGCTTAAAAAACTCATGAAACAAATGAAGAGAACCCTTCTGGAATCAATTTTACCTTTGAAATAAATTCAGTCACTTCAGTGGAAGATTTGGTTAGTGATGTTATTGAAGAATCAGACCACAAGACCTAAAAAACAAACCCAAATATATTTAATTACATAGTCATAACAGCAGCATGCACCAAGTCTGTTATATACATATGCTGATTAGATGATAGATCCTTATTAAAAATAAATTTATAGCTAGTTTTTGTACTCTAGTTCAAAAGCACCATATTACACCATATTATTAGAGTTTTGAGCCTAACCTAAGCTCTGTGAACCTGGGCAAGTCACTTATCCCTGTTTGCCTCAGTTTCCTCATCTGTAAAATGACCTAGAGAAGAAAATGGCAAACCACTCCAGTATCACTGCCAAGAAAATCCCAAATGGAGGGACAGAGTCAGGCATAACTAATCAACTGAATAACAGTAGCCACTCTCTCAATGATCACAGTCCTTATGAAACAACATGAACACAGCAACACACAAAACAAGATATACAAAAGATAAACGAGACAACCTTAGAGGGAAGTAGCTAGCATTTAGGAGAACTGGGAAAGGCTTGCTACAGAAGGTGGGATCTGAAGGAAGGAGTCAAGTCAGGAGACAGAGATGAGGAGGAACAGAGTTCCAAAGCCTGGGTGTAGCCAGTGAAAATGCTGGCAGAGTCAGGAGATGGTGTCACGCGGGAGAAACAGCAAGGGTGGCAGTGGTACTGTTATCTCAAGAGTATGTGCAGGAAGTAAAGTATAAGAAAACCAGAAAGGCAAGGGGTAGAGTGAGGGCAAGTTATGAAGGGCATTAAAAGCCAAAAAGAGACTTTATATTTGATCCTAGAAGCAGAAGTAGATATAATTTCACTGTGATTTTTGAGAAATTTGAGATCCTTTTATGAAAACTGCCTCACAAGTGATATGTACCTGTAACTTCTTCAAACTCAGCAAAACTTTCAGTCATTTTCAGTTCTACCATGTCTTTATATATAGTCATTGTTAAGTTGATTTGCTGACAAAAAATATATATACCCTATTACAGCAGCATAGCAATTTTCTAAGGAAAAGTTATCCTCATAAAGAATTATTCCATATTATAGCCATCTAGGAGTAAACATCGAATTTTCTATTTTTAAATGTATTCTTATCCTAGGTCAATTCCCCCTCATTTGTGCTACTATGTAAAATACCAGACACACTTTAGAGTACTGCACGGCTCCTCATTAATGTGCAGTCTGTCATATAACTTTATTACTCCAGAGGCTATAAAAGACAGTGCACTGATGAGAGGCTAATTTCTATTCCTGTCTTAAAATGTATTCTTCCTACTCAAATTATATTTATGCTAATTTGACAATATCCAACCTAAGTTTTTTTTGTTTTTTTGGTCTGAAATATTTAAAATTACACCAGCAGCAAAGCAAGAGTTGTTGGGGGGGGTGGAGAAAGCACATTTCTCATATAAATCAATAACTGTGGACATATATGGAAAAACATTCCAATTCTTAAAATGTTCTACCAAAAGCAATGGTAATAGTATGTGGTTTTTTTTTTTTTTAAAAATGTTCATTTAAAAACTTCAGTTTGCTTTTCTAGTAATAACCCTCACATCATGACAAAAACCCAGGCAGTTTCTAACTTTACAGTACGTTCCGTCCTCAAATGTTCGTACCATAGGATCCTGAACGCACTAAAAGAACTGTAACACAAAATTCAATTTCCGAACCATAGCACAGCACGGACATCTTGTGTTTGGGTAGATGATGGCTGCCCGCCTTCACCAACAACTGCGCGGCTTCAAATAAATGAGTTAAACCGGTCCAAGCTGTCTGCCTGGGGTTCATTCTTCTCTCATTACAAAATACAGTTGTCATTTTAGTTTTCAGAATTTCACTTTACGGAATCCTAAAACCAGTTTTGGCAAACAGCGCCCTCCTCTGGTCTGAGCCCCGCCGTAACCATTCCTAACCGCCCAAGGCCATCCCAGGGGCTGTCGGTGACCACACCAGGGTTAGAGGGACGTGGACCCCCGAGATCTGACCCAGTGGCACCCTCCCATGGCCGTCTGTCTCCAGCTTGTAGGTAGGCCAGTTTGAGGTATCAAAAGTCAGGTGAAAGAGACAGAAGTTCAAATGAAAGTGGAAGACAGAAAAACCACCCACGCTGGAGGTAAAATATATTGGATCCAACCAAACACTTGTCACGTCACAGACTTGCCCAAGGTCGGTACAAGAGTCCAGATCTAGACACCAAAGTAAGGGCACTCTTTTCCCCGCACCACCGCAGTCCCTGTGCAGTTTATTGCTGCTGAACTCTTGCGTGGCCTCAAAGTAGCTGCCTGGGCACCAGCAACCGTTTGGCTGCCCCTGCAAAAACCCTCAAGTCCTCTTCCCTCAAAAGAAAGGAAGTGAACTGGAAGAGCCACTGACCAGCAGAAGTGGCTAACTGAAAAGTGGTCTTTTTCTTGTTTTATTTTTAAAAAAGTTTGGCTCAAAACTACCTGTTGACCACACTTCAGGTGATGAACACCATGATCAAAGCTAAAGCTTTCCCCACTTGGTCACATGCTTTGTTTTCATTTGTTCTTGCCTCTCAGTTTTGTATTTTATGTATATTTATTCAGTCAGTCTCCGCATTCCAACACTTTTCTCATTCTCTTATTCTGATGATGACAAAACTAGGAAATGATGAACAGTGACGCTATTTTCATGTCTTGCTCTTACCTTCACCCTGTGGTGAAGGGCCTCTCATATTTATACTGTATGATCAATTTTTTTCTATTAGCTGTACCTGTAATATCACTTGTAGATGGTAAAAATATATTTTATTGGAAATAATAAAGACCAAACTCTGGAATACCTGAAGAAAATATCAAGAGATAACAAGAAGGAAAAGATAGCTATTTTTTGAGCAGGAGAATAAAGTTGATGAGATCTGTTCATTATGAAGACTTCTTTAACAGCTGTGTAAAAAAGGATGTAATTATGAGGAGAGAAAATGGTAGCAGAAAAGCATTTAGGACTACATTCCAATAACAAAGATGAGAAATGGACAGGACTTGTCACTGATTGGATGTGGGAGGAGAGGAAGAAAAAAGAATCAAAGGTGACTAGAAAGATAGTAATATCAACAGAAATAAGCAAGCTAAAAGACAGGAAAAATTTAGGTGTGGGAAGATTGATGAGTTAAGTTTTGGCATACTGATTTTGAGGTGCCAGTGGGACATCCAACTATCCAAGAGGAAGCCAGAAGACCTTTTCATTCCTCAAGCTCCTGCCCACCCCGCACTGAGAATGTTGCTGTATATTTTACAGATTAAAAAAGCCCAACCAAATGCCATTTACCAGGAACTCCCTCTTTTCTCTTCCCCATCTTCTATCTCTCTGGTACCTCTGCCACTTTCTCCAACTTCACCCCTACCTCACCTGATGAAATGGCCTTACTCCTTACCAGGGCTAACCACTCTAATTTGTTCAAGTGATTCTATCCCATCTCCTCTCCTCTGTCATGCCCACTCATTTGCTTGTTTTTCAATCTCTAGCTATCTACTGGTTCGTTCCCTACAGTCTACAAACTTGTTCATTTTTCTCCTATTCTGGAAAAAAAAACCACCTCATTTGAGCTTCTCTTACCTTCTAATGACCGCCTTAGGTGTCTTCTGCACTTTGTAGCTAAACTCCTCAAAAAGTTCATCTACAATAGGTGCCCTCACCTTCTCTCCTCTCACTCTCTTCTTAACCCCTTACAATCTGGCTCCCAACCTTATCATTCCACTGAAACTATTCTTTCCAAAGTTACTAATGATCTCTTAGTTGCTAAATCAAATGGCCTTTCCTCAGTCCTCATTCTTGACACTATAATCTCTCCTTTCTAGATTTTCAGGGCACTCCCTCTCCTAGTTCTCCTTCTCCCTGACTGCTCCTTCTGTTTCCTTGGCTGGATCCTCCCCACAACATATCCTCTAACTGTAGGTGTCTCTTAGGATTATTTCCTGGACACTTCTTCTCACTCTATGCAACTTCACTTGGTAGAGCTCCTCAGTTCTTGTGGATTTAATTCCAATCTACCTATCTTTCCCTAGTCTCTCTACTGACAACAGATCTCAAATCTCCAACTGCCTTTCAGACATCTTGACATCCAGTAGACAGCTTAAATTCAGTAGGTGCAAAAAAAAAGAACTTACTATCCTTCTGCAAACTCTGCCCCTCCCACCTTCTCTGGTTTTATAGAGGGCAACAGCATCTTTCCAGTTTCTCAGGCTCACAACTTAAGGGTCATCCTAGATTCCTCACTATCTCTCACCCCTATCCCCATCCCATAGCTAGGCTATTTCCAAGGTCTGTTGATCTTACCTTTGCAACATCTCTCAAATATGCCCTCTTTTCTCTGACACTGCCATTTCTCTGGTGCAGACCCTCATCACACTTCAAGCCTTGATTATTACAATAGCCTACTGGTGTATCTCCCCACTCCAATCCATCCTCTATTCAGCCACCGAATTGATTTTCCTAAAATGCAGGTTCAGTCATGTCATTCCTCTCCCCCCACTCAATAAACTCCAGTAGCTTCCAATTACCTCCAGGAACAAATACAAATTTTTCTGTTTGGCATGACTGGACCTGAAATGATCTATCATATGCCCATAGTCACACAAATAGTATCAGAGGCAGAGTTTGAACCTACACCTTTACCAACTCCAATTCCACTACTCCCTTCTGAGGACCATACTGCTGCAGGTTCTGCATGGAGGTGATAACTGCCATGGGAGTGAATGAGACTCTCAAGACTCAGAAAACACAGAAAAGAGAGCAAAGACAGTACACCTTGGGAAACACCCACCATTAGGGGATAAAGATGTAGATGAATAAGTGAGAGACACTAACAAGGAATGATAAAGACTTGGTTGGAAGGATGTAATAAAGCATACATTTCATTTTCAATATTCCCTTATGCTTGATTTTTTCAAAAAAGATTTTTCTGGCAACCTCTCTATAGCTGACACAAAGGATATAATCTAGCAAACCCATACATTGTATTAATGGTAAATCCATACTGCTACTATTCCAGGCCCAATTCATGTAAAAACTCCTTACCAATTCTTAACTGAACTCTCTGAATTCCTTAACTCCTGGAAATTTCTCATAATAATTTTTCCTTTGCATTAATCTCACTCTCCTATCTGTGTACTTCTTTGAAGTGTAAGTGCCTTCAGAACAGGTTACAAAGTTACCCCTATTTTTCTATCCCCAGCAACAAATACGCCAAGTGCCTATTGACTGAATGAATGACCTAATTTGTCCATTTAATCTTTTTATAAAAGGACTTTCATTGACATATTTTTTCATCGACTAGATTGCCCTTTGTGCTACTCACTTTCCACTCTAGTATCTAATAAATAATTTTGCTTAAAAAGAAAGAGAAAAAAATCCATAAAACCAATAAATGAATTGTTTCAGCTGTTTTGTTTGTTCTTTCCATTTCCATTACTGTACTTATGGCGTATTTTGTTTTCCTGGCTCTCCATACTTCAGTTTGCATCCTTTTAGGTAAGTCTTTCTATGCTTCTTCTCTGCGTTCCTCAACCTCATCGTTTCTTGCAGAGTAATTCTTGATTACAACCAAGTATCACGATCTATTTGGGCAGTTAGGTGGCCAAGTGTCAGCCTGGAGTCAGGAAGACTCTTCTTCGTGAATTCCAATTCAACTCCAGACAACAACTGTATGACTCTGGACAAGTCACTTCACTCTGCTTGCCTCAGTTTCCTTATCTGTAAAATGAGCTGGAGAAGGAAATGGCAACTCATTCCATTATCTTTGCCAAGAAAGCCCCAAATGGGGTCACAGAGAGCTGGACATGATTGAAACATGACAGAACAACAAAGCAATCAGTTTGCTCAGTCATCTCCCAATTGATGGGCATCTACTTTGTTTAGTTCTTTGCTACCACAAAAAAATGCTACTATAAATATTTTGTTATATATGGGGCCTCTCTTTTTATTAATGATTTCCTTGGAATAGGCAGCAGTGATCTTTGGGTCAAAAAGTATGACTAGTTTAGTCACTTTATTTGCGTAATTTCAAATGGCTTTCCAGAATGACCTAATTCACAGCTTTCCATTACATCCTAAGTCTATTAACAGATACTTTAACACTTCAGTTGATGTTGATGTGGATATTCTCTCCACTGAGGTGGATCACAGCTTCTCACAGTACTTGGCTAGGCTTGATCCCAGAATCCCAAGCCTGCATGGAATCTACTATCAGGCCTATAGTCTGTAAAAGGGAGGGGAACTTAACCTCGGGTCTATGAACTTGTTTTCTTAAAAAAAACCAAAACAAAACTGTATTTCTATATAATTGTTTTGCTTCATAATCCTATATATTTTATTCTATCTACTTACAAAATATCATTCTGAAATTAATGAAACTACCAAAATCGTTCAAGATTAAAAACTCCTGTTCTTTTCCAGTTCTCAGAACTCTGGCCTTTACCTCTCAGTCACTAAGAGGCACAAGAGTGGGACTTTGGTGGAGATGAATGTAGTGATGATTTTCTGCTCTGGGATACAAATGAATCTTCCTTTATTATCTCTCCTATATGCTAGACTTTGCCACTATTCCTCCATTAGCTAACAGAATTTGCAGCACTTTCCTTACTCTAGGCACTATAACCTTAAGATGGAAATTAAGAGTTGCTTGAAACTACTGGTTTTTCATTTACTCATCTTTAAAACATCTTCTACTTCAGGGTAGGCAAATGTAATCAATAACATATATGCTAAGTCAATTCAGCAAGCATGTACTAGGTACTGACTGTGGGCCAGGAACTGTGCTAAGCACTGGAGATACAAAGAAAAGCAAAGCCAACAAACAGTCCCTGACTCTCAAAGAGCTCACAAACTAACGAGGAAGACGACATAGAAATATATAAGCAAGATAGATACAGTCATCTGGAAATACGTTCAAAGGGAAGGCACTAAGACTATGGCCTAGACAAGGCTCTTTGTAGAAGGTACAG
The DNA here is from genome assembly GCA_023548195.1 of Bettongia penicillata ogilbyi. Lineage (NCBI taxonomy): Eukaryota > Metazoa > Chordata > Mammalia > Diprotodontia > Potoroidae > Bettongia > Bettongia penicillata. The sequence continues at coordinate 1,120,880 of JAJHZJ010000391.1, forward strand.
GGGACAACCAGTGAAAATGCAAGGAGATAGGAATGTCTTGTGTAAGAAACAGCAAGAAGGCCAGTGTTACTAGGCTGCAGAGTAGGCTAAGGTGGAAGGTTGAGGAGAGCAGTTTAAAAGACTGGAAAGGTATTTAGAAAGATATTTTTAAAAGGTTTTTTAAAATTATGTTGTGCTATATGATTGTGATGGAACACTACTGTGCTTTAAGAAATGAGCAGGTTGGTTTTAAAAAAACATGAAAGACTTTCATGAAATAATGCAGAATGAAACAAGCAGAACTTAGAAAAAACACTGTCTACAGTAACAGCAATATTGTTCAAAGAGTAACTGTGAATGACTAAGCTACTCTGAGTAATATAATCATTCAAATCAACTACGAAGGATTTATGAAGGAAAATGCTATCCACCTCCACAGAAAGGACTGATATATGGAAAAATGTATCGTATAGTTACATTATCTATAGCAAATGCTGGCCTTCTCTAATGTGGGGTTGAGAGGGAAGTGGGGAAACAACTCAGAACTCAAAATGCAACATAAATAAATAAAAATAATGATAATATAACTTATCAAAAAAAATTAAAGAAAACGAAGACTGGAAAAGTAAGAAGGAGCTATGTTATCAAGAAGAGCAACTGGTGTCATTATGTGAAGCTGGCATTCATAGCAGTAATAGTGGTGTGAGAGTAAATGTTGTTGGTATTTTAGGAATCACGGGCTGTGTCCTAGCCAAAGAACATGGTACACTTGAAACACTGAAGGTAAAATATATTTCTAGACTAATATATCAGTTTTAAAATTTGTAACCTGGCCGTGATTGAACATGGGGTGAGAGAGGTTGCAAGCATGGCTGCCCGGAAGGATGGTGAAGAAGTTAATAAGAGGGGGAGATTTGGAAGGAAAGAGGAATACGCTGAATTTCAGATGTCTGAAGGACATTCTGTTTGAGAAATCTTAAGAGGCATTTGAAGATCTGAGTGTGGGGGTCAGCAGAGAGGTCAGGACTGGACAAAGCTGAGAATTATCTGCATAGAGTCAATTGAATCCTAGAAGATCCAGGAAGAAAGGAAGACTGAGAAAGAAGAGTCAGATGGTCAGAAGAACCAGGAGAGCGCACCATCAGAAGCCTCCCACCAATCAGCTGCCTTCTCCAACTTTCTCCTTCTTAATTCCTGTCTTACAAGGAGAGGCAGACTTTTTCTTTGACAAGGCACATTTGTCTATGTACAAAAGTGATCCACCCTGTCTTGTCCAGCAGATTTCCCATTCTGTTATCCTTATTCTCACTATCTCCAACTGGGATTTGGACAATGGTAGTCATGGGTTCAGGATCCCTGGGGTTGGGTGGTGGGGGGAATGATGTGGTGGAAGTATGTTAACCATTGAAGAATGAAGTCATATAGATTATCGAAGTTCAGATGGATTCAGCCTGAGGGTAGCATTATCCCAGGGTGTTAGGCAGCAGTGTTTAGCTGGAAAAGGGGTAGAGGTAGAACATGCTGGGGAGGAAAGAAGGGGCAACAGTTGTAGAGTGCAGGTGACCTCAGAGTGCCTGTACTGGAGTGGAAGGAGTACTCAAAGACGCCAGGGAGCTTGCCCAGGTTTTAGTCAACTATGCCAAATAGATAAATACTGCCTTCCATAGGCCTCAAGCTGCCCCGATACCGTCCAAAGTTGTAGTCCCTTAACCTCCTCCTCTTTACCTTTAACCACAATTAAACTTCCCATTCCCTTCAAACAGCTAATCTGCTTTATGTTATTAAGAAAAAAGCAACTAGAAGGTGACCAAAGTAATATACACAAAATGTGAATGATAATCTTAATGGGATACAAGAGGGTATGTGAAGATTGCATTTTTAAAAGGGAAACTGGTTTAAATGAATGAATCTTTTATTATTATTTTATTTGTTTTCAGTGTTCTAAAATCACTTCCATATATCTCAGATTTATCCCCTCCCTCTCCCCTTCCCTTCCTGCCTACCTCCCCACTTCCTCCCTGAGATGGCACACAGTTTTATAGAGGTTCTACACACACACTGCTATTAAATACATTTTCACCTTAGTCATGTTGCATAGAAGAATTAAAATGAATGGGAGAAATCATGAAACAAACCAAAATAAAATACAAAAGAAAATGACCTGCTTCATTCTGTGATCGAATTCCACAGTTCTCTCCCTGGATGTGGAAGGCATTTTGCCTAAGAGACCATTGGGAATTATTTAAGTCCTTGAATTGCAATGAAGTTCTAAGTCTACCAGAAAAATTCCTCTCACACTGTTGTAGATGCTGTGTACAAAGTTCTGGTTTTGCTCCTTTCACTCAGCATCAGTTAAAATGAATGAATCCTAAAGAGATTTCTAACTAGTAATGCCTTCCACAGATTCCTAGAATACCCCACCTCTCAATTAATCTCATTTGGCACTATTAATGCCAAAATTAAAGCTAGAGGTCTTTCTAAGTTATTATGTCCTTTTTTCTTTAATGTTATTAAGAAAAATATATGTTAATATATTACTCATGTCAGTAAAGTAAAATACTGAGTAATTAAGGTTGTTTTGAGAAGAGAAGTCAACATGGCTACTGAAAAAAGTTTGATTTTAGGATAAATAGTTTATAACTGCTGATTTCTCTTTTGAGGATAGAGGGAGGAGGGGGGGATAGAGTCAAGACGGCAGAGTAACAGCATGAACTTTCTAGAGCACTGCCCCCAGGCCCAGCCAAATACCTGTAAAAACTGACTCTAAACAAATTTTGGAGCTGCAGAACCCACAGAATGACTGAGTGAGGCAAATCTCCAGCCCAAGACAGCCTGGAAGGTTTCCAGGAAGTGTCTGTCATGCTACACTGGGAGCAGAGTTCAGTCTAGCTTGGGATACACTGGCACAGACAGGACCTGAACAGACCTTGGGGGGACTGAATCTCTCACACATGTGGTGTTTTCCAGACTTCATGACCCCAAAACACTGAGAATAAATTGGAAGATCAGTGGGAAAAAGCCTGTGGGACCAGTGCAGGAGAATGAAGTGGTCCAGTCCCAGGCCCAGGGCAGCTGACAGGGTAGGGGGCAGAAGAACCCACAGCAGCAGCAGGAGCAGCTGCAGTCACTGATTCTGGAGCTTTAGGCCCACAGATTATGGGGGAATCAAGTGGCTGACAGTACACCCCTCCATTCCTACCGGAAGCAGAGATCTACCTTGACAAAGAGCTCAAAAGTCAAGTAAGTGGCTGGGGAAATGAGCAAAAACCGGAAAAAGAATCAAACTATAGAATCTACTTTGATGATAAGGAAGACCAAAACATACAAACAGGAGACAATGAAGTCCAAGTTCCTCCCTCTAAACCCTCCAAGAAAAACATGAATTGGTCTGAGGTCATGGAAGAGCTCAAAAAATCCTGAAGAAAGTAACACTTTAAAAAACAGACTAACCCAAATGGCAAAAGCGATCCAAAAAGTCAATGAGGAGAAGAATGCCCTAAAAAGAAGAACTGGTCAGATGGAAAAGGATACCCAAAAGAAATAATAATTCCTTAAAAATTAGAATGGAACAGATGGAAGTTAATGACTTTATGAAAAATCAAGAAATTGTAAAACAAAACCAAAGGAACGAAAAAATAGCAGACAATGTGAAATATCTCATCAGCAAAATAACTGACCTGGAAAATAGATCCAGGAGAGACTATGATTAAAAAAAGAGCCTAGATACCACCTTTCACAAAATTATCAAGGAAAACTGCCCTGATAATGTAGAACCAGAGGGTAAAATAAATACTGAAAGAATCCACCAATCACCTCCTAAAAGAGATCCAAAAAGAAAAACTCTGAGGAATATTGTATTCAAATTTCAGAGTTCTCAGGTCAAGGAGAAAATATTGCAAGCAGCCAGAAAGAAACAATTTGAGTATTGTGGAAATACAAACAGGATAACACAAGATCTAGCAGCTTCTATATTAACAGACAGAAAGGCTTGGAATATGATATTCCAGAAGTCAAAGGAGCTAGGATTAAAACCAAGAATCACCTACCCAGCAAAACTGAGTATGATACTTCAGGGGGAAAAATGGTCATTCAATGAAATAGAGGACTTTCAAGCATTCTTGATGAAAAGACTAGAGTTGAATAGAAAATGTGACTTTCAAATACAAGAATCAAGAGAAGTATGAAAAGGTAAACAGCAAAGAGAAATCATAAAGGACTTACTAAGGTTGAACTATTTACAATCCTACATGGAAAGATAATATTTGTAACTCCTGAGACTTTTCTCAGTATTTGGGTAGTTGGAGGGATTATATACATATAGACAGAAGGCACAGGATGAGTTGAATAGGAAGGGATGATATCTAAAAAAAATAAAATTAATGGGTGAGAGAGAAATATATTGGGAGGAGAAGGGATAAATGGAATGGGGCAAATTATCTTTCATAAAAAAGGCAAGAAAGAGCTTTTTCAATGGAGGAGAAAAGGGGGAGGTAAGAGGGAAAAAGTGAAGCTTACTCTCATCACATCTGGCTTAAGAAGGGAATAACATGAGGGGGTGGAGTCAAGATGGCGGAGTAGAAAGACTCACATATGCTAGCTCCGAATCCACAGCCCATATATTTCCTGCAAGAAGAACTCCCCACAAATTCTGGATCACTGCAAGGCACGCAGAAACACAGTGGAAAAGATTTCTGTTCCAGAGAGCCCTTGAGAGCCGTCCCCAGGGGTCCATCGCGCCCCGGAAAGCGGAGTCCACCCCTGAGTTGCTCTGGCCGCGTGGCCCCAGAGGAGCAGATCGGAGCAGGCTTCAGGAATGGAACCTCCAGCGGCCATGAAGGCCCCTCCGCCCACAGGCGCCACAGGTCAGTGAGAGAGACATCTCAGCTGGCCGAGAGGGGAGCGGGGTGTCTCGGTGACTCGGGCCCCCTCGGGAGGCAGCGGCAGAGGCAGCAGTGGTGGCCCAGAAGTTCAGGTCTCTGCATAAACCCCCTGAGGGAACTGAGCCTGGGAGACAGCTCTGCCCCCACCCGCCCCATTACTGAAGGTCTCTGCATAAAGCCCCTGAGGGAGCTGAGCCCAGGAGACGGCCCTGCCCCCACCTGAGCACCAGAACTTAAGCTCACATTGAATAGCAGCTGCTCCTGCCGCAAAAAGCCCATTTGAATCTCAGACCCCAAGCACTTGCTGGGTGGATCTAGGCAGGGGTGGACAGGAATCTCAGAAGTCAAGTAACTGGCTGGGAAAATGCCCAGAAAAGGAAGAAAAATAAGACTATAGAGAGCTATTTTGATGGGGTGCAAATGTTCCCACCTTTCAATTCTGATGACAAGGAACTATTCTTACCATCAGGGAAAGATGTGGAGGTTGGGGCCTCTGTATCCCAGACAACCCAGGTGGATGTCCGGTGGGCTCAGGTCTTGGAAGAGCTCAAAAAGGATTTTGAAAAGCAAGTTACACAGGTGGAGGAAAAACTGGGAAGAGAAATGAGAGAGATGCAAGAAAAGCATGAAAAATGGGTCAATACCTTGGTAAAGGAGACCCAAAAAAATGCTGAAGAAAATAACACCTTGAAAAATAGGCTCACTCAACTGACAAAAGAGGTTCAAAAAGCCAATGAGGAGAAGAATGCTTTCAAAAGCAGAATTAGCCAAATGGAAAAAGAAGTTCAAAAGCTCACTGAAGAGAATAGTTCTCTCAAAATTAGAATGGAACAGATGGAGGCTAATGACTTTCTGAGAAACCAAGAAATCACCAAACAAAACCAAAAGAATGAAAAAATGGAAGAGAATGTGAAATATCTCATTGGAAAAACAACTGACCTGGAAAACAGATCCAGGAGAGACAATTTAAAAATTATGGGACTACCTGAAAGTCACGATCAAAAAAAGAGCCTAGACATCATCTTTCATGAAATTATCGAGGAAAACTGCCCTGAGATTCTACAATCAGAGGGCAAATTAAGTATTGAAAGAATCCATCGATCACCGCCTGAAAGAGATCCAAAAAGAGAAACTCCTAGGAACATTGTGGCCAAATTCCAGAATTCCCAGGTCAAGGAGAAAATCTTGCAAGCAGCTAGAAAGAAACAATTCCAGTATTGTGGAAATACAATCAAGATAACTCAAGATCTAGCAGCTTCTACATTAAGGGATAGAAGGGGGTGGAATAGGATATTCCAGAAGTCAAAGGAACTAGGACTCAAACCAAGAATCACCTACCCAGCAAAACTGAGTATAATACTTCAGGGGAAAATATGGTCTTTCAATGAAACAGAGGACTTTCAAGCATTCTTGATGAAAAGACCAGAGCTGAAAAGAAAATTTGACTTTCAAACACAAGAATGAGAAGAAGCATGAAAAAGTAAACAGCAAAGAGAAGTCATAAGGGACTTACCAAAAGTGAACTGTTTACATTCCTACATGGAAAGACAATATTTGTAACTCTTAAAACTTTTCAGTACTGGGTAGTTGGTGGGACCACACACACACACACACACGTACAAGCATGCACGCACACACACATACACACATGCACGCACATATAGAGACAGAGAGCACAGTGTGAATTGAATAGGATGGGACCATATCTTAAAAGAAATGAAGGTAAACGGTGAGAAAGAAATGTAGTGGGAGGAGAGGGGGTGAAATGGAATGGGGTAAATTATCTCTCATTCAAGAGGCAAGCAGGAGACCTTTTAGTGGAGGGAAAAAGAGGAGGGCTGAGAAAAACACAAGAAGTTTACTCTCATCACATTTGAATAAAGGAAGGAATAAAATGCACACTCATTTTGGTATGAAAACCTACCTTACAATACAGGAAAGTGGGGGAGAAGGAGATAAGCAGGGGGGGGATGGAAGTGGGGGCAATGGGAGGAGGGAGCAATTTGAAGTCAACATTCTTGGGGAGGGACAGGATCAAAAGACAGCATAGAAACAATGTGGGGCAGGACAGGATGGAGGGAAATACAGTTAGTCTTACACAACACGACTATCAGGGAAGTCATTTGCAAAACTACACAGATAGGGCCTATATTGAATTGCCTGCCTTCCCAAAGGGAATGGGTGGGGAGGGAGGGATGGGGAGAATTTGGAACTCAAAGTTTTAGGAACAACTGTTGAGTATTGTTCTTGCTACTAGGAAATAACAAATACAGTTAATGGGGAATAGAAAGTCATCTGGCCCTACAGGACAAAAGAGAAGATGGGGACAAGAGAAGGGAGGGATGATAGAAGAGAGGGCAGATTGGTGATAGGGAAAATTAGAATGCTTGGTGTATTGGGGTGGGGGGAGGGGATAAAAGGGGAGAAAATTTGGAACCCAAAATTTTGTGAAAATGAATGTAAAAAGTTAAATAAATTTTTATTAAAAAAAAAGAATGAAGGAGAAAAGCAAAAGCACTATTAAATAAAGCACTATAAAATCAAGAAATTAAGGAAGGGAAAGGACCCATATGATCAAATATATTTATAGTTGCACTTTTTGTTATAGCAAAGAACTGGGAACAAAATGGGCATCCCTCCATAAGATAGCTTAATAAACTGTGGTATGTGAATGTGATGGAATATTATTGCACTCTAAGAAATGATGAGTATGACAAATTCATAGAAACCTGGGAAAATGTGTTGAACAGATGATGAAGAACCAGAAAGACAAATTTCATGAACATATTTACGTAAACAGGGGTTTGAAAAATGATTAATCTTCTTGAGATTTTCAGTTAAGAGGGAGAAGCATTCCTTCGCAGCCCTGAATGTGATTTGGGACTATCATGATCTTTTGGCCAGTTTCCCATGAATGAAAGAGAATATAGAGTATTAGAGGAAGTGGTATATTTAGAAGGAAAATTTGTTAATAATAGCATGACAGTTACAGAGCATACAATGGGAAGTCAGATGAAGATAGAGTGTTGAAGGGTAAAGTTGAGAAGGACAGGACTGAGAGAGGAGGGAATAATAGGAAAGTAAAGGAGCTTTCACCTAGCCAGACAGGGATTCTGAACCACAGGGAATAAGGACAGGAATCTAATTACTGAGGATATAAAGAAAAAAATTATCATAGATATTTTGAACAGCTAGAAATGTAGGTATAGAGACAGAAGAAATATTGTAAGAGTTATTTTGGGAGAAACTGAGGAACACAGAAATCTTAAATATTTCTGCTTAAAACACCTTGTAACATAGAATTGTACAATCTAGGAGTTGGAAGGAACTTCAGTGGCCATTTATTCTATCGCATACCTGAGCAGGCATCTTACAGAAATGTCCAACAAGTGGTCATACTTAAAGACTTTCAGGAATGGGTCTTAGTTCATCTTTAAAGAAGCGGCATACTGATATTATCTCAATAACAAACTACTAATATTGCTATTAATGAGTTTATTTAAGCACCACTATATATGCTTTGATATTCTTTCTGCTTATCTAACTTGTATTTGGCATGATGGATCTTGGATTCTAGATTTAAGTATTCTACATTCCAAATTCTCCTGCCTTCTGAAAAAAGTTCAAATTCCTCAGTTTATCATCTGTAAGGATTCCATTCCTGTTTATCTTAAAAAAACCCAATATGTTTGAGTTCTCTTATCACTAATCACTTGTTGGAGATCTTATAGGGGGGCCTTCTGCTTAGGTGTGAGATGGCCTAAATTACCACTGAAATTTTTTTCCAACTCTGAGATTCTATGGTGCAAAATAATTTAAAAGCAAAAATGTTACAGATAAATTTTAACATCTTATCATTACCCCAAAATAAGTTTCTACAAAATTCTTTCTGTTCTTACTGGAAATAAGGTGAATTTTGATTCTACTTTTCTTTTTGGTGTGGGAACTATAATTTTATCTATGTGAGAAATTTTCCCCACAGATGCACATCAGTAACTTATAGCTTCAAAGAGTTGTCTGGAAATATGTAAAGGTTAAGTGATTTTTCCATGGTCACAAAACTAGTGTTATGCAAAACATGAATTCATCTCTTCTTGACTCCAAAGTCTGCTTTCTATCTACCATATCACATTACACCTTTTAGAAATATATAGGAACTGAAAACAGTGTTTTAGGAGGATTGAACAGAGCTTTTGTCCAGATTAACTACATACTCCCAAAATTCTGAACCCCCTATTAATTAAATTTACCTAATAAAAACTAATAAAGCCAAATCACTGTTTTTCCTGACCAATTAATTTATATTCCAATTTCTGCGATCCTCTTTTGTTCCTGAGTCTCTTCAATTTATTGTTATTTGGTTTAGTGATTTCTTCCTTTCTTCTGGCAGCTTATTATATAGTTTCCTTGCTGTTATGGCACTTAAAATTTAGCTACCATGAATCTAAGAATATTCAATCTCGGGTTCTTCATTTTCAAGGTTCTGTATGTGTGTTGTGCTATTTTTCCTCCCCAAATTTAATTTTTTTCTAATTAGTAAGCATTTATACTTTCTTCCACTTTCTCCCACAAATGAAAAATAAAAAAAAACCTGTAACAAAAATGTGTATTCAAATAAAAAATTTCTCACATTGATTATGACCCCAAATATTTCTCATTCTCTATTTTAAGTCTTTCACTTCTCTGGCAGTAGGTGGGTATCATGCTTCATCTTCAACCTCTTGGTTTATCTGTGAACTGGTTAGAGTTTCAAAGTTGTTGGGTTGGTTTTTTTTATATTGTAATTATATAAATGCTCTTTCAGTTCTTCATATTTCTAAACTGGTTCATATAAATCATCTTCCCAGTTTGCTCTGTAACTGAAAAATTTTGTCATTTCTTACAGTGCAGTATTCCATCACATTCACATTACCCAAATTCTTCTATTTTCCTAGGTTTTGGGGGATATAAGTATTCCTGGGATTACTACGTCATGATATTGTTTCTAGATCTGTTATGTAGCTTTACATTTTCCAGTAACAGTGGTAATTTAGTGATTCTTTGAGATGTTCTTCATCCTGTGCTATTTTACTGTCCACTGCAGTAAATTGGCCGCTCAATGCTGCTATGGATTAAACATTTTTTTTCTATTCTCTTTTCAAAAAAAAAAAAAAAGGGAATAACATACACACTCAGTTTGGTATGAAAATCTATCTTACACTACAGGAAAGTAGGGGAGAAGGGGTTAAGTGGAGTATGGGGGAGATTATAGAAGGGAGGGCAAATGGGGGGAGGGGCTAATTAGAAGTAAACACTTTTGGGGAGGGACAAAGTCAAAAGAGAGAACAGAACAAATGGGGGCAGGATAAGATGGAGGGAAATAGAGTTAGTCTTTTACAACATGACTTTTATGAAAGTCTTTTGCATAATCACACATGTATAACCTAAATTGAATTGCTTGCCTTCTCAGTGGGGATGGGTGGGGAGGGAGGAAGGGAGAGAAGTTGGAACTCACAGTTTTAAAAATGAATGTTAAATTTTGCATGCAACTGGGAAATAAGAAATACAGGTACCGGGGTATAGAAATCCATCTTGCCCTACAAGAAAATAGGAGATATGGGGATAAAGGAAGGGAGGGCAGATTAGGGGAAGGGGTAATCAGAATGCATGGTGTCTTGGGGAAAGGGGAGGGGAGAGATGGGGAGAAAATTTGGAACTCAAAATCTTGTGGAAATGAATGTGGAAACTAAAAATAAATAAAGTTTTAAAAATCAAGAAAGTAAAAAAAAAAAGAAAGAAAAGATAGTGAGAGGACCCTGAAATGAAAGATTTTGGGTTTGAGATATACCTCAAATTTAAATTCTTTTAATTTTTAAAAGGTCAGTAAAGATCTACAGTCTTTGGGAAGAAAATCACTAATACACGTTTAAAAGGAATGAAGCCACCTTTGGCTTTGCTTCTGGACTTTTCCTTTAATCAGTCATCTTCTCTCATGTGAAGTGGAAGTCATCTTCTACAGGGAAACACCTTAGTTATTCTAGTTTCTCCCTAGTGACTTCGGAAAAGCCCCATCTGCTTAAAATGGTGAAAATTAGGTATTTTATACGTGCACAAATGCATACTAACTAATTTTACATTCCAAAGGTTCTTTCATTTGCTTCTAGACATATTGATTTGACTTTTCTTTCAGACTGGTAATCAGTTATTTGGGGCAGCTAGGGGGTACAGTGAATGATGTGCCTAGAATTAGGAAGACCAGAGCACAAATATGAGCCTCAAATACTTACTAGCTGTGTGACTCCTGGCAGGTTACTTAACTCCATTTGCCTCAGTTTCCTCATCTATAAAATGAGTTGGAGAAGGAAATGGCAAACTACTCCTTTATCTTTGGCAAGAAAACCTCAAATGGGGTCATGATGAGTCAGATACAAGTGAACAACAACAAAAGCAGCACTTCAAATTTGAGAGAAAATAAAGCAAAACATGGAAAAGAATAGTAAACTCACTCTTAAGCCCCTGATTTGGAAAAACATAATGTGGAAGGTATATTTTAGAATCCAATATACTTGCAAGTACAACAATGTTATATTACTATACAAAATAACCTTTAATCTTATTTGGAGAATAGTACTATTTGGTTTTCAGATACAGATCAAAGCTAGAGGACTAGAAGCATAGAGGGGAAGAAGAACTAGCTTTCAAGTTTTAACCCATCTGGGACTTTAGATTTTTATCCCTAAAAAAATAAGAAAACAAACATACAATCAAATAATGCCCATCAGTGGTGTCAAAATTCAAATAGAAATGGGCCACTAAATCTTACATAAGGATCTCCGCAGGTTGCATTGCTTAGAAAACCACATATAAACATTGTTTATGATATATTGTAAATGTTTCTAATTAGATTTCAATTTAGTTCAGGCAGACTCTGCAGGCCTCGCTTTGACATCTCTAACGTACAAACATCTATGTAGGCAGTTGCCAGTGGATAGAGGCCTAGGCCTGCACTCAGGAAGACATGAATTCAAATTAGGTCTCAGATACTTCAGTTATGTGCCAATGGACAAGTCAAAACCCCTGACTGCTTCAGTTTCTTCAACTGTAAAATGGAAATAATAACAGCACTTACTTCCCAAGGTTGGTGTGGGAATTAAATGAGATAATAGTTGTAAAGTGCTTAGTACAGTGCTTGCAACATAATGGGCACTTAACAAGTGCTTATTCCCTTCCCCTAAATTAATTTCTGTTTTTCATATTTAATTGATAAAAATAACCATAAGCCTCAAGTAGTCTCAAAACATGGTGGGATTGATATTGCTACCCACTATTAATTTTTTGATATTTGAAATCTTATTTGACTGATATTTACTTTTTTATAGGGTACCTAGGTAGCACAGCGGATAGGGGACTAGGCCTCGAATCAAGAAGACCTGAATTCAAATCTGGCCTCAGAAACTTACTAACTGTGGGACCCTGGGAAAGCCACTTAATCCTGTTGGCCTCAGTTTCCTCATCTGTAAAATGAACTGGAGAAGAAAATGGCAAACCACTGTAGCATTTTTGGCAAGAAAACCCCAAATGGGGTCATGAAAAGTTGGATGCAACTGAAAAACTGAACAATAATTTTTTGTATCAATTTCCCCTTTTCTCTTTTCCATAACCTGAGTGTCATCCTTTGCACAAATTAAAAAAAAATCTATCAACAAGTATTTATGAAGAATACATATAGGTATAATGGCTAAGAGCCCAGAGGTTGTAAACAGTGAAACAAACCCTACTTACAGGGTGCTTATATGTTAATGGGGAAACCACAAGTACATATAAGTCTAGGTAGAACACAAGTTAAACACAAAGTAGTCAGGGAGGAAGGGCAATAGTAGTTGGGGGAAGGGGATCTGAGAAATGCTTCACAGGTGAGGAGAGAGTAAATTCCAGGTACATGGGGAAACAATACAAAGCGCTGGGGATGGAGTGCTCTGAGGAACAAGAGAAAAGGCCAATTTGGCTAACAAAGTACAGAGAAAGAAGTACATAATGAAACTGGAAAGACAGGTTGGGGCCAGGATGTGAAAGACTTTAAAAGCTAGACAAAAGCAGTATATTTTACACTACAGGGGATGTCTTAGATATCAAAACTTTATCAAACATGCTGCAGACTTCTTCCTAGTCAACTGTTTCCCTTCTAATTTTAACTACACTGATTCTGTTTGTGTAAAAACTTAAAACTCTTATGTAATAAAAATTATCCATTTTATCTTTCATGATTCTAGTTTTCCCCACATCCATAACTGCAGGGGTTATTATTTTCCTCTAATTTGCTTATAATGTCACCATTTATAGACAAGTCAGATATCCATTTGGATACATCTGCAATTTATTTTGTTGTATGATATGATGATACAAATCTAGTTTCTGCCAGACCACTTTTTAGTTTTCTCAGCAGCTTTTGTCAGGGAGATGGTTTTGATCTTTAGGTTTATTTTTTAAGGCAGTATTAAATAATTTTAGTAATTACTGCTATGTAGTACAGTTTGAGATCTATTATTGCTAAGTTTCCTTCTTTCCTACACTCCCCCCCATTATTTCCTTTGAGATTCCTTGACCTTTTTGTTTCTCCAGATTTATTTTTTCTGGTTTTCTAAAGTTATCTTTTGGTGTCTGATTGGTATGAAACTGGATATGTGTATTAATTTAGGTAATGCTATTTTAAAAATATTGCTATGGCCCAAACCTGAACAAGTAATGTCTCTCCCTTTATTCATGTTTGTATCTTTTTTTAACAAGTCCTTTGTAGTTGTATTCATATAATTCCTATATGGTTTGGTAGGTGAATTACTAAATACTGTGTATATTCTGTAGTTATTTCGAACAGAATTTCTTTTTCTGTTAGGTTGTGTTGTTACTATGAAGTCAAATGATGTGCACGTGCGACTTTCACACCCAGTTACTCTGAAATTATTGTTACAATTTTTTTGTTGTTGCTTTTTGAGGATTCTCTAAGTAGACCGTCCTATCACACACAAAAAGGATGATATTCTTTTTTCTTTTGCTTATATTTATTCAATTTCTTTTTTTGTCTGATTATTGTACCAAGCATTTCTTTCAACTATGTCAATATAGGTGATAAATAGAAATACTTATTTTCACACCTACTCTTTCTAAAAAGGCCTATCTCCATTGATTGTAATACTGACTTTTGGTTTTAGATGGATACAATTTACCCCATTAAAAATGTTTTTTAGTGGTTTTTTTTTTTTTAACACATGGGTATTATATATTGTGAAAAGTGTTTTTTTAAATTACTGACATGTGATTTCTACTGTTTTGTTATTAATATAGTGTACATTTGTAATTCTTCCTAATTTTAGACCAAAATTGTAAAACTTTCTATTTGCTCATACTATATAGCCCTTTTGGATGAAGTTGCTGTGGTCTCTTTATAAGCATTTTAAAACTAGAATTCTACAATAATGCTAATTAAGGATAACACTATAGTTTTCTTTTTCTGCTTCAGACCATATTTGTATGACTGAAGGAATCTGTCTCCCCCGACTTCCTTCTTTTTGTAAACATTTTATGAAAGGTGGGAATTGTTTGATCTTTGAGCCTTTAACAGAACTTAACTTTTAATAAAGCCTGTGATCCAGGCTTTTTCCCTCTATTGGGAGTATTTTTATAGCCTGTTCAATTTTTTTTCTGAGCTTAGATTAAATTCTCTTTCTTATTTTCTTCATTTCATTGAAATTTTTAGTTTTGTTGGCATATAAATTGGGCAAAATAGTGTCTAACAATTTTTTATTTTTTTCATTTGTTGTGATTCTTTTTTTCATCTTTGATATTTTCTTCTCTTTTAAAAAATCTGACAACACACTTGTTTTTGGTTTTTAAAAAAAGTTTCTAGTTTTATCAAGTAAAGTTTTCAATTTTGTTAATATATTCTTTGATTTCAAATTTCTATTTTTGTATTTAGTTGGGGTTTTAAAGTTGGGTGGGATTTAAAAACTTGATTTTCCAGTTTTCTTAAGTTGTATGCTCAATTCATTGTTGATCTGCCTCCCCCAGCCCATTAAGGAAAGTGTCTGGAGACAGAAATTTTTTTCTTGATAGACTTGGTTAAAAAGTTTTGACATGACTAATTGTTGTCAAGTCAACAAGCATTTACCGAGTGCTTACTATCTGCCAGGCCCTGTGCTAAGTCCCAGAAATACAAAGAAAAGCAAAAGATATTTTTTTAATCACATGGATCTCACAGTCTAAACAGAATACAACATGAAAACAGTTGTGTTCAAACGGGATACATACAGGATAAATTGAAAATAGTTAACAAAGGAAAGGCACAACGTGGTACTGAGACTTGAAGGAATCCAGGAGTCAGAAATGAGGAAGGCTAGGTGTGGGGAAAAGCCAATGAAAATGACCAGCGTCAGGACCAATGTCACTAGAGTGAAGCATTTGTGGAAAGGAATAAGGTCTAAAAAGCCTGGAAAGTTGGAAGGTGGCCAGGTTATACAGCTGGACAATTTTTATGCATGACTTCTTGAAATATGATCTTTGGACTTAAGTTTTCAGGTAGTTTCTGATTCTTAGATTATTTTTTCTTTATGGTACATTATATTTTCTGATACTTGAGTCTTTTGATTTTGTTCTAGTATTTCTTCTTGTCTCATGAAGTCACTAATTTCTAGTCCAATCTAATTTTCAACTAGTGTGTTGTTTCAACTAGTAGTGTTTTTTTGCTTTCTTATTAATCTGTTTATTTTCCTTTGAATTATCTCCCATTATTTCCTCTATAGCTCTCATTTCAATCATAACACAAAAACTTTTGCTTGATTCCCACCACTCCACCAAGAATTCTACTAAAGCTTGCAGTTTACACCTTGAGCACCCCTAGAGAGTATGTCTATATTAAACACACACTCACCCATACATATAGATGTGTATGTCAAAATAAGTGTACATATATATTTAGATATGGATATACATACACACATCATCATCAGTATTTGTGCTTACTCATTTTTACAACCTTATTTCCTTAACTGGGACTCAGGGCTAGCCTCTGTGCATTTCTTGAATTAATGTTGTGTAGATTGTTATGGGGTACTGTTATGTAGTATTTACGATGTAGATAATGTGTTCAATTATCTCAGGAGTAGCTATCTAGGGTGCTGCACTGGACACTGCATTCCACTTAGTGAAGGGAATGGAGGATAGCCTGTGCTTTTGAGCTGCCTTTCTTGTATGAATCATAAAGGATTCTGAGTTCTAGCTCAAAGCTAGAGTCTAGTTCAAACTCCTTGCCACCAGTACACAGCTTCAGGCTCCTCTGGCTTGCCTCTAGCCCCAAGTCAGGTTTCTGGAAGCTTTGCTCCCAGAAAAAGATTTTCTGTCTGGAGCCTTTCTCTAGCATCCATAGGCTTCCAATTGTCTCTTTATGCAAACCTATGCTGTCAAAATACTATTAGTGGAGACATTTCTTGGTCTGATAGTACTTGTTTAAATCTTCTGCTGGATTACTCGTGGGAGGAGCGGTGGGCTGTTTTGTTTCCACTCTGCCATTTTAAGGAGATATGAACTTATATACTTTTTGGACTATATCTTTTATACAGCAGATTGCCTGGCTTTGTTTTCTTACACATTTTGCCACTTTGGTTTTACTGGATTGTTGAATACATTTACACCTTAGGTTATGATGTTTAAGACTAGGTTTTCCTCCTTTAATTACTTCTGTATTGCTTTTTATCATCTTCCTCTTTTAAATCAGCATTTTATCCTTGCAAATAGTTTTGATTACCCTAACTTTGATACTTGGCCTATTTCCACAGGTTCAAACACATTCCTGTTAAACCTGTCCTATCCAAAGTCCCTTCAGTTTACTATATGAGTAAAAATGAAATTAACTATTTTTTTTGTGTGTGTCTTTTTCCTCTTTTGACCTTTTCCCCTCCCTATCCAGCTAAAAGTATGATTAAAAATTTTCCCTTCCCCCTACAATTTATTTTAGGAAACATTATTTTGCTGTGCTCATTTCTAAGTTGTCTCTGCTAGGCCCTTCTCATTATTCTCTTTACTTCTAGTCTGAATTCTATTCTGATTTAAGGACCATATACATTTATTTGTTCCTTCTAGATTCTGAGTTCCTCATGGGCTTTAAAGCTTTTTAAGAACCATATTTTAAGTCCTTCCTTTCTCCCATTTCTATTATTTCATGTATAAATTTTAGCAATTTTTCATTTTTCTGCTGCGCCTGACTCATCACGAAGGAAGTAATGTTGACTGGAAAATAGTATATTAGGGAGGTGTACCTAGTGTCACAGGTCAGCAGGACCTATTCTACCCTTTATCCTTAGCAAGATTAATTTCTATTTCTAAATCCAGGTCATCCTATCTGGTACTATGTCCCTCTACCACACTGGGTATTCAATGCCCAAAGGGACTCAAATGTCTCTTTCTCCTGGGATGGGATATAGTCTTGGAAGGTAAACCTTTCTTTCTGTGAGTGGCAACCCAATGTGCAAATGCCTACAAGAAGCTTATCATAAAGTCTATCCCTGTTTCTTACTCCAAGATATACTTTTACCCTCACCCTTTTGTTTAGTGGTGTCCTTTCTTTTCTCTTTGGGGTGAGGACCATTCCACTTCTATTTCTCCTCTAGCAGTCCTTCCCTTTCACTGTTTTTATCCTATTCTTACTGGAGCCCTCACTCTTGAAGAGAAAATATTATCCCTTCACTGTTCACCTGAGGGCTCAGTGAGTATAATTCCAATGTCCCTGTGTCTTGCCTCTTCTCCCCATATGCAACTTCCCACTGTTATACCTCCCACAAAAAGATACTGTCTCATTTGTGGGAAATCGTGAGATTTCCTCCATGTTATATTAAAGCAACCCTTTATTCCTGTCAAGTTCCTTTAAAAACCTTTCACTGCTGGGTACTTTTAGTCTCTTTGTGAGACCACTTTGATCTTTCTTTTTGCCTATCAATTCAATCTCCTTCAAAAAAGTCTAATAAAAACAAGAGAATTTAATTATTTTTTTCTTGATAATTTTAGTTATCTCTCTTGTATTTCTGCTGTTTGGGGTATTTCCAAATATCCTATTTACCTATGCAGTATTTTTGGGGGGTAGTTCATCCTTTTTAATCTAGATTAGGCTCATGTCCCATAGATGTTATTTACCTTCTAACTTGCGTTCCTTTGTTTTGTTTTTACACACACACACACTCTTCCTGTTTTTGGATTTTTTGAATTGTCATATTCCTCTGAGAGAACTGTAATCATTAAGTTATCTTGGCAAGCAGGGAGGGAAAGAGCAACAGTTACTATTGATAATCACTCTGAAGCCAGGAGGGTCTCGAAAAGAGCCAATAAGCCAAGTTTAGGCAGGGACCTATTGCTGTGCAATGTATGGGCTTCAGGGTGCACTGAGTGACCTTGAACAGCCCTCCCTTGCTCAAAACAAAGTCCAGTGGCAGGTCATGTCATCATTTCTCTGATGTCACGGTCATCTTCGAAAACGAAGGACAAACAGATCTTCGCAAATCATATCTTCAAGGACATTCTCTGCTTCACATAAACTTCAGGTGTTCCTTTTAAACATAATTGTCTTCTATTTCACTTTTTACCAAATTTTCTTCCACTTCCGTATTTTTGTGTTTGAAACCTGTAATTTTCACTTTTAGAGTGCCTCAACTTCTCTAGAAGGAAAAGTTTTATACTCTCTTTTCAGTCCTTTGTTACAAGTTCTGCTATAAAATCTAATTATAGTACTAAAAGATTTTAATGGCTTTTTTTCTTCCTTTTGAACCATTTTGTTATTTCCTGCTATTGCTATTAACTCCAGAATCTTAGCAACGGGGGAAGGAGGAGTTGCATATTTATTTAAGGTTCCTTTTGGTTCTAAATACAATACTCTTCTAGTACAATGACATTCTGAGCTTTGCATTTCTGTGTTCTTTCCTACTTATTTACGTGTTTATGTGTATGTGTTTTCTCCTCTGGTCATTAAGCGTTTCCCTTCTATTCCAAGCTACCTGTCTCTAGTTTCCCTCCATACTCTTTTGCACTTTAAAATGAGCTGGGCATCCTCAACCTTATTTCAGGGAGATATAGGGACCTGGTCCAGGACTTTCTACAGCGTTAATGTCTCCCATGTTTCCCTTATCCTTAAAAAACAAACAAACATTTATCTGTCCACCTCTGCTAGTTATTGTTGCCTATCTCTCCTAGCTTCCTACTCTTTTGCAGCTAAACTCCACCTCTCAGGCAGCCACAGCTCCCTCTCCTCCTGTTGTACATGTGGTTTCTTTTTTTTTCAAACTCTGCGGCTTGATATCTGACTTCATGTTTAACTGAAATTGCTCTTTCCAAAGTTAACAATCACGTCCTAATCACCAAATATAATGGTCTTTTCATGATCACTGTTCTTCTTAAACTTTCTGCAACCTCTGGCACTACTGATCACCCTCTTCTTTCTGAATTTCTGTGACACTGGTTCTCCTCCTACCTGCCTGCCTGTTCCTTTTCAGTCTCTTTTGCTGGATCTTCATTTAAGTCACATCAACTAATGGAAGATCTCTTCTTCCAACATGTTATTTCATTTGGTGATCCCATCAAGCTCTGATGGATTCATTTTTCATCTCTATACTAAGAATTTTCAGATCTACTTATCCATCCCTAATCTCTCTCTTAACTTCCAGACTCATATATCACTAGAGGTCCTACAGACTTCTTAAATTCAACATGTTCAAAACTGAACTTACTTTTCCCCTTACACTCTCAAAAACCCGTCATTTCCACAGAAGGCACCACCTTGTTCCCAATAACCCAGGCATGGAACCTAGGTGTAGATCTTCTATTACTCTCTCTCTCTCACCTTCCATATCCAAATGAGCTGCCAAATCTTGTTTCTGCCCTTGTAGTTGCTTTTGGATTTGCCCCCTTCTTTCCTCCTGACACTGCCACCACTCTGGACCTTCGGTCAAGAAGACCTGAATTCATCTGGCCTCAGACATTTACTAGCTGTGTGATCTTGGGCAAGTTGCTTAACCTTTGTTTGCCTCAGTTTCTTCACCTACTTTGCAGGACTGTTGTGATGATCAAATGAGATAATATTTGTAAAGCCCTTAGCACAGAGCATGGCACACAGAAGGCACCTTAGTAAGTGTTTGTTCTCTTCCTTCTTACTGAAATCTGTTCTGGTTGGTCTCCATGACTCAAGTCTCTCTCAATCCCAGACCATTCTCCACTCAGCTGTCAGATAAATCTTCCTGAAGCAAAGGCCTATTTCACTCCTCTATTCAGTCAACACAAGTAGCTTCCTATTATCTTCCTTTTAGCTTTAAAAGCCCTTCCTAGCCCAGCACCTTATTATCTTTTTATTATCATCCTTATTATCTTTCTAGTCTTTTTATAGGATACTTCCATATATTCTGTGATACAATGACATTGGTTTCCTCATTTTCCAGGACACTCCATCTCCCTAATCATATCATTTTCACTGACTATACTTCAGGTTTGTAATTTTCTCCCTCCTCCTCTCTGCTGTTGTTGTTGGCTTTCTATGAAGTCTCAACTAAAACACCACCTTCTGCAAAAAGCCTTTCCCAGTTCTCCTTAACACAAATGCCTTCCTTCTGTGGATCATCTCTGGTTTATCCTATATATAAGACTGTTTATATATAGTGGTTTACATGTTGAAGAGCAAGGACTTGTCTTTCACTTTTCTTTGTATGTCTAGCATCAGTTTGTCGCATATAGTAGGCACTTAAATGCTTGGTGACTAACTGAAGGTAAAGTATCTAGTCTAGCTAGGTGTCCAGTCTCTTTTTTCTCTCTCACCATTTACCTTAATTTCTTTTAAGATATGGTCCCATCCTATTCAATTCACTCTGTGCTCTCTGTGTCTGTGTGTGCGTGCATGCGTGTACATGTGTGTGTGTGTGTGTGTGTGTGTGGTCCCACCAACTACCCAGATACTGAAAAGTTTTAAGAGTTACAAATATTGTCTTTCCATGTAGGAATGTAAACAGTTCACTTTTGGTAAGTCCCTTATGACTTCTCTTTGCTGTTTACTTTTTCATGCTTCTTCTCCTTCTTGTGTTTGAAAGTCAAATTTTCTTTTCAGCTCTGGTCTTTTCATCAAGAATGCTTGAAAGTCCTCTGTTTCATTGAAAGACCATATTTTCCCCTGAAGTATTATACTCAGCTTTGCTGGGTAGGTGATTCTTGGTTTGAGTCCTAGTTCCTTTGACTTCTGGAATTTCTTATTCCATGCCCTTCGATCCCTTAATGTAGAAGCTGCTAGATCTTGAGTTATCCTGATTTTATTTCCACAATACTGGAATTGTTTCTTTCTAGCTGCTTGCAATATTTTCTCCTTGACCTGGGAATTCTGGAATTTGGCCACTCCAGTCTCTTTTTTTCTCAGATAAAAGCTCTTTCTACTCTCACCTGTGATTCTATGCTGTTCTTGTCTTCTATCCCTCCCTCTAGTTACTCTACTTTTGCTTTGTGTTGCTGGGTAGACTCAGTGTCTTCTTGTGGGGTGAGAGGGAATTCAAGCTAGGTCACTGCCCTGAGGGGACCAGAGGTGAACTCTCATTGCCAGACCCTGAAGCACAAGGCTATGAGATTGATTGGGCTCAGTGTAACTGATTTGTAGAAGGGGTTGGGCGCGTATGGGAACGCTGAATAGAAGCTCTGAGTATCTATGTTTTCCAATATTATTTTATGATGTTTTACTTGGATAATATTTGTAACCTTGTGCATTCAGGTTTAGTTACTGTGTATATGACTTTTTTTTAAAGGTTTTGGAGATGGAAGAGTTTGAATAAAACAACTATTCTGTAATCTTGCTGGTCATAGCTGCATCATTTTTTTTTAAACTAGAGAGACCATTCCTCAAATCCCTGCTTATTTTCTTTTAAAACATTTGTTGTTGTTCTGTATCCAACAAACATCATATATTAGCATTTCTAAATATTCAGAATATACAAATATGGTTAGACATAAAAAGTTGAATCTCTTACTACATATGGTTTGTATTTTTAAAGATATAATAAATTCAACATGTTAATGTCAAAGCTGTTCTGTCTGTATCTCCTGAATCCTCAGTGGATTTTATTCTGTGCATTAAAAAATAAATATAAGTATCATTTTCTACTCCATTTATCTCAAAATAGCTTCCTTAAAGACTGTTCATTCCACAGAAAGCACTACCCATTTGGTAAAATCTTCCAAAGTTGAACATCTTAAACAAAAACATTTTGAACAGAATGAATCAATCATGAACATAAAAAGATAAGAGATCCTGATAAGAAATTCAGAGTAGAATAGAGATTTTTAAAGGGAAAGATAATTGACAAAAGAAACTTGAGGTAAACAAGCTTGCACTCAAAAGCACGAAGCACTGTACAAACGTATACAAATCTGAAAGGGGAGAAGAGAATCATTTCTAAAAATAAGGGAACACAGATAAACTACAGGATTGGGTATTCAAAAAAGAAATCTAGGAGAAAGAGAGGTAAAGAGGAAGACCAACTTTACTATTTCTTCCAGTGGATTGATGAAGAAAAAGTAATTTTCTTTCTAGAAAGGGGGAGACTATAGGTGAGGAATGAAAAATTTGCCAACAGATATTGTGAATGTGTTAGTTTGTTTTGCTTAATTATACTTCTTTTTACAAATAAGGGTTCAATGTCATGGGATGGGGGTGGGGGGAAGTCTTGGAAACTGATATCAAGGTTTAAAAAACCCATAATTTCTTTTAAAGTTCTGAGGTTTGGGTGGCCTGCAAGCTCAATATGAATCAACAATGTGATATGACAACCAAGAAAGCCAAGTCAACAAGTCTAAGCAACATTGGTCTAATATACTAACAGAGATACAGAGTATCCAGGAATAGAGAGGACATAGTTGCTCTGCAATCTTCCCTGGTCAAAAACATATCTGCCACCACATTTTAGAAAGGCAGTTCATAAGATGGAGAGTGAATGAAGGCAATCACCATGGTTTCAACGGTGGTTTCTGAAGGAAAGAACTGGGGATGTTTAGCCTATAGAAGAGAGGACTTAGGAGGCACATAATGGCTATCTTTAGGTTTTTGAAAGCCTGCCAAAGAAAGAGAATTAGATTTGTTGTGCTTGATTTAGGGTTGCTTACTGGCAAATTTAGGCTTGACAACAAGAGGGGCTATCCAAAACTGGGATGAACCGCCTCAGGAGATAGTTGATAGTCTCTAACCAGACCTCTCTGAGTAAAGGCTGGATGAATGCTTGTCTGGTCTGTAGTCTTTCTAGGCACCAATTGACCCGAATGGAAGCAGGGTACAATGGAATGAGTACTAGAATCAGAAGATGGGTTCAAAGGTCACTTCTGATACTAAATTTAGGCACCAAAGGATGTTTTTTTACTCTCCTAAATGATCCTGTATTATCACGCACTGTCTTATGCCTCTACCTCTATTTTCAGCAGTCACTATGTGTTGCTTGTAAATTCTTATTTTATATACTCTCTAGGTGAGGACTTAGCTTTGTTTCTCATAAGAAGTCAAATCCATGCTTCAGGGAAGAACAAATGTAGATCAGAGATGTTTTAGCACAAACTTATGGATCTGGGACTATGTTTGAGATTGCCAGAAAGAGAGATTGCCAGAAAGACTTCTGGATAAGCAGAAGTGTCTTCAATATCCATTGCAAAATTTATTTCATAGTTAATGAAAACCTTTGGTCATTAATTCTACAAAGGCTTTTCTTTTTGGACTATTCTTGCTACTGTGTTAATATGGGAATTCTGAGTGAGGAAATTCCTTGTACCAAATGATATGCCACTAAGTATATTATGCCTTAGCACCAAGATGTTAAATAACTTGTCCTTGGTCAAATAGCCAGAATGCGTCAGAGGCTGATTCTTAGGTTGGCTCTTAAGGCACTATGACATGCTGCCTCTTGGCATTATTAATAACAGTTTAAATTCAAAATCTAATCACTTTAGATTGGCAAGCACTAAGTCTGCTAAATGTTTTGGATTTACTGATTCATGAATGGATCCCCATTCTTTCTAATGGTCTTCCATCTCAGTGATAAAAAAGGAAAATTTTTATTTCACTTTACTTTCCTGTAATTTTTTTTTTTCTCTAAGGATCCATCTACTTTCCAAAAGCAGAGTGAATTAAGACTATATTTGACTGTGGCACATACTGTATTGAATTAGTCTTAGAAACTTAGACAACAAAATGTTTTCTATCAACTAATCTTTTAATCCTTATTGCTCCAAATCTATGCTCCTATGATCTCTGAACTCAGAGTAGATGGCTAGGAAAAAAGTTTTCCAAGTTATAGTGATCTCAAATTAGAGGCCCACTGTCTTTTTTTTCATCCATACAATTAGACAATCAATATTATCAGTTACCTCTTTTTCCACCTGGCTTTTATTAACTTCTCTTTACAATGGATAATCTCTCTTTTTTCCCCTTTCTACTGTATACTTACTCCCCTTCAACTACTTCATTACCCAATGTAACATCATTCTGGTCTAGTGAAAGAGAAGACCTAACCCTAAACTGTAATTAACCTTTACCCTAACCCTAGGTGATGATAATGGGTTGTAGGACAAACATTAATTTTGGCTATTACAGCTTAGCAAAACAGTCTAGTAAGCTGTTAATGGCTGGGAATCAACTTTTTTGGGGGAGAGTCAATGTGGATTAATAGAGTACAGAACCTAGAGTCAGGAAGACCTAAATTCAAATCTTACTTCTGATACACTAATTAACAGTGTGACTACAGTCAAAGTCACTTAGACTTCTTAAGCTTCAGTTTAGTAACTTGTAAAAAAAAGAGGATGAAAATTAATAACACTCATGGCATCCACATGACATCACTGTTGTAATGTTAAAATGACAAAGTGCTTTGCAGACTTCAAACATGTATCAACAACTATTATTTTGTTTTCTGTATTTCCCAAAGTACAGACCATAGTTTTCTAGTTTAAAGGACAGACTAGGAAACATTCTTAAAGAGAATTTTTAGAGCACTGAACATATTACCTATCAGATTTATGGATAAGAACAGAATTTATGAATAAGATAGGGAGCATTGTGGGATATAAAAATGGATTAATTTTAATTACATTAAATTAAAAAGTTTTTTTTTTTTAACAAATACAACCAATGTAGCCAAGATTACAAGGAAAGAAGAAAATTGAGTGAAAATTTTATGGACGATTTCTCAGAAGGTCTCATATCTCCAATATATAGATAACTTAGTCAAATTTATAAGAATGAATCATTCTCCAATAGATAAATGATCAAAGGCTATGAACAGGAAATTTTTGGAAGAAGAAATCAAAGTTCTATATATGTATATATAGTCATATAAAAATGCTCTAAATTATTACTGATTAAAGAAATGCCATCTCACACTATCAGACTGGCTAAAACGATTGAAGGGGAAAATAACAAATATAGGAGGGATGTGGAAAAATTGGGACACCAATAATTGGTGAAATTGTGAACTGATCGGCCATTCTGGACAGCAATTTGGAATTAAGCCCAAAGAGTTATAGAACTGTGTGTATATTTACCCTTTGACCCAGCAACACCACTATTAGGTATTTCCCAAGGTGACCAGGGAAAAAGAAAAAAGAACTTATTATGTACTAAAATAATTATAGCAGTTCTCTTTGTGGTGACAAAGAACTGGAAACTGAAGAGATGCCCATCAATAAGGGAATGGCTGACTGAGTTGTGGTATATGATTGTGATGGAATGCTACTGAGCTTTAAAAAATGACCAGTAGATTGATGTTAGAAAAACATGGAAAGACTTACATGAAACAATGCAGTGTAAAACAAGTAGAACCAAGAAAACATTATATATAGTAACAGAAACATTGTTTGAAAAGTAACTGCAAATGAGCTATTCTGAGTAATAAGAACATTAAAATCAACTACAAAGGAAAATGCTATCTACCTCCAGAGAAAGAACTGATATATGAAAGTATGTATTGCAATCATTCCTCATCTTTAACGCAGGGATGAAAGAGAGGGAAGAAATACATTTGGAACTCAAAATGTAACCAAAAAAGAAATATAAAAAAAGGGAAAATTGCTATTCTCCTTCCCAAGTTACATTATTAGCCTGTATCTCTGTTATGTAGACATTTATAATGTCAAATATAATAAGTATAATCTTCTTCTCTGGCAATACCCTAAGTTAACATACATAGGTCACAAAACTGACTATAACTGTTGGAACTAAGAGTTCTATCTAATCTTAAATAAGTCACAGAACTTATGGAACTCTATAAAAATGGGGTAACTACCCTGACAGACTTCACAGTTATTACATGACAAGGGACCAGAGTTCTTTATGAACCGGCAGTCACTGTTAAAAATAAAAAACAAACTTTAAGCAGAAAAGATTGGTTTTAATTTCCTTAGATGATTAGGGAGCCAAATCCTAGTGAGATAGATTACTGAATCTATCACTATTCTGAAATTCATTAAGACTAGCATCAGGATCCAATGGATATGAATAAAAAGTTTGCCAAAAAAATCACAAAATATTTCCAACCATGTTAAAGAAATGCTCCAAACCACTAATAATAAGAGAATGCAAATCAAACTAACTCTTATTTCACTTTACATGCAGCGAAGTAGCAAAGACGACAGAAAAATGGGAATATATACAGGAGTTGTGGGAAGATGGACACACTAATATACTCCATCTGGTGGAGCTATGAATTACACCAACTATACTGGAAAGCAGTTTGGAATTAGGAGAAAAAAGTTGTTAAAATGACCATAACTCTGTGATCCAGAGATCCCACTGGTGGGCACATACCCTAAAAAAGACAATGATTATAGTATCAAAGAACTGGAAACAAAGTAGATAGATGTCCACCAAGATGAAAGGCTGAACACTTTGGGGCATATGAATTTTATGGAATGCTGTTATGCCATGAAAAATGATGACTCATACAATGAATATGGACAGCTAGGTAGCACAGTGGATAAGGTTGTTGAGTCTGGAATTTGAAAGACTCATCTTCCTGAGTTTGATCAAATACATTTAATCCTGTTTGCCTCAATTCTTCATCTGCAAAATGAGCAGAAGGAAATGGCAAACCTCTCCAGTATCTTTGCCAAGAAAACCCCAAACGACTGAAAAACAACTGAACAATAACAAATAATGAATATAGAGAAGCCTAAGAAGACTTACATGAACTGATGAAACCAGAAGTAAGCTGAACTTTCAGAACAATATATACAGTTACTACAGCAATGTAAACAGAAAGAACAATACAACAATCTTACTAAACGCTACATAATTATAACGTTGAAGCTTCGCTCTCAAAAAGTAATATGGAAAATGTCCCTTCTTACCTTCTCTGCACAGATTAGGGATTATTCAAGATGTTGGTTAGTTTTTTTCTATGGGTTTTCTCATTTTAAAAAAGTCTTTAAACAGGACAGCTGTTTGGGAGGTGGGATTATAGAGACACACGTGGGTAATGGAGATGACATAACATAAAGACAAAAGAAAAATGATAATCTGGATTTTTTTCTTGGGGGCAGGAAAGGGATTTAAGGAACCAATTTTCTGTTACTGGCAAAGACCAAACAAATAGCAGTAACAACTCATATTATCTAGCACCTTTAAACACAAGATGACAAAACTCTGCTTAGAGACATTAAAAGCATAAGCTGTAAAAACCAACAACGCATTTAAGAATACAAGTTTTACACTGTTAGATTAGGAGATTCCTTCTGCTTCTAAATACTCTGGGGGGAGGTGGAGCAGACAGGAGCTGCTGATCTTGTTATTTTATGAATACTGGGAACTCCTCTCTAGTGAGTAAACTTGCCCTACCAAAACAGAGAAGTAATTGTTATAAAACTCATAGACTTGGTTACCTGGGGCACTGAGAGGTTATCAATCAATGAATAAACATTTATTAAGCACCTACTTTGTTCCAGGAAATGTGCTAAATAACAAAGACAAAAAAGAGGCAAAAAACAATCCCTACCCCTATGAAACTCACAGTCTAATGGAGAAGACAAACCATACAAATATATACACAGTAAGCTGGTGAAAGGAAAAATAGGAAATAATATAAAAGAGAAGAGGCACTGGGAAAGGTTTCCTACAGAATATGAAATTTTAGCTAGGACTCACAAAAAGTTAGGTAAGTAGGCAGAGATAAAGAAAAAGAGAAGTTAAGGCATGGAGGACAGCAAGGGAAAATGCCTGGAATTGAGAAATGGATTGCCTTGTTAGTGGAATAGCCAGGAGGACAGCACCACTAGATCAGAGTACATAGCAGGGAATAAGGTATAAAGAGACTGGAAAAGTAGGCGGGGGCTAGATTTTGAGGGGCTTTGAATGCAAAACAGGGTATTGAGTATTTGATGGGAGCCATTGGAATTTACTGAGTAGGGGTGGGGGTGGGGGTGGGGGGGTGACCTGATTGGACCTGTGCTTCAGTGCTCTTCTCCACTCTTGTACTGAGAGCCTGAGAGGGTACAGGCAATGGAGCTACCAATCAGCATCTGGTCCTTGACTAGTGCTAGTACAGGAGTCTTCTGTAATTTCATTCTTATCAGTTTTGCCAGGTTCCTTTATAATCTCTGGCTTGAGAGAACCTGTGCTTTAGGAAGAAAGAGAAGGGGGACATATTTGAGATTTGTTTTGAAGGTGACACTGACAGGTCTTGGCAATAGCTTGAATATGGGGGAAGGTGTTTAGTGATAGTGAGGACTCAGATTGTAAGCCTGAGGGACTAGAAGAATGCTGTTGCCTTCTGTGGTAACAGGGAAAGTGGGAGGTTTGTATATGGAGAAGGTTTAGGGGGAAAGGTAATGAGTTCTGTTTTAGACATATTGACTGTAGGTTGTCTACTAGACATCCAGTTTGAAATGTCTGAAAGGCAATTGGAGATGTGAAACGGGAGGTTGACAGAGAGACTGGAAAAGGATATAAATTTGAAAATCATCCCCATAGAGAAGGTAATTAAATCCCAGGGAATTGATGAGGATCACCAAGTAAAAGGGTATAGAGGGAGAAGAGAAAAGGTACCCAGGACAGAATAGTGAGGAACACTTCAGTTAGAGGGTGTTATCTGGAGGATTTGGCAAAAGAAACAGAGAAGAAACAGCCAGAGAGGTAGGAGAAAGGGATGTCCTGAAAATCCAGAAAGGAGAGAATATCAAGGAATAGTTAGTGATCAGTAGTGTCAGAGGCTGGACAAGAGGTGAAGGAGAATGAGGACTGAGAAAAGGCCATTGAATTTAGCAACCAAGAAATCATCAGTAACTTTGTAGAAAACAATTTCAATGGAATGAGAAGGGTAGGAGCCAGATTTTAAGGAGCTAAGATAGAGGAGAGAAAATGGGGGTACCTATTGTAGATGGACTTTTTGAGGAGTTTCGTTACAAAGTGCAGAAGACACATTAGGCAATAGTTAGGAGGGATGGAAGGATCAAGTATTTTTTTCAGAACAGAGAGACATGAGCAAGTTGGTAGGCTGTAGGGAATGAGCCAGTAGATAAAGATTAAAAATGAGTGAAATAGTGAGGATGGCAGAGGAGACAAAACAGAATAGAATCACTTGAACAAGTTACAGAGGTTAGGCCTGGTAGGAAGGCCACTTCTATAAGGTGACATGGGGTGACTGAGGAGAGGAAGAATGCACTGAGTGATAGAAGATGAGGAAGATGGGAGAAGAGGGAGTTGATGGTGAATGGCCTCAATTTTTTTTCTGTAAAACATGAGGCAACATTCTCAGTTGAGAGAATTAGGGGAGGGGAAGCTATGGGAGGTTTGAGGAGGTTTAAGAAATTTGGAGTTAGTATTGGGAGTTAGTGAGATAGATGATAAAGTCTTCCAGATTTCAAGGCCAATTCTCTATTGAATAGACTGTGCCTCTCCAAAATGTGATGATGTCAATGGTTGTATTCTCCAATTATTTAAAATGATTCATCAATATATATGATTCAAAAATTCAATTACCCTTGGGTCAGTTAAGCTGGTTCCCCAAACCAAAAATTATATTTATACACTAAATGATCACCAACTTTATTACATACAGAAATAATTAGGGAAGATAATATTTGATCAAAGTTTTCCAAATAGGTAAAACTTTCCCATTTGAATATAAAGCTTTTTATTTAAAGACTTAATTTTTATCAATACTGTTTGTTTTTATATCATCTTTGCTTCCCACTCTATCACTTCCCAGCCTCTATTCAATAAAGTAACATTTCAAAGTAACAACAGATTAAAAAAGGAAAGAAAAAAGCAGGCAAGCAAAATTAAAAGATTAACCATTTCTATAAATATATTCAATATTTTGATCACACCCATCGACCTCTGTCACTATTTTCTGTGGCCAAATTTAGTCAATATAGCTATATAACACACAGCTTCCTTCTTTATCTCTTCTTTCCATTTATATCTTTGTAGATACCTGTTAACCAGGCAGCCTATCTTACTTCCCATCACTTTTAAGTAAGTTATCTTATTCTCTGAAATCATGTGTGCCATCTCTTATAATACCAGGAATGTTCCATTACATTAATATACCACAACTTATTTAGCCAGCCTTTCAAATGATAGGAATCTATTTTCAGATTTTTTTTGGTGACCACAAAAAGTGCTGCTTTATGAATATTTTGGTATATATGGAATCTTTCTGGTTTTGATCTCTTTAGGTTACATGCCTAGTAGTAGAATCTATGGGTTAAAGGGTATGATTATTTCCATAAGTTTTCACAGAATAATTCAAACTGTTTTGTAAATGGCTAGATTTATAGATTCACCAAGAGTGTATTGGTGTATCTGTCTTCCTCTAGTCTTTACAATACTGACAATCTGATGACCATGCCACCTTAAAAAGGTATATGGAAATATAATTTAACCTTCTGATGTCTTTGAGATTATGAATATCTATTACTGTACTTTGCTATATTGAATTAACTGTCACCTTTCTTTAACATAGTAGTCTCTCTGGTAACTGGATTCTGATGGCTCTGGAGGAGAAGTAAGGCTGGTGACCTGCACAACCCTCCCTCACTCAAAACCAAGTCAAGTGAAAGTCACGTCATCATTTTTCTGATGGCATGGTCTTCATCGGCAACAAAGGATGAACATACACATAGTCTCTTGCTCAAGAGCGTTTACAGAAGTGAAAACAGAAGCTTCCTCCAGCACTGGCCTTACAGTGATAGAAAGGTTAGTCACTCATACCTGGATTAAAAGATCAGAGAAGTTAAGACTGGATAAACTGTTGAAAACTCTAACCTTTCCTCTCAGTGAACTGTGTAACCCTGACATTTACTCTATAATAGAAAAATTTTGCATCTATGCAAACTTGCCTAAATCTATTCTCATGTTTTCATGAATCATTACTTAAATATGAGCTTAAATAATTTTCAAAGATTTTAATGAATTAACAAGATCAGTAGTTACTGGTCACTTTTTTTTTTTTTTTTTGCTAGAGATGCAGGTATGGAGAAGATGGTGACAGAAAGAGATGATCATCTATGATATTTACTGTTCTTTTGGAATCTTTCCCTCCGAGTTCTTGAAAACCAATGTCTAAATGACTTTAAAATTGCTTTATCTCTACCAAAGAGAGAACTCTAGCATCTCTTCTTTTAGGAGAAAGGCTTACCTAGTACAGTCTGTATGTGGGGGTGTAGTGGGGATGGATGAAGAGGGAAGAAGGGAAATCAAACTTTATATAGTGTTTCCTCTGGGCCAGGCCCTATGCTAGGCTCTTTACAAATATTAAATCATCATTATTAATGATTTAATTATTAATCATCTGATTACCCCAACACGGATTCCAGAGTGATTAAAAGGGCTGATGAAAGTATAGCATCTATGGTGAAAATTTTTCAGGCTATTAGATGACCCTGAAAATGTTCAGAGCTGGCAACCTACTTGATTAGAGAGCAATACCTAGTAGAGAATAAGCAGAAAGCAATGTTGAGTGGAGAGCAGGTCAGGCAAAGAGAAGCAAGACGATATTAGGAGAAGACAATGGCAGTTCTGCAGGTTAAAATGTGTAGGCTGATCCTCCATACATGTTTCCTCCATACATTCTCCTTCATATATTTTGCATGTGTGGATATCTCTCATGATCAAGGTCCACTCTTCCAAATGTGTATTGTAATCGTGACAGACTAAGCTCAAGGCTTATCGGGGAGGAATTATAATTAGGGAGAAAATATTTTACTTACATTGTCATTTCATTAAATGCTTTTTTTCTGATCAAAGTGTGTCATCCTATTGACTGATTAAAAAGTAAAGTACAACAGTAGGAGATAATGAGCTATGTTTTGGAGAGAATTCTGATCCATAAAATAATTAGAATTTAGGGTAACTAACTGGGAATATGGGAGGCCCAATGAGATTCACACTAAAATAAAATTGTTTCACTGATAATCTTTGTGAAGTAAAGAAAAATACTTTCCATATCTTTTTCAAATAAAGGAGAATTTAAAACCTTACCTCAAAGGAACATTCAACATTTCTTTCATTTTTCTTATGCGATAATCCCTTCAGTTCTATCTTTTCAACACTCACTGCAAAAGAAAAAAAATCTTGAAATTAAACTGATGCACAATAAAAAATTTTAATAATTACCTTGCTTTCAGAAATTTTCAAAAGAAGACTCAAAGTGATCAAAATTACTTTATGTGGTTCATTCGTTTCCAGTTGTGTCCAACTTTTTGTGACCCTATTTGTGGTTTTCTTAGCAAATATTGGAGTGGTTTACCATTTCCTTCTCCAGCTCATTTTACAGATGGGCAAACCCTGGCAAACAGGGTTAACTTAAGTAACTTGCCCAGGGTCACAACAGACAGTAAGTGTCTGAGGCTGGATCTGAACTCAATGAGATGAGTCTTTCTGACTCCAGGCCCTTCATCCACTGTGCCATCTAGCTGCCCCACAGGGTAGACTGAGATCAGATTTAACTCATGAAAATGAGTCTTTCTCATTCCAGGTCCAATGCTCTATCTACTGTACCACCTAGTTGCCTCAACAAATTACTTAGAGGTACCTATTCTACAACTTTTGAATGTTCTGGAATTAAGAACCGTAAGTTTAGAGAAGTAGGTAGATAAAATACCAAGTATCAGAAAATATACAGGAGAAGCAATGACAGAGTAAATTGTGAAAAGAATAGTAAAAACGGTAAAGAAAGCAACAACCTTGAAACAATAAAAAAAATTCAAGTATGAATTTTAAAATCACTAATTCAGTAATGTATAACCTATCTATCCAGGCAAATAAAGGTCCAGTTCTCATAAGACCAAAAATGTGGAAAATAATATCTTTACTGGAGAAGCAGTAACAAGGACAAGATTCTACTTGTGAAAAGTCAAGCAGGGATTTGTTAAATGTTGTATTATTATAGAAGGAAGCAAAAAGCTATAATTTTTATATATATATTTTTAATTTATTTATTTAACTTTTTACATTCATTTTCACGAAATTTTGGGTTCCAAATTTTCTCCCCTTTTATCCCCTCCCCCCACCTCAATACCCCAAGCAATCTAATTTTCCCTATCTCCAATCTGCCCTCTCTTCTGTTATCCCTCCCTTCTCTTGTCCCCATCTTCTCTTTTGTCCTGTAGAGCCAGATGACTTTCTATTCCTCATTAACTGTATGTCTTCTTTCCTAGTTGCAACAACAATACTAAACAGTTGTTCCTAAAACTTTGAGTTCCAAATTCTCCCCATCCCTCCTTCCCCACCCGTTCCCTTTGGGAAGGCAGGCAATTCAATATAGGCCCTATCTGTGTAGTTTTGCAAATGACTTCCCTGATAGTCATGTTGTGTAAGACTAACTGAATTACCCTCCATCCTATCCTGCCCCTCATTGTTTCTATTCTGTCTTTTGATCCTGTCCCTCCCCAAGTGTTGACTTCAAATTGCTCCCTCCTCCCTTTGCCCTCCCTTCCATCATCCCCCCCCCCTTGCTTATCTCCTTCTCCCCCACTTTCCTATACTGTAAGATAGGTTTTCATACCAGAATGAGTGTGCATTTTATTCCTTCCTTTAGTCAAATGTGATGAAGGTAAACTTCTTGTTTTTTTTTTTTTTCTCAGCTCTCCTCTTTTTCCCTCCACTATAATTTTTAAAAGACAATTTTTCAACAAGTACATACAAATGAAAACAACCTACTCCTATCACCTCTCTTAAGTACATGAATAACAGAAACACTGTAGTAGTACTTACAGAAGACCTTACTTGTTACTGACCTTCTGGAGGTTCCTCTATCTCTCAGCTGGGAGCTTTTGCAGGGCTATCCTGCCATTTCCCCTCCTCCACATATACCCTTCTCCTTACCTCAGCCTCACAGAATCCTTTATTTCCTTCAATAGCCAGTTTAAGTCCTACCTTCTAAATGAAGCCTTGCCAGCTAATGCTCTCCCCTGCCTCTCCTGTAGTAATCTGAATTTATTGAGTACATATTTATATCTGCATACTTTCTCTCGTAGGGAAACTCCTGAGGAACAAAGACTACACAATTTCGGCTTGGTATCTGCAGGAACTAAGCAGTTAGTCAATTCATTAACAAGCGTTTATTAAGTGCTGACTGTGTACTATGTGCCAGGGATCTTGTATTCTAATGGGTGACACTGCATGTAAACAGAAGATGTAAAATGTAAACAGGAAGTCATCTCAGAGGGAAGAAGGGGAAGTGTCAATCAGGAAAGGCCTCTGGCCGAATGTAGACTCTGAGCTGAGTCTTAAAGGAAGCCAGGGATGCCAGGAGGCAGAGGGGAGAAGGGAGAACATCTCATTCTGGGTTTCAGAAGACAAGAGTGTCTTGTGTGAAGAACAGAAAGAAGGTCAGGGCTGCTGAAATTCTGAATATGCACAGTGCTTAGAAGCTTAATAAATACTTACTGATTACTCAATGTGTGGAAATGTGAGGTAATTTCTTTACACATGACACTGTGGAAGCCCAGCTAAAATGTAAATTTTGTCATTATCACCACAGACTGGTATTAAATCTAGATATCCCCTAACCAAACCAACACTTTAACTCATCAGTTAGTGAAAGAAAGGGTCACTTAAAACCTAAATAGATATGACAAATTTAGAAAAAAACATTTTTGTTTAAGTCTGCTGACAGTAAACTAGAAGCAAATAATGACTGTATAAATGAACAACTTCACACAGCTAGCAAGTATCAGAGGCCATATTTGAACTCAAGCCTTCCTGGCTCAAGCCCAGCAATCTATCCACTACACCACCTAGCTGCCTCTAGACTACTGACCTGTTAAGCAAGAAACAAAATCAATACCAAATTAGAATAAAACTAAGATATCGCAAATGATTTTGTTAACTGCCTGAAATTCCCTTCCTTTCTCCCCAGATAAGTTCTGATTCCTTCTGTATTTATACAACAATCATTTCTGGGGGAAAACAAATAAACCCAAATTATCATGCTCATCCCTCTGGATTGAGCTATGCTTCATATAATGTAACCACCAAAAAAAAAAAAAAAGAGGCAAAAACATTCAATACAGTGACCACATTTGACAATATATACAACATTCTGCCCCAATACTCCCTACATTTCTGGCATTAGACATGCTTCACTTTTGTTCTGGAACCTTCAGTGTTTTTAAGTTACTTGGAGTACTACTAATTTTTGTGATCTTTTTAATTTACATTTCATATATTGTTCTTTTGGTTCTACTTATTTCAGTATTTCTCTTTTTACTGCACAATGATAGTCAATTACATTCAAATTCCACAGGTTTTACAGCCATCCTCCATCCCTAAACTGAGAGGCATCTGCTTTGTTTCTAGTTCTTTACAAAGAGCCCTGCCACGGGTATTTTGATAGGTGCTGGATCTCTTTCTGGGGTACAGGAATAGTAGTGGGATCACTGGATCACATGAATGAATGGTTTAGGCACTACAATTACAATATATTCTGAATAGTTTGGACCAATTTCGGAGTTCCATCACAGCATTAACATTCCTATACACAGCCTCTCAGAAACCTGACTGTTCCCATTGGTTGGTGATCTTAGCCAATGTGCAGGGCAAGAAGTGAAACCTCAGGCATTTCAACTTGCATTGCTCAGTAAGAGCAATGATGTAGAACATATTTTCAAGTGATCATTCAGAATCTGCAATTTACCCTTCGAAAACTTACCTGTCGGAAAATGGTTCCTGGTGAATATATACACACACAGATAGATAAAAAGAGAGAAAATTCCCTACATCTTGTTTATTAAACTTATCAGTGCTATATGATGGAAAGATTCCTCCCCAAATATACTCTGCAATTTCTATTATTCTATCTTCATTAATGCTGTTTTAAAGTTTTTTTTTAATTTAGGTAATTAAAATGGTCTGTTTTTTTCTTTTATGATCTCCTTCCCTTGTTTGATAAGAACTCTCCACTTAGATACAGTTATAAAAAGTAGTTCCCTTTTATTCTCTCCCAATTAAAAAAATGCTACAACCCTTTAGATTCAGATAGAAAATTCATTCTGAGCTTACTGTGGTATATGGTATTAATATGTTTTTCTAAACTTAATTTCTACCAAACTGCTTTCCAGCTTTTCCAGACCTTCTTGTCAGAAAAGGATTCCTCCTAGTAATTCACATTCATGTGTTTATCAAGCACAGCTACATTTTTGACGGTACTTGTTTCTTGCTTCGCTATACTCTTCTACTGATGTACCTAAAACTTTTTTTAACCCAAACTGATATTTTGATAATTCTTTTATTAAAGTCTGAAATCTCATAATCCTATTCTTCCTTTATCCATCTGACTAAAATGAGCTATATTAACACAATAAATGGATAAAGGAACAGACATCAACATGAGACTATCACAATATTCTAAACCATTTTAATCGCTGTCAATCAGTAGCAACAATGAGGCATCAAAGGAAGCTAGACAATGCCCCTGCCATTTGATCTCCTTGCCAAGCAGAAATTTATAAAAGGCAAGGCCAACAGCAGTTTAGAAGACAAATTTGGACTGTGAAATTTTAGAAGGGGGTGAGGACAAACATCTACTAAGAGGGTACACATGCAGAACACTGGGCTAGACACTTCACAATTATTATCTCATTTGATTCTCATAACAACTCCGTGACAACTGCTATTATTACCCCTATTTTACAGTGGAGGAAACTGAGGCAAGCTGATGTTCAATGACCTTCCCAGGGTCAGAAAGTCAGTTTTGAGTCACCTGAGGAGGTGCAATGCTGTCTTATAAAATTGCAAAAAGCAACAGAAAAAAAATAGTTTACAGAAGACTTTAACAAAAAGATCCAACTCAGCCAAAGGACATTTGAAGATAAAACTGGAAGGAGGAACACAAAGATAAAACTTCTCCCCTCAAATGCTTTTCTCCATTAATGATAGTAGAGTTACGACATTGGGACTGTAATATCAGAGTTCCCAATAAGTTACATGAGACAGCAGAAAAAGAGGTAAAGAAGACAAAGAAGAGAAGAGCAGCTGAACTAGACCAAGAAGGTTTTACACTGTAGGTATCAAGAGATGGATTCTCAAAGTATCTGAAAGAAGGGAGAATATCAGATGGTTGGGGGAGGGATTTATCATTGCCTAAAAAAGACAACTGAGAAAATATAACCCCTTCTGACCCAAATTTCATCTCTATGAGAGTATCTATATATTGAGGGTGCTCTCAATGAAAGCTTGAGATGGTGGAATGACAGGAAGCACAGTGAACTCCAATCCAGAAACTCCTCCACACTGAATAAAAATTCATTAGACTAAATCTAAAAAAGTCACAGTGAGTCATTTTTCCAACCCAGCTCATCACTAGAAGACAGGGAAATCTGCAGACACTAAGTTGGCCTGGGAGAGGCTATATAGCAGTGCAAAGAGATATGCCCGACATACACCAGGGAACTGCAACAGCAACAGGTACCAATTGGCAGCTTTGTCATCCACAACATATTTTGGGTCATAGATCTAGGATGGAGAGGGAAAGGAGAACTGTTCATAGTATTGGTCATTCTCAGGCAGTAAGGTCCTGGGTAGTTGGCTAAGAAAGGATGTTGAGAAGACAGCAGCAGCACAGGTGTGGCTCAGGTTCCAAGCTTTGAGAAGGATCTCCTTTTCTAGCATCAGCCCACCCCAAAGGAGCTATCCCAGATCTAAAGGTAGCCTACATTCTGCCACTTTGAATGCAGCCTTCCAGTTGGCTGATGGGATTGAGTCCAGCAGTATCTATTCTTATTCAGACCCAAGCCCAGGTCAGGAACTTGAAGATCTCAGACCAGGGAGCAGCAATCATACTTTGCCCTTGATCAGACTACTGAGATCCTGAACAACCCAACACTCAAATCCCCAATAAAATAACAAGAGGAACAGCCCAGTCCTTTCCTCTATAAGTGAGGGTGAGCCCAGCCCTAACCTCAAGTCTAAGGTCAGAAGAAGATCACATAAAGGAATAAACAGAAAAACAATTCCACCCTAATGAGCTATTATGGAGAAGGGACAGTGAAGACACAAACACAGAAGAAAACAATGACTGCAAAACTTCTACAGCAAAACCTCAGAAAAAAACACAGCTTGGGAACAAACTCAACTACAATTATTGGAAGAGATGAAGCAAGAGTTAAAAAAAGGTTTTTATAAATGGAATGAGAGTGCTTGAGGAAAAAATTGGAAAATAAATGGCATGGGCTATGGAACAAAGAATTACAGCTTGGCACCAGAGGTACAAAACCTTGCCCAAATGACGAAGTCTCTGAAAATTATACTGTACCAAATTAAAGCCAATGACTTCATGAGGCAACAAAAAATACTAAAATAAAGTCAAAAGACTGAAAAAAAAACAGAAGAAAATGTAAGGTATTCATAATTAAAAAACAAAACAAATGACCTGGAACACAGACTGAGGAAAAACAATTTAAATTATCTAAATGCCACAAGAGAAACAAAACAAAAAGGGAAAAAACAAAAAGCATAGACACCATATTTCAAGGAATCTTACAAGAAAATCGACCAGTTCTCTTAGAAACAAACAAGGCAAAGTAGAAATAAAATGAATTCACCAGAAAGAAACCCCTAAACAGAAACTCCCAAGTACTTCATAGCTAAAATCCAAAGCTTCCAGTTTAAAGAAAAAAATACTGCAAGCACTGAGAAAGAAGAAAGAATACAAGGACTGAAAAGATCACACATGATTTGGCAGCAACCACTATGAAGGAGTGGAGAACCTGGATATGATCTAGAAGGCAAAGTATATGAGCTTTTAATCAAGAATAACTTACAGAGCAAAACTGAGTATAATAAAGTTGAAAATGAATCTTTAATGAAATAGAGTATTTCCATGCATTCCTGATAAAAAGACCAGAGCTGTGGAATAACTCTGGAGTTGAAACATTGGTGCAAAGAGAAACATAGAAAGGCAAATATGGGTGAACAATGATAAAGAACCTATCAAAGATAAACTGCTTACAAATATGGGGAAATGATACATGTGTTCTCTCTGATCCTTAACATCATTAGAGTATATAGGAGACAAATTAGACAAGGCCTGAGAGTGGCTTTATTATGTCTTGATGGTCTTAGGAAAAGAATGAAGAGGGGGAAAGGAATACATGTCTAGGAGCAGGAGAGTGGGGAGAATAGGGAAAGAAAATTAGGGAAAATCATTTTTGCAAATCAGGATGTACAAATTGACATCTATAGAATCAAGGAGGATGGAATAGGAGAGAAACAGATGACACTTGAAGTTCACTCTTATCTGAACTGGAAAAAGAAGGAAGACACACACACTGTTGGGTACAGAAATACATTTCACTCAACAAAGGAAACAGGGAAAGGGGAGAAAGGATGAGGAAGAATTAGAGGAAGGGTAGAATTCTAAGAAAAACAAATTCTAAGGTGAAACAAAACTATTTATAGCTCTTTTTGAGGTGGCAAAGAATGGGAACCTAAGGAGTGCCCACAAATTGAGGAATGGATAAATATTATAGAAATGTATTTGGTTGGGCTTGGGAG
Source organism: Bettongia penicillata ogilbyi (assembly GCA_023548195.1). Classification (NCBI taxonomy): domain Eukaryota; kingdom Metazoa; phylum Chordata; class Mammalia; order Diprotodontia; family Potoroidae; genus Bettongia; species Bettongia penicillata. The sequence continues at coordinate 1,160,747 of JAJHZJ010000391.1, forward strand.
TAGCGCTCTAGAAAGTGCGTGCTGTTATTCCGCCATCTTGGCTCTGCCCTCAACATTATGTAAATGAAAACTATTGTGCTAATCTCTTTAACAGTGTAATGTCCAAAGAGGATTCCAGAGAATGAGTGATAAAAAACATATTATTCACCTTTGAAGTGTTTATATTTCAACCCACAGCTTAATCAATGTACAAATAACATTAAATATGGATAATTAAAAGCATACTTTCATTGCTAAATAAAAACATTCCAAATACATAAGCTTATTTCAGAAATTTAAATAGTGTTTTAAATACCAATTAAACCTGATACTCAATTTCAAACTAGTTAAGAATGAACACTTAGGCAAACAATTCAATTATGTATAGTTACAAAATATTAAAGAGGTTATGGAGACCAACCTTCACTTTAAAGCTTAAGACATAGGCCTAGACAGATGAAGTAACTCGACAATCGTCACACAGGTAGTTAGTGTGATGACTAAAACCATTAGTGGGAGAGTAGGGACTAGAATCAGTCACTTGGAGGATAAACTTCACAAGGTGTCATAAATAGCATGGCTTTATGTTCCTTTCAAATTAAATACAGAGTAGATGAATGCTGTTTAAAGATATTAAGTGATGATCCTAAAGCATCTATTCTTACAGTAACATTCAGATGAATTACAGGAAATGCTTGAGGTTTAACAGATGAGAGGAAAGTTTTATGGGGAGAGAGGAAAGGGTGGCTCCATTTAGGTCAACTTTATTAACCACTAATTATCCTTTTAGCTTGGTGTGCATACATACACATAGTAATTCCATCTTGATACCTTACTGAATTGAAGGTATAACTATATCCCCTCCCCTCAACTCACCAAAGTTATGTCAGAGTCAGTATGTACTTTTGAGGACCCTGAAATCAAAATGTAGAAAGTTCTGTTTTACAGGGTGAACACTGCTACAATTCCATTTAAGTGAAATTGCTCAATGTTCGGTTTTACTTCTTCAGATTAATTCTGTCAGGAAACAATAAGTTTTATGTTTTTCAAAATCAGCTTTCAAAAAAATCCCTAACCACAATACAATCATTCTCATCTACATCCTTTAGCTTTCTTAAATAGTACAACATAAAAGCCAAAGAAGAGAATGATGTAGTCAGCATTTTTACTGGCCACAAAAATACCACATGTCTACCTACGTGTTCCAGGGTTCCATAATATCAGGGTTTATGAAAACACACACACACACACACACACACACACACACACACACACACACACAACCTCTCCATCTGGACACAAAGTGGGAAGTGACTCATATCTTGACAGGAAAATGTGAAAAACAGATGGATATTATTCAGCTGTTTTCAAAGAGAAAAGGCTTTCACGCTGCAGTACTTAAATGTTTGTGAGACCTTTTCAAAATCTTCAGACCAATCTGCAGCATGCTTTGTATTAGAGCTCAATAAAATGGCATAGTTGAAACTACAGTCAGCTGCTTCTTTTGTCTTTTTATTGCTCAAACAGATTTGTACTAAATTATTAGGAAGGCTTTTGTATTAGGTACAGTATAGTGCTTCCAGGCACTGTTATCAAGCCCTGAAATGGCCATATGTTACTATGTAGGCAAAGTTGCCTTTCTCTGTCAGTGGAAGAATTTTTAAGTTCTGTGATACAGCTGCAAGAAAATGTATGACACCATTCTGAAGTCTACCTTAACAGAAATGAAACTTGTTGCTTTCCCAGATGAAGAGAATCCATCCCTACATTCTATTTAATTCTTAGTATGGTGACTAGAGGTCCAAGATTACACGAGTCAACTCCAAACTTCACCTTCATAATTCATACTCTTTTCATTAGGAACACTGGGTCTGAGATTGGATGCAAATACATCAAAGAACATTGACAGCAAAGAGGACAGGATAGCATTAGAAGGGAAGGTCAAGAAAAGAGGGGAATTACTGCTAGGTGAATCAGTCAGCAGAATTTGGCAGTGAATTTCTAGAAGGAGGGAAAATTAATATCATCAAGCAAAAGTCCTTTTTTCTTTTCCCTTTTCTAACTATTATTCTTTTCTTGTACAAAAAAAAATGTAACGAACTTCCGAATATTTCCCCCTATTTATATCAGAGGGTCTAAAAGTCAGTGTTGGCTTCAATGAAATCTGTTATCTGCAATTAATCAATAATGCTTTCTCATTTTTTATAAGTGAATCAATACACTTTAATAAGGTACAGCTGTATTCCTTAGAAGAAAAGGAGGCTAAATGGGAAGGGGGTAGGAGATTTTTAGTAAAAGGAAACTAGAACAGAGAACATTTCTAATGCTAAGTGGTAATATCAACAAAATATGACTTTGGGAAAATTAAAACCTGTTGTCTTAATCTATCTTGCAAAGTTAGAAAGGTGTAATAAAACACTGAAGGAAGTATTTTTTCCAAGTATTAAGTGGTATGCAAATTCTGGGTACTATTATTATTTTAGTTCCACCTCACTGGAACAGAAGTGAATAATAAGCCCTACCTAGTACACTTAACATTTATATAGTGCTTTTGTGTTTATGTGAAATAAGGTAAACATTATTATCCTCATTTTACAAATCAATAAACTAAGGATCAGCTTTAAACCAAAGTCTTTGACTCTTAAATTTTGTATTCCTTCCCCTAGACCAAAATAAATGAGGTGACAGTGGTGGCGGAAGGGACCCAACTATTATGGTCACAATTACGTACAAAGCATTAGATGCAACTTATCTGCAACCCAATCACTTTATCTTTGATTTTGAAGATGATTTCTCTTGCCACTTTTCACTCGAAAAATTATTGAAGGGAATAGGATTTGGCATGCTTCTTTACTATTGTTTCAGTTGTTAAGGAAGTAACAAGAGTTAGCAACTCACAAACACCACAACCTAAAATCAGTTCCAGTTGGTGAACAATACCAGTAGTCATGGTCTCCTCTAATTGGATGTGTGGCTGGTCCTGGAAATTTCTTGTGTGACACTAAGCAAGACCTGTGGACACATCACCTCTGTCCTAAGATCCCATTCTCAACTACGAAATTCTTCAAAAAGATAAGTGGAACGATCTCTCCCCAGAGAGCTACCTCTTAAATACTTATTTTTAAAAATTTGATTCTGTGCAATATTTCACACCTGTGGATCTCCCATGTCTGCAAAGGTGTGGAAATTAGTGCGATGGCATGAAGTATCTTTTGATACTCTTCTCTGAGATCAAAACAGTTACCTATATTTTTGCATTCATTTTCAATTACTTTGTGATGGTTCTTTCCATTTAAAATTGCAGTCACTGGTTATACGGTTTCATGGCTGTTTGCTTCACTCTGCATCAGATCGTGTAAGATTTCATGAGGTTCTCTCTATTATGTGTCATTTCTTATAGTAAAATAACATCCCATTACTTTTATATGCCACAATTTATTTAGCCGTTCCTTAATCAATAGGTATGTACATTGTTTCCAGTTCTTTGCTCCCACAAAAAGTGCTTCTAATCAATACTTCGTTGTATTTAAAGTCTCTTTCTTTCCTTATATGTGTCTTGTAGTGATGTCTCTGAGTCAAAGGGGATAAACATCAAATGGGTATTTCTAAGTGAAAAAAATATGTAACAAATACCCTCCTCCTTTAAGACCAACTGGGCCCTGTTAGTCATAGTTGACTTCCTGTGGCTGAAAGGTTACCCACTACTATTATTTATTACAAGCTTTTAAAAACAAAAGATATACTTAACCTGTTCATAATTTGAAGAAAATTTAAAAAATGTTTTTTTTTTCATTTTTTTAGGAAGAAAAAGAATTGACTTTTTTAAGGCACTGCCCAATAAATACCAGGTTTCAAAATAAATAATAAACTCTATAGTCAAACTGATTTTGATCTAATCACAGAAGTGTTTTTTTAAGTTCTTAATGAGATTTTTTTTCTTTTCTGAGAGACAGAGGAAGAAAGGCAGAGATAGAGAAAGAGACTATTATTTCTCCTTAAAGGTTGACCTGGATGAATACTTTAAATTTGGGAAATAAAACATAAACAGTAGTATGAATCCTTTTGCAAAATTACTATGAGTACAAAGGAAAGCCACAAAAAGTGAACTTAAATTTTAAGCACAAAGTTATGGAGGTTTTTAAAAAAGACTCAGAATATTCTGTGAAATATGATTGGAAATAAGCTTCAAGGAGTTTAGCAGTGGGTTTAAGAGGAGTTAACTGTGCAGCATTCCAAATACTGTTCTGTAGCCTACAAAATTAGGCTTCCTTATTTTAAAGTATATTACAAGATTAGAATCCATATTCAACCAAATGAAAGTATAAAACTCATTCCAAAGCCAACATAAGTAATTTTTAGGTTGACATTTTGAATTATCAGCTTCTCTACTCTTGTCTGATACTGTAATTAAGAAATGGCTGTAAATGGAATCATCTAGTATTACATTTTTTTAAAGGGGGAAAAATGTCTATTATCCTGTATCTCTCCTTCATTTCCTAGCTAAACTCCTTAAGAAAACCTACCATCCGTACTTTCACTTCCTCTCTACTCAAACTTTTGACCTCATCATTCAACTGAAACTGCTCTCTCCAAAGGAATCAGTGATCCATTAATTGCCAGATTGATGAGCCTTTTTTTCTTAGTTTGATTCTCTTATATCTCTCTGTAACATTTGACACTGACAACAAACTTTTCCTTTTATATACTCTCTGGGTTTTCATGACATTGTGCTTTCCTGGTTCATGCTAATGATTCTCAGACCTAAACATTCAGCTTTACGCTCTCCGAAGATATAGTCACACATCCCCACCTTTCTCTTGGACAACTGGACCCAGATATTTTTGTTAAGCATTTCAAATTAGGCTTGCCTAAAATAGAATTCATCATCTTTTCCCTCCAAGCCTTCTTCCCTTCTGAACGTGCTACTACACTATGGTATATTTCAGAGTACTACCATCTTCCCTTTCACCCAGACTCACAATCTATGTCATTCTTGACCCTATATATCCAATCTATTGTTCAATCGTGTCTTCGACCTTCATAACCTACTTCTGGATTACTGTGGCCTAAAGGCTTGCATAGCTCAGAGAAACCAGGATCCATACCCAAGATGGACAGGTCATCATGGAGAGTTGTAACAAAAGGTGATCCACTGATGAAGAAAATAAAAATAGCAAACCACTTCAGTATCTGTGTCAAGAAAAACCCAAGAATAGTATTAAAATGGTAATAGATATGAAAATGGAAGATGAGCCCCTTGGGTCAAAAGGTGTTTAACATGTTACTGGAGAAGAGCAGAGGACAACTACAAGTGGCTCCAGAAAGGATTAAGTGACTGGGCCAGAACTGAAAGGAAGTTCAGCTGTGGATCTATCTGGTGATAAGAAGACAGTCTGAAACTATAAAGATGAATATTGCAAAGAAACCTAGGATCTATGAACCAATGTGACCTAGATGTGGTCAAACAAATGTCTAAATACAGATTGTGAATAAGGTGTAATGTTTCCAATTTTCTTTGCTGTAAGTTTATGTATTTCTGTAGTTACTTTATAGTCCATAAATTAATCCCATCAACCATAATATACCCAATGTGGTTCTGAATATACAAATTTTAGTTCCAGTTAACTGCTAGTAAAATGCAAATTACAAACTAACTCCTCACCTCTGAAACCAAGTTTCCTCATTGACTGATTTGCTGGTATTCTTTTAAAGTAAGTTTCTCTGTGAAACAGAGGCTTGCCAATTGATGGATCGGATCATACTCAGAGTACTCTGAAATTCCTATTTCTAAACCCCCAAATCAGATATACTTAACAAAGGGAAGGAAATAAACACTTACTAAGTGCCTACTTTGTGCCAAGCACCGTGCTAACCCCTTTACAAATAGTATCTCATTTGATCCTCACAACATCCATGTGAGGTAAATCCTATTATCATCCCCATTTTAGAGTTAAGAAATTGAAGCAGGCAAAGTTTAAATGACTTGCCCATGTTTACACAGCTAAGTGTCTTAGGTCAGATTTCAACGTGGTTCTACATAGGTCTTCCTGATTCCAGCACTCTATTCACTGCATCACCTAGGTGTCTCTACAAAGAACAATAAAATGAGTAGGATGAAAAAGCACTTAATAAGCACTTATTATATGTGAAGTACTATGTGGTAAAGTGCTAGGGATACAAAATACAAAAAGAAAGACAAGAAAAGGCAAAGTTCACTGCTGATATCTCATAAATGTTATACTCAAGCAAATTCTGTTTTCTGATTTCCATTATAATCATGAATGAGTAATGTTCCATATCTATTAGATGTATGAGCAATCTACCAAATTCTGATTAACCATCTAGCTAACATTAGGAAAAGGGATGGAAGAAGTTACACAATTACTTTCCAAATAGCAAAAATACACATAATAGATAACTTTCATCCTAGGTCCCAAATTTAATCTTTTTCTGTTGCTACTAATTACACTTTTATCTATTTTTAAAAAATAATATATGAAGCTATGCAATTCAACTAAACAATTTGAACGTTTCTTTGCATCCAGTTTTCAACATTGTAGTAATATACATGTTACTCTGTCAGTGTGACTACAAATGAGCAGCTTTTGGGGCCAGCATGACTTGGCTTGACGGCTATCAGGTGACGAAGCACTCAAGCACAGAGATCAGAGAGTAAGACTGTAAAATACCAATGATAAGGAATCCATATAGCTTTGAAAGAATAACTAATATTCTAGAATGGAAATAATATATAATAGGAAGAAAATACAACCAGCCTTGAATTCATTTCAATAAAATTTTATCAGACTCCCTACAATGTATAAGTGCTGGGAATAAACAGATATAAAACAGATGATGATTTAAGGGAGAGAGACTTGGATACACATAACGAAATACGAAAGAGTGATAAATGCAAAAGAGAGGCCCAGACAATGCAATGAGAAAATAGAGACCACTTTCACACTAGGGGATCAGGAAAGTATTCATTCAGAGTATTAGGGGTTCTAATTTATTTTCCAAATAGCTTTGAAACTGATTTTCCTTAAATAACTGCAGGTCTGGTCATATCACTGCCCTACTCAATAAATTTTATGGCTTCTTGTTGCCTCTAGATTACAATATAAAACTCCTTTCTTTGGTTTTTAAAAACCTTTGCAACTTGGCCCAATCTAATCTTTTCCAGCTTCATGGTATATTCTCCCCTTCCTGGAAAATCCAGGCAATCTGGCCTTCTGTTACTCCCATATTTCTCACTCCATTTCCCATATCTCTGTGTCTTTTCTCTAAGCTTTCCCTTTGTTTGTAATGTACTCCCTTGTCACCTCTGCCTCAGAGAATAGTCTCCTACAAGAGAATGTAAGCTCCTTGAGAGGAAGGATTGTTTTATTTGCTTGATGTTGTCTCCCTAATGCCAGCCATTTAATAGAGGCTTGCCGATTGATGGATCAGACTATATTCGGAGTACTATTATTGGGTCTGGGCCCGGAGTTGGGAACACTCATTTTTTTGAGTTCAAATCCAGCCTCAGACACTTAATAGCAGTATGAACATAAGCAAGTCAACTTGACCCTGTCTGCCTCAGTTTCTTCATCTTAAATGAGATGGAGAAGAGACTTCCCGTAAAGGGGCCTTGAAGAATCTGTTGGTAGCTAGGCAATGCAATGAAGAGAGCACTGGGTTTGGAATTAGGAAGACTCATCTTCATAAATTCAACTCTGGCCTCAGATACTTACTAGCTGTGTGACCCTGGGCAAATCACTTCATTCTGTTTACCTCAGGCTGGAGAAGGAAATGATAAACCACTTGCAATAGTTCTGCCAAGAATACTCCAAATGGCATCACAAAGAGTTGGACACAACTGAAAAATACCTGAACAAATCAGGTCTGGCAATACATTTTAGAAAGACTGTTAATAAGCTAGATGACATATGAGAATCAGTTGAAGAAAATGGAAATGCTGAACCTGTAGAAGACTTAGGGGTTAGGTGGTAGATAGTAACTGTCCTCAAGTACCAGAGAGATTATTATGTGGAAACAGGATTGGGAAGCAATACGTGGCATTTCAGCTCCATGTACAGGAAAAGGTCCTGAACATAAAAAGACACCTGTAAGTGTAAAGGGTTGGTAGACATCCCAGGATCAGACAACTAGAGGTTGTCATGCAAAGACTGGACAACAATGTGTTTGATATACTATAGAGGAGCTTCTTGATCAAATACAGTTTTTCTATCTCTTTAACAGTAAAAATTCCTGAGCTTTGATGAGAGTTGGGAGGGCATATCATTACTGGGTAATTTCCCTCCCAAACTAAAAATAGAAAAATAAGCATGTAAGTTGACAACAACCAGTTTGGAGATCTATTTATCTATTTATTGAGTAAGGTTTTGAGACAGGTAGAATAGTGCCTCGACCTTTGAATTAACTAACATAGGGAAATTCTGAATTAAAAAATACCTCTGTGCCACTCCGCTTCTCTTCAACTCATAGTCTTAAGAGAGTGGTCCTGAGCACTCGCCTGGATCAAATAGTCAGTATGTTTCAGTGGTGTGCCACAGACCCAAGTTTTTCTTTTTTTTTTTTTTTTTTTTGTCAAAACATTAAGCCTCGGTCAAAAATGCATTTCTTTCTTTACAGTACAGGATTAAAAGACAAGATGGTGCTTACAGATAAAGAAAATGTATAAGAAAATATTTTGACAAAATTTTTCAATTAAAATATTGCAACATTCAAACTTGCCTTACAATATAACAAAAGATATGAGACCACAAACAAAATGATGTATGGATTTTTCAAAGACATAAATAAATGAAATATTGTGAAGGCAGCAGGGCTCATGCTGATGGCTAGCAGGAAGTAACAATAGTGTAATCTACTTGGAAAAATCTTTTAATGTACAAATTATAAGCCCAATAATGGACTGCAGCAATTAAATGATTACTGCCATTTTTTCTTACTTCCAAAATAAAGCCTTGATTAAACCATTCATTCCCTATATTATTCATACCTTTATTTCAGAGACTGAGTAACTATATACAACAAATGTATTTGTTTTCACCATAGGATAACATCTTTACCAATGTCACTCAGGAATCTTTTATGTCAAAACAATCTGACAGCACAGAAACAATTCAATAAATATGCAATGATCTTTCATCACAGTCCTTTATAGACACACATGTTAATTCATGCTGCTAATCTAGTATCACAGCACACAGAATCCAAATATTAAATGGATGAGATGACTTTCGAAGTTATGATGGAGCCTTCACTTTATTTATAATCCCATTACAACTGATAAGCTCATTTCATAGGCCCTTTCATGCATTTATTATTTGGTGGCAAGAGTAAAACATTTCCTGTTAACAACATCCATTGCCAGCAATGAACATCTCAAAAGTGCCAAGAAGTCATTGTTATTGCGCAATATATGGAGGCTCTGGTCATTTTCCAAAAGCTTTAAAAAATAAAAATAAAAAAAATGGAATTATTCTGACATTTCCTGACACCTGCATTAATACTTGTATGACTAATAAATACCATGTCAGTTGCTTGGACTGAACCAGCGATCAACAGGTGCCCAGAATGCACAAAGTAAAAATGCAGAAAAAGGAAGTAGCCTTCATCACCTATAGATCATTTCCAGTCAAAGGTTAAAGTTCAAAGGTTGAATGAGCAAAGTGCTCATTTTCTCAGTATGGCTACCTTCTGCTAAGAGGTTCACAATGGTGACATCAACATGTATCATCATGATACCACCACTTTGTTTTCTTTGGATTCTTGTTACATGTTCTTACATTGAAAGAATTATCTGGTGGTCATCTCTGAGGAGAGTCAAAAGGATATTGACTACTAAATTTAAATAGAAGTTGAAATTTCCCCCCTTCTTATAAAGTACCTGGTGCACCCTCCATATCTACAATCCACTGTGCAATTGAATTCTGAACACTCTTTTCATTCCAAGTCATTCCTGGAAGAGGGTCATTTTGCAAAGCCAATAATTCTTCTTGCAGTCGTTTCAGCATTGACGCCATGATGGAACTGTCCCCCCTGCCCAGTGCAGCCAGAGACACAAGAGGAGGAGCCCCTGTGCTCATGTCACACTGCGGGATCCCCAACCCAAGTTGTTCTGATTCCAAGACCAATTCTTTATTTGCTATACCATAATAAATTTGACTTTGAAAGAGAATGTAATCAAAATGACATTTTATTTTAAGCATTTAGTAAAAATTATCATTCAACAAGTGAAATATTAAAATATCTGTGCTTTATGCAAATTAAATGATTATTTGCTGATAATATCATATCCTAAACACCTGGTCATTTCAACTGAATATTCAATAAACAGCTACTATGAACTCTATGCTAAGTGCTAGGGACCATATAAAGATGAAAAGATACAACATACTACTCTCCCCCCTGAAAGAGCTTACAATTCTAGGGGTGGGGGAATTAGAGATACTTGAAAATACTTCAGAGTGAAAGTGTATTATTTTGTGATGCTGAATGATTAGCTTAAAATTTTTAAAAGAACTAAATGGATAAAATGGAATGATAATATTCATCTTAATTGTGGAGATGACTATTCGATTAATAGGATTATTAGGAACAAGACAGTTGTTCTTGACTACATTAAAACAAAAATATACAACAAAAACATTAGAAGAAGAAGGAATAAGTTTGAGAAGATATTTATAGCTAATATGGCAAACAAAAGCTTGGTATGTGTTAAAAATTTAGAAAGGTAAGTCATAGTCTACAATGGATAAAGGTATTATAATAGTAAGTAAATAATAAATTGATAAAAGTACATTTTCAAAGAAAACGCAAATGATTAAGTTATCACTTCTAAAAAAAATTCTTACCCTCATTAAAGATATGCAGATTTGCTTTTTCATCTCAGCCCATAAGATGGGCAAAAATGATTAAGAAAAATGAAATTAGTGGAATTGTGGAAAAAGAAATACTTATTTTGGAGATCAATATGGTAGCATGAAATAAAAACAACAAAAATGATCTAATTAGAAGTTTACACTGAATTGTTATCAAAATCAGCATTAAAAAGATGTTTCGACTCTCTCTTCCCCGGATCTCTTTCCCTGCGCTCGAGCCATGCCCGCCACAGGTTCTGAGCTGCAGGGTCAGCTGGCCCCAGAGCCGAGGGCCGAGCCCCGAGCCCCAGGACGCCACCCCCGTAGTCCAGTCTCTGACCCTGGCCCCAGCCCGCCACCCGGGATGCACAGGAAGAAGCAGCATCTGGGCCAGATAGAGCGTATCATCCAGCACGGTTGCAAGAAGGAGGACCACACAGGCAATGGCACCGTGTCCGTGTTAGTCTTGCAAGTCCACTACAACCTCAGAGAGGAGCTTCCTTTGCTGACAACCAAGCCTGTGTTCTGGAAGGGTGTGCTGGAGAAACTGCTGTGGTTGATTAAGGGTTCCACAAATGCTAAAGAACTCTCTGCCAAATGAGTGAAAATCTGGGATCCAATGGATCTCCAGACTTTTTGGACAAGCAGGGGTTCACTACCAGGGAGAAAGGAGATTTGGGACCAGTGTATGGTTTCTAGTGGAGACATTGTGGGGCAGAATACAAAGAGATGAACACAGATTATTCTAGGGAAGGAGTGGATCAACTCCAGAAGGTCACTGACACAATCAAAACCAACCCTGATGACAGGAGGATCATTATGTGTACTTGGAATCCTGAAGATCTTCCTCTGATGGCACTGCCTCCATGCCATGCTCTCTACCAGTTCTATGTATTGAATGGTGAGCTTTCTTGTCAACTATACCAGTGGAGACATGGGCCTTGAGGTGCCATTCAACATTGCCAGTTATTCCCCACTCACCTACATGATTGCTCACATCACAGGCCTAAAGTCAGGTGATTTTGTACACATTCTAGGATATGCTCACATGTACTTGAATCATATTGGGCCACTGAAAATTCAGATTCAGCGAGAACCAAGACCTTTCCCAAAGCTCAAAATTCTTTGAAAAGTTGAAACCACTGATGATTTCAAGGCTAAGAATTTCCTGATTGAAGACTACAATGCTCACCCAGCTATTAAAATGGAGATGGCCATCTAAAGCAGCCGGATGCCCAGCTGAAAATGTGTTCCATATTTTCCAGGATACTGTGTAGACTATAGTTTATATCACAAAGAAGACATGAAAAAGAGTTAGGAAACACAGGTTCTCACAGATCCAGTTATCATCATGTGTGTGTATATGTATATAAAATAACTGGATCTGAAATAAATCCTTAAGCGAATGCCACTATGGTTATAAACAAAGTGAGTTTTAGTCTTATGTAACTATTAATATACAGCAGTTCTTGTAGTGCAAAAAAAAAATGTTTCAAGATTTTCACAGAAGCGTTATTTATAATGGCATGAAATTGAAAATAATAATGGCTAGCATTTATGTAGCACTTTAAATTTTGTGAAATGCTTTACAAACATCTCATCTGATTCTTACAACAACCCTGTGAAAGTAGGTGCTGTTACTATCTCTATTTTACAGTTAAGGAAACAAAGGCAAAGAGAAGTTAAGTAACTTGCCCAGGGTCACAGAGGTAGTGTCTGAGACCAGAATTAAACTTAGGTCTTCTTGACTGCAAGGCCTAGAGCTACTCACTTTCCCTATCTGATAATTTAACAGTTACCATTGGTGGTGTCTGGTCATGTGACCCCTCATGAACCTGTGGACCACAGTACGCCCATACTGTCTATGGGGTTTTCTTGGCAAAAATAATGGAGTACTTTGCCATTCCCTTCTCCCATACACTGTGGATTAAGACAAAGAGAGGTTAAGGATCACCCAGCTAGTAAGGGTCTGAAGTCACACCTGAACTCAATAAGGAGGTCAGAAGGAGATTACATGGGACCCTTTGGTGGTATTGGGAGCAGTATTCTGTTGCACTGTCTATTACCAGTGTAGAGTTGTAGTCTCAGAGCAAGGAGAAGCACTAGCACAAACAGGGACCTTGGACACAGTTCCAGGGAGGAAAAGAGTACTTACATTCACTTACAGACCTAAACACAAGCCAAGAGAGCAGTGATTACACCTCTCCTTAGATTATACCATTTTGGAAGAACTTAAAACTTACAGACCCCCAGAACTAGCTCTGAAAACATCAGCATGAAAAACCTGAAATTTGGAATGGTATTCCCTCCATCCTAGAAGCACAGTCCAACTTCAAAATATAAAGTTAAGATCAAGAAATAGGCTGGAAAAATGAGCAAATAAAAAATAACCTGACCACAGAAAGTCACTATGGTGACAGGGAAGATCAAAACACAAGCTCAAAAAAAAAAGGCAATGTCAAAACAGCTACATCCAAAGCCTCAAAGAAAATTGTGAACTGGTGGCAGGGCCAAAAAAAAAAAGAGTTCCTAGAAGTGCTCAAAAAGGATTTTAAAAATCAAGTAAGACAGGTAGACAAAAAACTGGTGAAAGAAATGGGAGTACTAAAGGAATTAACACCTTAAAAATAAAATGGATCAAAGAATAAAAGAGGCCAAAAATCCACTGAAGAGAAGAACTTCTTAAGCAGAATTGGCCAAATGGAAAAAGGGATACAAAACTCACTGAAGAAAATAATCCCTTAAAAATTAGAATTAAGCAAGTAGAAGCAAAACGACTCCATGAGACATCAAGAAACAATAAACAAAATCAAAAGAATGAAAGCAGAAGACAATGAGATATTTTCCTCCTATTGGAAAAACAAGTGACTTGGAAAATAGTTCCAGGAGAGACAATTTAAGAATTATTTCACTACTGAAAACCATGATCAGAAAAGGAGCCTAAATATCATCTTTCAAGAAATTATCAAGGAAAATCTGCCCTGATATTCTACAACCAGAGCATAAAACGGAAATTGAAAAAATCCACCAATCACGTCCTGAAAGAGGTCCCCAAAATGAAAATTTCCAGGAATATTACAGCCGAATTCCAGAGCTCTCAGGTCAAGGAAAAAATATTGTAAGCAGCCAGAACACAATTCAAATATCATGGACCCACAATTAGGATAACACAAGATTTAGTAGCTTCTAGATTAAAGGATTAGAGGGCTTGAAATATGATAATCTGGGGGAAAAGAAACTAGGATTATAACCAAGAACCACATTCCCAGCAAAACTGAGTTTAATCCTTCGGGGCGGGGGAAATAGATATTTAATGAAATACAGGGCCTTTTAAGCATTTTTTTTTCTTTATTTTTCTTTATTTATTTATTTAACTTTTTACATTCATTTTCACAAAATTTTGGGTTCCAAATTTTCTGCCCTTTTATCCCCACCCCCCACCCCAATACCCCAAGCATCTAATTTTCCCTATCTCCAATCTGCCCTCTCTTCTGTCCTCCCTCCCTTCTCTTGTCTCCATCTTCTCTTTTCTCCTGTAGGGCCAGATGACTTTCCATTCCTCATTAACTGTATGTCTTCTTTCCTAGTAGCAACAGCAATACTAAACAGTTGTTCCTAAAACTTTGAGTTCCAAATTCTCCCCATCCCTCCCTCCCCACCCATTCCCTTTGGGAAGGCAGGCAATTCAATATAGGCCATATCTGTGTAATTTTGCAAATGACTTCCCTGATAGTCGTGTTGTGTAAGACTAACTGAATTACCCTCCATCCTACCCTGCCCCTCATTGTTTCTCTTCTGTCTTTTGATCCTGTCCCTCCCCAAGTGTTGACTTCAAATTGCTCCCTCCTCCCTTTGCCCTCCCTTCCATCATCCCCCCCCTTGTTTATCTCCTTCTCCCCCACTTTGCTATACTGTAAGATAGGTTTTCATACCAAAATGAGGGTGCATTTTATTCCTTCCTTTAGTCAAATGTGATGAGAGTAAACTAATTGTTTTTTTTCTCAGCTCTCCTCTTTTTCCCTCCACTAAAAAGTCTCCTACTTGCCTCTTAAATGACATATAATTACCCCATTCCATTTCACCCTCTTTCCTCCCACTACATTTCTCTCTCACCATTTACCTTAATTTCTTTTCAGCTATGGTCCCATCCTAGTCAATTCACTCTGTGCTCTCTGTCTCTCTGTGTGTGTGCATGTGGTCCCACCAACTACCCAGATACTGAAAAGTTTTAAGAGTTACAAATATTGTCTTTCCATGTAGGAATGTAAACAGTTCACTTCTGGTAAGTCCCTTATGACTTCTCTTTGCTGTTTACTTTTTCATGCTTCTTCTCATTCTTGTGTTTGGAAGTCAAATTTTCTTTTCAGCTCTGGTCTTTTCATCAAGAATGATTGAAAGTCCTCTGTTTCATTGAAAGACCATATTTTCCTCTGAAGTATTATACTCAGTTTAGCTGGGTAGGTGATTCTTGGTTTGAGTCCTAGCTCCTTTGACTTCTGGAATATCCTATTCCATGCCCTTCAATCCCTTAATGTAGAAGCTGCTAGATCTTGAGTTATCCTGATTGTATTTCCACAGTACTGGAATTGTTTCTTTCTAGCTGCTTGCAAGATTTTCTCCTTGACCTGGGAATTCTGGAATTTGGCCACAATGTTCCTAGGAGTTTCTCTTTTTGGATCTCTTTCAGGTGGTGATCGATGGATTCTTTCAATACTTATTTTGCCCTTTGGTTCTAGAATGTCAGGGCAGTTTTCCTTGATAATTTCATGGAAGATGATGTCTAGGCTCTTTTTTTGATCATGACTTTCAGGTAGTCCCATAATTTTTAAATTGTCTCTCCTGGATCTATTTTCCAGGTCAGTTGTTTTTCCCATGAGATATTTCACATTCTCTTCCATTTTTTCATTCTTTTGGTTTTGTTTGGTGATTTCTTGGTTTCTCGTAAAGTCATTAGACTCCATCTGTTCCATTTTAATTTTGAGAGAACTATTTTCTTCAGTGAGCTTTTGAACCTCTTTTTCCATTTGGCTCATTCTGCTTTTGAAAGCATTCTTCTCCTCATTGGCTTTTTGAACCTCTTTTGCCAATTGAGTGAGCCTATTCTTCAAGGTGTTATTTTTTTCAGCATTTTTTTGGGTCTCCTTAACACGGTATTGACCCGTTTTTCATACTTTTCTTGTATCTCTCTCATTTCCCTTCCCAGTTTTTCCTCCACCTGTCTAACTTGCTTTTCAAAATCCTTTTTGAGCTCTTCCAAGGCCTGAGCCCACCTGACATCCCCCTGGGGTGTCTGGGGTACTGAGGCCCCGCCCTCCACGTCTTTCCCTGATGGCAAGGTCATCAGATCCGAATGTTGGGATCATTTGCATTTGTTGGAAAAAACTCTCTATAGTCTTATTTTTCTTCCCTTTTCTAGGCATTTTCCCAGCCAGTTACTTGACTTCTGAGATTCCTGTCCACCCCCACCTAGATCCGCCCCGTTAGTGCTTGGGGTCTGAGATTCAAATGTGCCGCCCAGCTGCTAATCAATGTGACCTTTAGTTCTGGTGCTGGGGTGGGGGCAGGGCCGCCTCCCAGGCTTGGCTTCCTTAGGGGTTTTATGCAGAGACCTTCAGGAACAGAGCAGGTGGGGGGGGTGCCTCCCAGGCTCAGTTCCCTCAGGGGCTTTATGCAGAGGCCTTCAGTAATACAGCGGGGTGGGGCAGGGCCATCTCCCAGGCTCAGCTCCCTCAGGTTGTTTATGCAGAGATTTTCAATAATGAAGATCCTGCCTGCTGCTGGGGGAGTCCTGGGCCGCTGTGGCCGCACCACTGCCTCCGCTGCCGCCCACGCCTCTGCCGCCGCTTCCTCCCGAGGGGGCCCGAGACACGGAGACACCCCGCTGCTCCCCTCTTCCAGCCCAAGCGTCTCTCCCACTGACCTGCAGCCTCTGTGGGCGGAGGGACCCTCCTGGTCGCCGGGGCCTCCGTCCCTGAAGCCTGCTCGGGTCAGCTTCTCTGGGGCCGCAGCCAAGGCAGCGCTGGGGTGGGGTCCGCTTTCCGGGGCGCGACGGACCCTGGGGACGGCTCTCCAGGGCTCTCTGGCACGGAAATCTCTTCCACTCTGTTTCTGTACCCCTTTCCGTGGTCCAGAAGTTATGGGGGTCTCTTTTTACATTAATTCTATGGGCTGTGGGTTGGAGCTCGTAAACGTGCTTCCTTCTACTCCGCCATCTTGGCTCCGCCCCCCCCTTTAAGCATTTCTGATGAAAAGACTAGAACTGAACAGAAAATCTGACTTTCAAACATAAGGCTCAAGTGAAGCATAAAAATGTAAACAAGAAAGAGAAATCATGTTGAGAAGTCAATAAAATTAGCTGTTTATAGTCATATATGGGAAGACAATACTTGCACCTCCTAGGAACTTTATCATTATGAGGGCAGTTGGAAGAAGGGTGGATGAAATGATGCCTAAACAAATAAGATTAAAGGGTGAGAAAGAAGGATGCACTGGGAGAAGGGGTAAGGGAGAGGCAGAATGGGATAAATTAAAACAGAAGCAGATAGCAGAGGGATTACATAATTTAGGCATAAAGGTAATATAATAAGCAAATCAGAGGGGCACGAACCTGTCAGATCTATGAACAAAGGAAGAATTTATGACCAAACAAGAGAAAGTGAGTATTATGAGATGTAAACTGGATAATTTTGATTACATTAAATTAAAAAGGTTTTGCACAAACAAAATTAATGCAGTCAAGATTAAAAAGAAAGAAAACTAGGGAAAAGATTTTACAGTAAGTTTCTGATAAAGGTTTCATTTCTCAAAAATATATTGAACAGAATCAAATTTGTAAGAACATAAGTCATTCCCCAATTGATAAATTGCCAAAGGGTATGAATAGGCAGTTTTCAGAAGAAGCAATCAAAGCTATCTACAGTATTATGAAGAAATGCTATAAATTTTGATAAGAGAAATACAAATTAAAGCAATACTAAGGTATTACTCCACACATGTGGGATAGGCTAATATGACAAAGAAGGAAAATGGCAAACGTTAGAGGGAATGTGGGAAAACTGGGACACTAATGCACTATTGATGGAGTTATGAACTGATCTAACCACTGGTAAATTTGGAACTATGCCCAAAGAGCTATAAAATTTGATCATACCCTTTGACCCAGCAATATCACTACTAAATCTATATTCTAGAGAGATTAAAAAAACAAAAACAATAACAAAAAAGGAAAAAGACCTATATGGACAAAATATTGACAGCAGGTCTTTCTGTGGTGACAAAATATTGCACATTAAGGGCACACCCATTGGGGGCTAAACAAATTGTGACATATGATTATGATGGAATACTACCTATACTCTAAGAAATGACAAGCTATCAGGATATGCTTTGAGAAAAACCTGGAAAGGCTTACATAAACTGATGCAAAATGAATTGAGTAGAACCAGGAGATGACTGTGTATAGTAGCAGTAATATTATAATGATGATCAACTATGAATGACTTAGCTATTCTCAGCATTACAATGTTGTATGACAATTATGAAGAATTTATGATTAAAAAAAACTATCCATCCCCAGGGAAAAACTGATGGAGTTTGAAGCATACTTTTCTTAATTTACTTTTCTTTTGTCAGTGTTTTTTTCTTTCACAACATGACTAGTATGGAGATATGTTTTGTACGCATGCACATGGATAACCTATATCAAATTACTTGCCTTCTCAATGTGGAGTGAGGAGAGAGAAGGGAGGAAAAATGTGGAACTCAAAATTAAAAAAAAAAAGAATGTAAAAAATTGTGTTTACATGTAATTAGACAAAATACTAAAATAAAGAGACAGATTCTGGAAACTAGGTAAGTCTAGATTTTGCTGTCAGTGGTTTATGCCCTCTTAATCAAACTACATTAATTTGCAGAGAATCATCTTAGTTATTAGTTAGGTGTGTGTATATATATATATATATATATATATATATATATATATATATACATGTATATATATATGCCTATAATACCAATACCAATGTTAATTAAAAACAAAAAAACCATTTCCACAGCTGAATTAGTAACCTATGATAGTTTTTAAAAAACAAATATTAACAAGGCTAAACAAAAGGTAAAACTATTTTCCAATTTATAATCTTTCATTTCCCCAGCTGAATTAGTAACCTATGATAATTTTTAAAAAACAAATATTAACAAGGCTAAACAGAAGGTAAAACTATTTTCCAATTTATAATCTTTTAAACTATTACAAATTATGCTAATCACAAACCATTCCTGTTATACATAAGTCCCATAAGATCCTCCACTAGGCCAATATATGAACCCAGTCTGAATATACAAATTTATATCTTCAAACACTAAGGCTTCTGTAAAAAAAAAAGAGGATTTAGATTTCAATAATTCAAAATGACTTCCTGCAAGGAGTTTACTTTATTTTCATAGCATGCAAAAAGCATGGATTTTTTTTAAGAACCATCACCACTACCATCACCACTGCAGAAAAAGGGGTAGCAAAATAGTACTCATGAAATATTTCTCTATTTTTTCAGTTGTTTTTCAGCTGTTTAAATGCAGCTGCTTTCAATCTAGGGCTCCTAATGAGCTGTCCAGCAGATCAAAGAAAACTCTAGCAACTTTATTTGGGTTATGATACTCAGGGTTCTCAATATAGTTATTAGTATACACTAGAGCTCTTCACACTCTAAAGTTGTGGAATGTTTCTAAGCTATTTTTCCACCAATCTAAGCACCACCAATTCCTGGTACAATACGGAGGAAAGTTCTTAAAATAAGTGAAAATAAAGAAATGTTTTTTTTCTTTTGAAGGAATAAGAACATAGATTTAAAACTGGAAGTCACTGAGTCCAAACCTCTCATTTTATGAGGAAACTGAGGCACAGAGAAGTTAAATGATTTGCTCAGGATCAGACAGCGTCAGTGTATGAGGCAAGATTTGAACTTGCTGACATGCAAACTTACAGAGCTGCTCTGCTCTCCCATGAATATGCTAGTAAAAATCTAGAAAGACCACCAGTAGAATAGTGAACAAGGAATCCTACGAGAAACAATAACTTTGCCTCATTCAGTCCAAAACTGCACAAAATTGGTTGCAACTTGTGAAATTAAAAATTTAAGAACATTACAAAGTCTGACAAAATAAAAAATACCAAATATAAGTAAAAACAATTCTAATTCTTTCTCCCCACTCCCCAAAAGCAAATCAAACAACCCATTTCAAGAATTAGAAACAAGTTTGTTTATGTGGTTAAACTGAGGCATCAAGGCAAGGTAGAAGGTAGTAACAAACTTGGGATAGGAGTTAGATTCCTGGGTCTGTCTTTAACTTGTTATAACCATGAACAAGTAACTTCCCTACTGAGGATAAGCTTCTCCATATGAAAAATAACATGATCTCTCCAAGATTCCATTTAGCTCTACAAATTCCATGACTTTATTTTTACAATTCATAAGGTAGTTTAATACAAAGTAACATAAAAACAGAAAACTATCAAGACTAGAAGGGAAGAGCTAAGAAACTCTCTAGTGTGTGCTATGTGGTGATATAAAAATTTTTTCCCCTTCCTAAAATAATTTCTCAGTTTACATAAAACTGTGAGTGTATGTATATGTGTATATACGTATATATGAAGAGAGAGAGAACAAAGCGAAACTATATCGAACTTCAAATAACCTGAAAAGTGACAAGAGGAGATGTGTATATATTGTCTATTATCTGTTTGGTTCTATTTTGTTAAATGAAAAGGCTTTGGTAATCTTTTTTATCTGTTGACAGTTAAGTTTAATATAAAATATTTTTAAAATTTTATTTATAAATGTGAAATTAATCAACACTGTGGATGAAATCTTTAAATGTACACGAAGTGTACTATTATGTTTTGCTTTATATGGACTTTCTAATGACAACAGAAAAAATATCGACACTACTGTGATTTCGTGCAGAAGTTAAAAGAATGTATATCAATTGCCACAAGGAATGCATAAATAAAGTATTTATCAAGCACTTATTACGTCCAAAGCACTGTGCTAACTCCTGAGGATACAAACAGAAAGTAAGACAGTCCCTGCCCTCAAGGAGCTCAAATTCTGTTAAGGAAGATAACACACATGGAAGGTTTCAGCTACAAGTCAGATGAAAAGGCCCCCTGGTCCTTAGGGTACAGTATCAATGCTTATAGATGGTGATGCCTCTTCTTTAATAACATTCTTCACTGACAAAATCAAGTCAGTTTGATGTTGAACTCTGATGGCACAACTGTCTTTTCTGTGTCTTCAGAACCTGTGGCTGCAGCCAAAATCAAGTCAGTTTGATGCTGAACTCTGATGGCACAACTGTCTTTTCTGTGTCTTCAGAACCTGTGGCTGCAGCACCCGCAGAAGCAGTTGCCAGGCTGCCTCCTCAGAAGGGATCTGGATCCTTCCCAAGGTGAGGGTTGAGGGCTCTCAGCTGGAAGCCTAACTATTCCCAAGACTCTTGGGCTCAGGGTCCTGAGCTGTCTCCATCAGAGCTTGAAGGAAGATGGTGGTCTGACTTGCCTGGCCCAGGCTGCCTCCTGTCTCTCCCTCCCTCAGGGGGCCTTGCTTACTGTTTCAGAAAGGCTGGCTTGTGTGCTGCCTCTGTGTGGCAGTGGCTAACAAGGTGGTAGGGATGACTAGCCCCTTCTCCACAGGAGCCGTTTCAATGGAAGTCTAAAGAACCCAGACAACACTTTAGTCAGCAAATATCTGGCTTACTTTTCAAAGGGGGAGAGATGGCTGCCAAAAGTATCACTGGGTTAGAATATAAACTTCTCTATAAAAGAAGGATGATGGATATTACAGCAATAACATTAATCAGGCAGGATAGAAGGTAAAATCAGTTTAAAGAAAGCTTGACAAAAATACCCAACTAAGCAAAGTCATCCCCAGAAACCCAGTATGTCAGAAATTGTGATGTTTGGTTCCACTATCCTGTTGGAGAAAACAATTCTGTGGAAATGGAATCAGAACTATTTTCTCCAATAGGATAGTGGAACCAAACATCACAATCCCTGAGATACCAATAGAGCAGGAGTTCTTAGCCTTTTTTATATCATGGACATCTTCAAAAGACTGATGAAACTGATGGACCAGTTCTCAGAATAATGCTTTTACATAAATAAAGTAAAAAGACTAAATTTCAGTTTTTAAAAGTCAGTAAAAATATAGGTGTAATTCTTTCTCATAAGTTAATGGACTCTAGCTTAAGAACCTTTGTTACAGACAAAAAAGAAACAACACTAAACAGAATAAATATAAGAGAAGCAGCTAGCCTGGACCAATTGTATATATCAATCCTTGCTGGAAATTATGTAATTATAAGGATACTGATAATTTACAAGATAACTGAATGAAGGGAAGATACCAAAGGTGGAGGGAAAAACTCAGATCTTATTAATACCGAAAAGAAGTAAGTGAAAGAATATCATAACTACCAACCTCTATGCCTACTCTCCTATCTATACAAAATCTTTATCCAAGTCATCTATACATAAATCGAGGACATTAACAAGAAAAAAGCAGGTGGTTTCAAGTGGTATTCCACAATAAACTATGACTTTTATCCTCTCACAACTGAAAGATGTAGAAAACATAAGATCGAATCATGTTTAGTGTCTGTTGATTAAGGAAAAACACTTGATTAGGGAAATGAAAGCTGTCTTTTGCAGTAGCTTATCTCCCATCTCATACATTAAGTTCATCTGGAATTTTTTGGAAGGCCTAGTAACAAAAGCAATCTTTTGCAATGACATCTTGGTAATAAACATTGGTTGAAGTATAAAACAAAATATCTGCTATTATAAGGGAGGAGGATCCAATGCAAAATCCAGGTTATAGAACGTTATCATGGGGATGATGAGGTTGTTCAGAAGCTCCTGTTTGACACTGTTCTGACTGTATCAAGCCCTAAAACATAGCAGAGATTCCTAGAAGAGTCAGCAACCACTCAAAGGAGTTTTGTCTTTTCATCCACAAAGGAAAGATCAAAATGGATGAAGAACACCTACTGGTTAAATTTAAAAATATATTTTGTATAGATGTATCCTATAAGAGTGTCCAACAGTATGTATATCTGGGACAAACGGTATATAGAAGAGGCAATGGGAAACAAAAGGGGTAAGAAGGAGCTTTGTTGCTTTTAGGAAACTGTAAAGCTGTTTTACTGACCGCAAGTTTCCAATGAAAACAAATGTCCATCTTTTTGATACTAACATTCTACCAATACTGCTATATGATAGTGAAACATATAACATCAATGCCTATTGCCTTTGCAGAACTAAAGAGAAGTATTGCACAAAGGGCAACAGACAGGTACATGATGGGTGTGAGCAGGCTCTAACATAAAACCTGTAAGGAACTTCAGAGAACCTAAACTTTGTTTATTAGTCAAAGAAATGGTTTAAGGTAGAAAAAAATAAAAAACCAACTTACACCAAGATGGAAAAGAAACAAACTCATATACTAAGTGCCAGTTTACTTGTGCAGAGGATAATATTGGTAACTCTTGAGATCATGAAGCTTAAAGCCTCAGCCTCATTCAAGTTTTCCATTTGTTTCCCAAAAGGAAAGTGAATTTTACTGACATCAAAGTGACATAAGTGTTGGAGAAAAGATACAAAATCAGGTTTTCCTATTACAAATCCAGTGCTCTTCCCACATCTTGAACACTTTACTTTTACCGAAAATAAATTTCCTAATCAAAACATACCCACATTCAAACATAAGAACAAAAACACGCTACAAAATAAAAAATAAATTTTGGTAGGTTCATCTACATCTCTGACCCTCAATAAGTGTGTTTAATCATGAGATAATTGTACGTCACTTTGATACTATGTGATCTATTTTAATAGAGTTCATCATAACCAACCATTTTGGAGGAGAAAATAGCAAATCTAGGGAGAGAGCAAACTTGAAGAGCAGTTCACTACTCATTTCCCACCAGGTTGCAGTCCTCTGGATTCTTTCTAGGGCTTTTTCATCCTGCATAACCATATTAACTTTGAATCTTTATCGTATAAGTACTCTCTGTCTCTGGAACCCCACCCTCTCTTCCTCTCTCTCCTTGGAGAGAGTAGAGGATGGACAGTGCAGAACTCTTCCCAAATTCTTTAAAGGGAGTACCCAGGGTGGCCATCTCTTCATTTCCTACTGCGCTATACTCCTCTGGATTTCATCATGTCTCTGAACTGAGAACCCTTCTACCTGCCTCCTTCCCACCCGCTTCAGCTTTTTTAATGTGTTTTCTTCCTCCATTACATTGTGTGTTCCTTGAAGATGAGGAAAGTCTTTTGTTTTTCTTTGCATCTCTAGTGCTTATCACAGTTCCATGTATGTAGAAGATGCTTAAAAAATATTTATTGACTGATTAAAAACTGAAAAACAAATATCATATGTAAGTTAAAGTAGTCATAATTCGATTAAGCTCTCCATTTGGCTCTCATCATTTATATAAGCTACATATTCTTTTGAGTGCAATAATGGACTAAACTGTATTAAAACTAGGGATAAATACAAGTCAAGATGTGGTGTTCTAAGAAAGGGTATGTTCTGAGAATTGGAAGGATATCTATAGTTAAGACATAAGTTCTAGTAGCAGAATACAATAGGGAAAGGAAAACAAAACAAAAAAGGAAAATCCTAAATCCACTCGGGTTGGATTAGTTTTTCCTTAGAGGTTACTGAAGCTGTCTTTAAGATCTGATTGGGTCAGGGTGACTAAGGTTCAGGCTGTTAATGTGTATGAGTACAAACACTGCCCATATTCCCAGCAGAGACATGATGCTTGATCATCAGACTACCAGGAGCAGCAGAGAGACAGGAGCTACCTCAGCTGAATTAATGACATCTCATTACTGAATATCCTTATTTAATACCCTTATTCTGCTACTATTAAGTAAATTTCCTTTTAAATAGTAAATGTTCCATAAATACCATATTGTTCTAATTTTAACCCTACTATCAGAGCACTGGCTTGAGTCAGGTCTTTTCCTGTAACTCCTAGTAGAGATACCCAGAATAAGACAACTACCCCAAGACAACATTAAGAAGTGAAAAGAATGGGAACTATTTCCGAAGTGAGATGAGTCAGTCAAACTGGGATGTGAATAAGGACTATGAATCAGATGATAATGTGGGGTTACATATTTAGGAAGAGGTATGGTAGAAATCTAGATGGCTCAACTGATAGAGCGCTGGGCCTGAAGTCAGGAGGACCTAAGTTTAAATTCAGTCTCTGACACTTACTAGTTGTGTGACCCTAGGAAAATAATTTAATGTTTGCCTTAGTCCACTGGAGAAGGAAATGGCAAACCCTTGCAGTATCATTACTAAGAAAACTCTGTAGATAGTGTAGTCCATGGGTCATGAAGAGTAAGACACAACTGAGGAGCATCATGGTGGAGATCAGCAAGCAAACAGATTTCTGAGGGTAGATCACTGTCCTTTAAAGCTGTACTGAGAAGGAAAAGGGGTGTTTCTAACCATAATAACAACAATGATAATAATCATATCAGCTGGCAATCACATAATGCTCTAAGACTTAAAAACCACTTTACAAATTTTACCTACTCCATGATGGAGGTCCTGTTATTATCCTCATTTAACAGAACAAGAAAATTAGGCAGCCAAAACCAAAGTAATTTACCTTGAGTCACACGAGGCAAAGCCTGAATTCAGGTCTTCATGACTACAGGTCTAGCAGTATATCTACTGAGTCACCTGGATGCCTTGCTTCTAGAGGTTATTTCTGGCTATCCAAATCCTTGTAGAGGGGGTAAGCCTTGCTTCTCTATGGGCATCTGAGAGGGTAGGACTCCACCAAGTTTATTCCCTTTAAGAGATATTGATGAATTCGGAAAGCCCCAAGAGAGCATCCCTTAACAATGTCAGACAACGTGTTATTCTCTATATCTGGAACTTAAAACCTACAACAAAGGTCCCTCACTCTGGTAATTATATTCCTAACAAAGTCATTCAATAAATGAGTTCTGCATTTAATTCTGCTACTGATTTCCATTATTTTTTAATATAAATTTATTTAACATTTTACATTCATTTTCACAAAATTTTGGGTTCCAAATTTTCTTCCCTTTTATCCCCTCCCCTCACCCCAGTACACCGAGCAATCTAATTTTCCCTATCACCAATCTGCCCTCTCTTCTATCCTCCCTCCCTTCTCTTGTCCCCATCTTCTCTTCTGTCCTGTAGGGCCAGATGACTTTCTATTCCCCATTAACTGTATTTCTTATTTCCTAGTAGCAAGAACAATACTTGACAGTTGTTCCTAAAACTTTGAGTTCCAAATTATCCCCATCCCTCCCTCCCCACCCATTCCCTTTGGGAAGGCAGGCAATTCAATATAGCCCATATCTGTGTAGTTTTGCAAATGACTTCAATAATAGTCGTGTTGTGTAAGACTAACTGTATTTCCCTCCATCCTATCCTGCCCCCCATTGTTTCTATTCTCTCTTTTCATCCTGTCCCTCTCTGAGAGTTGACTTCAAATTGCTCCCTCCTCCCATTGCCCCCATTTCCATCATCCCCCCACCCTGCTTATCTCCTTCTCCCCCATTTTCCTGTATTGTAAGATAGGTTTTCATACCAAAATGAGTGTGCATTATATTCCTTCCTTTAGTCAAATGTGATGAGGGTAAACTTCATGTTTTTTTCTCAGCTCTCCTCTTTTTCCCTCCACTAACAAGTCTCCTGCTTGCCTCTTGAATGAGAGATAATTTACCCCATTCCATTTCACCCTCTCTCCTCCCACTACATTTCTCTCTCACCATTTACCTTAATTTCTTTTAAGATATGGTCCCATCCTATTCAATTCACTCTGTGCTCTCTGTCTCTGTATGTGCATGCATGTGTGTATGTGTGTGCATGCATGCGTGTACGTGTGTACGTGTGTGTGTGTGTGTATGTGTGTCTGTGGTCCCACCAACTACCCAGATACTGAAAAGTTTTTAAGAGTTACAAATATTGTCTTTCCATGTAGGAATGTAAACAGTTCACCTTTGGTAAGTCCCTTATGACTTCTCTTTACTGTTTACTTTTTCATGCTTCTTCTCATTCTTGTGTTTGAAAGTCAAATTTTCTTTTCAGTTCTGGTCTTTTCATCAAGAATGCTTGAAAGTCCTCTGTTTCATTGAAAGACCATATTTTCCCCTGAAGTATTATACTCAGTTTTGCTGGGTAGGTGATTCTTGGTTTGAGTCCTAGTTCCTTTGACTTCTGGAATATCCTATTCCACGCCCTTTGATCCCTTAATGTAGAAGCTGCTAGATCTTGAGTTATCCTGATTGTATTTCCACAATACTGGAATTGTTTCTAGCTGCTTGCAATATCTTCTCCTTGACCTGGGAATTCTGGAATTTGGCCACAATGTTCCTAGGAGTTTCTCTTTTTGGATCTCTTTCAGGCAGTGATCGATAGATTCCTTCAATACCTATTTTGCCCTCTGGTTCTAGAATATCAGGGCAGCTTTCCTTGATAATTTCATGAAAGATGATGTCTAGGCTCTTTTTTTGATCATGGCTTTCAAGGTAGTCCCATAATTTTTAAATTGTCTCTCCTGGATCTATTTTCCAGGTCAGTTGTTTTTCCAATGAGATATTTCACATTCTCTTCCATTTTTTCATTCTTTTGGTTTTTTTTTGTGATTTCTTGGTTTCTCAGAAAGTCATTAGCCTCCATCTGTTCCATTCTAATTTTGAGAGAACTGTTTTCTTCAGTGAGCTTTTGAACCTCCTTTTCCATTTGGCTAATTCTGCTTTTGAAAGCATTCTTCTCCTCATTGGCTTTTTGAACCTCTTTTGTCAATTGAGTTAGCCTATTTTTCAAGCTGTTATTTTCTTCAGCATTTTTTTGGGTCTCCTTTAGCAAGCTGTTGACCTGCTTTTCATGCTTTTCTTGCATCTCTCTCATTTCTCTTCCCAGTTTTTCCTCCACCTGTCTAAGTTGATTTTCAAAATCCTTTTTGAGCTCTTCCATGGCCTGAGCCCACTGAATATTTTTTTGGATGTCTGGGATACAGAAGCCTTGACTTCTATGTCTTTCCCTGATGGTAAGCATTATTGTTCCTCATTAAAGGATGGGAGGAGATATCTGTTCACCAAGAAAGTAACCTTCTATGGTCTTATTTTTCTTCCTTTTTCTGGGCATTTTCCCAGCCAGTTACTTGACTTCTGAGATTCCTCTTCACCCCCACCTAGATCCACCCAGCTAGTGCTTGGGGTCTGAGATTCAAATGCTGCTCCCCAGCCTCAGGGCTTTCGGGGGGAAGGGGCTGCTGTTCAGGGTAAGATTAAATTCAGGTTCTCAGTGGGGGCAGGGCCACCTCCCAGGCTCAGTTCCCTCAGGGGGTTTATGCAGAGACCTTCAGAATGGATCTGAGGTCCTGTCTGCTCTGGGAGCCCCAGGCCACCACTGCCTCTGCCGCTGCCTCCCAAGGGGGCCTGAGTTATGGAGACCCCCGCTCCCCTCTCAGCCAGCCCAAAAGTCTCTCTCACTGACCTGTAGCGCCTGTGGGTGGAGGAACCTTTGCGGCCGCCAGAGGTTCCGTCCCTGAAGCCTGCTCGGATCTGCTCCTCTCCGGGTCGTGCTGCCCAGGCAGGGGTGGGCTCCGCTGTCCGGTGCGCGACAGACCTTTGGTGCCAGTTTTTCAGGGCTGTCTGGAACGGAAATCTCCTCCACTCCACTGCTGCGCAGCTTGCACTGCTCCAGAATTTGTGAGTTCTTTTTACAGAAAACTTATGGGCTGTGGGTTTGGAGCTAGCATATGTGAGTCTTTCTACTCCACCATCTTGGCTCCTCCCCTATTTCCATTATTTTTAAAAACTCAATTACATCCTGATCACCAATCAGCCTACTATACATAATATAGAGTTAAAAAAGGTACCAAAGTATTAGCTTTGGAAACACGAAATTATCTGATGAAAAATTATTATACTTTTTTTGAAATCAAGTAAATTGTCACCTACAGGCAGCTAGGTGGTGCAGTGAATAAGAGTGCAGGGCCTAGAGTCAGGAAGACTCATCTCAGTGAGTTCAAATATGGCCTCAGACACTTACTAGCTGTGTGACCCTGGGCAAGTCACTTAACCCTTTTGCCTCAGTTTCTTTATCTGTAAAACAAGCTGGAGAAGGAAATGGCAAACCACTGCCAGTATCTTTGTCAAGAAAACCAAAATGGCACCATGAAAAGTTGAATGTGACTGAAACAAATGAAGAACACAAAACTTTCACCTAAGTCTGTAGTATTTATACAAATCCAATTTTGGACTTACCTTTAGAGTGTTTTCCTGAAGGCCTCTTGGGTAAAGACTCCTCAATGGAATGTGCTGATGTATGTAGTGCATTTTCCAAACTGTTACCAACACTATTTATAGGGGTCTCTGCTCTTGGGGTGACCTAAGGGAACAACAACAAGTATATAAAAACTCTGCATTTTCAATTTTTTTCCATTAAAAAAATTAATTTTTCTTCCTGCATGATTGTACCCACAGAATACAACTAGCTGACGGTAGCAAATCTGTGGGTTAGTATATAGTTTTGTAGCTTTTGGTAAATGATTTCTTAACTTGAAATGGTAGCCTGATGGGTAGGAATTATTATTTTTAAAAATTTTATTTATGTTACAGATTTAGGATTCCTTCAGCTTTATGTTTATCAACAAGTATTTCCTAACCATTTACTATATGCCACAAACTGTATTAGGTCATCGAGATACAAAGATAAAAATCCAACTGTTCCTCTTCTCAAGGAGTGTACATGCTCTCAGAAGAAACAATTCATTCTCATACAAGCAAATACACAGTATATGCAAACTAAAAGGCAGTAGCATGGTGGCAGGGGTGTGGAGGCCACTTGTGGCCTCTAGGCCTTCATGTGCAGCCCTTTGACGGATTCCAAACTTCACAGAACAACTCTTTTTATTAAGGGGATTTGTTCTGTAAAGTTTGGACTCAGTCAAAGGACCACACTTGAGGACCTAGAGGGCCACAAGTAGCCTTGAGGCCACAGGTTCCTCATCCTTGGAGTGATGGATTTGGAGTCAGAGGACCTGGGTTTAAAATTCTGATTCTGCCTGACTACTATTATCAGTGAGAACTTGGGCAAGTCACAACATCTCTGGCCTCAGTTTCCTCATCTATCCAATGAAAGGGCCAGACTAGATGATATAATGCTTCTTTTGGCACTACAATCCTATGACTTACTCCACAGACAGCTGATTTTGTGAACCATGGCAGATCTCACCTGGAAGCGAGGTGTTTGCTTTTGGAAGCAGGGCTATATAGCAAAGACAAACTGTTGGTGAAAGAGATGGGATTGAACTACTCATGTTTCTACTAGAGCAGGAGTCTGTGAACTTTTAAAAACATTTTTCTAACTGCAATTCAATATAATTGGTTTCTTTTTTTTAATACTATGTGGTTTATTTTATGCATCTAAAACATTATTCTGAAAAGGGGTTCATGGCTTCTGCAGACAGCCAAAGCACCTCTACGTTAGCAAATACAGATAACCTCTGGGATGTTAAGAAGCACTTTAAATGCCACTTGACAATAGGTGTTTCTTAGAATAATTTTGGCTAGCAATATTCAAGGATAATAACAAAACAAAAAAAGTATTCTACTTTACCAATTCAGATTCATTTGTAATCTGGTATCTCAATTTTGTACTAGGTGCTTCAAAAAAGAGCACAGAAGTATATTCTAGTTGTACCCACGAAATCAACACGGGGCTATTGTCCTAGTATTTGCATATGTTGCACCTGCTTTGAAATGATAAATGTTTTCATGCTCTTTTTAGGAACCTCTTTGTAACTTGCACTAGCTTTGGATTTGATTTATGGTGAAGATTACATTGCATCTGATCTGAAATTTGGAAGTTCTGATGAGACCTTTGCTTAAAAAAACAACGAAGTTTTGACCCACTATATCCCATATTAACATATTCTTTTAAGGGCTAGTATAATGAGGAGTCAAGAGTAACAGTTTCTCTTCTAAACAACAACCCTAAAGCTCCTGTCCCTCCCAGTGTGATTTATTTATTTTTCTTTTCTACTAAAGGGACCATCCCCCTGACTACTTTTTAAAGAGGCCTATTCATTGAATGGGCATTACCTCACTTTAAGTGAGTACCTGAAAAGGCCTTAGCCTAAAACTTGAAGGTCTCCCAGGGCATCCTGGGCCATCTGCAGTCATCCTGATGAATATCAGGGTCCCTAGATCCAGATGGCTCAGGAGGAGAAAGTGAGGCTGGCAACCTTGCACAGCCCTCCCTAATTCAAAACAAAGTCAAGCGCAAATCATGTCATCACTTCTCTAATGTCATGGTCCTCTTTGAAAACAATGGATGAACACAACGACAATAGGTAAATAACTTGAGTCAGGATGAGGCAAGTCAGAAGCAATAAGGAAGTTGGAAATCTGCATTCTTTCCCCTCTCCTAATCCCCCCCCCCCCACTGTTTTAATCCATGTGAGGGTCTGAATGACTTTCATGGGAAGTATTCATTATTTCATGTTATCCAAGTTACAGCAAACACAGACAAAATTAATCATAATCATATGTGAAGACAAGAAAAGGAATAAAAAGTTTATCCTCTGCCTTTCAAAACTAATGTATTCCACTTCAGATAATCTTTATTTCAAAATGCAATGTCTTTCAACCCACTTTCTCTCTTTCCTCTTCTAATCCTATTAAATTCGGCAAACTATCAATTCTATTTTGTAGACAAAAACTGAAAATACTCTAGAGACAATTTCTCTACCGCAGTAGAAATGACACTATTGATAAAGCTACATCAAGGAAAAGGCCACGGAATTTTACAGGGAAGTTAGGGGGAAAATGTTTTAAGCTCTAGAATGTGTTCAGGTCTCCTTCAAATTGCTACAAAAGGGTTTTTCTATCTACTACCTTTTGTTGCTCCTAATTAAATGTGCTTTTCTTTAGGTACTAGCATTCAAGATGGAAAAAGTAATGTTTCACCTATTTTATTTTTCTGTTTGATTCTTAGGACTGCAGTAGTTTCCTACCATTTTTTTCCCCAATGGTTTCAGCTACAATACAGATCACCCTGAGAACCTATTCACTACTTACAACATCCTTCCTACAAGAAAAGTGTTTCCAAAAGAATCAATTTACAAACTAAAAATACAACTAATTTTGAGCAAAGTCAGAAATACACATGCCTACCAAATCATTCCTTTCTCCCAATCTTGTTCTTACTTGAAATATCCAAAATTACATCTGGCCATTTAGTTAAGAGTTTTGGAAGAAAGGAAAAAATGATAATACAGATTCAAGGAAGCAATGTTAATATACGTATGTATGCACACAAACACACACACACAGACATATTTAAATTACCTCAAATGATTTTTAGAATAGCACCCTAAACACAGGAATTCCTCCCAACCCCTCATTTTAGGAAACAGAATCCTAGCATCCAGAGACATCATAGCATTATGGAAGGAATCTTAGAGACATCTAGTTTCTAAACCCTTCCTGTGATGAAACTCTAAGATGATGAACTCTTTCTAAGAAAGAATCATGGGATCATAGAGACAGAGCTGGCAGTGAGCTTTAGAGGGCACCTATTCCAAGGTCCTCATTTTACAGATGAAGAACTGAGACCAGAAAGGTTAGTGACCTGCCCAACATCCCACAGATAATAAGTATCACATCTAGTTATGACATATTAGGGTCCCCTGACTTCCTTCCACTGTATCATGCTACTTCAATGTCTCCCAGGAAGAGCAAAGCTCAGAACCCAGATTTCTGGGCTCCAAATCCACAATCAACATGTGAAATTTATTTTGAAAAGTGCTTAAATGTAAAAATGTGTTACCATGTTACTTTCTGTAGTATATATGCTATTCTTTGCACATGAAAACTATGACAACTTATTCACAGGATCTTTGCTGTCTGCCAAGCAGTTCTAACAGAATTGTGCTGAACTGTCCATCCGATCCCCACTGTTTGCTAACAACAGGCATGCCTGATAGTTGGCTGATGTATAATCTTGTTACTATTTCTCTAGGTAAAGAACCTTGATTCTGGCCTTATTAGCAGCATGCTCTAACTAAATCAGTTAACCATAAAAAGAAATTATAAAACAATAAAGAGATGTAGTTCTTATTCAGCTGACTGACAAAATTAAAAGTATTACAACTTTTACTCACTTAGGATGGTACTTATACTGTCTACCTTTTGAGGAAAGTGTTTTGCAAACATTAAAGTGATTATACAAATATAAGTTGTTAAAAACTGCTCAAATGGCTTTGTATTAGAACAAAGTGTCAGACTGATGCCTGTGCACATCAGACATGACTGCTTTAGGGGAATAAGAGGAGATCTTTAGCACATAAGCAATGTCCCAAGATTCTATCTTCTATCAGCCTGTACTTTAATCCAGTACAAGGTTCACACCCTGAACTACCACTCCTATGCAGGAAAACCAAAAACCATCTGTTTCTAGCTTTACCAAAGCTCTAGTTCCCATTGTTTTCAACTGCCTATATCTCCACCTGAATGTTCAATCACCTAAAAAATAATCAGCCTTATCTTCTCTCTTCCTAGTATTCTTATGGTACTTAGTCACGTAGACTTCAAGCTTTGGCACCTATGACTCCTCCTTATCCATGTACCCCCTAAGTCCTGTCAGGCAGCCCTACCATTCTTCTTTCACAATGTATCTTTTATTTGCCTTCCCTCCCCCCTTTACTCCACACTCAATAACACGACTCTAGACTTGGACCTTATTATATCACACCAAGACAGTCTTCTGAGTTTTTAGCCTTTCTTCCTTTGGCACTCTCCTCCCCCCCACCATATTCTTACATAACAGTAGTAAATTCCTCTTCCCTAAATTCTGATTTTATCATTCATTCAACATTCAAGTCATGCACACCCAGATCAAAAATCTTCAGTAGCTTTCTATTACCCATATTACAAGTCTTAACTCTCTTAACAACTGATAAGTTAACAAGTATTTATGAAGTACCTATTTAGCACTGGGGATACAAAGATTCAAGTAAACAATTTCTGCCCAAGAAGAGCTTGCAGGCTGGTGAGGGGAGACAACAAATACTTATTATCTAAGTATGTACAAAAATAGATACAAAATGATTTGGGGGTGGAGGCGCAGTATCCACTGGGGTGGCCAATGAGATAAGCCTTGAAGGAAACTAGAGATTTAGTGAGAAGGAAGGAAGAAGGACATTTCCGTAACAGGAGACAGCCAGTGCAAAAGCCTGAAACAGGAGGGGGGATATTGTGTGTACCGAAGAAGGTCAATGTGGCCTGGTGAAGAGATAACATGTAGAAAGGGTAGAAGGAAGCTTCATTAGGCTTCATTCAATAGCCTCTCACAATCTGGTTGCAGTCTAGTTCTTGGCCTTACTTCCCATATTTTCCTACCTAAACCCTCATTCTAGTTAAAATGGCCTTGCACTTTACACTGTCCACTGTAAATGTCCCCTTTGCCTCTTATCATAATTATACCTACTGGCTTTTACAACCCTGTCCAAACCCCACTTCTCCCATCAAGTCTGCTGGAAACATCTCTTTTTCCTCTAAATTCCTCAGATAAGGCATCACACATGACATTTAATCCAATTATTTGTTCATAGTTTTCCAACTAGATTCTCAACACATTTATATATGAGACCTTAAAATGATAAAACAGATATTACATGTAACCAGAACTGGTTACACCAATACACCCCCATTCCTACTCAAATCTTAAAGTCTTCTCTCTCCTTCTTCTGCACCTCCTCTCCCCACTCCCTTAAGATAGTTTATCACATGATCAGATTTAGAGCAGGAAGCAATTTTACAGATTAAGTCCTCTGTCTTCCTTCTACAGAGAAGAAAACAGGACCAGAGAGGTTAAATAACCTAAGACTACACAAGATAGTTAGTAGATCTTCTGTTGGATAGTTTGCCTAATACAGTGTCAACACTTTCCATTTTTTTTCTCCAATGGAGATTTGTTAGATCCCACAAAACAAGAGGAAGAGAACCACATCCCAATTAGACATATTTCAGAATAGGAAGCCCCAGCTTTACCACTGCAAAGTCTATGAAGTCACCATTGCAGTACTCACTGATTCCCCCACCCTGAGACTGATTAAGTGGAGCCCCTTCCAAACTCCTTGGAGAAAAACAAGTCTAAAAGTAGATACCTGCATCTTACCACTATACCTAAGGCCATAGTCAGGCTTCACCAGGTTATATTATTTCCCTCAACAATTATTTTAGGTCTCAGCAAGTTTCTCCTAGTTCTGTCCTTCTTCCCTCAATTCCTTACGTTTCATCCACAGCTGTGGATCTTGAAATTTTAAATTAAAACATGTGAGGTAATCCTACTGTCACATATAAAAAGGAATGAACTTGGAGAATATCTAGTGCATTCCCCATCATTTGATAAACTAGGCCTTGAGAAGCTGTCACTTGTCCAAGGTCACACAGGTAGTACAAGTAACAAGACAGGAGCAGAACCTAGGTATTTTGATTTCAAGTCCTGCCCTTTTCAAAATATAGGCACAATCCAAGGGACAACTTCTTTTTTTAAGAGTAATAATTTTCTTCAATATATTATTTCAAACTACTGCCTCTTAATCCTCCATTATGTTCAATTTCCCCAACAAGTCTTACCATCTTTACTTTGATATTTTGTTTATACATAAAACCATCTTTATCTGAACTTTCCAGAAACTTTTTTGTTATTTTGGGTTAAAGCTAATTTATCCCATGTGACTTATGCAGTTAAACTCAAAAGCATTCTGACTCATGCTCACGCTGAAGCACAAGGCATTTTAGTTTAATGTCCCGAAGAGCAGAGATCTGATAATTTCCAAATGGTGCCCTTCAGCTAGGAAGATGATATTATGGTTACTATTACTTGCACAAATTTTAATACATAAATATTTTTTATCGGAGTCGTCATCATTGTAAGGCCTAACATTTTTAAAGATTTTTTTTTAAGAACTACAAAACATCTTCCACCGTATCACAATTATTTTTCTCTTCTCATTTCTAAGTTACTGCAAACTACCCGAGTTTTAAATTTGACATTCAACTAACAGAAATGAAGTCTGCCTCAAACAGTATGCTTCTACGTAATGATATTTTACTACAGAAAGTTAGGATGGAAATCTAAATTCAATATTTTTTTACAATTTATAAATCTATTCTACATAAATAAAAATTAGCATGACACAGAATACATGCTGTCAATTTATATCCAATTAGTAATACAGATCATCCAACGAATTTCAAGAAGGAAAATTCCAGTGCTAGATAAAGAAGTAATGACCATTAGAACTGTCCAGAAATGAACTGAGCTGCTTTGGAAATGATCACTTCACTTCTATGAGAAAGCAATGTCGATGACAGAGTAAACATAATAAGTAGGAATGTGGCCTAATGTGTTCCTCTAAGGAACACTTTAACTCTACGCTTCTAAAATTGTAATTTTAGAGTACTCAAAAACTCCTGGACAGAAAGCTGATTCTCAGCCTCTTCGGAGCCGACACACTTTGCTATTTGGTTAATTTCATACACAAATGTATGCATGCACACACATAAGTATGTACACACACGCATAAGTACACTCACACACATAGTTACTCCACTAATTATAACGTTTTAAAAAAATTAGCGAATTTCAATAAACTTTTGTAGTATTAATTTCTGCAGAAATAAATCTGAAGCACACTAAAGATACAAACTGACTGTAGATGAGTTTACATTAAACAGCTTGTAAGATCCTTAAATAAACTGACTGATTAGTGTATAAAACTTTCTGGTTTACCTAAGTAAATGCATCTGAATCACAGAACTGATAAAAATTTTGGTATCTTAAAAAATCTATTTCACTGTGATCCAATAACATATAAATGGTAAGATCAGGATAATTAAAATGAAATGTCAAATTGCAAGGTCTTTTAACATTAGTAAATGATGATATTCTAACCTATTGACCACTTTAGAACTATCAATTCTCAATCTTCAGGAGATTCAATCCCTTAACCCAAAATGGTATTGAATACCACCACAGAATGCCTACAGGCCATGGAGGAGGCCAGGCCAACATTTCAAAAGCTCAGGGGTTATGGAAAATGAGATAAGGGAAGTGCTGGCATATACCTGACTGTGCTTTGGAAGAATTTCAGAAGACTCAGAGCTATAAAAGATTCAATTCAATTAGCATATATTAGCCTACTGTGATATGAGGCATTATGGATAGTTACAAAGACAAAAATGAAAATGATACCTGCCCTCAAGGATCTTCCACTAGTGTGTGTTTGGGTGGGTGGGGGGGTGAGGGGGCAGAGGAGGAAAAAGCAACATCATGTACCCAGTTAGTAAGTACAAAATACCAAGTAAAGTGAGGGGGGGGATCAAAAAAGTCCCCCACAGAAGGTGGTACTTGAGCCTTGAATGAAGCAAGGATTTCCAATAAGAAGGGATGAAGAGGAGAAACAGGCAGAAGACAGACTATCTTGTATAAAGAAAAAGAAGTAGGCCAGTTTTTAAAATGGAGACTACTTTAGAGGGGCTGATAGGAAATAAGTCTAAAATGTTAGGGTTGTAGCTAACTGCAAAGTGTTTTAAATGTCAAACCTAAGAATTTTTATCTTTTACCTTAGGGGCTACTGAAGTTTTTGAGCACTGGAGTATAACAGTCAAACTTTTGTTTAAGGAGCGTCAATCTGAAGAGAATAGATTGGAAAGGGGAGAGATAAGAGGCAGAAAACCTAATTAAAAGTCTACTTAATTTAGGTAACAAGTGATAAACTGAGGGGGTCACTGTGTGAGGAGGGCTTAGGAAACAGAAGGAAGAGAAGTGGAGGTTTAATCACCCAAAATTGGTAGCAGATTGGATGTAGGATGATGAGGGAAAGGGAAAAATCAAGGAAAACTTTGAGGTTGTAAACCCAAGTAACTAACTAGAAGGAAAGTGGTGCCCTCCACAAAAACAGGGAAGTTAAGACAAGTGGGCTTAAAGGGAAAGCCTGAGTTCTATATGGACATGTCCAGCAGGCAAAGGGTTAGCCAGAGTATAGGAAAGAGATATGGGCTACTTATACTCATTCAAAAATAGTCAGCATGAAAATAACTGAACCCATGGGAGCTAGTATGTATATATGTGAGAGAGGGGTAGGGGTGAGAGAAAGGGAGAGGGCAAGGAAGACAAAGGGAGAGAAAGGGCCTAGAACAGGGCCCAAGTACACTCACATGGTATAAGAGGCAGGATGGATGATGATCCAGCAAAGAAGACTGCGAAGAGGAAACTA
The DNA here is from genome assembly GCA_023548195.1 of Bettongia penicillata ogilbyi. NCBI lineage: Eukaryota > Metazoa > Chordata > Mammalia > Diprotodontia > Potoroidae > Bettongia > Bettongia penicillata. The sequence goes on from JAJHZJ010000391.1 coordinate 1,198,942, forward strand.
TACAGGTAGGAGAAAAACCAGGAGAGCACAAAACTCAAGGAAAGAGTATCCAGGAGAGGACAGTCAACAGGGTCAAATGCTCAAGAGAGATCAAGAAGGATGAAGACCAAGAAAAGATCACTTAATTTAACAATTCAGTTAACTACCTGAAGAGTAGTTTTAGTCTAATGGTAGAATTGAAAGCCAAACTGCAAAGGGCTATGGGAGGAATATGAGATGAGAAAATAGAGGCAGTTAAGTGTAGACAGATTTTTCTAGGCATCTAGCTGACTCTCTTTGGTCATGTTAATGCATAAATAAAGAAAATTCACAATATGTTTTGCTTATGCTTATGTATGTACATGTTGTCTTTTCCATTGTATTTGTATCCCCAGAGCTCAGCACAGTACCTTGCACAGAGTAAGCACTTAATAAATGCTTGACTGATTCTATGCAAGCTCTTCTGTTCTGTAGTGATTGAGGCAGAATGGCATTAAAGGGGGAAGAGTATGAGAAGGACCACACAGGAAAACCATGGATGACCATGATGAACAGCTAATGTGTCCTACTGGCATACTCAGGATGTGCTGGGTGGACCATCTGTGGTCCTTATAGGAGGACACAGACATGGGATCTTCAGAATGGGCTTATCCACACTAAAGGCAACACTTGATCACTGAGGTAACAGATCCATTGGAGTACTTGAGTCTTGACTATGGTGGAGACGGGGAAGACAGGATGACAGCTTGAGAGGATAGCAATTATCAAGTGAAAGTGGATTTCAGGTTTTATTTTAAACAAAGATGAGAGATCCAGTAAGTTTGTAAGTAGCAGGGAAAATGTCAGTGGCCAAAATCTTAAAGGTGATGGGATCAAGGATCCAAGTAGAGGCAAGGGGAAAGGTCTTATCTTCAAAATTGGGGAGAAGAGGAAGGTCATGATAGATGAGTTAAGTCCTTTCGATGAAAGAAAGGAAGGACAGGGTGGTATAGATGTCTTGAGGAAGGAAGATGCTATGGAGAAGGTGATAGTAAAAGAATTACCATGTAGTAGGGAGAGCCCAGGTGAGATGAGATAACAAATGTGTAATGAACTCTAGGGCATTCTAGAAAAATATCATTCATCAGCATTTGAATTGAATGGAAAAGGTTGCTGCTACAGGCTAATTAAGGGTTAGGGACTAGAAAAGGAGGTAATGATTCAAGGGGTTAAAGATAGTATAAATGGTTAAATAGTTAGAAAGAACGTCAGTAATTCAAATGGAAGCAAAATGAGAATAGTGTAGGACTGGGAAAGCAGGGAAGAATGGAGTGACTGGAGAATTCAGTGTGGATACAAAACAAAGGTGGTGATAAAATAAAGATGAAAGTTAGGTTAAGACCAGATAGAAATATTTCAGAGCTCTTGATCAAGGAGGTAGGACACTTGTAAACGATAAGATCAAGGTTATGACCACACTTGTGTGCAATTGAGCTGGAGTATCAGTGTGGGTAATTACAGCTGAAGATGTTGATGAACTCTGGGGAAGCTAGGGTCTTTGAAGAGACATTAATGCATATGCTGAAGTCTTCAAGTATAAGGGCAGGGTTAGGAGTAAAGGTGGATTGGAAGGCTGTGAGCCAATCTTCACACTAAATTGCACGAGAAAGGAGGAGAGTGAGTGATCTTGGAGGTGGCAGAAAACTGCCACCAAGATTCTAGATAGAGGAGTATATCTGGATGGAGTGAATCTCAAAGGAGAAGGATTACTGAGTGACGGCAGCAGAAGGGTCTGAGAATAAGACGAGGATTATTTCTCTTCTTGTTTCACTGCAAGCATACAGTGGGGCTGGGAATTTTAAGAGAAGGTACATTTAATGCTGGAAAGGGTAGCATAATTCAGTATTCTTACAAGGAAAAAGTCAGGTCTGTGCTTGAAAGAAGATGGAACGATTATGAGAGGTAGAAGTCAAAAACAAAGAGAAGTTTGTCAAGAATAAAAAAAAATGTAAAGGGAGAGCACAGGGAAATAGAGATAAAGAAATATACTGTAGTAGGGACAAGTTTCCAGTTAGGCACCTATGAATCACATCTCTAATTCAGAGGGGATGAAAGAGCACCTAATTTAGGATGTTGTCACACCTTCTTGACAGTTATGCCCCAGACGCTCCAGACGCTATGAAGAATGATGGTTTTATATTTTCCTCCTTGAAAAGCTCTAGAGCAAGGGTTCTTAACCTTTTTTGTATCATGAATCATTTTGTCACTCTGGTAGAGCTTACAGACCAGTTCTCAGAATAATATTAAAAAACAATAGAAAGAAATGTTAAATTTCAGTCAGAAGCTAGTGAAGATAAAGATGTCATTTTTTTCCCCACCTAAGTTCATGGACTTCAGGTTAAGAATCAATGCCCTTGAAGGGTCCTAAAGTCAATGAAGAATGGGAAGGAAAACTGCTTTTAGGAGGAAGGTGAGGAAACCTTCACTAGTTATGGGAAGCTGAAGGGTAGATGACTTTTAGACATTCTTTCTTGTCCTGCCCCAGATCCCAACTTGATTTTCATCCTACCACATCACCAACTCCAGCCCCCGCCCCGAACTTTTCGTTTTCTAACACATAGCAAATGAGTTATTGATGCAAAGGGATATTGCATATATGGTTGTGGAAAACTGAATTTTTGTCAAACTTTCACAATATGTTCCTTAGTTTTGCTGAACTTTCCCCTCCTTTTTAACTTTGCTATAAGAAATTGCTAGGGGGGAGGGAGAGGCAAGGTTCCCCTATATTGGAAACATAGTGATGTAAAAACAAGGTATCAATAATTTTTTTTTTATAAATTAGGGATAATAGTTTGCAAAAGTGCTAACAGAGAACAGTAAAGAAAGCTATCGAATCACCATTTCCAAATCATCACAAACAGAATATAGAAATTTTCATCTTAGATAACATTAGCACCTTGATTTGAATAATCTTTCTTGTTTATAAACTGTTGAAGCCCCAAAGCAAGCTGTATTTAATTTACAACCTAACCTCAAACCACAGTTTGAAAATTGTACTTAAAAGCACTTTTACATTCTGTTAATTGCTCACTTGTTTTTAAAGTTTTATAGCTAGCCAAGACTTAGTGCCAAAGGAAATCAAAACCTTCAACAGTCACTTTGCTTCATGCCTTTTAATAACAGTATACCATTTGTTGTCTGGATAAAAGACTTTGGGGGAGGGTAAGAATTGGTTAACAATAAATCAAGCAAAAAAAACCCTTGTTAAATCAAATTTACTGTGCAAACACATAAAATAACATTCACATTTCTTCATTATCCCTTATCCTGATAATACTATATATTTTCTGCAGTTTCAGAGATGGTTTTAACCAAGAAGCTTAGTGTAGCAATACATCTCTCCCCTCAACTAACCTGAGCTAAAGGTGCACTCTTTGGGTAATGTAGGATCCCACATGCTACTTTTTTCAGATTGTTACTTGAATCCCAAATTATCTCCTCATTTCTAAATATCCAAATTTCTCTGAACCCACTTGCAGAATTACCCCTATTTTCTCCTTGCATGCACAGTACTCTACAGCCTGTCTTTGAACTACAGCCCAGCCCATACTCTACATTTCAACTCTTTGTATCACCTGTCTAGATGGCTTCTTAAACTTTTTCCACTCTAGACTCACAGTTTAAGAAGCCTAGAACAACTGTCTCTTATAGGGATTGTCAGCACTCACTTCCCTCCCCTTCATACTTACTACTTAAAAAAATTTTTTTTTGTAAAGAGCATTTTTTTCAATTACATGTAAAGATAGTTTTCAACATTCAATTTTTATAAGATTTTGAGTTTTGAATTTTTCTCCCTCCTATCTCTCCTGCCCAAGACAGAAAGCAATCTGACATAGGCTATACATATATAATAATGTAAACTTATTTTCATATTCATCATGTTGTAAAAAAAAAAAAAAGAAACAAAAGGGAAAAGCCAAAAAAAGTGAAAATAGTATGCTTCAATCTGCGATAAGACTCTGTAGTTCTTTCTCTGGAAGTGGACAGTATTTTCCATCATGAATCTTTTGGAATTGTCTTGGATTATTGGATTGCTGAGAAGAGCTAAGTCAATAACAGTTATCATTGTACAATGTTGCTGTTACTATCTATAATGTTCACTCACTCAGAGTCAGTTCATGTAAGTCCTTCCAGGTTTTTCTGAAATCTACCTGCTCATCATTTCTTATAGTACAACAGTATTCAATAACATTCATATACCAACAATGTTTTCAGCCATTCCCCAATTGATAGGCATCCCCTCCATTTCTAATTCTTTGCCACCACTTAAAGAACTGCAATGAATATTTTTATACATGTAGGTCCTTTTTACTTTTTTTTCTTTTAAAGAAGGACATGCAGCAGAGGGTCAGGTGAGTCAAGGAATCAATTCTGGATAAGTAAAAGACCTATGGCTATAGGTCAAAGGGGCACGACATGAATTACAGTATTTACTTAGTGCATTAATCTTGTTTACTTCCTTTTCTTTACTCCATCACTTTCTTCCAATGACTGTATTTTTCTTACTCTGCCACACCTGCCCCACATCACCATTATATATTAACATCTTCCCCACATTACGGCCCAGTGTATCCCTCCTCAATTCCATCAGTATTGACCTGTGGCTTATCTTCTTCATGTCCCTCCATTGCCAAACTCATTCCTTCTCCCAGGTTTTAGTAGTCTAAAGCAGCAGAATCAAAGAAATGCTTCTAATATAAACTATCAATGATTCTTCTACTTCATCTCATTATTTTTAATGTTTTATTTTCCATTCATCCAACCTGTATTTAATACGACATTGGGCTAAATGAGTACTCTAGGAAATACACAAATGAGTTGTGGAGACAAGCCTTGCACTATTCTCTACACATGCTGTACATTCCAACCATCACCTGTCATTTTTCATACATGCTTTCTACTTTCTTGTCTTTCATGTATACCATTCACTTTCACTAGAATGCATTCCCCAAACAACCCTTTAAGGTTCAAATTAAACAGCAGTCTCCCCTCCATAATCCCATTCTATTTCCTTCAGTCAAAAAAGGTAATCTTTCTACACTAAATTCCAACAGTGCTTTGCAACTCTTCTATCTCCTGTAGCACTTAAACTATGCCTCTTGTCAATACTTATTTTACATATATAATCTGCCTTGCTAAATGGAAAACTTCTTTGGCCTACTTTGTTGTGTAGAAAAACACAAGCCTTAACCAGAAAGAATTTATAAAGCAGGGACTGCAGCCTGCAGCCTACAGCTCACAGGTCAAATTTTGCCTGCCACCTGTTTTTGTATGGCCCCTGAGCTAAGTTTTTACATTTTTAAATTGTCGAAAAAAATAAAAAGAGGCGAATATCCCATGACATGAAAATTATATGACATTAACGTTTCAGTGTCCATAAAGTTCTACTGGAACACATAAATGCTCATTTGTTTACACACTGGGTATGATTGCTTTTGGGCTACACTTAGAGAGTAGCTGCAACAATATGTGGTACTCTCATTGCTTTCCAATTCTGCTCAGAGCACTGACACATCACAGGGATGCAGTTATAACTTGACCGTGTTTTTGGGTGTCACATGTATCACTGTAACATGACATTTTATTACCGGTGCATACCCATCATACCCAAACAAGAAAAAAGAGAGGGGATAGTTTTACTATGGTTTTTTGAGCTTAGGGCTGAGATTTTAAGTTTTTCTGAATGACAAGATCTGTCCCTCACTACTATTATTAAACACTAAGTAGCTTTGGAAATTACCTTTTGCAGCAGACTTGATAATGTTTCTTAATGAATTCAACTTAAAATTACAAAGCAAAACAGTGCTTATATGTGAAACATACTGTGGCAAAATCAATTAGATGACAATTAACACTCTGAATAAAAAGTAATGTCAAGCTGCATCTTACACTTCCTATACTGTTAAGTTAAAACAAGAATTGAGATCTCTGTTCACACACAAATTTTCAGTAGATATATTTTCCAAGCTCAAACTATAGTTCCTATAGCATTTTTTTTGGACCTTGATGCAAGAGCAAAAGGAATTTCTATATTTTAAAATCCATTCAACTGCAACTGAGGAGCTTCAATCGAACTTTGAATTGGAAGTGATTAATCTGCAATGTAGTAACATGCTAAAGGCAAATATGAAGAGAATAAATCTAACAAAATTCTATAAATATGATGAATATGCTCAATTAAAATCATATACTCACGAATTAATATCAGTATTTCGTAGTACACATCTGTGTGAAAACACATTTTCAAAGATGAAATATGCAAAATCTTATTACAGATCATCATTAACAAATGAATACTTGCAATCTATACTACTGATAAGAGACTATTACCTTTGAACCCCCATTAAGCAAAATGTCATCCTCCAAAAAAGAATTCCATTCTTCTCATAAGTAGACCTGTATTACCAAAAATTGTACTCAATTATTATGATTACGTTTTTAATTTCATCAAAAATTTTTGCAGAAATTGATTTGTTCTCTTAAATTTAACATCATCAATTATGATTCTGTACTTGCAAAGTCTAAAATATTTGCTATTTAGCTCTTTACAAAAACAATTCTACTGACCCCTATTATGAAGGATTCATGTCACTCATTTTTTTAACCCTCCTTTTCTTTCCTTTCCTGCCACACTCCTCCCAGCTTGTCAAAGTGCCTTGAATATAAGCATTCAATAAATGAAGAATACCAAACATAATCTTTTTAAATTATGGCATGAGACTTCTGTTATTTTAAAATTACTTTAGAGGAAAGCACAAAAACATGTGTGTGCAAACTGAACATATTTATTTAAAATAAAACACACATGTAACACCTGGTGCCCCCCCCCCACTTTAGCATTTTGAGGAATGAGTTACTCCCAATCTAAGCACAGATGACTGGGAAGCCATGAAACATCAAGTATCTGGAGGATTTCTTGGCCCCAGGATGTTGGGTGAGCCTCCATAGAAGATGAATGGAAAGGCAGGTACAAGGGGAGAAAGGCAGGTATAAGGGGAGAAAGGAAGGTACAGCTGCACTGCAGTCTAGACCACTGAAGGGAGTATCCATATAAACAAGATCAACAATATACTGAAGGATTGAAATAGTTGGAATAAGAGTCCAGGAGAACCTAAGTACTAACGAGAATGGTAGTAACTATCAATGTCTTTAAAGAGTTCAGAAAACGAGGACAGTTAAATGTGTCAAAAACAGAGAAGAGGACAAGGTGGAACTTTAACTGAACCATGAAAGATTTGCAGGACTGATATAAGCAGCCACTACAACCATTACCATAAAGGTCTAAAAAGAACAAGAAAGCTTATAAACACAGAAAGATGTCAAACACTACTATTCCTTTTACTTTTCTACAGCATTGCAAAGTACCAAAAATTATCCTGCCTACTTGTGAAATAAATCAGGAGTTACACACAGATTATAAAAAGGTTTAAGCTACATTTTTAAAAAGGGTAATAATTAGAGTAATGCAAATTAAGAGAATTCTGAGGTTCTACCACATGCCCTTTGGATTAGCAAAGATAACAAAAAGGAAAATGACAAATGTTGGAAGGGCTGCAGGAAAACAGGCACATGAATTCACTGTTGGTGAAGCTGTAAATTGATCCAACCATTCCAGAAAGCAATTTGGAACTATGTTCCTCCAGAGTTACTAAACTGTGCATACTCTTTGATCCAGTGATACCAGTATAAGGCCTATACTCCCAAAGCAAATAAAGAGGAAAAGGACCTATATAAAGTCTAATAAAGACTGTTATAAAATTATTTCATAGCAATTCTTCTTATAGGGGAAAAGAACTGGGAACTAAAGTGGTACCCATTAACTGATGAACACATGAACAAATTATGGCATATTAATATAATGGAATATTATTTTGTTGCAAGAAATAATGGAAGGGACAAATCAGAGAAACCTAGGAAGACTTGTATGAACGGATACATACTAAAGTAAGCAGAACCAAGAGAACAATTTTTATAATAGCACTGTAAAAACAAAGAAACATGAAAGAATTCTGACCAATGGCAGTGATCAAGCACAATTCCAGAGGTCCAAAAAAGGATGTAAAATGAGACATATACTTTTAGAAGTAGTTAAACATGGGAATTTGTTTTTGCTTGACTATGCATATGTGCTAAAAGAGCTGATTCCTCCCTAACTCACTGGAGAGGAGGTGGGTGGGGGAGGAATGCTTTTGAATTGAAATAGATCTTAACCAACAGACTATAGTTCGTTATATCTCTTACCAAGCCCATTTTTGAAAAGCGAGGCAAACTAAAATCACTTAACTAAAACCACTGTAAAAAACAAACTGAACATCAAGTCTAAGTGTCTAAGAAAAGTGTATTTGGTAACAGAATACATCAACTACAAAGTTTAAAACTTCAGTGGTAAATCTTAAGTCACAAAACTTATATTATTTTTCAAGAACATGTTCTTTGTAAGCTCCCTGAGAACAGGAACTGTTTTATTTTTGTCTCTGTATGTCCAGAAACTAACAGAGTGACTAATACATGATTAAACAAATATTGGTTGAAAGAAAGTGATACCTCTACCACTACAGAATATACAAAAGCAGGTGTGCGTGTTATCATCCATGCTGTAAATTTAGGGGCTTCTTATGAGCCCAATCCCACTGCTGATCAGCAGGGGAGCTTTGACCTGGCTCCATTTCAGGCCAGGAACAGTTCATCCTTCCTTAAACAAGCTAGTGGTTCCCCAATCCTGGGACTCTTGTTTATGTTGACCTTAATTTGGCCCCCTAATCAGCACAATTGACCATGCTTAGAACTCTGCAACTCAAGAGAGCCCCCTAGCTTCAACCTTGGGATAGCAGAGCTTATAGGCAGGTAATACCATACCTAGCTAGTCGTTTATGTGCTTGTTAAAAGAATCAGATACTTAACAAAGCTTTTCTATAAGGAAACCAGAGTTATCTTCTTTGCTTTTACCAGATAGAAGAATTAACTGTTTCTAACACTAATAATGAGTTAAGAAATTAATATATTAAGATATATTAGATTTTAATTCTTTGGATAATAAGTGAACAAACTAAAAGATGTTCAAAACTTTGATATAATCACACCATTTTAAGAACATATTTGGACACTGAAGGTAGCATTACAGGAATCAATATAAATTCTACTTAATTACTGAATGATTCCCCACAAGATTTGCAACAAAATCCAAAATGACTATAAGAGCCAATAAATCTAAGGGAGAAATAACTCATTTTCAATTAATTTCCTAGTGATAATTTTAGTGGAGTTATGAAGAACAGATATAAAATTTAAAAATTTTGAAGTCACTGATGAGATCTAAAAAGAAGGAAAAAAATGAACTTCTAAGTAAGCATTTTACTAAAATAGTAATTATATGTTTTAAAGTTTAAAAAAAAATGAACGAGAAAATACATGGTTTTAACAGTGGAAGTTATTTGCTGACTTAGGCCTTAAGTGAAACCTGATGCTAACTAAAAATAAAAGAATAAAAAACAAAATCCAATTCTTACCTAAAAACATTTCTTTATTTCTTAACCCTTAGCAAAAACAAAAACAAGACAACAAAGAATAAAAACAAAAACCAAAAACCTCAGATCAAATATCTTTGAAAACTTTTTGCTTTCCTGTACAAAATGAACATGTTCCAGTAGAGCCGACTTTTATAAAATAAGTTTCTTTTAAGTGAATCATATATTCTTTTTTATTTTCACCATAAAATATTTGCATTATGTTGAGGAAAGAAAACCACTGGCCCCCCATGTGTTATATATGACCCTCCCTTTTGTCTTAAAAAAAAAAAGTTAAAAAGAAGGAAAAAAATAATTTCTCATAATTAACATATTAAAAAAAGAATATTACATTCAATAATATAATGAAAATATACAGTACTCTTAAACGACCTGATCGTAGCAGGGAATAAGCATTATCCACAAGTAGATTTTTGAGACAGATGAATCTTAAAATCGTTAACTAAAAACTACCTCCTTAAAAGTGGCCTAAACTTAGCTTTTTGATGGAACACTTAAAAACCTATATAAGGAACTTCCCAGCTAGTCTATGACTTTGTATTTAAATCCTGGGAAGCTGCTTGAAGAACACAGAGATTGAGCAACTTGCCTATAGTCACTGCTGTTGTTCAGTGGTGTCTGAATCTTTGTGATCCCATTTGGGGTTTTCTTGGTAGAAATACTAAAGTTGTTTGGCATTTCCTTTTCCACTTCATTTTGCAAATGAAGAAACTGAGGCAACCAAGTTTAAGTGACTTGCCCAGGATCACACAGTTAGTAAATATCTGAGACCACATTTGAACTCAGGTCTTTCTGATTTTATCTATCTGCTTTTGAACCTAGCTGCCCCTTTGACTACAGTCACAAAGCTATTAATGTCAGAGAAGTATTTGACCTTCAGCTTTCTTAAGACAAGAACTCTGTTCACTATGCCTTAAAGAAATATTTTCAAAATTAATCATATATTTCCATGTCTTTCTCAACAAGAGTTTTACAAACAAGACAAAGACCTGTCTTGTTGAATTTGGGTTATCATTGCAAATATCCTCAAATAAGGTGCCTTCAAGAGCTATCCAGGTATGCACAACTGCTCCCCTCTGTCCAACACCCTCAGAGTGCAGCTTTATTTTTTAAAGATCTGCTTGTTTTTTATAGTTTTTCTTATACGTTTCCTATCAGACTTCTTGTTCCTGTGATTCTAGCAGCCCCTTCCCATATTCCCAATCAAACTGTTACTACTCTTCTGTGGACCACTAAGAAGACATCACTTAGAATTATGTCTGACTAATATGGTAATACATGTTGCTTAATTGAATACCAAATTGCTTAATGTCTCAAGGAGGTAAAGGAGGGAGAGAAAATTTGGAACTCAAAATTTTTTAAAATGAGTGTTAAAAATTGTCTTCATGTTTAACTGGGAAAATACCATTAAAAAAAGAATTATGTATAAAATAAAAGAAAAACAGGCTCTTCTGAGTGAGGACCTGAGGGACCAACTACTATTCTAGCTGATATCAAGGCCAACTACACTGCTAAACAAGTGTTAGAATTTAGTCCTCAAATCTTATTTTTATTTCAGAATGAGAATATTTGCAATGACAGAAGAATATTTAAAATGATAGCAAAATCAGCTCCCTCCATAATAGCAATCAGTCCAACACCAATCAGCAAACTGTTCCCATTCACCTCCACTCTGCTCAACCCAACCGCTGATCTAGTGTATCAGAGACATTTGGTGAAGCCAGACAAAGCAGGGGTCATCACGAAACATTAACCATCTATTTGAGTTGAGCTAGAAGATCAAAGCCAAGGGTGGAGGGGAGAAGAAAGGAGTAAGAAGAAGTTAGAGAAAGTGGATCCGCTTTTGAAAGGATGGAGGTCCCCCTCAGACTCAGGAAACATCCTGGGATACATGGACCATGGCATCACAAATTCAGAACCGGAAGGACCTCAGCGGTCATCTCATCCAACCCACTTACTTGAGAGATGAAGATAGGAAGTTCAGGAAGGGATTTGTCAGTGAATTCAAGATCAAATCCAATACTCTTTCCATTGCATCACACTTATAGGACTAGGATCAAAGAAACAGAACTAAAAGGGACCTCAGAGGCCATATAGTCCAAACCCCTCATTTTGGTATAAGGATAAGAATGAAGAAACTGAATTTTATGGAGGTTATGAGCCACCCTACCAAAAGTGGGTCACAAAAAGCTACGGGCCTAAACGAGGGCCAGGTGCTAAGCAGTAAACATGTATATGCGTGAGTTGTCCCTCATGTGGCCAATTCACCTCAGGTACTACTAGTCTGACCTAAGGTTTTAGAAGCAAAAAAGAGAATAGGGACAGCGGAACCGAGAAATAATGTTCTGAGACATTAAGGAGTTGGAGTCAAGGCCTGGACAGAGCCATCTAGGACTAAGGAAACTCCAAGTCAGTTTTATCTATTAAGCTTAACACAAGTGGACTTCATGTTAATAGCTGCTCATATATGATTTGTACATTGACAAATTCACAGTAATGAAAGTAGTTTTTAACAATACTCAACTGAATGACACAAAGTGTGCTGGCTTGGAGCAAAATTAATTATTTTGGAGGACTATCCTCCACAAAATACATTAATACATCCCTAAATAGCCTTTAAAGCATGTAAAGATCAGTGCATTACCAAAAAAAAAATATTCTAGAGTAGGATCCACAAAAAACTGACCCTTGCAAGAGCACAAAGAAATGAATGAGATTGTGTAAGCATGCAGAAACCAGAAAAACTGATTCATTCTCCCACAAGTATAGATGTAACACATGATGGCATTTTACTTTATAAAACTAACTACACACAATTATACATTTTGCTATTTTTCCCTACTAGACAAATAAGAATTTTACAAAAGTTTCACCAGTCTTTATTAGTTAAATGGCGAGTATTCTCTATTATCACTTCTCTTCCTATTCCAAACTGCATAATCTTTTCCCTAGACTACATTTCCTAGAATTAGTTTTGATAGTATATTCCTTAAATTCACCAAAAATCATTTGATATAATTTTCTCAAATAATTCTACTTAGTTCTTTGTAAACATCTCTGTTTGCTTAGTTAACATAATAAGAGATAAGTCGATACTGCCTCCTTCATAGCACTAATCCAGTGCCATTCTTTAAAATACAGAAAATAGAGCAAAGTTTACAGAAAATGAGTGCTTAAGGTTATTGCAGCTCAATAATATGTAAATAACTTATTGGTCCTCCAAAACATCTGAGCATACAATTCTATTTTAAATCATTCTAGCTTTTAAAAAATGAACAGAGTTCAAATAGTTCAAACAAACAAAAAAAACCCCACTAATATTGGCACCAAAGAATTAAATATACATGTAGACTGAAAACCCAAAAGTAAAATTAAACACTTTGTTTACCACACTCAGATTACACAAATACCCTTCCCTAACAATTAGCTTGAGCCTTCACTTCATAAATCTGTCTCTGTAATCTAAATTAGATTTTAAAAAATGATTTGGTTTCAGGAGTAAGGGAAGGCCCCTCATTCACATAGTAGCCTTTGTGGAATGAGAGGGGAGGCAGCTTGAGGAGCCACGTGGCAACTGAATCTTTTGCTTCTAGAGTCGCAACAAACCTCATGTGGTTTAATCCATCTACAGTATTAAGAAGAATTCCCTATACAACATAACAAAAAGTAGTTGGGGTGGCAGAAGGCAGAATTCATCATATAAGTGTTTACTGAAATGCTGCAAGGTAATATCCATAAACTGTAATGGATCACTGAAAACTGATATTAGAGACTCATGAACTTCCAAATGGATCAGTAATCTCAACTATATGGGTATTATCTCTAATGATAGTAACAGTGACTAGCAGTGATACTAAAGTTTGCAAAGCATCATACATACACACCAACCCTGTGAGGTAGATGCTATTATATTATCATCACTATTTTACAGATGAGGAAACTGAGGCAAGATTTAAGTGAGCTTGCCCAGGGTCACACAGCTAGAAAGTGTCTGAGGCAGGATTTACACTTAGATCCTAGCTGCCTGAAAGCTGAGCCTGCAACCCATATACCTTCATAGCACCTCACCTATGTTTTCCGTATATTTGCCACAGGTTCTTTACTCACCTCATCCTATTCTCTGGGCATGATGAGAAAACCAAAGAATATGTGGTCTTATCAATTTTGCCCCTCACTTTTGTTATGTAACCATCTTTTCTGATACATTTTTAATGATTTCTCTGATGAAATGCTTTACATGACCCATTTTCTTTATTTCTACTCATGATAGAAAAATACAATCATTTAAAAGCTAAATAAATAGTAGATAATGAAGACAATTAAGGAAGATCTGAAGAACTGGTCAAAAGGTAGTGTTAGTTTTTTAGACAAAGAAAAGTACCAGAAAGGAAATATCTGATAATCATATTTAACATTCTAGCTAAAAATATTCCTGTACGTACCAACAAAGTCTTTTAAATACGCATATGGAAAGTCCTTAGTCCCGTTGTTCTATAAACATTTCTGGGCTGAAAAGGAGTTCAGCTGGGAGTCAATCAGCTGAGAATAGTAAGAGAACCAGTTAGTCTAAGGTCTAAATACCAATTTTCCCGACTTTCAGGGCCCATCAAAAAGAGATTGCATCTTCCCCACTAAGTTAAATTTGTTATTATAGTTGTAAATATCAGAAGCATGAAACTTGAAGTGCCTGTCACTAGAATCAGATTAAAAGGTTAATTGAGAAATGTTTGATAAAGAAATATACAATATAATGCAACACAATAAAGAAAAATACAATACAATAAAAGAGTGTTAATTTGTAGTTTACTAAGTCAAATGCATAGCCATCAAGGATCCATTTCTATTTGACATCACTCATATAGATCAGGGATAGGGAACCTGTGGCCTGGAGGGTGACATGTAGCCCTTAGGTGTTCAAGTATGGCCATTTGGCTGAATCCAAACTTCACAGAACAAGCGCCCTTAATAAAAGGATTTATTCTGTAAAACTTGGACTCAGTTTTGCTGAGGCTGCACTCAAGGACCTAGAATCTAGGCCACATGTAACCTTGAGGCGGAATCCATTTCTGTACACTGGATTTGTTTTCCTATCCATCACGAAATAACTACATCAAACCCAAGTTATCCATCAAAGAGAAAAGGAAAACCAACTTCCTTAGTAAATTATTTCATTCTTTAACTATACCACTAGAAAGACGTCTTTTATATTTCCTTTAAGTCAGCTTTTCCAGCCCTGACCTCTCTGTTGAACCTATCTCACATCTCCAAAGGCCTATTGGACATCTCAACCCTTATCTCAAGGTACACAGCAGATGGTAAGGTGTAAGACCGGAAAATTTGGGGATGTGGGTGAGAGGGTAACCAAAACTAAATTCATGATCTTTTTCCCAAAACCCTCACCTCTTCCTATTGAAGGTACCACTACTTGTCAGTCATCTAGTTTGGCAATAGTGATGGTGGTGAACTATGCACCCTCACACCCAATATTCAATCTACTGCCAAGGCTTGCAGATTTTATTTCTCAATGTCTCTTGAATATATTCCCCTTCTCTCTTCCAACACTGGCATCACCAGTTGGTTGGTACAGGCACCTCATACTTAGACTATTACAATAGCCAGCTGGTGGATCTCCCAGGCACAGGTCTCTCCCTACTCTGACGTCAAAGTGATTATCCTAAAGTAAAAGTCTGACCATGTCTGTCTCTGTTTCTCTTAAAAACACATATACCTCAAACACACTAAATAAATTCCAGTAAGTACCCTGAGATCTAGTGACACTGGCTTTCTCATTTCCCCACCCGCCCTTCCCCCACTGTTTTTCAAACAAGACATTCCATCTCCCAATGAGGACGTTCGTCTGACTGTCTGTTGCCCATGCATGGATGGAATACTGTTGCTTCATCTCTGCATCCTGACGTCTCTGGCTTCCTTCAAATTCAGGCTAAAATCCCACATTCTATAGGAAATCTTAATTCTAGTACCTTTCTTCTGTTTTCTTCTCATTATTTCCAATTTATCCTGTATACAGATACAGCTTGCTTCTTACATTGTTGCTCACCTGTTGTCTTTTCCCTCCCTGAGGGCAGTGACTGTCTTTGCCCTTATTTGGATCCTCAGCCCTTAGCACAGTGTAGCTCTTAATAAATATGTACTGACCGACTTTAAGTCTAAATTCTCATATAAAGTAATCCCCTTTCCACTTAATTCTGCTATAAATTAATATGAAGAGTAACTGGTCACCAACCCATGTATAACAATTTCATAGGCCCATGTCTCTTCTAGTACCTGCTTTAGCATTCTCACTACATAAAAAAGGAGTAAATTTCTTTATTAGCTCTTAACACTTAGATTTTAATAGCATGTATTTGTGACATAGAAAAAAAACTTTACAAAAATAAAGCCAAAAATAAAACATTTAAGCAAGCTGGAAGGAATTTTAAAAAAACCAGCGTGTGTGTGTGTGTACACGCATCACTCTACTTATTAACATTCAGAAAATAAATTGATGATACTTGCATTAGAGCTCCAGTCTTAAGTTCTGCGTCCACTTGGTTTTTAGTCTTATCTGACCATTCATGACTCCATTTTATTTAGAGTTTTCTTGGCAAAGATCCTGGAGTGGTTTGCCATTTCTTTCTCCATCTCATTTTATAGATGAGGAAACTGAGGCAAACAGGTTTAGAATTTGCCCAAGAGCACGTAACTATTAAGGGTCTGAGGCCAGATCTGAATTCAGGAAAAGAAATCTTCCTTACTCCAGGCCCTGAACTCTATTTACTTCACCACCTAGCTGCCCCTTCCCTGTACAATGGGAGGAAAAAACTAATTATAAAGGTTTTTTAAAAATATAAACAACAGCATAGAACAGTGGGTAGAGAACGGGCCTCCAATCAAGAAGGCCCCACCACCTCTTACCCATACTAGTTGGGTGACCCTGGACAAATCATAAAATCCTGGAGTTCCCTATGCAACTCTCTAATACTTTAATTTGTAGTAGAGCTGCTGTTTTGCATAGATTCAATTCCCTTACCAAGAATTCTCTAATCTTATGAACTCTCCAATATATTAAAGTACCAAATATACATACATAAAAAGTTAGTATGGCTGGCTTCAAAGTCAGGAAGAACTGGGTTCAAGTCCTGCTTCTGACACATATTGACTATGTGAGTACTGAGAAGTCACTTAAACTCCTAGTGCTCCAAGACAACTGGGCGAAGAATTTCCCCACATAGGAGTTCCCTATACTAATGAATCACAGGTTCAGTAAATATAAGAATACTCGTCTTTTAAAGAACAAAGGATATGCAAACAGAATTTGTTTTGCCAAGGCTCAGTCAACACTATTTCATTAACTGCATCTATAGAGGGCAAGCAGTTATCCATCAATTAAAATATTAAAATGAGAATTAAAGTCACAGAATCAAATTTTAATTCAACAAACATTAAATGCTACCATATATGCAAAGCATTATGTTAGGTGTTCTGAATAAAAAGACAAAAAAAAAACCACTCACAACTGTAGTTAGGGCTGTGAGGAGAGAGAGAAATCAGAGAAGACTTCACAAAGGAGCTGGAAACTGAGCCTTGCCTTAAAGGAATAAAAGGATTATGGGAGCTGAAGAGGAAGTAGCTTTCCAGCAGAGAGGCAGTAACCTGTACAAAGGCAGAGAAGAAAAGGGAAAGCCAATTTTGGGAAAATACTCAATGTAGAGTGAACAAAGGGGAGCAATATAGGACTGGAAAGGTGGTTGCAAAGAGACTGCAGATGGCCTTAAATGCCAAGCTAGGTAGTGTGTATTTTTCCTTAGAGACAAAGAGGAGCTGCTGAAAGTTTTTGCATATCATGATCAGATTTGTACCTTAGGAAGATTATTTTGGTGGCCCTGTGGAGGTTAGACTGGAGAAGGAAGATATTATAAACAAAATGACCAATCAGGATGTTATTATAGTCCTCCAGACAAGAGTGATGGTCGTGTAGATGGAAAAAAAGAGGATGCTTTGGGAGAGATTGTGGAGGCAGAATCCAAATTTAGAATGAATCTGGGGATTCATGGAGAGAAATCTGTGGTGACTCCCAGGTTATGGTGCCCCTCAACAGAGGACTGCAGGACGGAGTCTGAATTTCATTGGGAGTAGGGGATTGGATAGCTGGTTCTGTTTTGAATATGCTGCGTTTAGGAGATCAAAGGGTCAGCCAGAGGATGTCTTTAAGGCAGCTGAGGAACTGATGTGTTTAAACAGGTTAAGGCTGGACAGAGCTGGAAAGGATCTCAGAAGTGACGTGGACCAATCTATTCGTTTTCCAGATAAAGAAACTGATGCCTAGAGGTTAAGTGACTTTTCCAATGTCACGTGAGAAATAATGACTAGGGGCAAGATTTTCATCATTCTGCCTCTGTCTATGCCTCACTCTTTCCCTAAAGTTATTTTTCATTCTTCCCAGGAAGTCCAACCTTTCTATCCCTCAGTATTCTCCCAAGTCACTGTACTTGCCTCGTTCTTTCCTTCCGTGACCTCGTAGTTTATTAGCCAATTTTGACCCCTATAGTTAACCAGTTCAATTATAAACTGTCATCTTACTTTCTGAGCCCTTGACCCTTTTGTCCTATCAATGCTCATAGTTCACCAAACTCCAGCCCTGGACAATTCCCACCATTTGCTTCCTCTACTCCTAAATTATGTAGCAGGGCTGACTTCCATCTTTCCACTAGAGATTTATGTTATCCCCTTCTAACTAAGCCCCAACACAGCAAGGCAGTTCTTGTATTTCTCTCTAATCCACTCCCCAGAGAAGCTATTCTGAACTTATTCTCAAGCCTCCAGAACCATTCATCTGCCTCCCAAATGAGTCTCCACCTTGCCTCAGACTTTATTGATAAAATCAGGATGGGAACTACTGAGGGCAGAGTTTTTTTTTGGTCTTTCTTTGTGATTTCAATGCTTAGTACAGTGCACGGCACACAAAAAGCACTTAATAAATGCTTCTGACTGACCTGAGCTCCCTCTTTTTTGCTTCTTAGGAAGCTTCTTGCTTCTTTTGTCTTTTCTCTTTTTCCACTCTATGAAGAAGAGGTAACCCTTTTCTTTGACAAGGCCAATCCACATGGACCCTAGAGATCCCATTCCCTCTGGTGTTTCCCAGCAGACTGCTCCCACAATCACTAAATCTCTCTTTAATCTTCAGTCTCTCCCTTCCTACTCATTCCTTCTCATGCTAAAGTCTGCACAACCTGAAAAAAAAACCTCACTCAAGTTTTCATCCTATAGCACCTTTTCTTTCACAGCCAAACTCTTTGAAAAGGCTATTTGTCTCCACTTACTTGCTTCTCAAACCTACTTCAAATCTGGCTCATTTGAAACAACTCTCTCCAAAGTTAGCAATGCGTTCTTAACTGCCAAATCTGCTGGGCTCTTCTCAGTACTGATTATTCCTGACCTCTACATTATTTGGTGTTCCCTTCTCGGGTTTTCATGATTTTTAACCATGAATCCCTCCCCCACTTTCTTGTCTCCTTTTCTGATTTTCATCCACATCATTATCCCTAACTGTAGGTGTGCTCCAAAGCTCTATCTTGGGTCCTCTTCTCCCCTACACCAGGGATTCTTAACCTTTCTTTTTTCTTTTTTTGCATCATGTACCCCAGATGCTATAGAGATGCTATAGACTACCAGTCTAGTGAAGCCTAATAGATCTCTTCTCAAAGTAATTTTTCAAAACTGAAGGAAATGCTAAATTTCAGTTAGAGGTTGGTAGAAAATAAAGATATAATTATTCCCCACCCAAGTTTATAGGTCCTTAAAGTTTATCCAGGTTAAGTAACTATGCTCTTCATTTTATGGATTAGCGACCTCATTAGCCTTCGTGGGTTTCATTAACTTCTTTGCGTGGGTCACTACTTGGAGTCTCTCCCGTAACCTCTATTCTCACATCTGCAATTGCCAACTAGAAGATAATCTGAACCCAATGTTCCGTAGGCATCTCAAATTCAGCAAGTCTAAAACAAAACTATCATCTTTCCCCTCAGATTTTAATTCTTCAGCCACCACCATTGTTCTGGTCAAACAGATTTGCAACCTTAGTACAACCTTCTCACTCTTCTTACATCACATTTCCAATAAGCTGCCAGATCTTACTGTTTCTATCTTATCACTCCTACTAGGGCCTTTTCTCCACTTTCACTGCCACAACCCCAAGTTCAAACCCTCTTCATTTCTTGCCTTCTTAATTGGTAGCTCTGCCTCAAAAGTTTCCTTCCATTCTAATCAAGCCTTTACATAGCTTTTAAAAAAGAAAAAGGAATATGACTGAAGTGTAGGTCTAGCTATGTCACTCAATAAGGGCCTCCTTTCTGCCCTTAGATTCAAATATAAAACCCTTCTATTTAGCTTTTAAATCATTCACCACCCAGCCCTAACCTATCTTTCCAATCTTAGGAGACATTATCTTTCTCCCTGCACTCTGTGCAGCAATCAATCGATATTTATTCATTAAGTGCCCATTGTGTGCCAGGCATGTGCTAGGCACTGAGGACAAAAAGACAAAGATCAAAATGTCTCTACCCTCAATCAGCTTATTCTTTCAGGGAAATAACAGACGCATCTAGCAGCGTACAAAAAAATGAACTCAAGTTAAACTGAGAGACGGAGGACAGGGGTAAGACGTTCTTCCTGCCGGTTTCTTTCACATAATACTTAACCTCTCATCTCCACGCCTTTGCCTCAAACTCCCTCCTCACCACCATCTCTCCAAATCCCTGGTTTTCTCTAAAGCAGCACCTTCTAGGTGGAGCCTTTCATGATCTCCCCAGCTGCAGGTGCTCTCCCCTTTGCAACAATCTTGTATTTATTTCATACATACACACACTTGTAGATATGCATGTTACCTTCTTTAATAAAATAAAAGCTTCCGCCAGCGCCTGCTACACAGCTGTAAAGTACACATGCATCATTCTAATAAATGCTACATCATATTATTTAGGGCTGGACCTGTGAACCACTGGCATCCCAAAGTGGAAACTTCTCCCCTCTATCAATGCAAATCAGCAACTGCTTTCCAACTAATAAGTCTTAGAGTTACCAGTGACTGCTCAGGGTCACATGGCCAGGATGTGGCAGGGGCAGCACTTGAGCCCAGTCTGTCCTGACTCCATCTACTATGGTTTGGTTGCCTCTACATAATAATATCATTTGCATGAAAAACATTTAATCTAAAATTAGGATAAATACTGCCTTCATGTACTAAGCAAAGAATCATTAAAATTGTAATAAAAGCCTAATCAATTAGCTAATATATTTTAAATCTTACTATGAAAACTGCCAGAAGCCTGGTATTTTCTCCAATTACATCATGACTTCAGTTACAAATTCTAACAGTTGCTTATATTTGTATATTTGCATTTTATGTATACATACATGTATAATATTTTAAAAGACTCTAAGTCATTTTCTGAGACAGTATTCTTCACTACTCAAATATAAGAGAACAAAGAAACAAAGCTAACATCAACTGGTTCTTATGTAAAATATGTTGAAAATATAATTAATGCACAGGAAAATCAATAGGCTACGTAGTCAAAATCATTACAGAAGTCATCTTACTGCAAATTCCAGGAAAACTAATATTCATTTCAGAATTAATCCCAGTATGCTTTATTATATGGAAGAAAGTCTTTCAAACTTTAAAAAAAAAAAACAACAGAAAAAGGGGTCAAATGTTTTTATCTTTCCTTAAACCCCAAATTGGTCTAATATTCTACTTGTGATATTTTTCAAAGAAAGGTCAAACTTGATCTGTTCAAAACTTAATGTATGGAGAAGTTCTGTTCAGAAGGGTAGTTAGGAAATCAATCCATCAATCAACATTTAATAGTCACCAAGGGGTCATATACCAGGCACAGCAGATACAAAGAAGAAGAAAAAAAAATCCCTAAACCATTAACACTCCCTGTTGCACTCAACAAGCTTCCTATACATCTTAAGGCCACAACCATGTCTCAGTCGGTATTAACATTCCCTACAATTACAGAGAAATACTCAGGTAGTAAAGAGAGCACCAGACTTGGGACTGAATCCTAACTGTAGCTGTGCTGACCTTGTCACTTTGATTCCAGTCTCAGTTTCTCTATCTATACAATGGAAATGATAATACTTGAACTATCCTACCATCTTCACAGGGTTGTTGTAAAAAAAAAACTGTAACAAAACTATATAAATGTGAGATATCGTTATTCAGAAAGAATGGTATAATACAAATGGCAATAGAAAAGAATTTAGAGTCAGTCATAGAATCAAAGGAGTCATTTTATACCTCGTGAGATAATAACCACAAGACAAACTACCCAATATTTCACCTTTGGACTGTGATGATTTTCAGCAGCCTTGAAAAAGCTTATTGGTTAACCAAAGCATAAGTTATTGCTTGCCCTAGGCAAGTGCATATTTGACAGGCTGATTCACAGTACTTGTACACCCAAGACATTTTTCTTTATTCCTACAGCTTACTACGTAAGACTTTTTATTATAAATGTCTTAGCCAGTAATTCTCAAAATCTGGTCTAGAAAATAAAATAAAATATACCTACCCTTGACCCAGAAAAAGAACATTAACTGTGTAAATAATAGTTTAGATTATAGCTAGGGTTCTTAACCTCTGGCTGGTAGGTGAAGCCTACAACCTCTTCTCAGAATAATGTTGTTTTTTTTTTTTTTTTTTAAATAATTCAAGGAATACAAAGTTTCAGTTAGAGATTAGTGAAAATAAAGGTGTTGTTTTTTCTCCCACCTAAGTTCATGCCCCCAAAAATAAAATTTATCAATCCACAAAACTGAGACTGCCCAAGGAGTGGATGGACTCAAGTTAAGACTACTTGGCTTAGACCTTTGATTCTGTCTGCACACCAGCATGCATTCTTAGGAGAGAATAAAGACACATCAATACAGAACTCTGTACAATGCCTACAGCACCATCTGTTATTAGACACAAATTTTGGGCTGTCTTTTTTCTTAAAGGTAATGAGCAAAAAGGCTCTTTGATAGCTACCAATTGATGGCTCACTAAATACAAATCCTGATAAGTTTTCTAGGAAAGAAGTTGGAGAATCTAGGTTTAATAACTGTAAAACACATAACATACAATGGCACAACTTTCCTCTTATCCATATAATGTTTGCTGAACTCAGTTCATCCAGCAAAAACAGGAGACAAAAGAAATGGGAAGGAAACAAATTCAGGGCATACAGATATATCCAAAACTTTGGTGCAGAACAGACTTGGAATATTTTATAAATTAAAATTTCATGAGAAAAAGTTGAGAAGGTACTTTCCAGCTCTGTCCTTATTAACTGACATCTCTGAGTAAATTTAAAAGGAAGAAATGTCAAATCTCTAACTGCTTTTGGGCTACTCAACAGATAAAAATAAAAATTCATTCCATTATTGGTTTCACTGACAGAGATGAAAGTTTTTTATGCCTGAGAAAGATGGAGTTAGTCCTGAGATTTTTGGTACCTTAAAAAAAAGGTCCCCCCGAAAGCAAAGTCAACAAGTATGCCTTTATTTAAAGCAACATCAAAATCTTAAATAAGCAATCAATGGTATTGCTATATTTCTTTAATGTCTAACAGTTTGGAAGAAAAACACTTAACATTTCACCTGGTTCCCTAAGGAGTTTAATATAAGATGCCAATAATATGAATTCACAATAGAGATGCAAACTAAGCCTCAAATTCAATTTCCAGGAGAAATTTCCAAGGTTTTGGTAAACAAAAAGGCAAAATGTTTAAATATCATCTTCCAAAATTGCCATTGATATGATTACGATCCTGAGGCCAAATAATTTTCTTGTTGGGGAAGGGGGGGAAATGAGTGGACGGAGATGGAAATTAAAAGGCAAGGAACTTAAGTGGTTTTGTTAAATATTTTTAAAATAAATCTTTTATGGGGCTCTGAGAAGCCCAAGGTTACTTAACTATAGTCCTTCTTAGTGATAGTCAACTAGAATTTGTCTATTTCCTTTTCCCAAGGTGAAAAGAAATGTCAATTAAAAACAAATAACTGTTCAAAAATGGTTTTAGAATATAGACATTTTCTAACACAAATATCCTGTGTTAGGAGCATCCTTTTTGTAAAAATCTGGGTATATGAAACAACAGGGCAGGGCTAAGAGAGAGGTGAGATGGTCATGTTATCTTTTATCCTCTCTAAGATTCCTTTGTCACAGTTCTTTGCTTTAGCTCCTACAGAGTATCTTCAAGGTGTACAAAGCTGCCCATCACACACACACCAGGGTTCCAGGGTGCAGCCACTGGCTCAATTAACAACCACCAGAGAAATCAAGAGTTTCCTGGATTCCGTTTATCTTTAAAATAAAAAAAACAGCAAAATAAACAGACGAAAAAGGCCACATAAAACAGGTTTACTGCATTACAAACAGGTCAAGCTATTTGTCTTTAGCTAATCCGGTTAAGACAAAAATCACCATCCAGTTTTGCTGTTCTCTATTTGTTTATAATTCTCTAACACGTGATGTTAGGGTTGGGGTGGATGCTGAGTATATACTCGTATATAAACTTGTGTGCATATGATGTTTTTTCTAGGTGACTTCTTAAAAACATATATATTTATATATATATATATAAACCAAAAAACATACCATACTAATTTCAATGGAAAATGAGCTGAATATCTGGAAATCAAATTATTGATCACTTACTGTGAATTGGCACTGATTTCTAACCCCTCCTAAGTTCCATACTTTAACAACAGAGTTGAACTTTTAGTATATCTCATGATTTTTCAATTCCAGAGTAACCTTTCTTCTTTGAGTGTTTAGCATAAACATCTGCCGGTGGGGGGTAGGGAGAGAAGGGGAAGTAGGGAGAAGGCCAGGGACAGGGAGGAGACTGTTCCACAGGCATTTTGCACTTACATAACCTGAAAGTGCTTAGCGTTAAAATTCAAATCTATAAGCCTATAATTACATTGCATTCTTTTTCTACCTTGAAAAGCAAGGGCAGTTCGGATTTAACCTAACCGGATAGTCCTTATCACACGAACGCAAAGAAAGTGGTTCAAATGCTAATGTTTGTTTCGGTCCCTTAAAATCCCAAGCCGCTGCCTTTCCGAATACACGCAAGTAGTTGCCTCAAAAAAGAAAAGTATTAAGAATTTATGGTACAAAATTAATACAAGGTTAAGAACGACACTGTAGGAACCATCTTTACTGAATCTCTAACAAAAATGTTAACCTTAAGAAAAACATGAAAAATTCATGGTAAAAAATAGTGGCCTAAGGAGGACATTTCAGGTACCATCCTTACCGAACCTTGAAAAAAAATGAAAAGAAAAAAAGGCGCAGACTGGTGAAACTGCTACCTCTTCTCAGGCTAGAGGCAGACCGCCGCACAAATCGCAGGGAAACGCGGAAAATCCTGGGGAGCCCAGAGAGGAGGCTCCCCCGCGGCTCGCCGGGCCGGCCCTGCGGACTGTCGCCAGAAGCCGCGCGACCCCCGGGCAGGGGAGGGGGCCGGGCCCTTTGGGTAACAATCCGCCCGCCCGCACGCACGCACCTTGTGGCAGGCCGGACAGGTGGGCAGCGGGCTGCCGTGGCCCGGGGAGCTCTTGCCGCTGTTGCCGCCCGGGCCCCCGCTCAGGCTGCTCTGGATCTGCGTGAGCTCCTGGCGCAGCACCTGCTTCTGGTGGAAGCTGAAGGCCGGGTGGTTGGAGGCCATGGTGAAGAGCAGCAGGAACTCATCGCCCGTGCGGCCCTCGTTGAGCTGCAGCCCGTAGTTGTGGATGATGGAGTCGATGTGCGTGAGCGTGCGGTACAGCACCCCGGCCGCCTCGCGCTGCTCCGAGCCCAGCAGCGCCAGCGACACCAGCAGCTTGCTGCGCACCACCTCGTCCGTCAGGTTGGTGAGGCTGCCCAGGTCGGCCGGGTTGTTGGCCTTGATCTCCGAGTCCCGCAGCGAGTGGTAGTCTTTGCGGGCCAGGTCCTCGAGGCACGAGCCCAGGAAGCGCAGCTCGAGCGGGATGCACAGGTCCAGGAGGCCGCACAGGAACTCCACCCGCTGCGGGGAGGGCAGCTCCGAGAACCAGCGGTACACGCCGTCCCTCTGCAGCGGGCACCGCTTCTCCACCATGCTGCCCTGGCCGGGGCCGCCGCCGCTCCGGGAGCCCGGGGGCAGGCGGGCCAGGGACACGCGCACGGCCGGAGGGCCCGGAGCCGAGTGGCGGGGGGAGCGGCCGGGGGGCAGCCGCGGCGGCGGGGGCTGGGACGCGCTGCGGCCCGGGGCCGGGGTCGGCGGCGGCAGCAGCAGGCGCGGCGGGGCGGGGGGGCGCAGCTCGGCGGGGCCCCCCGCCAGGTGCCGGCGGCGACGGCGGCTGGGCGGGGTCGGGGGCCCCGGGGGAGGAGGCCCGGGGGGGCCGGCGGCCCCTCCTCTCGGAGCCGGAGCGGCGGCGGCCGGGGGCGGCGGCGACGGCGGCGAGCGGCCTCCTGCTCCCCGCTCACGGGGAGGCTCCTTCCCACCGCCCGTCCCCAGCGGCGGACGGTGCGCGGCGGTGGCGGCGGCGGCTGCTCCTCGTCGTCGTCGTCGTCGTCGCCCCGGAGGCGGCCGCCCCCATCTCCCCCCGCGCCGCAGGGTCTGTCACTGCGGGGCGCTCCCCACGGGGGTCAGCCCGGCCATACCGGCCCGCGCCGGGCGCCGCCGCCTCCGCCTCCGGCTCCTGGGGCGCGGGCAGCGGTTACCACGGAAGCCGAGCCCGAGCCGGGTCGTCGCAGCCGCCGCCCTCGCCGCCTCAAGAGCCTTCGCGGCCGACCGTCGCCCCGATGCCTCCGGTTCTCAAGGGTCCCTCCGCGCCGGCCGCCGCCGAAAGAATTCCCCTTCCCTCAGGGCCGAGGTGGAGGGACACTCAACGGGCGCGATAGCCGCCAGCGAAAGATGGAGCGGAAGGATCTCGCTCGACCGGGACTTCCCTTCCTCCCCGCTCCCCCCCTCCTCACTTTGCTCCGCTGCCCCTTTTTTCTCGCGCTCCTTCGTTCGCTATCGCGGACGGATACCGGCGAACGGGAAGCGGTGACGGCGGCGGAGGCGGCGGAAGGATAACGACGAGTCTATTTCTCTCCCGCTCGCTTACGAGCAGCGGGAACGAGGCAGAATGGGAGTGGGGGGGAGGGGGAGTGGGGGGGGTGACTTCGTCTCGCGACAGTCTGAGCACCGGGTTTGCGAGCTCGGCCCCCTCCACCTCCCTGTCTTCCACTGATTGGTTCGTCCCGCTCCCTTCTTTGCCCCTGATTGTTCTGCTTCCCCAACCATCCAGCTCCTTCAACGGCCACGCCTCCCTCGAGGAGCTGTCAGTCATTCTCCGAGCGCCCCCGCCCGGCTACAGTAGTGATGTTTGATTGGCCCGGGGAGAGGGGGGGGGACTGGGCCGCAGGGTGGGTTTCTGGGCGCTGGGCTCCCGGCTCAGCCGCTGACTGCGACTCGGCTGTTTGGCATTGTTCTCTGGGGAAAGCGAGAGGCTCGGAGTTGGTGGTTTGTTTTTTTTCTTTGTTGGCATCGTAATCGTAGAGTGCCCTTCCTTACCCCACGACGTCCCCGAGGACCCAAGCATCAGTCAAGTCAAGAAACCTTTATTAAGCGCCTACTGCGTGCGGTGCACCGCCGGGGATACAAAGACAGACAAAACGCGGTCCTGCGCTCGAGGAGGGAGCACGTGTGCCTTGAGATGTCTCTCCAAGGCAGGGGCGCTTTGCCATGAATCATCCCCATGCCCTGGCTCTAGTCCCTCTGGGGCCGGTGGTATGACATTTGCTAGGCAGCGGGCCAGGGTGAGGGGTGCCTTGTGACAGACTTTCTCTGTGTAACAGTAATAATAGCTGACATTGGTTCAACAAACGTGTTAAACGTCAGCTCAGCGCTGGGGGGAGCGGAGGGGCACAAATGATGCGCGATCCCCAGGCGCTGTGCCCAAGGAGCCCGGAATGGAACTGGGGGACCGGGCGTCGAGGAGAGTGAGATCCATGCGGAGGCAGAAGTTCAGCCCCTGGGCCGGGGGTGGCGGTCGGCCCCGTTCGAAGTTGGGCTCCTGGAGGCAGAAACTTTCTTCCTGGCTTTGTATTCCAAAGCCTGGCACTTACTCGTTGACCGGGAGGCATCCCTTTAAAGAGAAATCACTCTCACCTGGTGAAATGGGGAATCAAGAAACTTCATGGAAGAAACTGGATCTGCTGGGCTTTAAAGCAAGAAGTATCCCCGGGCTTAAAAATAATAGAGCTACTGGTGGGAAGGTTACAGCAAGCCTTGAGGATGAAACCTTGGAGACAGGAGAACGCAGATGAGAAAACATGTGGCGACAGGAAGAGCCGTCGTTCAATAAACGTTTATTTAGCGCCCGCTGTATTCCAGACACTGCAGAGCCATGGGGATAACCCAGAAAGGCAAAAGATAGTCACTGTTCTCACTTCACGTTTTGATGGGAGAGAAAACAGGTAGACATTATGTACAAAAAAGGGACACACAGGACAAATTGAGAAAAACAACAGAGGGAAGGCAGCATTAAGGAATATTTCCGTTTGCCTGGAATATTTGAAAGGGAGTATAGAGTGAGGTTGAAAAGATACAGGGATTTTGAAAGACCATACATGCCCGAGCGAAGGAATTTGTTCACTTTCCAATATGGAGTGAAGAGTTCCTTAAGGTTTCTAGCATAAGAAAGAGATAATCAGAGAAGATAATATAAGTCCAACTTTTCTACAGGTGCACTTTATCACCCCTCCCTTTATCTTCTTTTGTATATTATATCTTCAATCACCAACCCCCATCTTCAATCTTTAACCAGTTCTTTTGTATGAATTATTTCCCTATCGCCTTCAAACAAGCTCAAATTTCCTACATCCTTACACGCACGCACGCACGCACACACACACACTTATTAAATAGCCTTCTATCTCCTCAAATCATTGCTCTATACTTCTCCCTTCCTCATCCAAATTCCTAACAACTACAGCAACAAAGCTGCCTATACCTGCTATCTCCACTTATGCTCACCAACCCTTTCTGTTCCAGCTTCCAAACTCATCATTCGACTGACATTGTCCAGTTACCAACAATCTCTTAATTGCAAAATCTAGTGACTTTTTCTCAGTTCTTATTCTTCTGTTCTAAACAGCGATAAGATTTCCCACTCCCTCTCTTCCTGAATATTCTCTCCTTTTTTTCTGACAATATTTTCTTCTGGATCACATCCTTTCTATCCATTCATACTCAATGTCCTTTGCAGGTCACGTCCTTTCTATCCATTCCTACTCAATGTCCTTTGCAGACTCATCTTCCATATCAGGACCCATAATTGTGGGTATTCCCTAAGATTCTGTCCTAGACTGGCTTCTATTCTGTTCTGTGCTGCTCAGTTCTGTTCTCTTCTCTTCCTCCCTCACACCCTAGTACTGCTACCTAGTACTTATGTGAATTTGCACAACCACTCCTGTTTTCTGGGCCTTGGTTTCCTCATTTGTTTGAAGTAATAGTGGGTTTGAATTTAATAATTTCTAATTTCTCCTCCAGCTCTAAATTCTGGAATCCTATGACTTACATCCCTAGTTCACAACCTTCTACACACCCCACACCCCCGTAAGAGACCTATCTTTATTCTTATTTCCCTACTCTATGCATCCCACCCCTTCTTAGGAATGGTTTTAAGAAACTTCTGGATTGGAGGTGGGGAAGGAAAGATCTCTCTCTCTCTCTCTCTCTCTCTCTCTCTCTCTCTCTCTCTCTCTCTCTCTCTCTCTCTCTCCCTCTCCCCCTTCCCCATCTGTCTGTCTCCCTCTCTCCCCATCTGTCGCTCTCTCTGTCTCCCTTTGTCTCTTTGTGTCTCCCTTTCTCTGTCTCTGTTTCTCTCTACCTGTGTGTCTCTGTGTCTGTGTGTCTCTCTTTCTCTCTCCCTCTCCTATTTCTTCTTCAAATGAAAGTGTAAAAGGTGACCTCCATCTTCCAAGAGGTACAGAGATTTTTTTTCTCACAGCTCTGCCTTGACATCTGCTCCTCTGCAGCAATCTCTTCCCTAGAGGAGCTCTCTGCCCTGGAACATTTGGAGTAGAGTCATGAAAACAGAGTGAGGGACAGGTATCTCATCCATTCATCCACTCCCCAAACAACGTTTCTCCTGCTTTGGGGACAAATCCATTGGACCAGCAGGTATCCATCATCTAAGAATGTTGGGAAAGTTATTCAAGTTCTCAAAGCAAAATGTTATATTTATTTACTATTTCAGTACATACATACCATACAGTTCTGTGGTTTGCCCCTTGCCCCCAGAAGAGGAAGGAGGGCATTCCAAAATAAAAACAACCAGAGAATGCCACAATTTTGAAAAGATTGAGAAAGCTGGGAAAGCTATCCTAGTGAAACATAATGTTGACAAACAGACAGTCTTGGGGATGAGCCAATGGGGATGAACCTGTGAGGCTGTGGGAAAATAAAAACCAGAGAAGGCAACAAACCATCAGAAGAAGGAAAATAGAGACTTGCTTGTCATCCTGGGTTTCCTGATTCTCCCTTTGGGACATCATCAGCTAAGTGGAATTTCCCTTTCCCTGACTTTGCCTCAAAGGTTGGTGTTGAGCAACGCACCCGTTTTGTGAAATGTTTTGGTTCTAAATAAACTAAATTTTGCTTCCCTTGATTAAGTCATGTGACCTTGAGCCCTTTTCCTCTTTGGCAAGGAGTGGATTATACCAAAGAACCACAGATGATCACATAATTCAGGGAGGGGGCACAACAGAGAGTTTTGGGCTCAAAGTCAGGAAGTCCTGAGATCAAATTCCACTTCAGATACTAGCTGTGTGACTCTGGGAAAGTAACCTCTCTGTGTTTGTTTCCTCATTTGTAAAATGGAGATAATAATAGTATCAATCCCCTTACCCCCATGGTTGTTAGGATTAAATGAGATAATATTTGTAAAGTGCTTTGCAAACCTCAAAGAGACATAAAAATGCTAATTATCATTAATCTCATTTTAAATATGAGGAAACTGGAGATCAGAGAAGTTTAAACTCAAGGTCACACAGCTAATGAAACCCAGTTCAAATGCCAGCCGCTCAAGGAGACCTTTCCTGATCCTTGAATGTCACATAATGCTTTGTTTTGTAACTGATGCATTTTTGTATAACATTGTGTATTTTAGTAATCTGTATTTATGCCTATCCCCAGACTAGGTAAAAGGTCCATTAGGGTGAGTGCTGCTACCTACTAGCTATGTGTTATTATATAATTGACTTGGGCTTCCTGGGTCTCGATTTCCTCACCTGTTAAAATGAGGGGTCTGGATGAGATGACCTCTAAGGTCTTTTCCAGCCCTAACTATTTTTTAGTAACTAAGCTTCATATCTCTTTTAGCATCTAGGGCAGTTCTCTGAACCTGGTATTTACTTAATATATGTTTGAAGAGAGAAGAAAGGACCGGAGGGCTGGAAATTGAGCCTAGATCATAGGATCATGGTCATAGTTAGAACCCTAAAAAGGAACCTTAGAGATCCTACTGTCTGAACTCCACAGGAAAAACTGAGGATCAGAGTTTATTAAGGTTGTCTAAATTTCTTTATTTTTTCTTTTCAAATTTAATATTTTCTTTTTTCCAATTAAATTTAAAACAATGAACATGCATTTTTTTTTTAAAATTTGAGTTCCAAATCCTCTTTCTTCCTCTTGTGCTGCCTCATTGAGGAGGCAAGCAATTTGATGTAGGCTATACATGTGCAGCCATGGAAAGCATATTTCCATATTAGTCATGTTGTGAAAGAAAACACAGACCAAAAACAAACAAGAATACAGTTTTAAAAGTATGCTTCGATCTGCATTCAGACCCCATCTGTTCTGTCTCCAGAGATCTTTAGATGATCCCTTTTAGCTCTGACTTTCTATGGTTCCAAATGAGAAATTCATCATGTTCATTCAGCAAATAATTATCATGGAGTAGCTGTGTAGAAGGCATGGTGTAGCTCATGTATGGAGTCCCACCTAGCCATAAGAGGACCACAAAGCCATGTTCCCCTCTCCTTTTACACCTATTATAATTAAGCATTTGAAAAAATGTCTAGTCGAAGATGAATCATGGACAACTGCCCCCTCTTGTGTCTGGGCAGACCTGGCACAGCTTGAAAAGATTAGAAATGTGGCAAGGTTGCAGAAGTTGACCAAAAGCATGGAAGCCAGGACATGGGAGATAGTACTGGGAGATAACAGGCCCACTATACTCTGCCATGAGCAGACCATCTTTGAAATTTTAAAATCTGGCCATCACATTTCAAGAAGAACATTGAGATGGACAGGGTTCAGAAAAGGGTGACCAGGGTGCTAGGGAATGGCCAAGCCAAATGAGGATCACTTTATCTTTTTTTTTCCTTTGAAGAGCCTTACATACAAAGTAATTTCTTTTTTTTTAAGTTTTCAACATTCATTTCCACAAAATTTTGAGTTCTAAATTTTCTCCCCATCTCTCCCCTCTCCCCATCCCAAAAGCCTTTCTTTCTGATTGCCACTTCCACCAATGTGCCCTCCCTACTAACTCCCCTCCCTTCCCTTATTCCCATCTTCTCAATTGTCCTGCAGGGCAAGATAAATTTCTGTACCCTATTACCTGTATTTCTTATTTCCCAGTTGTACACAAAAACAATTCTCAACATTCGTTCCTAAAACTTTGAGTTCCAATTTCTCTTCTTTCCTCCCTCCCCACCCATCCCCACTGAGAAAGCAAGCAATTCAGCATAGGCTGTATATGTGTAGTTTTTTTTAAATTTATTTTTAATTTATTTATTTAACATTTTACATTCATTTTCACAAAATTTTGGGTTCCAAATTTTCTCCCCTTTTATCCCCTCCCCCCACCCCAATACACCAAGCAATCTAATTTTCCCTATCACCAATCTGCCCTCTCTTCTATCATCCCTCCCTTCTCTTATCCCCATCTTCTCTTCTGTCCTGTAGGACCAGATGACTTTCTATTCCCCATTGACTGTATTGCTTATTTCCTAGTCGCAACAACAATACTCAACAGTTGTTCCTAAAACTTTGAGTTCCAAATTCTCCCCATCCCTCCCTCCCCACCCATTCCCTTTGGGAAGGCAGGCAATTCAATATAGGCCCTATCTGTGTAGTTTTGCAAATGACTTCCATAATAGTCGTGTTGTATAAGACTAACTCTATTTCCCTCCATCCTATCCTGCCCCCCATTGTTTCTATTCTGTCTTTTGATCCTGTCCCTCCCCGAATGTTGACTTCAGATTGCTCCCTCCTCCCATTGCCCTCCCTTCCATCGTCCTCCCCCCTTGCTTATCTCCTTCTCCCCCACTTTCCTGTATTGTAAGATAGGTTTTCATACCAAAATGAGTGTGCATTTTATTCCTTCCTTTAGTTGAATGTGATGAGGGTAAACTTCATGTTTTTTTCTCAGCTCTCCTCTTTTTCCCTCCACTAAAAAGTCTCCTGCTTGCCTCTTGAATGAGATATAATTTACGCCATTCCATTTCACCCTCTTTCCTCCCACTACATTTCTCTCTCACCATTTACCTTAATTTCTTTTAAGATATGGTCCCATCCTATTCAATTCAGTCTGTGTTCTCTGTCTCTGTGTGTGCGTGCATGTGTGTATGTGTGTGTGCATGCATGCGTGTGCATGTGTGTGTGTGTGTGTACATCTGTGTGTGGTCCCACCAACTACCCAGATACTGAAAAGTTTTAAGAGTTACAAATATTGTCTTTCCATGTAGGAATGTAAACAGTTCACTTTTGGTAAGTCCCTTATGACTTCTCTTTGCTGTTTACTTTTTCATGCTTCTTCTCATTCTTGTGTTTGAAAGTCAAATTTTCTTTTCAGCTCTGGTCTTTTCATCAAGAATGCTTGAAAGCCCTCTGTTTCATTGAAAAACCATATTTTCCCCTGAAGTATTATACTCAGTTTTGCTGGGTAGGTGATTCTTGGTTTGAGTCCTAGTTCCTTTGACTTCTGGAATATCCTATTCCACGCCCTTCGATCCCTTAATGTAGAAGCTCCTAGATCTTGAGTTATCCTGATTGTATTTCCACAATACTGGAATTGTTTCTTTTTAGCTGCTTGCAAGATTTTCTCCTTGACCTGGGAATTCTGGAATTTGGCCACAATGTTCCTAGGAGTTTCTCTTTTTGGATCTCTTTCAGGTGGTGATCGATGGATTCTTTCAGTACTTATGTTGCCCTCTGGTTGTAGAATATCAGGGCAGTTTTCCTCGATAATTTCATGGAAGATGATGTCTAGGCTCTTTTTTTGATCATGACTTTCAGGTAGTCCCATGATTTTTAAATTGTCTTTCCTGGATCTATTTTCCAGGTCAGTTGTTTTTCCCATGAGATATTTCACATTCTCTTCCATTTTTTCATTCTTTTGGTTTTGTTTTGTGATTTCTTGGTTTCTCAGAAAGTCATTAGCCTCCATCTGTTCCATTCTAATTTTGAGAGAACTATTCTCTTCAGTGAGCTTTTGAACCTCCTTTTCCATTTGGCTAATTCTGCTTTTGAAAGCATTCTTCTCCTCATTGGCTTTTTGAACCTCTTTTGCCAATTGAGTGAGCCTATTTTTCAAGGTGTTATTTTCTTCAGCATTTTTTTGGGTCTCTTTTACCAAGGTATTGACCCATTTTTCATTCTTTTCTTGCATCTCTCTCATTTCTCTTCCCAGTTTTTCCTCCACCTGTCTAATTTGCTTTTCAAAATCCTTTTTGAGCTCTTCCACGGCCTGAACCCACCAGACATCCACCTCGGATGTCTGAGATACAGAGGCCCCGCTCTCCACGTCTTTCCCTGATGGTAAGAATTGTTCCTCGTCATCAGAATTGAAAGGCGGGAACATCTGCACCCCATCAAAGTAGCTCTCTGTGGTCTTATTTTGCTTCCTTTTTCTGGGCATTTTCCCAGCCAGTTACTTGACTTCTGAGATTCCTCTGCACCCCCGCCTAGATCCGCCCAGCTAGTGCTTGGGGTCCGAGATTCAAATGGGCTTTTTCGCAGCAGGAGCGGCTGCTATTCAATGTGAGCTTAAGTTCTGGTGCTTGGGTGGGGGCAGGGCCACCTCCCAGGCTCAGTTCCCTCAGGGGTTTTATGCAGAGACCTTCAGTAATGGCCCTGAACTTCTGCCTGCTGCTCAGGGAGTCCCAGGGGCTGCCACCTCTGCTGCTCCCTCCACTGCTGCCTCCCGAGGGGGCCAGAGTCACAGAGACACCCCGCTCCCCTCTCGGCCAGCCCAGAAGTCTCTCTCACTGACCTGTAGCATCTGTGGGTGGAGGGACCTTCCCGGCCACCAGAGATTCCGTCCCTGAAGCCTGCTTGGATCTGCTCCTCCACAGCCAGGGCAGCTCAGGGGTGGGCTCCGCTTTCCGGGCACCATGGACCCTGGGGATGGCTCTCCAGGGCTCTCTGGAACGGAAATCTTTTCCATTGTGTTTCTGCGCACCTTGCAGTGCTTCAGA
Organism: Bettongia penicillata ogilbyi; assembly: GCA_023548195.1. NCBI lineage: Eukaryota > Metazoa > Chordata > Mammalia > Diprotodontia > Potoroidae > Bettongia > Bettongia penicillata. The sequence continues at coordinate 1,233,979 of JAJHZJ010000391.1, forward strand.
ATTTGTGGGGAGTTCTTCTTGCGGGAAATATATGGGCTGTGGGTTCGGAGCTAGCATATGTGAGTCTTTCTACTCCACCATCTTGGCTCCACCCCCCCCCCATATGTGTAATTTTGCAAATGACTTCCATAATAGTCATGCTGTTTTAAGACTAACTACATTTCCCTCCATCCTATCCTCCCCCGCCCCCATTTAAATGAGGATCACTTTAAAGAACTGAGATTATTCAGCCTGGGAATAGGTGAAGATTTAGGGATACATGAAAATGGTCAGGCCCCCATCACTTCCCACCTGGATTCTATTGCAATAGAGTATTCATTGGCCTTCCTGCCTGAAGTCTCACCCCATTCCAATCTGTTCTCCATATGGCTCAATCATAATCAAAATTATTTTCCTAATGGGCAAGTCTGACCATGCTGTTCTCTTACTTAAAAATTCCAATGCCTCCTTATGCCTTCTAGGATCAAATATAAACAAATATAAAATAATCAAATATATAAATCAAATATCACTTAAAGTCCTTTAGAACCTGACTCCGTCTTGTATTAATAGACTTATTAGACAAATGTATTAGATAGTAGATATATATTATTAGACATAATTTCTCTTCACTCATGGTGCAGCCAAACTGACTTTTAAAGGAAATGTTTAACATACTGTATGTTATCTCCAGCCTCAGTGACTTTGTATTGGTTGCTTTCCTTCTATGCCTGCAATGCCCTCCATCCTTTCCTCTACACCTTAACATCCACACCCCTAGTATTCAAAATTCATCCAAAGGGTCACTTGTGGGAAACCTTTGTTGATCCCCATAGTGGCCAGTACCTCCTCCCACGCCCAGTTCTCTTGTGTGTGTGTTTCTATATAGTAGCATGGTATGGTGAACTTGGTAATTTGGAAGACTTGGGTTCAAATCCCACCTTTGTGAGTTATTGGTTGTGTGACCTCAGACAAATCATTTAATTTTTTAAGCCCATTTTTTTCATCTGTAAAATGAGGGAATTGGATTCAATGACTTTTAAGATCTTTTTTATCTCTAAATCAATGCTCTTCATTTATAACTTTTACATGTACATGTTCACTCCCCCAGTGATTATAAGCTTCTGGAGGGCAGGGACTGTTTTTTCCTTCTTTGGGATTCCCAACACTTAGCACAGTGTCTGGCACATATATGGTAGGCACTTAATAAATATTTATCAGCTGGTAGATACTATGTTACTACCTACACATCAACCAACCTGTATTTACTAAACATCTACTCTAGGTCAAGCACTGGGTTAGGTATTGAGGTCAAGACGAAAATGAAACATTGAGTTGCTACCCTTGAAACGCTTATAATCTTGTGAGAGGTGACATCATATACATATATAGGTTGGTACAAAATAGAAAGGGGCAGCTAGGTGGCAAAGTGGATAGAGCGTCTGGTCTGGAATCTGGAAAGTTCAAACCTGGATCATACTCTTACTGTGTGTTCCTGAGCAGGTCATTTAACTCCATTTGCCTGAGTTTCCTTATCTGCAAAATGAGCATATATATAATTGTGATAGAATACTACTATACTATGAGAAATTATGAACTCAATGAAAAACATGGATAGATTTGCACGAAATAATAAAACAGAACCAAGGGAATGTTGTATACAGTGACAACAATATAGTTTTAAGAAAAACTTGGAGTAAATAAGTTTTTGACTATAATAAATACTCAAAGGAAGATACTATGTGCTTCCAGAGAAAGAGCTGATAAACAGTTGTATAACACAATTTTATATATGTATATGTGTGTATATTATATATATATATATGTGTGTGTGTGTGTGTGTGTGTGTGTGTGTGTGTGTCCGATAGTACCCATCTGTAAGGCAGGAGTAGGAGGGAAGAAAGATATTTATATGATAAGTGATATAAATAATAAGAAATACTAAATTTTATTATATATTTAAGAGAAATAGCAAGTTGTACATAATGGATTTGCAATTTCATGTGCAATCATCTTTTTAAAAAACTGTACTGTTATGGATATTCTTGTTTTATTCCATAAATTAGAAATTAAATAAATAAAAATGTAAAAAATTAAATGAGCTGGAGAAGGAAATGGCAAACCATTCCAGTATCTTTGCCAAGAAAACTACAAATGGGGTCACAAAGAGTCAGTTGAACATGACTGAAAAATGGCTGAACACCAATAAAACAAAATAGATACAATTCTGAGGGAGGTCCTAGCAGCTGGAAAAGGAATCTAGAGAGGTTTCAGGTAGAAGGTGGGGGCTGAGCTGAAATTTGAAGGAAGTCAGGGATTTTAAGATGCAGAGACAAGGGGGAAGGGCAATCCTGGCATGGAGATGGGAGATGGAGCGCCACGTGAGGAAAGATAAGAAGGCCAGTCTGGCTGGACTATAATGTATAGGAAGGAGAGGAGGGTATAATAAGCCTGGAAATGTAGGATGAGTCTAGGTTGAGAAGAGCTTTAATGTCAGGCAGAGACACTTCTTTTTGATCCTGCAGGTAATAGGGTGCCACTGGAGTTTATTGAATACAAAAATGATGTAGTTATACACTTCGGCAGGTATGTGGGGGATGGATTGGAGTGGGGATAAAATGGAGAACCCAAGGGGTAGTGAGTGCCTCATTATCTGAAGTCTTCAAGCACTTGTCAGGGGTCTTGTAGACGGACTTAGAAAAGGTTCCTATAACATAGGTAAATTTCCAGCTCTTATAAAACTGGGAGCAACTCTAGCCCTACTTCATTCTAATGAATCAGTGGGCGTCTCTTCCCGTGGCATTATTTAAGTATTGCCCAGAATTCCATCTTATTCAAAAATAATTTCCCCACTGGGTCTACCATCAGGACTGAAATTCCAGCAGTTACAGTTGAAGGCATTGTGTTCTCCTAAAATTCAGAAAGCTTAAATGAATATTAAAAATTATTTTTTCCTATAATTGGAAAAAATAAAATATAAAAATTTTCACATAAAAAAAGATGCACAATGGTTATCTTAGAGAGGTACAGTGCAAAAAACAATCAATCATATGGGAGCTGGGAGACCCTCCTCCTCATTTTAGTTTTGTCAACCACTCACTGAGTAATTTCGGACAAAAGCTAATTTCTAAATCCTTTCTAGATTTAAAATGTTGATTCTAGTCTACAAATTAAGCCATTATCACCCATTAACTCACCCAGTGGATTAGTTAATCAGATTTCCCTATTTGGCTCCTTAAGAGTCAGAAAGCTAGCCCTAGGCTATTTCGCTAAGGTTTAGGGAAATGGTATACTAGAAAGGTAAAATTTTGCCTGGGACTAGAGAGATAAGGCACTCAGTCAATCGCAGTGTATTAACTATAGGATAGTGAGAAAAGGGTTGAACCAGTAGGTCAGTCGATGTGAATTCTTGTGGGATTTCTCCCTCTTCAGACCTTTATTCCTTCACCTTTAAAAAGAATGAGTTAGACTGACTTAATGCATCATCAGGTCCTATGGAATTCTACGGTTTGGTTGTTTCCGATTAATCAAAAATCATTTATTAAATACTTTCTGTTCAAGACTCTGTGCTAAGTACTATGAATAAAAACAAAATTAAAAAGCACTGCCTTCAGGGAGCTTATGTGTCTGGGAGAACATGTTCACATGTAAGTAAATATAGTATGTATGTATGTGTATATATATGCTATATTCCTATAAAGTAAGTATAAGGTAATTTTAAAAGTCATGTAGTATATAACTATATGCATATATCATGTATATTAAGTGGGAGATGATAAGAAGGCCAGTTTGGCTGGACTGTGGTGTGTAGGAAGAAAAGTAAGTTATAATAAAGCTGGAAATGTAGGATGAATACTGGTTGAACAGGGCTTTCAATGCCAGACATGAGATTAATCATAGCAGCTCCCATGAGGTCAGTGAATCCTCAGTCCATGGTAAACAATCTCTTGCCAAACTTTCTTATACCTACCTACACAAGACATCTTTTATATATCCCCTTTTCTGTACCTATTCATCACATTGTTTCAGACCTTCTTCACCTCATCCCCAGTTGATTTCAAGAGCCTCTCCTTCATATCTCACTCCATTCCACTTTAAGCATAAAGAAATGTTAAAATATAATGCAAATAAATAGTAATTTTAAAATATAAATATATCACATAAATATATGCATACTTTATAAATTAAATACAATTTTAAGATAGTCACATAAAAGTGCATATACACCATATATGAAGTACATGGTAATTAAAAATATTCACATGTAGAATATATACCATATATATGTGTATATATATATATATATGGTAAATATACAAGGTAATTTTTTTGCGGGGGGAGGAAGGAAGTATTAACAACTGGGCAATCAGGAAAGTTGTCATATAAATGGTGGCGCCCAAGCTTAGCTTTGAAGACATAGAGGGATTCTAAGAGGGGAAAGTGAGGAAGGAGTACCCTCTAGGCTTTGGGGACATGTGGAATCATATTTGTTCTTTACAATTTTGTAACATTCACTTTTTTGGTGTGTGGTTGTTTTCCCCATTTACATTATTGCAAAAGCGGCTAGATTGGCACAGTAGATAGACCCTGTGCCTGGAGTCAGGATGACCTGAGTTTGAAACCCCGCCTTAGACACTGTGTGACCCTGGGCAAGTTGCCCTTAGGCAAGTTTTTCCTTCGTTTCCTCATCTATAAAATGACCATGATAATACCACCTACCTTACAGGATTATGGTAAGGACAAAAGGAGATGCTACTTGTAAAGTGCTTTGCAAACTTAAAATGCTGTATAAATGTTAATACTGTTGTTGTCGTTGTCTTATATATCAGTTTCTTGGCTCTACCGATTTCGCTCAGCATCAGTTTGTGAAGACATTTCCCGTCTTCGTATTCATCATTTTTAAAAATAACATAGTAACATGCCTTCATATTTCTGTATGGCAGTTTGCTTAGCCATACCTCAGTCTATGAGCCTCTACTTTACATCCAACTCTTACAAAGTCAGTGGAAATGTCTGAGCAGGTGACTCTTCTCTTCCCAACCCCCAACCTACAAGCAGCGAGGGCAGAGAGAGCTCCTGGGTATAGGACGGTATATAAGAAAGGAATATAAATTAGGGCCACTCACTACAACAAATGGAATGAGAACTATTTGGTGAATTCTAGAAAATTTGAAATGAGAAAACTTGATCATTTTCTACTACCTATTTAAATTCCTTTTTGATGAAATTTGGTGAAATTTCTCTAATAACTGATTTTAAAAAAGCATTAAAAGATTAAATTATGTGATACGTAAAGCAGCCATTTGTAATAGAGAAGGGAAAAGGGGAAAATCCACAAATGAGACAATGTGTCCAGATGTGATTTATTAAAGCTATTCCTCCCAGCTGACCAAAGTCTCAGAAGAGCTGGATGGGTAGAGTGAGTAAGTGAGGATGAGGAGTAGGAGTTTGGGGGTGGGGAAAGGCTGGTCCTGCATTTCTCCTAATCAGCATCCATATTGTGGGAGTAGTGTGACTTCCAAAGATGACTTCCCACCTTTCCCTTTTGTACAGGACAAATCTCATTTCTTACCTAGATGAGAGAAATATCTTCACTTTTGGGAGGATTCTAGGATGGTGTTTGGTAGAGGAAGCAAGGTATTATCTATTAATTCTGCTCCCAGATCTGAGATTTTTGAGCATTGTAATTGACTGGAAGGATAACGGAGAGAAAAAGAAAAATGGCAAAACAGTGACTCATTTTACGGCTGACTTTGGGCCTGCTCTTGTAGACATAGGAGCCTTGCTCTTCATGGTCTTGGCCATTGATGTGCACAGGTGGGTATGAGCACATAAAAAGAATGAAGATGCTGGATCCTAAGAGAATGTTTAGTGATCAAAAAACCCCAAAAAGATATCAATAAAAATTAAAAATTAGAAAAGCAAAAAACTTATTCAAGACTTGAATTTGATTTATCCCTTAATTCTCCTGAACCAGTTTCCAGATTACAATGAACAGATTTACATTCACTAAAGGTCTTTTGTTCAGTACTTGATATGTGTATGAGGTGGGCAGGCAGGCATTTTGTCCAGGACTAGAATGGGCCCTAACACATGGTTCTCAGGTGTAGGGAGAGGTTAGAGTTCTAAAAAGGCAAAATTCTAATTTCATATACAAGGGAATTATATAAAATATGGATGGAAAAGGTAGGTTGAAGCCGGGTTTTGGATGACTATAAATGCCAGGCCAAAGAGTTTAATAGATTATCCAAGAGACATTGGCAAGTCATTGAAAGCTTTTGCACATGATCCTTAGAAATATCAGTACAAACTCTCCAATCTGTTTGTTCATAGGATCATAGACTTAGGACTGGAAGTGATCTTAGAAACCATCCACTCCAACCCCCTCATTTTAAAAAATTTTACATTTTTACATTACATTTTTTCAGTCACAAGAATTTATTGTCCAATGATCTTGATTCAATCTCCTTCCCTCCTCCCCAATTAAGAAGGATAAAAGGAAAAAAAAAGGCTTTAAACAAATATAGTCAAGCAAAATAAATTCTGCTGTTGTATGAAAATGTGTGTCTCATCCTTGAGTCCAGGTGCCCTCTGTCAACAGGTGAGCTGTTTACTTCATTCTCTGTCTTCTGGAGTTAACAACTGGTCATTTAATTGATCATTGTTCTCAAGTCTTTCAAAGTTGGTATGGATACGAACTCAAGTTTCTCAGTCTGATTCTAGATATCCTCACTCCCTGCTACAGTGCTGTGTAAGTTGAAGAAAGCACTTCAGGTTGGGGGAATCAGTGGCAAGTCTCTGTAATATTTTAAAGCTGTACGTTAGAAACCTTTATTAAATGATTGCTATGTTTCAGTCACTATGTGCTAAGCACTTTAAGGAACCTCAAGAAGCTTTCTATCTAGTAAGGGAAATAAGGAATGTATGCAAAGAAATCTAATGAAAGGGAGAATTCTGTAACCATCATTTGACAGGTAAAAGTCAATTGCTTCTCTGGATTTGAAGGAAGGAGAGGTAGCATGGGAAAATGGAAGAAATACTGGACATGGAGTCAGGAGAGACTGTCTGAATCCCAGGTCTCACCACTTAATAGCTTGTGTGACCAAGGCAAATCACTGAAACTTGCTGAACCTCAGTTTCCTTATCTGTAACATAGAAGTAATAGCATTTTTAGTTTCCTATTGCATGAGGTTGTGAAGATTATATGATATGTATAAAAAACACTTTGCAAAACTTAAAGTGCTATGCAAATATTAATTATCATAGTATTTTAGAAGTAGACCTTCATTTCAGTATCAGCTTTATACCAAAGCTTTTATTTTATAATGAAACTAAATAGTGCAGTGGGTGGAAAGGTGGACACGGAGTCAGAAAGACTTGAATTCAAATCCATCCTCAGTTGTGTAACCCCTGAACTAGTCACTTAACCACTGTCTGTCTCAGGTTCCTCCTCATCTATATAATGGAGAGAACAATTGTTCCTGTCAGGATTGTGAGCAGCTAGATTTTACAGTAGATAGAATGCCAGACCTAGAATCAGGAACACATGAATTCAAATGTAGCCTCAGACAATTAATAGCTGTATGGCCTTGGGTAAATCATTTAACCCTGTTTGCCTCAGTTTCCTCATCTGTAAAATAATCTAGAGAAAGAATGGCAAGCCACTTTAGTATCTCTGCCAAGAAAACCCCAAATGGGGTCATGAAGGGATTTGACTGAGACATCTGAGCAACAGTTTGAGATTTGGGAGGATCAAATTTATGCAAAGTACTTTACAGACCTTTAAATGTTATATAAATCCTGGCTATTATAATTATTTTAGAGGAGGCAATTGGAGCCTGGGTAACTGAAGTGACGTGCCTCAAGTCATACAGCTAATTAGTGGTAGAAACAGGTCTGGGACCGAAGTCTACTAGATATAACACCATTGTCCTTTCCTTGAATAAGACAAGTTTGATTACTATTATTAATAACGGTTGTCATCCATAAAGTGCTTTAAGGTATACATACATTTGTAGGTAGACATACACCTAATTACCCTATGAAGTAGTTGTAACAGCTATTATTAACCTTATTTTGCAGATAAGGAAATGAAGTTGAAGGAACTTAAGTAACTTGATCACTTAGATACTAAGGGTTGTTCTTTTTAGTCACATCCATCTTCCTGACCCCATTTGGGGTTTTCTTGGCAAAGATACTGGAGTGGTTTGTCATTTCCTTCTCCAACTCATATGACAGATGAGGAAACTGAAGCAAACAGAGTTAAGTGATTTGCCCAGGGTCACAGAGCTGGTAAGTGTCTGATGCCAGATTTGAACTCAGAAAAATGAATCTTTCTGACTCCAGGCCTGGCACTCTATCCACTGAGCCACCTAGCTTTCCCAACAGTAAGGGTTAGAAGTGAGATTTTTAAGTCCAGGTCTCCCTGAATCCCAGCAGCCACACTCTAGCCACTTTGCTGGGCTGACCCTCCTCACTGTTATGAATTAGGTAACTGTCTCCAAATCATATATAACATTGCCATCAGCATCAAAATGAGCTCACTTCATTCCATGGGGCTGACGCATTTATCCTGTTGCTGAAATAGTCCTTGATAAATATTAATTGATTGAAATCATCATCACTACCATCATTATTTTGGGCTACACTGTAGCTTTAAAGCCAAATAACATAATGATAAACAGAACAGAGGCAGAGCTCTGAGTTTTAAGCTGAGGAGAAGCACAAGCCTTTTATGTGCAGCGACACTGAATTCTGCTGCGTTTGGAAGGCATTTTGAGATGGATCTGAAAAAAGCAAACCGTATCTTGTAGTTCTCATCCAAAGATCTCAACACACTTTGAAGAAGCACGTTTTGAAAATCTCCATTTATGGACTGGTTTCAAGGTCTACTGAGATTCACTGACTTGTACAGAGAACTGGCAAATAAAATTGAGGAGCCTATTTCCATACAGCAGAGCACAGAACTACTGTATTACGGTCAGGATCATACATTAATTTGACTTCCAATGGGCTCATTGCTATATAGCATTTGTAGCTGTGGACCCTGGAGGACAAGTGCTTTTAAAAAAATAAAATCAATATATAATAAAACTATCTTCTCTTTTTTATCCTACATCCTAGTAAACAAGACTTAAAAAAAACACAAAACAATAACAACACATATTTTTAGAAATTTTTGGTTTGGTAGAGAAAAATAATAATAGTCATAATACTAATTCATAATTATAATATTAATTTGCTTTTTGCTGTTCAGTTGTATCTGACTCTTTGTGACTCCATTTGGGGTTTTTTTTGGCCAAGAAACTGGAATGGTTTGTCATTTCCTTCTCCAGCTCATTTTTTTTTCAGCTGCTTAATGATTTTAGAAGAAGAAAAAACTTTTATTTCCCTTCCCCTCTTCCTGCCAAAAAAAAAAAAAAAACCAAAACCAAACCAATCCAAAACAGAGCTTCTTAAACTGCTTTTCAGTACTTTAAGATCCTCATGAAAAGTACCTTAGTTTTAAAACTGAAAAGAGGAACCCAAAGATTTGTCTTATTTGAGGATTTTTTGGGGGGTAACAGATACTATTGTTGGGATATCTCTCTGCACTTGTCTACATCTAATCAAATATTTCAGATGTTTGGCTAACTGGAAAAGCCAAGGAAGAAGCTAGGGAACTTTTAAGGGCATCAAACTGTATCTCTACAGGGCTAGTCCTGCGAGGTACAGGCAAAACATGTTCATGGCCAGGGTGGATCTCGAAGAAGTCAGTTTTCCACTTTTTCTAGGGGAGAGAACCCTGGAAGGATAATATCTGAGATCTGCCTTGATTCCCTGGCCAGCAGATTCATGGCCTCACTTTCTTTCAGGACCTTATGGCTGACAGTTTCTTTCTGGTATCTTCAGTGAATCATCACCATCTTCTCAATCTCCATGTTTTTAACCTCAACACACCTTTTCTGGAATCATCTTGCCAAGTGGGGCTGCCATAGTAGCCTGAAGGAAAAGTTTCACCAATAGATTTTCCCACTTCTCTTTCTTCTTAATCATTTTCAATGACTTTTTTTACTGCCAAAATTCTAACCCCTGCCAACGCCATACGCCTCTCTAATAATGTCCACCAGCTTTCAGCCAGATTCAAAGAAACATACTTCAACTCACTGACTTCTTTTACCTCAGTATCCTTTGATCTCTGGGCTACTGCCCACGAACTCCTAAAAGCCACCTCCTTTATAGCCTTCTTGACCAATTTTTGCACATCTTGAACCAAGTTCTTACTTCTCCTGACCAATGTTATCTTAAGTTTGACTTGGGTCTGGCAGTACTCAATTTCCTTACATATGACACACTTTTTGAAATAAAACACTCTTGTTAGATTTTTCAAATCCTGAGTCATCCCTCTGATCTAAGATACCTTCATTTAGCATTTCCTGATGGCCCTAAGCACCCACAACATTATATTGAAGTGAATCTTTACCTTTCTTATCATCTCATTTTTCATCTTGTTAAAGAAATATATAAATCCCCCATTTTGACAACCAGTGCTATGGTTTCTTCAGCCAAAAAAGTTTCCATTGGTGCTTTGTCACTTATTAAGGCCATCTTTCTCTGAATTGGAGTTCTTGTCCACTTCCAGTGGCTGAAGAGAAGCTGCTTGGATTCCTCTAGCTCATTTTAAAGGAAAGGAAACTGAGGCAAACTGGATTAAGTGGCTTGCCTAGGGTCACAAAGCTAAGTAAGCATCTGAGGTCAGATTTGAACTCAGGAAGAGGAATTTTCCTAATTTCAGGCCTGGTGCTATACTGTGCCACCTGGCTACCTTTATAATAATAGCTGACATTGATGTAGCACTTAATATGTGCCAGGCACTATGCTAAAAAGCACTTTACAAACTATGCTAAAAAGCACTTTACAATTATTATACTGTTCTATCCTGACAACTGTGAAAGGTAGATGCTGTTATGACCCCCATTTTACAGATGAGGAGACTGAGCCAAATGGGTTAAGTGACTTGTCCGGTGTCACATAGTAAGTGTCTGAGGACAGATTTGAACTCGGTCCTCCTTACTCTGAACCTGGCACTCTATCCACTGCTTCCCCTTCTCCTACAAATTGTCTCCCATGCACATATAAAAATCATCTAAGATTCAGTAATAGGTGCAACTTCAGCAGTAACTTTTTCAACGGTTCTCTTCATATGGGTTCTATCTTGATCACATACCACTTGTGGTACCCTGAGTAGCTCACTTAACCTCTTCATGCTGCAGGAAATTCTCTAGAACTCAAGTTCCAGAGAAGGTGCTGACCTGTTCTGATGGAGGGGATTTCCTCCTCTGGAGCTCCCAATAACAATGAAAACACAAGGCTAGTCCCTAGCCCCCATTATCCATCCTCATATCAAGGGAAACATAAACCGTGGCAACATAGGCTCATCAAAGGTGTTTGCTGCTGTCATTGTGGAAGTCTCAAAATCCAACTGGAGGAGGGATTCTCTATAGATGATGAGTTTATTCAGATGCTCCTGTTTGCAAGTGACATTATGCTAATTGTAACAGTCCCAAAACATCTCAGTACATTCTCAGTGAGATCTACGACCACTTAAGAGATATCAACCTAATGATTCACATAGAAAAAGAGAGATGGATGAATAATATCCCCCTATGACATTCATTAAGGTGGTCCTTCAGCATATCATGGCATTAATCATTGTAGTAATGTCTGGAATGTTGGTGGCAACCACTAGCTTTTCCCTTCCTCGCTCAGTGTTTCCAATGCCTTCTTGATCAGAATGTCAAGAGAATTTGCATAGCACTAGTTCAGGACAAGGGAATGATAAGATTTGTAAAGACTGATGAAGAGAAGTACAAGTGTTTATATCTATAGCCATAGGAGGAGGTGACACCTTGGGGTGGCAGGGGTTGGCACACTTTGAACACCCTGAGACAGGGATAAGGCGAATGGAATTCAGTCATACTAATTCAACTAAGGGGAAGGGATAGGGACCTTCTCAAGTCAACAAGCATTTATTAAGTACTTACTATGTTTCAAGGATGTATCAAGCATTTGTATTACCAATATATTACCAATGCAAGCAAATGCAATTATCATGCAAGCAAAAAGAAATCCAGTCTTTGACTGCAAGGAACTTACATACTGATGAGGAAAGATGACAAATAGAAGCAAGTAGAAAATCAAGGTCAGAGGGAAGAGAAAATGAAAGAGGAATGAAGGAATGAATATTACTGACTTTGGCAGCCTCCTAATGGAGGTCTCAGTGGAACTGAGCTATCCAAAGAAGAGGCTTCTGGATGATGGTGGAAAAAGAAGTCTGGAGAGTCAGAAGTAGAGTCCAAAGAGGAATGTTGTGAACAGCAATTTAGGAGGTCTTGAAAACATTTTGAGTGGTCCTTTTGTGCTCCAGGCAGTAGGGTTGTAAGACTGACCAGCAACAAAGCTGGGGTTAGCCTTGAGACATGTTGGCCTCAGTGGCTTCATTTTAAAGGAGCACTTTCCATGGCAGGGGTGATAGTGGCAGGAAGGAGGTGGCAGCTTTGGAAACAGAGTGCCACTGACTTGTGTCATGGTAAGATGCAGAAGTAAGCAGGAAGCGGAAAGGAATGGTGCCTCCAAGCCCCAGCATGAGTAGATGCCAGGCAGAGTGGTGAGGGAATTCCTGGACCATGACAGAATCCCTGCACTAGGCCAACGAACTGTGGGAGGCGAACTCAAGGGGCAGCAAAGCCTAGATCCATGATGTTTAGGAGCAGATCAAGAATTTGTGGCTTCATGGTTATTGAGTTGTGGAGATCTGCAGACTGTACAGGTCCCAAGGTAAGGGAGAACTTTTTTTTTTTTTTGACTGTCTATGATTTCAGGTGTAACCTTTTTATAATTCTGGAAAGGGTACACCAGTTAATTATTTTAACGTTCTTGAGCGTGTCTAATAATTATAATAGCTATCATTTACATATTATTTTAAAGTTTGCAAAGTACTTTACATATGTTAATTCATTTAATTCTCACAACAACCCTGGGAGGTAGGTGCTATTATTATTGTTTCCATTTTAAAGAAGAGAAAATTGAGGCTGAGAGCTTAAGTGATTTGCCAAGAGTTACATAGCCAATAAAGTTTGAATTCTCAAGTCCAATATCCATTGAACCACCTAGATGCCCATTTTCTATGTTAGTTGACGCAGGCTAGGGAATTGAAGATACCTAGACAAGAGCTAGAAAGAAAACAGATGTTACAAAAAAGAGCCTTGGGTGTGTGTGGGGGAGGTGTGGGGGGGGGGGGCTCTCAAAATTGCCTTGTGAGAAGATGCTAGAAATACCGGAGGGAAAGGAGCAAAGTCGACAGCTCCTTCCAGTATTCCTGTCACTACGGCAAAGACATGCCCCATTACAGTATCGTATAACTTCACATCAAAAAAGGGAAGGGAATAAGCACTTATGAAGTGCCTAGTATGTGCCAGGCACTGTCAAACACTTCACAACCACCCTGAGATGTACGAGCTATTAGGATCCCCCTTTTACAGATGAGGAAACTGAGGCACACCTCAGTTAAGTGACTTACCCAGGTTCACACAGTTAAGTGTCCAAGGCCAGAGCTATACTCAGATCTTCCCAATTCCAGGTTCATAGCTCCAGCACTTTCACATTCAGAAAAGCTGAAATCTTTGAAGTATCAAAATTGTGGGTGATCCAGGGGGTAATGGAAAGACATACGATAGGGTGACTGAGTTAACAATGATGACTCCTCAGCAAGAAGTGTTGTAATTGATAACTTCACATCTTATAGCTCTCGCCTTTTATCCCTGATCATCTAATGGGTTTTTTTTTAATGGTAGTCTTACTAAATCTCACAGGAGTTAGAACAAGAACAAACCTTAGATTCCAATGCCTTCATTTTACAGATGAGGAAACTGAGACCCAATGACATAATCCAAGTTCACAAAATTAAAACAAGTTCAATAGAATAAGTTCATATCCTAAGCTCCTTGGACCACGATTCACCTTCTCTCTTCCTTTCTCCCCTCTCTTTCTTTCATCTCCTCCTCCTTTCCTTCTATCATTCTTTATTGCTCTTCTTCCTTTTGCCTCTACCTCTCTTCCTCTTCCTCTCCTCCCTCTCCTTTATTTCTGCCTTTCCCTTTTCTCTACCTTTCTTTTTCTTTCCTCCTCTCTCTCCCCGATTACCCTTTCCTCCTCTCTCTCCTTCCCATTAGGGCTTTCCTCCTGCAATATTTCTCCCTTCTGCCTTCACCTCCAGTCCTGTCCTCCTACTCTCTCCCTGAGGACCTGTGTCCACGTTAGCAAGAATTCACTATATCTAGGATGCCCAGACCCATGATATTGCACTCTGATGGTTGTCTTCCTTCCTTTACATCTTTCCATCTCTTGCCTTAGGAACACTAATTAAATCAACATTATCATTACCATTACTGGAAAGGATGCACTAATCAATTGCCATCTGCTTCCACTTATCACACCTCTGACTTCCTAGGTCAAAACACCCCATTGCTATCCACCCCTCCATATAGGTGTTGGCTCTTCTATTAGAAATAAGCTCCTTGAGAGTGGGGACTACCTTATTTTTTGTATGTCTATACTCAGTACTTAGCACAGTGCCTGAAACATTCTAAGTACTTAATGCTTTTTATTCATTCATTCATTCGTTTTTTTTTTGTCCTTTCATTCATTCCCTTCTGGATCCCACAGTTCTCTCTCAAGTCAGCCTAAGGTCACATTTTATTTTTCTCTTTGTTTTTGGCTGCAAATGTCACATTCTTGGCTGACCTTGAGTGTAATGGGGTAATTAAGAGTGACACTCTGATATGCTTGACTAGGGCTTGCAGGGGTCATTCCATGGAACTTTCATGTAGCTCAGTCTGAACCTTGGCTCCTTTTGGTGGCCACTTCCAGTGACACATGATAGCTTCTTACTATAAGGACATGTATGACCAGAAATTCCTAGTTAGTTCATTGATCCCTCTGGTCAGGTCAGGGGGAGCCCAGTGACCAATCCATGTTAATTTTCACTAACTGCCCCTCCCAACCTAGGTCTTTTTCACACCAACTGTTATAAAACCACATCTTTCCCTTCTTGAATTAACTATTTTTTATACTACATATTTTAATACTACATATTTTAAACTACATATTGTTTAAGGGAATTTCCCAAAATTACACAATTATTAAGTATCAGAAGTGGGATTTAAACTCAAGTCTACCCTGACTCAAAGACCATGTGCCATACTCCCTGTGCCATAGTGCTGTTATTTGCTAGTAACTATAATTTTTATTGATTTATTTATAAATTTCCTTGATTTATCCATGGATAAAAAAAAATGCTGAACTGAATGAACTCCTTCTACCCTAAAGATTTTATGAGTTTGGTAACATAAAAATATGTAATGAGGTTGAAGAAGCAAAGTCTTCTATTGCACTACAAGTTAACTCCAGTTGTCTCCAGTCTTCATGTTCCTCTGAGACACTGAGGGAAGCAGGAAATGGAGAATCCCATAGGACCCATCATAGGATGCTTTGGAAATTCTGTCAGCAACCTCTTTTGTGGTTTCTTCCTGTTTTGCTGAAAATAATCCTCCAGCCTATTCAGATATAAACACTTCAAATGTCTTTTTCATTTAGGTTGTACAAGAGAACAGCTGGAAAATCTGAACTCCAAGCACGTGGAGATAGCTGTGCTTAGTTGAACCAAAGTGACTTTTTTCTTCTCTGTTAGACCCAGAAGGAACCATTCAAAGAGTGACCAAATATATTCCAAAGCCCAAGAATCTAGAGAAATTGACATGGTCCCTGGGGACAAAGAATGAAATATAATAAAATGGAGTTGGGTTGGAGCAAGTGTGGTATTGTATTAACATTAGATTTGGGATTTGGGCCCTGCTGCTGACTACCTTGTTGAGGAAATCTCTGAGCCTCGGTTTCCTCATCTGTAAAAAAGGAAGGGATAGACCAGATGCTAGAATCACAGCAATCATTAATGGGTCAACGTCAACTTGGAAAGAAGGTCTCCAGTGCCCTAGGGATCTACTTGGCAGGTCAAATTAACCAATTTTTTCAGTGCCTTGCTTAAAGGCATGGGTAGTATATTTATTAAATTTTCAGATTTCTCAAAACTAGAAGAAAAATATAATGTGGTGTATGATAAATTCAGCTTCCAAAATGATCTTTAAGAAGAAAGTGCATTGGGATAAATCTGATGAGATTATATTTGGGGGTGGGGTTCAGATTTTGTTAGTGTAGAGAGCTCTCAGAAAAGGAATTTGCCTCTTCTCGATGAGGATTATCCACTATTTTGCATTTTGTAGTCTATTGCCTGGGGAAGCTATGAGGTAAAGTGACTGGTTTAGAGTCATTCCCTCATTTCCTCAGAAGTGGGATTTGAATCAAGGTTGTTCTGACTACTACAAGGCTAGGTTTCTTCCCCATCCCTTCACCATGTTGCTGTTCATGTGATAGAATTCAACATAAAGTCTTACCCTTGGATTAAAAAAGTCAACTTCACAACAACTAGCTAGATAGTAGTTTGAAAAACAATTGGAGTTTTTTTAGTAGAATGCAAACTTAATATAAATTAATAGTGTGATATGATTGTGAAAAAAGCTAAAGGAAACAGACTAATTTAAAAGTGTGTAAGTGTTCAATACTAAGGAGATGACTCCCTCTGTATTCAGGTCTGATCATATATCATATGTATAATGTTCAATTCTATGTCTTACATTTTAGGAAAGAAATTAATAAACTGTCTTCCTATTTTGCTGAGAAACTAGAAGTTAGCTGCCATCAATTCCCTCTTTTCTCTTATTCCATATTCCATATACATATACATATTCTTTTACATGTTTCCTCATTCTTTCCTCTTTTACTTCAATTTCTAAGAAAGAAGTCACCTTTCTCTACCAAGATAGCCCTTCTACTTTTGTTCTTGAACCCATTTCTTTCCTTCCCATCTCTTCCAGGAGTTTGTCCCTTTGATCTGTATGTATTTCTCTTTATGTATTGGCTCTTTCCTTACTGCCTACCTGCAATACTTACTGTAGAATGTGTTCAGGGAGGAACAGTACCTTTGATGTGATGGCTGCCAAGCCCATTTTGGGGCTCTTTCCACCTTTAGTGTCCACATGTTCTACCCACCTCTCACCTGTGTCTCCAAGAAGCTGTAGCATGTGCAATGGCCACACCCTGGCAAGCCATTTGGGCAGATGGGCAAACCAGGTTGAGGATAACCAAGGGGTCTCCAACCCATTCGTGAGTTAGCAGGCCATCTACCTCAAGCGTGTGAGGACTTCATCTGGTGGAATGGGTGGATGAGAACAATTTGTTCCAATGGCCATGAAGGCAGATGAAGCAGGCAATGTGGAGCACTTAGAGCTTGGTTAGACATTGAAGACAACAAGATCACCCACTGCATCCTGAGCCATCACCAGCCATCTTGACTCTGTCCTGCCACTGGACTATGATGACTCTGGAGGAGAGACTGGGGCTGACAACTTTGTGCAACTCTGCCTTGCTTAAATCCAATTTATGCGTAAATCAAAAGACTTCACTCATACCATTTCACTATTATGCCTCAAAGTCCTGTGGCAATGGGCAATTGATGAAGCAGCAGGTGCGGATATACTGGGAGCTGTAGTCACAACCCTGCACACAGGTGACTCAGGCAATAGGGTCCTTTCTCACTGGAAGCAGCAGTGGGACTCAGCAGCCCCTGGGTGTCTGAGCAACCTTTTAATGATTGCATTGCTCACCTCCTGGTATGAGGAAGGGGGATAAAAAAGGTGCCCTAAACCTTGTCTGCTTACCCAACCCTGGCCTGATTACTGTGGCAGGTAAGGAATCACACTATGTGGTCAAAATCCAAAAAAATATATAAAATGTATGAAAACATCTGCAAAGATGATTCCACTCACCATCATCACATGGACCACACACACTAATAGATAACACTAAAGCTAGTAGACCTGAAAGAACTGCTCTTGCTTCTATACAACTCAACAGGTATCGCATCCAAATAGCAGCCCTGAGTGAAACAAGGTTGGCAAATGAAGGTCAGCTTACTGAAGTTGGAGATGAATACACCTTTTTCTGAAGTGGGCACAGTGAAGGGGAGCTCTGTGACACTGGTATGGATTTTGCAATCAAAACTAATCTAATCAGGAAGTTGGTATGCCTGGCAAAAGGAATCAGTGACAAACTCATGACAATATGATTGCCACTTGCATGAAAACACCATGCTACCATCATCAGTGCCTATGCTCCCACTATGACAAACCCTGATGAAGTCAAAGAAAAATGTTATGAAGACCTACAGACCTTTATCATCAATGTGTCAAAAAAGGATATGTTTATAATTCTGGGTGACTTTAATGCTAGAGTAGACTCAGACTACCAGACTTGGCAGTGAGTCCTAGGGAGGAATGGAGTTGGAAACAGCAACAGCAGTGGTCATTTACTGCTGAAGACTTGTGCATCACATGACCTTCTCATCACCTATACTGTCTTTTGTTTACCTAAACCCTATAAAACTTCATGGATGCACCCTCGCAGCAAACATTGGCATCTAATAAACTATGTGATTGTAAGGAGAAAAGACAGACAAGATGTGAGGGTAACAAAGGCAATGTGTGGTGCAGAGTGCTGGACTGATCATAGACTTATTCTTTCCAAGCTAAATATTGGCATTCATCAAAAGCGCCAACCCCACAGGCAAAATGACTACCAGAAGAAATGTCAACAAATTAGAGCTCTTCTCTGAGAGTGAACAATTTGTTGTTGACTTGGAGGGAAAGTTGAACCAACACAGTTGGCAACAGTGGATGAGAAAAGGAGTGGGCAGCTTTCAGAGATTTGATGTACAGCACTGCATTTGCTCATCTGGGTCAGAACACTCACAAGCACCAAAACTGGTTTGATGAAAATGATGGGGAAATTCAGAAGCTGCTAAATGAAAAACAAGAACTCCATAGGATTTACCAGCAGGATAGTTCATCCACCTCTAAGAAGGCAACATTTAATTCCATCAAAAGCAAAGCACAAGCAAAGCTTAGAGAGTCGCAGGATTCCTGGCTCAGTAAAAAGGCAGATGAAATTCAATTTTATGCTGATAGTAATGATCCAAAGTGCTTTTATGATTCCCTGAAAGCTACTTATGGACCAAAAACCTATGGTGCATCACAACTACTCAGTGCTGATGGAGACACATTGATTAGTGATAAGGACATGATCCTAGAGAGATGGGCTGAAGACTTCCACAGTGTTCTCAGCAGACCATCATCAATCAATGCTGAAGCCATTGACTGTTTACCTCAGGTTGAAGTCAATCCCTCCTTAGCTGAATTTCCAAGGGAAGAAGAGGTTTTGAGGGCCATTAGGCTCCTTTTATGTGGCAAAGCACTTGGTGCTGATTCTATTCCAGCTGAGATTTACAAGGTAGGGGGACCATTGCTCATACAAAAGCTGACTGAAATTTTCCAGGTTATATGGCAAGAGGAGGTTATCCCCCAGGAGCTCAAGGATGCCTCCACTGTCCATTCTATAAGGGTAAAGGGAATAGATTGTCCTGTGACAATCACAAGGAGAGCTCTCTCTTAGTCATTGCTGGCAAAGTTCTTGCTAGAGTCCTCCTTAATAGGCTGATCCTTCACCTGGAAGATGGTCATCTACCTGAGAACCAGTGTGACTTCAGAAAGGGCCGAGGTACAGTTAATATGGTGTTCAATGCCCAGCAACTCCAGGAGAAATGCCAAGAGCAGAACAGAGGTCTGTACGCAATGTTTATAGATCTGATGAAGGTCTTTGACACTGTTAGTCATGAGGGCTTATGGAAAATTATGGCAAAATTAGGTTGCCTGGAGAAGTTCACCAATATTGTACTTCAATTTCATGATGGTATGTTTGCCCAGGTTCTGGATAATGGACAATGTTCTTGTGCCTTCTCAGTCACCAATGGAGTGAAACAGGGCTGTGTGCTTCCTTCCATGCTTTTTAAGCATGATGTTTTCAACCATCTTGACAAATGCTTTCAATGAAGGTGAACATGGCATCAAAGTCAACTACCATACTGATGGCAAGTTCTTCAATTTGAAAAGGCTACAAGCCAAGACCAAAGTGGAGGGAATGTTAGTACATGATTTTCTGTTTGCAAATGGTTGTGCACTCAATGCAGCCTCTGAAGCTGAGATGCAACAAAGTATGGATCAATTCTCTGCTGCCTGTGCTAATTTTGGCCTAATAACTAACACCAAGAAAACACAGGTGCTCCATCAGCCACCACCACACCATCCATACATGGAATCATTGGTTACAACAAATGGAGAAGTTTTGAATGCTGTGGATAAGTTCACTTACCTTGGTAGTGTACTTTCCAGGGATGTACATATTGACAATGAGGTTGACACATGGATTACCAGAGGTAGCTCAGTGTTTGGGAGGCTCCAAAGAAAAGTTTGGGAGAGAAGAGGTATTAGACTGACTACCACACTGACGGTCTACAGAGCCATTGTGCTGAATTCATTGTTATATGCTTATGAAACATGAACAGTTTACCAACACCATGCCAGGAAACTGAATCACTTCAATTTGAACTGTCTTAGGAAGATTCTGAGGATTACCTGGAAGGATTAGGTACCAGGTACTGAAGTCCTTGGATTCAAACTATGCTTTCAGAGAGCGCACTTTCGATGGGCTGGCCACATTGTTCAAATGCAAAATGTACACTTGTCAAAAAGACTTTTATGGAGAACTTGCGTGGAACAGGTGATCACATGGCAGCCAGAAGAAACACTACAAGGACACTCTCAAGGTCTCTCTCAAGAACTTTGGCTCTAACTGTTCAACATGGAAGACACTGGCACAGGACTGCTCAGCATAGCGTGCCCACATAAGGAAAGGTGCTGTGCTCTTTGAGCAAAGCAGAATTGAGACAGCACAAAGTAAATGTAAGATGCACAAATTTGGGGTTTCCACCCCAAATATTCACATGGACTATCTGTGCCCAACCTGTGATAGAGCATTCCGAGCTAGTATTGGTCTGATGAGCCATAGTTGGGCACACCGAAATTTCACTTTATCATGGTGATGTCATTGTGGTCCTCTTAGAAGACCAACAACAGCCAACAACACACCAACTCTTCCATATACTTAAAAAAAAACCCATGTAAAACCTCTCTTGACCTTGTCATCACCTCAAGCTCTTTCCAGATATCTCTCCTCCCTTTCATAGTCAAATTGGTAGAAAAATCCATCTACTCCCCCTGCTTCTATTTCTTCAATATTTACTCACTTCTTATTCCTTTGTAATCAGATTCCAACCCCCCACTCTACTGACTCTTCTCTCCCCTAGATTACCAATGATCTCTTAATTGCTAAATCTGATAGCCTTTTCTCAGTCTTCATGTTTAATCACCTCTCTACAGTTTTTGACACTGTGGACCAACCCTTCTCCTGGATACCTGGTAGCTGATGAAGTAGAGGACCCTGTGGATTCTTGAGAGAGCATGAAGCAACCTCAGAATATTCTGAATAGTTTAAAAGAAAAAGAAAAATTGTGAAAGTAGAATTTATGTCTTCTATGACAGAAATAACACAGAATAGAAAAACTTGGATCTGAGGTGGTAAGTCTCACTAAAGAAACAGAAGAGAATAAATGATTGGAAATGCAAATACACAAAAGTGAAGAACAGTCTAGAAGAAGAGAAAACAAAGAGTAATAACATTAAAAGAAAATATGACTTCCATACAAGCAAAACATATTGATCTTGAAGGCAAGATTCATAAAGACATCTTATAGAACATTATACGTCTCCCAGAAGAACACTACAAACCAAAAATCTGAACATTATAATGTAAGAAAAAATGCAAGAAAACAGCCTACAAGTCCTAAACATAGAGAACAAAGTGCCAATATAAAAAAATTGTATGCTGCCAACTCCAAGACACATAGTAGTTGAATTTAGCAATCCCAAGGACAAACAACAAATGCTGCAAGCAACTAAGATAAAGGAAATTTGAATAACACAAGACTGTTAAGCACCCATCAGAAACCAGAGGAGAAAATGGAATATGTTCCAAAGGGCAAAGGAACTCAAAATGCAACTCAAAGTTACATACTCTAAAACTCTGAGCCTAACTATTAAACAATTAAATTAAACAGTACATATTAAATAATCAAAAAGGCTTTTGAAAAATATTTCTAGAAAGAAACTTGGTCATGAACAAAAAATACCCCACACAATAGAAATATGAAAAAGGTAAGCGTAGTAACCAACCCCCCCCAACAAAATAACAATAGATAGACCATTAGTAAATTTCTTTCTGGAAATATGCAGGGGTGAAAGTAGCAGTCAAATAAAAGAGATGATGGAGAAGCAGGCCTGAACCATCATGAATTAATCCTCATAACACCTCATCTACAAGTGAATCCATATTTTTTATGGGACTAAATTACTGAATGAGAGGATACATAAAAAGAGGGAAGGTTGGAAGATGATAATGGAATAAGTGATGTATGCAAATTAAGGTAAAAGGCTAACAGTGAAGGAAAAATAACTTCTATAGTCTCTCAGGAAAAAGAGATTGCACAGGAGAATGGGTGGGGAGGCAAAGGGAGAGACTGAAATGGGGGAGAGAAAAATCTTGATTCAGTGGTAGGAGGGAGTACCATTGAGCAACAAGGAGAGACATGATGTAAAGGGAGGATGTGAACCTTATAATGGGTATAATCTGGAAGAATTTTTTGGTGCTCATCCTGACTCAGAAGTAGAATCAGAGCTCCTGGGTAAGCCCAGGGAAGAGATTGCATGGTAAAGGGGAGGAAAAATAACTATGGTGAAGGGAAAAGGTTAATAATGAACTACATAGTCAGGTACATAGGAAAATTCCTATCATGGGAAAATATCCTCTCTCTCACCTGAAGGAATTCATATTTCTAACTGGGAGGCATAATAGAAGAAAAGGGGCAAAAGAACAAGACAATAACTTAGAAATGCTTTCGAAGGGGGGCGCAAAAGAGGTACCTTAGAAAATTTAATTCCATGAGGATTAAAGAGACTCAAAAAGGACTAGATAAGTACATACGGCATGAATCATAAAGAAAAGTCTAGAATGAAAAGACATGGAAGATAAATATTGAAGAGAATGAGGGAAAGAAGATATTTTAAATAAAAAGTACAAATTTTTTTTTAAAAAATAAAACTATTTGAAGAGGAAGAGATGGGACATTTTACTTGACTACTTAATTGAGAAGCAAAAAAAGGAGGAAGAATTGAATAAATAAAAGCAAGAAAGGAAAAGGAAGGGATAAGATAAGCGAAACTCCAAAGCTAGGGAAAGGCGTAACAAAGAGAATGGTTTAAACATGATAGGAAGAGAGCCGGTGAGAACAGAGTTGCCTTAAAGTAGAAAGCGCTAAAATAACTGGAGACAAAGTACTTTGTTTATAGAGTAAGAGGGGGAGAATATCCTGATTTTAAAGAAGACCAATATTAGAGACATAGCTCTCAGAGCTTTTAAGTATGAATGGATTAAACATTCAAATAAAATGAAAACATCACAGATTATATATAAGAAAACAAAACCCCACAATCTCTTACTGGACTAATTGCAAGAAACACACCTAAAAAACAAAGACATATATGGAATAAAAATAAAAGACTGGAAAAAAATTTACTATGCATTTGTAAGTCCAAAAAATCCCCCAAAACAAACAGGAGGTACAATCATGCTATCAGATGAAGCCAAAACCAAACATTCACATCATAAAAAGAATAAACAAGGAAACTACATTATGCTAAAAGGAAACATAGACCATAAACCAATACCAATATTAAATACATGCTCCAATTGCCTTAGCATCTAAATTTATAAAGGTAAAACGAACGCAACTATAAGAAGACATGCAGTAATGTAGTATATAGGTAGGAGATTTCAATGTCTCCCTGTTTTGAATAAGTCTAACAGAAAGATAAACAAAAGGGAAATGATAGAATTGCACACATTGCTTGATAAATTAAGAGTTAAAAACTTACAGGGTCTTCTAAATGACACAGCTAAAGTGCCTAAATATTTTCCATCATCAGATAGAACTTTTTATAAAGAGTGAATATATATTAGGGCACAGAGATATTGTAAACACATGTAAAAAAAGAAGAAATAGAAACCAATTCTTTGTAGACTATAACAATTAAAATTGTTATCAGTTCAGATAGCACAAACAAACGCCACTGACCCAAATGGAGACAACAGTGAAATCCTAAATAATGAGTGAATCCAAGAACAAATCATAGAAACAATAAGCAGGTATTTAGAGAAAGTACTAATGATGAAACAACATATTAAAATTTCTGTGATGCAGCCAGTGGTGTGCTGGACTTGACTCATGATAGCTTAAAAAACAATTGTTATATTTTCAGTGTGAGCACTGACATCTTAGAAATTTTAAAAAATGCACTATCCACTTTTAAGTTTAATTTTCATCATTAGCATTTTCCATTTACTCTCTTAAGTGTAGAAAATCAATAAAACAATAAATCGAGCTCTGATTTGTAACGTTTGCCAATTTCTAAGGTGTAAGTGCTCAGACTGAAAATTTGATAATTGATTCTCATAAGTCAGTATGAGCTGACACCATTACACCCCTGAACAGTGTTAGTATCCTCTTAGGCCTTTCCCAACTCTGAGATTCTGTGTTTGGGTAAGAGATGATTACTAAAGTAACTTCTAGTTCTAAATCCTTTGTCCCATGAGTGTTTTCATATACATTAACACATGGTGATCCTCACTACAGCCCTGTGGTTGTATTATAGTTATTCTGTGTCTTACAGGCAAAGAAACACCGAGGTTTAGAAAATGTAAGTTATTTGCTCAAAGTCATATAGAAATGTTGTGACTTACCTGGCATTCTTTCTTCAAATCACAAAACCAGAGCTGGAAAGAACCTCAGAGGTCATCTAGTTTACCATTTGCTTGAAGCATTTACTTCTTCCAAACATCCCAAGAAGAGGGTATCTCACCTCCACCTGAATACCTCCCTGGACAGGGAGCTCACTACTATAAAAGCTCATTCTATTGCCAGGGTAAATCACTTAACTTCGGTGATAATCTTATCTTTATAAACCAAAATCTGTCTTCCTGTGCTGTCCACCCATGGACCCTGACTCTGTCATCAGAGGTCAAGTGAAATAGGTAACTGGGGTGGGAAACATATTCTGTGTAGTTTGGACCGCACTTGAGGACCTAAAGGGCCACATGTGGCCTCAACGCTGCAGGGTCCCCAACTCTGACTAATCCTTCTTCCATATAGCAACCCTTCAAACAATTGTCCAGTATTTTTTTCCACTCTAACGCATTGCCTTAAATTCATCATTAGCACAATAAAACTTCTGCAATGTTTTGATTAATCTGTAATTGTATTGATGGTAGCATTTCCTCCAACTGTACAGACACCCTCCCCCGCAACCTCTCCATCCTTCTCCCAGTATGACTAGCAACTGCACAGAGTCAAGATTGGGTGTGACATGGTTAGCCCATCAGGTGGGTGCTATTCTTGTCCTTCAGGGCTTAAATTGATTCTGGGGCATTTCAGTTTTGGGGGGGTGGGTGGGAACCTTCCCAAGTTATTGGCATCAGAAAAGGGGCCTAGGTACAAAGTTACTTGTAATCATGTGCTTTTTCCTGAAGTGGAAAGCTGACTTCTAAAAGGAAGATAATGGGGATGAGTATCAATCATTAATACAAGGAACAGATTGCATTGTAGTCTGTGTTCTCCAAATCACTGAGATGATTATGCCCCCGTACATTTCTGTTTCATGCCTACATTTTAGGCAACATGCTAATTTTAAGCTACTGACACTGTGAATTTGTACACACGTAGAAAAAAATCAACAAAATATGAAGGAGGTGGTTTTTTTTTTTTTGGTTTTGTTTTTTTTTTAGTGGAGGAGGGAGGGAATTGGAGTGGCGAAGAGACTGTATATGGAAAAAGCTAACAATAGTACCCTTAGGGCTGACGGAACGTCACACCCACTGGGAGCTTTAATCATATCCTGTCTGGAATTCTAGGGCAACACGAGCCCATGTGGCTTCTTCCCATCTCTGTCGAGCATGAAGCCCCAGACAATACAGTGAACTTCTCCCATGAGACTTGGTGTGCCAAACCAGCCCCCAAATAGTACTCCCCTCCCTTCCACCCACACGCCTGCAAGATGGATTCA
The DNA here is from genome assembly GCA_023548195.1 of Bettongia penicillata ogilbyi. Classification (NCBI taxonomy): domain Eukaryota; kingdom Metazoa; phylum Chordata; class Mammalia; order Diprotodontia; family Potoroidae; genus Bettongia; species Bettongia penicillata. The sequence continues at coordinate 1,260,174 of JAJHZJ010000391.1, forward strand.
GAACCAAAAGTCTATGATCACACAACAGACTTCCTCAGAAGCACATTAACTAACAGTAGTATAAAATGGGACTATGTTCTTCATGGTGCTTTGTCTTACTCCATGGGCACACTGGGATTGAGGGTCTTGAGGGAGTGTGGGGCCTGGGGCTCATTGCATTAGCTCTGCCTAATACGGGCCACATGCTACCTTCCCCATTAAGCTTCCCCTGATCTCCTGATTGATAATGAACTTTTACTCTCAGTCCCTTTCCCTGACTCCACAGAGTACTTTTATTAAAAACAAAACAAAACAAAAAAACAACTTTCAACTATCATACCTATGGGATGACACAGATCTGTATATCCAGCCCTAATTTCTTTCCTTTCCTCCAGTTCTGTATCATTAACTATCAGACATTTTGAACTAGATGTCCTGTAGCATTTCAAACTCAAAATGTCCAAAACAAAACTCATCATCTTTACCCGCCTAATATACTTCTCTTTGGAACTCCTTATTTCTGATGAGGGAATCACCAATATTCCAGTCACCTACGTTCACAAATTTCAGAATTATCCTCAACTCTATCTCCTTCATCCCCCTGTCCCATATCTAATCAGCTACCAAGTCTTCACAACATCTCTTGCATCCATCCCCTTCTCTCTACTCACGTGGCCACCATCTGCAGTTCATGCCTTTATTATCTCTTGCCTGGATTATAACAACGGGCTCCTAATCAGTCTCCCCATTCTCTCTCCTCTCCACACAGCTGCCAAAATGGTATTCATTCCCAGAACATTGGTCTTACCATGTCATTTCCATGCTCAAGAAATACCAGTGGCTTCCTATTACCTCTAGGATCAAATAAGGATTCCTTTGTAATGTATTTAAAACACTTCTCAATTTAACTCCAGTCTACCTTTCTTTGACATTCTCTTTCCTTTTTGCATGTCACTCCCTCTCATGTCTTCTAGGGGAAAGAAGGAAGCATTTATATTGTGCCTACGGTGGTGTGTCAGTTTTTTACAATGTGTTGTTTTTTTATGAATATTATCTCATTTGATCATCGTAATAGCTCTGAAAGGTAGAGGCTGTTATGATACCCAATTTAGAGTAGAGGAAACTGAGGCAAACAGGTTAAGTGAATTGCTTAGGGTCACACAGCTGGTAAGTGGCTAAGGCTGGATTTGAACTCAGGTCTTTCTGATTCCAGATCCAGTGCTCTATCCACTGTTCCACCAGCTGTCTCAAACAAGCTGACATATTTGCTGTCCCTCACACACATAATATTCCATTTCCCGAGCCTATACTTTTACAGAGACTGTTCTCCATACCTGGAGTACCTTCCCTTCTCACCTCTCCATAGAATGAACTTATCTCTTTAAAGGCAGGCACTCTTTCATTTTCATCCTTACATCCTCAATGGCTTTCACACAAATGAAACCTAATTAAAGCTAATGGGTTGATTAATTCACTTCCCAGTAACAAGACAGAAGCAGTTAAGCAAAATCAAATAATACAATAGCTGAGTCTGAAAGTGTATGCAATATTTCACATCCATAGCCCATCACCTGTCTGTCAAGAGGCAGTGGTGGAGTTCCCCACAAGGATTACTAGCTCAAAAATCACAGGACCAGGTTCCAATCTTTCCTCTGATGCTTGTTATCTGAGTAACCTTGGGTAACCCATGTAAGCCTCATGGGATTGAAATGAGGGGCTTTTACTAGAGGTCCTTTTTAGTTCTCCATATATGACCTTAAGTCCCACATAGTACTATACTTAAAATTCTTCATGCATATAATTATGGGCAGCTAGGTGACTCAGTGGATAGAGTGGGTAGACCTGGAGCCAGAAAGACTCATCTTCATGAATTCAAATCTGACCTCACACTTAATAGCTGTGTGACCCCAGGCAAGTGACTTTATCCTGTTTGCCTCAGTTTCCTCATCTGTCAAATGAGCTAGCTGAGGAAAAGGGAAAACCATTCCAGTATCTTTTCCAAGAAAACCCCAAATGGGGTCATGAAGAATGAACAGAAACAACCAGAGAAGGAAACTTCTCTAGTACCTCTGCAAGAAAGCCTAAATGAGGTCATGAAGAGTTGAACATGACAGAAAAATGACTGAGCAACGGGAGATGCAGGGGATATAGTGCTGGACTTTGATTCTAGAAGGCCTGAGTTCAAATCCTACCTCAGATTGCCCCCAGCTATGTGACTCTCACCAAATGCTGATTCCAAGGACTCCACGGATTCCCTTAAGCCACACTGCCTCAAACACATCTGGTTTTAAAACCAAAACCCAGACCTATGATCATAAGAAGCAACCACAGCACAATATGTACTTCATTTTTCCAGAGACACAGAGCTGGGTTGGACTAGGAGTCACAAGACCCGGATCTCAGTCTTCTGATTTGCAGATATCGATGCTGGATGGATGCTGGGCAGGGATGTTGAAGAAAGGCTTTTTAGAATTGTAGGATTTATGGCCTAGTTGTGATTCTTCATAAACAGCATTCCATTTTCCATCTTTACACAGGCTGGGCCCTATGCCAGGAATGCTCTGTACCCTCATCATGGATTCTTAATTTCCCTGGCTTCCTTCAGGACTTAGCTTGACACCCAGATTCTGCTTCCCTAAACCCTCCCAGAGGCATATTATCTTAATAGATTCTGCACGTCTCTCACATGTGATCAGATATCTACCTACATGTTCTTTCTTTTATTTCCTTCATTAGAAGAAGATATATGCTAGGTGGTCAAGTGGATAGAGACAGAAGATTCATTTTCCTGGCTTCAAATCTGGCCCCAGACACTTCCTAGTTGTGTGACAAGTCACTTCACTCTCTTAGCCTCAGTTTCCTCATATGACAAATGAGCTGGAGAAGGAAATGGCAGACTACTCCAGTATCCGCCACAAAAACCCCAAAATGGACTTGCAAAGAGTCATGCAACTGAAAAATAACTGAAAACAACAATGAAACATGCCCCCTGAGGACAGGGTCTCTGGGCTTTCTTTCTTTTCTTTGCATATCCATTGTCTAGCACAGAGCCTATGCCGAATGACTGCTTGATGACTGACTGGTTACAGTTGAAAGAAACCCCAAAGATAGCTAGTCTTACCCTCCCCTCACAATTTTTAATATCACCTTCATTTCCTAATAAACTATTAAAGCTTAAGGCTTTTGGGACACCCTGTCTCTCTTTAATAATTGTCTTCTATTCAGTAAACCATCCCTTGTACCAAAGATTGAAAAAAAAACCAGAAAGAAAAATACCAATTCAGCAAAACTAACCCACCTATCAACCAGTTCTCATGTTACATGCAATGTTCCACACACATAGTCCCCAACTTCTGCAAAGAAGAGAGACAAGTACATTTTCTCATCTCTTTGAACCCATTTTATAGATGAGGAAACTGAGTTCCAAAAAGGGCAGGCTTATCCAGTGGCATATGACTAGTAAGCAGCAGAACCATTTATCCCTGGTTCTGCCATTTGCTGGCTGAATGACCTTGGAAGCTGTACATCATCCCTCTTCTCAGTTTCCTCATCTGTAATATGGGTATATTAATAGTTGTCCTACCTGACACAGGGCTATATAAAGATTAAGTAAACTAATATCTGTGAGACCCCTTAATACTTATAAAGCTTTCTAGAAATGCTAGTTGAACTGATTGCTTCTATGTAATACAGAGTATTTAGAGAAGAAATTCAGATCTCTCAACCCCAATGTCCTCAAGCATTCAGGGCAGCTGTTGACAGAATTACCACAGTCGTATTTCCCTCATCTGCTAAGATGTTGGACTGCATCATCTATAAGGTAACTTCCAATTCTAAAGCTTCTTGGCCCCTCCCCTCCCCCCATCAACTTTGGGTCAGGGAATATGTCCTTCCAGGCTCCTCCTAGTACAACCCTCTGTACTCTGGGTGTAGGAGTGGGGGAAGAGTGGGTTTAATGATGTTTGAGATTGATGATTCATCCCTGCATACCCTTGCCAAGTACCAAACAGGGAGCCTGGCACACAGACGTTCAACAAATATTAACAGATGATGCTGATGCCTGCCTGGGGCAGCTTTCCCTCTAACCCACTGTTTCCCAAACCAGGCATTAGGAGACTTTGATAAATAGAAAAGACTCTCCTTGTTGGACCAAGATGTCTTAAGTTATCTTTCTCCCTTTGGCCAGCTTTTTGACTAAGGGGCTGCAGGTTATATGACTGTGGAATGTAAGTGAGCACATGCTTGGGTTGTGTGTGGGTACTTGGGACACAGGCTAGAGAAACTCTAAGCAGGAAGGAAAGAGCACTCACAGATGAACCCTAGAGCAGATCTTTGAAATGAACAAACCTCCAGTCCAATCTGCATAAGTTCATAGGTATGTTGATATCCTGATACTTTCATCAAAACATGCTCATAACAAGCCCTTCATATCTAAATAATAATAACAACTAGAATTTATATAGTGCTTTATATATGCTAATACATTTGATCCTTACACTCAGTCTTGGGTGGGAGGTGCTATTGTTACCTCCATTTTGCAGATGAGGAAACTGAGGTTAAATGATTTTCCCAGAATCACACAGCTAGTAAGTATCTGAGGCAGGATTCATAGTCATTTTCATGATAGCAAGTTTCCCATTCTATCCACAATGCCACTCTTATTCATCCTTCCACAGATCCTCTATAGAGGAACTCTCCTTAGTGTTGATGGGCTTTTCAGTCTTTTAATCTCAGGGCTACCAGAGGAAAACTCAGATGGTCCATCTGTGTCCACCCTTCATGGTACATGATGGACCCACCTCCTATTCTCAGGTCTTTCATTCCAGTTTTGGAAAAGTCATGATCATTAAAGTGCCATAGCCTACTGACACTCATGTTGTTGCTTTTGGGGCATCTATGATTTTAATTCTTTGGATTTCATGGAGGCAGGTATATTTCATGGACTGAAAACCATCACAGCACCCTGCTTGCCTTTCCCCAAAGAATACATTGAACCTCTGCTCTAGAGAAAGGAAAGGGTCCAGGCAACAATGGAGGCCCTCACGACGGAATCATAGATAGTGCTGGGGGAGACCTTGGAGACTAACCAAACACTCCAATGCTCCCATTTTACAGACAAGAAAACTCAAGGCCAGAGAAGAGACTCACCCAAACTCACACAATAATGGCAGAACTGGTCATGCCTCAGAACTCTTAAAACCCAGACTTTTGGTATAAAACACTGAGGTTGAGATACTGGCCCTGGGTTCAAGTTCTCACTTTGGTTTTGGGCCAGCTACCTCCCTTCTCTAGACTCCCTTTTCCTCCTCTGTACAAGGAGGGCGCTGGACTAGATAACTTCTCCAGGTCCCTTCCATTTCTAAATCATAGGATCAGATAATTCCATGGCCTCAGGCTTCCCTACTCTGTGACACCCTCTCTCTACATCTCTTACCTTGCAGCTACCCCTGAGGTGTTTTTCTGTCCTACTTCAATTGCATCTCTGTATTGATCCTTTTCCTCTGACTCTCAGCTTTCACCTTACTGGGAGGCTCATACTCCTGTCAGCATCGCCCCCCCTCACCTCCACCCACTGTCCAATTGTTTGTACCTCCGTGAAACCTTTTAGGCTGAATGTTTTGTTCCCTGACAAAAGAGGAATCATCCAAACCTTTTTTCTAGTTGCTGTTTAAATATCACAAGCAAGAGTCTCGATGGTATAGATAGGGATGATATAAATAATTAATAGAATGGAATGTTATTTGGCCTGTCTTTACCAAGGTAAACAGTTCATTACTGGAGATACTTGGCGGCTCTTTCTTTCTTCTTTAGAAAAAAAAAATTAAAGTTAAACATTAAGGCTAGCAATTTAACATCAACTGGATATTCGTTTTGAAAACTGGCTGGAGTTTGTTGCTTTTAACATTGTCTTTTTATTTGAAAAAGAAACCAAACCAGTGGCATTTATTGTGGCTGAAAGCTCCAAGTAAGATTGTGCGGGATCTCAGTCTACAGTGAACCCTGGCAGAGGTTCCCAAGGTCAGTTAATGTTAGTCTGTCCGCCGGAGCACTGTTGGGATGTAATGAAGCTTTGGTGATTGTTTCCAAGATGCTCAGTCTTAGTTGTAGAGTGTTAGAGCATGAAAGGGTCTCAGAGAGCAATTAGTCTCATTCTCTCCTTTTACAGAGGAGAAAAATGAGGAAGTGATTCCAAGGCTGTGATAATCGTGACTGACATTTACATAACACTTTCTGGTTTACAAGAATTTTAGCTCCATTATTTTTGTAACACCTGGGGTTACTCGTAACCTCCCTGCCCTTCTTCCACTGCAGGTGGATCTCTTGAACAAACTACTTTAGGTTCAGGGTTCTCCACAGATCAAAATCCACTTGAAAAATAAATTCACAAGCCCCTACTGGTATGTTTAGTTTTGTTAACCAGCCAGAGGACAGAATTATTTCAAAGCAAAGGCATTTAATCACATAGCATAGTAAGGAAAACAGAAAAGAAACACGTTCCCTACAAACCTCAAGCATTCTCTCCGCAAATTCACATGCTATTGGTGAAAAGAACAGACATGTCTAGGGAGTGGAGGGACATACATAAGGGAGATACAAGTGGCCAAGGACATTTATGAAGTGGCAGTTGAGGTCTCAGATGCTACTTGACCACCTTGACTTCTGGTAATGGTATTATACAGCAAGTGCTGACCCTATTCTCCTCTGCATGTACTATGCAGTTTATGCTGGGAATTGCTTACTTAGCAAGCTCCCTATTTGAGAGTAGGGATTGTCATTTGTTTCTTTTTATCCCTAGAACTGAGCACAGTGCCTGGCACATAGTAGGCACTTCGTAAATGTTCATTGGTTGCTTCCTCGTGGTCACTGCTAGGCATTGTTTCCTTGGGAATATTTTTGTGGAACTTTGCTACCAGTTTCTGATTTCAGCTAGAGTCCTCAGCAAAGAGACTGATTATGTATTTCCCATAAAAGGAGAGATTAGTTCTGCCATATCTCTTGTAGCTTGAAGTCCAATGGTTTAAGCTTAAGCTTTTTTAGTAAAGGAGTTAGGTCCCTCACACATGTAGATATCAGTCTAGTTAAAAATTCTCAGCTGTTTTCTTTCTATAAGGAAATGGGTTTGTCAGTTCCCAGATTCTTAGAACTATATGTGACTTTTAGCTGCCAAGGGACAAGTTCTTTTAGAATATAGAACAACTAACCAGACAGACTAAATAGAACTTGGAGACATTTAGCCTGCATTTGCAGCTACTTATTCCTGCCCTAAGCCCATATACATGTTAGGGTTAGAATGTCCCCTTTAATATCTCCCAGTTTTGATCTTCAACCTACAACTTTTCAAAGTCATTTTTAGGAACTGCCTTTTGACCAATGGCAGTCTGGACCTCAGGGCTCATGATTTTCTGCAATCTTATAAAAAACATTTTGGTTTCCCATGAAAATTAAAGTAAGGGAAAATGTAGTAACAAAAATTCCAATAGGACTATTGTAGGCCATCACCCTTGATCTCAACTTTTTGTGTTAGTGCTTAGTCCCAGTCTTATTTGAACTTCACAATAGCCCTGTAAGGGATACAGCTGTCATTACCCCATTTTACAGAGCAGTTAAGTAATTAGTGGAAAATCACACAGTTAATAAATGACAGATTGCAGGCTTCTGACTGCACATTCACCTCATATCCTACTATGTTGCAACTACTTCCAGAATGCCATATGGAGGAAATGTTGTATGAAGTTTGGTTGAAGGGTCCAGAGATATTTTGCCCATTGAAGAGAGGATTGGGTCAACATTATAACTGTCTTCAATTATTTAAGGAATTGTCATAAAGAAGAGGCATTAGATTTCTTCTGCTTGATCCCATAGGATAGAACTTGGAGCAATATGCTCAAGTTATAAGTAAGACTTAGGCTTGATAGAAGGAAAAATTTCCCTGCAGAGTTAGAAATGTTCAAAATCAAAATGAACTGCCTTTAGAGTTCCCCATTACTGGACAACTCCAAATGAAAGCTCACACTGCAGATTAATCTTTCTCTTCCTTCCTCCCTCCTTCCCTTCCTTTCTTTTCTTTTACCCTCTTCCTATTTTTCCTTCCTCCTTCCTTCTTTCCTTCCTTCTTTCCTCCCTTCTTCCATTATTTCCACCTTTCTTTCATTTTCTTTTTTTCTTCCTCCTTTATTCCATCCTTCTCTTCTTCCTTTCTTTTCTTTATCACTTATGGGAGTCATACAGACTGGAGGCTCTTATTCAAGCACGATTTGACTTTTGAAGTTCTTTACAACTCTGAGATTCTGATTGTGGGATGCTATTTGCAAGGAACTTCTTATACTGAATGGAGGTCTGCCTCTCTGTGATTTTTAACCTCTGTACCAAGTTCTGCCCTCTGGGGTCAAACAGAATAAAGAAGTTCCCTCTTCTCTTTCTTTCTTTTTAAAAAATTCATCTTATTTTCATTTTCAAATTCTCCCCTTCCAGTCTCCTCTATTGAATCCACTGAGAAGGAAAGAAAAAGAAAACCTGTTACAAATATATAGAGTCAAGTAAAACAAATTCCCAAATTAGCTATGAGAGAGAAAGATAACAAGAAAGAAGGAAGGAAAGAAAAATGATATGCTTCACTCTTCACTGAGTCTATCAGTTGTCTTTCTGAAGGTGGACAGCATGTTTGATCATGAGTCCTTTGAAATTATGGTCAGTCAAATGTGGGCTGATCAGAGTACCTATGTCTTTCAAAATTGTTCAGCGTAACAGTATTGCTGTCATTATATAAATTGTTCTCCTTGTGCTCACTTTACTTTGCATCAGTTCATGCAAGTTATCTCGGTTTTTCTGGAACCATCCCCGTTATCATTTCTTTTAACACAAGAGTACTAGGATAGTATTTCAATTATTTCAAGACTGTTTTAGTGCACCCATTATGTCATCTCTCCTCCAAGCTTAACATCCCACGGCTACATAGTCAGTTGATAACTACCTACCTGCACAGAGAGGCACCAAAACTTAAATCTTGATGTAATTCATTTTGCAAATTTTGAATTGGGGAGGGCTCTTCAGTTCAACAGACAAAAGTATGTCCCCTTCCTTTACTTTGAATAATGAATGAGTTTTGTCACATATTTGCAGAGAGATCCCTTATGTTCCTGAATTGAATGAAAATGTATTCATGAAACTTAGAGATGTTATTTTTGGAAAGTTTGAAAGAAAGCTTATTTTCCTACCTGGGAAAGTCCTGGTCACTCAGATTGCCTAGTATGTGAGCACCTGCAAGCAAAGCTTAGCGAGATGCAGGATTCCTGATTCAGTAAGAAGGTGAATGAAATTCAGTTTTATGCAGAGAGAAACAATACAAAGTGCATTTATGATTCTCTGAAAGCTATTAATGTCCCAAAACCTATGGTGCCTCACAACTACTCAGTGCTGATGGAGCCACATTGATTAGTGATAAGGACATGATACTAGAGAGATGGGCTGAACACTTCCATAGTGTTCTCAATAAACCACCATCAATCAATGCTGAGATCACTGACCATTTACCTCAAGTTGAAGTCAGTCCCTCCTTAACTGAATTTCCAACTGAAGAAGAGGTTTTGGGGCCATTAGGCTCCTTTCATGTGGCAAAGCACCTGGTGCTGATTCTATTCCAGCTGAGATTTACAAGGTAGGGGGAACCATTGCTCATACAAAAGCTGACTGAAATTTTCCAGGTTATATGGCAAGAGGAGGCTATCCCCTAGGAGTTCAAGGATGCCTTCATTGTCCATCTCTAATAAGTGTTTGTCCTTAATTTTTGAAGAAGACCATGACATCAGAAAAATGATGACATGACTTGCACTTGACTTTGTTTTGAGTGAGGGAAGTTCTGTGCAAGGCTACCGGCCTCACTTTCTTCTCCCATCTCTATAAATGTAAAGGAAATAGATTGTCCTATGACAATCACAGGGGAGTCTCTCTCTTAGCCATTGCTGGCAAGATTCTTGTGAGAGTCCTTTTTAACAGGCTGATCCTTCACCTGGAAGATGGTCATCTACCTGAGAACCAGTGTGACTTCAGAAAGGGCTGAGGAACAGTCAATATGGTGTTCGCTGCCTGATAACTTCAGAAGAAATGCCAGGAGAAGAACAGAGGTCTATACACAATGTTTGTAGATCTGACCAAGGCCTTTGACACTGTTAATTGTGAGGGATTATGGAAAATTATGGCAAAATTTGGTTGCCCAGAGAAGTTCATCAGTATTGTACATCAGTTTGAAGATGGCACACTAGCCCAAGTTCTGGATAGTGGGCAATACTCTTGTGCCTTCCCAGTCACCAATGGAGTGAAACAGGGCTATGTGCTTGCTTCCATGCTTGATAGCATGATGTTTTCAGCCATGTTGTCAAATGCTTTCAATGAGGATGAACACAGCATCAAGGTCAGTTACAGTACAGATGGTACATTCTTCAATTTGAAAAGGCTGTTACAAACCAAGACCAAAGTGGAGGGAGTGTTGGTGCATGATTTTCTGTTTGCAGATGATTGGGCACTCAGTGCAACCTCTGAAACTGTGATGCAACAAAGTATGGATCAATTCTCTGCTGCCTGTGCTAATTTTGGCCTAACAACACCAAGAAAACACAGGTTCTCCAGCTGCCACCACCACAACATCCATATGTGAAATCATTGGTTACAACAAATGGAGAAGTTTTGCATGCTGTGAATAAGTTTACTTACCTTGGTGGTGTACTTTCATTGACAATGAGGTTGACACATGCATTACCAGAGCTAACTCAGTGTTTGGGAGGCTCCAAAGAAAAGTTTGGGAGAGAAGAGGTATTAGACTGACTACCAGACTGAAGGTCTACAGAGTCATTGTGCTGACCTTATTGTTGTATGCCTATGAAACATGGACAGTCTGGCAGTTCCATACTAAGAAACTGAATCGCTTCAATTTGAAGTGTCTTAGGTTGATTCTGACAATCACCTGGCAGGATAAGTTACTAGACACTAAGGTCCTTGCTTGAACTAAACTGCCAAGCACTCAAACTCTGCTTCAGAGAGTGCAACTCTGATGGGCTGGTCACGTTGTTCAAATACAAAATATACACTTGCCAAAAAGACTATTTTATGGAGAACTTGCATGGGGCAGGTGATCACATGGTGGTCAGAAGAAGCAATACAAAGACACTCTCAAGGTCTCTTTCAAGAACTTTGGATTGGATTGTATGACATGGGAGACACTGGCACAGGATCACTCAGCATGGCATGCCTACATCAGAAAGGGTGCTGTGCTCTGGGAGCAAAGCAGAATTGAGACAGCACAAAGTAAACATAGGATGTGCAAATTTGGAGTATCCACCCCACTCTGTGGTCTGGATAATCCGTGCCCAGTCTGTGGTAGATCATTTCAAGCTTGTATTGGTTTGATCAGCCACAGTCAGACATGCTGAAACTTGACTTCATCATAGTGATGTCATTTTGGTGCTCTTGGAGAATGAGGGACAACAACCAAAGAGCACCGGACTTGCCATTAAAATACATGAGTCATATATATATGTATATGTATATATTATAATGTACATACCTACATACACACTGGCTGAACAATTTATGGTATACACATGTAATGGAATACTATTTTGCCACAAGAAATAATTAAAGAGACAGCTTCCAAGAAACCGACATGAATTGAACAACCTGATATAGAATGAACTGAGAACGTGCAGTAGAACAATTCAAATAATAAAAACAACTTCTTAAAAACAAATAATTTTGAAAGACTCAAAAACTCTCATCAGTGCAATGACCAAACATGATTCCAGAGGACTAAAGTAAAGCATGCTACCCTCATCCTGATAGAGAGGTGATGGCCTCAGAATATAGAATGTGCACATGTACACACACGTATGTATATGTTTACACATATACATACATACATGTGTATATGTATATGTATATATACAGAGAGAGAGAGAGAGAGAGACAGAGAGAGAGAGAGAGAGAGAAAACATGGCCAATGAAGGAATTATTTTGTTTGACTATGCATATTTGTTACAAGGGTCCTTGTTTTCTTTTTCAATAGGAGAAATTTTTTGCTCATTGAAAATATTTAAATTAAAATTTAAAAATAAACTTTAAACACTTAGTTATGTGTTTGAGCTCTAACTCCGGTATGCATTAGTTATTTGATATTGGTCAGATTCTCCTCTCTTCTCAACTTCATTTTTCTCATCTGTGAAATGGGGATAAATAATACATATGCTACTTTCTTAACAAGGTGTTGTGAGCATAAAATGAGATAATAAATATAAAAGATTCTGTGTCAAGGCAAAAAGGCAGTGATTAATTAAAACTGTAGTAACTAATAATGGGAAAAGAAATCTGGTCTGAGAACAATTAGCAGGAGGAGGGACAAGATTGGGTAGCTAAGGTGCATGGGCAGGGGATGCAACATGCCTTTTGTTTCTCAGAAAGACTTCCTGTCACAAGAGAGAGCTATCTAGTATACAGTGAAAGCTCTGTTGCGTCCTTCTCTACATTTATAGACTAAAATAGCTAAGAGAATAATCTTTCCTGGTTTTGTAGGCGGGCAGAGGACTTGGTAGTCTATAACAACTTACCTCCTTATTTTTAAATCTTGATTTTTTTTTTTAGTCCCTAGTCATTAAGTAGATTATGTTCCAATGTGTCTTTGAAAAGCGATTTTAATTGATGTATTTTGTGATATCTTTTGTTTTTATATGAACTAACCCTAAACAGCCCTGTACCCTCCTGGAGAGCCATCCCTTAGAACAAAGAACTTTTGTTAATGGAAGAAGAGGGTAAAAAAATGAGTAAAACTAATCAATTTATTCAAAAAAATCTAACGTAATTTACCTAGGTCAATATTTTATACCTGTAGGAGTGGAGGACAGTGTCTTCTTCACATCTCTTCTTTTGTGTCAGGCTTGGTCTTTTATAATCAGTTTCAATGATTAGATCAGTTATAATCAGTTTCAATGATCAGATTCAATGATTCATTCAATTTCAATGTTTTTGTGGTTTTGTATCATTCTCTTCATTTATACTGTTTTGGCCATTTCTTGCCTCTCCTCACTTCAATTTGCATCAGTTCATGTAAGTCTTTCCATGCTTCCCTATATTTATCATGGTTGCCGTTGCTTATAGTATAGTAATGTTCCATTATAGTCATGCATTATAATATTTTTTAGTAATTTCCAAATCTACTTTGTTTACAATTCTTTGTTACCATAAAAGGTGCTATTATAAATATAAGGCGTCCCAAAAGTCTTCACACAATTTTCAGCTTTAGTACGGTAAATTCCCTCCTCAAACTACAGTAAGACTTTTTGAATTGCTCTCTATTTGGCTGCATCTGAAATTTTTGGTTTTGTCCATGACTTTCTTGTCATGCCTAGTGATGACATCTCAGAGGGTATGGACATTTTATCCACTTAAATGGTGTGATTCCAAATTGCTTTCTAGAAAGGTTGTACCAATCTACAACTCTACTAAAAATATTCTAGTATGCCAATCGTTCCACAACCTCTCCAACATGGACTATTGCTATTTTTTTCATCTTTGTCGATTTACTATGTGTGAAGTGAAACTTAGGGTTATTTTGATTTGCTTTTCTCTTATAATTAGTGATTTGGAGTATTCTTTCATATGGTTATTGATAGTATGCAATTCTTATTTTGAGAACTGTTTGTTCATCTTCTTTAATTACTTAATCCAATAGAGAATGGCCTTGTGATAATATATTTCTGTTATTTGTTTCTATTGCTTATATCAAACTCATCTGAAATGTCCACCTAGTCCACCCAGTGGACTGCTTCTCTCTTTATCTTAAATATATATTACTTTTGTTCATGCAAAATCTTTTCAACTTCATGTAATTCCAACAATCTATTTTTATTTTGTAATTACCTCTATCATTTGTTTGGTTAAGAAATGCAACTGCTAACCATAACTGTGAAAGGTATTTGATCTACTTCTCTTCCTGTGTTTTTTGTGATATGATCTTTAATATTCAGGTCATATGTGCATTTTGAATACTATTTAAGATGGTCAAATCTTAATTTCTGCCAGATAGTTTTCTAGCTTTCCCAGGTTCTTATCAAATAGGGATCTTTCCTGGGTAATTTATGTTTTTAGTATATTGAACACTGAGTTATTGAGTTAAATTATTTCTTACTCTTCTTTGTCCAGGCTGTTGCTTTGATCTATCTTTCTAATTTTACTAAGTACAAAATGCCTTTGTTGATTGCTGGCTTAAAATATAGTTTGGGCTCCAGAAGTGCTATTTCCCCTTTATTCTTACCTTTTTCCATTACTTCCACTAATATTATATTTTTTTTAAAATTAATTTTATTTATTTTCAGTGTTCTAAAATCACTACCATATAAATTAGATTTTTCCTCCCTCCCCTATCCTTACCCCTTCCCTCCCCAGATGGTATACAATTTTATATAGGTTCTACACATGCATTCCTATGAAATACATTTCCACTATAGTCATGCTGTATAGAAGAATTAAAATGAATGGGAGAACTCATATAACAAACCAAAATGTGATACACACAAAAAAATGATCTGCTACATTCTGCGATTGAACTCCATAGTTCTTTTTCTGGATGTGGAAGGCATTTTGCCTTAAAGGACCATTGGGAATTTTGTTAAGTTCTTGTGTTGCAATGAAGTTCCAAGTCTACCGGAAAATAACTCTCACACACTGTGGCCATTGCTGTGCACAAAGTTCTCCTGGTTCTGCTCCTTTTGCTCAGCATCAGATCATAAAAGTCTTTCCAGGCCTCTCTGAAGTCTTCCTGTTCATCCTTTCTTATAGCACAATAGTATTCCATTACATTCATATACCATAATTTATTCAGCCATTCCCCAATTGATGGCCATCCCCTTGATTTCCAGTTTTTGGCCACCACAAAGAGGGCTGCTACAAATATTTTTGTACATGTGGGACCCTTTCCCATTTTTATGATCTCTTGCGGATACAGTCCTAGGAGCGATATTGCTGGGTCAAAGGGTATGCATATTTTTGTAGCCCTTTGGGCATAGTTCCAAATTGCTCTCCAGGATGGTTGGATCAGCTCACAGCTGATCATTAATAATTAACAATTCATTCAGCAATGAATTATTGTTCCAGCATCCTCTCCAGCATTTATCTTCTTCTTGTTCTGTCATGTTTCCAATCTGATAGGTGTGATGTGGTACCTCAGAGTTGTTTTGATTTATATCTCTCTAATCAATTGTGATTTAGAGCATTTTTTCATATGACTATAGATACCTTTAATTTTTTTCTCTGAAAACTGCCTGTTCATATCATTTGACCATTTATGAATTGCAGAATAACTTGTATTTTTGTACATTTGACTCAATTCTCTATGTATTCTAGAAATGAGGCCTTTATCACAGACATTAGCTGCAAAAACTCTCTCCCAGTTTTCTGGGAATCTTGGTTGCTTTGGGTTTGGTTGCGCAAAAACTTTTCAGTTTAATGTAATCAAAATTATCCATCTTGCACTTCATAATGCTATCTATTCTTTAGTCAAAAATTCTTCCCTTCTCCATAAATCTGACAAATACACTCTTCCTGGCTCCACCAATTTGTCCATAGTATTGATCTTTATACCTAGATCGTGTACCCATTTGGACTTGATTCTTGTGTACTATGTCAGGCATTGAGGTATGCCTAGATTCTGCCACTCTGTTATCCAGTTTTCCCAGCAATTTTTATTGAACAGTGAGCTCTTATCCCAGAAGCTGGGGTCCTTGGGTTTATCAAACAGTAAATTGTTGTATTCATTGCCTACTGTGTCTCGAGTACCTAGCCTATTCCACTTGCCTACTCTTTTGTTTCTTAGCTAGTACCACGTGGATTTGATAGTTGATGCTTTATAATACAATTTGCGATCTGGTAGTTCTAGGCCACCTTCCCTAGCATTTCTTTTCATTAGTTCCCTTGAAATTCTGGACCTTTTTGTTCTTCCAGATGAATTTTGATATTATTTTTTCCAGTTCTAGAAAATAGTTATCTAATAGGTATGGCACTAAATAAGTAAAATAATTTATGTAGAATTGTCATTTTTATTATACTGGCTCAGCCTACCCACATTCCACTAATATTATAGCTCTTTTGTTTCTCCAAATTAATTTATTATTTTGTCTAGCTCTGTAAAGTATCACTTTCACCATTTGCTTGCTATAATATTAAATCTAGAAACTAACTTGGGTAGTGCTATTATTTTTTATTATAATATCATGACTCTTCAGTGTTGAATTCTGCTGTTTTATTTCCTCAAGAATAATTTCAAAATTAGATCAATACAAGTGAGTGTGCTTTGATATTAATTCCCAAATATTTTACATATTTTGTACTTATACTGAATGACACTTACCTTTCTATTATTGTCTCCTGGATTTTGATGCTACTATATAGGAATGCTATTGATTGATATAGGTTCATTTTGCAACCTACAACTTTATTGAAGTTCTTTATTGGAGTTAGTTTTCTTTGAAAATCTCTAAGATTTTTTTCTAAGATTTCTAATCGCTGAGATCATGTCACCAGCAATTTGGGATGGCTTTGTCTCTTCTTTCTTATCTGTATGCTTTTCTTTATTTTATCTTTTCTTATTGTTAGAATTATGTCAAATAATAATGGGTAAAAGGATCATCCTTATTTTACTCCTGTATTTACTGGGAAAACTTTTAATACTTCCCTATTGCATATGATACTTGCTTTTGGATTTAGATAGATACTTTTCATTGTGCACCTATATTAGACAAGAGTTATTAGCATAAATGAGTATTATACTTTGTTGAAGGATTTTTTTCTGTGTCTAATGGCATAATCATGTTTTGGTTTTTAGTGTGGTTATTTTTCCTAACTTTGAACCATATTTACATCCCTGTTATGGATTCAACATGGTCATAATGATTTATTTTTTGCAATAATTTGCTAAAATATTGTTGCCAGGATTTTATTAATTTTTTCATTAATTTCATTAATTATATTGATCCATAATTGTCTTTCTTTATCCTTCCATGGTTTAGGCATTATGACTATATTTGCCATCTAAACGATTATGAGAATGTGCTTTCTTTCAATTTTGGAGAATTTATTTACTCATTTTTTTATAAGAGGGTAGGTTAAAGTAGCTATAAATCGAAGAGAAATTAATCCTGTCCTAATCTCTCCCCTGAATTCCAACTGCCTTCTAGATTCTTCCGTATGGATAGTCTGTTAATACCTTAAACTCAACGTGTGCAAAATGGATATCACCATTTTCTCCCAAACCTTCCTCTCCTCCGAACTTTCCTATTTCTGTTGAGGACAGCACTAGGCTTCCAGTCATCAAGGTTTGTAACCTCAGTTATCTTTGGCTTTTCTTTCTTACTTGCCACATAAAATAAGTTGCCAAGTACTGTGTTTTCTACCTCTGTAACTCTTGCGTTTATTCTCTTCTCTCTGCTCATGTTGCCATCAACTTAGTTTGAGCCTTCATCACCTGAACTATTGTTGATTCTTTGAACTATTTGCCTTATCTCTAGGCCTCCTTCTTCATTTGATCTTTCACACCTCTGCCTAAGGAATCTGTCCTAAGACAAAGATATGGCCAAATAATTTTTCTACTTGAAAACATTTTTCATGGCTCCATGTTCCTACTAAGCTAGGAGAAAAAATAGAAACTTCTCAAGATTAGTATTTAAAACCATCAGCAATTCAATCCAAACTACCATTCTGATCTTACATCATCTTATTTTCCTTCATGTACTCTTTATTCCAGCTACACTGGATCACTATTGATCAGGAAATCATCCCTTGTGGGAGGTTCATTGTTGTTTTAAATAAAACAACTAAACTTCCTCTCTCTTTTACAGTCACTCAGGAGATTGAAGAGAGAGGAAATAGACTCCAACCTGAAAAGTGGGACTTGTCTTAGGAATTGGATTTGGGAAGTATTTTGAATGCCACATTTCATAATACAAGTGGTTGATATTTTGATTTTTATCAGGTGTTTTCACTAATATGATGAAATTGTTTTACCATGACCATGAAGTCTGAGTGACTGAAACAACATTCTTGATCTAGATGAAACAGGAGTGACTGTCGAGCGGGGGCTGAGCTGAAGAGTGACAAGTCACAGTTAAATGTATATCTAGATAAAAAGCCTGGGAAATATATAATGAAGAGTGAAGTGTTTGGTGACTGACAGACAAGTGTCCCAAGTCCTGGAGCAAGGTGGAAAACTAGGTACTTTAAACACGTATGTGTGTGTGTGATATGTAATTAATTCTCATTTTAGAAGACTGTTTTCCTCACTTGCATTAAATGCAATGTATTGTAACCCTCTTATGCTTGCTTGGTAAGAGTTAATAGTTCTCTCTGAAGTAGATCATAACCATTTGTAACCTTGTAGTTGGCCTAGTTCCCTTCTCTTTATGCTCCCTCCTCTCCCACCACTTTGTAACCTTTTCAAAAAGTCTTACTGTGAGTGAGGTAGCTTCTCCAGAGGTCAATTTAGGACTTATGATTAACATTATTAGTTACAATATCTTATAATATTATTAATAACACTAATAATAAGAGCTAAGATTTTCTGTTTTGGGCAATCTTGCCCACCAGAGATAATAGTAATCTCCTAAGATTACTGAATGTGTTGTCATCATTAGGCTAAATATGAGAACTTGTTGGGTTTACTGCCTTCTTACCACTATCACCACTACCGCCATCCCCAAACCCCACTTGATAAGTTATATTCCTCTGAGTTCATGATGTTGGGTGAATGCCAGTTGGTGCACCCAAGAGCAGATTATGAAGCAAGACTTGTTGATAAGTAATGGAAGAAATAGAGCTTTTTGGCTCTATATAAGCATGAACAATTCAGCCTTCAATTCCACGCTTCTGCAAAGCATTCTGCCAAAGAATACCACTGCCTGCCATGACTAACCACTAACTGGGGAAGACCATTGGAGGTAGTTGATCACATGCTAGTGCCCTTCTCCATCTTTACCTTTTCCCTTTGGCCAACTATGTTATACACTTTGATTCATTGCATCAGAATACTCCTATTATGTGTTTGTCCATTCACTCAGTCAACAAGCATTTAATTTTATTCATTTATTCAATAAGATTTTGAGTTCTAAATTTTCTCCTCTTCCCTCCCCTCACCTCCAAGACAAACTGATATACAAACTGATATAAAGAATCTGCATGTACACTCAGATTAAACATATTTTCACATTAATTATGTTGTAAAGAAGAATTAGAAGCAAGGAGAGGCACCTCAAGAAAAAAGAAAGAAAACAAAACAAAAAAAGAGAGCAAATAGTATGCTTTCATCCGTATTCAGACTAATTCTTTCTCAGGTTGTAGATATCATTTTCCATCATGAGTCTTTTGGAGTTGTCTTAGATCCTTGCATTGCTGAGAAGAGCTAAGTTCATCAAAGTTAGTCATCAAACAGTGTTGCCGCTACTGCACAAGCATTTCTTAAATGCCTACTATGTGCCAGGTTTTGTGTGATAATAATAATAACAACATCAATTTCTAGTTTATTTATATGGCTCTATTTAGATAGGATTTTAAGGTTTTTAAAGGGCATTATGTAGATGAACTCACTTGGTCCTCACAGAAACCCTGGGAGGTAGGTCTATTATTATCCTCATTTTACAGATGAGGAAATTGAGGAGGAGGGGAGGAGCCAAGATGGTGGAGTAGCACATATGGTAGCTCATCCCCCACAGCCCATAAAATACCTGTAAAAAATTCTAAAGCAGCAGAAGCCACAGAATGACAGAGTGAAAGAGATTTCCAGCCCAAGGTAATCTGGAAGGTTGACAGGAAAGGTCTATTGCACCAGACACAGAGTGGAGCTCAGCCCAGCCTTGGCCTTGCAGCACTGGGAGGAACAGTGCCAGAACAGGCCTCAGGGGCAGAATCCCCAGCAGTAGTGGCAGTTCTCAGATCCCTCAACCCACAGGTGCCAAAGGCACCTCCAAAGGTCAGTGAGAGGACATTTTCAAAGGGTGATAAGGGAGCAGGTTCCTCCCCCAGCCCCTAGCAGTGGCAACATCAGCAGCGGCAGTAGTAGCAGTGGCAGCAACAGTAGTAAGTAGTGGCAGCAGCAGCCAGCATCCACTTGTGGAACTCTCAGCCTAAAGTCCCTGGGGGAATTGAGCAGATGATCTGAATCTCATCCCTGAGCAGGGTCCTGGGGCATGGCAGAGCTGAGGCAGTTGTGGAGTGGGAATTCTACTACTTGTAGATTTTGGAAAGAAAAATTTTTGGTTGCTCCCAGACCATTGCACAGGCTAGGAAAGGAATAAACTCCTCTCCCTTGATTGTACCATGTTGGAGGAACTGAGAAATTACAGGTCCCCAGAGTATACCCTCCTCTTGACAAAGGACTCAGAAATCAAATAGCTGGCTGGGAAAATGTCCTAAAATGGGAAAAAATATAAGACTATAGAAGGTCACTTTCTTGGTAACAAATATTTCCTTCGATCCTTTAGGATGAGGAAGAACAATGCTTACCATCAGAGGCCTCCAAAATAAATATGCAATGATCTCAAGCCATGGAAGAGCTCAGAAAGGATTTTGAAAATTAAGTAAGAGAAGTGAAGGAAAAATTGGGAAGAGAAATGAGTGTGATGCAAGAAAATCTTTTTTTTTATATTTTAAATTTATTTATTTAACTTTTAGCATTCATTTTCACAAAATTTTGGGTTCCAAATTTTCTCCCCATTTATCCCCTCCCCCACCCCAAAATGCCAAGCATTCTAACTGCCCCTATCAGCTATCTGCCCTCTCTTCTATCATCCCTCCTTTCCCTTGTCCCCATCTTCTCTTTTGTCCTGTAGGGCCAGATAACTTTCTATACCCCATTACCTGTATTACTTATTTCCTAGTAGTAAGAACAATACTTGACAGTTGTTCCTACAACTTTGACTTCCAACTTCTCTTCATCCCTCCCTCCCCACCCACTCCCTTTGGGAAGCAAGCAATTCAATATAGGCCATATCTGTATAGTTTTGCAAATGACTTCCATAATAGTCGTGTTGTGTAGAACTAACTATATTTCCCTCCATCCTATCCTGACCCCATTGCTTCTGTTCTCTCTTTGGATCCTGTCCCTCCCCAAGAGTGTTGACTTCATATTGCTCCCTCCTCCCACTTCCCTCCCTTCCATCATCCCTCCACCCTGCTTATCCCCTTCTCCCCCACTTTCCTGTATTGTAAGATAAGTTTTCATACCAAAATGAGTGTGCATTATATTCCTTCCTTTAGTCGAATGTGATGAGAGTAAGCTTCATGTTTTTCTCTCACCTCCCCTCTTTTCCCCTGCACTGAAAAGTCTTTTGCTTGCCTCTTTTATGAGAGATAATTTGCCCCATTCCATTTCTCCCTTTTCCCTCCCAATCCCATTCTATTCAATTCACTCTGTGCTCTGTGTGTGTGTGTGTGTGTGTGTGTGTGTGTGTGTGTGTGTGTGTAATCCCATCAACTACCCAGATGCTGAAAAGTTTCAAAAGTTAAAAATATTGTCTGGCCAAATAGGAATGTAAACAGTTCAACTTTAGTAAGTCCCTTATGACTTCCCATTGCTGTTTACCTTTTCATGCTTCTCTTCATTCTTGTGTTTGAAAGTCAAATTTTCTTTTCAGCTCTTGTCTTTTCATCAAGAATGCTTGAAAGTCCTCGATTTCATTGAGAGATTGGTTTTTCCCCTGAAATATTATACTCAGTTTTGCTGGGTAGGTGATTCTTGGTTTGAGTCCTAGTTCCTTTGACTTCTGGAATATCATATTCCACGCCCTTCTATTCCTTATTGTAGAAGCTGCTAGATCCTGTGTTATCCTGATTGTATTTCCACAATACTTGAATTGTTTCTTTCTAGCTGATTGCAATATCTTCTCCTTGACCAGGGAACTCTGGAATTTGGCCACAATGTTCCTAGGAGTTTCTTTTTTTGGATCTCTTTCTGGTGGTGATCAGTGGATTCTTTCAATATTTACTTTGCCCTCTGTTTCTAGAATATCAGGGCAGTTTTCCTTGATAATTTCATGAAAGATGATGTCTAGGCTCTTTTTTTGATCATGGCTTTCAGGTAGTCCCATAATTTGTAAATTGTCTCTCCTGGGTCTATTTTCCAGGTCAGTTGTTTTTCCAATGAGATATTTCACATTCTCTTCCATTTTTTCATTCTTTTGGTTTTGTTTGGTGATTTCTTGGTTTCTCGTAAAGTCATTAGACTCCATCTGTTCCATTCTAATTTTGAGAGAACTATTCTCTTCAGTGAGCTTTTGAACCTCTTTTTCCATTTGGGTAATTCTGCTTTTGAAAGCATTCTTCTCCTCATTGGCTTTTTGAACCTCTTTTGTCAATTGAGTTAGCCTATTTTTCAAGGTGTTATTTTCTTCAGCATTTTTTGGGTCTCCTTTAGGAAGGTGTCGACCTGCTTTTCATGCTTTTTTTGCATCTCTCTCATTTCTCTTCCCAGTTTTTCCTCCACCTGTCTAAGTTGATTTTCAAAATCCTTTTTGAGCTCTTCTGTGGCCTGAGCCCATTGAATATTTATTTTGGCTGTTTGGGATACAGAAGACTTGACTTCTATGTCTTTCCCTGATGGTAAGCATTATTCTTTCTCATTAGAAGGATGGGAGGAGATATCTGTTCACCAAGAAAGCAACCTTCTATGGTCTTATTTTTTTCCCTTTTTTGGGCATTTTTCCAACCTGTTACTTGACTTTTGGGTTCTTTATCAAGAGTAGGGTATACTCTGGGAATCTGTGAGATCTCAGTTCCTCCAAGGTGGCACAATGAAGCATCTACTGGTCTGGATGCAGAGAAGGATTTTTGTGCCCAGAATCTTAGCAGATACCTCTCCACAACCACTTGGCCTCCAGTTCCACAAAGTCAGCACTTGGGTCTGATTTTCAGATAAGCTAGATGGGCAGGGCCCACCATTCAGTTGGAGACAAAGACCAACTCAGCCAGGGCCTCCACCCAGGGCTGAGGTAAGACTCAGCTCTTCAATGCCCCCAGGGTTTTTTACACTCCAACAATGGAGCTTCCGTAGGGGCTGCTGTGCTGGCTCTGTGGCCGCTGCCTGCTGCCAGAGCTATGGGAAAGCCCTTCTCCCTTCCTGGCTCCCTGATAAAACCCCATCACTGACCTCTGGTGCCTGTGGGCTGAGGGATCTGAGGACCCCCTACTGCGACTGGAGATTCCACCCTGAGGCATCATCCTCCCAGAGTCTCATCGCCCTGTGGCCAAGGCTGGGCTGGGCTCCACGCTAGGCTCCCATGTCTGGCACAACCAATGTTTCTGTGGGCCTTTCAGGTCACCATGGGCTGGAAATCTCCTCCACTCTATTATTCTCCACTTCTGCTGCTCCAAAATATTTTGAGAGTCCCTCTCTACAGGTATTTTATGGGCTGTGGGGGGAACCCTGAGTGTGTCTTTCTAGTCCACCATCTGGGCTCCACCCCCCCATGCAAGAAAATCTTGAAAAGCAAGTCAACAGCTTTCTAAAGGAGACCCAAAAAAATGCTGAAGAAAATAACACTTTCAAAAATAGGCTAACTCAATTGGCAAAAGAGCTCCAAAAAGTCAATGAGGAGAAGAATGCTTTTAAAAGCAGAATTAGTGAAATGGAAAAGGAGGTTCAAAAGCTCACTGAAGATAATAGTTCTTTAAAAATGAGAATGGAGCAGATGAAAGCTAATGACTTTATGAGAAACCAAGAAATCACAAAACAAAACCAAAAGAATGAAAAAATGGAAGATAATGTGAAATATCTCATTGGAAAAACAACTGACCTGGAAAATAGACCCAGGAGAGACAATTTACAAATTATGGGACTACCTGAAACCATGATCATAAAAAGAGCCTAGACATCATCTTCCATGAAATTATTAAGGAAAACTGCCCTGATAGTCTAGAACCAGAGGGCAAAGTAAATATTGAAAGAATCCACTGATCTCCTCCTGAAAGAGATCCAAAAAAGAGAAACTCCTAGGAACATTGTAGTCAAATTCCAGAGTTCTCAGGTCAAGGAGAAAATATTGCAAGCAGCTAGAAAGAAACAATTTGAGTATTGTGGAAATATAATCAGGATAACATGGGATCTGGCAGCTCCTACATTAAAGGATAGAAGGGCTTGGAATAGGGTATTTCAGAAGTCAAAGGAACTGGGATTAAAAGTAAGAATCACCTATTCAGCAAAACTGAATATAATACTTCAGGAAAAAATGGTCATTAATTGATATAGAGGATTTTCAAGCATTCTTGATGAAAAGATCAGAACTGAATAGAAAATCTGATTTTCAAACACAAGAATCAAGAGAAGCATGAAAAGGCAAACGGGAAAGAGAAACCTTAAAGGACTTTCTAAAGTTGAACTGTTTACATTCCTACATGGAAAGATAATATTTGTAACCCTTGAGACTTTTCTCAGTATTTGGGTCGTTGGGATTACACACACACACACACACACATACACTCACACACACGGACGCACACACAGATATAGATAGAGAGCACAGGGTGAATTGAATAGGAAGGGATCATATCTAAAAAAATAAAATTAAGGGAAAAAAGAGGAATATATTGGGAGGAAAAAGGGAGAAATGGAATGGGGCAAATTACCTCTCATAAAAGAGGCAAGAAAAAGCTTTTTCAATGGAGGGGAAAAAGGGGGAAGATGAGAAGGGATAAAGTGAAGCTTACTCTCATCACATTTGGCTCAAGAAAGGAACAACATGCACACTCAATTTGGTATGAAAACCTATCTTACACTAGGTGAGAAGGGGATTAGCTGGGTGGGGAGGATGATGGAAGGGAAAGCAAATAAGAGGAGGGACCAATTAGAAGTAAACCCTTTTGGGTAGGGACAAGGTAAAAAGAGAGACTAGAAGAAATGGGGGCAGGACAGGATGGAGAGAAATATAGTTAGCCTTACGTAACATGACTATTATGGAAGTCATTTACAAAACTACACATGTATAGCCTGTGTTGAATTGCTTGCATTCTCAGGGTGCTGGATGGGGAGGGAGGAAGGAAAAGAAGTTGGAACTTAGAGTTTTAGGAACAAATGTTGAGAACTGTTTTTGCATACAACTGGGAAATAAGAAATACAGGTAATGGGGTATAGAAATTTATCTTGCCCTACAAGAAAAGTGAGAAGATGGGAATAAGGGAAGGGAGGGGTGTTAGAAGGGAGGGCAGATTGGGGGAAGGGGTAATCAGAATGCATGGTGTTTTGGGGTGGGGGGAGGGGAGAGATGGGGAGAAAATTTGGAACTCAAAATTTTGTGGAAATGAATGTTGAAAACTAAAATAAATAAACATTAAAAATAAAAAAAAGAAATTGAGACACATAGGGGTAAAATGATTTGTCCAAGGTCGCAAGTTATTAAATGTCAGAATCAGAATTTGAACTCAGGTCTTCTTGACTCCAAATCCAGCACCCTGTGCCCCAAGTCACTTGGTTGCTCCAGTTCCTGCCCTCAAGGACCTTATATTCCACTGGAGTAGAAACAGTAAGCATATATACAAATAAACACAAAATATGTACAAAGTAAATTCAAAGTTATTTGGTGGGTTGGAAGGGCACTAGTAACTGGAGGGATCAAGATAAGGGTTTTGTGGTAGGTGACATTTGACTTTAAAGAAGCTAGGGATTCTGAGAGGGGGGAGATGAGGGAATGAATGGAGCCCAGTATGTACAAGGGCATGGCGTGGGAGATAGAATATTGGGTATTGGGAACAACTGGAATATCAAGTGTGTGAAGTATGGGAAGGTAGACGGGAGTTCAGACTGTGATAATCTTTCAATGCCAAACCAGAGTTTATATTTTATCCTAGTGATGATAAGGGAGCTTTTGGACCAGGAGTGTGACATAGTAACCAGATATGTGCTTTAAGAATATCAATTTGACAGTGATGTTGAAGAAAGATCGGACCAGGGAGAAATCTGATGCAAGGAAACTTCATTTGAAGGCTATTGCAATAGTGAAGGCAAGCGCTGATGAGGATTTGAACTAGGTGGTTATAGTGTAAGTGGAGAGGATTCAGGAAGAATCGAAACTTGGCAAGTGATTGGCTAGAGAAGGTAAGGGAAAATTAAGAGTTGAGGATGACTCTGAGGCAGCAGGCTCATCTTTCATTTTTTAATGTGGTAATGTCAACACTTACCACATCACTATCCACTAAGAGGACATTTACTGCTCAATGTGGGAAAAGAGGAAGAGTCATTACTTCTTTAGCCTCTAAGAGTATCCCTTTGAACCTAAGGAAGTCAGATATTAGAGCTAGAAATGACTCCCTGAATTGCTTCTCAAGAGTATCTCAGGACCATTTATGACAAGTCCTATCAGTTCTATATCTTATGTCTATTTCCTTCTCTCTATTCACATAGTTACCTCTCACCTGGATTATTCCAACAGTTCCAAATCTGATTTCTTTCCTATTTTTTCTAATTTATTTCCTTCCAAGTTAGCCTTTACACAGAATCCAAAATAATTTTCCAAGGGCATAGGTTTTGCCATGTTGCTCTTTTCCTTAGAAACTTCCAGCATTTCCCTATTATCACCTTTAGGACAAAATACAAATGACTTATTGGCATTTAAAGTCCTCCACAATCTAACTCCATTTTATCTTTCTAGACTTATTTTGTTTCCTTCACCTTCATGCACTTTGTGTTCTAGCCAAACTGGAATATTAGCATGTTCCCCAAACATGATCTGCTATTTGTTGTCAACCTATACAGTCATATCCTGTAATATAATTCCCTTACCTTTTTGGCATTCATAATCTTCTCCCTCCACAGCCCAGCTCAGGTACCAATATCATGGGTTCAATCTGAGAAGCCTTCTCTAATCTCCCCAGCTCAAAGAATTCTTTCTCTTCTCAAAGCTACATCTCTCCCTTGATACTTATCTATGTACTCCCTCCCCACCCCACCCCCACCATTACTATAAGCTCCTTGAGAGCAGGAACATTTTTAAAAATGTCAGTAAAAGAGAAAGGTGTCATTAAAGAAATCCTAAATTTTGTTGAATTGAATACAATTTTAAAAATAAGCTTCCCTTCCTTTCTCTTCCCTGAAGTAACCACCAATATCAAGGTCTTAGAATCCTGCCCTTTCTTCTAACAAATGTCCTCCAAGCTCCAAACTGGCCTTTGGATCTTCATGACAGCTGTATCAGGTGTGATTATCCCCACATTACAGGAGGTGGAAGACCAGAAAGGTTATTTGCCTAAAGTTATGGATTGTGGCACAATAGCTAGAGTGTTAAAGTTGGAGTTCGGTAAACTTGAGTTTGAATCCCGCCTCAGACATGAGTTGTGTGACCCTGGGATATATCACTTAATCTCTCTGGGCCTATTTCCCCATCTGTAAAATGGGGATGATAATAACCATTACCTCCCAGGGTTGTTATGGGGATACAATGAGATAATATTTATAAATGCCAGCTATTATTAGAATTATTTACACAGCCAGTGTCAGAGACAAGAGTCAAATTCTGATCCTTTCCCTATTCCAAGTTTAGTGCCTTTTCCACTACATAAACAATGTCTGGCCCATAGTAGGCACATGACATTTATTAAATTAAGTGATCATCTACCATGATATCCCACAGAGAGTCTGCTAGATCCTCAAGTGGTCTGAGGAAATGGGCAGAGTTCCCTTTCTTCCCTTGTTCACCCTGTAGTAGAATGGAAAATATCTTTGAAATGTATGGAGTACAGAGAAACTGATTCTGTTCCCCAATCTTCTTGGGTGATCTTGGACTGACAAATTACTTCCCCCTTTTGAACCTCAGTTTCCTCATTTGTAAAATGAAAGGGTTTTACTAGATGATCTGTAAGGTCTCTTTCATCTTTCACATTCTATTTCAAAATGTTCTTGGGAGGAAAGCAGTTTGAAATCCTTCACAGGCTAAAGGAATGTGAATCATTTTATCTTCTAAATCTATGATTCAGGACTCACTGAAAAGTCAGTTCTAGCGTGGCAGACTCTGGTTAATACCACTGTGAGTGACTTGGCTTCTGTTGTGACTCACTTTGGATGAGTGAGCAAAGGGGCTAGGCACATTTGATTTTCATAGAGGAAAGATTTCTAGAACTTGCACTGAAAAGACCTGGTGACTTAGAGTTTCAGCTCTGTACCTCACAGTGGGCTATGATTATGTGGGCAAGTCAGTTTGCTTTTTGGTGCCTCGTTTTCCTCATCTGTAAAATGGATGATAATTAAGCTTACCTTCTTTACCTTCTCTGTTATTGTGAAGTGAGTGCTTTGTAAACCTCAAGGAATTATAGGATTAGAAACTGTTTTGATTATAGCAACTCCTGACCAACTGATTCCCCCCTCCCGTCTCAATTCCTCCTTATACCGCTCATTTAGATTGTAGAATGATAGAATTGAATAAGAGTTTATGTTTCATCTTGTCCAATCCCTCTGCCTTCATTTTGCATTTGGGAAAATCGTGGACCAGAGAGGAGAAGCGACAGTTTCAGTTACAAGCCAGTGAGTTGCAGAGCTAAGGTTAGAACCCATGTCCTTCCTAGCCTAGTTCAAGAATTATCATCACTGGAATCTTTTGTTTTTCTTCTACCAGATTAAATAGACAAGCTGATTGCTTGCAGGTAAACAGTGGTGACCATCTTGGCTTGTCCACTCCTTCTGGATGCCTTCCCAGTACCACAGATTCCACAGTCATAAAATCATACAACTTCATTGCTAGAAATTGAGATTGTCTCATTGGACCCCATTCTAAGTTATGGCGCTAGAATTGTAGATTTCAATGGACTTTCTTAGACATCATCTGGTTCAGTCTCTTCATCTTACACATGAGGAAACTGAAGCCTAGAGAACTTAAACAACTTTCCCAAGCTCATATGTCTAAGGTAGGATTCAAATTAAGGGTCTCTGACTCCAAATCCAACCCCTCTTCTATAACAGCCCATGAATTCTGATGAGGAAACAGGTCCAGACAGGGTCTCAACTTGCTCAGGGTCACACAGCTAGTTAGTGAGAATTCATCAGAATTTTTGAACATCCACAGAGTCTACCAGTGGGATTTTCCTGGGGCCAGATGGTACATTCCAAATATTTTCATTGGAACAGAAATGAAACCACAGAACCTTGCAAAGCTGAATTTGTCTCAGCTAAACAAAATTATTGTTCCTTTAAATAAACATGCAGGAAGCTCTCTGCCCCACGTTTCCCCAAATGAGGCAGTTTCCTTTGGACAATGATCTGTTCCCTCTGGTTACCACGCACTGCTTCGCTGAACCCACATAGTTAATATCACAACTACTGATCTAGAAATTATTTATAGAACCCAACTCCACAGAAACCATTGTGTCTGCCGTTGCCATGGAAACGGGGATTCTAAAAGCAAAAGGGCCTCTGAGGGAAGCTGAGGAGGGAAAGGAAAGAAAGTGGGGGGGGAGTGTTGGCGACACAGTGGGTTAATGCAGTTGATTTTCACTTCAGGAGATCTGAACTCAAACATGCCTGTCAAAGGTCACCTGGGGAAATGAATTGAGGACTTTCCATTCAGGCTTTGGTGGACATTGGCTTCCGTCCCTGAACAGTGTCACCCCTTGATGTATTTCAACACCACTTACTCATAGGGAAGATTTCTATAGCCTCTTGTCCAGAGCACCAGGGATGCAAAGTCTGTTCTTGGCCAGGGAGTCTAAATGATTGAGGGCTGCCGCCAAAACCTTGCTGTAGCTCTGAGGGGAAAGAATCCACCAGTCAATTAATTCAGAAATGTTTATTTAGCACTTGCAATGTGTGATGCATTGTGAGGGGATGAATCATTTCCACCCTTTGAGCCTCAGTTTCTTTAGCTGTATGGTGAGTGGGTTGAATCAGATGATCTCGAAGCCCCCTTCTAAGTTCTAAGTCCTCCTATCCAATGATTCTTTCTGACTTCAAAAGTTAATTGTATGACATTATAACTAGAAAAGCAAAGGACCTGAAAAATCATGTCAAGTTCAAGGAATTGAGGACAATTGTCATATGAAAAGAGGAAGATATATTTTATATGACAGAAATAGGACCAATTTAGTCTTGTTGATCATTGCTTCTGTTACCCACTATGTCTAGACCCAGTACCTGGTAATGATTCACTCTATACTGTCTGGTCCAGAAACCAAGCCCACTCTCCATCCACCTCCCCCCTACCTTGAAAAAAAAAGGCATACACATATTGGCAGTTACCAAATAGTTCCATTTCTGGAGCCATAATGAAATCACTTCTGTTATTGAACCTGGTAAAAGTGTGTTCAGATCTAAGCCCCCATAGCTCCACTTTCCAAAACAAAATATCATCCCTCCCCACCATTCTCCTATGTGTGTTGTCTCCTTGCTATTAGCCTTCCCTTTTTGATATGGACCTCCAGTGCTTAGCACAGTATAAGCAGAATAAGCCCTTTGTAAATACTTTTTCATTCATTCAACATTCAGAGCTGCCCTGCAATTGATCCTAGATAAGGAGTGGATCAGTGATTTCAAGTGGTTAAAGTTAACTGTCAAGCAGGATGATACCTTCTTTACAACTGGATACTCTTAGAGTTGACTGGACTAGAATACTGAGAATATGTAACTATGTGTTAGATTTGAGAAGGATTTGAACTCTGGTCCTCTTGGCTCCAAAGTCAACTGTCTGTTCACTGTGCCATGGTACTTCCATTGGAGGAGACAGTCAACAAGTATCAAGTGTCTTCTATGGCTGAATGTGTTAGGGCTGATATAGAAGGAATTCTTGTGAAGTTAAGTGGAATAAATTATTGCTTTTGCTACTACCATTTCCGCAACCTTGATGGAATCATTTCCTTTCTCTGGGTTTGCTCACTCATCTATAAATGAAAGGGTCAGACTAAGTAACCTCTATGTTCTCTCCTGATTCTAAATCCTGTAAATTGAATTCTCACACACACCCCCACCCCTGCCACTGCTTCTCCTTCCCCAAATCTAAGATTCTAAGGGATTAAATATGGTTTCAAAAATTTCAGTTGAGTGCTACAAATACTAAGAGCCCAAGTATCATTACATGGGAGAGTTGTATAATGAAAGCAGATGTTTCCTAGGGAATGAAAGCCAAGTTGGGAGGAACAGGGTATTAGGACAAAGTAGCTACTTCTCAGCTTTGGGGTCAAGAAGCAAAATTCGTTGTTCAAAACTTAAGAGATTAGATCATTCATCAATCTGATTCCTTCACTTTTATGGTATCATGAAAAGAACACTGACAGGTATAGTGGATAGAAGACTGGCCTCTGGGCCAAGAGGACAGGGTTCGAGAAGCATCTCTGACACATGCTGCCTGGGATGCCCTGATTGCAAGTCCCAACCTATCAGTGCCCAAGGCAACTAAGAGGATAAGTTACAGAAAAGATTCTGACTTGCCTTGACAGAACTAGTTTTCTTATTCAGAAGTTCCCTACATCAATGAAATCACAAGTGCTGTCCTTATCCCTAGTGAAAAATGACCCTGGAATTGGAATAGCAACTCCTTCATTTTTTTTTACCTTGTGCAAATTCATTACCTCCCCAATCAGGGCCTTAATAGTGAGGGGGTGGGACTTTTGAGATCTATTGAGATCATCTGAGTCCAACTAGAACAGAAATAGTTCTCCCATATCCATGGTATTGGATAGGATCCAAAACTGAACAGGAAGGAGAGGAAAGCAGGATAGATTGCCTTTGGGAAAGTGAAATGTTATTTTTTTTGACGACTCCAAACTTCACCCTGAAAACAAAGATTCAAATCTTTTCATGCCAATATACTTCCAGTGATACCTTGGAATCATAGACTACTATGTCTATGAAGATGAAGTTGTGGATCACCAAGAGGGCATTGAGGTGGCATACGGTAGGCAAAAGAAGGTTTCCAGAAAGAGAAGCAGTGAAAAGAATGCTATCCAAAAAAAGGAAGATTGAGAAAAAACATTGGTTGATCACAGGGGAGGAAACAGAGTTAGTTAGTAGACAGCTCATGGGACCCATTGGTATCATCCCAGAAGTCAGGATGCTAGAATTAGGCACCCTCAGAGATCATCTAGTCCAACTATATCATGTTATGGATGAGGAAAGAAAGGATCTAGAGGAATGAAATGGCTTACCTGAGGTCATGTATATTGAAAGGGAAAGAGTCCAGATTTGAACTCACATTCTCTGACTCCAAAAGTAGCTCTTTCTACTGTCAGTACTGCCTCAACAGAAAAGGAATAATTCATCCCCCTCCTTATTAGAGGATATGACCGAGGGAGAAAGTACAATATGGATGAGTTGCTATCATCTGTATCATCAGAGGGAAAATTTCATATTAATAAAATCCATCATTATATTTAAGTATAATGTCCAAGGATAATCATAGAATTTTTTTACTAGTTCAAGGATACTCCCACTGAACTTGTGCATCATTGATATGATTAAGGTATAAATTTAAAGTAATCAGGTGGGAAGGTTGTAATCATGCATGGCACAGGCTAATTGCTAGATAGATCATAGTGCTCAGTTCTTAAAACTCCATTAAACCACAATGTGCCACTGTCCTCTTCTCCCTTTTCTTTTTCTTGCTCACAGTAGCTTCCAATAGTGCATGTTTGGGTCCGCTAGGATAGGGTGTCAGTGGGTCTTTGTGGTTATGAAAAAGTAACAATTTCCATTTTCATAGCATCAAAGGCTTTACAAGGAAACTGTGATGAAAGCTACCATTAACAAGGATTCTCACACTATTACCCAAGGAGGCCACCAAAGCTCAGCCAGGTGTAATGAGTGTGCTCATGACTCCATAGCTAGTAAGCATCAAAGTAGGATTTGAACTCCCATTTCTTTGACACCCAAGTCCCTGGGTTCATACCACTATACTCCACTACTTAGTTTGTTATATTAAGGTGTTCTATTTTCCTGGAACAGATAGATCTATATACCCCACCTCACCTGGAACGGTACCCACCAAAGCAGTAACACAGATTAATAACAGCTAGTCTTTATATATAGCATCTTACAGTTTGCGAAGTACTTACCATATATTATTCTCATTTGGTTCTCAATTATTATCACTGTTTTAGAATTAAGGGAACTGAGAAGGCTAGAAGAGGTTGTATGAGTTGCGCAGAGGGGTTATGCAGCTAGTAAGTCACTGAGAAAGGATTTGGATGATCCAGTCTTCCTCAATTTCAACTGAGCACTCTATCCACACCAGAGGTGTCAAAACTCGAACCCCATGTGACCTACAACACTCCCCAGTGCAGCCTGAAAAGATTAAAATGTAATTGAGAAATGTTAAAAAAAAACATAGACGATGTTAATTTATGATTTTCTAAGTCAGTATGCTGCTGCCAGGAGGGATCCATTCTGATTTAAGTTTGAGATGTTGCATACATTACCTAGTTGCCTCATTATGTTTATTCATGTCACAAAGCACCAGGACAGCATGATGGGATAATGTAATAGAATATTACAATTCAGATTTTTCCCTCTCCTCTTATTTGCCTGTCCCAAACTGGACTTCATTGGGCTCAATTTTCTACCTGGTACTTTAGAGGAAGTCTTATATGCAGACAAAGGTACAGACAGCTACTTGCCCAATATATGTTATACATAGGTATTGTTATTCCATGTGCCCAAGGTTACATACCAGGAATGTCAAAACACAGGTAATAAACGAGGCTTCTGTGATCAGTTAGGACAGCCCTGATGGGGGTGGGGGTTCAAGTCAGAAAATTTGGGTTTGAGACCTTACTTCCTTTCCCTTTTACTAGCTCTGGAGCTGTGGGAACCAGTCACTGAATCTCTCCAAGGCTTTAAATTTCATCTATAATATGAGGAAGTTAGTTGTGTAGTCTAAGTTTGTCTTGCCTTTTAGCTCTAAAGGTCTTTGGTTCTCAGAAAAATTCCTGGGTGTTTTATGCTCTAATCTCATGCATATCTATCATGGGGCAGGCAATTATGATCTATGTGATTATATTACATCATATGATTACACACAATATTTGTGGGCTTGGAGTCTACATTAGTCTTAACTTGTGGTTCTGGGTGTCGGTAATAACCTTGGACCTTAAAGAAAAAGAAATCATCTCTAACACAGAAGTAATTCAAGTAGTTCACATCTATGTTGTCCTTTTGACATAGCATGTACAAACTGCTTTTCCTCATAACAGCTTGGTGAGGTAGATTACAAGTTCCTTCTTACCCTCATTTACAAATGAGGAAACAATTTTGGAGAGAAGTTCCCTTCCCAAAGATACTGAGAGCGAGAACTAGAAATTAGGGGTACTAGCTACCCAACCTCATAAATGTGAGACAAAGTTTCAACATTTGCTTAGAACTGGAATGGACCTTAGAGGTCTTCTTTTACAGCTGCCTCATTTTCCAGATAAGGCAATTGAGGCTGTTAGAGGCATTATGACTTATACAAGGTCATAAGTGTCAAGGCTGTGATTTGAATCCAGGTCTTTCTAGCCCAAAGTCCAGTGTTTCATTCTAAATGTCACATTGTCCTTCCCCACTCCTTTACACTGGTGTTGTCACTTTTATCTTCGAATGAAGGAGGACCCATCCATGCCATCATATCCCTTAGTGCTCAGCTACACATCCTGGTATTGCATTGGAAAGCAGTGGAAGACAGAGAAAGTTAAACAGGGAGAAAAATAGGATGGAGGGAAATACACTGTAATCATAAGTGTGAATATGAATGGCATGAACTCATCCATAAAACAGAGTTGAATAGCAGAATGAATTATAAAACCAAATCTGACAAAATCTTGTTTATAAGAAACACTCTTGAAACAGGGAGACGCATGCAGAGTAAAAATAAGGGGCTGGAGCAGAATCTGTTATGCTTCAGCTGAAGTAAAAAAAAAAAACAACAAGGGATAGAAACCATGATCTCAGACAAAGCAAAAATAGATCTAATTAAAAGAGAGAAGCAGGGAACTGCATTTTCCTAAAAAGGTATCATAGGCACTGAAGTAATATCAATACTAAACATATATGCACCAAATGGTATAGCATCCAAATTATTTCTTTTTGCTTTTAGATAGTTTTTTTCACTTAATAGTAATTTATTCTTTTCTAATTACATGTATAGATAGTTTTAAACATTCACTTTCATAAGATTTGAATTCCAAATTTTTCTGCCTCCCTCTTTCCCTCCCTCCTCCCCGAGAGGAAGCAATGTGATGTAGATTATACCTGTGCAATCATATTATCCATATTTCCGCATTAGTCAATCATCCAAATTCTTAAAGGAAAAGTTAAATGAGTTACAGGAGGGAATACAGTAAAACTATACTAGTGGGGGACCTTAATATTTTCATTTCAGAACTAGATAAATCTTACAACAAAAAAACCCCAAAAGAGATTAATTGAATTTTAGATAAGTTAGATATGATAGACCTCTGGAAAAAACTGAATGGGAACAGAAAGAAGTATACCTTTTTCTCAGTTGTATACGGCACCTACGCAAAAACTGACCATGTATTAGAGTATAAAGACCTTACAATCAGATGCAGAAAACCAGAAATATTAAATGCATCTTTTTCAGATCATAATGCAATAAAATTATATTCAATAAAGGAGTCTGAAAACATAGGTTAAAATTATTTGGAAATTAAATAGTCTAATCCTAAAAATGAATGGATAAAAGGAATGCAGTGGAAGGTAGAAAAAAACACCAAAAAATGTACTTAGCAACATGACCCCCTTAATGGAACTCAAGTTGGGGACCAAGAGTTTTTGGCTGGTAGGTAGCCCAGGGAGCATTTTATTCAGCTATATCAACCCATGTGGCTTTATAGTCTGGATACTCAGCTTTGAGTTTTAAAGTTGACACAGAATGCTGAGCACTTCAGAAATTCTGGAATTGTTCTTTCACATGTATTTTCTTGTTGTGGCTTTTGTGGGAGATCTTACCACTCCCCCAGCATTTACAAAGTCTTGTTTCTGTATTTCTCATATTTTGTTGTGGATATCTGAATGTTTTTTGACTTTTAGTCATACACAGTCTCCTTGCTTGGGGTGTCCTTGGCGTCAACTAAGTGTACTTAAATCGGTACATGGTTGAAATAGCCATCTGGGATGACGTCCACATCTGGGATCTTAATGAGCCCAGCCTCTACTATGTTTTCTCAGCTGGTCAGCAGTATGCTTTTCTACTGAGCCACCGCTCTGCTTCCTGGAATATTATATTGTTGGCCCTGCGTACCTCATAAGGCTATTGTGAGCTTCTGATGAGATCATAATGACTGGGACCCTGCTTGGACTAGCAAGTGTTATTCATATAGTGGTTTTTCTCATTGACCTTTATTGGTTTCGCTCTCTCTGCTATCATGTTTCCTGGGGAAAGGCTCCATGGCCACTAACTCTAGTTCCGTTGCATCATACATTCTACCTCCCTCCCCTTTCCATCTTATACCAAGCACCTCTGCTGTGGTACATAAAGAGTTATTGTCCATTGTGACCTGGGAACAAAGACTAGACCCTTTCAAGGATTTCTCTGCCCACTTCTGTATCCCTGTTTCAGGAGCCTGCAAATTTGGTACTTCTCTAGTCTATCCTTGGAAGTTTCCACATGAAAAAAACAAACACATCTTATTCCAGTCCATTTAAGAGTGTTGTGTCCCACGGTGAGTGTATTCTGTTAGTTTGTCAGGTCAACAAGCATTTATTAAGAGTTTACAATGTACCAAGCATTGTGCCAGATAAATGCTAGGGCTACAAAGGACAAAAACCATCAATTGATTGTAATTTTTTCAGTGAAAATAACTAAATGGTTAACGACTGCATGAAGGAAAATTGCAAAAAGGACAGTGGAGTTTGCATAAGATAATGGACAATAAAGATACCATATATCAAAATGTGAGTTTTTTAATACTCAGAGCCAAGACTGTAGTTTTAAATTCCTATAGCAATAAGAGGGAGGAAATTAACCAACTAGTTGAGTCTGTAATTAAATAACCTAGGAAAAGACGAGTCATGAATACAAATGTAAAAGAGAAGAGGATTTCATTATATTTTAAAAATCCAATTCCCTTTATTCCAGCATTGCCCTCATCCAGAAAATGCCTGCTCTTAATTTGGTTTCTTAGATTTTCTTTTAGTGTCCAGCCAACAAGAGCATTTGATGTGGCATTGCAACTCTTTCCTTTGTGTGGTGGAAATGTCCAGGCACGTCCAGTCTAGCCTTTTCAGTCTTCTTTCTTCCATGTAGCCTTGACTTGTATTCTCAATCTGAGTCCTTGGTTTTAACCTTTGAAAGGGTGGTCAGACTTAGGTCAGAAAGAAAAGCAGAAAGTGAAAGACTACCCACTACTCACTTGCCTAAAAAGAGGCATCCATGTAGCAGGCCCTTCAAAGAACTTCATGCATGGAGGAACCAGGGCCAGTGGGGAGCTGGGGACACTCTAGTACCCAAGGGGAGGCTGTAACTGTTCAACTAGAGAGAAAAACTTTCATGTGAGATGGTGGGAGAGGAAACAGAGATATCTAGGCTCACTTGGATCTCGAGGGAGGCCTGTCTTCTACACAGTCCCAAAGGGTTAGAATAATCCATATGATGTGGAGCCATGACATGAAGGAGCAACATGGGCCTACCCATCCATTGTCACTATGAATCATATGAACTTCACAGGTATTGAGGGACCACCAGAGGACTTGCTTGGTTCTAGCAAACCAGCCCAAGATAATTTCCTCATAGGGAGTGGGGGCTCACCATAACTAAGAGCAAGTGTTGTCCTTTGAAGTGGGGAGAAGGGGACCCACCAAAATGAAGAAGAGTTTCTGTTTGTTTTGCCTATCTGGAGGGTAGTGGCACTTTGCACTTTCGATCAGGTTAAATAAAATCCCTCCCCCCCTGTACTTTATCTTTTGTTAGTCTAAGTGTTTTACATGGGGGCCAAAGGGAATGCTACAAAAGTAAAAAAAAATATTATGTTCTCTGAGTTTTCCCTGTAGTGACATGTTAGAATGACCTCCTTGTAACCGAACCCAGTTTATGTGGTCCCAAAGATGCATTTCTGAGGCAGGGTTTTATGTGTAACCTGAGTTGTCATGGAGATGCCACCTCAGAATCCACCAACTAGTGACTTTGTGGAACAGCAACTTCAGGCACTCCTTTGTGAAAATTTCTGGGAGGAAGATGACAGGAGGAGGGGAGCCATGTGGTGAAGGTTTGGCCTCCATCTTGGGACCATGGGGATCAGTGGAGCTCAAAGGGGGATGTTATATAAATACTCATCCTAAGGTAACTTGGAGAGTATATTAGGCCCAGGGAAAAGAAAGTAGCATATCTGCTAAAAGATTGCCCTTCCCAAGTTCTGACTGGCTAGCAAAATGTATTCTAAGAAATTTAGTGCCTCCTTTGTTCGCTTTAGGTAATTAATCTAGGATATATGATTTAATATGAAATTTCTCATTGAGCTCTTCATAAAATTTCTTAGTTCCACAGAGAAAGATGCTGGTCCAGAAGTTACAGTTATTTTTTTGTTACATAGATGTGTGTATATGTATGCATATAAAATTAATTGACCTTGAATTTGCTTTGTTATATGAGATAACGTATATGTAAGTTTATATATATAAAGTATATATTTAAGCTTTTTTCTAGCAACATTACTATTTCAATTTAATAGTTTATAGTACAATTTTATTTTAAGATGATTTCTTATGACTATAAACATTAACAAAATGTTTCATTTTCATTAGGTTTATTTTATAATCTTATTTTGAAATAATTCCATATGAACATAGTTATAAACTATAGTGAAATGTTTCATCAAGTTTATAACATTCATCTTATTTTGGTGAACATAGCTGTAACAAGTTTATAACACATCTTATTTTTAATTTCTTGTGAATCTAACTAACTTCAACAAAAACAAAAATACGACTTACAATAATTTACATTTGAATACAAGAATTTCATTATGTAAAAGTGTTATAAAAAATCATTTATTTTTCCTACATCTCCCTTGATTTCTGTCATTCATTCTTACATTTTGGCCTTTGTGTTATTGTATTCATGGTCAACTATCTTTTGCTGACTTTGCATCCTTTGTTTTATGTGTTTCAGATCTTTTCAAGTTTTTTTCTATTTCTAATCCTTAATGATTTTACTATGTGTTCCATATCTCCAGCCATCTGGATCTATATCTGGCCACTGGACCCAGGTGGCTCCAGAGGAGAGAGTGAGGCTGGTACTTTGTACAACCCTCTCTCACTCAAATTCAATTCATTTTAAAGCTATAGCATCACCTTCCTGATACTATGGTCCTCTTCAAGAACTGAAGGATAAATGACAAACAATTAACCTATTTTGGATTATAGCACCTTTCCTATTTATCAGTTTGACCTGGCTAAGAAATACTAATGTAGAGTAAAATCACTAACTCTGCTGCCTTCCCATTGCAAATGTCTCCCACCTTCTGTCCAGACTTGTGCATTTCTCCAAATGTCTATGAGCAATGTGTTGAAAATTAATGAAACAATAAGGATTAGTGGTTTCTAGTTTTCTGCATACGAAAGAGGAATAATTCATAGACAACAATGGGGGTACATAAAATCGGTGGATATATGTAGCCAGTCCTGAAACCATTCCAGTCACAACAGAAAGCTAGCTGCTTTAGGCCCCTTCCTCTCACGAGGAAGACATGACGCAAAACTCCTGGAGTGGAGTTTTTGCTCCTAACTCACCACTCATTTAACTCATTTTGGAAAAGTCTTTCCTTTAGGTTGTTACCTTTGCTGGTGACATTCCCATCAACAGTCTCGTTACAATGTCTTACTACTGGATCTTTAAGGGAGCAAACACCAGGATCATCACCATGACGGTCCCAAGATGTAGGGCGAACATTAAACTCTCAAGTGGCTCAATTCCTTCTGTTATCTTTCTCTCAGATATAAGTGCAAAGCATTCCCTAAAGCCCCAGGTCCACTGTAAACTGACTCGTGAATTCTAGGGGTGGTATCTCTGTGGCAATGTAGGGTACATTTGTAAGCAAATACCTTGGCATAGGACCTAAAACTGTAGGTAACCTTAGAGATTTGGTTCGTCCATCCCCTGTCCCTTTAAAAAGCCAGACACTAATGACCATGGAAGAAGTGATTTGTTCAAGTTCTAACAGGTAATCGATGGTAGAATGAAACCTAAATCTTCTGAATCTTTGCTTTAGACACTACAAAAACTATCTAGAGTTTCTCAAAAGGAAGAAGAAAATCTGATTGTCTGAAGAGTTTATATATATAGCGAGAGGCAGCATGGGGTAGTGGAACAATTTCTGGCTTTGGAATCAGAAGCCCTGGCGTTGAATGCCCATTCTAGCATTTTTTCAGATCTGTGATCCTAGGCAGGTTACTTGACCCTCTGGG
This sequence comes from Bettongia penicillata ogilbyi, assembly GCA_023548195.1. Taxonomy (NCBI): domain Eukaryota; kingdom Metazoa; phylum Chordata; class Mammalia; order Diprotodontia; family Potoroidae; genus Bettongia; species Bettongia penicillata. The sequence continues at coordinate 1,300,537 of JAJHZJ010000391.1, forward strand.
CCTCAGTTTCCTCATCTGTCAAAGGAGGGGTCCAAATGGACTAGATAACCTCTGAGATCTCTTCTAATCCAAAAATGCCTCAGGATCCTTGTATAGGTGCATATTTTCCTGGGAGTCAGTCTTTTCTGACAAAGTGTAAGATTTAGGTATTTCCAGCAGATGGCATACACAGATCCGGATGAGTTCTTACTCAGTTTAGCCTAGCCTTTAAAGCCTTGAAAGCATGCAGTGCTGCTAATGCAGTCTACTGGACCTCTGGGATTCTGGCTTTGTTTTACACTGTAAAACCAAGGAGGTTCCTCCCTAGGCAGGGGAGGCCATGCCTCTCAAAGTGCTAGATGAGCCCTTGTGGATTAGTTAGAATCATAAAACATTAGATTTGGAAGGGCAATTAGAGAGCCTTGATTACAATTCTCTTTGCATGTAGATAAAGAAAATGAATCACAGAGATATGAAATGATTCTCCCAAGATTATATCAGGTAATAAGTAGAGCAGAGATTTATGCTATGAATCCAAATTTTGCCTTTTCTTACAGCATGTTACCATTCCAACAGCAAACATTAAGTACCTACTGTGTGAAGGGGATTGAATGCTGGGCCTGGAGTCAGAAAGACATCTTCCTGAGTGCAAATCTAGCCTCAGACACTTACTAACTGGGTGACTTTTGGCAAGTCATTTAACCCTGTTTGCCTCAGTTTCCTCATCCATAAAATTATGGAGAAGGAAATGGCAAACAGTTTCGGTATCTTTGCTAAGAAAACCCTAAATGAGGTCATGAGGAGTCAAACACAACTGAAATAACTGAGCAACATCAACAAAAATTTCCTCATCCATAAGAATAGGGACAGGACTGAGGGAACAGTGAACAGAGAGCTGGTGTCACAGTCAGGATGACCTGGGTTCAAGTCCTACCTTCAGGAATCTATTGGAACACACCATATCTCCATCCACTACTCCCTCAACCTCTGTTCCTCTTTTTATAGAGGAGAAAATTGAGATCTTGGGCTAAAGTCCCACGAGAGTATAACGTCACATTAGAACAGTTTTGCATAGGAGAACCAGATTGTAGACTGGCCCCATGGACATGGGAGTATCTTGGAACAAAAGGACGCCAGGCCATTTTACAAGGAGGATCCCATAAATGGAACAAAATCCTTAGACACATCTGACCCAATCCTTTCATTTCATAAATGAGGAAACTGAGGCCTGGAAAGAAAGCAGTATGTGCAGATTCTACCTCAAAATTCAAACTTAGGTTTTCTTTCTCCAAATTCCATCCACAGCTGGAGAAATAGAAACAGGAAAAGGAAGGAGTTATCCTGAGTCAAAATTTGCAGCTGAGCTGGGAAGAGAACCCAGGACACTGATGCCTTCCCCAGGACCATTTTCCTCCCTCTGCTAACCATATGGTGTAGTTTTGCTGAGGGTAGCCCAGCTCCCATTTTCACAAATCCACTTCCTTCCCCCAAAACCTAAAGCATTTGCAGCTGGTCGTATTTTGCTTCATAGCAGATAGTGTTTGCTTTTTTAAATGACCATTGGAATTGTCTCAGCCAGCAAAGCTCTGCCTTGGGGGCAGGGAGAAAGAGCAGCATGTGCTATGAGCCAATTAAATAGGGGTGAAGCTTCTTGGCTCAGAAAGGAAGTTGTGTCCAGTCCCAGGGAAGATGAAGACAGAAGGAGAAATGAGGGCCCTGAGGCATGGCACCATGGGAGAGGTGGGGTGGAACCTCATCCCAGACCAAGATGGTGAGAGGTGATTAGAAAATGCTCTTGCCCAGAGGGTAAGATATCAACCTATTTTTAGCTGCCTGCCTCACCCAGGCTAAACCTGCACTAGGACTTGGGGCACTGCCTGCTGCTTCTTCACTGGGGTTTCTCCACATCTTTAAGCAGGGCCTAACCTGTCTCTCCTGAAATGAGGTAGGTTCAGGAAGCGGCGCTGGGGAAGAACCTGAGACTGGGCACCTCCCTCCCAAGCTCTCTCCTAGCTGGTCTTAGCTCAGGAGATGTTTCAAGCCTCATCTTTTTCAGCTGAAATCCAACCAGTTGGTCTAAAAGGTCTGGAAGAGGGTTCCTACTGGGCAGGTGAGCAGCAAATAGGAGCCACTATGAAGGAGTATGAAGCCAGATCCCTGGAATCTGATCAAAGCTCAAGAATGGATTGTGGGGTTTTGTGTCTCTCCCTTTTGTTAAGAGAAGCCAAAAAGCTGTATGTGTTTCCATGAGACCTTCCAGGCAGAGAGACAGAGAGAAAGAGAGACACAGAGACAGATAAAGACAGACAGAGACAGAGGGACAGAAACAGAAACACAGAGAGGAGAGACAGAGAAAGAGGGAGAGAGGGAGTGGGAGAGGGAGAGATAGAAAGAGCGAGAGAGAGAGAGGAGAGAGAGAGAGAGAGAGAGAGAGAGAGAGAGAGAGAGAGAGAGAGAGAGAGAGAGAGAGAGAGAGGGAGAGAGAGAGAGAGATGTGATGTGCTGGGAGGAAGGGATGATTGGAGGATGGAGGGAGGGACTGAGGACAGAGCAAACTGCATTTCCCTTCTGTGGCTTTGGCATCGATGGGCAGCACTGCAGCATTTCCATGTCCCCAATGAAGATTTTGGGGACAGCATGCCCAGGATGCCTGGAAGTCATTACTGCTCCATTAGATTAAAAAGAGCAGTGGGTCCATGAGCTGACTTCCCATTAGAGGGTGCCTAGAGCCTCCTCTTGCTGGCTTTCTGCTTCAGAGCTGAGCCCTGGCCCACGCCCAGGCCTGGGTTGGCAGCAGGTATTTGGAGGGCTGTGGAAGGCTGTTTCCTTTAGAGAGAAGCTGTCCCTCCCCTTCCTTTTCCCCATATGGACTTTAATCACACAGCTCAGCTGTCACCACTAACCCAAGCAGCTTTTGAACACAGCAGCCTTTCTCCAAGACAAAGAATCATAGCTTTGGAAATGGAAGGGATAATGATGATGATGATGATGATGAAATCCAACCTCTTCATTTGTTTTAACAGATGAAGAAATTGAGGCCCAGAGAGGTTAAGTGACTTGTTCAAGGTGACACAGGTGATAAGCAGTAAAGCCAGGATTCAAAGGTCCTTAGATTCTCTTCCATTCTACTAGTCAACTCGTTAGTCTTTTAGTCAACTCTTTAAGCATTTATTAAGCACCTACTTTGTACTAGGTACTGTGCTAAGGCCTAGGAATATAAAACAAACAGATGTATGTAGCTATTTATATTGTTCTTGTTTGGTCTCAATACAGGGCTTCTTTCACAATCAATCAGTCAGGCAGCTAGGTGGTGCAGTGGATAGAGCAGGAATCAGGAGGACCTGAGTTCAAATCTCACCTCAGACACTTGACACTGACTAGCTGTGTGATCTTGAGCAAGTCACTTAACCCCAACTGCCTCATCCTGGGTCATCTCCAGTCATACTGAGAAATATCTGGTCACTGGATTCAGATGGCTCTGAAGGAGAAGTGAGGCTGGTGACCTGCACAGCCCTCACTCAAAACAAAGTCAAGTGCAAAGTCATGTCATTATTTCTCTGATGGCATGGTCTTCTTCAGCAATGAAGAACAATTGGTAAGCATTTATTAAATGGCTTCTGTGTACCAGGCACTATGCTAAGCACTAAAGATGTAGAGAAAGACAAAAGACAGTTCCCATCTTTTAGGAATTACAGTCATCTATCTACCTATGTACAAGCATAATATAGACAGGATAAATTGGAGATAATCACAAAGGAAAGGCACTAGCATTAAGGGGGATGTGGAGAGGAATTGAGTTGTTGATGGCACCTATGTTGCAAGCCTAGATGACCAAGACATAGCACCCTCTACATTAATAAGGAAGTCAGGAATAGGAGAGGGTGGTTTGGGTTGAAAGATAATGAGTTAGGTTTTGGACATGTTGAATTTAGGATGTCTACGAGCATTCATGGGTGCTCAAGATATCCAAGAGATAGAAAGATATGAACCTGGAGAGAAGTTAGACTAGAGAAATGGGTGTGAAAATCATAGTATAGAGATGAAGCAGTAGTGTCCTTACTAAATGTCCATTAGGCAGTTAATTGAAATCAAAGGAGCTGATGAAAACCAGTAAAATGATATAGAAGAAGAGAATATAAGACCAACCCCTTGGGGGACCCACGCTATTTGCCTGTGTGACCTGGATAAAGATCTAGCAAAGGAGGCTGAGAAGGAGCAGTCAAACAGATAGGAGGAGGACTCAGTGTTGTGAAAATCCAGAGAGAAGAGTATCAAGGAAAAGAAAGTGATCAGTATTGTTATTCTGGAGGAATATTAGGTCCTTAGAGATAATCCGTTTTAGGGGTTCTCAATCTTGAATTTCTTTTTTAAAAAAATTATTTCCATGTAACTGGGAAAAATAAAATACTAAATAAAAATTTTTAAAAAGCGATGAGCAGGCGGATTCCAGAAAAAAGCAAGAAAGAGTTACATGAATTGAGGCTAAGCGAAGTGAGCAGAACCAGAAGAACATTGCACACAGTAACAGCAACATGGTACAATGACCAGCTATGATAGCTTTAGCTCTTCTCAGTGATACAATGACCCAAGACAATTCCAAAAGATTCGTGATGGAAAATTCTATCCATATCCAGAGAAAGAACTATGGAGTCTGAATGCAGATCGAAGCATATTATTTTCACTTTGATTTTTGCTTTTTTCTTTCTCATGGTTTTCCCCTTGTGTTCTGATGGTTCTTTCACAACATGACTAATGTGGAAATACGTTTAACATGATTGTACATCTATTACTTACATCACATTGCTTTCCCTCGTAGGGAGGGGAGAAGAGGAGGAGGGAGAAAAATTTGGAACTCAAAATTACACAAATATTAATGTGGAAAACTATCTTTACATGTAATTGGAAAAAATAAAATATTATTAAGCACAAAATTCCAGAACTATATTTTAATATAATTGATAGGATACAATTAATACAATATAATTTTATTAATAAAATTAATATATTATAATTAATTTAATATATAATATATTCTAATTAATATAATTTTAAATATAATAGCCTAGGTATTTTATTTTATGAACAAACAATATTATTCAGAGAAGGAGTCTGACATGGGCTTCACAAGGCTGTCAAAGGGAAAGTTTATAGTTATGGAATAGGTATAGTCAAAGAATCCCAGAAGCTCAGAGTTAGAAGAAACCAATAGTCTTAACAAGTGATCATCCAGATTCTTCCTGAAGACGTTCAGTGAAGGGGAACTTACTACCTTCTGGGACAGCTTCAGTCTACTTTGGCTTAGTTATAATTGTTAAGAAACCTTTGCCCTCCCCCATCCCCCTGGCCTTTACATCGAGATACACATCATCCCTAGAAAAATGTATTCAAAAGTTTGGATTTTGTTTCAGAGAGCTTGGGATCATTGAAAGTAGCACTATCCAATTTCTCAGTTTCTTTCTTTCTCTTACTGACAATAACAGCTATTTGTAAAGTATTTTATGCATATTATCTCCTGATTTCATGACATTGTATGAAGACTCAGGTACTACATTTCCCATTATCCTCATTTGACAGATGAGGATGCTTTGAAGCTTGAGAGGTTAAGTGATTTACTTGTCTATCATCATGTATGGGAGATTTGGATTGGTCGGTGAGAGCTCGTTCTTTATGAGGATGCACAATATTTCCTTCCTGAAGCAGCCCTCTATGAGGATTTGGTCATGAGCAGGCATTGTTTCTAGACTGCTCACCACAAGAAGAAAAGTCTTTTGCTTGCTGTTGAGTTGGATCTGGGTATGTTTTTTCAAAAGGCATTAACCTTCCAAGACATTGTCTCTTGCTTGCCTGGTTGCCTCTGAATTAGAGTAAGCCTCTTGGTGGGTTAGAGTGGCCTTGGACTTTTCTCTCCCCATTTAGGAGAGTGACCAGCGGCCTGATGTTTCTTCAGTCTCTGTGAAGTATTTTTCTCTCTGTCCTTAGATGAAAGAGTATGATCAGATGCGTCTTTAATATAGTATTTAGAGTGAGCCTTTGGAGCTCTTAAATTCTCTGAGGAGCACTAGGTAGCAGTCTACCAATCTACCAGTCAGTCAGTGGGTATTGAGCCAAAGCTAAGAATCACAACTCCTTTTCCTTCTTGCCTTTAAAATGGACATTTTTCATGCTTGTAACATACTCCCTCCCTTACCCCAATAAACTAGACTTCCTCTTCTAAAAATTTCCAAACACCAACTCCTATGTTTGTCATTTTAATCAAAGCCTTTTAGAAAACTATAGCCTGAAGGCCAAATCTGGGGTACTGACATTTTTTTTTTACAGTCATCTAGCTGTGTAAAATGGTTTTTACATTTTAAATGGAGTTTTACTGTATTTAAAAATATAAAATGTAAGAAATGCAAAAAAAAAATTCTTAACTAGTGGATCATATAAAAACAGGCAATGAGTCAGACTTGGCCCTCAGGCCATAGTTTGTCTATTCCTGCACTACTACTATCTACTATGATTACTCATATCACAAAGCACCCTGGCAACATGATATCATGATGTAATGGAATGTTAGGATTCACATTCCCTATCCCCACATCTGTATTTGCCTGTCCTCAAATGGACTTTAATTGGGTCAAATTTTCAACCTTGTATTGTAGAGGAAGGCTTATGTCTAGAGGAGGAGATTATACTCTTCAGGCCCAACATATGTTATCATCCAGTCATTCACTTGTGTCCACCTGTCCATGGGGTTTTCATGGCAAAGGTGTTGCAGTGGTTTGCTATTTCCTTTTCCACTTGATCTTTTTGTCCGGCAATCAGAGGTTAAGTGACTTGCCCAGGGGCACACAGCTAAGTGTCTGAGGTTGGATTTGAACTCAGGTTTTCAGACTCTACTCCCAGCACTCAATCCTAGCTGCCCTCATTGTACAGTACCTGGCACATAATAGGTGTTTAATGAATGCTTTTTGACTAATTGATAGACAATGATAATCATCACTAGGCTTGGAGTTTACGGTAGTCCTACCTTGAGATTCTGACTCAATCACCATTGGTCCTTAAAGCAAAATACTTGATTTTTTCTGCACACCTCCGTTTAGTCATCTGTAAACCAGAGCTAATCCAACTAGCTCACATCAACATAGTCCTTTTACAAAGAATGTACAAACTATTTTTCCTTACACTTTAGTGAGGAAGGTTCATTTCATTTCAGAAATGAGGAACTAGCTTTGGAGTTTCAGAGAGATTCTACCCAAGTTTACTGACAGAACTAAAAATTAGGACTACTAGCTACCTGACACCATAGATTTGAGACAAAGCATAGAAAGTCCCAACATTTGACCTAGAATTAGAGACTTTTAGAACTGAAAGGGACCTTGGAGGGCTTCTTGTACAACTACCTCATTTTAAAAATAAGGAAACTGAGGCTGTAAGAGGTAGCATGACTTGCACAAAGTAGTAAGTGAAAGAGTTAAGATTTGAACTCAGATCTTGCGCAAGCCCAATGCTCTACCTACAATGCCACATTCCCCTTTTTCCTCCTCTTTCACTGGTTGTCACCACTTTTACCTTCAGTTCAAAGAGGAACCCATCCATGTCATTACTATTTCTTAGTGCTCAGCTATAGATTCTGTTATCATGGCATTGGAAAGCAGTGGAAGGTAGAAGGATACACCAAAGAATGTACTTAGCAACGTGGCCCCTTTAATCTAACTCAAGTTGGGAACAAGACTTTTTAAGTTCAAGAATAGACTTGAAACTAAGGAGGACTCAGGCCTCACCTGGTAGGGCTGGGCAATCCAGGAAGATTTTATTCAGTTGCATTAGCTCATGTGATTTCATAATCAGGATATTTGACTTTGAGTTTTAAAGTTGACACAGAGTGCTGGGAACGTCAAAAATTCTGGAGTTGTCCATTCATATGAATCTTCTTGTCCTGGCTCTTGTGGGAGGTCTTATCTGCTTCTACATTTCTCCCGATGTTTTGTTATTGATATTGGAATGTTTCTTGACCACACCCAGTCTCCTTGCTTGGTGTATTTCAATCAGCATGCAATTGAAATAGCCATCGGATTCAGTGTTCACCTCGGCAATCTTAGTGAGCCATTACATTAGTGAGCATCTTAGTGAGCAATTACTATGTTTTCTCAGTTGGTCAGCAGTATGCTTTCTACTGAACCACGTTGCTTCCTGGAATGTTACACTGTTGCCCCTGCCTACCTCATAAGACTTTTGTAAACTTCTGATGAGATCATAATGACTGAGATCCTGCTTGGATTAACAAGTGTTGTGCGCATAGCGGTCTGTTTTTTCCATTGACCATCATTGGTCTCACTCCCCTGGCTATCATGTTTCTGGGGGAGGACTCCATGCCCACTAACTCTAGTTCCCTTGCATCATACACTCCACCTGCCTCCCCTTTCCATCTTATACCAAGCACCTTTAGTGTGGTACATAAAGAGTTACTGTCCACTGTGACCTGGGAACAAAGACCAGACCCTCTCAAGGATTTCTCAACCTACTTCTGTATCCCTGATTCAGGAGCCTACTTATCTAGTCTGTCCTTGGAAGTTTCCACATGAAAAAAACAAACACACCTTATTCCAGTCCACTTAAGAGTATAAAATTCCATGGTAAATACACCATGGTGTAGGTAAGTGTATTCTACTAGTTTGTCAGGTCAACAAGCATTTATTAAGAGCTTCCAATGTACCAAGCATTGTGCCAGATAAGCCCTAGGGATATAAATAACAAAAATCATTAATTGATTATAATTTTTTCAATGAAAATAACTAAATGATTAATGACCGCATGAAGGGAAATTGCAAAAAGGACAGTGGATTATGCATAAGATAATGGACAATAAAGATACTGTATATCAAAATGTGAGTATTTTAATACTCAGAGCCAAGACTATAGTTCTAAATTCCTGTAGCAATAAGAGGGAGGAAATTAACCAACTAGTTGAGTCTGTAATTAAATAACCTAGAAAAAGAAGAGTCATATATGAATGTAAAAGAGAAGGGGATTTTTATTATATTCTAAAAATCCAACTCCCTTTATTCCAACTCTACCCTCACCCAAAAAAAATCTGATCTTAATTAGGTTTCTTAGATTTTCTTTGTGATGCTAACATGTGACACTGCAATTATTTTTTTTTATTTGTGTAGTGGCTATGCCTAGGCATACACAGCCAAGTCCCCTCCTTCTTTCTTCTTGACAAAGTAGTCATTCTGTAGAAAATCGGGAAATTTTCATTTTCAAGGGTGAAGTAAAGATGCCCATCACCACTATTGTTGTTCAATATTGTACCAGAAAAGCAAACTGTAGCAATTAGAGAAGAAAAAGAAATGGAAGGAACTAGAACAGGAAATGAGAACATGAAACTATCACTGTTTGCAGATGGTAAGAGGGCATAGTTGGAGAATTCTAGAGAATCAACTCAAAAGTCAGCTGAAATAATTAATAAACTTAGCAGAGTGGCAGGATAGAAAATAAACCCACATAAATCCTCAGCATTTCTACATATTAACCAGCAAAATCCAGCAGCAAGAGATACAAAGAAAAATTCCATTCGAAATAACTCTAGACAATATAAAATATTTGGCAATCTACCTGATGAGAGAAACCCGGCAACTATATGAACACAATTATAAAACACTTCACACAAGTAAAGTCGGATCTGAATAACTGGAAAAATATTAATTGCTCATAGATAAACTGAGCCAATACAATAAAAATGACAATTCTGCCTAAATTAATTTACTTATTCTGTGCCATACAAATCAAACTATCAAAATTTATTTTATGGTGAAAGAAAAGATAATTGAAAAAATTCATCGGAAAAAACAAAAAGTCAAGAATATCAAGGAAATTAATGGGAAAAAATGTGAAGCAAGGTGGCCTAGTTGCATCAGATCTCAAACTGTATTATAAAGCAATAACCATTAAAATAATCTTATATTGGCTAAAAAGTAGAGTGGTAATCAGTGAAATAGGTGTACAATGCATGGTAGGCAATGACTTTAGTAATCTTGTTTTTATAAAGACAAAGATCCAGACTTTGGGGACAAAAATTCACTATTTGACAAAAACCACTGGTAGAACTGGAAAGTAGTTTGGCAGAAACTAAGTATAGTTTCATATGGTTTACCAAGATAAGGTCGAAATGGGTACGTGCTTTAGACATAAAGGGTGATATTGTAAGTAAATTAGGGGAACATGGAATGCTTTGCCTGCCAAATCTGTGGAAAAGGGAAGAAATTATGATCAAACAAGATATAGAGAGCATTATGAGATATAAAATAAATAATTTTGATTACATTAAATTAAAAAGGTTTTACACAAACAAAACCAATGCAGCCAAGATTAGAAGGAAAGCAGAAAACTGGGGGGAAATTTTTATAGAAAGCTTCTTTGATAAAGGCCTAATTTCTCAAATATATAGAGATCCAAGTCAAATTTATAAGGATACAAGTCATTCCCCAATTGATAAATGGTCAAAGGATACGACCTGGCAGTTTTCAGTTGAAGAAATCAAAGCTATCTACAATCATGTTAAAAAAATGCTCCAAATCACTATTGATTGAAAAAATGTAAATTAAAACAACCCTGAAATGCAACCTTATATTTATAAGATTTTGACAGAAAAGGAAAATGACAAATGTTGGAGGGAATCTGGGAAAATTGGGACACTAATGCACTGTTGGTGGAGTTGTGAACTTATCTAACCATTCTGGAGAGGAATTTGGAGCCATGCTTAAAGGCTATCAAAGTGTGCTTATCCTCCACCATCCCCAGTGGTATTTTATTTTTTCTAATTTCACATAAGATAGCTTAGAGCATTCACTTTTATAAGATTTTGAGTTCCATTTTTTTCTCTCTTCTTTCTTCCTTTTTCCCCTCCCCAAGATGGCATACAATCTGATGTAGGTTATAATGTACAATCACATTAAACATATTTCCACATCAGTCATGTTGTGAAAGAAATAGAACAAAAGGGAAAAGCCACAAGAAAGAAAAAACAACAAAAGAAAAAAATGTGCTTTGATCTGCATTTAGATTCCATAATTTTTTTCTGGATGTGGATAGTATTTTCCATTATGAGTCTTTTGAAACTGTCTTAAATCACTGTATTGCTGAGAAGAGCTAAGTCTATCAAGTTGATCATCACACAAAGTTGCTGTTACTGTATACAATTTTCTCCTGGTTCTGCTCACTTCACTCAACACCAGTTCATGTAAGTCCAGGTTTTTCTGAAATCATCCTGCTCATCATTTCTTATAGCATAATAGTATTCCATTACATTCATATACCATAATTTGTCTAGCCATTCCCCAAATGATGGGCATCCCTTCCAATTCCAGTTCTTTGCCACTACAAAAAGAGATGCTATAAATATTTTTGCATGTGTCCTTTTCAGTTTTTTTTTAAAAAAATCTCTTTGGGCTACATACCTAGTAGTGCTATTGCTGGGTCAAAAAAGTCTGTATTCCAAAGAGATCATAAAAAAATGGAAAAGGACCCACATGGACAAAAATATTTATGGCATCTCTTTTTGGGGTGACAAAGAATTGGAAATTGAGGGGATGCCCATCAATTGGGGAATGACCAAACAAGTTGTAGTATCTGATTGTGATGGAATACTATGGTTCTATAAGAAATGATGAGTAGTATGTTTTAAGAATTACATGATATGCTTCAAAGTGAAGTGAGAAGAACTAGAACATTGTACATAGTAACAGAAAAATTGTACAGTGATCAACTGAATGACTTAGATATTTTCAGTAGTACCAAGATCCAGTACCATTCTGGAGAACTTAGGATGAAAAATGCTATCCACCTTCAGAGAAAGAACTAATTGAGTGTGAATGCAGATCAAAGCATACTATTTTTTACTTTTCTTATGGGCTTTTTTTGTTCCATTTTCTTTCACAACATGACTAATGTGGGAACATGTTTTGCATGGATGCACCTGTATAACCCATATAAAATAGCTTGCTTTCTCAATGAGGGAGGAAGGGAAGGAAAAAGGGAGATAACTTGGAAATAAAAAAAATTTAAAAACGTGCTAAAAATTATTTATACATATATAAGAAAAATCAAATATTTAAAATATAAATATTTGGAGGTAGAAAAATAATTAAAAAGTTTTTGCACAAGCAAAAACAATGTAGCTAAAATTAGAAGAGAAGGAAATTAGATAAAATATCTTGGCAGCAAATTTCTCTGATAAAGATCTCTTTTCTCAGATACATAGGGAAATGAGTCAAATTTATAAGAATAAGGATCATTCTCCAATTGATAAATAATCAAAGGATAAAGCAGTTTTCTATCAATGGTCATATGAAAAAATGCTCTAAATCTGTAATAATTAGAATAATGAAAACTGAGATACCACCACTTCACATTCAACAAATTGACGAAGTTGACAAAAAGGAAAGAGAGAGAAATGCTAGAGAGGCTGTGGAAAAACTGATACTTCAATGCACTGTGAGTGGAGCTGTGAACAGGTCTAACCATTTAAGAAAGCAGTTTGGAATTGTGCCCTAAAAGCTATTAAACTATATATACACTTTGACCCAGTGATATTGCTACTAGATCAAAGAAAGAAGAAAAGAGCTGTATGTAGAAAAATACTTCTAGAAGCTCTTTTTATGGTGGCAAAGAATTGGAAACTGCGGGGATGCCCATCAACTGGAAAATAAATGAGCAAATTATGGCTTGTAAAGGTGTTAGTACTATTTTAAAAATTCACTAAATTCATTTTTAAAATTATAAAATATTTCTTTTAAAGCATCACATTCCACATAGTGCTCTGAATCGATGTCAGGGATACATGGATTATTGATATTCTCTCTCTTCTGTCCCACTACCCCCAAAATTACAGTGACCAAAAAGCAAGTTGTTATCAATAGTAACTAGAGGGATTTTTTTACACCAGCAATATGAACAGAAACAAAATCTATTCTTTATGCTGCTGTTTCAATATTTCAATTGTTCAATTCAATTTACATTCTTCCTTTTCTTATGCTCCTCCCCTATCCCCTCACCCCTACCCCCACCATAGCCATTTATAAGGAACTAAGATAATGTTTCTGTTGAAGAGCAAAGATTTCACTATACTTCCAGTGTAGAACATCTATTTCAACCAAGAAGTGTTGGCCTCTTAAAACAGAAGCAGAGAAAATAAATGACTCAGGAATCCTTCTGTTTTTCACTAGTCTTGGAAAAACTTTTCAGAACACTGATTTACACTGTAAAAAAGAAAAAAACTATATCTTGCATTATTAGCATCCTTCAACTTCTGTATAGTGCTTCACATTATTTTACAGTAAATACTGTGCATTCTTTATCTGGGCCTGTGTTTCTGTATTGATAATAATCAGACCCTTAGGTCCTTCCAAAGGTTCATCAATTTTGTTTGAAGCTCTGGGTTCATGATGTATTTGTTTGATTCACTGACTGCCTTTGTCAATAATAGATCAGGCCTAATCTTTGGGAGTGATTATTATTTGTGTTGTAGAAATGAGTCTTCCAAGAACACCATATGAGCCATGGGCCCCCTGCATAGGAATAATCATATTCAGAACCACTTAAAAACTCATAGTATTCAGCCAGTGGGTCTTAAACTGTCTGCCATTTGGATGGACTTCATGTATCTATAAATCACATCAGCACTAAAACCAACTGTGCCATTGTAACAGTTCCGAGTTTTCTTTTTCTGGAAGATGTCTTTCAGTGGTGGTAGTAGAGGAAGAGGAAGATTGCTACCATCCCTGCCACAAAATCCAGGAAAAGGTGATGAAAATCCTATACAAGGGCTCATGTCATCATAATTTCTTCTAGATGGGAGCATAGGATGGCCCACTACCACCTAGGGGCATTCTATCAAAGCCTTCTCTTCCCAGTGTGGGAAATTCTACAGGGAATCCTTATAGATCATTGTGAAATTAGCATGGTAAGAGATTCACAGTAGAAATTGGGATTTCAGGGTTGTGCATGCCTTTGAGCACAGAATCCAATATAATCTTTATGTATTCCGCAACCCTATCAGGCTTTCCACCAATAAGAATAACTTTATCAGTGTGGAATGAGGACAACACTCCTGGAAATGCTGGATTGCTATCTAAGTGTTCTATGGAAATTCTTTGATTTTAGTACTGTTGACCCCAATAATTCCTCTTGCCAGACTCTGGAGAATAAATAGACTCAACTTGCCATCATTGTTGCTTACTTTATAATTCTGGTAATTTAAGCATTCCACAGCATCATCAGATTCCAGCAAAAGCCAGCTAGTGGCACTGGATAATGGCAACTACAGGTTAAGGTAAGTATGGTTTCAGAATTTCTTCAGTTGCTTTAGTATTTGCACTGGTAAGTAATACTGGCTTTTGTGTGGGCCTGAAACAATGACATTGTAGTCTGTACAAATGACTTTAATATTTTTGCCTCTTTCTTCAATCGCTGCTCCAGGATTCTTGCTTTGAAGAAAATTCAATTCAATCAGTAATTTGAGATCTTTCAAAGGTCTGTGTCTGTCACAAGGTACTTAACAAATTCACCACTGGTTTTGATATTGGGGAAGGTTTCTTTTGACTGCTCAGTCTCCATTATCTCAGATTTAAATGGGTAGACAATCTTTAGGTTCAAGAGTGAGCAAAACACTGACAGACAGAGGTCAATGCCATAGAAAAATACAGAAAATAATAGTGTTTGTAATCGTGAAACAAGACTATTATGCCCTAAGAAATGATGAAGGAGATCATTTCAGAAAAACTTGGAAAGACATGGATGAACTGATACATAGTAAGGCAAGCAGAATCAGGAGAAAAAATTGATACAGTAACAATAATGTTGCAAAGAGAATCAGCTTCCAAAGACTTGGAAACTCTGAGCAACACAGTAACCCAACACAATTCTTGAAGACTCTTGAAGAAACATGCTACTCACCTTCAGATACAGAGTTGTTATTGAATATTTTCTTTTCTCTCCTTTCTTTGTCTCTGCCTCTCTCTTTTTCCTTCTCCTCTTTCTCTTTCTGTCTCTCTCTTTGAACAGGATTAACAAGAGAATTTATATACATATATGTATGTATATATATATAGATACACATATACCCACATTTATATATATGTATGTATACATGTATGTAATGGATTTTGTTCTTGTCTTTCAATGAGAGGGGGAAGAGTGAGGGAGAGAATTCAAAACTGAAAATAAAATTGAATTTTAAAAAAGCTAATAAAAATAAAATAATGCTTTTATACATTATAGTATATATATATGTATATATATATACTATACACACACAATATTTATATAACTTATACAAGTCAGAGAGAGGAATCAGAGAGAGAAAGCAGGTTTTAGGTAGGAATGGACTCAGTTTCCTGTAAAGAGGCCTCTGAATCCATGTAGCAGGCACTTTGAGGAACTTCATTATTGAGGAACCAGGGCCAGAAGGAGACACGCACCAATGGGGGTGGAGCAAGACTGAAAACACTCTAAGACCTGGAGGGAGACTAGTGTATATCTGTACATCTACATGGAAGAGTTCAATCAGACAGAAATATCTCCCTGTAAGACGGCAGGAGAGAGAGACAGAAACTTCCAGGCTTATTTAATTCCTAGAGGGAAAGCCACTAACTCCCCTGCCTTCCCATTGACTATTTCTCCCACTTTCTGATCAGATTCTCCTATTTCTCCAATTGTCTATCATCAATGTGCTGAACATTAACCAGACAACAAGGATTAGTGGATGCTAGTTTTCTATATATAAAAGACGAATGAACAATAGCGATGAATCTCCTGACAACAGAGAACAGAGTTTGTGGAAATCCAGAGCCAGTCCTAAGCTGAGTCACAACAGAAAGCTAGCCCTTTTAGGTCCCTTCTCATGAGGAAGAGATAAGGAAAACTC
Organism: Bettongia penicillata ogilbyi; assembly: GCA_023548195.1. NCBI lineage: Eukaryota > Metazoa > Chordata > Mammalia > Diprotodontia > Potoroidae > Bettongia > Bettongia penicillata. The sequence continues at coordinate 1,316,423 of JAJHZJ010000391.1, forward strand.
CAGAATGGTGGGACACTTAATGGTGATTATTCCTGTTCCCACCACATGTGGAAGGAACTGAAGGAGAATACTCACCAATTTTCACTCTCATTTTTCAAAGGATCAAGGGACCTTAGAGTCAGAATCCAAGTTCTATTATTTCTTAGGCTTGTGATACCAGACAAGTATCTTGATCCCCTGGGCCTCAGTTTCCTTATCTGTGAAATGAGGGGTCCAAATAGACTGGATAATCTCTGAGGTCTCTTCTAATTCTAAAAATCCCTCAATCCCCATATTTGGTGCATATTTTCCTAGGAATCAGTCCTTTTTGACAAAATGTAAGATTTAGTTATTTCCAGCAGGTGGCACACACAGATCCAATGAGTTCTTACTCAAATTAAGACCAACTTTTAAAGCCTTGAAAGTATGAAGTGCTAGGAATACTGTCTACTAAAATGGTGTCAAACTCAAATACAAATACAGTTAGATACTTAGCTGTACATAAGTATTCCTATGAGCTGCATTGATTTAGAAAAACTACATATTAACATTATCTATGTTCTATTATATTTTTACTTATTTTGTTAAGAATTTCCCAATTATATTTTAATCTGTTCTAGTATCTGAGAGTGTTGAAGGTTGCAAAGTGAGAGCTAGTCTTGTGTTTGACATCTCTGATCTACTATAATTCTGAGTTCCTGGCTTTGTAACACACGGTCAAACCCAGGAGTCCTTGGCTCCAAGACAAGGCTCCTAATGCAGGAGGAGACACTTGCTAGAGTTAAGTTTCTTAAAGTGCAAGATGAACCAATGGATATGAACTAGCATCATAAAACACAGGAACTGGAGAGATCCTTGATGGGATTTCTTTGTATTTCAGATAAAGGAAATGATTCCCAGAAAGATGAAAAACTTGCCCAAGGTCACACTAGGTAGTAGAAGAACTAGGACTTATCCTCTGACTTTAAATTTTTCCTACATATCAATTCTTACCATTTCAACAGCAAATCAAAATTCAGTATTCACTCTTGAAAAACATTGAGTCAAGGCAGCTAGATGGCACAGTGGACAGAGCACTGACCCTGGAGCCAGCAGGATCTGAGTTCCAAACTCAGCCTCAGACATTTGACATCATAAATGTCGGTAAGCTGGTGTAACCCTGGGAAAGTCACATAACCCTGATTGCCTCACCTCCTTTGCCTCCCCAAAAGAAAGAAAAAAAAACATTGAGTTGCTGGTCTCTGGGAAAGATTCCAAGTTTAGAACCAACACATGGAGGAGACTTATAATCTAATAATTATTAGCTATAATAATTATAATAGCTATAATAATAGCTGATCCGTATGTTGCTTTTCATAAGATATTTTTACATACAAGTATGTATGTATGAAAATTCTTAGAACAGCTTTAATATGTTAAAGCTTAATAATAACTAGCATTCTACAGCACTTTAAGATTTACAAAGTATGGTACAAATATTAGCTCATTTTATCCTCATAGCAACTCTGAGAAGTAGGTACTATTATTATCCTAATTTTACAAATGGGGAACCTGAGGCAAATAGCAGTTAAATAATTTGCCCAAAGTCACATAGCTAATAAGGCTCTGAGGGTGGATTTGAGCTCAGGTCTTCTTGACCATAGGTCAGCTGTCTATTTATTATACCTCCCAGTTACCTTATTACCTATAAAATATATGTATATATGTTATGTGTGAATTCACATTTTAAATTGATCCTTGCAACTTTGTAAATTATGCAGGTGTCATGACTTCCAGTCTTTTTGTGGCTTTTTTTTTTTTTGGTGGGAGGGAGGAGAGCAATGGAGAACAGATTTGTGATTTCATAAGTGAAGGGAACTCTCCAAGAGGAAATGGCTTCAAATAAAAAACTTCTTTATTTGCTCTGCAAATTATTAGTTTTAGAATTGCCTGGAGGTGCTGAGAGTTCCTCCTTGGATCACTGCCTTGTCATGGTGGAGGGACCTGTGTACCCCAATGAAACTATGAGCTATGCCATTTAGGATTACCCAAGATAGATAGGTCACAGACAGATCACAAAAGTGATCTGTTGGAGAAGGAAATGGCAAACCACTCCAGTGTCTTTGCCAAGAAAACCTCATGGACAATGCTAAAATGATAAAAGAGATGAAATCAAAGGATAAGCCCCTTAGGTTGGAAGGTGTCCAATAGTCTACTGGGGAAGAGCAGAGGACAATGACAAGTAGCTCCAGTACTAATGAAGCAATTGGACCAAAGCCAAAGGGAAACTCCCTTGTGGATGTATCTGGTGATAAAAGGAAAGTCTGATGCTGTAAAGATCCATCTGCATGGGAACATAAGGTCTATGAACCAAGGTAAGCTGAATGTGGTCAAACTGGTGATGGAAAGATTAAACAGAGACATCTTGGGTGTCAGTGAACTTTAACTGAATGAGAATAGGTGAATTTAATTCATATGATCACTATATATACTCCTGTGGGCTAGAATCCCTTAGAAGAAATGAAGTAACCCTCAAAATCAATAAAAAGGTGAAAAAAAGTCATTTCAAAAATGACTGAATATTTGTTCAAATCCAAGGCAAACCATAACATCATTTGTATTATAAGACAAATATAAAGCAAATATAAGACAAAAAGGCCAAAATTGATCAGTTCTTTTAGAAGTAACACAAAAAAAGGTGTCACAGTCATCAGTGGGGATTGACATGCTAAAGTAGGAAATAAAAAATAATGGAATAATAGGCAAGTTTGACCTTATATTGCAAGATGAAACATGGCAGAGACTAATGGAGTTGTGTCAAGATAACTCATTGGTCATAATAAACACCCCTTTCAACAACCCAAAAAGCAACATGGTCATCACCAGAGAGTCAATATAGAAATCAGATTATATACTTTACAGTTAAAAGTGGAGACACTCTATAGAGTCAGTTAAAAGAAGACCTGGAGATGACTGTGTCTTCTTATTACAAAATTCAGACTTATATTGAAGAAAGGATGGAAAGCCATCAGACCATATAGGCATGATCTAAGTAAAATCACTTATGAATATGAAGTAGAAGTGATCCATAGATTTATGGGATTAGATCTGGTAGATAGAGTACATCAGAAGAACTATGGGGAGAGGTTCACAATATTGTACAGGAGGCAGCAACAAAAAACATGTCAAAGAAAAAGAGAGCAAGAAATCAAAATGTCTGACTGGCTTTCCAAATAGCGAAGGAAAGAAGGAAAGGGAAAGACACATTCAACTGAATGCAGAATTCCAGACTAACAAGGAGAGGAGAGCATTTTCTTAAATGAACGATTTAAGACATAGAAGAAAACAATAGAATAGGAAAGATGAGAAATCTCTTCAAAGAATTAAAGATATAAAGGGAATATTTCATGCAAAAATAGGCATGATTAAAGACAAAAATGTTAGGGATTTAACAGAAGCAGAACAGAGTATTAAGAAGTGGCAAGAATATATAAAAGAACTCTACAAGAAAAATCTTTATATTACTGACAACTACGATGGTATGGTTACTGATCTAAGATAGAAATCCAGGAAAATGAAGTCAAGCGGTCCTTAGGAAGTATTGCTAACAATAAGGCAAGTGGAGGTGATAGAATTCCAATTGAGACATTTAAATCCCTAAAAGATGATGCTGTTGATTGGTCAGCAAACTTGGAAAACACAACAGTGGCCACTGTATTGCAAAAGATCAGTTTCCATTTCAATCCTAAAGAAGGGCAATGTCAAAGAATGTTCAAATTAATGAACAATTATATTCATTTCACACCCCACAATGTTATGCTTAGGAATCAGTAAGCCAGGTTTCAGCAATACATGAACCATGAACCAGCTGATTTCTGAAGAGGTGGAGGAACTGAAGACAAAATTGCTAACATTTTCTGAATTATGGAGAAAGCCAGGGAGTTCCAGAAAAATACATACTTCTGCTTCCTTAATTACAATAAAGTCTTTGACTAAGGTGAATCACAACAAAATGTGGCAAGTCCTCAGAGACATCATCTTACTTGCCTCCTAAGGAACTTCTATGTTGGCCAAGAAGCAAATGGTTAGAACCAAACATGGAACAATTGATTGGTTTAAGATTGGAAAAGGAGTATGACAAGGCTATATTTTGTCATGTTATCTATTTAACTCATATGCAGAGTAGAACCAAGTGAAATGCCGTGGTGAGATGAAGCAAAAGTCAGAATAGGAGTGGCTGAGAGAAATACTAGTAATCTCAGATATGCAGACAATACTACTCTGATGGCAGAAAATGAAGAAAAATTAAGACGCCTCTTAATGAGGGTGAAAAAAGAGAGTGTAAAAGTTGTTTTAAATTTTAGACAACTACTAAAACAAATACATAATAAGAAAAGAAAAAGAAACATTATAAACTTAAATATGAAAGAAAAAAGAAAAATTTCATGCACAGAAGAACATAGGAGAGGATTCAGAATATATAGCAATAACTTATCATTTCAAGAAAGCCTATATATTAAATTCTGCTCATTATGTTGAAAACTGTCCATCTTTTCTATGCTTCCTTGTAGGTTTTCTTTCGTTCTTTGCTATATACTTTTTACTTTATTCTTTTCCCTCCATCCTAATCCCTACTCGTTCCAATGCTACAATTGAGTATGGATATATTTATATATAGGTACTGATACATACATACACATATACGCATACATACATATATAAACATATACTTTCCCTAAGAGATTCTACTCCTGATCTTATTTTTATATTTGTGCATATCTCTTTTTTCCTATCTCTCCTAACTCCTCTACTTTACTTCTACCTGCTGCCTTACCCTCCTATTACTTAACCTTCCCCCACTCCAGTAATCCCACCCTTTACACTCCCATCTCCCTAAATCTAAACACCCTTTTATATTCCCCTTTTAACCTATTGCCTCACCCTCTCCTCTAAAGATCCCTCCTTTTTCATCTCCCTTCTCCTTAACCCCTTAGAGTTTTATTTCTTTCTAAATTTAGAAGACTTTTATACTCTTCTGGATGAACGTGTATTTTCCCCTCTTAAACTCATGCCTGATGAAAGTAGGTTTCCAGAACCTACTTTCCTACAGTCCTCCTCCTTCATCTAATTCCTATGTATCCATTCTTCCTCTTGTACCTCATTTTTATAAAATAATTACTCCTTTTTTCTTTTTAAATTTAAGTTTTCAACATTCATTTCCACAAAATTTTGGGTTCCAAATTCTCTCCCCATTTCTCCCCTCCCCCCACCCCAAAACACCAAACATTCTAATTACTCCTATCACCAATCTGCCCTCCCTTCTAACATCCCTCCCTTCCCTTATCCCCATCTTCTCTTTTGTCCTGTAGGGCCAGATAACTTTCTATACCCCATTACCTGTATTTCTTATTTTCTAGTTGCAAGAACAATACTCAACAGTTGTTTCTAAAACTTTGAGTTCCAATTTCTCTTCATCCCTCGCTCCCCACCCATTCCCTTTGGGAAGGCAAGCCATTCAATATAGGTCATATCTGTGAATTTTTGCAAATGACTTCTGTAATAGTCATGTTGTGTAAGACTAACTATATTTCCCTCCATCCTGTCCTGCGCCCCATTTCGTCTATTCTCTCTTTTGATCCTATCCCTCCCCAGGAGTGTTGACTTCTAATTGCTCCCTCCTCCCATTGCTCTCCCTTCCATCATCCCCCTCATCCTGCTTATCCCTTTCTCCCTCACTGTATTGTGAGATAGGTTTTCATACCAAAATGAGTGTGCATTTTATTCCTTCCTTTAGTCGAATGTGATGAGAGTAAACTTCATGTTTTGGCACTTTGTCCCTCCACTGAAAAGTCATTTACCTGCCTCGTTTATGAGAGATAATTTGCCCCATTCCATTTTTCCCTTTCTCCTCCCAATATATTTCTCTCTCACCACTTAATTTCATTTTTTAAAGATATGATCCCATCCTATTCTATTCATCCTGTGCTCTCTGTCTCTCTCCCTATGTGAGTGTGTGTATGTGTGTGTGAGTGTGAGTGTGTGTGTGTGTGTGTGTGTGTGTGTGTGTAATCCCACCAACTACCCAGATACTGAAAAAAGTTTTCAAGAGTTACAAATATTGTCTTTCCATGTAGGAATGTAAATACTTCAACTTTAGTAAGTCCCTTATGATTTCTCTTTTCTGTTTACCTTTTCATGCTTCTCTCGATTCTTGTGTTTGAAAGTCAAATTTTCTTTTCAGCTCTGGTCTTTTCATCAAGAATGCTTGAAAGTCCTCTGTTTCATTGAAAGACCAGTTTTTTCCCCTGAAGTATTATACTCAGTTTTGCTGGGTAGGTGATTCTTGGTTTCAGTCCTAGTTCCTTTGACATCTGGAATATCATATTCCACGCCCTTTGATCCCTTAATGTAGAGGCTGCTAGAACTTGTGTTATCCTGATTGTATTTCCACAATACTTGAATTGTTTCTTTCTAGCTGCTTGCAATATTTTCTCCTTGACCTGGGAACTCTGGAATTTGGCCACAATGTTTCTAGGAGTTTCTCTTTTTGGATTTCTTTTAGGAGGTGATTGGTGGATTCTTTCAATATTCATTTTGCCCCCTGGTTCTAAAATATCAGGGCAGTTCTCCTTGATAATTTCATGAAAATGATGTCTAGGCTCTTTGTTTGATCATGACTTTCAGGTAGTCCCATAATTTTTAAATTGTCTCTCCTGGATCTATTTTCCAGGTCAATTGTTTTTCCAAAGAGGTATTTCACATTCTCTTCTATTTTTTCATTCTTTTGGTTTTGTTTTGTGATTTCTTGGTTTCTCATAAAGTCATTAGCCTCTATCTGTTCCATTCTCATTTTTAAAGAACTATTTTCTTCAATGAGCTTTTGAACCTCCTTTTCCATTTGGCTGATTCTTCTTTTTAAAGCATTCTTCTCCTCATTGGCTTTTTGAACGCCTTTTGCCAATTAAGTTAGCCTATTTTTCAAGGTGTTATTTTCTTTAGCATTTTGGGGGGTCTCCTTTCCCAAGATGTTGACCTGCTTTTCATGCTTTTCTTGCATCTCTCTCATTTCTTTTCCCAGTTTTTCCTCCACCTCTCTTACTTGATTTTCAAAATCCTTCTTGAACTCTTCCATGGCCTGAGCCCACTGAATATTTATTTTGGATGTTTGGGATACAGAAGGCTTAATTTTTATGTCTTTCCCTGATGCTAAGCATTGTTCTTCCTCTTCTGAAAGGATGGGAGAAGATATCTGTTCACCAAGAAAGTAACCTTCTATAGTCTTAATTTTCCCTTTTTTGGACATTTTCCCAACCAGTTACTTGACTTTTGGGTCCTTTGTCAAGAGTAGGGTATACTCTGGGAATCTGTAAGATCTCAGTTCCTCCAAGGTGGCACAATCAAGGGTATACACTGATCTGGAAGCAGGGAGACATTTTTGTGTCCAGAATCTTAGCAGTTTTCTCTCCACAGCCACCTGGCCTCCAGTTCCACCAAGTCAGCGCTGGGGGCTAATTTTCAGATAAGCTGGATGGGCAGGGTCACCATTCAGTGTGAGACAAAGACCAGCTCCCCCAGGGCCTCTACACAAGGCTGAGATAATATTCAGCTCCTCAGTGCCCCCAGGGGTTTTTACGATCCAATAATGGATGTGGGCTGCTGTAGGGGCTGGCATGGGAACTACTGCTGCCTGCCATGGCCTCTGTGACCATTGCCTGAGCCCAGAGCTATGGGAAGGCCCTTTTCCCTTCCTGGCCAGCTGAAAAAACCCCATTACTGACCTTTGGTGCCTGTGGGTTGAGGGATCTGTGGACCTACTGCTGCTGTGACTGGAGATTCCACTCCTGAGGTGTCCTCCTCCCAGAATTGTGCTGCGCCTGGTGGCCAAGGCTGGGCTGAGCTAAACACTCTGCTCCGTGTCCAGTGCAACTGATGTTTCCCATGGGCCTTTCAGGTCACCCTGAGCTTGAAATCTCCTCCACTCTGTTGTTTTCCACTTCTGCTGCTCCAAAATTTGTTAAGAGTCCCTCTCTACAGGTATTTTATGGGCTGTGTGGGGAGACCTTGCATATGTGTGTCTTTCTACTCCTCCATCTTGGCTCCACCTAGATAATTACTCTTTTAGCTGTTGTTGAACAATTTTACTTTTTCAAGTCATATTATAGTCAGGTCTCCCCCAATCTTTCTTATAAACTACCTAATTAGTAGTACAATCTTAGACATAGGTTTTACATTTTCCATACAAAAAGTGTATACATTCTATCGTTAATTAGTCCCTTGTAATTGGTCATTGATATGTACCTTATATTTCTCTTGACTCTAGTATGTCAAATTTTCTATCGAGTTTGGGATTTTTGTGTTTTTAATAGAGTCCTGAAAGTCTGATAGTTCATGAAATGTGCATTACTTTTCATTCAGAATTATGCTTAGTTTTGCTGGCATGATATTTTTGGCTGGAGGATCAATTTTTTTGCTTTTTGATATATAGTATTCCAGGACCTGCAATCTTTTAGTGACTCCAATGCTAGATTTTGTATGATTCTAATTGTGGTACTATTATATGTAAAATTTTTTCTTGTTGCTCCTAATATTTTATCCTTGATCTGGGGGTTTCGGAATTTAACTATAATATTTCTGTAAGTTTTTCTTCTAGGATCTCTTTCAGGAGGTGATTGGAGGATTTTTTCCTATTTCTATTTTTCCCTTTTGTTCTAATCCTTCAGGACAATTTTCTTTAATTATTTCTTGTATTACTGTATCATGATTCTTTTTTGATCAGAACTTTCAGGTAGTCCAATTATTCTTACGTTTTTTTTCTTGATTTGTTTTTCTAGATCCTTTGTTTTTCTTATGAGATATGTCACATTCTCCTCTATTTTTTCATTCTTTATATTTTGGTTTTTTTTTATTTCTTCATCTCTTGTATTTCTTCTTGCCTAATTTTGATTTTCAAGGAGTCATCTTCTTTCTTAAGATTCTAGATCTCCTTTTTTAAATTAGTTGACTTTCTTGTCATAATCTTTTTGTTTTCCTTACATTATTCTTATTTTTATCTTTAATTTTTCCTCAATCTCATTTGATTTTTAAAGTCTTTTTAAAGTTCTTCAATGAGTTCTTTTTGGGCAGGTGACCCTTTGACGTTACTCTTTGGAGTAGAAGAGGGTTTTTTTGTTTCAGTATCCTCCTCTGAGGACAAACCCTGGTCTTCTCTATTCCCATAGTAGCTTCAATGGTTGGATTCTTTCTCCTTTGCGCATTTTTTTTGGAGATAAATTTAGTTTTTATAATCACATGTAGACCTAGGGTATGGGGGATGGTGTCTCTGACCTCTGATTCTCTTCAGTTCTCTTCTCTGTCCTTGAACTCAAACCGAGACCTCCAGCCTCTCAAAAGTGTCCGCAACCAGTGATGACCCTGCCCCACTGCTTCGGCACTCACTGGGCATGTGCTGGTTCCTTCTCACTCCAGCTGCTCTCCAAAGCACAGCTGAGTCTGTTCAACTCCCCACACTGTCCCTGGAGCAAAAGTCTCTGTGTCTGGGGCTGAGGCAGCCTCTCACCCGAGTTACCCCCAGGTAGCTTGCCACTTGTTTAAGCAGCTTGCTGCTCGTTGTTAAAGCAGACCTTAGCCTGGAGGTGTTTACTCTTCATAAGGAGGAAATCTAGTCCTGGGATGTTTCTTCAGGAATCCTCTGACTGTCCTAGGAAGACCACTGTTCTGCCCCTACTCATTTATTTTCAAGACTCTATGTTCTCCCAGAGTCACTATTTTATCTCTTTTGTGGAGAAAAATCTCGAGAGCTTGAAATTTTCTAACCTACTCTATTTTCTTCCCAGAATCCTGAGAGTGAAAAAGTTGGCTTGAAGTTTAACATAAAAAACCCTTAAGATCTTGGCAACTGATCCATCACTTCTGGCAAAAATAAGGAGAAGAAATGAAAGGAGTTTCAGATTTTATATTCTTGGGCTCAAAGATCACTGCAGACGGTGAGTGCAGTCATGAAATTAAAAGATGCTCCTTAGGAAGAAAGTTATGGCAAATATGGACAACACAGTGAAAAAACTGAGACATCACTTTGCTGACAAAGGTCCGCATAGTCAAAATTGTGGTTGTTGCAGTAGCAGTGTGTGACTGTGAGAGCTGAGCACTGTAGAATTGACACCCTTGAATTGTGGTAGTGGAGAAGACTTTTGAGAGTTCCTTGAGCAATAAGGAGATCAAAGCAATCAATACTTAAAGAAATTAATTCAGGCTATTCGCTGGGAGGACAAATACTAAAGCTGAAGTTTAAATACTTTGGCCAAATAATGAGAAGACAGAACACATTGGAAAAGACCTTGATGTTGGGAAAGATTGAAGACAATTTTGAGCATTTTTTCGCCTCCTAGGGGTCCATAATCCCAACACCAATCATCTGTTACATAAGTGACTCTGTGTTCCCCAACCTTCCCATTCTCTTTCTCTGTCTCCCTTGGATCCTATCCTGTCCCCACTTTATCTTCTTCTGTATTTCCTGTGACATTTACTTCTGTACCTTATTAAATTGTGTTTGTAGCATCCAAAAAAAGGTTGAAGGAAGAAGGAAAAGGGGATGACAAAGAATAAGATGGATAGATAGTGTCATGGAAATAACAAACATGAACTTGGACAGACTTTGAGAGTGGAGGATGGAAGGGCCTGGTGTACTGTCATCCATGGGATCACAAAGCGTCAGACAAGACTTGAACGATATCAAAACTGAGAGGTCAAGTGATTTGTACGAAGTCACACCAATATACTTCTGAGACAGGACTTGAATCCAGATCATCCTGACTGTGACACCAGAGCTCTATCCACTACTTCACTAAGATTCTGTTCCCATGTTTACAGATGAGGAAACTAAGATCTTGGCTAAAATCCTATACTTAGTGCGCAATGTGTCATAAGAACAGTTTTACACAGGAGAACAAAATTCTAGACTGACTCCATGAACATGGGAGCATCTTGGAACCAAAGGACCCCAGAACTCTTTAAAAAGAGGCTCACTAGGTTTAAGAGTGGAACAGAGCCTAGGACACTATTTGGCCCAATCCCTTTTATCTTATGAATGAGGAAACTGAGGTTTAAAGAGAGGAAGTGATTTACCCAAGGTCAAATGAAAGAAAGTGACAAAAAATCAGGTCCTAGCTAAAAATTCAAATCCAGGTTTTCTATCTCCAAATGCCATCCGCAGCTGGAGAAATGGAAACACAGGGAAAGGAAGGAGTTGTCCTAACAATCAAAATTGGCAACTGAGCTGGAAAGAGAACCCAGGACCCCCATGTCTTCCTCAGGGCCTTTTCAAGGCCTCTCCCTCTTTTTTCTCCCCTCCACTAACTATATGGTGCAGTTTTGATGAGGATATCCCGTTAATCCTCTTACACACAAAAAGCAAAGCATTTGTAACTAGTATTTTGCTCCATAGCTGATGGTTAGTGTTTGGTTCTTTTTCTTTCTTTTTAAAATTTTTTTGTGACCACTGGAATGATCCCAGCCAGTGAAACTCTGCCTCAGGGGCAGGGAGAAAGAGCAGCATGTACTACAAGCCAATTAAATAGGGGTGAGGCTTCTTGGAGTGGAAAGGAAGTTGTGTCCAATCCTAGGAAAGAGAGAGACAGATGAAAAAATGAGGGCCCTGAGGCTTGGCACTGTGGTGGAGGTGGGGTGAAGTCTCACCCCGGACCAAGTTGAGAGATGATTAAGAAATGCTCTTGCCCAGAGGGTAAGATGTCAACCTGTTTCTAGCTGCCTGCCTCACCCACTCCAAATGTACTCTAGAACTTGGGGAATTCCTCCACATTCTTGAGCAATGCCCTAATTGTCTTTGCTGCCATGAGGTAGACTCAGAAGTCAGCACCAGGAAGGACCTGAAACTGGGCACCTACTTCCCAAGCTCACTTACAACTGGTCTTAGCTCAGGAGATTTTTTCAGCTTCATCTTTCTCCATAGGAACTTGATAAATTGTCTTGAAAGGCCTATTAGAGGATTTCTCCTGGACAGGCCAAGCAACAAATAGGAGCCATTGATGGATGAACAAGAGTCCAGAGTCCCTGGGGTATAATAGAAACTCAAGAATGAGTTCTTGGGTTAGAGTAGGGCTTTGTGTCTTTCCCTTATGTCAAGAGAAGCCAAAAGACCATATCTGTCTCCATGAGACCTTCCAGACAGTGGGAGGGAGAGACAGACAGATAGAGAGAGGAAGAGAGGGGAAGGGAGGGAAGAGAAAGAGAGAGACAGATAGACAGAAAGAGACAGAGAGACAAAAACAGAGACACAGAGAGGAGGGACAAATAGACAAGAAGGGAGGGATGGAGGAGAGAGAAAAAGAAAGACAGAGAGAGACAGATAAAGACAGACAGAGACAGAGTGACAGAGAGAAGAGACAAAAAAAAGACAAGGAGGGAATGAGGGAGAGAGACACAGAGAGAGAGAGAGACAGACAGAGACAGAGGGACAGAAACAGAGACACAGAGAGGAGAGACAGAGAAAGAGGGAGAGAGGGAGTGGGAGAGGGAGAGATAGAGAGAAAGAGAGAGAGAGAGAGAGAGAGAGAGAGAGAGAGAGAGAGAGAGAGAGAGAGAGAGAGAGAGAGAGAGAGAGAGAGAGAGAGAGAGATGTGATGTGCTGGGAGGAAGGGATGATTGGAGGATGGAGGAAGGGACTGAGGACAGAGCAAACTGCATTTCCCTTCTGTGGCTTTGGCATCGATGGGCAGCACTGCAGCATTTCCATGTCCCCAATGAAGATTTTGGGGGACAGCATGCCCAGGATGCCTGGAAGTCATTACTGCTCCATTAGATTAAAAAGAGCAGTGGGTCCATGAGCTGACTTTCCATTAGAGGGTGCCTAGAGCCTCCTCTTGCTGGCTTTCTGCTTCAGAGCTGAGCCCTGGCCCACACCCAGGCCTGGGTTGGCAGCAGGTATTTGGAGGGCTGTGGAAGGCTGTTTCCTTTAGAGAGAAGCTGTCCCTCCCCTTCCTTTTCCCCATATGGACTTTAATCACACAGCTCAGCTGTCACCACTAACCCAAGCGGCTTTTGAACACAGCAGCCTTTCTCCAAGACAAAGAATCATAGCTTTAGAAATGGAAGGGATAATGATGGTGATGATGATGATGATGATGATGATGATGATGATGATGATGAAGTCCAACCTCCTCATTTGTTTTAACAGATGAAGAAATTGAGGCCCAGAGAGGTTAAGGGACTTGTTCAAGGTGACACAGGTGATAAGCAGTAAAGCCAGGATTCAAAGGTCCTTAGATTCTCAACCCAGGGCTTCTTCCTTTGTACTAGTCAACTATTTAGTCACTTCATAAGCATTTATTAGGTGCCTACTTTGTACCAGGTACTTTGCTAAGCCTTAGGGATATAAAACAAACAGATGTATGTAGCTATTTATATTGTTCTTGTTTGGTCTCAATACAGGGCTTCTTCCATTGTACCAGTCAAGTATTTTGTCGTTACCTAATCATTTATTAAGCACACAATTTGTATCAGGCACTGGCTAAGCCCTAGGTATAAAAAAATTTTAAAAAACAACAGCATAAGAGACAATCCTGCACAGATGAACAGAGGAGATAAATGTCGTTGTTACATCATTTCAGTCATATCTGACTCTCCACAGCCCCATTTGGGGATTTGTTGGTGAAGATACTGCAGTGGTTTGCCATTTTCTTCTCCAGTTCATTTGACAGAGGAGGAAACTGAGGCAAAGAGGGTGAAGTGACTTACTCAGGGTCACACAGCCAGGAAGTATCGGAGGCTGGATTTGAACTCAGGTATTTCTGACTCCAGACCCAGAATTCTGTCCACTGTGCCACCAGCTACCCCTATTATTATCTATATACTAGCAAGAAATCAATAGGATGAATCAGAACTAGCCACAAAGGAAAGACACTAATGTTAAGGGGGATCTGGAAAGGCTTCTTGAGGGACCTAGGAGTCAGATGAAAAAGAAGAGAATTTCTGGGATGAGTGACAGCAAATGAAAATGCCCAGAATTGGGCAACTATATGTCTTGTTTGAGGAAGAGTAATGAGCCCAAAGTCACTGGATCAAGAGTACTGGGGTTAGAAAGGTGTAGCAGATGGAACAGATTACAAATGGCACTCTGAGATACAACCATAGTGGCCTGCTCACTGTTCTGCTGTATTATACACTCAGACGTATGCTTGTAAATAGTTAACAACCAGCTCTCACTTCAAAGTTTAATCTGCATTGTTACCATTTTTTCCATCACTTTCTTCTCGGTAATCTAAACATTTGTTTTCTTCTAAACACTCTAAATGCAATTGTGTATCCTAAGCAATTCACAAAATAATAAATCAAGCCCCCTTACTTGCACTGTCTGCTGATTTTTGATGTATAATTGCTTATGCTGAAAAGTTAATAATTATATATTTTATATAATTATGTAATAATCTAATACATAATAAACAATAACTTAATTATATAATAATTTATATAATTATATAATAATTAATACTCTGGTTTAACAAGGGATCAGTTTCAGAAGGGAGGAGAATATAGCTAGTGTGAGGGTGATGGTTTGGGAAATAACTAAGGGGTGGAGGGATTGGTGGTCACAGTAAAGACAGACAATAAGGTTGGGAGGGCATTGTAAGAAATAGTGAAGGTGGAATGATAAAGTGTTATGATCCCCTAAAGGAACTTCAGAGATTATGTACATGGAAGGGAACTCTGTGGGTCATGGTGAGATCAAGGGTATGATCATCTCTGTATGTGGTGAGGATGGAGTAGAGGTCATGGGAGATGAGTAAATGGAGGAACAAGGAAGTTAGTGTATTTGAGGGAGCATCTATATATAGGTTGAAGTCCTTTAGTATGAAGGCAGAAGATAGGGAGGAGAAAAAGATGAAGCTTACCTCATTGAGGAAGGAAGGAGAATGTCTTGGAGGAAAGTAGATAACAGCTATCAGAATCTCAGTTGGATGTTCAAAATGGATTGAATGAATCTCAAAGAAGGAGATGTTGCTGAGGGATGGCAGTAGAGGGAGAGCCTGGAAGTGCCAAATTAGCCTATGCATATCTTAAGAAAGTACTGGAATTCAGGTACAAGAGGGACAGAGAAACTTCTAACAGTGTAACTGGGGAGTAAGTAGGAAATAGATAATTATTCATTACACTGCCCTAAATCAGGCACCACTGTCCACTGCTGGTAATATTTGGCAAATATTTGGTACCATAGGGAGGAAATAATATTGAAATTCCAGACTAGTAAACTGAAATCTCAAAATGAATGGTCCTACTCTGTTAGTAGCCAAGCACTATAATATATTTGAAGGAGCTGAGGCAGCAGAAATATTGGTGGTGGGGGAGTGGTTAGAATAAAAAAAGGGGGAATTCCAACTCCAAATGTCCAAGGAGCTGCCCTCTTTACTGTCACAGAGCCAAAGGAGACAGATGATCAAATTCTTACAGTGGACAGCTTTAATGTTCCTATTAAGCTTAGCCCCCCACGCTTTTCATTCCAGCGAAGCCTACCCTAGCACCTTAGAATACCTTGCTAATTAAATCCCAAGCCTAGATCACGCTTACCAGCTGCTTTCTCTGGTAACTCTCTTGGGCTGCCAAGCTGTGCTGGTGAAAATCAGATCACCATGCAGAAACCACGCTATCTAATCTCACAGTTATATACCCAGCACACTCCCGTCCTTGTTTGTGGGTCCTTTTATTCATTTCTTGTTGGCTCATAATGACTGTTCCAAATCCCTTTCATTCTCCTCAAGAGGCTGGAACATTCCACTCTCAGCAGATGATCTTTCCTCCTACTTTCTTTCTTCTTAGGTCTCCTGGAATATTTTTGTTTTAAATTCAATTTTATTTTAATTTCTGCTTCGAAATCTCTCCCTCTTCATTCTCCTATTCGTTGAGAAGTCAAGAAAAACAAAGTCCAATACAAACATGTAGTCATGTAAAACAAATGCCTATATTAGCCATTTAAAAAGTGAAATAAAAGAAAATATGCTTTGATCTTCAATCTGAGCCCATCACTTCTCTATCTGGAGCTGGATAGCATATTACATCATGGATCATTTGTAATTGCGGTTGGTCATTACATTGATCAGAGTTCCTGAGTCTTTCAGAATTGTTTGTCTTTATAGTATTGTTGTTGTATACATTTTTCTCCTGGTTCTCCTCACTTCACTTTGTATCAGCTCATAAAAGTCTTTGCAGGTTTTTCTGAAAAAAACATCCCCTTCATCATTTCTTATAGCACAATAATATTACATCACTTTCACATACCATAACTTGTTCAACCATTTCCTATTTGATGGGCATTGCCTCACTTTCCAATTTTTTCCTACCACAAAAAAGTTGCTATAAATATTTTTGTACATATTGATCTATTTCTTCTTTCTTTGATCTCTTTGAGTTTTAGACTTAGTCGCTGCATTGCTTGGTCAAAAGATATATTAGTTTAATAGCTTTTTGGATATAGCTCCAAATTGCTTCCCAGAATATTTGGACCAGTTCACAACGCTACCCATAGTACACTAAAGTACTTACTTTCCCATAGCCCCTCTGGCATTTGTCATTTTCCATTTTTTTGGGTCAATTAGCCAAGGTGGTGGGTATGTGGTGGCATCTCAATGTTGTCTGCATTTCTCTAATTATTAGTGATTTAGAGCATTTAAAAAATATGACTATTGATAGCTTGATTCTCTTTCTCTGAGAGTCTGCCTGTTCATATCTTTTAAAAGATCATTCGTCAATTGAGGAATGGCTCTTATTCTTATATATTTGACTCAGTTTCCTAAATATCTTAGAAAAGAGAGTTTTATCAGAGAAATTTGCTACAAAGATATTTGCCCCAATTTCCTGTTTCTTTTTAAATTTTAGCTGCATTGGTTTCGCTCGTGTAAAACTTTTAAATTTTTTATAATGAAAACTGTCCATTTTCCCTCTTGTGAACCTCTTTATCTCTTGTTTAATAATGAAGTCTTCCCTTGTCCAGAGATATGACAAGTTATAGTGATGCTTCTCTAATTTGCTTATGGTGTCATCCTTTAACTCTAAATCATGCCTAATCATGTCTAAACCATTAAGAGTTTATCTCGGTGTAGTGTGAGATGTTGGAGTCACCTAGTTTCTGCCAGAGAGATTTCCAGTTTTCTCAATAGCTTTTGTCAAATAGTGAGTACTTTTCCCAATAGCTGAAATCTTTGTTACCTCCTGCTTTCTAAGTTCTCTCAGTCGTTTTCCTATCTCAAAATTCCTCCACACTTTTAACCCATCCTCTCTTTACTAACTACCACCTCTTAATACATAACCTTCCTTCTCTCTAGGTTTAACATTCAATCTATACTCTAATTATATTTCCCCTCCTTCTGTTTTCCTCTCTAGTAGCTTTATTTCATATGGTACAAGCTCCTCAATGGTCACCTCTACAGAATACAAGGATGCGCAGGCTTCTCTGCCTACTGCCTACATGCAGCTCAGCGTCTTATCTCTTTTTTCTAGAAGTCTCAACATTCCCCCTTATATCTGGATGCTGGTTACTTCTTGTACTTGCTCTCTGAGAGTCTCTTACAAAGCATTTGCTTTGTTCTAGCTGTAATATACTCAGCAGAATTTAGAGAAGATTATTAGTGTTCTTCTTTGGAATAAAAGTTAACATAAAGATTTTGGGAGAGAACAGGACAGGGGACAGAAGAGAGGGGAGGGGGAGGGGAGGGGATGGGAAGAGAGGGGGGAGGGGTTCTCTGAAACTGGAACCCCATTGGGGCCCTGCCTCAGGGCTCAGAGTGATTATCAACAGCAACTGTTGCTGTTTCCCACCCAGCCTAAAGTCTTTCTTTTCTTGACCTCATTAAAGGGGCCATGCTCTGGCTACTTGTTAAACAGGCCAATTCAATGAATAGGCATTGCCTCACCCTAAGTGACTGCCTGCAAATACCTTGGCCTAAAGAGCCCAAGGTCTCCCAGGGCATCCTGGGTCATCTCCACTCATCCTGATGAATATCAGATCACTGGAGTCAGATGGCTCTGGAGGAGAAAGTGAGGCTGGTGACCTGCACAGCCCTCCCTCACTCAAAACAAAGTCAAGTGCAAGTCATGTCATCATTTCTCTGGTGGCATGGTCTTCTTCAGCAACGAAGGACAAATACAATAAATGAGAAAGTGGCTTACCTGAAGGAGATGAAAGGAGCTTACATGACTTGCTGCTATAAGAAAGTTTCTTTATTATTACTATTATTATTTTTGTTAAATTTATTTATTTAACTTTTTACATTCATTTTCACAAAATTTTGGGTTCTAAATTTTCTCCCCATTTGTCCCCTCCCCCCACCCCAATACACCGAGCATTTTAATTGCCCCTATCACCAATCTGCCCTCTCTTCTACCATCCCTCCCTTCCCTTGTCCCCATCTTCTCTTTTGTCCTGTCGGGCCAGATGACTTTCTATTCCCCATTACCTGTATTTCTTATTTCCTAGTAGCAAGAACAATACTCAACAGTTGTTCCTAAAACTTTCAGTTCCAACTTCTCCCCATCCCTCCCTCCCCACCCATTCCCTTTGGGAAGGCAGGCAATTCAACACAGGTCATATCTGTGTAATTTTGCAAATGACTTCGATAATAGTCGCGTTGTGTAAGACTGACTGTATTTCCCTCCATCCTATCCTGCCCCACATTGCTTCTATTCTGTCTTTTGATCCTGTCCCTCCCCAAGAGTGTTGATTTCAAATTGCTCCCTCCTCCCACTGCCCTCTCTTCCATCATCCCTCTATCCTGATTATCCCCTTCTCCCCCACTTTCCTGCATTGTAAGATAGGTTTTCATACCAAGATGAGTGTGCATTTTATTCATTCCTTTAGTCAAATGTGATGAGAGTAAACTTCATGTTTTTCTCTCACCTCCCCTCTTTTTCCCTTCACTAAAAAGTCTCCTGCCTGCCTCTTCTATGAGAGATAATTTGCCCCGTTCCATTTCTCCCTCTCTCCTCCCAATACATTTCTCTCTCACTGCTTAACTTCATTTTTTAAAGATATGATCCCATCCTATTCAATTCACTCTGTGCTCTTTGTCTCTGTGTGCGTGCACATGTATATGTGTGTGTGCGTGTGCGTAATCCCACCAACTACTCAGATAACTGAAAAGTTTCAAGAGTTACAAATATTGTCTTTCCATGTAGGAATGTAAACAGTTCAACTTTAGTAAGTCCCTTATGACTTCTGTTTGCTGTTTACCTTTTCATGCTTCTTTTCATTCTTGTGTTTGAAAGTCAGATTTTCTTTTCAGCTCTGGTCTTTCATCAAGAATGCTTGAAATTTCATTGAAAGACCAGTTTTCCCCCTGAAATATTATACTCAGTTTTGCTGGGTAGGTGATTCTTGGTTTTAGTCCTAGTTCCTTTGACTTCTGGAATATCATATTCCACGCCCTTCAATCCCTTAATGTAGAAGCTGCTAGATCTTGAGTTATCCTGATTGTATTTCCACAATACTCAAATTGTTTCTTTCTAGCTGCTTGCAATATTTTCTCCTTGACCTGGGAACTCTGGAATTTGACCACAATGTTCCTAGGAATTTCTCTTTTTGATATCTTTCAGGCGGTGATCAGTGGATTCCTTGAATAATAATTTTGCCCTCTGGTTCTAGAATATCAGGGAGTTTTCCTTGATAATTTCATGAAAGATGATGTCTAGGCTCTTTGTTTGATCATGGCTTTCAGGCAGTCCCATAATTTTTAAATTGTCTCTCATGGATCTATTTTCCAGGTCAGTTGTTTTTCCAATGAGATATTTCACATTCTCTTCCATTTTTTCATTCTTTTGATTTTGTTTTGTGATTTCTTGGTTTCTCATAAAGTCATTAGCTTTCATCTGCTCCATTCTAATTTTTAAAGAACTATTTTCTTCAGTGAGCTTTTGAACTTCCTTTCCATTTGTCTAATTCTGCTTTTTAAAGCATTCTTGTCCTCATTGGCTTTTTGAACCTCTTTTGCCAATTGAGTTAGCCTATTTTTCAAGGTGTTATTTTCTTCAGCATTTTTGGGGGTCTCCTTTAGGATGGTGTTGACCTGCTTTTCATGCTTTTCTTGCATCTCTCTCATTTCTCTTCCCAGTTTTTCCTCCACCTCTGTCACTTGATTTTCAAAATCCTTTTTGAGTTCTTCCATGGCCTGAGCCCATTGAATATTTATTTTTGATACTTGGGATAGAGAAGCCTTGACTTCTATGTCTTTCCCTGATGGTAAGCATTGTTCTTCCTCTTCTGAAAGGATGGGAGGAGATATCTGTTCACAAAGGAAGTAACCTTCTATAGTCTTATTTTTTTTCCCTTTTCTGGGCATTTTCCCAGTCAGTTACTTGACTTCTGAGATTCCTCTCCACCCACACCTTGCCTCCAGATCCACCCAGCTAGTGCTTGGGGGTCTGAGATTCAATGCTGCTTCCCAACCTCAGGGCTTTCGGCAGGGGTAGGGCTGCTATTCAGCGTGAGATTAAGTTCAGCTGCTCAGGTGGGGGCAGGGCTGCCACACAGTGCTCAGTTCCCTCAGGGGGTTTATGTGGAGACTTTCAATAATGGATCTGAGCTCCTGTCTGAGCCCCTGTCCACTGCTGCCTCCAAAGGGGGCCTGAGTTATGGGGACACTCTGCTCCCCTCTCAGCCAGCCCAAAAGGCTCTCTCACTGACCTTTGGCATCTGTGGGTGGAGAGACCTGCATGGCCACTGGAGATTCTGTCCCTGAAGTCTGCTTGGATCTGTTCTTCTAGGTGCCGAGTGGCCAAGGCAGGGCTGGGCTCTGCTCTGGGTCCAGTGTGTGACGGACCTTTGGTGTCAGTTTTTCAGGTTTCTCTGGAATAGAAATCTCCTCCACTCTGTTGTTCTGTGGCTTCTGCTGCTCCAGAATTTGTTGGGAGTTCTACTTTACAGGTATTTTATGGGCTGTGGGTTAGGAGCTAGCATATGTGAATCTTTCTACTCCACCATCTTGGCTCCTCCCCCCTATAAGAAATTTAATAGAGAGGCAGAGCCAAGGTGGTGGAGTAAAGGCAGGGACTTCTAGAACTCTCCCTCCCAAACCCAGCCAAATACCTGTAAAAATTACTCTAAACATAAAAATTCTAAAATTCTGGAGCTGCAGAACCCACAGAATGATGCAGTGAAGCAAATCTCCAGTCGAAGCCAGCCTGGAAGGTTGATGGGAAGGGTCTACTGAGTAGGGCTGGAAGCAGAGTGCAGTCCAGAGTGGGCCAGGCTGGCACAGAAGGGAGCTGAGCAGACCCCAGGAGGAGAGAAGGGAGGTACGACTAAATCTCTGGCACTTATGGTGGTTTCCAGACTTCACAACCCCAAAACACTGAGGACAAATTGGAACATCAGTGGAAAAAAACCTGTCTGACCTGTGTAAGAGAATAGAGTGGTCCCGCTCCAGCCCCAGGATAGGGGAGGGAGTGGAGGAGTCCACAGCAGCCACAGCAGCATCAGGGGCAAAGGCAGCAGCAGCTATAGGCCCACAGATTGTGGGGGAATTGAGCAGCTGATGGTATACCCTCCCACCCCCACTGGAACTAGGTACCTTGACAAAGAGGTCAGAAGTCAAGTAAATGGCTGGGGAAATGAGAAAAAACTAGAAAAAGAATCAGACTATAGAATCTTACTTTGGTGACAAGGAAGACCAAAATATACAAACAGAAGACAACTTCAAGTAAAAAACTCAAAGTCAAAACTCCTACATCTAAAGCATCCAAGAAAAATATGAATTAGTCTCAGGCATGGAAGAGTTCAAAAAGGGTTTTGAAAATCAAATAAGAGAATTAGAGGAAAAATTGGGAAGAGAAATAAGAATGGTGCAAGAAAATCATGAAAAACTAGTCAACTGCTTGCTAAAGGGCCCCCCAAAATTCTGAAGAAAACAACACCTTTAAAAATAGACTAACTCAAATAACAAAAGAGCTACAAAAGGCCAATGAGGAGAAGAATGCTTTAAAAAGCAGAATTGCCCAGATGGAAAAGGAGGTCCAAAAGCTCACTGAAGAAAATAATGCCTTAAAGATTAGAATGTAGCAAATTGAAGCTAATGATTTTATGAAAAATCAAGAAGTTATAAAAAACAAAAACCAAAGGAATAAAAAAATGGCTGATATTGCAATATATCTCATTGGAAAAACAACTGACCTGGAAAATAGATCCAAGAGAGACAATTTAAAAATTATTGAACTACCTGAAAGCTATGATCAAAAAAAGAGCCCAGATATCATCTGTCAAGAAATTATCAGACACACACACACACACACACACACACATATACACACTCAGACACAGAACTTTCTACCCTTCCCCCCTCCCTGGGGAACCTCCAGCTTTTATTGAGTCAGCTCCCTTGACTTATTTTCTGCTGCTATTGCTGCCTCCCCTCCCCATTCCTCCCATTTTTTTTAAATTAAAAAATGGCAGAATCTACAGAGGAGGTGGTAGTGCTGGTGCAACAGGTGGTGAAGGACATCAACAATGCTTTCAAGAGGAATCTGCACGTCCTCATTACCTAATTAAGTTTGACACAACAGAGAAGATTTTCCTTTTTTTGGATAAAAAGTGAACTCATCTATTTAAATCGAGAGATGAAATAGGAATAATTCCCTGTCCTGAAGCTTGGTACAACTGGAGTCCAATAGTCTTGGTTGAGAATAAACTTGGTGTGGAGAGTTTGTGTGTCAAGTTTCTTTTGCCATATGTCCACAACAAGCTTTTCCTCTAGAGGCAAAGAAAGCAGTGGCTAAACAAAGATGAATTGATGGAAAGTAGGGGATAAGGGGCTAAGTGGGGCCAATGATAGTAGGGAGGGCAAAATGGAAGAGAGGTAATTAGAAGTAAGCATTTTTGACAAGGCACAGGGTCAAAAAAGAGAATGGAATAGATAGGGAGCAGGATAGGATAGAGGGAACTATAGTTAGTCTTTCATAACATGACTGTTATGGAAGAGTTGGGCATGACTATGCATGTGTAACCTATATTGAATTGCTTGCCTTCTCAATGCAGGTGGGTAGGGAAGGAGGAAAGAAGAGAAGTTGGAACTCAAAGTTTTAAAAATGGATGTTAAAAATTGTTTTTGCATGCAACTGGGAAATAAGACATACAGGCAATGGAGTATGGAAGTCTTTCTTGTCCTACAAGAAAATAGAGGGGAAGGGGATAAGAGAACAGAGGGGGTGATGAAAGGGAGGGCAGATTAAGCAAAGGAGTAATCAGAATGCACCCTATCTTGGGGATGGTGGAGGGGAGAGATGGGGAGAAAGTCTGGAACTCAAAACCTTGTGGAAGTGAGTGTTGAAAACTAAAGAATAAATAAATTAACAAGAGTAAAAGAAATTTAATAGAAAAGGAAGAACTAAGAAAAAACTAAGAGGATAAAAATGTCAAAGGTTTTTTTATTACTTCCTTTTGTTTTTAGGAAAGAGGAGTCCTGCGCATGTTTATGGATGAAGGGAAAACTTACCAATGTAAGAAGTGTATATTCTCATGTAAGATGTATGTATGCACATGTGTAAATGTGGCTCCTGAGTAGCAGGAATAGATATGATCTGAGGTCTGACCTGCCTCTAAAGAGAGGAAGAGAGCCTGATCTCGCACCAGTATGCTTACTGATGAGGACAGGGGCAGGTGGCCTCCGTGGATTTCTCTAGGCTGGGGACTCTTTTCTCTAGTCTTTGAGAGGGATATTGTGCTAAAATTATATCCATTAACTCCCTTCAATATTACTGGTCTAGGAGTATAATAGGTTCACATCAAAAGCTGCTTTCCTAGTTGCTCTTAAAGGGGACGATATTTCTAAACTTATACCCACTGTTTGGCAACTTTTCAAATGCTGGTTGCACAGATTATGAGTAACAAATAAGTTCATTTAGCCAAACAAAACAGCAAACACAAAAGTTCTGCAAATTAAAATATATCAGAAAGCACATGAGTAAATAAGTTCTTTTCTGGAAGTGAACTGAGGAGATCTCAGCTGCAACCAAGAGTACGGCTCTGGTGTCACACAAGGGAAAAGTGTTGAGAGTCAATAGGGAGGAAAAATGGAAATCAGAGACCTGTGGAGGAGCTGGATTTCTCTACACATCTGGAACTTCCAAAGTCTTTTACATATCTCTCTCTCTCTCTCTCTCTCTCTCTCTCTCTCTCTCTCTCTCTCTCTCTCTCTCTCTCTCACTCTCTCTCAAAGAATATCTGGAACCATGAGTGTCTCTTTTACCAACTCTGTCCCTTATTCAGATACTGAGATTTCTCTTCACTAATCTGGAATCTCTTTTCTGGTTATGAAGTAGAATTAAAAATTCCTCAGGCTGGAATGGAATTCTGGTTACACGAGAGTGATCAGCCAATATGGATCCATATATACTGAAGATCAGTGAAACACAAAGTCATGAAAATACCTTATCCCTTCATTAGTACCATGAATCATGTGCATCGTGTAGATTCTGAGAAGAGTAAAGAGTCACCAGAAAGGAGGGATGTTTGATGTCTTCCAGAAAGTAGAGGAGAATGTTCTTGATAATCAAAGGCCTTAGGTATGAACCTGGTCTATGTGGTTTCTTGGGTTAAATAAAACCAGTCCTACACAAAATGCCTTACTAGTCTGAGTGCTAACGGGGCAGACAGCCCGTTACAGAAGAAAACAACAAAGCAGTGACATTCCAAGAGTTCCTCAGGGTGGAGGTACAAGTTAAAGAGTCCCAAGATTCCATTTGCATTTGTGGTCTTAGGATCCAGGGCCCAAAAGCGTAGACTACATTCATTTCCTATGACTCCCACACACTTTAATGTCTCTATATGGGATCACATATTCGGAACTGGGCTGTGTTCGTCCTTCATTGTCGAAGAAGACCATGACATTGGAGAAATGATGACATGACTTGCTCTTGACTTTGTTTTGAGTGAAGGAGGCCTGTGCAAGGTCACCAGCTTCACTTTCTCCTCATTTGGAACTGAGAAGGACCTTAGAAATGATCTAATACAAATCCCTTGTTTTATAGTTGAGGGCACTGAAATCTAAAAAAAAAAATTATAAATCTCCAAGCCAGGAATTCAAATCCAGGTTCTCCCAATATTCTAGGCTATCACAGTCTCTCTAACTTCTTTCTGATATCTCCACCAAAATTGCTTTCTTGAAGGTTACTAATGACTATCTAATCCCCCAAACCAATGACCTTTCTCTTCAGTTATTATTCTTTTTGACTTGTCACTGTTTGACCCTGATGTACAATGATTCTTTCTCAAAACTCTCACCGTTCTTGGTTTCCATGATTCTATACTCACTACTAAAACTATTTAAAGTTACAAGCAAGAAAGCTGTAACTCAGGTTTTTTATATGAGAGAGAGAGAGAGAGAGAGAGAGAGAGAGAGAGAGAGAGAGAGAGAGAGAGAGAGAGAGAGAGAGAGAGAGAGAGAGAGAGCGCTAGAACAAATTTGACAGGGGTAGAAGCTAGAAATCATTTTTAAAAAATAAGTTTTTATGGATATCTTCTGTTTCTTACATCATCATAGTTTATCCCAGTATCCTTCCTCCTCCCCCTCCTATATGACAGTGAGCCATCCAAATAGTCATTTTTAAAGAAGAAAATGCTCAGCATGGCATGCCCTCATCAGAAAGGGTGATGTGCTCCATGAGCAAAGTAGAATTGAAACAGCACAAAGGAAACACAGGATGTGCAAATTTGGAGTATCCACCCCAAATGTTCACACGGACTATCTGTGCCCAACCTGCAGTAGAGCATTCCGAGCTCGTATTGGTCTGATGAGCCACAGTCGGACACACTGAAATTTCACTTTATCATGGTGATGTCATTTTGGTCCTCTTCAAAGACGAAGGACCACAACCAACTAACCATTTCACAGCTCCATCTAAAGGTACTTGTGTCCTATTATTCCACCACTCCTCCAACATTGACTGCTGTCATTCTTTGCCATTTTGTAGCATATGCAGTGAAGCTTCAAGGTTGTTTTGATTTGCATTTCTCTTATTATTTATTTATTTGGAGCATTCTTTAATGTGGTTGTGAATACCTTACATTTCTTCTTTTGAGAACTGTTTATTCATATCCTTTGATCATTTATTTATTGAACAATGACTAATAGGCATATATGTTCACACACATATATACACATGCATGTATACATACACATATACATTTGTGTATGTATATAGTTTATATATATTAGATACCAAATTCTTATCAGAGAAATTTGACACAAAGACTTTTTTCCCATTCAACTACTTCCTTTCTTACGCTAGATGTATTGCTGTTATCTATACAGAAGCTTTGTAGTTTCCAATAATGAAAATTATCTATTTTATCTCTTATAACTGGCTCTGTCCTT
This sequence comes from Bettongia penicillata ogilbyi, assembly GCA_023548195.1. NCBI lineage: Eukaryota > Metazoa > Chordata > Mammalia > Diprotodontia > Potoroidae > Bettongia > Bettongia penicillata. The sequence continues at coordinate 1,342,744 of JAJHZJ010000391.1, forward strand.
TGCTTGATTAAGAATATATTTCTTATTCCCAGCTATGAGAGGTATGTAATCTGTTTCTCTTCCAATTTTTAAAAAGAGAAAGATCTTTAATACTAAGATCATGTATCTATTTAGAATACATTGTGGACTATAATGTAAGGAATTGGCCTTAATTCTAATTTCTGTCACACTGCTTTCTGGTTTTCCCAGAAGTAAAGTAGAAATTCTAAAAGAGAGTTTGCCATATGCCTTTTAACCAGAAAAATAAGAACTTGGCTCTAGTGTCGAAGGTTTAATGAGAAGCAGGCAGCTAAGCTGGTAGACTTTACTTGTCCTCTGAAATTCTCTTTGGTAAAGATTCCTTGAAAACCAGTGTGTTTGGGTAAAACTCTGACTATGTTGGTTCAGTGCACTTGTGCTCAGTGAGCTTAGTGACATAGGGAGCAGGAGAAATAAAAAAACAAGAGCTGGTACATATATAGATCCTACTATGTGCTTTTGCACTGTCCAAAGCATTCACACATTTTATCTCATTTGAAGCTCACAGTAATGCTGGGAGGTAGGTTTGGCAAAGCAAGACTCATGCATAATTCAGGTGCCATTGTTTCCATGAAACGTTCCTTGGTCTCTGTAGCTGAAAAATCATTTCCCTTCCCTCAAATTTCCCATGAGTCCTTTGTCTGGATTCCTTCTTGCCCCTATCGTATTCTACCTTGCCTTATACTCACCTCTGTATCTACGTACATATCTTTTTTGCCCTCATAGAATGAAAAGTACTTAGGAATGCTTTTATTTTCGTCTTTGCCTAGGATCTAGCACAATGCCCTGTACATAGTAGATATTTAATTGATGTGAATTAAATAAATGAATATATTTATCCCATTTTGCAGATTTTAGTTTAGGGTCAGTAAGGAGAGATTATTGAACAGCTGGAATTTACAGGATAATAGGCCTCCGTTTGGGACTTACAATTACATTGCCCTACAGAAGATAAAGACTTCTCCTTTGGCACCTCCTAGAGGTGGGTTCATTGATGAGGGTTGCCCCCAAAATGAACTAGGTTGGCTCCAGGGGCAAATGTTTAACAACAAGCTCTTGGGGAAGGAGGGAAGAAAATGTACACGTGCTACACTTTTCAATTTCATCTGTATTATTTAAAATTTTTCTCCATCACCTTCTCAAGTCTAGACAATCAACGAAACAATAAATCAGGTCCAGATCTGGAGCATTTGCTGATTTCGGAAGTGTAAATGTTCACACTGAAAATCTAACAATCAATCTCTCATAATCTGGTAGCAGCTGGCTTTTTTTTTTTTTTACTAGGGATTTACTAGGAAGCACATGCCTGAACTTCCAAACCTGAGTTCAAATCCAGTCTCAGAAACTTGTTAGCTGTGTGACCCAGGGCAACTCACTTATCCTTCTCTGTCTCAGTTTCCCAATCTGTAAAAAAGCAATAATAGCACTGACCTCTGAGGGTTATTGTAAGGATCAAATGAGATAATATTTCTCAAATGCTTTGCTAACATTAAAATGCTATATAAATTCTCACAATTGTTGCTGTTATTTTGGTGCCCTGAGTACTAATCTGACCTAACCTGACTTTTAAACACATGTTGACTTGACTTCTATTTCAACTCCTATTTCCCTTCAGCAACCATGGTGTTCACTTCATCAGTCATACTTGTAGGACCTGTGTTGTAGGGACAGACAAGATCACTTTAGTGTAGCCTGCTTTATCATGTCTTACCACTTGGGAGGCAGGAACTCAAAGGTGAATGGGTAGCTGTGGAGGACTTCCTTGGGGGTAGGTAGGCAGGGCCATTCCCATACTGTGCGATAGATAGATATAAAGTGACTTAGGACCAGGGAAGAAGCCAGGATACTCAAAGTCCAGGACAGTGTCATCAGTCATATCATGATGGTCAATGCTAAAGTCGTTCTGAGAACAAATGCTGAGAATAAGGAGCTATAAGAACTATCTAGAAATGGATGGGAGGAGCACCAAAGACTGACTGCAAGGTCAGCCAGAGTGAGCCTCTAATCAGGAGTGACGAGCAAAGGTCAATGGAGGCCAGATCAAGTATGAAGGCAGTTCATGCAGGGTCAGGATGGTGTTCCTATTGTTGAATGCCTGCTGTTCTACAGCTGTGTACAGCTCTTATCTTTGCCATTCTGATATGATGAAGAGAATGCTAGCTCAGGAGTCAAAGGACCTGGGTTTGAAACCTTGCTCTGTTATTTACTGTGTAAACTTGGGAAAAGTCATGCCACCTGTCTGTGCCTCAATTTGCTTATCTGGAAATGTGAGACTTGGACTCTAGTCCACCTCTGAGGTCTCCGCCAGCTAGAAACCCGTGACTCTAGTGTGCCAGTGGGGAGCCTGCACATTCTGGCCATATTGCCCTGACTTCCTAACAGGTCTGGCAGGTTGCCAAGTGGAAGCTGGACTTGACTGTTTGGAAAACTCCACAGGAAACTTGTAAGGGCCATGAAAGAACAACCGAACCCAACCAAGTTCCCACGAAGCATATTCCAGTGGTTCCAATCTATTCTGCAACTACAACTGATTTCTTGACTGACAGTGGGCAAAGGGCTTGGGCATAACTGACTGGTTCAGATGATAGCAGGATAAGGGGCATTCATTTCTTTTTCTTTTTTTTTTTTTTGACTTTTTTTTTTAAATTTATTTATTTATTTAAATTTTTTACATTCATTTTCACAAATTTTTGGGTTCCAAATTTTCTCCCCTTTTATCCCCTCCCCCCACCCCAATACCCCAAGCAATCTAATTTTCCCTATCTCCAATCTGCCCTCTCTTCTGTCATCTCTCCCTTCTCTTGTCTCCATCTTCTCTTTTCTCCTGTAGGGCCAGATGACTTTCTATTCCTCCTTAACTGTATGTCTTCTTTCCTAGTTGCAACAACAATACTAAACAGTTGTTCCTAAAACTTTGAGTTCCAAATTCTCCCCATCCCTCCCTCCCCACCCATTCCCTTTGGGACAGCAGGCAATTCAATATAGGCCATATCTGTGTAGTTTTGCCAATGACCTCCCTGATAGTCGTGTTGTGTAAGACTAACTGGATTACCATCCCTCCTAACTTGCCCCTCATTGTTTCTCTTCTGTCTTTTGATCCTGTCCCTCCCCAAGTGTTGACTTCAAATTGCTCCCTCCTCCCTTTGCTCTCCCTTCCATCATCCCCCCCCTTGCAATATCTCTTTCTCCCCCACTTTCTTATACTGTAAGATAGGTTTTCATACCAAAATGAGTGTGCATTTCACTCCTTCGTTTAGTCAAATGTGATGAGGGTAAACTTCTTGTTTTTGTTTTGTTTTTTTTTTCTCAGCTCTCCTCTTTTTTCCCTCCACTAAGAAAAACTCCTACCTGCCTCTTAAATGACATATAGTTACCCCCTTCCCTTTCCCTCCCCCTACATTTCTCTCTCACCATTTACCCTAGTTTCTTTTAAGGTATGGTCCCATCCTATTCAGTTCAATCTGTGCTCTCTATCTCTGTATGTATGTGCATGTGTGTATGTGTGTGCATGCGTGTACATGTGTATGTGTGGTCCCACCAACTACCCAGATACTGAAAAGTTAAGAGTTACAAATATTGTCTTTCCATGTAGGAATGTAAACAGTTTACTCATGGTAAGTCCCTTAAGACTTCTCTTTGCTGTTTACTTTTTCATGCTTCTTCTCATTCTTGTGTTTGAAAGTCAAATTTTCTTTTCAGCTCTGGTTTTTTCATCAAGAATGATTGAAAGTCCTCTGTTTCATTGAAAGACCATATTTTCCCTTGAAGTATTATACTCAGTTTAGCTGGGTAGGTGATTCTTGGTTTGAGTCCTAGTTCCTTTGCCTTCTGGAATATCCTATTCCACGCCCTTCGATCCCTTAATGTAGAAGCTGCTAGATCTTGGGTTATCCTGATTGTATTTCCACAGTACTGGAATTGTTTCTTTCTAGCTGCTTGTAAGATTTTTTCCTTGAGCTGGGAGTTCTGGAATTTGGCCACAATGTTCCTAGGAGTTTCTCTTTTTGGATCTCTTTCAGGTGGTGATCGATGGATTCTTTCAATACTTATTTTGCCCTCTGGTTCTAGAATGTCAGGGCAGTTTTCCTTGATAATTTCATGGAAGATGATGTCTAGGCTCTTTTTTTGATCATGACTTTCAGGTAGTCCCATAATTTTTAAATTGTCTCTCCTGGATCTATTTTCCAGGTCAGTTGTTTTTCCCATGAGATATTTCACATTCTCTTCAATTTTTTCGTTCTTTTGGTTTTGTTTGGTGATTTCTTGGTTTCTCAGAAAGTCATTAGACTCCATCTGTTCCATTCTAATTTTGAGAGAGCTATTAAATTCAGTGAGTTTTTGAGCCTCTTTTTCCATTTGGCTCATTCTGCTTTTGAAAGCATTCTTCTCCTTGTTGGCTTTTTGAACCTCCTTTGCCAATTGGGTGAGCCTATTTTTCAAGGTGTTAATTTCCTCAGCATTTTTTTTGGGTCTCCTTTACCAAGGTATTGACCTGTTTTTCATACTTTTGTTGCATCTCTGACATTTCTCTTCCCAGTTTTTCCTCCACCTGTCTAACTTGCTTTTCAAAATCCTTTTTGAGCTCTTCCAGGGCCTGAGCCCACCCACCACCCCCCTGGGGTGTCTGGGGTACTGAGGCCCCCGCCCTCCACGTCTTTCCCTGATGGCAAGAATACGTCCTCATCTTCGTCAGATCCGAAGGTCGGGATCATTTGCATTTGTTGGAAAAAACTCTCTAAAGTCTTATTTTTCTTCCCTTTTCTAGGCATTTTCCCAGCCAGTTACTTGACTTCTGAGATTCCTTTCCACCCCCGCCTGGATCCGCCCAGCTAGTGCTTGGCCTCTGAGATTTAAATGGGCTTTCCTCCTGCCGGCTGTCAATCAGTGAGCTTTAGTTCAGGTGCTGGGGTGGGGCCCCGGCTGCCTCTGAGACTCTGATCCCTCGGGGGGCTTTATGCAGAGACTCTCAAGAATGGAGGGGGTGGGGGTGGGGTGGGGGGCCCCGCCTCCCAATCTCAGCTCCCCTGGGGGTCCCGAGCAGAAGCCTTCAGCAACAGAGCGGGGTGGGGGCAGGGCAGTCTCCCAGGCTCAGCTCCGTCAGGTTTTATGCGGGAATCTTCCGTAATGAAGATCCTGCCTGCTGCTGGGGGATTCCTGAGTCCTGGGCCGCTGCCGCCTCAGCCGCCGCCCACACCTCTGCCGCCGCCGCTTCCTGCCCCCGTCCCTGCCACCGCCACTTCCTCCCGAGGGGGCCCGAGTCACGGAGACGCCCCGCTTCCCCTCTCCTTCAGCCCGGCCTCTCTCACTGACCTGCTTCTGTGGGCAGAGGGACTTTCCCGGCTGCTTCAGCTTCCGTCTCTGAAGCCTGCTCTGATCAGCTTCTCTGGGGCCCTGGCCAGGGCAGCGCTGGGGGTCGGGTTTACTCTCTGGGGCGCGCCGGACCCTGGGGACGGGTCCTCAGGGCTCCCTGGAACGGAAATCTCCTCCACTCTGCCTCTGCACACCTTGCACTCACCCAGAATCTATGGGGGACTCTTTCTACACCAATTCCATGGGCTTTGGTTTCGGAGCTCGTAAACGTGCGTCCTTCTACTCCGCCATCTTGGCTCCGCCAGGGGCATTCATTTCATAGGACAAGCAAACAAAACCTCTCCTTTCTGCAACTCTGGAGAATGAGAAAGAACCCTCTCTTTTGTTTCTTTTTTACTAGGTTCCAGCATTTTTGATTCCAGATACTATTTTAATAAATTCTGTACAGATGTATCTAGGAATGCTAATAAATCTTTAATAAAATAATGATAATGAAATAAAAGAATCAGGGAAATTTCATGGAATTTTTTTCAGACTTGATATTCAGGGAAGATCATATACGATTCACCATTTAGAATGTTACAGCCACGAGGGATCTTAGAGATGGCTGAATCCTTCCTTCTCCCTCCTTTCCTTTTTCCCTCCTTTTCTTCCCTCCCTTCTTCCCTCTCTCCTTCCTTCCTTCCTTCCTTCCTTCCTTCCTTCCTTCCTTCCTTCCTTCCTTCCTTCCTTCCTTCCTTCCTTCCTTCCTTCCTTCCTTCCACCTAGAACAAGCCATATCTCCTCTCTGGGACTGCTTTTTTTTCCCCATATGTAAAATGAATGAATTGGACCAGATGATATCCAAGGTGTCCTCTGACTGTAGCATTCTAATTCTAGTAGGTTGTATTGGAGGCAGCATGGGGCAGGAGAAAGGGCAATGAACGTGGAGTCAGGCGACCAGGGTTCAGTTTCCATCTCTGATCCTACTTGTGTCACCATAGGAGAGTCACTTATGCTCTCTGAGTCTCATTTTCCACATCTGTAAAACACATGACCTCTAAAGGTCCCTCATCTTTAAATCTGTGATCCTAAGAACACAGAGACTCCTATCAGATGTCCACTGAGGGCCCTTTCCGTTCTAAATGCATGCTTTTTGACAATCTTTTGGCTGCTAAATAAATGATAGCATTGCTATGTGGACATCTCCTCGGAATTCCATTGGTCGAGTCTGTCTGTGGTTCGTGAGGCTTTGTGGACTGTGTATATGTTTCAAGCCAAAAGAATGTATCACCCCATCTCCTCCTAAGAGCCATTGGAGGCTGTGACCACACAGGCTAGACATGTAACCAGCAGGCTGCAGAGGCTGTGGAAGCAGGCCTCCCAGTGGTAGAGAGGAAGAAAGAATGCTCATTTGAGAAAAAAAAAGACTGATGTGGTGAGGAACAGTCAGTGGTTAAGTTTTCCATGGAGTTGTAGAATTTTCCAGTTGGAAAAGACCTCAGAGACCACCTAGTTCAGCCTATACCTGAGAACAAATCCCTGTTACAACAGGCCTGAGGTCTGCATCTAACTTTGACCTGAAGACTTTTGCCTTTGGAGATATGTTTGAGTCCTTCCAGCTGCTTACATCAAGCTTCAATTTGCCTTTTCTCAATTTCTACCCATTGCTCCTAATTCCTACTCTCTGGGGACAAGGAATTGATCAATAAGCCAATCAATCAGCTAAGTGGTACAGTGGGTAAGAGCGCTGGACTTCGAATCAAGGAAGACCTGAGTTCAAATCTAGCCTCAGATGCTTGCTAGCTGTGTGACGTTGGGCAAGACACTTAACCTCTGTCTCAGTTTACCCATCTATAAAATGGGGAAAACTATAGCACCTACCTCCCAGGATTGTTGCGAGGATCAACTGAGCTAATATTTGTAAAGCATTTAGCACATAATAAGCTCCAGATCAGTGCTGGTGATGATGATGACACAACCAAGAAAAGGAGATGGAACATTGTTAAGGTGCTTATATTCTATTAAAAGGATGCGAAGTATACAGTGAAGGAAAGTGGGGGCCGAGGAAGGCAGCATTATTCTGGGGAATCTGAAGGAGTGTGGCTGCCGCCATGTTTGTTGTTGTTTAGTTGTATCTGACTCTTGTGACCCTGTACCATGCCAATACCGTCTCGGAGGTTTTCTGGGCAAAGATACCACAGTGGTTTGACATTTCCTTCTCCAAATGCCACCATAGGGTAGTTGATTATTATGCCCTTTCCAGTACCTAGCATAGTACCTGGCACATAGTAGGTACTTAATAAATGTTTACTGGTTGATGGATTACTCTTCCCAGAGCAAGAATGGGTAGGGTATGTGTGAATTAGCAGGAGAGATGGCAAATGGTCAAGTAGGCCCTGATTTCCCACTGGATAACTGGATCATATGTGAAGCTTGATCTGGAACAGTCTAGATAAAGTGGTCACTCACTCATTGACCCACCAGTCAGGACAGCTCAGCCTGGGGGCAGCTCAGTGGATTCTTTCCCCCAGGGTGGGGAGGCCTGACCTCTGGAGTTCTGGGCCCAAATGTCTGAAGGGTTGTTGTCCCAGACAGGGTGGAGGGGGTGGCAGACAGCCAAATGGCAAGAGATTGGGGGATGGGGAAAAGTCCTGGTTTCCTGGTAGATGTCTAGACAGAATGTTCTACATATGTTGTATACAAAGACATTAATGAAATAGTTCCTGGCCTCAAGGAGCATACATTCTATTGAGGTGGACAATATGTATACATGTAAATATATCTAAAATACAAAATAAACACAAGGTAATTGTGATGGGAGGTACTAGTGGCTTTCTGTAGGACCTAGACCTTAAAGGAAACCAGAACTTCTAAGGGGTTGAAGTAAAGAGGGAAGGCATTCCAGACATGGGAGGGGCACAGCTTGTGCAAAAGCCTGGTGATTGGAGATGGAATTTTATGTGTGAGGAACAGCAAACAGATCAGACAAAAAAAAAAAAATGAATCCTAAACTTTACAAAGCTCAAATAGGATGAGAATTTCCACATACATAGTAAAACAGAAAAAGAAAATTACAGATAAAACTGCAAATCTCTATTATGTAGTTTGTTTTTCTTTTAAAACATATAACAAATATAACCTATAACTTTCAAAACTCTCCTGTTTGTGACTCTTTCTGGCCAAGAAGGCCATTTTGTCTGGATGAAAGAGTGGAAGAAATATCATGAACAACAAAAGTCACAATTATATAAATAGATGTAATAGCCAAGAGTTAATTTTTATATAGCACTTAGAGTGGGCCAGGCATTGTGGTGAGCCCTTAGCAATTAAGTATCTCATTTGATCCTCATAGTAACCCTGTGAGGTCAGCTCTATTATTATCTCAGTCTTACCGAAGAGGAAAATGAGGCAGACAGGGGCTAAGTAATTTATCCAGCATCACAGTTAGTAAGTGTTAGGCGCTGGATTTGAACTCAGATCTTCTTGACTCCAGGCTTAGCTCTCTATGTCAAAACATAGCACTCAAGTACGTAAAAAAAACACACACACAAAACAAAATCCTCAAAAACTTAGAAATAAAAGTGTCTCCTTTAATATAATAGAAAAAACTCATGAATTAAAAGCTAATATAAATCTTCGAAGTTTTCCAAGTATGTTCAGGGACTGAATGAACCTTTTCCCATGTCTTTGACAGGTAGGTTAGTGAATAGAGCTCAGTGCCTGGAATCAGGAAGATCTGAGTTCAAATTAGACCTTTATTACTCCCTAGCAGTGAACCCTGGGCACTTAACTTCTATTTTCCTCAGTTTCCACATCATAAAATGGGGATAATAATAGCACCTACCCTCCAGGGTTGCTGTAAATAGACAGTAATGTAAAATGCTTAGAAAAGTGCCTGGCACATAGTAGATATTTACATATCTGTAAATATTAGATATTATTATCATAATACTGGCTCCCTTCAGGTCCCTTCTAAAATTCCTCCTTCTTCCAGAAGCTGTTCCCAATCTACCTTAATGCCAGAGCCCTCCCTCTGTTAATTATCTCCCATCTATTCTGTATCTGTCTTGTTTGTACACAGTACATGATTATTTGCATGTTGTCTCCTCTTGACAAGCTTGTCAAGAAAAGGCACCTTTATTTTTTGCCTTTCTTTTCAATGGCAACATTTTATCACAGTGCCTGCCTGGCACATAGGAGGTGCTTAATAAATATTTGATGACTTGACCTGACTTTTCTCTACTACTATCTGATATAGTGGACTGCTAGGTGGGATCATAGTGCATAGAGCAGCAAACCTGAAGTGAAAAAGACTTCTTCTTGAATTCAGATCTAGCCTCTGACTCTTATTTGCTGTGTGACCTTGGGCAAGTCACTCCACCCTCTTTGCCTCAGTTTCCTTATCTGTAAAATGAGCTGGAGAAGGAAATGGTGAACTACTTCAGTATCTTTGCCAAAAAAAAAAACCCAAATGGGTCACAAAGACACGGCTGAAATGATTCGACAACAAAAATCTAACATAATACTAGAAATTCTAGCCATAGCACTAAGACAAGAGAAAATTAATAAGGGATTACACATTGGCAAGGAGCCCCAAGTATCCCCACACGCAGGTGGCATGATTGTTTTCTAGAGTATCAATGATGAAACTAGTCAAGGCAATCAACAGCTTTGATAGGAAGCAAAATGTATCTAAAAGAAACTTTAACATCTCTATATGGCACTAGCAAAAATTATGATGAAAAAGAAGAAATTCCATTCAAAATTACTATGAGATGATTAAAATATCTGAGGGTTAACATACCAAGACATATAGGACTTAATATAAATACAATTACAAAACACTTTTTAGACAAACTCATGAAGATTCTGAATACTGGAAGGTGTACTCAGTATTCATGCTCAGGCAGAGCATCATTAAAAGTGATAATACTACCTAAACTAACAGGCAGATATGGTACCATGCCAAGGGATTAATTATAGAACCTGATAAAATGATGACATAGTTCACCTGGAAGTACAAAAGGTGAAATAATTTAAAAGGTCATAATAAAAAATAAATGAAAGAATTGTGTTACTGAGTCTCAAATTTTATTATAAAGCAGTAGCTTTGAAATGCATTTGGCACTGGTTAAAACTAGAGAAAAACAGGTGAATGAACCAGAGTAGGTAAGTAGGACCTAGAGTAGCCTCAAGCTAAACTCCCCCAGCAATACAAACTGCCTAGAAAAGGATTCTTTATTGGATAAGAGCTGATGGATAGGCTAGAAAGCAGTCTAAAACCACTTTCACATAGCAATTCTTCAAATACTTGAATACCTGAATACATGTTTATAAGAGAGAAGTATATTCTTTCCAAACCTAAATGGAAAAAGAAAAGTAAAAAACTGGATTAAGAATCCGCGCAATTGCAATATGTGACCGCTAGGTGGCACCATAATGCATAGAGTGATGGGTCTGAAGTCAGGACAACTCATCTTTCTGAGTTCGAATCTGACTTCAGACACTTACCAGCTGTGTGACTCTGGGTACATGTAACCCTGCCTGCCTAAGTTTCCTCAACTGTCAAAGGAAAAGAAAGTGGCAAATCACTCTGTTATCTTTGCCAAGAAAACAAGACACCAGTTTCAAAAACTCTGGAATGCCTATAGGCTGGACGTACTGTATGTGGCCCATAGGCTGCAGGAACACTAATTTTCTAGACAAGATAATGTCCTTAAATTTTTTTTTGGAAAGCCTATATGTTCAATATAAGATTGTGTATTTCAGTGATATGGTAATAATTAATAGTAATGATAACAGCTGATATGTATATAAAGCTTACTGTGTACCAGGCACTTTACAATGATCACCTCATTTGATCGTCACAACAACCCTGGGAGGTAGATGCTATCACCAACCCCATTTTACAGTTGGGGAAACTGAGACAAAAGGAGAAAGTCTCAAAGTAACTTGCCCACTGTCATATAACTGGTCATATAACTGCTAAGTGTTTGAGGCTGAATTTGAACTCGTGACTCCAGTCCTGGAGCTGTATCCACAGCCCCTACCTATATGATTTGAATGAATGAAAAAGCACATATTAAGCATTCATTATGTGATGATAATGTAGAGATGAGCACTAGGGATACAAATAGAAAAGTAAGACAGAATCTGATTTTAAGGAATTTACATTCTTATAGAGAGAGATGACATATATAGGCTTTTGCTTCAAGGCATGTGGAAAGCCTGATGACTCTCAGGGTACAGTGACAGGGCAGATGGCAGGGTGGTTAAAAAAAGACCTGTTCATTTTGAGCCCTTCCCTGCTTTTCCTTGATGGCTACTGCTTCAGCCTGTTCTTGTGCAATTTAAAAGTATATAATATATAGTACTCCTTCTGGAGTCCCTTTCCAACTAGTACTTGCATTTGTGGGTTGAGTTTCCTGCAGGAAAGCTGCATTTACAGATTCAAAACTGAGTTACCTCCTCCTAAATCTATCTATAGGTCATGAGCCCTTACCAGTAAGCTTACCTTTAACAGTCAGGCAGGAGATACAATTTAGCTCAAAGCAAAGGCATTTATGAAGATGGGTAGAGGGAGGAGGAGATGAGGTTATGGGTAGAATGTTGAAAAAATGGCCTGAAAGTTTTATGGAGAAGCCTGGTTCTGATCAAGACAAGCTGTATACTTACCTTTAAGAGTCAAGTGAGTCAGGTGCAAAGTCCAGGCTTGTACTAAGCGGGGAGGATAAGGATCATATAATCACAGCTGATATTCATATGGGGCTTTAAAGTTTTCCATGTTCTTTATATCTTATTTGATTTTCACAACAGTTCTATGAGATAGGCCAATTAATCAGTCAAAAAATATTTATTAAATGCTTACTATAATTCTAATACACTATAAAAATAAATAATATACTATATTTCTAGAATGGTGCCAAGTCCTGGAGATATACAGAAAGGAAAAACAATAGATCTCAAGAAGCTCACATTTTAATGGAGAAGATAAATACGGAAATATTTTGATCCATGCAAGATATAAACAGTGATGTTATGTAATCTCAGAGGAGAAGGCACTAACAGCTGGAGGGAACTAGGAAAGGTGAGATTTGAGGTGAGGCATAAAGGAAACCAGGGACATGAAAATGGAGAGACAAGGAGTGAGCATTTTAAATATGAGGGATAGTTGCCACAAAGGCTTGGAGTTGGGAGAGAACAGGGTTCTGTGTGTATGCCAATGTGGCTAAATAGTAGAAGGCACTGGAAGGATTAAAGTAGAAGAGGACCAAAAAGAAAAGAAGGGGCCAGGTTTTGAGCCTCTTTAAGTGAAGAGGATCTTTTGATCCTGGGGGTAATAAGGAACCAACAGAGTTTATTGCTGGGGATGAGGGAGGGAAGGTAGTGTGATGTGAAGGTAGAAGACAAATGGTTTAGGAAAATCACTTTGGCAGCTGAGTGGAGGATGAATTTAAGTGGGGAGAGATATGAGACAGGCAGGCCAGTCAGAAAACTATTTCAATAGTTCAGGCAAGAGGTGATAAAGATTTGAACTATAGTGGGCAGCTTCAGAGGAGAAAGGGGGATTTATGCAACAGATTCTGTGGAGAAAAAATTGACAAGATTTGGCAAGGGTGGAAAAATGAGTGAATGAGGGTGAATAGAGTAACAGAGGGTAACACCTGGGCTGTGAGTCTGGGTAACTAGCGTGGTGGTGCCCTAAATAATATCAGGGAATTTTGGAAGATGGAAAGACTTGGAGGAAAAGATAATGTGTTCTGTTTTGTATACAATGAGTCAGTCAATACGAATTTAATAACATAATAATATGTTAACACACTATATTCACATAATATAGAACCCATCTGAATCCAGCGATCAGATATTCATCAGTGTGTCTGGAGATGACCCAGGATGAGGTATTTGGGGTTGTGACTTGCCCAAGGTCACACAGCTAGTGAGTGTCAAATGTCTGAGGTGAGACTTGAGCTCAGCTCCTCCTGACTCCTGCACTGCACCACCTAGCTGCCCCAGGTAAGGAGAGATTAAGAATTAGAGTAAGGAAGAATGACAGTGAGGGTCATCTGATGCATAAGATGAGTGAATATGGAAAATTCTGCGTGTGGAGGGGTTTTCTTTAGCAGGAGTGAAGGTGGAGATAGTGAGGGAAGATGCCAGAGAGCTGTGAAATAAGAAGGAGAGAAAAGGGAACTTTCGGTGAATGTCCTCAGTTTGTCAGTGAAATATGGGGTGAGGTCCTCTATGGAGAAAGAGGGAAATGAAATGTGTTTGGAAGATCATAAGAAAGGTTGGAATAGTCACTGTGGAGAGCAGCAGGGAAAAGCAGGATGATGGCTTTCCAGCAACAAAGACCCAGTTGAAAATATGAAACATAAATTTGTAGTGGACCCAGTCAGCATGTTTTGATGGTTTTCTCTCATTCTGTTCAGCAGCATGTGAGTAGGAGTGAAGGGATGGTGGGAATAATTTAGGGTTGAGATTTTTCAGGGCAAGATTGGCATTAGATCAAGGAGGCAGAGGATTCAAAAGTAAAGGATGCTATACAGTTGAATTGGCTTACTATAGAGTAGAGATAGGGAAGAAAGGAGAGTATAGCTAGAGCAGTTGGGATGACCTGAGGAAGACCTGCGGGGTCAAGGGAATAGAGGTCATGGTGAATGTGAAGAGGAGGGTTAGAGGTTATAGGACAAAGGGAAGATTAACTGAGATAAGATTATGACCACAGCTCTTTTTGTGGTGGCAAAGAATTGGACTCCCATCAACTCAGAAATGGCCGAACAAATTGTGGTATATGATTATCATGGAATACTATTGTGCTGTAAGAAATGACAAAGGGAATCGTTTCAGAAAAGATTAGGAGTACTTATACAAACTGATTCACAGTGAAGTGAGAAGAACCAGGAGAACACTGTACACAATAACAGCAATATTGTAGCAATAATCAATTGTGAAAGGCTTAAGGACTTTGATCAACGCAATGATCCATGACAATTTCAAAGGATTCATGATGAAAAATGTTACCTACCTCTAGAGATAGAATTTTTGAACTCTGAGTACAGATTAAGCATATTTTAACTTTATTTTTCTTGCTTTTTGAATTTACAACATGGCTAATATGGATATATGTTTTGCATGACTTCACATGTATAATAGATATTATATTGCTTGCCTTTCTCAATAGGTTTGGGAGAATTTGGAGGGAGAGAGAAAATTTGTAACTAAAAATTTTAAAAATGAATGTAAAAAAAGATTATGATACAAAAGGAATTTTGGAGTTCACAGAAATAAAGTGGTATACTTGTAGGTGGTAGCAGGATCGAGGGTATGACCATCCCTGTTTATTGGTCATATCCTCAATCCCTGAGGTTGATTGGAAGAGTAGGTCATGAGAACTTGCCAGACTGAGGACTTGTAAAGTTAAGGTGTTTGAGGGAACCTTAGCATTTATGTTGAAGCTTCCTAGTATAAAAGCAGGAGTTACGGAGAAGAGAAAGACTGTGATTCAGGTACTAAACTCACTGAGGAAGAAAGACTATCCTGGGGGTTGATAATGCTGTCTTTCGGGTAATAAGTTTAGATACTATGAACCTCAAAGATGAAGAGATTGCTGAGTGATAATGGTAGGAGAGTCTGGAAGAGGCAATAGGGAACCAGGAATATTCTGACTTCTCCAATGAAATTAGAAGGTTTGAGATAGGGAAAAAAAAGTGTAGCCAATACCAGAAATGATAGCAAGGAAATTGGAGTCAGGCCTCAGTGAATGCGAGAGTATGGAAGGAGTGAGAGAGAAATAGATTTAATATAAAAGAAGCATATTAATTAAGGAGGGAGAATCCAGAGGGCAAAATGGAAGGGTTGGGCAGATATGGAGTAGGACGTTGGAGGGGGTTGAGAATAAGGGAATAGAGGTTGGTTGGGGATGGGAAACAGGATTTGTACATGAATATCCCCAGATTTAGAATCACTAGGATAAGGAGACTACGAGAAATAGAAATATACTAATTATTAAGGAATGAGTCTTGACGGAATATCTGTAATTGAATAGCTATCAAACGTAGGGAGACAAATTAATAGATTGCTTAAGGTCCTCTCTCAAAGTCTTCTCTAAAGAAATCTGTAGGGCCTGATACATGTCTGCATCTTGTCCCAAAGCAGATACCTGGGTCCAGCTAGTGAAGACCCTATCGCTGAAGAGAGAAGTCAGGAATTGAGTTAGGGGGATTTTGTCTAGATGGCCATCTAGACTCAGTTGGAAAAGTCCCTGGAAATTAAAAAAGGTATGTGGTCTGTTCTGGTTCTTGTGGCTGGACTGGGTAAATCTCTGAGGGCTAAAATGAGACCAGGGGGGTGGGGGTGATGGAAGTCTTGTCCCAGGGTGGATAGCCTAGAGAAGTCCCTGGGGTCCAAGACAGAAGTCAAGAAGCATATGTGGGGGATGGTTGGAGAAATCCCTAGAGATTGATGGCAGCCTGAGATAGTTGATCAATTCTGGTCTCTGCGCATCATTAATCCTCATTTTATAGATAAGGAACTCAGGCTTAGATGACAGCTCAGCAGCAAGACGCCAGTGGTAGCTGGGAGCGGGGTGAGTAAAAAGAAATCTTTGTTCCCTTGCGGCCCTCTGGTAGAGGTGGAGAGGTTACAAAGCTCCTTCTTGCCTGGAGTCTCAACTCCTGCAGAACTGGCAAGTTTATCTTTTTATGGGCTACCAGGGCTATGTCCAATCTTCCTAGCCAGCTAATGCCAAGATCGCCTTCTTTTTACCTATTTTGCCCATCGCTAGCATATAAATACCTCATTTCTTGGGTTTTCTGTCCCATATATTCTGTGATTAGATCTACTGAACGAGGTGCAAGTGTAGGAACCAGTTCCTTCTCACTACGATGCCAGAGTCTACCCTGAAGCTTCTGAAATTATTTAATAACTTGCTTATATACTGTTTGCTCATAGGAAAGAACAGTGCTTATGAACTTTCCTTAAATCAATATGTATTCTCTTCGTCAAATGGAAGAGGAAAGAACACCAGATTTGGTGTAAGTGGAATGCACCAAGGGGGAAAAAGTTAGACCCAGGTTCTATTACTGGTTCTTCCACAGACTTTAGCTGTGCAGCTACAAGAAACCAGAATAGAAGTTGAAAAGAAGCTTAGCTGGGTCCATGAACTAAAGACAAATCTTGGGTGCTCTGTACTGCCTTCAGTGCTGGTATACTCTGACCCAGTTATCATTGGTGAGAAAGTCAATTGGAGGTAAGTCTCAAGAAACTCACAGTAGCGTGGTTTTGGCTTTTCTTCTCCTGTCTCCTCTGGTATTGTTGTGTCACCTCTAGGGAGGACACCCAAGAACTCATGTGGTATCTGTATTGCTGGGAAGGTCTTGTGTAGTCCATGGTTGAGTCCTATAATGTATGGGAGGCAGAACAACTGAGAACATTCAAGAAGAACCTTGAGCAGTGATGGCACATCCAGCTGATTTGGGTCAAAGAGAGTGTATCTGATTCTTCAAGACTGACCTCATTCTCCTATAGCCAGGGAAGATTACTCATGGGTTACCATCTAGATAGAGCAGTATAGAATTCACTCTGGTTGTCTGGACCTCAGTCTGTACAATAGGAGAGCCAGACAACAAGGTCCCTTTAACTCTAATTCTTTATGACTTTTTGGTGCTGTATATGAAAATCATTGTCTGTACCTTTCCAAAGCTTATAGCCTCATTGGAGAGAAAAGGCATAAATTAAAGAATTCAATTTAAATCAAAGAATATTTATTAAGTATTTTCTATACGTAAGACACTTTGCCAGGTGACAGAGATGGCAAAGATGAGAGAAACTGTGCGTCTTCCTGGGACATGCAGCATACACACAGCTAAGTAAAGACTCAAAAACAAATAAACAGCCAGCTCAACACAAAATGGGGGTGGGAGGGAGTTGGGTTAAGCTTCATGAGGGAGGTAGCACTTTACTGGGACTTAATGGAAAATGAGGATTTTAAGAAGCAGAAATGAGGAAAGATTGAATTCTAGGCATGGGAGACAGGCTGAGTGATGCCAAGGAAATGATAAGTAAGTTTAGGGAATAGCTATTAGTCCAGACTGGCTAAAATGTAGACTATACCCCTTGAGTTAATTGAGATAAAGTGCAAACCTCAGAGCTCTATATGTTATACATAGGAATATATGTGTGAGTATATGTTGTTGATCAATTATTCAACCCCACTTAAATAAGTGTCAAAAGTGAATGAATGAATAAAGCATTTGTTAAACACTTATTATGTACAAAGCTCCAGGGATACACACAGAAAAATAAACAGTTTAGGAGCTCCCATTCCAATGGGGGAGATAACACCAGTGGAAGATTTCAGTTGCCAAGTCCTGTCATTTCTACCTTCATCAAACTCCTTTCCCCTGCCTGACATGACCTCTGCAAGTCCTCATCATCTTACTGTAATAGCTGCTGGTAGGTCTGCCTGCCTCAAGCTTCTTCCCGTTCTAATCCATCATCCACTCAGCTATTAAATCATGTCATCTACTCCCTTTCAATAAAATCCAGTGGCTCCTTATTACCTCTAAGGGAAAAAATCCTGTTTTCAGAGCAGCTATGTGGTGCAGTAGAGAGAGTGCTAACCCTAGAGTCAGGAGGACCTGAGTTCAAATTTGGCCTCGGACAATAGCTGTGTGACTCTTGGCAAGTTACTTAACTCTGATCGCCTCCCACAACAACAACAAATGCTCTCTATCTTCTTATACCCTCTGCCTATTCTTGTATCCAGTGACACTGTCCTCCTTGCTTGATCTTCACACATAACATTCCATCTCTAGAATGGGCATTTTCTCTAGTTATTCTCATGCCTAAAATGCTCTCCCTCATTTCCTCCTCCTGGATTCTCTCAAGTCTCAACCAAAGTCCTACTTTCTTTGAGAAGTCTTTCTCCATCCTCTCTGAGACCACTCTCAGACTATACTCTCTATATCTTGCTTGTACGTGATTATTTGCAAACGCACAATTAGATTTCGAGGGAGACTGCTTTATTTTTTCCTTTCTTTGAACCTCCCAGTGCTGAGCACAGTACTTGGTATATAGGAGGTACTTATAAATGCTAGTTGACTGACTGACCTTGGGGAAGTCACATTTCTTTTTTGGTTCTCAGTGCAAGAAACTCTTTACCCACGTAGACTAGAGACAGCTCAGACCAGTTCCTAAGAGCTCCTTGTCAAATTTTCAATGTGGAAATTCATACTTCTGAAATCGGCAAACAAAAAATTAAGGCTCAAGTTATCATTTTATTGAATGTCCGTCCAAACTAAGAAAATGATGGAGTTAATATTAATAATGAAGGTCAAACTTAAAAGTGTGACCTGCATTTTTGGAGAGGTAGTTGTTAGGGATTTACCAGGATTCTCTTGGATCTCCCAATCTTGAAACTCTACCCAAGGCAGGTAAGTGACTTGGCTGTAATTTTTAGTTTCAGTAAGCTACCTGGGGCCCCAAGACTAAGTGACTTGCCCAGACTCATACAGCTAATGTGTGTCAGATATACAATTTGAACACTTCTTTCTGATTCCAGAGGCTGACCCTATGTGCACAGAATCATGCTACCTCTGTTTTATACAGTTGTAAGGAAGTTTTTAAAGCTCTTTTTTAAAGGGTGTAGATTTTCTAGAGTGGGCGATATATGCATTGGATTGTGGTAGTCAGTTTATAAAAATGATTCATTCCAAATAGTGATGAAAACATCACTTGGGAAAATAAAGCCAAGGTGGAAGATCATTCACTTTGTGCTTCTGAATTCAGCTTATAATTCATTTCCGATGGCAGTTTCATTACTTTTGCATACATACATTCTTGAGACCCATCATATTTCATTTATTACTAAGGCATTAAGTGACTTGAGGAAATGCAGAAGGCTCTAGGAAGGATCTAGTTGAGTTTTTTCTAAACTCTCAGGACTAGGATTACTTAGAACTATTGAGCAGGAGCTCGGCTTCAAAAGGAGTGATTAATGAACCCCGCACTTAAGGAGGGAATTCAGAGGAATTGAATTGCCCACTTGTAGTAAGGCTTGGGCCATTTCTCTGGCCCAGGCTATCAAAGGAACTCAACCTTGGGAAAGAACCAGTGTGTGATTTCCTATCAACAGTAACAACTCATATTTTGATAGCATTGTAAGCATTCATGAACCATTTGCCCCACACACCTGGGAGGTAGGTAGTAGAGGGATTATCATTACCTCTACTTTATGGATGAAGCATCCAGACCTCAGAGAGCTATAGTAATTTGCTTAGGGTCACTCAACTAACACATGTTGGAGTGAGGATATGAACCCAGATTCTTGGACTCCAGAGTCCTATCTTATTACAACATCTACCTCTCCTGCTAATGTTTCCCTTCTGGATTAAAACTCTAAGATCTTGAGTTCTGAAATTCTCCTCCCTGACTACAATTCAATGCAGTAAATGTGTTTTAGTACTTTCCACGTGCATGGCAGTGTTCTAGGCTCTTAGAACACGAAGATAAAAATGGCATAATCCCTGTTTTCAAGCCGCTTGTGTACTATACAACAAGTTCACCAGCAAGTGAATACAAAGGACTTTCAAGAAGGAGAGAGATCTAATAACTAGGATGATAAGTAAAAGTCTGGCAGCACCTGAGTTATTCTTGGAAGGAAGGTGGGGTTATTATCAGGCAGAGAATATCATTAAGCACCTACTATGAGTCTGTCACCGTGCTAAACATTTTTACAAGTGGTATCTCATTTCATCCTCATAACAACCCTTGGAGGTAGGTACTATTATTTTACAGGGATAATACAGCCAGGTGGCTCAGTGGATAAAGCGCTGTGCCTGGAGTCAGGAATATTCATCTAGCCTCAGACACTAACTAACTTTGTGACCCTGAAGCAAGTCTCTTCACCCTATTTGCCTCAGTTTCCTCATCTGTAAAATGAGCTGGAGAAGGAAATGGCAAACCACTCCAGTTTCTTTGCCAAGAAAACCCCCAAATGGACTCATGAAGGGTTGAAAACAATTGAACAACAGTTGAGGAAATCGAAGCAGACAGAGGTTAAGTGACTTGCCCAAGGTTACACAGCTAGTAAGTGTCTAAGACTAGATTTGAACTCAGGAAGATGAGTTTTCCTGATTTCTGGCCTGGAGTTCTATCCACTGTACCACTTAGCTCCTTCCACTATTAACAGCAGTCCACACAAATAGTGTTGTTTTAGGTTTGTTTGGAAAGAGCTTTCCTCACACAAACCCTGTGAGGATGGGGGGGAGCTCAAGTGTTTGCATAGGTAAGTATATTTTTTACATTTTTACAAATGAGGAAACTTAAGTCATAAGAAGTGAAAGAATTTTTGCCCATCATCACATAGCTTAGAAGTATCAGAGACAGCAATCAAATCCATCTCCCAAATCCATCTTCCCACTGCCCCACTCCATCTTACTGATGTGATCACAAGCATCTGGTTTGATTTCCTCCTCATTCTTCCAATCCACGAAGGGAGACTATTTTCAAAGACAGATTGTCTGATCCTCTCTCCTTTTGCTGATTAAAATGGATATTCATTTTGTACTAACAAAAACAATGGAAACAAGGGGAAAGAAGAAGGAGGAATGTTTTTTTCATGGGATTGAATAATTATGCCTTCTTCTTCTTCTTTACCATTCTCAGTAGCTTGACTTCCACCTCTAATGTGTCTGAGTACATTTCAGACTTGGTTCTGGAAGATGTGCCCTTTTTTCCCTCTCTGATAAGCTCTCATTTGTTTTATATTTTTGATCTGAGTCTTAAAAAATATTAGGTTCATTCTAGGTCAGTGGAGTTTATTTAAAAATTAGACGTACATAGAGGGAACACCTCCTGACTTGGGTGAATTCTCTAGATAAATTCTCTCCTTGAAATGGAGACTTTTGATGGATTTTCCTTGCTCCACTTCCATAACACAAATAGTAAGTCAAACATTAACTCATTTAGATTCTCATCCCAGTTTGGATGGTCTATGAAGGATGTTGGAGCTAATGGTCCCTCAAATAAGCTTTATTTTTTCTGGTGAAATTTTGGTTCATTTGAGGACATGCTCATAAGAAGTATAGACACAATAGTATTGTGTGCCAAATGGGCATCTGACTGTGGGAAAGAAACAAGCATGTATCTTATTTCATACAATAAATATCCTGTAATAATAATGTATTTTTCTATAAAGAAGAAATACACACTATAACCCCTTACAAGTAAAAAGTGAGCCTTAGTCCATTGAACAGTGTTGTTCAAATGGATTTTTTCATTCATTCATTCATAAAATATGTTAAATGCCTACTATGTGCAATGTCCTGTAGTAGGGACACACAGGAGAGCTCGGGGAGGGGAAATGCAAAGATTAATAGCACAGGGTCATTACCTCTGAAGAGTTTTCAAGATATACAAGCATATACAAGATATACACCTAAATGAAAATAAATTGCAATATGGAAAGTGCCTGAGCACTAAGAGCTTTAGGATGGCAGAATTATTTGTCATTCAACAATCTTTTATTATAATAATATCTAGCATTTATAATAGTGCTTTAAAGTTTGCAAAATACAATCTCATTTTATCCTCATAAGAACCCTGTGAGGTAGGTTCTATTATTACTTCCATTTTATAAATGAGAAAACGGAGATAAGCCAGTGTTAAGTGACTTGTCTAGGATCACACAGCTAGGAGCTGTCCGAGGCTGGATTTGAACTAAAGTCTTCCTGATGCAAGGTCTAGCCTCTTTCCACCTTGGCACCAAGCTGACTATCAAACCTTCCAGAGTAGTATGCTAAAGGCTGAAAATACAAAAAAAGCAAAGATAGTCCCTGTGGTCAACGAGTTCACATCTTGGGGGACATAGCATGTAAATAAGTGGGTCCTTATACTATAGAGATGGAGAAGATGGAAGGTGATGTCAGAGGGAAGATACCAGCAAGGTAGGGGCTGGGGAGAATCTGGGAAAAGCTTTCTGCAGAAGTTGAGATTTGATCTAAGTCCTGAAGGAAGGCAGAGAAACCAGGAGGTGGGGATGAGGAGCCAAAGCCTGCCAGGCATGGAGACATGGCCCTTGCACCAGCCCAGAGCCTGAGAGTCTGAACAAAGAGAAGCAAATGGATCCGTTTAGCTGGATCAGAGAATACAAGAAGAAAGAAGTAAGGAGATTGGAAGTATAAGAAGGGTCTTGTTGATGAAGAGCTTTAAATGCCAAGCAGAGGAATTTATATTGGATCCAGAAATTTATTGACTGTGTTGGTTAGAAGGTGACAGGAACAGGCCTAAGTTTTAGAAAAATCACTTTGGGGGACTGGAAAAAACTGGAAATGATCTGTGTCTAGTGATTGGATTGAATCACTGAAAAAAAATCCGGGTGTACAGATAAAATGGAATGTCGCTGTGTCATAAGACAAGTACCGAGAGACACGGGAAGATTTATAGGACATGCTTTAGAGTGAAGGAATACTATGTGAACAAGAATTACAACAGCAAAATCATCTGGAAAAACACACAGAATAAAAAGTTCAAAGGGGATATGGAAACAATCAGGACAGTTTTGTTGCTGTCTTGTTAAAGTTACTAATTTTGTTATTCAGTTGTGTCCGACTCTTCATGACCCCATCTGGGGTTTTCTTGGCAAAGATACAGGAGAGGTTTGCCATTTCCTTCTCCTGCTCATTTTACAGATGAGGGAACTGAGGCAAACAGGGTTACATGACTTGCCCAGGGTCACACAGCTGGTAAGAGTCTGAGGTCAGATTTGAACTCAGGAAGATGAATCTTCCTGACTCCAGGTCAGATACTCTATCCACTACCTAGCTGCCCCCAAAGTTAATTTACACTTTATGTATTTCCCCACAGTGTCAGCCATGTTGAAAAGATAGTGAGTAACTACTTACTGGGGACATTTTTAAAAGGATTTCAACCCTAGAGGAAATTTTGGCTAACTGGCCTTTAATGTGCCTTCCAACTATGAAATCACATTTTTGTAAGAGTCTAATTTTATATCTTGCCATGAGAGTTCTTTGATTTGTCTACAAAAAGTCAGTAAAGTTAATATGCACTTAAGAACAAAATATTGAAATAGAGGATGCATGGGATAGTAAATAGTCTTCTGACCTTGATATCAGAAAGACATGGATTCTAATCCTGCCTCTTCTATATTCTAGCTACATCATCCTGGGCAAGTCACTGTCATTTTAACTTTTAGGGACCCAGGCAATTCTCTAAGAGTTCAAAGTAGAAGAAGTCATCAGTCTGCATGGGAAATTCCTCACCAAGAGCTCCCTATCCTGAGGAAATTACATGTCCTGTAAAAAAGAAAAAAGAATCCGAATTCAAGATGGCAGAATAAGTTATAACCTGTGCTCAGCCCCTCCCTTACCCCCTTAAATCAACGAGAAAAGTACCTAACAATGCAATCAAAGCAGCAACAAGAAAAACATAAATAAAACCAATTTCTACCAGCTAAGTAGCTTCTCCATCTCCTTTCCCACAGTACATGCAGGACTGATCTTTGGATCCATAGCACTCCATCCCTGGTGGCTGTTAATGTGGCAGAAGCTTTTGGTCTAAACCCTTTGCAGTGCCTCAGCCAGACAGGCTCTGGTCCTCTTTGCTGATCTAGGCCTACGACTCACACCAATCTGAAGGGTCAAGACTGAAGCAATAGGGTGGTGGTGGTAGAGAAGGGTGGAACCCAGAACTGTGGGACTTTTCCAAATGCTATCTAACATAGTACAAGAAATAAGAGAGTCCAAAGCAAGGTGCAGAAGACAATAGGCTAAGTGATCTGGCAAAGGGCTTCCCTTTGGTTCTGTTTTGAACAGACCCTCACCATCACTCTTCTGTGGTGTGGGGCTCAGAAACATGACTGACCTTAGGATCAGCCTAGGGACGGAAGAAAGGGGGTAAAATTAGAGCTTCAGAACTTATTACAATGAGCTGATACAGTACAGGAGAAAATAACAATGAGCATTTATGTAGCTAAGTACTTTATAACTACCTCCTGTTTTCTGAAACTGAAGCAGACAGAAGTTCACAGGGTCACACAGTAAGTGTCTAAGTCTGGATTTGAACTCTCGTCTTCCTGACTCCAGGCCCTGCTGCACCAGCTGCCTTGGAGAATATTCTGTTTGGGAGAAGCTGTTAGTTTTACATCCTCTACTCTTATTAGACTTACTGATCTTTTTTTCCTTGAGCACTTTAATTTCTGTTATTTTCTCTCTTCTCTTAATTATCACATTAATCTTCTGGACCATTAGAGAAAATTATGGAATCATTCCATTATCATTTCTGGGGGCCTCACAGAATTTATTACAATACTTTCATTTTCCTCAGAGGTTTTTGACTAGGTTTCCTTCATCACAAAGGCCTTGTTCATTGCATTGGCTCTTTCTCTAGAGTATTTTCTCATTTTTCTCCTTTATCAGCCTGTACTGTCCTTGATAATGTCTCTGCTAATTTTTCTATGGCATGCTTCTAATTATTAGGCTCTTAACTGATAATACTTTCTAGTGTTTCTTATATAGTATTGAAACAGGCTCAAAATTTCTGTTTTCCTGCCTTAATCCAGGCTGTCTGTCCTCCATTCTATCTAGATCACCAACATTTGATGGAACTGTGGACCGCACAGTGGGTGAGGTATTTACCAGCTGGGTCAATGCTGCAGAAGGTCTCCAACAGCTCATTTCTCTGGGACCATTTTCATCTTTCACATACCCCACGTTTCTGGGCTTTCCCTTCCCATGATCCTCTATCCCTCCATCTGTCTGGTTTCCTTCACTTAGAGTTGTTCAACCTTCTCAATTGGGTCCAGCTCTTTATGACCCCATGTGGGAGTTTCTTGACAAAGATACTGGAGTGGTTTGCCATTTCCTTCTCCAGCTCATTTAACAGATAAGGAAACTGAGGCAAACCAGGCCAAGTGACTTGTGCAAGGTCACACAGCTAGTAAGCTAATAAGGCCAGATTTTGATACTTACTCTATCCTGCCACTTAGATGCCCCAAACTACCTTTCTAGATGTGGTCAAATTAAAAAAGACAGTGGTAAGCAAAGCTTTCCTGTCCCCAGGAACACTGATAAGGGGAACCTATGGGAAGCCTTTGCCACTGGACTATTTTGACAGAATCCTCTGGGTTTTTTTCTTAATAAAAAAGTATGTGTCTATATAGGTATATAGGTATAATTTTTTAAAAATCAGGTAAAGAAAAAAATCTAGAGAAGAGACATCATGTTTCCCTGACTCATAAAATCACCTAATTATAGAGCTGGAAAGGGCTTCAGTGGTTATGTAGTTGAACCCACAACCTATCAAGAATTCTAACATTCCTGCTTAAAGTTCTCCAGTGAGGTGGATTCTGCTACATTCAGAGATGGCTTATTCCAGGTTGGGGTAGCTCTAGCCTAAATTTGCCTTTGCAACTTTCATCCATCACTGTTAGGCTTTCCTCTGGGGTCAAACAGAATTAAGATGAAGACATTTACCCCATCACACCTGTCAAATACTTGAATAAAGCTCTCATGTCTTTCTTATATCTTTTCTTTTTTTTTTGATATATAATTTATTTATTTTTCAGTTCTTAACATTCACTTCCACAAGAATTTGAATTCAAATTTTCTTCCCATTTGTCCCCAATCCCCCACTCCAGGACAGCATGCACCACTCCTTCCTCCAGCCTGTCCTCCCTTCTCTTACCCACTCTTCTTCTATCCCCCTTCCCCTCTATTTTCCTGTAGGGCAAAATAGATTTTATACTCTATTGCCTATATAGCTTAATTTCCAGTTGCATGCTGAAACAATTATTAACATTCATTCTCAAAGCTTTGAGTTTCATATTCTTTCCCTCCCTCCCTACTCACCCTCATTGAGAAGACAAGCAATTCAATATAGGTCATACATGTGCAACAATGCAAAGCACTTCCATAATAGTTAGGTTTAAGACTAACCACATTTCTCTCTGTCCTATCCTGTCCTTCATTTATTCCATTCTCTCTTTTGACTTGTCCTCCCACAATAGTGTTTGCTTCTGATTTTCCCTTTGCCCAATTGACTGTCCCTTCTATTATTGTCCCTCTCCTAACCCTTCCCCCTTGCCTTTCTACAGAGTAAAATAGATTTCTGTATCCAGTTGAGAGTGTGTTATTCCCTCCTTAAGCCAAATTCCATGAGAGTAAGGTTCAATTATTTCTTTTCATCTCCCCCCCCTCTTCCCCTCCTTTGTAAAAGCTCTTTCTTCCCTCTTTTATGTGAGATGATTTGCTACATTCCACCTCTCCCTTTATCTTACTCCTAGTATATTCCATTCAACAGCAAATTTTATTTTTTTAGGTATTCTCCCTTCATATTCAGCTCACCCTGTGCCCTCTGTCTATGAATATATACATATATATGTGTGTGTGTGTATACACACATGTACATACATATACATACCTACATATATAATATACACATGCATACATACACACCTACATATATATAATATACACATGCATACATACACACCTATATATATAATATACACATGTATACATACACACCTACATATATATAATATACACATGCATACATACACACCTACATATATATAATATACACATGCATACATACACACCTACATATATATATAATATACACATACATTCATACACACACACACACACACATATATATATATATGTTCCCTCTAACTAATACCAAAAAAGTTCTCATGAATTACAAATAACATCTTTCCATGTAGAATGTAAACAGTTCAATTTTAATGAGTTCCTTAAGGCTTCTCTTTTCTGTTTACCTTTCCATGTTTCTCTTGATTCTTGTATTTGAAAGTCAAATTTTCCATTCAACTCTGGTCTTTTCAATAAGAATGCTTGGAAGTCCTCTATTTCATTGAAATTCCATTTTTTCCCTGAAGTATTATACTCAGTTTTGCCGAGGTGATTCTTTGTTTTAATCCTATCTCCTTTGACCTCTGGAATATCATATTCCAAGCCCTTTGATTCCATAGTGCTTTCTTATAAAGTCATTAGCTTCCATCTGCTCCATTCTCATTTTTAAAGAACTATTTTCTTTTTTTTTTTTTTTTTTTTTTAATTTATTTATTTATTTATTTATTTTACATTCATTTTCACAAATTTTTGGGTTCCAAATTTTCTCCCTTTTTCTCCCCTCCCCCCCACCCCAATACCCCAAGCAATCTAATTTTCCCTATCTCCAATCTGTCCTCTCTTCTGTATCCCTCCCTTCCCTTGCCTCTATCTTCTCTTTTCTCCTGTAGGGCCAGATGACTTTCTATTCCTCATTAACTGTATAGTTCAATACTAAACAATTGTTCCAAGCCCTTTGATTCCATAGTGTAGAAGCTGTTAAATCCTGCGCTATCCTGATTGTATTCCACAATACTTGAATTGTTTCTTTCTGGCTGCTTGCAATATTTTCTCCTTGATCTAGGAACTCTGAAATTTGGCTACAATATTCCTGGGAGTCTTCCTTTGGGGATTTCTTTCAGGAAGTGATCAGTAAATTCTTTCCATTTCTATTTTACCCTCTAGATTATCAGGGCAGTTTTCCTTGACAATTTCTTGAAAGATAATGTCTAGGCTCTTTTTTTTTGATCATGGTTTTCAGGTAGACCAATAATTTTTAAATTACCTCTCCTGGATCAATTTTCCAGGTCAGTTGTTTTTCCAACAAGATATATCACATTGTCTTCTATTTTTCATTCTTTTGGTTTTGTTTTAGAATTTCTTGCTTTCTTATAAAGTCATTAGCTTCCATCTGCTCCAGTCTCATTTTTAAAGAACTATTTTCTTTAGTGAGCTTTTGAAACTCCTTTTCCATTTGGTCAATTCTGCCTTTTAAAGCATACTTCTCCTCTTTGGCTTTTTGGACCTCTTTTGCCATTTGGTTAGTCTATTTTTAAAGGTGTTATTTTCTTCAGCATTTTTGGGTCTCCTTTAGCAAGCTGTTGATTCACTTTTCATGACTTTCTTGCATCTCTCTCATTTTTCTTTCCATCTCTCTTACTTGATTTTAAATTCCTTTTTGAGCTCCTCCATAGTCTGAGACCACTGCATGTTTTTGGAGATTTTGGATGTAGAAACCTTGACTTTTATGTCTTCCTCTTACGATATGCTTTGTTCTTCCTCATCCAAAAGGATGGAGGAAAATACCTTTTCACCAGGAAAGTAACCTGCTATAGTCTTATTTTTTTTCCCTTTTTTGAGCATTTCCCCAGACAGTTATTTGACTTTTGAGTCCTTTGTCAAGTGGAGGGTATACTCTAGGGACCTGTAAGTTCTCAGTCCCCCTAAGGTGGCACAATCAAGGGAGAAGAGTTTATCCTCTCCTGGCCTACATTCTAGTCTGTGAGAAAACACAAGCACTCTTTTCTGCCCAGGATCTGTGAGTAGGATTCCCTCTCCATGACCACCACTACCTCCATCACTCCAGCAACAGTGCTCTTCCTCACCCCAGGACCACCACTCAGAACTGAGACTCAGATCAGTCACTTGATTCCCCCAGGGTCTTTAGGCCAAGGGATCCAAAAGTAGATGCTACTGCCACAGTGGCTGCTGCCACCCTGGGGCCAGGGCTGGGGCCAGACTGCATACCCCTCTCACCTAGGTGAAAGAGCTCTCTTACTGACTTTTGAAGCTGTCTTTGGCATTTGTGGGTTGAGAAATCTGGGAATTGCAGCTTCTACCCATGATTCCTCACCCTGAAGCCTACTCTAGTCCTGTCCATGCTGTGCCACAGAGCCAAGGCTGGGCTGTGCTCCACTCTGAGCCCAGTGCAATAGACCTTTCCTGTCAGTCTTTTAGGCTATCTTGGCTTGGAAATCTCTTTTCCTCTGTCATTTTGTGGCTTCTGTTGATCTAGAATTTGCTTAGAGTCATTTAGTTAGAGCAGGTCCATGTTTCCACTCTGCTGTCTAGGCTCTACCCCCTCTTATATCTTTTCTTCTCTGGGTCAAACATTCATGTTTCCTTCAATGGATCCTCATGTGTCATGGACTCTAGGCCCTTTTCCATCTTGGCTGCTTTCCTCTGGATATTTTCCAGCTTGTTTCTGATCTTGCTAAAATGTGGTGCCCAGAATGGAACACAACCCTCTAGCCAGGTATGGTATGACCAAGGCAGCATTCAGAGTACATCATTTCCTTCTTCCTGGCAGCTGCCTCTCAATGAAATCCAAGAATGCGTTAATACCATCTCACATGGCTGAATCAAATTGATGTTGGATTCCATCTAGCCTCCCAGATCTATGAGTAAAAATAAAATAAGGAGCAAAACCCAAAGGAGATAATCTAGGTGGCACAGCAGATAAAGGGCCAGGTCTGAATTTAAGAAGACTCATCTTCCTGAGTTCAAATCTGACCTCAGACACTTAGTAGTTGTGGGATCCTAGGTATATTATTTAACCTGGTTTGCCTCAGTTTCCTCATTTTAAAAATATGCTTAAGAAGGGTTGGCAAACTACTCTAGTATCTTTGCCAGGCAAATCCCAAATGGGGTCATGAAGAGTCAGAAACTGTACTACAGCAATGACAAGAATGAAGAAGTGAAGGAATATTGTGTGTTTGGAACGTAAAACCTCCCAATCATTTTTTCATTAATAAATCAATATTTTTGGTTGAAGGAAAGAAACTAGGATTGAATAAGCACCTACTATGTGCCAGACTTGCTAAGTGCTTTACAAACATCTCATTTGATCCTTAGAACAACCTTTGTAAGTAGATGCTATTATTATTGCCATTTTACTGTTGAGAAAACTGAGACAGTTAAATGATTTGCCCAGAGTCACACAACTACTAAGAGTCTGATGCCAGATTTGAACTCGAGTCTTCTTAACTCCAGGCTCTGGGTTCTAGACAATGTACCCTCTCCATTGGAAAGCATAGTTGGGCAGCAAATATTCTGAAAAAAAGATCTGGGAATTTTCATGAACTACAAGTTCAATCTGATTCAATAGTATCATGGGGCAGCTAAGAAAGCCTATGTGATCTTGGGCTACTTTAAGAAGTATGCCTTCCATTTCCTAATATATAAGTAGTAAAGGGATATGATTGGGAAGTTTTCAAAGGAAGAAATCCTAGCTATAAAAAATCACATTTTGAGAACACTCCAAATCACTATTAATTAGAGAAATGCAAATTAAAGCCACTTTGAGTTTCCCCTTCATATCCATCACTTTGGTGAAGATAATCAAAAGAGGAAAATGATAAATGCTGGAGGGACTGTGGGAAAACAGGCACACCGATGCACAATTGGTGGAGCTGTGAATTGGCCCAGATTTTTTGAAAAGCAATTTGGAACCTTGCCCCTAAAGTTACAAAACTGCATCCCCTTTGACCTACTTATTTAGACTTCTACAAGGCATATCCCTGAAAGAAATCGAGAGAGAGAAAAAAGATCTATATATACAAAAGTATTTTTAACAGTCCTTTTCATGGTGACCACCAAGTTTCCAAATCTTGTAATTTCTATTCCCAAAATATTTCTCATCTTTTCCTGTTCTAATAGCTAGCACCTTAGTACAGTCCCTGATTATTTTTCACCTGAACTCTTGTGATGGCCACCTAATTGGCTCCTTGCTTTGTGTCTTACCTCATTCTACGTCTTCCTTCACATGACTGCCAAAGTCAAAGTCAAAGGCGATGCCATATTGCTCTTTTAAGCAAGGAAATCCATTGGCTCCCTCTGCCTTAGGATGAAATAGAAACTCCTTGATGGGGCTTTTAGAGTGTCTTCGGAACTTGGCCTCAATCTGTCCAGCTTCCTCATGTATCAGTTCCCTTCTCAAACTCTGTGGTCTTGCTCTTCCTTACATGCTTCATCTCCCATCTCTGTGTCATTGCATTGGCTGTGTCCCATGCCTGAAATGCTCTCTCTCCTCATTTCTGCCTCATTGGATTTCTGATTTTCTCCCAGGCCTAACTCAAGAACTACTTTTCATGGGTTCTTGATCCCCCCACTTCTGCATCTCTCCTTACTTACACTCTCTTTTAATGTATTTTAAGCACCCACAGGGCAGGGGCTGTTTCATTGTCTTTGCATCCCCATAATCTAACTCTTTGTACGTACTTAATAAATGCTTAATTTGAGTTGTTGATTGATTGATTCCAGGTGTGAGTGACAACCTGTAAAAACAACACAGAGACAGGAGAACATACATGAAGTAGGCAGCTGGATGATACAGAGAGTAGAGTTTGGAATCAGGAAGACCTGAGTTAGAATCCTACCTACATGAGGAAACTGAGTTTGACAGAGATGAAATGACTTGCCCAGAGTAACACAAATAGAGGGCTTGTCCTCAGGATTCTCTTTTAGTATTCTAGAATTACTCTTTTCCTTACTGATTCTTCCACCTTATTTCTTCCCAATGTCTTTGGAGATTTAAAAACAAAATAACTCAGTTTAACAAAAATCACAGACACAAAGTCTCATAGAATACTGCTTCTTCTCCATGACCAAGCTAAATAGAATGATGCACACATATTTCTCAAGACCATGTGGCTCCTTTGGGACATCTTTTCATCATCAAGGCTAAACATGATGGTTATTTCAGCTGTGATAATAAAGAAAAAACACTCAGTAAAGATGATGGGAAGAACACAGTATTAGGAGTCAGAAGATACTGTCAAATTTTAGCTTAAAAACCTGTTCAACAAGCAAGGGATTATGTTACACATTACAAATAAAAACAGAACACTCCCTGTTCTGCAGGAGATGTCCTGGGGGTGGGGCACACAACAAGGGCCCAAGTACATGCAAAATAATGCCACAAGAATTTAAGAAAGAGAGGGTGCTAATGGTTATATAACAAGCATTTGAGGCATATGCAGAATACTTCAGATCATTCTGTAACTGGTTCTAGTTAGCCAACCTGGTGGGTGGCAGGAGTCTTTTCTGATTGGCTGTGTAGTAGAAATTACCATTGGATCCTAAAAGGCCCATGGAATGTTTGGCTGTATTTTTATGACATGATCTTCACATTCACGCTAGGCTATAAGAACTAGACATAAGGGGAAGGGCCATGGATCCTTCATCTTCATATGGCCCCTGAGAAATGGGGCTTATTTGGTCTTTTTGATTGTTCTTTTCTATTCTAGGTGCAAGGAATCTGACTAGGGAGAGGAATTAAGGAATCCAGAAAGGAGGGGGAGAAGCATTTATTAAATATTAAATATTATTAAATATGTATGATATGCTGGACATCATGCTAAGAGTTTTACAAATAATTTTTATTTGATCTGCGCCATAGAAGATAATTGCCATTATAATCTCCTTTTGATAGTTGGAGAAACTAAGAAAGGCAAAAGTTAAGTGACTTTCCTAGGATCATGGAGCTAGTAAGTGTCCAAGGTTGGATTTGAACTAAGGTCTTCTTGACTCTAAACCAAGTATTCTAAGCATTACACCATCTTGCTGCTGGAAGGCCAGAAACTAGGCCGGATATAGGAATTATCCCAGCATCACTATCTCATGGAGCCAAGGGATTTTTGAAAGTGGCCTTTAGGATCCCAGCGCATAGAAGGGTTCAGTCAAGTATTGTAACTTTTGGATGTGAATTTGTTAGGACTAAAGCTATGTAAGAACCTAGCTAAGCTTTAAGCCTACTTTCCCAGAGGGTAAAATAGTAAAGGGAGAGTATACACTGCAAGCATTGGGAGAAACACTTGTCCACTTCTTGTTTTATCTTTGGAATAAATATCCTTTTATAAAAGCTACTGATTTTAAGTGAATAAATGGAGTTGGGTGCTAGTCACTGGCCCCCTGACAATGGGGGAAACATAGCCAGGTGGATCAAATCCATAGCACATGTAGAAGACACCCTCACATACCCTAGGGGACCCAAAAATGCTGGGGGCACAGTAGCAAGTCTGGTTCCAGAGAGAAGGGCCAGAGTACACCTAGCATGGGGGGGGATCAAGAAAGGTCTTATAGAAGAGGAGGTAACAGAACTGTGCTTTGCAAATGTGAGGAACAAGGATATTCCAAAGATCCATGAGTTAAAAAAAGTACAGAGGAAGAAATGGGGGGGTGCTCTCTTGGAAACAGGTACCATATTAGGTCAGTTTGGCTGGGATGTGGAGAGACAGAAAAAGGGAGAGAGACAGATAGACAAACATGTAGAGAAAGAGACACAGAGATAGAGAGACAGAGACAAAGCAAGACAGGGAATGAGAAAGAGACAAAGAGAAAGAGAAAGACAGAGAGACAGAGATACAGAGAGAAACAGAGACAGGTCAAGAGGAAGAGAGGGATAAAGAGATAAAGAACAAGAAAGTGAGACACAGAGACAGAGACACACACACACATAAAGACAAAGACAGAGATAGAAATAGAGAGAGAGGTAGGGAGGGAAGGAGGGGAAAGAGAAACAAAGATGGGGATAGAATATGAGAGAGAGGAAGAAGATGACACATTTTAGGAGGCTCTGAGAATGGAGAGCAGGAAAGTTTAGCCTCTGCTCTTGTAGTCTCTCACCATTAAGACTCAGGATTATATGATAGAGGGAGGGAAGGTTCATTATCGCCCATGCTTTCCAAAGACTATAGAACATGATTTGTTCTTTACCTCCACTTCTGTCTGATAATGGTCAACTTCAGGGTTATCCCCAAAGGAAAATTGCATGTTTTCCCAGGATTCACATTTCCAAAAGCCAAGTCTGACGGAGACTAGCTGCTTTCAGTAACAAGAACCAGCAGCCACCTCAGCTGTGCACAAAATGTCCATGTCCAGATGAGGTCTCCCTCGTTCTGCATTCTCTCTCTGGATTCCCTGATTCATGTAGTGACTGGTACCTCCTTACAGAAGACGCTGGAAGAAAAACCCCTTATTTTTCCTCAGTTCAGAGTATTCAGATTTTTTTCTCTAATAAAAACCTGAAGTTTTCTCTCCCTGCACTTAGCCTCTGTTTCCTATTTCTGCTCCTCCTCAGCCTCTTGATGTCTATTAGGACCTGGGTCTATTTTTAATTCAGTTTGGAGTTGATCAGATTTGCAGTAATTGGCTGGATAAACAGACAGGCTGTATGAAGCAACTTAATGGGATACATTCAGTGACCATTTGGTGACTGCATTAGCTAGCTCCTTGAACACAGAAAATAATCAGATTAATTTACCTCCTCCCTATCATGAATGCCACATGCCTGCAGTATGACTAACCAATGTGGGCTATTCCCCCAGGAAAATAAGTCCAACCAGGTTCAAGCAAACAGGGTTTGCATCCAATTAAAAATAAATCCATAGCATATGAGTCCCCACTAATGTGTTTGCATTTACTTGTCAGCCAGAAGAAACAATCAGTTGGATGCAAAGACATTTATTGAAATAGCATTGTAACAAAAGTTGTAATAGAATATTTACCCTATAAACTTGGAGTTTTTTCTTCCATAAACACATATACCATTAGTGGGAAGAATGGGCATGAGTAGGGAGCACAAATGGCCAGGTTACACTCATGAAGGAGTAACTCACAAGTTAGACACTGCCAATATCTTCTGGTGATGCCATCATGTTATTCCTGCTATGCCTGTTCTTTTGTACTCTGTTTGAGCTAGACGCTCCATTTGAAGTGATGTCCCTTCCCAAAAAGAGAGTGAGCTATATTATCTGTCTTTTAGCTTAGAGTTCTGAGATTTAAGCATCAGCTCTTCTAGGGAGGGAGGTTCTTCCTCTAGGTAGTAGCAGACAAAGGAAAAATATCTCAGCTGCCTTTATTACGATAATATGAGTTTGATTTCTCAGAACCTTATCTGTAAGTGGCTTTTTCCCCCTGGCAGAACAGAAGTCAACTTCATTTGGAAAATAACTGCCAACCCCAACAGCACCTACAGGCAGAATCTCTGTAACAAGCCCGTTTTTTGACTTAGAGTTGGAAAATCCTTATAAATTTTGCTTAATTTTCTTATGGTGATCTTGTGCCCCCAAACCCATTTCAAGGGAAGTTGGAAATTGACTTGGCCAAAGAAGCCCAATGAAAGTTATGAAGAATGGCAAAACCTCATTTTTAACTCAACCCAAGATTCTTTGGGTGTCATGCAAATGAATAGGAGAGAGATAAAAGCAATGGATATACAGGTGAAGGGCCAAATGAATTGTAGTGAAGGCATGACCTGTACCTCCTTTCCCCGTTTCGTATCTTTACTGGTAACAACTCCTAGACTTTGACTTGCCCTGTGTAAATATGCTGGGGTGCTTTTCCTCTGCCCTGACATAAGATGTCACAAAAGTCTCTGGAAAGACAAATAAATGACTAGAGGAGATCTGATATTTTATTAGGATTTTTGTATTTCCCTAAAGTCATGAGACTGAGGGCTGGGGGGGAAGAATACAATAGCTAGATCTGATAGGATATTCTAAGCTTTGCCATACAATTTTCCTTTGTAATTTCATTTTGTCCCCACAACTCTGTGAGGTGGGTATTATTATTATCTGTATTTTACAGATGAGAAAACTGAGACTGATGGCAATTAAATGATTTTTCCAGGGTCACACAACTAGTGTCAGAGACAGGATTCAAATTCAGGTCTTCCTGAACCCAAATCTAGCATTCTATTTACTTTACTATACTTTACTACTGTACTTTGAATATAGGAGGTAAAGGGATGGTAAAGTTTGAGAGTAAAGCTTCTTAGCAAATTGGGAGGAAGCCAAGAAGTAGATAAATTGAGAGGTTTTCCATAAGGAGAATGGGTGTGGTGGTGGGAGAAAAGAGCATCAGGGCACCCCAAAGGAGAAATAGGAGGCAGCATGGGCCAGTCAAGTCAAACCACCCTCACTACCTTGACCACTATCTCCTCACAGATCTTGATGAAGACTAGTGTCAAACTGAAATAGAAATAGGGCCACTAAACCATACATAAGGATCCCTGCAGGTTGCATATTGATTTAGAAATCCATATAGTAACATCATCTATGTTTTACTATATTTTTTATTATTAAATATTTTCTAATTACATTTTAATCTGATTGGGTCCTACTCAGGACAGTTGTGGGCCACATGTAACCCAATGGCATGTTTGTAGAGAACCCAGGATCCTTGGAAATAGCTCAGAGCCCCCACAGCCATCATCCTGGGAACTATCCCTGTAAAAATATAGAGATACAAACTGGCATCAGGAGCTACAGCCACAGTGACTGAAGGCCCAGAAGAAAGAATTCTTGCCACCAGAGTCCTTGGCACTATTAAATAGTTCAACATCAGAAAATGAGATGATTTTATCTGGAGAAATAACAGTAAAGAAGAGGCATTACCATCTGCTTCATTGCTGTACCCTAAGGACTATGTGACCTTCCCATCTTATCCTTCCTCAATATTGTTGCCTCCCCCTTAAGAATGGGAGCTCTTTAAGAGTGGGGGCTGGTTTACTTTTCTTATATCCCCAGAACTTTGCATAGTGCTTTGTACATAGTGAATACTTAAGAAATGCTTCATTCATTCATTCACTGGTAGCCAGTTTTAGATTCAGATGGCTCAGGAAAGTGAGGCTGGTGACCTGGCATAGCCCTCCCGCACTCAAAACAAAGTCAAGTGCAAGTCATGTCATCATTTCTGTGATGTCATGGTCTGCATCTAAAACGAAGGATGAACATAGACAGAGCCAGCTTTAATTTAATTCTGTTCAATTCAACAAGCATTCATTGTGTGGAGAGAGCTGTGGTAGGTCCTGAAGGGAGATACAGTATTTGTAGATACACTGTATCAAAGATACAGTATTCTGAGATACAGTGTATCAAAGATACAGTACTCCTTGTCCTCTGGGAACTTACAATTTAGTGGGGATAAGAAACACAAGAGTCTACTCCTATTATGTTACAATTGTATCACATTTCCCTTTCATTTGTAAAATAAAGTGATAGGTGAGGTCTGAGATGGTAATTATTGCTGGTGGCTCTGTGTGTGTGTGTGTGTGTGTGTGTGTGTGTGTGTGTGTGTGTGTACTCCACATGCACATGTCCTAGGAAATCATTGGTTTGACCTTAAAGGTATGAAACAGGGAAGTACAGTAGGAAAACCATTGGCCCTGGAGTCAGGAAGATGTGGGTTTGAATCTCATCTTTGACATTTACTAGCTGTGTGACTGTAGGCAAATAACAACACCTTGGGCCGATGAAGTTTAGACTGGTGTCAGGGAGAAGGCACTGGAGAGTGAAGCATAATCCCATAGACAGACATGGAGTAGGAAGCATTGGTTTTGAGTCCCATTAGGCTCACTTGGAATCATAGCAATGAAGAACTTTTAGAGGCAGTCCAGTTCAATCCCCTCCTCTCACAGATGAAGACACCGATGCCCAGAGAAACTAGTAGCGTAACTTGCTGACAGTCACAAAGTTACTGACAGTCAAGATTTAAACTTCTGACTACAAATCCAGCCTCTTTCCACTGTACTTATTAAATGCCTTATATAACTCTGGCAAGTACCTCCATCACTCCAAGACTCAGTTTTTTCATCTAGAAAGTAGGAACGATAATTCTGACCTTGCCAATCTCATGAGATTATTGTCAGGATCAAATGAAATGATATCTGGGAAAGTGCTTTGTACTCTAAAGAACTATTCACCTAAGAAAAATGGTTATTATTTTGTCCTCTTCTGAGTCAGTCTCTAACAGGCTAGTCTTGGGTGGGAACAATTTGCCAACACTGCTCTCTAGCCTTGGGTTTTCCTATGAATCCATAGTTTTGACCTCATTTAATTAATATGATTTCCCAAGTATCAATGACTTTCATAATCTTTAATGCACTAGAAGATTAGCGAGCCTTTTTCTCCTATAACAGTCTACTCTATAATCTTCTTTGAGGATAGATTAGTTGGCTATACTGTAGATAACGAAAAGCTCCAGGAATCCACCAGCTGACTCATCTAATGAGAAATAACAAAACTTATTAGCCCTAGGAAGCAGAAAAGGAGGGGAAAAAATAAATAAGGGACTAAGAAGGCAGTTTGAGATGTCTTGTCTGACTGACATGCCATCTGCTTAGGCAAACATAAGTAAGTTTTTCCTGCCTAATTTGGACTTGCTTTTTCTTTATCGTCTGCCTGTCTTGCCTATACTTAATAAGACTTAAAATCAGTTGGTCAATAAACACTTCTTCAGTGTCTGTTATGGGCCAGGCACTCTGCTAAACCTTGGGGATACAAATAGGAAAAAGAAAGACAGCTCCTGCCCTGAAGGGTTCACATTCTAATGAGGAAGACAATACTCAAAAGGAAATTGAAAAGGGGGAAAAGGGGAAGAAGGTATGTGGAGCAGGGCCACGATACAGAAGTAAGAATGCAACTGACTGGGAAATAAAGTCTGACTAGAGCTCCCCGCTTCAATGGAGGTTTGGGGAGAAACTCTTTACTCACCAATCAGAGTGGCAGAGGGTACTGATGAGGTATGGGTATCAAGGCTAATGTCAACTTGAGGGATCATGGGACTCCTGTAAGGGAGAATGATGGAGAAATTCAAAGGGGTAGAGCTGGTTGGGAGCACTATGGAAATATGAGCTCTTGATTAATATGAATCTTCTTTCCCTGCGGGTCATACCTCTTGACTAGACTGGGAAACAAGAGACCAGGGTTTACCTCCTGGTTCTGCCACTGACTGATCTGTGTGACCATAGCCAAGTCATTGTCCCTTTCTGGCCTTTCATTTCCCTACTTGTAAAATAAGTGGGTTAGGTGACATAATCTACAAGATCTCTCTGTGTTTGACATTTTGTAATTCCATGTATGATAGGGCCAAAGATGTACACATTATTAATAACAGAAGTACAAAATAATACCACAACATAGCCCTTTACAACTTGCAAAACACTTTACATGTTAAGTCATTTGATCCCTATGACAACCTGTCAGTGATCAATATCCCTATTCTACAGAGGAAGAAACTGAGGCCAAAAGAGAGTAAATGACTTGTCTGGGGTCACACAACAAACTCAGATCTTCCTGACTCCAGATCCCAGTGTTCTATCCACTTTGCCACCCAGAAACAGACGTATCCAAGATATATGAAAGGGATTCCTTGCTCTCTCATTCACGAATTTTTAGAAAGTATTTTTTGGCGCCTTTTGTTTTACACACATCCATTCACTGCACTTTTTCATGTAACAAAGAAAACATTATAAATTTATGACTTGCTTAAAAAGAAAAGCGAGCTCTACGTGATAGACACTCACTGTTTCATGTACATCTTCTGTTCTACAATATCTATGGAATTCTCATTTTACTTAGTATTCGTTCAGAACTTAAAAAGAAACCCTACACAATTAAAAAATAAAAATTCCATCAACCCTTCAACCAACTTCTTATGATGTATAAACCATTTTATATTTCTAGTTCCTCACTGCCCACAGAAAGAATGGAGGAGCATTTCCTTATGTCTTCTCTGGGGCAAAGACTGGTCTTTAGATACTCACCATCTAGTTTTGTTCTAAGTGTATTTTTGTCTATATTATTGTAGTCATCCGCAATTTACTTAAGGAACAATATTTTTTCAGGACTGAGTCTTTAAAAACCTCAAGGAAATATATAGAATTATAGCATCATAGAGATAGGGATCTTAGAGAACAGCCCAACCTCCTCATTTTATTGA
The DNA here is from genome assembly GCA_023548195.1 of Bettongia penicillata ogilbyi. Classification (NCBI taxonomy): domain Eukaryota; kingdom Metazoa; phylum Chordata; class Mammalia; order Diprotodontia; family Potoroidae; genus Bettongia; species Bettongia penicillata. The sequence continues at coordinate 1,382,649 of JAJHZJ010000391.1, forward strand.
GGAAGAAACTTTTTTTTTATGGATAAGGTCCCAAATAAAGAAAATCACTTGCCCAAAGTCACAATTCTAGTAAGTGGCAAGAATGAAATCTGAACCTGCACCTTTGGAGTGTAAATCTTGCTCTTCTTCTACAACAGACATCATCACCATCAACATTTATAAAGCACCTACTAGTTGCCAGGTAATGTGCAAAGTTTTTTACAAATATTATCTCATTTGATCTTTATAGCAGGTTCAATCATCATCCCCATTTTACAGAAAGGAAACTGACACAAACAGATATAAGTGACTTACCTAGGGTCACATAGCTAGTAGGTATTTGAGGCTGCATTTGAACTCATGACTCTAGATCTGGTGCTCTATTCACTGAATCACCTTGCTGCCCCTGGTTAGATTGATGTAAGATTTAGCTTCTCATCACCATAGATCTGGAGCTCTGATGGTTAGCTAATTCAAGGGTAATCATGCCCTGGAAAAATGAGCTCCTGCTACCCAAACTCACACAAGACCAATCGGTATCAGAAGGCCAATTTGCTAATTTATGATGCTAAGTGGACTGGAATACTTGTTTCAGCCAGTAGTTTCCTCCTCTTCCCGGTAAGGAAATTGACTTGGGAAACTGAATTAAAATCAGAATATTGAATACTGAAGCAGAGCAAAGATGTCCTTAAGGGATAATTCTATCAGTGAGGGTGACTTGACATGTCATCCTTCTTCACTACAGAGATAAACTTGCCACCAGATTGAAGTAGCAGGGCTACTAAGGAAGGACTGAAGACGCAGACAGATTCTTTCCTTTTTAGCCAATAGTTTTCTGGGCCCTTAGTCAGAATTAGTGGACAAGGAGACTCAGAATCAACCAAAGTGGATGATGGGACCCTGTACCTGTGATGACTGACCTCCATCAAGGTTCAATAGGCTTTGAAGACTTTTTTTTCAGAATGACCTGTCATAATATTGCTAAAATTCATTCTTTTCATTCCATTTTACAGATGAAAAAACTGTGGCCACAAAGAAATGAATAAATGGTGCTGCAATGTTAAGAAACCTGGGACTTGTTACTTGTGTGCCTTTGCTCAAGTGGCTTCCCTTCTTTGCCCCTTCCCCAGTTTCTCTATCAGTAAAGTGAAGGGGTTGGATTAGATCATTAATCAGGTCTCTTCTTGCTCTGTGATTCTATGGTCCTGTATCACATAGTAAGTTAGGCTTTGTAGAGCACCCTGCATATAGAATGCATTTATTGAAAAGGCACTAGACTGAGTTATAAGACTTGAATTCAAATTCTGGCAAGACCTGAATAACTCCTTTGTTCAGTCAATACAGTACAGTATAAAGAACACAGACTTTGGCACTAGGTTCAAATTCCACTTCTGCCATTTACTATGTGACTTTGAGCAAGTCACTTAACCTCATTGGTCCTCAGTTTCCCCTTCCACAAAATTATGAGGGTCTAGGATCCTCTTCCAGTTCTAAATTTAGGATCCTATTTAATCTCCCTGGGCCTCAATTTCTTCCTCTGTAAAATTAGGACCTTGGATAATAATAGCTCAAATGTCCTGAGCAAAGAACAGCCTGATTACCTGCTTGACAATGAACAAATCATTTTTTTCCTCAGACTTTCCAAAAGACTTTCTCATCATTATCCTGGCAGGAAAGGAATATGGTCCCACATCCAGAACTCATTTACTATATCACATTTTCTAGGGTATTGACAAGATTCCTTTAAACTATAAAGTTCTCATTCTATCTCTAAAAATTGAAAACTACTCCTGGGTCCAAGATACTTTGGTGTGGCAATCTCTCCTTCTCTCCTAAGGAGTCCCTTTGCTCTGGACTTATGCATGTGATTCAGGTGGGTTCAGTCCTAAGAGAACCTGACCACCTAGAAGAATGGTCAGACATCTTTTCCTTCTCTTTGTCTTGTTACACCTTCATCTCAGTTCCCCTGGGGAAAAATTTCTTAAAGATTGCATTTTGGTATATGTCTAAGGCCTCCCCTAAAGGGGAGAGTAGAAAGGTACTTAGTGTACAATATGAATCAGTTATGGGACAGCTATTAATTTCCTACATACAAAAGAAATACTTCGAGCAAAGACCCATGAGCTTACATTGACAGAAAACTTAAACGAGAAGTAAATAATAACTATTATTATGCTATCCTGAGAGTTTGAGATTTCAACATCAGACTATGAAGCAGTCTGCAGGATTGCTGAATAGGCATTGTCACATTTCACCTTAGCCCTGTATTATCTATCTCCCTCAAAGTCCGTTTCTTCTGGGTAGTCAGTTCAGATGTTGGGCTCCTGTCTTCTATTGATGGTATCTTCTTCTCCTTCAAGTCAATACCTTCCTTGATAAACAATTAGCTCCAACCAAATAACTCCGGATTTCCAACTCTATAAATTCATAAGATTGTTTCCAAGACCAGGCATATTTATTTTGGGATTGCTCTTTGGTCAACCTATACTCAGGAAGGGAAACACAGAAAAGAAGTTAAGGCAGCTAGGGAGCCCAAGGCCTAGACTCAGCACACATAGCTAGGTTTCTGCTTTAGCTGCTATATATTAACAGTCTGTCATTTCACAGGGGTGAAAGAAAAGGAAACTTTCCCTGCCCCCAACTTTCTAGGGATAGCTTGATATAGTCCACATAGTACCTACAAATGAGAAAAGGCTGGAAAAACTAAGGGACGTTCATTTTCTCTTAGAGAGGCACTTAGCAGCTTTTCCTATTCAGGGACCAATAAGGAGATTGCTTCATATCCCTAAAGCACCAATGCTGAGCATTATAACACACAGTCAGCCTGAAGTAGGCAAGGCATCTTTGCAGCTACCCTAATACAGTACATTAAAGTAAATGATAAATTGATGAGGGGCCCTAACCTTTTATTTAACCAAAAATTTTGTAGCCTATTCACCCAAGTATCATTTGGTTATAGTTTATTTTTTCTTGAGTGGATCTTTTGTTCAGTTGCTAAAGTAATCTTTCTAATGAAAGCTCAACCATGTAACCCCCATGCTCACATGCCTCTGGCAGCTCTCCACTGCTTGCAGAACACAATAAAATTCTTCAACTGTCTACCATGCCGGGAGTATACACCCTCTTTTCTTCCATCTCTTAGAATCCTAGCTTCTTTTAAGGGTCAGCTCATTTGCTGAGTCCTAGAATGAGCTGCTCTTGATCACTGTGCTCTCCCTCCTCAGGTAATCATGTCTATACTTGTATATACTTCAATGTTGTATCTTCCCAGGAAATTGTGAACTCCTAGATAGCAGTGATTATTTTCATTTTGCTTGACACCCAACAGACTAACACAATACCTTGTACAGAAGAGAAACTTAATAAATGCTTGCTAGAATGAGAAATCCTATTATGCCAAGCAGGCCTATAACTAGGAAGTGAATCAATCACAGAAGATAGACTTCACTGTGAATTTCCAGATTTCACAAAATAGTTCCTCAAGTCTCTGTGTTGATTTTGTTCTTATTTGGAGGCTATGCTGGAGTTTGGGAGAGAGATTTTGATGAGGATGGGTGGTCAGTATGAACTGCGTGGACAAGGCGTCTGTCTTCAAAGCCAGCAGAGGCTGATGTGAAAGTGACATGGGCTGGGTTAGTGCTCCATATTAGCCAATCAGGGCTCCCGGCAACATCTCTGCTAAAATCCAATGGTAGTATAAGAAGCATTGCTGAATCAGCGAAATGGAGGACGGAAATAAAATGGAGAAAAATGCAGACGGCACAAAAGTATTGAAATGTTTATTCCAGAACTGCGGGCAGTGAGCAATTGATTGCTGTACTGGGAAGCCATCATAACTGCTCCGGGGCTGGTCCTGAGAGATTCCACAATCCGCCTGCTTTCCTAGAAGTCCTGAGGAATGGGAGCTACCCCGATCTAGATAAGACTCTTGGGGGAGGCTCTGGACTAAGTGTGCTGAGGCGTCTTGCCCTCTTAGGGCCAGCAGGGCAGGTCTTAAGGACAGAGCAAGCTTTTATTCTTACTTCCTAATTTCACTTTGCCAGAAATTCTTTAGGCTTTCTCTTTAGGGGAGTGAGATATGCAGAGTGAGGTTGCAGGGGGGCTGAAGAAGAAAGGCAGTCAGTATTAGAGGTGGAAGAAATCTTACTATCCTTCTATCCAAAGTCAGTCAATAAATATTTATTAAGCACCTACTATGTGCTAGGCATTGTGCCAAGTGTCAGGGATACAAAGAAAGGCAAAAGGGAGTCCCTTTTCTCAAGGTAGTTCAAGTTTAATGGGGGAGACAACATGCAAACAACCATGTACAAACAAACCACAGACAGAATAAATTGGAGATAATCATCAGATGAGGTATTAGAATTAAGAGGGATCAGGAAAGGCTTTCTTTAGAAAGTGGGATTTTAGATGGGACAGTCAGGAGGCAGAGATGAGAATAGAGGGCATCCCATGAATGGAAAATACCTGGAGCGTGGGGGACCTTTTCTGAAGAACATCAAGGAGGCCAGTGTCATTGGATCACATTATATAATAATGAAATTGGAGTTGGAAGGGACCCTAGAGATTTTTTTATTCTGATTCCCTTGTTTTTCTAGAATCTAGATGAAGAAGTTTGCCCAAGGTCGCACAGTAGGTTGTGGAACTTGTATTTGTTGAGGTCCTTTGACTCCAAATCTAGTGCTCTTTTCCCTATACCATGGCTATATTACACATGGGGAAACTGAGGCCCACAAAGAAGTTGTGACTTGATCCAATTCTTACAAGCTGATTGTGGCAGTATTGGGATTAAACTCCAGATCTTCCGATAGTCAGTCCTGGAATCTTTATATTACAAGCTTTCCTTCTTTTATAGATTATAAGTTCTTTGAGGCAGTAGCTAGGTGGCACAGGGGAGACAGTATGTGTGGCCTGGAATTAGGAAGACTCATCTTCCTGAGTTCAAATCTGGCCTCAGACGCTTACTAGTTGTGTAGCCCTGGGCAAGTCACTTTACCCTGTTTGCCTCAGTTTCCTCATCTGTCAAATGAGTTGGAGAAGGAAATGGAAAATCACTCTGGTATCTTTACCAAGAAAACCCCAAAGTGGATTATGAAGAGTTGTACAAGACTAACCAATAAACTGGTTAGGGATAAAGAAGGGCCCCGTCTCTATATTACAACCACCCATGAAGCGAATCTTCTTGCATACGATAACCATGCAGTAAATATTGTTGATGAATTATAAATGGAGGAAGAAACAGTCACTTTTGTGTCCTTATTTGAAGTCCCCCTCATAAACATCTCATCGCCACCACATTTAACAAGTTTGAAATTCTACCATTAGATACTCATACCTTTGTATTTTGAAATCTTTTGAGACTTTTTATGAATGTCCTACTAAAATATAGTTATCTCTCAAAGAGATAAATCCTTTTCCTTCCACTTGGGTAGCTATCAAGAGAAGGGGAACTGAAAATCTATGAGGGGAGAGACCCTCAAAGGCAATGCTACCCAGTAGCCCTGCCCAAGGATATAGTACCTTGTTAGATGTACTTGCCTCGCTCCTTTTTGACACTTAGAATCCAAAACTTAAAATTGAATGGGATTTTAGATGGATTATTTCACTCAAATCTTTTATTGGGTAGAAGGGATATCTGTGTTACAAAGAAGTGCAGGGACTTCCAGTAACACAGGCCACTAGTGGCAGAACTGGATGTGGAACCCAGGCCTTCTGATGAAAAACCCAAGGCTTTTTCCCATCTAGGAGTCACATGGATGGTTATTTCCACCAGATAACTCATTTAATACGGGATGGCTCCTTTTACCTCCCATCCCCATCTAGTAAATACCAATCATCTGAGAGAAAAAAAGGGAAATTTCAGGGGTAGAATAGTATGGTGGGGAGAACATTGATGTTTCTCCCAGACGACCTAGGTTTGAGTAGGCTACTTATTGCCTATATCATTTGGGGCAACAAGGCTTGTTTCTTCACCTGTAACATGGACAAAACTTTTCCTGTCCTTCCTATAAAATGACTGTATGAGGCTCTAATGAGAAAATGTATGTGAAAGCCCTTGTAAGGTGCTATATACGGGTGGGGAGGTTTTATTGTGGAGTTTCCACATATCCAGATGTTTGGCATTATAGAAACAAAATTATCTGCATGATCGTCTTTTTCACTGTTTTGTGTTCACATAGGCATTGCCTAAGAAAGTGTAGAGTTATAATCCCAAGTTTAGAAGTAAGGGGTGAGCAGTTTCTCCTGGGTTGCTTTGGGAAAATCATCTAGTTTGGGGCTCTTAACTCTTTTTATGTGTATGCAGTGGTCTTGTAAACATCCTGGTGAAATGAAGAGACTTCTCAGAATGATGCTTTAAAATCCATAAAATAAAATACAGAGGATTGCAAAGGAAACATCATTCCAGAATAAAGATGTAATTTTTGTAAATGGAATCTAAATTCACAGATGATTTGAAATCTATCCAGGGGCCAGACCCCAGGATAAGAATTCCCCAGTATGGATAAACTTGGGTAGTTTTGTGCAAGTTCTACATGTTCTACTAGAGAGAAAACTTGCCCCAGCGCCTTGGAATATTCCATCCGTCATCAAAGGATTGAAGCTTGCCTGAGAGCAGGAGTTCGTGGAATTAAGATGGACTCTCCAGGGACTTGGTGGAGGTCTTCTTCATTGTAAGATGAATAATGTATAATAAGGGTTAAGAAGGATGGTGATTGATCAGGCTGAGTAGAAATGAGGGAAGGATGAGTTGTTAATTGGATGCTTAGGACTCCTCCTTTCATACTGGATCGTGCTTATCTGAGTTTCAAAAACCTGAGACCAGGGGACTGCTGTGCAAGAGCTTTTGAAATCCTAATACAACCGTTCTGTCGCAGCTGCAAATAACAAAGCTCATTTTCTCATCTCCGAAATACAAGACACTAATTTTCATCCATTAATTGGCATAGGTTTTCCCGGAGAGCTGACTTCTGGGGCTTCCCTGGGATTTATGATCCAGGAAATTCATTTTAAATTGATCCCCTAATGACCTGATTCAGTCATTGTGTACAGTCTCTTTAGGGGTTTGGGAAAGAGCAAACAACCCTCTCTTAATGCTTCTTGGATTTTCTTTACAGAGTGGGTGGGATTACCTGTTGTCAGTCTTGGGCGCCCGAGTTCTGGGGTGGGGTGGGGGCGGGGGATTCTTGGACTAAAACTGACAAGTTAGCTGGCTCTTGAGATTTATTATTATTATCATTAGTAAATTTGCGTAGCCCTTTCCCAAAGATCTGGAGGACGGACGTGGGAAATGCCTCCCTCTCGACAAAACTCCTTGGATATAAAGTACGCTGGTTCTCTTAGTTTTGTCTCCTGAGAGCCTATTTTACCGTGGCGTTGCACGTAACAGAAGCTTAAATGTTCGCTCTGCTTAACTGAAATTAGGTGAATGAAGATGGATTTCTTGGTGTTAGAAGCCACCTGTAATATTTGCACTAGGAATCATTCATTGATCGGCAGTCCAGTCAGCCGTTCCTGGGAGGTAAATACGTCTACGGGAGCTGAACTAAAGGGAATTTAAGGTGTATGTTGGAAATCTTCTGGTCTCTTTTTTATATAGTAAGTCCCGCCCACTACGCTGAGACTTTTAGTCTGTCCTTAAATGCATCGTGCTGAAAGCAAAGCCGATGGACTGTTTGTCTGAGATCAGGCTGAGATCAGCCTCTAGTCTCCAAGGCCCAGGTGGAGAAATCTCGCTTCTGGGAGGCTCCACGTTACTCAGTTCCTGTCTCTTTAAATCGAAGTGGAGAGAAAGGGGGCTGAGAGCGCTTTGAATCTGGCTCTCTCCAGGGACAGGATTTTCATAAACATTAGAGAGGGAGAGAGAAGAGGGAATGGGGGTCTTATTTCCAGACCCGACAGAAAATGGGCCCCCCCCCTCTTCTCTGATAGAGCGTCCCACCCTCCTGCCGTCCTGAATCTCGGGCACAGCAGAGCAGAGCCCGAGTCACCGGAGCGCACCCAAGCCAACGAGAGGAGCGGAGACTGTAGGCAGGCAGGCCACGCGTGAGCTTTGCAGCTGGGGCTAGGCGGGGCGGGGCGGAGCGGGGTGGGAGGGGGTGGGGGCGGGAGAAGGAGGCAGCTCCCACACTCTCTGTCTTGTAGGGTGAGGGGCGTGAATGTCCGTGTGTGCCCGTGTGTTTGTGTGCGCGCGCCCGTGTGCCAATGGGACTGCGTGTGCGTGTGTGCGCCCTCGCGGGAGTGTGAGTGCGTGAGAGCGCGCGGCGAGCAGGCGGGCGGGCAGAGGGAGAGACACCCAGCCACCGACTGCTGCATTGCTGCTGAGCCACGACTCGCTCAGCCCCCAATATGCGGCCGCTGCTGCCGCTGCCACCACCGTCGCCGCCGCCGCCGCCGCTGCCGCTGAGGGGCCCTCGATCTGGTGGAGATCAGCAGCAGAGCGGCGGCTGCAGGTGGAGAGCAGCGCGGTGGGCTTGAGCCGGGTCGGGCTCTCTTCTCCCCCCCTCCCCTTCTTCCCCTCCCCCTTCCCTTGTTCCCCGGCCCCCCCCGCCTGCCTGTCCGCCAGCCGCGGGTCCGCGCCAGGGATTGGCACCGGCTTCTCCCCGACCCTTATTTATGATGCTTTTTTCCTTGGGTGCTCTGCCTGTGATGGTTTTTAGGCGGAGCCGTTTGCACCAAAAACTGTAGCAACTGCTCCCCCTTCTCTCCCCCTCCCCCCATCCCTTCCCTTCCCCTTCCCTCCTCCCCTCCGATACTGGATCAACAGCAGAAGAGGGACTGGTCGGGATCCGCGCAGATAGACAATGAATAATCGCAAGAAATTGACTTGAATTCCCCCGAAGCCGGCGCCGCCGCAGCTGAAGACGGCTCTCTTTTTTCTTTTCTCTTCTGTTTTCTTCTTTAAAGACAGAGGGACCACAGACAAACCATTTGTTTCTTGTACCTTGTTCCTTTTCCTCCTTTTTTATTTTTCACCTTTTGGGGGATTTGCAAACCGAATTACATGCATGTCCAGTGGGGGTAGGTTTAATTTTGATGATGGAGGGTCCTACTGTGGAGGCTGGGAGGACGGCAAAGCGCACGGCCATGGGATCTGCACTGGCCCCAAGGGCCAAGGAGAATACACCGGCTCCTGGAGTCACGGCTTCGAGGTGCTGGGGGTCTACACCTGGCCCAGCGGCAACACGTACCAGGGCACCTGGGCGCAGGGCAAGCGTCACGGCATCGGCCTGGAGAGCAAGGGGAAGTGGCTGTACAAGGGAGAGTGGACTCACGGCTTTAAGGGACGCTACGGGGTCCGGGAGTGTACCGGCAACGGGGCCAAGTACGAAGGCACCTGGAGCAATGGATTACAGGACGGTTATGGGACGGAGACCTACTCGGATGGAGGTGGGTGCTGCGCCAGCCCGGAGTGCTTGAGGAGTGGGAGGGAGGTGGGCGAGGAGAGAGGCGGAAGGGTCGCTCCCTGCACAGCCAGGAGTCTTCGCATCTCTTTCCTCTGATTCGCTTTATTTTACTGTGTTTTTCTGGGTTCTTGTTGCTAGTTGGGCTGCTGGTGCCCGCTTTCTTGGCGGCGGTGCTGTAGAGGCCCAGAGACAAGCCCAGGGAGGCTCCTGGCCCTCTCGCCACAGGTTGCTTGCTCCCATATGTTCAGTGGGGGTGCAGTGCAGTGGTGGTGCCTGGTGCCCCTCTCGGACTGTGTCCAAGAAGCCAACGGGGAGGGGGTGGTTTTCACCTCGTGGCTGAGAATGGATGGGAGGGGAAAAGATGCCAGTGTTCACTGCACCATCATAAACTAGAAGGCAAAGTGTCGGCTTAAGAGGAGGGTGGAGTGGGCCTTACAGGAGAACTACCCGGTCTGGGGTATGGTCTTGTACTTTGTCAAGTTAGGGGGCCTACTGGTGGGTCAAGCTGGCAGCTGAGTGGCCATGCTGAGGTCCCTGGTCCTTTGCCTTCTCCACCAGCCTCCTCATCCCTTTGGAAGAGGCTCCCTGGTTTCAGGCCTGGGCTTAGCATACCAATATCTGGGCTCAGGGATTGGATTCTTGGTTTCATGTGCTTCCAAGGGCCCTTCCCAGTTTGGCATGTAACCTGAAAAAATGCCACTGAGAAATTTGGAATGCTGTAGTGGAGGGGGGGGAGAGGAGGGAAGGGAGCAACCCCAGAAAATAACCCAGGCCAATAAACTTCTAGGGGGTTGGACCTAGGCTAATACTGTCAGACCAGGCAGCCTGTGAGGCCCATCTGTTTCTTAGATGCTACTGGAGCTCTGGTTGAAGTACTTGGATTAATTTTCACCTGGAGTTTAGGGAATCTTTTCTTGATCTAATTTTTAAGATGCTAATAGAGTCAGGATCAGTTCTAAGAGCTCCAAGTGCTTTAGATTCAAGGCTGTTAATGACTGTTGGTGTCTGTGACACTGCGTACACTCCTTGCATGTCTCCATGCTCTGACACTCCTTCTGTTCTCCATCAGTAACATCTGAGGCATACTGAGTGTTGATTGTTTGGGACTGAACAAATCTTGGAGGAGAGTTTCCAATCCGCTGTCTTAGTGTTGAGCTAAGGTGAGGTACAGGTAGTGGTTTGGTGGAAGAAGCATGTTTATTTCCTAGGCGGGAGAAGAGCGAATGCAGTGACTTTTTGTTTTTCTTGGAGGGGTGGGGGTTGATCAGGGAAGCACATGTCAATTTTCTGCTTTGGTCCTTATTGTTTTGGCCACATGAAAAAAAGCTATCAACACCTGCTTGACAGTCACATATACAGAGGTGAGGTAGGGCTGGGAAGTGATGATTATTTGGGCTTATGCAACCGAAAGGAAGGGCTCATTATTAAACAAAGAGGAGGAGTCTGGTGCACTTAATTATATAATTCTCCTGCCTATCAAAACCCTGCTAAACCCTAATCACAGACCTTACTTTTGGGGATGGGTTTTTTTTTTTTTTTAAAAACAACAAAGATGGGCCAAGTTGTGAGCCAGTGGTGGGATTCTAAGGGCAAAGGAGCTGGGTGGTAGATTGCAAAAGCTTCCCCCAGTTCCTGGGCTCTGTGTATATGTATGTGTGAGTGAGTGTGTGTGTGTGTGTGTGTGTGTATGTATGTGTGGGTGATGGGGCTTCAGCAGCAGATGTATGTGGACGGGGGAAGCAGGCAACTTGTACTTTCCAGCTGGCATGTACCCTGTGCAGAGGGAGGAGCTGTAACCCACGGGGCACTAACTAGAGAGCCCTGAAGGGACCCTTCCCCCAAACAGAATGCTCAGGAGTGCTACAGAGGCAAGAGGCCGGAAGTTCCCAATAGGCTTCGAGAACAGCTAACCTCCTCCTTAACTCTTTGTGGTTCAGCTTTAGATGGGAGGTGAGGGAGAGAGGGACATGCTGGGTAAAGATCCAGATCTCTTGTTGTATCAAGAGTCTCTAGAGTCTCAGGATAAATGATGTAACCCCAGGAGTAAAGCATCATCTCCAGATAACCCACAAGTAGGGGAAGAGAGGGAGGATTTTGTGGATAGTTTCTATCTACCTTTAAGGAAAAGTAAACCTAAGTAGAAATGACTGGTCTATGTTTGGCACATGCTGGTCAGGAAGTTTGGGATTCAAAGTGTTAACACGAGAGACGTTTCTTTCCTGTGGGATCTCATAGGATTTATTGCTCACACATTACCCAAAGCCCTACATAGATGACCTGGATGTAGCTGAGCCTATTTCAGGAGTGGGTCGATGATTTTCACTATAAATTCTAAGGCAGGAAAGTATAAGAAAGAACCACAGACTTGCAATCAAGAAGACCTAGGTTTGAATTCCCAGTTCTTTCACTTACTAGCTGTGTGAGCTGGGACAAATCATTTTTCCTTCTGGGCCTCAGTTTTCCTTCTTGCAAAATGGAAAGATTGGACAAAATTATTGCTAAGGTTCTTTACAGCTCTCACAGTCTATGAGCCTCAGTTCTTTTCAGTTCTACCCAATAAGAGCAAAGGTAATTGCTAGGGCACGTGGTCTGGGCAGCTTTTTTTTTTTTCCAATCACGTTCTGTTTGTGTGCGTTTCCTTGGACTCCCTGCCCAGGAATACTAACCTCAGCCTGAGAACGTAAATTACCCCTCTCTCATTAGGAAAGAGATGTCTATTGAAAATCATCTACCAGCCAGGTAATGCACCAATGCTATCAACTCCATTTCTAAGGGAGACTAGGAGAAGGTAAACAAACAGTGGTCCCTTGAACATTTCAGTAATCAACTAGTGGTAAGTGATGGCTCAAGCACAACAGAGTTTGGGAAGTAGCATCCTAATGAATTAATGGTTTTGAAACGAATCCTGCTTTTTCCTTACTTCTTAGCTGGAACATCAGGAGAGCTTCAACTCCAGTTCTGCTCTCAGTGCTGACTTGGGGAAACAGTATTTTTCATAAATTATGCACAAATGGTTCATATCCTCTGCATTTAGATGGGATCTGTATGGAATCCATTTAAAGTGGAGACTTTTTGACCAGGCTTTTCTCCAATCTCTCTCTTTCCCAGGCAATGACACTCATTCTTTATTGATGTGACATGAGGTTTGCTTGTAGACCATCACCAGGACCTTCAGGAGGCCCCACAGAAACACACAGGGCTTGGCCCACATATCACTCACATGAATTGCTGTGGAAATAGAAACTGGTCCATTATATCACTGCCCATATATGGAAGCGCCCAGGGAAAGCTCTCCTTTCCCCAAACTTGGCGATTTCTAAGGCCCCTTCTAGCTCCATTAGGCCTTGATTCTGTAATCCCTCCCCATGCCCTCTTTTATGTAAACAAACTCCTCTCCTCTCCTTTTCTCTCCTTTTCTTTCCCTTTCTCTCTTCTCTCATCTCACCCTTTCCTTTTCTCTTCTCCTTTCCTGTTCTCCTTTCTTCTCTCTTCTTTCCTTCTTCCTCTCCTTTTTTCTCCTTTCTTCCACCTCTCCTTTCCTTTTCTTGCCATTTCTTTCCCATTCCCTCTCCTTTCTTCTCTTCTCACCCTTTTTCTCCTCTCCTCTTCTCTCCCTCTCCTATCTTCCCTCTCCTGTCTTCTTTCTTTCTTCATCTCTCTCATCTCCTCTCTTCCCTCCCTTCTCTCTTCTTCTTTTTCTCTCCCCTCACCTGTCCTCACATCTTCTTTCCTCTTTTTTCTCTTTCCCTCTCCTCTCCATTTCCCTTTTCTCTTCTCTTTTTAACTCCTCCTCTCCTCCCCTCTCCTCTCTTTTTCATTCCTCTTCTCTTTGTCCCTACCTCTCCTTTCATACACATATCTTTCATGGAAATACTGACTTTTCTCCACCTACTTGACCCCCATACCCTTCTCCTAAGGTAAATATTTCCTCCTCAGTGCATTGCACACAAGAATCCATCCCTCAGACCCAAAGTCACCCCCTACAAATAAACTCACCCACACCCTGAAAAATGAGTCATCTCACACACACTCCCTCTCCCCCTCCTCCTCCACACATACCCGCATACATCTCTCTCTAATACACACATTCTATACACAGGCCCAGATTACTCATCCCACACACATCACACACCACCCACAGTCAAAATTCAGATACACTTCAGGCACATGTGCACATGGGTGTGTGTGGTACGCATGCGCACTTATGAGGACACATACACATGCACACTCACACACCTGCCACCCAAAGATATTTTTCACATTATCTGAAACACAGACACTGGAATTTCCATTCAGGCATTAAGTCCTGTCTGTTTCTGAAATATGCACATGAAGATATGTGACTCCTGTAAAACACTTTCCCCTAAAGTATACCCCCTTTCCTTTAGAATCATATGTAGTCTTTCTCTCACCTTCACACCATGTCTGCTGAACTGGCCAGATACTATGTTTAGTGGTGTTTTCAGTTTGGGTTCAAACAGAGACATTGATGGACTTGAAGAAATTTAGAAGAGGGTGATAGGGAGGATGAGGAAACTGAAAGCATGTTCTATGGGGGATCTCTTGAAGGAAATTGTGATATTTCACCTCCATCAAATAAGACTTAAGGAAGATGTGATTGCTATCTTCAAATATTTGACAAAGCAGATTTTTATATTTATTCTCAAAGGGGAGATTCAGGACGTGGGGGTGGAAGTTAATTGAGAGGCAGATTTTGGCTCAGTATAAAGCAGAACTTCTTGACAATTGGAGATGCCTCAGAATGAGCCACCTTGTTAGACAGTGATTCCTCTATCACTTGAGATATTTGAGCAGAGGTCAGATAGCTATTTGATGCTTTAGGGAGGATTCATTGTTTGGGTAGGGAATGGGCCAGATACAATAATTTTTGTTTGGTTGTTTCACTCACGTCCAACTTCTCCATTACCCTATTTGGAGTTTTCTTAGTAAAAATACTGGAATGGTTTGTTGTTTCCTTGTCCAGCTCATTTTACAGATGAGGAAACTGAGGCACACAGCATGAGTGACTTGCCCAAGGTCCCGGAGCTAGTAAGTATCTAAGGCCAGATTCGAACTCAGGAAGATGAATCTTCCTGACTTCAAGCCTGGCATTCTATTTACTTCACCACCTAGCTGCCCGGATACAACAATACAATACATTAAACATTTATTAAGCATCTCTCATGCCAGACACTGTGTTAAATGCTGGGGGTACAGATAAGAAAGAGAAAGACAGTCTCTGCTTTCAAAAAGCTTACAGCCTAGTGGGGGAAGGGGAAGTAAACATACAAAAGGGGAGGAGAGGAGAAAAGATGCAGATGACTTCTTAAGTCCCCTGCATGCTTGATCTGATTTATATTTTTGTTTTTTTTTATTTTTTATTAAATTATTTCTTTTCGGTTTTCTACAGTCACTTCCATAAGTCTTAAATTTTCCTCCCCTCCCGTCCCTCTCTGATTTATATTTTATAGACTGATTTATATTTTTAAAAATAAAAATGCCCAGTTTCTGAAGGAACAAATAATGTAGTGTAGACCTTGCTGATAAGAGCTCAGAAAAGAAGGAAATGTCCACAATCAAGGGTAAAGGTGAGAACCTTTCAGCTGCTTTTAAAGAAAAGAAAGAAAAAAAAACAACAAAAAAGGCAGACAAAAGTGAAAGGACAAGAAACCAAGAATATCTACCTTTTAGTTGCCAGTTATATCTGAAAAAGCAGTGTTTTTAAAAAACACCCTTCATCCCAACTCAACTCTAGAACTGTTTGCCAGTCTTTACATTGGGAAGCCTCAGGAAGCTGGGTGAAGTATACAAAGAGTCAGCATCCTCTTCAAAGAGCTTACCCATTCAAGGAGAGACCAACTCTGATGTTAACAATTAGCTTACCTAACCCTAGAAAAAGTACAGCTCAATTTTTACCCTTTCCAGAGAGAGGAAGCTAGAGAGGTGAACGGTTTTTTTGGGAGGAAGGAACCTGGAAACATTTAGTAATAACAACATAAAGTATTATTTTCCTACACCTGGGAACCTTTTGGTTTCTCAGCTAAAAAAAATAAAAAATATGTTCCTTTGTCAATTTCTCAACTCCCCTTGGCTCAGTGGGATCTGTCAGCCTAAGTGTCAAGAAAGATTGAGAAAGGAATGTATTTTATTTTCCATTTTACACCTGTAAATACACAAACATGCTACAGTAATTTGATGAGTAAATAAAATTCTATATGATGGCAGATAGAAGGATCATGAGGGCAGGAGATTTTTCTTTTTTGCTTTTGTATCCTCTGTGTGCCGTAACAGGTACTTAATCAGATGTTTCAGTTCAGTTGAATGAAAGGCAGTGGGTGGTGTGCTTTAAGTAGCTACATAATACAGTAGAAAGAACTCTGAAGTTGGAGTCAGGATACAGGATCAAATCCCAACTTTGCCACTCACCACCCATGTGACTTTAGACATATCATTTCCTGTCCCTGGACCTCAGTTTCTTTCTCTGCAAAACAACTGGATTAGACTAGTTAATTTCTAAGATTCCTTCCAGCTTTAAATTCCATGAACAAATATGTGGTGAAGTGGTCATGGAACTGGGAAGATTCCTGCCTCAGACACTTGCTAGTTGTGTGTCTCTGGGAAAGTACTTTAACCATTGTCTGCCTCAGTTTTCTTATTTATGAAATGAGATAATAATAGCATCTACCAGGTTAAAGTGCTGTATAAATCCTAGATCTTATGTCCCTAAACAAGCAAAATGACCTTAGGTCTGCAAAGAGGACTGTAAAAATAAATATCACATGTACTTCATTTCCCCCAATCATTTCCTTTCCTCACAAATATCTTCCAGTTCATATTACCAGGGGTTAAAATTTTTCAGAGCTAAGTCTCTAAGGCAAACTTTTCATCTCTAAGATTTTGACAGCAAGGCATTGAGGTTGCTTAGTCTCTTCAGGACCTTGGAGAGTGTTCACCATCTTTCCCCCGTTTTTTTTGCACTATGGTTGCTTCTTTTCATTGACGTAATGGCCCAAGTCCTCAGACCTCTTATGGTCATCTCTTAAAGCTAAACAAAGAAATCGCAGGGTAAATAGCTTAGAAGTCTGGAGCTATTGATACTTTACTACTACAAGAAACTATATGGAGTATTTACTTATTTCCTTTTCTTCATCACTAGTGGTTCTAGCATTGCATTAGGACAGTGGAAAGGATTACATAGTTAGGAAAAGAGTGTTTTAGTGGTGGGTCCAAGTAATCTTATTAGTACTCATAAAGGATGTTTTGAAGTTTGAGATGGATCTCTTCTTTTGGGTATGTGTGTTCGTTTACCATTGGACTTACAGTATGATTTGTGAGTGTGTAATTGAAAGTCAGCATTGGACTCATTGATTTTGTCCATAGCAGTCAGTAGGATGGAGTATTTACCATAGCCAGAATTAATTGATTAATTGTTATAAATAATATTAAGAATAGGCATCATTAACCCTGCATGCCACTTTGTCCTATAGCTTATTTTCCTCATGAAGATTCTGTTACTTAAATTGAGATTTAAAGGAAAGGAAAGGGAAAATTTCCTTAATGTTTCCCTAATCAGATCAGCAGAACCTGCAAAACATAATTCTTTTAAAGAATCATGTTGTGGTTTCCTGATCAGATTCTGTTCAGTTGCTAATTGTTGGCTCTTCCTCTTGAGTGATTTTTTTGTTGAGTTTTTGCATGAGTAAGATATATTTTTCTGAATAATGTTAATAATATAGTGAAAATCACATAACTAATACCTGGGAAGTGTTTTTTCTTACATGTTTTTGCTTCTTCTTGTAGTGTCTGGCACATAGTAAGTACCTAGTAAAAGCTTGTCGATTGATTGATAGTATCCAATTTGGTCTTCAGAATAACCTTACAAAATAGTTTACGTATTATGTTCCCTATTTTACAGATGAGGAAATGGAGGCCCACAGAGGGGAAGTGATTCATTTATAGTCTCATGATTGGTAAATGAAAGTGCCAGCACTTGAACCCAGGACTTAACCTTTAACTTTGCTGCCCTTTTCACTATAACCCTCTGCCTCCTAAAACTAATGTCCAGGATGATGTTTGGAGGCATTTTTTTGTGGATGCATTTATCTATACCCTTCCTGATTCCTGTTGGCAGTGAAAATGAACCTTAGCTATGCTTTTGATTGAGAATAGAAAATAGAAAAAGAGAGAGTAGAATGATGGAAAGACAAAGTTAGGTGGTTACTGACTACTCACTGTAGGGTTCTCCCTAGGACTGGAATTTCAAAATTGAAGTTTGTTCACGTGACTTGTTTGGAAAATGATTTCTATGCCAAAAAATACTCATGCTGAGTCCCTTCAAAGGACAGAAAACAAACGGATAAGAAAGTCTAGTAAGGTTCCTTTTAGGTTTGTTTGTCTTGCTGTTATCTTGTCTTATATTTTTACCTTGAATGGACTTATCACTCATTTGACAAACATGACAAGTGATCCACTCTGGTCTAGGTGCTTTGGGGGGAGACATACTTACACATAAACCAAAAGACATGGTTCCTGCCTTTACAGAGTTTACAATTTTGTAGGGGAGAGTGGGTCTGTACACCTTGACCACACCAGATGTTAACAGAAAAGGGAAGGAAATGGGACAAGTGCTTATAATGTGCCAGGTATTATGCTAAGAGCTGTACATGTACTCTTTACACATACTTTCATTTCATCCTAACAACAACCTTGGGATGTAGGTATTTTTATGATTCTCACTACAGTTGGGAAAACTGTGGTAGATGGAGGTTCAGTGACTCACCTAGTTTCACACATTTAGTAAATATCTGAGGCTGAATTTGAACTTCTGATTCCAGGTCAGAGGAAGGAGAGGTCACTATAGGCTGGGGTGGATCAAAGAAAGCTCCTTGGAAGGTAGACCTTAAGATAAACCCCAAAGAATGGACAAGGACTTGGCTAGGTAGAAAGGGAAAGAGAGGCAGAGATAATAGCTTGAGCAAAGATGCAGGTTTTGTATACCAGGCATGCTAAGGGAATAAGTGAGAGGCAGCGTCTGAGTAGAATGGAGGGTCTGGGTGGGGGAGGAGTAGGAGACAAGGCTGAAGATGAAGGTGGAGGCCAAGTCATGCCTCTCCCTCACTTCTCTGATGCCTTTCCTCTAACAGCCTCTCCTGGGAGAGAGCTCATTTCCCAAGAGGCTCAAGTGCCCACTAAAGAAGAAAAACTACCCAGGAAGCTTTCTCGTGTTTGACAATAATTACGTCTTGCTCATTAGGCTCTAGTCAGTAGCTACTTTAATGGGCTAGACGTAGGGATCATTTTACAGGCAGACTATGGACTGAAAGGAAGTTAGGATTGACACCATCCATTTTTTTTCTCTTTGAGAGGGAGGGAAGCAGAGCCAGAACAGTATTAGGGAATGCAGAAATAGCAGAGGGGGTCAGAGGATTCCCTGTCTTTGCTCATGGCCCTGTCACCATCTAGCTTCACTACTTGCAAACAGTGGAAGTAGATCTCCATGTCGGTTCATCTCTTTGTGGATTATCCACAGCAAAGTTAAAATTCCAGGCTATATTTCCCTTCCTTACTCATTGTGACCAGTGTGTATGTTGGGATAGGGGTGGGGGGATAATGTGTGTGTTTGTGTGTTTATTTGTATGTTTTCAGGAAAAGCAAATTTAAATATACATTTAAGAAAAACACATGTAGGAAGTAAATCTACTGGGAAAAAAAGCCTCTTTCAGATAACTTTCAAATCTTAGCATGAATAGTTTCTTAATCAGAATAGAATGGTTATAATTGGTAAAATCTGTTAGAACAGAGAATGCCAAAACTGCAAGAGACTTTGGAATCTAGAATATCAGAGTCAGAAAGAATGGAATGTCTAGGCTGGAAAAGACCTTAGAATATAGATTGTTAGGGCTAAAGGGGCCTTAGAACATAGAATTTTAGGGTTGGAAGGAACCCTTAGAACATGGATTGCTAGGGCTGGAAGGGATCTTCTAATATAGAATGTCTGAGCTGGGTGGAACTTGAAAACAAGGATTATCAGAGCTAGAAGGGATCATTGAACATAGAATTTCTGAGCTGGAGGGGACTTTGGGACAGAGAATGTTAGAGTTGGAAAGAACCCTGAATAGGGAATATCTGAGCTAGGAAGGACCTCAGAGACCATCTAGTTCAATTCTGTCATTCGACAGAAGAGGAGATTGAGACCCATAATAGAAAAGTGACTTACCTAGGCCATACAGAAAATAGTGGCAGAGTTGGGACTTGAACTCAGGTCTCCTGAGTCTTGGTCTAGTGTTCTTTCCTTCTGAATGTGCTATTTAGGTTATCCATGGCACTGGTCCCTTGGAGTAATGTGATGAAACATCTGAGTTTGTGTGTTATTTTGTGGCTTGACTATTGCAGGGTACCCTTGGGAGTAAATTCATTAGTTGCCCACTAGAGAATGGAGCATATTTATAGCAGAGGTCAGTTCTCTTGGATGGTTTGAACAATTGGTAGGGAGCCAGCCAGAAATACCTGCTGAGTGCTCACAGGTGCAGAGCGTTGGCTAGAGTCTGAGTAAAGAACAGAAGGTGCTTATAGTCCAAAACACTGACTGGCTATGTGCGTTAGCACTGAGGCCTAGGCTGGGGCTCAGGAGACCACAGTACTATTCCTGGTGCCATCATAGAGTCTCCAGGTGTCTTTGCACCTGTTCTATGGACCCTCTCAGCTTCAATTTCCTCATCTGTGAAAGGGGTTGTATGGACCTTTCCAGGGCAAGGCTGGGAGGTTAATGAGATCACCTGTCCTCAAAGTAAGTTAAGAAAAAAAGGTGTTTGCATTTCCTTTTAGCAGAGATGAAAGGAAAGTGCTTTGCAATCTTTAAAGGACTGAGGGGCAACCTGACCTAGTGGATAGGAAACACCTCAGAGTCAGAAAGACTTAACGTTGATATCTACTGGCTTGATGACCCTGGGCAAGTCATTTAACAGGCAACTCTTGAAAGCTGTAGATTGCAAGGCAGGTGCCAGTTTCCACTGGTCGAGGGAATTCTTCATTCTGAGATCCTGGATAAAATAACATGTCCACTGGGAAAAAACATCTATGTAAATGTAAGTTAGTTTATTTCAGCTTTGTGAGTATACCCTTGACTATTGAAGATTGCAGTCCCAGTCTCTTAGCATAGTGTCTGGCACAGAGAGAATGCTTAATAATTGCTTGTTGAAGAGCAGTTAGGTGACACAGTGGATAGAGTACTTCCCCGGGCGTCAGGAGGACCTGAGCTCAAATCCAGCCTCAGATACCACACTTAGTAGGTGTGTGACCTTGGGCAAGTCGCTTAATCCTGATTGCCTTGCCAAAAAATATTTTTAAAAATTTCCTTATTGACTTGACTGGTGTAGTCAGAGTCAGGGACTTGAATTCCAGTTTCAGCTCTCTCACCAATTAGCAATAAAAAATTGGTCAGATCTCTTAATGTCTTTGAGTTTCTTTAGCTGAAAGATAAAGAGAATTGAGCAGTTGTGATCTGAGGTTCCTTACAGCCCCAAACATTTATGATCCTGAACTTTCCTGTCCTGTAATAAATTCTATTTATGAGTTACCATGACTGGGAAAAGAAATCATCACATGGTAACCAATCTTGTGATAACGAATCTTCCCAATCCTAGTATCATCAGGTCATAGATTTTAAAAACTGGAGAATACTTTCAGGGTCATTTAGTCCAAACTTCTCATTTCACTTTTGAGGGAACTGAGGCTTAGGGAAATGTATTTGCTTGCAAGCTCCTTGAGGTGTCTTTTGCCTCTTTTTGCATTCCTGCAGTTAGTATGGAGCCTGACACAGAATAGGCACTAAATAAATGTTTATTGATCAATTGGTTATTTGAAATTGACTATCCCATGGTCATATCAGTTGTAAGTGAGATTCAAACATGGGATTCAAATCTATGTTCTCTGATTCTAGACCTAGGCCTCCTTTTACCCTACCACATTGCTAGATCAGTCTTGAGGTGACACATCTTTCCACCTTGAAAAGATCTGGACCCTAAGAGACCTTTTAAACTTCCAAGGGTCACATCTTTATCATAATCAGGTCCTCTCTCCTCCTCTTCCATCTTTCTCCTCTCCTTTCCTCTTTTCCTTTGGTATTTGGCTTCACTCCACCCCTTGACTCCCCCATAGGTAGCTTTAATTCTTTTTTTGGGAAAAAATGTTTCTACCTGGGCCTCTAATGTCCACTCATTCACTCACTTATCTGGTGAGAGTCAGGAATATGGGGACATGTACATAGTTATTTATTTTTCAAGGCTCTGTCTTTTGACTTTCATTCTTATCAAGATGGCTGGGTTAACCCAATCATATGGTATCATCTGGGTGAGGAGACAAGAGGAAATTTAAATCCAAGGGGAAACCAAGGGAGAAATAATTCTAATGAGTGATTCAAAAAGCATTTATGAAGCAACTACTATAGCCAATACACAATGCTAGGTGCTTAGGTTGCAGAAACAGAGCTGAACCAGTCCTTTACTGAGAGAAGAAGGGGATAAACATTTATATACATAATTATATATAAAATATATACAGAATGAATATGAAATCGTTTGAAAGCAGCAGAAAGAGCACTAATGACATGGGAGTTCGGCACACACAGATTCACAGAGACAATGGTTTTCCTTTCCTAGACAGATGTCGTCAGATCTCAGAGGCATTGACTGACCCTCATTCATTAGGCAAAGTGGAGAGAGCACTGGACCTGGAGTCAGGAAGACGAGTTCAAAACTTGCCTTAGACATTTACTATATGTGTGACCCTGGACAAGTCACTTAACCTCTGTCTACCTCAGTTTCCTCATCTGTAAAATGGAGATACTGATAACACCTACCTCTCAGGATTGTTATAAGGATCAAAAGAGGTGGTATTTTTAAAGTTTTTTTTGCAAACCTTAAAGTGCTATATAAATTCTAGTTACTATTTATTAAAATCAATGCATCAACTATGGGAGCATTCTAGAGCAGAGTTTTTCAAATCAAGGTTTAAGAATCAAAAGTTAAGAACACTGGAGTACCAAAATTCAGAATAGCTGTTTTGTGGGTACTCTTTCTTGCCTTCCTTCTCTGCCATTCCTCCAGTTTCCTTCCCTTTTTTTCTTTCTCCTTCCTTCTCTGCCATTCCTCCAGTTTCCTTCCCTTTCTTTCTTTCTCCTTCCTTCCTTCTCTGCCATTCCTCCAGTTTCCTTCCCTTTTTTCTTTCTCCTTTCCTTCGCTGCCATTCCTCAGTTTCCCTCTCTTCTTTTCTCCCTTTCCTTTCTTCCAGTCTTTTCAAGAATCATAGAATCATGGAGTTGAAGGAGACCTTGGAAGTCATCTCATCCAATCTATACTTGAATAAGAATTCCCTTCTCTTCCTTTTTCCCTTTATGTGTTTCCTCCTTCCTTACTACTCCTTAAGATCAACAATGAACAATGATATTCAACCAATATTTATTGAAACCCAACTTCGTACTAGGCACACATTGGATAATTCAGATGGATGTGTCAAGATGGTGTCAGATCAGTGATGGTGTCAAGAGAAAGACCTGAGATGCAGAACTTCAAACAGTTGTCTCATGAGCGAAGTGGGGTTATTTGCAAAATAAAGAGTTAACAAAATTTTAATTGCTAAAACTGCTCTAAGATTTTGGAGACATAGAGTTGTTTCTTTTGGGAGGCATGGGGTAAAAGGGAGGAGGGGAGAAACCAAGGAGGTGGAAGTAGGTACAGGAGTAAACTGGAGTGAGCACCATAATAGAAGATCAACCCCCAGGAAACTTCGAATTTTCTTTAAAACTGCTAATCTATGAATTTCCACACAAGGACTTGGAAGGGATGGACAGTTGGTTGCCTTTATTGGGACTCCCATTGTATCATTGTGCCCCTAGTTTTGTTGCCAGGATACAACAAAACCCAGGATATCTGGATTTTTTTCCTTTCAAATACCACTACTCAAGGGAAGATTGGCACTAGGTTGCTGGACTGGGTCTTTGTTGAAAATGTGGGCTTGTAGGTAGAGGGCACAAGGGCTGTGAGGTGGACCCCATGGCTATTTTCCTTGGGGAAGGGGAGCTGGACGGACTCTTTAGCCATTGGCCTTGACTGCCCTTCTCTCCTAGACTGGGGCCAGGTGGAATCCCCACTGTGAAGTTGCAGCTCTCCGTTTTTGCTGTATCATCTGTAATGAGCTTGTTGTGCCTTGACTCTTACCATCTGCCTTAGAAGGGAGCAAGTCTGGGAAGTCAGGAGGCCCCTGACTGACCTGCCTGAGTGACCTTGGGGCTGTCTTAGGCTGCCATGCTAGGTAATGAGGGTGGCAAGAATCACTATGGTGACAGGGAAATACCATTGAATCAAAGTTAGGAGAGGTGGGTTCCAATCTCAGTTCTTTGCAGCTAGCAAGCTTACTGACTAGCAAGGAAGGAAGTCTGGCAGTTTCTGGGCCAAAGGGCAGACAGAAAGATGGGCAGACAGAAAGATGGACAGACTGACTCCAGAAGAGCCAAAGAGGCTGATCCTCATGCTGTCAGCACAACCCTCCCTGTGTACTTTCAGGTTTGGCAAGGGCCTCTGAGATCCTCATAGGAAAGCCTAAGGCTCAGAAACTGTTAGTGGGTAGATCTCTCACCTCTTAGATGTGTTCATGCCACCCTAGGATAACACCAGGCTTAACCTCAGAGACTCACCAGGAACCAATGGAAGTCCCAAGGGATCTCTTGCTTCTTTTTTACCCTCCTTTCTATCTAAAAAAAAACCATACCAGTTTTTAATTTTTCTGAGATACAGTAGTAGGTCATCTTTGCTCAAGGTCCCCTGTACCACAGCCTGGAAAGAGCTTTCTCATGTTGGCAGATAGGAGTGGTCCCAAGGTTTGGGGGTCAGTGCTCTTGTTGGACAGTCCTTTCCTTTAACCAGGAGCAGATGATTTGTCTGCAAATCTCTGACCTTCTGTCTATTATTAATATCTCTGGACCCAAGGCTACCCACTTCCATAAGGCAATGTGAATGAGAACAAATAGGATCAGATTCTTACCCTTCCTAGCGCTCTAATTGAAATTCTCCAAGCCTCCTGCCTGCCTTCTAGAACCCTGTACGGTCTTGCCTGACCTCAGACTTCGGTTTCCTCTCTCATTAAGCTTATGATATCCGTCAGGCTCTTCATGTTTAGTTGGGTTCCCAGTGTGTGGCACTCAACTTGTCTAGTGGATATGTAATACCATGGAGGATTTGAACTTTGTTGAGCAGTCCCTAGAAAGAAGGAATTTTGATGGGTTTTCTGAGTTCCTTTCGATATTCTATGATATCTATATCTATGACATCCATTTCATGTTCTTGCGTCTTTCATAAATTTGTATGTCTACGATCACCCTTCTTTCCCATCTGAATCCTCTGAGTGGGTATACTTTGGAGAGTTAAATGTGGTGGTTAGGTACAGTGGCCCCCATGCCCATTGCAGAGTCTCTGTGGTAGCAAAGCAGGCTTTTCAGTGAGTTATGGTTGCAGAGCGTGCTGACTGTGTTGTGATTTGGAACAGCCTTGGGCAAAGGTACAGTAGGCGGACCTGCCTGATTATGGATATTAGAGTTCCATGGTAATGAATGTGCTGCCACATGTGTAGAGAAGGTGATAAAGATCTTGCCTGAATTAACAACAGGCTATTTCCCTAATTTGGTAAAGTATAATTAATCCCATTAAGTTTTTAACAGAGGCCAGTTTGGGCCATTTGACCCTAAAAGAAAGTCTTACTGAGTCTTCCATGACTATAATCTGTATCTTTTTAATAATTATTATCAGATTGGGCTAGGAAACACCAATAAGATCCTGGTTCAGAGAACTCCTTGAAGGAGAGGACAGAATTGGATATGTCACGAATCTCAGAGGCAAATAATTTGTACTTAATCTAACTGGTACCAGCACTGAATTGAAATGCCCCTTAATTACCTTTTTGCTTCTTCATGAAAGCTTTCAGGAAGGGAGGTTCCACTGCTGCCTGGGACAATCAGTTTCATTTAGGGACAGTTCTGCTTGTGAGAAAGTGTTTTTTTTTAAAATTCAAGTCTAAATCTGCCTGCCCCCCCAGTATCTACCCATTAGAACAATTTTCCATTTGATGCCCAAGGTCCCAGCTCTCTAAAAGGCTCAGTTCATTTTTGTTTAGACTCAAAAGTCCACTCAGATGGAGCTATGACCCCATGGATGTGGATATGGCCACCAATCATAGATTGCAAGCTATCCATTCCTGCACATTTTTGTCCCTACCTCCCCATAAGTTAGATATGTGACTCTGTCCAACATCTTGGGAGCCTTCCTTGCTTTGACGATGCTGTGAGTATATCAGTGGATCATGCAGGGCCATATTTAAACCTTCCAAAGTGCCCAAAATACTCTCAGAGAATTAAAATGGAAGAAAAAAGAAGATGCTAGAGAATCTTGGACCATAGGACACAAGATTGTCAGAGACCCAAGTACATGAAGTCTGACTTCTGAGAATCATAGATTATCAAATGGACCAGAGAAAACATCGAATCCAGTTTCATTCTTTTGGAGGGCTGATCACCAGAATTCAACTCCTCCATAATATTAAGCCACAACAAGTCAGTTTATTCCTCATTCTCACCATATACCACTCCATTTTCATATATAATATAGTGTCAGAGGATTTGGTATAGTAGAAAGCACTAAATCTGGAATTCAAGCACCTAGGTTTCGTATCTACTTTTGATCCTTACTACCTGTGTGACCTTAGGCAAGTGACTTCACTTCCATGGTCTTAACTTCCTTGTCTGTTAAATGGCAAGGTTGGATTAAATGTCCTCCAAGGTTCTCTTCAGTGCTCCCCTTTGCTAATTGATTCATGACATTTTTTATT
Source organism: Bettongia penicillata ogilbyi (assembly GCA_023548195.1). Classification (NCBI taxonomy): domain Eukaryota; kingdom Metazoa; phylum Chordata; class Mammalia; order Diprotodontia; family Potoroidae; genus Bettongia; species Bettongia penicillata. The sequence goes on from JAJHZJ010000391.1 coordinate 1,408,901, forward strand.
CTGCTTCTCCTTTGTAATTCCATTTGTGAGGTGTTATGGATCATTCCCATTTACCATGCTCCTTTCCATTGTCCTCTGTGTGTTATGCATTCTGAATAACTTGCACACATAGTGTTTCATGTCGTGTAGCCACACAACAAGAATAGTGGTATTAAGAAAATGACCATCTGTTTCAGAAAGAAGTTTTGGACCACTGAGAGAATTTTACACTCTCCTCAAGATCATCTATTCCACTTTCCTCTTCTTGTTCAATTCTGAGCATAACTCACTAGCCATTTGGTGTATCTATCTGTCCAAGATTTTGATGGATGAGCTTTATGGACTTTCCATCGAACTGCATATCATAGTCCAAACAATAGACATTCTTCATCCACTTGGTTTTGCCTGAGTGGATAGTTAGGCTAGTTCTTCTGAATTGCTATGGATCTTATTCAGGAGAATCTGCCTTGTTTCAGGGTTTAATGCAGTCATCACAATGGCATCCACAAAAAGGGAGTTGTAGATCAAAGTTTCTTAATATTTGTTTTTTCATCAAGGACCCCTTTGATAGTCTGAGGAAGTCTATAGATCTCTTTCAGAAGAATGCATTAAAAAAGTTTATATTTGAAGAAATGCTCAATTTAGATGCATAAAATAAAATTCATAAGATCACAAGAGAAATCAATTTTATTGAAATACAGTTATTGATATATTTAAAAAAAGACAGTCACAAACCGATCCTTCTTGGACTAGACTCCAGGTACATTGATTGAAATTTGAAGTTACTGAAGCATCCCAAAATGCCAGGTTTTTCATTGACATTCCTCTACTGGACTCTTGTTATTCTGCTGAGACTGGAGTTGGGAGACACGTGCAGTCAGAACATTTCTAGTCCTGGTGGCATTATTTGCTAATTGGGCAATTTTGAGAAAGTCATTCTAGTTCTCTGAGACTCAATTTTCTTATCTGTAAAGTGGGAATAATACTTGCCCTGTTAGCCTTTCCCCTCTTTGTGAGGATCAGATAAGAGACGATATGTAAATATTTTCTACTATATGTATATGTATGTGCATGTGTGTACATACACACACTATTCATTCTGAAAAGGGCTCATCTGGGCAGTTTGACTTTTCTTTCTTTGATGAGACTAGATTGGTTTTCACTGTGTTTTCTTGAGTTTCACACAGTATAATTTCCATTGAGTCAAAAAGCCAGACTTTGCTGCCTTCCCTTTAGTAAAAGAGATATAGGCCAATGTAGTCCCACTAAGACAAGATTTATATAATTTTCCACTTAAAATGAACTCTGAATAAAGAATCAGAATTTCAGAGTTAGAAGTACCTCAACTTTTTAACCCAACCTACTCATAAAAAAGAATCCTCACTATTACACAAATAATTGACAAATTGTCATCTAACCTTTGGTTGAAGACCTTTAGATAGGCAATCCATTTTACTTTTGGACAGCTCTGTGTGAAGATATTTGGAGACACCCTGTTTCTCAGAGCTAAGGCCCACCAAGCAAGCTGTACTCTGAGCTTGTCATAGCAACAATCCTTTGTGCTCTGGATGATCTCATCCTCTGGCAAAGTGTATTGCTTTGACCAGCACCAGGTGTTCATTGAGAGATTTATGATTTTCATATTAATCAATAACTGTTTAGATTTGTTGGAGCTCCCCTTATTTCCCAGGGACCTGAGAGCCAAAATGTTGCAGACTAAAGTCATCCATAACATCTCTTGCTATGCTCACAATCCCTGTTTCTAATAACGGTCAAGTGAATCAAGCCAGGTACTGCACTCCTTTTCTTGCCACTCTAACTCTGGTTTTGTACCCTGCTGAATGATGAGAAGGCTGGACAACCCTTAAGACTTGAGAGACTGCTCCCACAAGACCCAAGGCCAAGAAAGATCAGCTATGGGAACTGCCTACTCAAGACCTAAGAATGATTGTGTTGAGGTCTAGTCTCTTTCATGTATATGTGCACTGTTTGCCCTGGCATTCTAAGCCTGCCTTCTCAAGAAGGTGGACTTCTGCTTGCAAGCATTTTCCTCACTTTGAAATAAAACTTTTGTTTGATTCCTGACTCTCATCTGTAGTCTGCTTTGACTGTGGCTACTCACAGGTTAGAGACTGGTTCTAGTCCAGCTAACATTTAAATTGGTTTCAGAAGTGGGATTGAACTTGGAACCAGGCCAAGTGGACTTTCTGATACCAGTTGGTGAGGACTAAATGCAACTAAAAACTTCTCTGGAGTCTGTGCCCCCCCCGCTTTATCTGGTGAGTCCTCTGCCTTTGTTCCTAGCACCAATCCTGGGTTTGTGCTTTGGTTGAGCTTGACTTTCTTTGTGAGGAAAATTCCAAGGGTCCCTGCCTTGACTTGGTTCATCCTAGATTTTTAGGAAGTTTTTCCTGACATTTTCCCCCTGACACAGCTTTAATTTGCCTGTTGTAACTAATACCCATTGTTTCTGGTTCTGCTAAGACCAAACAGAACAAATTTAATTCCTCTTCTTTATAATAACTTTCCTTTCATTGTACCCTTCTTCATTTTTTCTTCCCTTTGTTCCTTACTCCCTTCTACTAGCATGCTTTCCTTCCTTCCTTCCTTCCTTCCTTCCTTCCTTCCTTCCTTCCTTCCTTCCTTCCTTCCTTCCTTCCTTCCTTCCTTCCTTCCTTCCTTCCTTCCTTCCCTCTCTTGGTTTTATTGATACATTTGCTTTTATATATAGTCATTTCCTGATTTCTCACCCTATTTGATATTCATAGCATGACTTCTTTTTAGGTACTTGAATAAAGCCATTAAGTCCCCCAGCCATCTTTTCTTCCAGGTTAAACATACCTAGTTCATTTAATATTTTATCTTCTCTAGCCAAGGTGGACTTTGACAACATGGTTGCTTTCCAGATCTCACCTCTTCTGAAGAGCTAGACACACTTTGCTGAAAGAGCAGAGATCTGTAGCACTATTGCCAAGATTGTCAAACACCTATTTTCTTGTCCCCATTTTTGGAATCTTCATTAATTTTAATCAAGTTCCTTTATTATAGAAAAGTTGATTTTCAGTAAATAGTAGAACTTTTAGAAAAATCCCAAACTTACTTCTATTTCCTAACCCTCCTATGAATCCGTGACTTCATGAATATGACTATTATGTTCACCATTGCCAATTACAACCCCTTTCCACCTTTTCCTCTTGTATATTTCCTTGGTTATGTTTCAAAGTGAAAAAGGCTGCCTTGGGAATTGACTGGTTCTGCCCTCGCTGACGTCTTCAAACAAACTGAATGATCACTGGTTGGGGATGTAAGTGGAGAGGATTCTTGTTCAGGTACAAGCTGGACTAGATGGCCTCTCACATCCTTTTAACTCTGAGATTCTTGGATTTAATGAGAATGTCTTTCTGTAAATTCTTCATATACATTTCCCCTTGGATATACACCAAAGATAAGGACACTACCAACTCTTTAGCACATTTTTTATGCCTTCAATCATTAGGGTTTTAGGAGTTTTTGTTAGTATAGTTTTACCTGTTTGAGAGAGTGGATAGTTCTTTTCAGAAACTGTAATATATTTGGATGGAGTGTGTGTGCGCGTGTGTGTATGTGTATGTGTGTATTATTAGTTAAAGGGGTGGAATGATGTGGACTGGTGAGACCTGGTGACAGGAGAAAATTTACCTAGAAACAACTAGAGTTACAAGCAAGTATTGATGAATACAGCCTGCAGAAAAATACAGCCTTAAAAGACCAAAAGAATTGTACTCTTCTATACAGACTTATCAAACCCGCTCATGGTTCAGAAGTATCTGGGCATCGGCTTACTTTATATTAGTGCATTTGTCAAAGGTTCCAGTTCCTACCAGGATAAAACCACATGACCCCTAACAGGCTTGGATCACCCAGGATTGGTCTGTTACCTGAATAGAGCCTAATGCCTGGGGTGCAGTTGTATACTGAATTATTTTTCAAAAATAGACAAAGATTGAGATCCGGGATGGTGTAGTGGTGAAGTAAATGCACATTTTGTCTTGTATCCTTTTTGTAGGAGAACATGTTCTATCCATGGTTTGCATGCTACCAATAAACCCTGCAGTTAGCATAAAAATTTAATAAAAATAAATTCTCTATGGAGCAGCTATACAACCTACTATCGGTCTTCTGGTTTTGTTAATATTTGGCGGGGGGTACCAGTGTAGCAAATTGCCTTTTTATATATTATCCCTCACTCTTAGTACTATCCTAAGTAATTTCCTTTGAAGAAGCCATAGGGATACATCCCTCGCCCTACCTGGAATAAACACATAACACTAGATAAACAAATGGTATCCTTATCCCCAGAGGCAATTAAAAAAAGTGTTAGGAACTAACATTATGCAACACCTCTTAGCTTTTAAATGGTGTTGTTAACTAGTAGAAAAATAGGGTTTGATTTATAGAGTTTTTGATTTATGAGCATCTTTTTTTAAAAAACTGGATCTCCTTATCTTACCCAGGCAGAAATTACAGGGGGCTCTGATACCATTCTGATTAGAAGAGGAGATTTAATTTGCTCCATTTCTGACATGGTCTGCTTTGTTCTACCTTAAGCAACTTGGTGGTCCCAGTCCCAGAGACTCACCATATTCATACTTGACTTTGTGTGGACACCAAGTGGCCTAGCCTACTGCAGCTCAGAACTCCCGAACTCAAGAGATCTACCGGGATTATAAGGTTTTTTCATCTTAGCAAATTTATGAGCATTTTTCAGTTCTTTTGTGTAAGGGGAAGCACAACTAAAGTCTCTGGGGCTTGAGAAATGGGACCACACTGCTTCCAGCCTCTCCCTCCCCATCATCATCCCCACATTTCTATGCAATTTCTCAAGTTTCAGGAGGTTTCTGTTCATCCTAATGAATGTCACCTGTTATCTCACACCTGACAATAGCTCCATTAATCCTCGATTTCTTTTCAGAGACTAAGCCCTTATTGGCCTCTGGAACCTGATAAAGTCCCTACCAGGGCCCTTCTTGATGATTTATTACTGGCATAAATAGCTTCTAAGAGCTCGGTTCAGAAAGTGTGATTCCAGGAAGCCAGTCCCCAGATGACAGAATGCTGATTAGCATTCTTTTCTGGGTCTGGATTTCTGCTGTTCCTACCTCTCCTATTCCAGGCTGGGTTTAGTGTAGGACTGAGAGGTTACTTTTTAGAGTTAGTGGGAATTCAGGACTGACTAGGTGGGGAGTGGACATAGGAGGGGAGTGAATGGTCTATGCTCCCTGTACCCTGACTAACCATCTGGGCTAAAAATCCAAAAAGGGGAAACTAAGGTTTTCTCAACATATCCTGAGCAGTTACAGGAGAAGCAATCTCCTGATTTCATTTGAGGGATACTCAAAGGTAGTGGAAGAAATCTTCTGAATGAAACTGATCATTTCTTTCCTTCCCAGTCACAGGCAGGTATTATTAATGCTTGATTAAGCATGTACTGGCACAAAAAGTCCAAACACAGTGAATAATTGGAAAAAATGCTATTTAGCCTCATGCTGCTATTTGACAATATTTTTTCTCTCTGATAATTGAATCTTTCTCATTAGGTCTTGGCTTAGGCTAATCCTAAAATGAGTTTGCTTTCCTTGACCATTAAGGCTTATGGTAGAAGAAATACCATTTGGAAGTGAAAATTGCTGAGCCTGATCTACAAAGAAAAGACTGTATGGTGGAGTCAGCAGATTGCTCACTTTGCCTTAGGAAGCCCTGAGTTCAAACTTAACTTCTGACATTTAATAGCTGTGTGATCACCAACACATCACTTCACATCTCAGAATTTTCAGCAACTCTCAAGATCATAAGTTACTAAAGGGTTTGGATCTGAGCCCCCTTCAGGGCATCTCAGGTCATTTTTGTCGTTGTACATATCTAGTGTCTTAGTACAATGTTGGCCATGGCAGGAATTTATTCAATGCTTGTCTAATCAAATTGGATTCAAGACAGTTGAATATCAAGAGGATCCTAACCATAAACAGTGTGACTATCCTTGAGGAGATACAAAGATTAATAATAGTAATCACTAAAAATGAAATATTAAGTTACTTAATAAAACTAAATATTGTTGTAAATGTTGTAAAGTGCTATAATTATTATAGCATTTATATATTATACGTAATATAATTATGTATAATTATAATAAAGTAAAATAATATTATAGCATTTATATAGGACTTTAAGATTCATAAAGTACTTTACAAATATCTCATTTGATCCTCAAAACAGCTCTGGGAGGTAGATGCTTTTATTAACCCCATTTTACAGATGAAGAAACTGAGGTGTACAGATATTTGCCCAAGATTACACATTTAGTAAGTATCCGAGGCCAGATTTTAACTCAGGTCTTCCTTCCGCCACTCTAGCCACTTTGCCACCTAATTTCCTGCCACCAAGAATCTTACAGTTTAGCAGGTGGAGAGAAAACATGAACACAGATAACTGATGCAAAGTTGATGTCCTAAGTGTGAGGGACCCCAGAGGAGATTGTTCTGGGAGATCACTTTCGATTGGAAGGTAACAATGAAGACTTCCTGGAAGAGGCGATAGAAGAGCTGTATGTGGGTAGGATTTCAACAGATGGAAGGGTCTGGGAGGTTTACAGATTAGGGAAGAAAATGACAGAAGATACACTGTCTGGGAAGCACAGTAAGCATCTGGGACGTGGTGCTTTGTTCATTGTAGCTGAAGTATGAGAAGCAGCTTGGAGTTGGACCTGGGTTTGAAACCTACCTCCGGGCATACGAATATTATGTGTGTGACTTTGGGCGTGTCAGTGGTGTTTCATTCTTGTGGTAGGGATTGGGCCAGATATAATAATTGCTGTTCTTCACTCGTTTCAATTGTGTCCAACTCTCTGTGGCCCCATTTTGGGTTTTCTTGGCAAAGATACTGGAACAGTTTGCCATTTCCTTCTCCAGCACATTTGACAGATGAGGAAACCTAGGTAAACAGGGTTAAGTGAATTCCCCAGCGTCACACAGCTAGTAAATGTCTGAGGCCAAATTTGAAATCAGCAAGATAAATCTTCCTGACTTCAGGCCTGGCATTTTATCCATTGTGCCACCTAGATGCTCTCCCCACCCTCACCCCCCCATAGGTTACTACCTAGATAACCTTGAGCAATCCACTTAGCTTCCCTGGGCCTCAGTTTCCTCATCTGTAAAATGTGGTGCTTGGACTGATGACCTCTTCCTGCTCTAAAGGAACCTACGTTTTCTAGCGTTCACATTCTCCTTGGAGCCAGTCTTTAATCCATTAAATCAAAGCTCCACCCAATCTGTCCCAGCTTTGGACACTCTCCTCCCTGCTCATTCCCTTCTCTTCTTGCCAGGTCTAACCTTGGGAGAAATGCTAAGAATGTTCTAAATGGCCCTCAGCCATTCGTGTAGGATCTTGTGGGGTGGAATTTTGTTGTAACATACCAAGGACGCTCTTATAGGGCATCCTCTGGATAGGACACCGCTCAGGGTGTGCCAGAATTTCATCACACTTTTTTGCTTTTTCTTCTTCCCCCGAACCCAAATCCTTGTTACCATTAACAATTTCTTTCTCTGGGGTCAGTTTTCTCCTGTAAGAAATTGAGGGGTTACATTAGATGATTTCTTTGTCCCTTAGCCTTTTGCAAAGTTAGAAAAGCTCTTGCTATTTTCTGGCTTGAGAAATTATATTACTATGTAATGCACACACAGATTCCCTTGGGGGTCATCACCACTATTTTGCCAATGTTATTGCCTCATTTTGAGCAGAATTGCTTCAGTCAGGAAGTACTTGAAGGACTCACTGTCCCTCAAATATACCATATTTGACCCCACCTCTCTATGTTTGTTCATGATGACTATAGCTCCCTCCCATGTCCTCCTTTCCTTCCTTTTTGCTTTTCTTTTGTTTCAGTCATGTCTAGTTCTTTGTGACTCCACCTGGGGTTTTCTTGGCAAAGATACTAGATTGTTTGGTTATTTTCTTCTCCAGCTTATTTTACAGATGGGGAAACCAAGGTAAACAGTGACTTGCCCAAGGTCATTAGCTAGTATCTGAATCTGGATTTGAATTCAGGAAGATGTCCTAGTGCTCTACAGATTATACCATCAGTTGCAGATTAGAGGGCAGGGGAAGCTTGAACTTTAGGAAGATCAATTTGACAGCTGAGTTGGATGGATTAGAGTGGTGGGGGAGGGGAAGATTTAAGGCAAGGGACCCTAGCCAGAAATCACCAGTTTCGGGGTGATGAGGACCCACACTAGGGTTGTAGCAATATCAGAAGAGACAAGAAGGTGTCTATGAGAAACACTAAAAAGGTCAAAATAGGGATTTGGCAACAGATTGGATATGGAGAGTGAGAATGAGTACAGAGTAGAGGATGCTACCTAGATTGAGCCCAGCTGACTGGGAGGATGGTGGTACCCTCCATAGTAATGAGGAAGTTAGAGTGAAGGAGGGTTTGGGGGCAAAGAGAAAGAGTTCAGTTTTGAACATGATGAGTTTGAGATGCCTATGAGACATCCACTTTGAAATGTCCGATAAGCAGCTAGAGATCAGGAGACTAGAGGTCAGGAGAGATGTTAGAGCTGAATAAATAAATATGAGAATCATCTGCATAGAAATGATAATTGAGTCTACTGGAGGTGAAGAGATCACCGAATGGTTAGAGATGAGCTAGTCCAACTCCTTTGCAGATAGAGTACTGGGTCTAGAGCAAAAAAAGTTTAGTTCAAATCTGGCCTCAGACACTTCCTAGCTGTGTGATGCTGGGCAAGCTGATTGACTTAACTCTGTCTGTCTCAGTTGCCTCGTTTGTAAAATGAGGATATCAATAGTAGCTCTATCCCAGTGTTATTTTGAGGATCAAATGAGATATGTAAATTGTACAACATTTAGCACAGTGCCTTATGTGTAGTAAGCATCATATAAATATTAGCTATTATTATCATTGCTGTTAAAGTCAATAAAGTGCTTACTGTGTGGCAGGCACTATGCTAAGGGTTAAGGGAGGGAAGTGATTTGCTTTAGGTCGCACAGTGAATTAGGACCAGAGCCATATTCAGACCCCAGGTCTCTTGACATCCCGTATAATTTTCTTCCCACTGTACTTAAATGGATCTATGATATTAATATCATGGAAATTCCCTCCACTAGTGTAAATCACAACCTATTCATCCTGTGCAGCCAACCAAGAAAAAGTCTTTTCAATTTGGAGTGTTGGGGGAAGAATCCTCTAGATTCTTCTATATCTTGTGGTAGTCCTGTACTGCTTGGGCCATCTATCTGAGGTCTCCTCAGATAGGTCTCCTTGTTACTACACATCCTTTTCACAAAGAATCATAGGATTGGGCAAGGGACCATAGAGGCAACTGAGTACAACTTGATTTTTTACAGATGAGGAAGATTAGGCACAGAGACATCAAGGGACTTACCAAGTTAGTAAATACCCGAGGCAGGATTTAAACTCGTCTTCCTGATTCCAAGTCCAGCATGCTACCCACTATGCCACCTAGTTGTCTCTTCTTATTCCAAAAGAAAATTGTCTTTCATTTCTCCAAATTGTCCAGGGAGATGGGTGCTCATGTTTCTGAAATCTGAGTTTCTGTCTTGCTTCCCACTCCTTTCCTAGTCTGTTCTTCCTTTTTCTCAGGCTACTAAACCTTAGGAGATGGAGTGAATCTCTCACTGAGCCCCATTCCCACCCTGCCTTGCCTGTTCTCATTGCCTGATCCTAGAGTGGCTCCATTTTCTTTTGTCCTATAGGTTCCAACCCCTCCTTCTTGAAAGGGCCTTTGCTAAGTGCCGGGAGAATCTAATCACATGCTGCTTAGGGAGATGAGAACCTGCCTAGTGTAATTCCTTACACCCTCCTTGCTTTGTGATGCTGACCTCCCTGCCTGGCTATCACTTCCCTCCTTTCTTGGCAGCCTTTTTATGAATAGAAGTGTCACTGGCACCTCGCCAGCCTTTGGAATCTACTCTTACCATGAACCTCTGCATGACCCCTCTAGGTTTGCCTTCTTTCAGTCAACACTTCTGAAACCTGGGGCTCTCTGGTATCTGGACCTGTCACTTTGGGGCATTAGGAGCATCTAAACTTGGAGTCTCTACCTAATTCCTGTGTGAAACCTTCCGTCCCACATCGTGGAGACAGAGCTGGTTTTCAGGGCCAATAATTCTTTAATCCTCCCAGCAAAGAGGGAAATCAGGAACTACTCTGCTCCCCAGCTTTTTCTGTTTTCTGTTTCCAATTTTTTCAGCATGTTTTCTAAATAAGCTATTATAGGAATATTTCTCATTTGCTTTTATATACAGGCTTTCTTTATTTTTTCTCTGTGTATTTCTATGCTTCACCAAATTTTTCACTTTCTTACTTCCTGTTTTCTCTTTTCTCCATCCTTTTTTATCATATGATCAATACCATGTCATCCCCTTACCTAATAAATTCTGTGGCTTCCTCAGACTTTCCCTCTTACCTTCAGGATCCGATATTTGGCATTTCATGCCCTTCACAACGTAGCTTTCTCCTGCCCTTCCAGTCTCTTACCTGTCAGTCCCCTCTGTGTACTCTACCATTCAGTGACACTGGCCTCCTGGCTGTTCCCCACATGTGACTCTCCTCCCAGCTCAATGCCTTTTCACTGGCTGTCCCTGTGTCCTCCCCACTTATCTCCTCCTCCTGGTTTCCTTCAAGACTCAGCCCAAATTCCACTTTTTTTAAAATGAGGTCTTCCCCATTCTGTGATTCCAAAGGAAAATTTTCTTTCATTTCTCCTGATTGGCCAGGGAGATGGGTGCTCGTGCCTCTGAAATCTGAGTTTCCAACTTGTTCCTCCCACCTTTCCTAGCCTGTGCTTCCTTCTTCTCAGGCTTCTAAACCTTAGGAAATGGATTGATTCGCTTACTGAGCCCCATTCTCACCCTGCCTTGTCTGTTCCCATTGCCTGATCCTAGAGTGACTCCATTTTCTCTTGTCCTGAAGGCGCCAACTCCTCTTTCTTGAAACAGCCTTTGCTCAGTGCCAGGAGAATCTAGTCGCATGCTGCCATAGGAGGTCTAATGACTTCCAAGATTACCTCTCATTAACCCTCTAAAAATCTTGTAAGTACACAAACTAGAAACTTCTTGAGGGCAGGTTCTATTTATACCTTTCTTTGTATCCCTCAGGCCTTATTTAGCACAATACCTGGCATAAAGTAGGCACTGAAGAAACACTCTTGATTGGTTGATCCTCAGGAACATAATATTTCTTTTCTTCCCTTGGCTTTCCTAAGTCCTGACTTGAACTTTTTAATTTGTACAATGACACCCTTCCCTCGTCCTCCAGAGGTCAGACTTTTGGTCACCTTGGCCATCTAGAACACATCTGTGATGCAGAAAGGCCTTGGAGGAGCAAATGGCTGCCCCAAACCCAAGCCAGCTGTGCTTAGGGCAGATAATTGTGTGTGGAATCTGATAGCAGATTAGAAGCAGCGGCACATTAATGGTAATGGAAACTGAAGGAAGTGACATGAGCACCGAAGGCCCAGCAGGCTACAGTCATTGAGCAGAAGGATGAACCGTTCTGTGTCCTCATGAGTGTCCCTTCTCCCACCGCTGGGAGCATCACCACAGTGCTCTATGGCCCAGTATAATAAGTGACTGATTATAGTATCTTTCATCAAGATAGAAGATAGGCGCTGGAACTGTGATGTCTTTGATTATCGAGATGGTGAAGCTCCTACTGTGGTGTAGGTTAGAACTTTCCCTGTGAAGCTGACTTTATGCTTTTTAGAACCAGGCTGGCTGTATGTAAATAAACCAGAGTATCCATTTGCAGGTTGATCCTCAACAACTGCTTGATTAGGCGGCTAGATGGTGTGGTGGAGAAAATACTGGGTCTAAAATCAGGAAGATCTGAATTGAGATTTGGCTTCAGTCACTTACCTGGGCAAGTCACTTAGTCTTTGCGTGCCTCAGTTTCCCCAACTGTAAAATGGGGATAATAATAGCACCTACCTCTCAAAGTTGTCATGAGGATCATGTGAGATAATGTTTGTATCAGCACTCAGCACAATGCCTGCACATAGTTGGTGCTATTTCAGTGTTTATTTCCCTCTCCCCCTTCCCTTCATCAGTGACTAATAAATGTTGGGCTTCAGTCATTTCATTGGTCAACATAACCCACTCCAGCCAGTGGCAGTCCAATTGTTAGGGCCTTACAGGCTCAGCCATAGACTGTATTCTCACCATAATTTCTCCTGTGGTTGGCCCATTTATTAGATTAAGTGGAATCTGTGTCAGTAATAATAATAAAAATAGTTCCCATTTATATAAAGCTTTAAGGTTTGCACAGTAGGTGTTTTACAGATATCTCATTGAATCCTCAACAATTCTGGAAGGTAGGCACAATTATTATTCCTATTTTACAAAAGAGAAAACTGAGGCAGACACAGGGCTAAATGACTTGTTCAGGGTCACACATACAGTAAATGTATGAGGATAGATTTGAACTCAGGTCTTTCTGACTCCAGGTCTAGTGCTCTGGGCTGTCTATAGCAAATAAGGGGTGCTTTCTGCCTGAAAATTAGGGAGCAGTGGAAGATGAGACAACCTGCCTGAATAAAACCTATGGTATAGCTCAAAGCCAGGTTTTAATGTCTGCTCATGAAAAGATGTATTTATCTTTGTGAACCACCATTAATCCACCAGCAGGTATCTCCATTTAAGAGAGAGTGCATTCTACTGAATATGACATCCTACATTAACCCAGTGTCCTGGGGACCCAAGGACCCCAAAGCATTCACAAATGATACAGGTCCAAAAAAAAATACATCCCTCTCTAAGATGGAAGAGAGTTAGTTCTCTATGGGCTTAAGAAACAGTGATTGGTCTACAGGTTAAACTCTCTTAACTCTCAGGGGAATGTTGCAAATAATAATTTACTTAGATTTTAGCAAAGCCATTTGATTCTCTCATGATAATCTTCATATGCATTTGTCTTTTAACATATTTTATTGATGCGTTTTCTTATAACATTGTCCCTTTTAGTGTCTCAAAAACTCTCCCACCCAAAGACCTCATTCTTATAAGTAAGAGAAACATTTAAGTCAAACTGAAAGAATAGCGTAACTGATGACACATTATATACCAATCATTTGTCTGCCAAGAAGAGGGAAGTATGTATCTGCATCTGTGCTGAAGTAAAAGGAAACATTGTAAAGAATCTGAATTTCGATGGCTTTTGGTATTGTTTTAATTTGCATTGTTTTAGACATTGGTTGGGTGGTTCTCCCATGTGTGCTTTTTTTTTTTCTTTGTATCAGTTCATACAAGTCTTTCCACTCTCTTCCTGTTCTTGTGGAAAAGATGGAGAAATGTAGGTTAGATCATAGCATAATTAAGGGGAACTTTTTGAATGACTGGACCTAAAGGATCAGTATGGGAGGAGGCATTCAGTGGAGTTTCCTAGGCATATGTGCTATTTGATATTTTTACCAATGACTTGGATAAAGGTAGATAGAAGGCTTATCAGATTTGTAGATGACCCAAAATGGGGGGAGATGACTAATCAATTGGATCATAGTAAGGATTAAAAAAGATTGTGGCAGGCTAGCTCATTGGGCTAAATCTAATGAGATGAAATATTATAGAGATAATATAAAGTCTCACACAGTTTCTAAAAGTCAGCTTTAAAAGGAGGAGGGAAGTTTTGACTAGACAGCAATTCTGAAAAAACTATGGGGTTTTCAGTGGAGTACATGCAGTGTTGCTGTCAGCAGGTAATGTCATCTTTCCATTAAGAGAGGCAACTGGACAAGACCAGGGAGATGATGGTCTCCATGAAAGTGGGGTTAGAAGAGTGACCCCCTCTAGAGAATTTGGTTTAGCCCTGGGTGCTACAGGTCAGAAAGGACATTGACAAGGGAAAATGGGATAGTGAAGGACCTTGAGACTACGCCATGTGAGGATTGTTCTGAGCAAACATACCCCTACAGACCAAATTACAGAGCTGATTCATTTTATATACTGCTATTTACCTTTGCTGTCCACGTCTATGAATCCATCCATCCTTCCTTCCTTCCTTCCTTCCTTCCTTCCTTCCTTCCTTCCTTCCTTCCTTCCTTCCTTCCTTCCTTCCTTCCTTCCTTCCACCCATTCTGGTGTTGCAGCAGATAATTTCTTTTTTAAAAAAACTCATTGATTTTTCCCAATGTTTCTATCATTTCCCAGTGTGACACCCTATTCCATGGCTGTTTCCATCATTTTACACTATCACTAGTGGACTAGGTCCCCAGAAGTCAGCTAACTAATTTGCCCTTTGGAGTTCTACGGTCAACTCAGAAGGGATGAGCTCTCTAGGAGTGTTGCTCCTAGAGTATACTCCCTTTGCAATTGATTGTTTACTAGCTAGAGATAATTAGCTTTTTAGAAAGGAAATTTAGCTTTTACTAAGCAGGCATAGACAGGGCAGTTGTTAGTTATTAAGCATTTATTAATACCTACTACATGCCAGATATTGTGCTAAGCTGTTAGAGAAACATCCCCATGAACTAGGGGCACCCTCTGGGAAGAGGGGGCTCCAAGTTAAAGGGCACAAGTGGCCAAAAGATAAATACAGTTCCTGATGATTGGAAGTCTTTTTCTCCTGTGTTGTCATCTTCACAAAGTTGTCCTTAGGGGCAGCTCTTTTCTGGGTTCCAAGGGTCAGTGTCCTTGTAGAGTCCTCAGGATCTTTTTCTTCATTGTGTCTTGTTGTCCTCAGAATGTCTTATCAGGGTCTATGCAGGTGCTGCCATCACCCACTTGATCTTCCATCCATCCTTCCCCAAATGATCCCCGGTCAGAGGTGTGGCTAAAACTACCCTCCCACTAGACCAGCCTGCTCAATTCTAAACTGGTTTGCAGTATTATACATAGGTCCAGAGGTGTGTCTGATTCTTTCTGCCAGTCACCATATAGTCTTTTATCTAATGATCAGTCAGCAAGGATTTTTAAGCACTTTCAATGTGCTAAGCACTAGAGATACAGAGGAAAACAACCCCTGCCCTTAAGGAGATAACTTTCTAATGGGGAAGATAACAAACAAGCAGCTATATACAGCGCCTTACCCCTCCAACATTGATTAAAGCCTTATATAATTTATAACTTTGATCAATTCATTCATTCCAGGAGTCTCAGCCTGTTGAGTTTACATTAATAGGTAATAGGTGGACACCAGTAATTCCAATCAGTTTCCTTCAAATCCCAGATAAAATACCACCTTCTAAAGGAAACCCTTCTTGATCCCATTAAAGTTAGTGCTTTCCCTCTACTATAATAAATTTCCAATTTATCCTATGTATAGCTTGTTTGCATATAGTTCTTTGTATGCTATGTCTCTTCTATTAGACCAAGAGCTCTTTTTTAAACCTTTCATCGTATCATCAGTTCTTACCACAGTGCTTGGCACACAGTAGACATTTAATGAGCATTTATTGACTTAGTCTCCCTTCTTCCTCACCTACCAAAAAGCCCTAAAACCCTGGCATATTGACTATGTATGACAAAGTGTACAGCGTTCTTACTGATGGTCACCACTTCTCTGTAGAGAAGAAGGAAGACTCAACCTTGACCTTCTGGGATTGGGTAGTAATTGTACTAATCTGAATTCTAATGTTATTTCCCCTTATTTGTTTGGATTATTGTGTAGATTGTCCTCTCGGTTCTGCCTTCTTTGTTTTGTTCATACAAGTTTCCAGTTGTATGTATTAATTTATTCAGTTCTCTGAATTCTTGTTATTTCTTGTTTCCTACAACATGGTTATTATATTCCGTTCACGTTCCACAGTTCTTTCAGCCATCCCCCTAATTGATGGCCACCTGCCTTTTTCCCCAGTATTTTTGCTACCACAACAAGATGTGATTGTGTATATTTTGGTATATCGGGAGTCTTTCCCTATGTCTTTGGCTTCCTGGAGCCATTGGCTCCCTGGCAGCATGGAATACATTATTTCTCAGGCTGATGTAAAACATTTTCTTTCCCAGAGCTTCTCCTGCTTGTCTCTCTCACTTGTGACTTCCCATGGGAGGTCATTAAGCGTTCAGGTTCTAAAGAGCTCTTTGAGCTGTGTTTGCACAGCACAATATGGGCAAGAGAAACAGAATAAAGACTCCATGTTACAAAAACATACTTAGGAAGCCGTTAAGGGATGAAGTTAACAACAGTAATAGCTAATACTTAGGGATCATACTTTAGAATTTGCAAAACCCTCTTCATGTATTATTTAATTTGAACTTCACCATAATCTTGTCAGGCAGAGTCTATTGTTACCCCCATTTTACACCCCAAGAAACTGTGGCAGAGAAGAGTTAAGTGATTTGACCAGGATTATACAACTAGGAAGTGTATGAAACAAGATTTGAACCCAGATCTTCTTGTCCAGTGGTTATTGATCCACCGGATTAGTCTGCCACAAACAAGAAATTGACATTTTGATTTATGTAGAGTGACTGTAAAAGTGAGCCCTGATCTCCTCATTTGGAAAATCAGGGGTTTCTGTCTGATGCCACGTATGTACCTTCCAACTCATAAGTTCTAATTCCATGACTTCATCTTTTTTTTTTTTTTGCAGGCTGTGCCACTAATTCAGACAGTTATCTCACCAAAATGTGATAAGGGGTTAGGCAAGGGTCAAGCCTGCACCATCTCTGGAAAAAAAACCCCAAACATCTTGACTATGCTTTGTTGGTGCTGACAGGGGCAACTGGTTGGTATGACAGAAAGAACTCTGGACCTGGAGTCAGGAAGATCTGAATCAGATCTTCGGTTTGACCCTTCCTAGGTATGTGATTCTGGGCAAGTCACTTAACCTCTATTTGCCTCAATTTCCTCATCTGTAAAATGGGGATAATAATAGCACATATCTCCTAGGGTTGTGAGGATCGAATGAAATAGTATTTCCAAAGTAATAAGCAAAGTACCTATCGTGTAGTAGGTGCTATTTAGCTACGATTATTATCAGTGGGCAGCGAGAAGCCAGCAGGTAGAGGGCAGGGCCTGGAGTCAGAAAGAACTGAGTTCCAATACAGCCTCAGATACTTACTGGCTGTGTGACCCTGGACAAATCATTTAATCCTGATTGCCTTAGTTGCCTCATCTGTAAAATGATCTAGAGAAGGAAATGGCAAACCACTCTAGTACCTTTTCCAAGAAAACCCCAAAGGGATCATGAATAATTGGATATGACTGCAAAATGACTAAACAACATTATTAGTGGGTCATCTTTGCATAAAAGGAACCACATATTAGTTCCAAATTTCCTAAACCAAATTTTGCAGGTCCTTGGCATTGCCCATGATGGTAACCAGACGTCATGTTTATTTAGCATTTAGGCACTTCCATCACCACCCTGTGGAGCAGCCATAGTAAGGCTTCTCTACTGCCAAAGGACAGGGTCAGGGGGAGTATATTGTTGCTGAGTAAGGGGATTAAAGGTTGGAAGTCAGGGAATCAAAGGCTACCAGTGGGAGGAAACATGGCTTGGATTGAGGGTCTTGGCGAGGAAGAACTCATTTGGGATAGGGCTAGTGTTTCCACTAATTGTGCTCTGAGGAAAAGCAAGAGATGCCCTGGTTGCGGTTCTGTAGACAGATTGCTTAGGCATTATTAGCCTTCACTTTACAGATAAGAGAATAAAATGTAGAGGGATAAATGACTTGCCCATGGTCAGCCAACTAGCAGCCATCATACCTGGGGACTCTAAATCCTGTAGTTCTTCCGCTATACTACACTGTGATAATGGTCCTGAGGGAAAATTCAATGCTAGCTGTATTTTCCCCTCTAAAATGTTAACTACAAAGCTACATATGGAACTGAATAAAATTTTCTGGGTCCTCCTTTGTTCTGAGGGTATTGCACACTCCCAAATACTACAGCATGCATGGGTCCCATCGATATATGTCATTGCAGACAAAAGACCAAGAAGTGAGCTTTTGGGGGGCATGGTGGGTTCCATTTTCATTTATGTATGAATAACACATTTTAGATGCTTAGGTTTTTGTTCATTTCAATAGTCTTAACAATAATAACATTGACAATAACAGCTCACATTTCTATGGAGATTGAAGCCTTATAAAAGACCATCACTTACAGTCCTGGAAAGACCAGTAGATTTGTAGGCTGATGACCTAGATCTCAATCCCAGCTCTTCCACTTACTTGTCTGTGTAACCTAGGGTCACTCACTTGGGAGGCAGCTTTGTGTTGCAGAGAGTGTTGTTTGGGAGTCAGAAGATGTCCATTCATATCCTGCAGTATATCATTCAGTCTCTCTTGATCTCAGTTTCCTCCACTGTAAAATGAGGTTGGGGGTGCCTTCCATCTCTACGTCTGTGATCTTGCCCCTACCCTGGGTCTCATTTTCTCCTCTAAAGTTAAGGAATTGAGCTAGATAACTTCTTATAATCCTTCTAACTCAAAATCCGATGGTTCTCTGAAGTAACGGTGTCAAACTCTGATAAAAATGGGGACACTGATATGTATATGTATATACCCATGCATATTGACTTCATTTTAAAACGTAATGTTATCCATGTTTTATTATAGTTTTATTTATCTTGTTAGCTATTTCCCAACCACATTTCAGCCTGATTCAGGAGTGTGTATGTATTTGACAGACACTTCTGCCTTAATGCATTATTATTGTTGTGCAGTTGTTTCAGTGATGCCTGACTCCTTGTGACCCCATTTGGGGTTTTCTTAGCAGAGATGCCACTTCTTTCTCCAGCTCATTTAGCCGATGAGGAAGCTGAGGCAAACAGGGTTAAGTGACTTACCCAGGATCATACAGCTAGTAAGTGTCTGAAGCCGAATTTGAACTCGAGAAGATGAGTCTTCTTGACTTCAGTCCCAGTGCTCTTTCTACCGTACCATCTAGCTTCCCCAAGCACATTCTTAGTCCATTTGTAGATGAGAAATCACAGGCTTAGGGAGGTTAAGTGATTTGCCCAGAATCACAGTCAGTGTCAGAGCTGGCACTCGAATCCGGTCTCTAGACTCACACACACCCAGCACTGTTTCCAGGGTACCACATGGCGGTCTTTCTTCTTTAGCTCCTTTTCATTCAGTTTCATTTGTGGAATCCTTATTAAGCACTGGTTGGGCACTTGACTAGATCTGTTGAAGGTAAGACAGAACCTGGGAAGGCTGAGCTAAGCTAAATACATTAAGCCTAGCCACTTGTAATTTCTGAGAAAGGGACAGTGCTGAGGAGTAGGAGGCTTGCTCAGGGGGCCTCCAGAGCCCATGGTGCCTCACTGGGCAAAGCTGAATCATCAGGTCTGACTCAGAGTCGGCATGGAAGCAGGCTCTCCAACAGGTCGATAAAATGGATGAGAATCTCCAGGTCATCTTCCACCCCCATGTCCTCTACCTCTTGGCTTATGGGGGAATTCATCTAGCAGCCACTTTCCTGACCCCCTTCCCTTTCCCATCAGTGATGAGAAGGCTAACAGAAAAGAAAGGCTTTGGTTTTTAGAGGGGGCCATGGGGTGGTCAATAGAGTATGGGATTTATTATCAAGAAGGCTTGGGTTTCTATTCTACCATTAATTGTATGGTTCTAGGCAAGCCATCTAACCTCCTGTTTCTTCATCCATAACATGATGAAAGGTGGGTGGGTATCAAATTCCTTTTGTCCTTAAATCTGGGATCCTATGACCTGATTCAAGGACTTAGACTCTCTAAACCTCCCCTTTCTTTTCTCACATCACACAATTGAGGAAATAAAACATCTCATGAATAAACTAGGGTACCATCTTCCTAGTGGAAAATATGTGGGGCTAGGGTCAGAAATCTCCTATTCTAGTTCTGGCTTTGTAACTAACTAGCTAGATGTTCTTTTCAATACTTCATAGGACCATAGGGCTTAGAACCAGGGGGGACTTTGGAGGTCCTGAGACCCAAACAGAGGAAGCGACTTGCCCAAGATGAGCAGTTGGTATAACTTGGACTTGACCCAAATTATTTTGACTCCTGAAATATTGCTCTTTCAATATCAGTTGCCTGATGATTAATGGATATGGGTGCTGTCTACACAGCAGGATGCTCTGAGGCCCAGAGGTGGAAGAAAGTGAAATTGGCATCTTTCACTGCCTCTGGGAGATTTTTGAGTGGCAGGGCTTTGGGAAACAGCTTATTGAGTCCTAACCCCCGCCTCGGTTTTACAGATGAGGAACTCAGGCCTACATAGACTTGGCAGAGTCTTAATGTTAACTCCAAATCCAGTGCTCTCACTGCAATGGCATATCAGTATAGTGAAGGCCAATTACAGTGGCACCTCTGTTGGTGGATTTAGGGAAACATTCCAAGCATGGGGCTATTATTTCAATTATGAGACTTATCTGTATATAGCATAGAGCATGTGAGTACAGGTAGAAATGAAAATGAGGGCATCATCACTACCTTAGTAGTGTTGGAACCCAAGTCTTTCTTCCTGTCTGTTTTTATTGTGATGAGAAGTGTTTACAAGGGTCTGTGAAGGTCTCCCACCCAGATTTCACTTGCAGGCATACTCTGGAACTAAAGGAGTCAGCCTTCATGACCATGATACTGTGGTCAGATCCATCCCTTTCGTTCATCTGAATTGTGCTGGGTCAACCTACAAGCCTTTCCTCCATTCTTAGGAAATGGGTAGGTATCTTTGTGGAGAGTGTCCAAATGTAACAGGTGACTCCCTTCCAAGCTCCATTTTTGGGGATAATCCGGAATAGCACAACTTTTAACATACCTTCTTTATATTAATTAGTTTGATGGTTGTTGTCTTTTAGTTTTATCTATATTTTTTATCTTGGATATCACAGTAATTTTTAAATAGGCCTTGCCTCCCTCCATCTAGCTTCCCAGAAACAGCTGAGTCAAACCAACTCTGCATGTATACTGCTTGACAGAGGATGAAACTTTTTACATCTGTAGTCGTTTACCATGCCAATGAAACAGGCTTCATTTTTATAACTACTTTTGCTTCTAGGATGGAACATTGAGCCCTCTTTACTTTCTATGACCTTTGGATCATAAAATACCAAGGGGTCCCTGTTTCTTAGTTCTTCCTTGTCTGAATGGTTGGTAGCACATTCCTTGCTCCCTCCCAGAGGGAAAAGGAGGGGAATTTATTAAATGCTTACTATGTGCCAGGCACTGTACTGAGCTCTTTGCAACTATTTTCTCATGTGATCTTCACAGCAACCCTGGATGGTAGGTTCTTTCATCCCCATTTTCCAATTCTTCCTCCTCAGAGGGGAGGTCCTAGGCTGATGAATCCCCCCAAGAAACAGCATCCTCTCATTCTACCTCTTCTGAGGATTCTCAGAATGTTCTTTCAAGGCGATTGGGTTTGGCCAGCAGTTTCCATGCTGCTGGCTTCAGCACCCAGGTTGGCCCTGCCTGGGAGGCTCCTGACCGCATAATGGATGCTGCATCTTCCAACGGGCACTTGCTCTCAGTCTTGTGTAATTAATGCTGTGTGAAGCACTCTGTTTGATTGATTAGGCGACTGTTGTTTTAGCCAAGCAGAATGTTATTGGATGGACTTTTTGTAGGGGGTGGGTTTCCATACTGCTGGCTTCATAAATTTAGCAGAAGGCCCATGGTCACACAGCTAATAAGTTTGAAAGGTGGGATTTGAACTCCTGACCTTTTTGACTCTTACGTATTGCAGTCTCACTGCCTGTAGACATCAGCTCTTATGACTCTCAGACTGATTCTTTTTGGATCGCATCCATTTCTTCTTTATTATATCCCATGTGGCTCAAAAGGTCCAATCCTATTAAAGAGGTCCAGACCTCATTACTTTTTAGATAATAAAAAACATGACTGGAAGAGTTTGAACTGAGTGTTCTAGCAGGCTCCCATTTGGAGAATTACAGTTTGTTTCTTAATTTCTTCTTCCCTCCCTGAAAGGCACTATTCTTCTCTCTACTGCCTTAAAAGGTTGAGATTTGATATTGCCAGCAGATAACTGTCATGTTCCATCCTGGAGCTGTGCATAGGTGATGGATGATAAAGCTGGGTACTTTGAGCTGATCCCTTTGGGCAGGGACCATGCCTCTTTTCACACAGTGCCACTTCCATCGTCAGTGTTCCGTAAAATTGAGCATTTACAGAGATAATGCCATGCGGGGTCACCTTTATGCTCTGATCTTTCTGGATCAAATATGTCATTACGATGACTCCCAGCATTTCTACTGTAAAATAACCAGCCACTCAGATTGAGGCAGGGTTATGAATCTGGTAGTGTAGCGCATTCTGCTTTGGGACTCCAAATCCATAGCACCTTTAAGAGATTATTTGGAAGGGGTGGTTTTTTTCTTCCAACAAATAATCACAGTTGCAACTTTGAAGTTTTAGGCTATATAATCAGTTTTTCAAGTTTGAAATTATTTACATTGAGTCTGTTTGAAAGGAGAGATGTATCAAGTCAGATATCAGCCCACTATTCCTTACAGTGTTTGAGGGTTACCTGAACCTCAGTGAAATGAACTTGTCCATAATTACACAGCTATTAAGTATCAGAGGCTGAATTTTTTCCTGGATCTTCCTATCTATAGAATGTTATATCGTGATACCTCTTGAGAGGAAGATCTAAGTCAGATCCTTATGGAAACAACATGGTGTAGTGGCAAGATTTCTTGATTTCGCGTCAGGAGAAATTTGAGTTCAAATCTAGGGGCCATCATTTGCTAGCTCTTTGACAAAGGTCAGATTACTTGATCTCTCTGAACCTATTTCCTTAGATATAAAATTGGAGTAACAACACCTGTGCTATCTGGCTCACAGGAACTCAAGACATAATCAAATGAGATAATGCGTATGAGGAGCTTGTTAATTTTAAGTCCTAAACAGATGTCTATTTGGAGGCAGCTAGGTAGTGCAGGGGATACAGTGCTGGGCCTGGAGTCAGTAAGGCCTGAGTTCAAATTCAATCTAAGATACTTACTAGCTCTGTGACCGGGCAAGTCACTTCAGTGCTATTTGTCTCAGTTTTCTCATATGTAAAATGGATGTGATAATAGCATTTCCCTCCTCCCTACAGGTTTGGTTATGGGGATAAAATGAGGCAATATATCTGTAAAAAAAACAAAACAAACCAATACCAAAAACAATCCTAAGTGCTCAGCAGAGTACCTGACATATAGTTGGTGTTTAATAAATTCTTATTTTCTTCCCCTGCCCCTACTAGAATTAGACTTGACTCAGGCTATTATATAGTGATAAAAAGGACTTTAGAGATCCTTGAGTCATAGGCTCATAAATTTGGCATTAGAAGGGACCATCTAATCCAACCCCTTAATTTTACAGATGAGAAAACTGAGTCTCTGAGAGATGGGATTTATTGAAGCTAATACCACTAGAAAGCCACAGATAAGTTCTTGAACCCAGTTGACCTGCCAGTCCTGTGCTCATTCCACAATCCACACTGCTACACTCTCCTGTATTATCTTTGATCTTTCTTCACACTAGAAATCTTTGAACTATTTCTGTACATCTCTATTTAGGCATCATTGGTACAAAATCCAAGAACTATAAGATCATAGGATTTGGACTGGGAAGTTTCCTTAGATATTTAGCTTCCCTCACTCCCAAACCCATCCCCATTTTACAGATGAGAGAATTGAGACTGAGAGAGGTGATGTGACTTGTCCAATACTACACAACTAGTAAGTTAGCTATGCTTCTGTATATGAGTACATATATATACAGCAAACTTCAGTACATCACTGACTGGAGAACTCTAGAAACTAGCATCTAATATTGTTCCAATACAAATCTTCAGTGTGGTAGCTGGCATTCATTCATTTATGCACCTATTGGACCCTTAAAATGTGCAAGAAGCTATGTTAGAGATTTTTTTTGTGTTGGCAAAGAATGGGAAATTGAGTGGATGCCCCTCAGTTGGGGAATGGCTGAACAAGTTGTGATATACGATTGTGATGGAATACTATTGTGCTATAAGAAATTATTAGCAGGCTGATTTCAGAAAAAACTTAAAAGACTTATATGAACTGATGTTGAGTGAAGTGACCAGAACCAGGAGAACACTGCGCACAGTAACAGCAATATTATATGATGATCAACTGAATAACTTAGCTATTCCCAGGAATACAGTGATCCAAGACAGTTCCAAAGGACTTACGATGAAAAATACTATCCACTTCAGAGAAAGAACTGATGGAGTGAGATGCAGATAGAAGCATACATTTTTACTTTCTTGTTGTATTTTGTTAGTTTTTTGGGGGAACCTGTTTTCTTTTGCTTTACTTCAAATGTATAATCTTTATCAAATTGCTTATCTTCTTAAGGAAGAGGAGGAGGAGGGGAGGGAGAAAATAATGGAACTCAAAATTAAAAAAACTCAAATGTTAAAAAATTTTTGTTTATGTATAATTGAGAAAAAATTAAATTAAAATTGAAAGTTAAAAAAGAGGCTATACGAGGTTGCTGGAGATAGTACAGCTATGAAATACATTAACTGCCTTCAAGTAGCTTGTCAATTACCTTTCATCTACCCTGTCTACACCTAGTATGTATATTTGTTGTTAGCCGTGTCTGATTCTTCATGACCCTACTTGGGATTTTCTTGGCAAAGATACTGGAGTGGTTTGCCATTTTCTTCTCCAGCTCCTTTTGCAGATGAGGAAACTGAGGCAAACAGAGTGAAGTGACTTGCCCAGGGTCATACAGCTAGTGAGTGTCTGAGGCTGGATTTGAACTCAGGAAGATGAGTCTTCGCCCCCTAGTGGCCCTGTATGTATATAGTTGTTTGCATGTTGTTTCCTCCATTACACTGTGAGCTCCTTGAGAGCAAGGAGTGTGTTTTTGCTTTTCTCTGTATCTCCGGCACTTCATTTAGCCTGCCACATTAATAAATCCTTCCTGATTGTTACATAGTCGAGCAGCAAAGCTAAGGAAGCCATGCCTTCCAAAAATACAAACAAAATCAAGTATGATACATTTATAAAAGGGACGCAGAAAAAAGGCCAGTTTAAAGGAAAGAAGAGATCCCTTCTTCCTCCTTTTAAACTTTTGGCCCTCCCTTTCTCTGCATCCCTTTTATGAATTTACCACTCTTGGTTTTGTTTCCGTTTGTTGGAGAGCATACCTTCCTCAGCTTTGCTGTCCTTGGTCGCTCCTAGATTCAGCATTGTCTTTGGACTTCCTGCTTAGAGACGGGTTGGATTAAATGACTGTTGAAGTCCCTTCCAATGGAGAGATCCAGAATATCTGCTTCCTAGTGGTTCTATTGTGTGATCCTATTCTTTTCCCTGTTCTTGAGGAGAAAAAACTCCTAGGCAAATAATGATGATTTATGTGGACAAATCTCTGACTCCAGAATCCAGCCTGGCATACAGAGCATCCCAAAAGCCTTAGTGATTTGGTAGTGTAAAACAGTACAGAGACTTTTGGAACACTCCATGCCATAGATACTTAGTAAATCCTTGTGGATTGATTGACTTAAGTAACATCATCATCAACATTAACATTTGATATTTATTGAGTATCTACTGTTTGCCAGAGTTCTAGAGATAAAAGCCAAATTGAAAACACTTCCTTGCCATCAAGGTGCTTGTGATCGAAGGGCGGGGGTAAGGTGGAAGAAGATACACCATGGTTTTTTTGGACAATAGTGGAATTAAGTACAGCATTTAGAGTCAGAGGGTCTGGGACTGAATCCTGGTTCTGTTGTTTACTAGTCCAGTGGCCCCGGCAGTAACCCTTCCTACCCCCCAACCCAGCTCCCACTGCCTATTCCTCACTAAGTACTGAATATCAATCCCCGCCCCCTTACCAGAGGGGTATAATGCAGAGCCACTGGACCACTCCAATCTCAGGAGCTATTATAATATTAAGGAGTCACCAGTTACAATTCTTTTGGTAAGATAATGAACCATGTACCATTTTCCCTAAGGTTTACTGGGTCTTACTGCTGTGTCCTCTAGACTCCCAGACATTGCCAACTGGTCTGCCAGTGTTATTGCTGTCCAATTTATCCCCTTTAGGGTTTTCTTGGCAAAGGTACTGGAGTGGTTTTCCATTTCCTTATCCAGCTCATTTGACAGATGAAGAAACTGAGAAAAGCAGAATTAAATGACTTGCCCAGGGTCACACAGCTAATAAGTATCTGAAGCCAGATTTGAACTCACATCTTCCTGACTCCAGGGCTGGCACTCTATTTACTGTACCATGTAGCTGCTTTCTAGCCAACACACCTTAACAACTCTTGGGCCTTGCTAACTGTCCAGTCTCTGAATCTTAAGGACCTTTCAGTTCCCTGCAATTAAATATTCTAGCATGTGTTGTCTTTTGTTAAAGTGTGAGCTTCTTGAAGGCACGAATTATATCATCTTTCTGTTTGTATCCCCAGTGATTAATACATAGCAAGTGAATAATACTTTTCATTCCATTCATTTGTTATTATTATTATAATGTCCTATGAAGTTTTGATTTGCTGGCATCTGCCTTCCCAACATCCCATTTAATTGATCCTAGAGCTTTCATTGGAGGTCATGCACTGTTGGACTGTGATTAGTTTTAGTACTTTGTTGGAATCAATGTGTCACTCCAGTAAGAAGTGGATAAGGAATCAGTCAGGAGGACCCAGGTTTGAATCTTGCCTCCAACACTTATTAGCTGGATGGCCTTGGAAACGTCTCCTCATCTGTAAAATGGAGATAATACTAGCACCTACCTCCCAAGGGTTGTTGTGAGGTTTAAATCATACGTTATTTGTTAAGTGCTTTGCAAATCTTTTTATATAGAAATAAAGAATATAGAAATGATATAGAAATATTGGTGATGCAGATGATGATAAAGGAGAAAGAGGAAGAGGAGGAGGAGACGATGATGATGATGTTGATAAGTCAATGAGTGTAGTCAGTTCAGAAAAGAATAGCCACTTATCTAAATCATAAGAATAGTGTCTTCAGGAGTACTCATTGGGATACAGCGTGGTCAGTCCTTGGGTTCTAATGGCATCTTCGCTACTTCTTGCTTTACATGCCAGGATCTCAAAGTCACTTGTCAGCAGAGGGTATTTGTCTGCCAACACAATTCTTGTTCCAACAAAATCTTGTGTCTTGTGCCAACAAAAGACAGTTCCAGTGAGCCAGGTAGGAACATTTCAGGACCCAGGACAGATCCCCCAGCTGATTGACTGAGACTCAGATCCCCCTTTAATCACCAGCTTCTTCATGGAGAATCTACAAATAAAGTTCCTTCCATCTCTAAATTGTTATCCTATGAGGCTGTTTTGATTCTCAGTGATGATGATGATGATGATGATGATGATGATGATGATGATGATGATGATGATGATTGTCTCTTATAGCACTCTGAATTTTATAAAAAAACTTTTCACACTTTTAATAACTTACATTATTATAATGCTTTAAAGTTTGTAAATGACTTTACAGACCTTATCTTGTTTGATACTCCCTGCAGCCCAGGGGTGTAAATGCCATTATTGTCCCCATTTTCCAGATGAGGAAACCAAGGCAGAGATTAGTAAGTGTTTAAATCTGGATTTGAACTCAGGGGCTTCCTGATTGTAGGACCACTGCTCTATCCACTGTGCTGGCTGCCTTATTTCATTGTTTGATCTTAACAACATTGTGAGATAGGCATTATAATTACTATCATCCCTATTTTAAAGATGAGAACACTAAGATCCAAATAGGTTCAGTGACTTGCCCAGTTTTACACACATAGTAAATGTCCTCACCAAGGTTTGATCTTTGTGGTTCCAAGTCTGGGGCTTTATCCATCATACCAGAATACTATCTTCCTAATTTGCTGTGGATGGAACAGTTCGAGGGCAGAACTAGGAGCAAAAGGGGCAGCTGCTGAGCTAAGAGTTGCCACCAAAGGAGTTTGGTAGCCCTTGTGATGGTAGAATGAGCAAGATAAAGCCATGATGATTTTAATGGAGAGAGATTTCACTGAGGCACTGTACCTAAAGAGTTCTGAATACTGGAAGTCAGGGGAACTCAGTTCTAGACATATCTATGCCACCTGTGTGACACAGAGCAAGTCCCTTCCTTTTTCTGTGCCTTAGTTTCCACCTCTGAAAAAATGAGGAAGTTAGACTAGTTGACCTTTAAATCCTATGATCTATCCTTCGGTGATTCTTCCTTTGGGGAGGCTCAAATGGATGTGTGTGTGCTTTGTTAACCAATCAAGCAATCACCTCATTAACAAGTATTTATCAGGTACATACTACATGCTGGGCACTGCAGGTGTTGGAGATACATAGATTAAGAATAGAATAATGAGCTCACATTCTGTAGGGGGAGAAAGTATGTATGACATGAGTATATTACATGTGCCTATATGCAAAACACACACATATATCATATATATATACCTACATATATATAATACAAAGTAAATTTTTTTGAAGGGGGAGGCATTGGCAGCTGGAGGCATCAGGAAAGACCTTATATGGGGGGTCCTGCTTGAGCTAAGCTCTGAAAAAAACTTGGGATGTTAAGAGGTGGAGGTGAGGAGGAGGGAATGTATTTCAGGCAGGGAGAACAGCCTTGCAAAGATGCACAGATGGGAGGTACAGTATCATATGTTAGGAACTGCAAGAAGGCCAATTTGGCTAGACCGTGGAATGCTTGAAGGGGAGTAACATATAACAAGGCTGGAGAGGCAAATTGAAGCCAAGCTGCAAAGGCTTTTATATGTCAAATACAGGAATCGGAATTTGATTCTCTGAGTAATGGAGAGTCATTGGTGTATACTGAACAGGAGAATCAGTTATATAGGAATGCCACTTGGGCCACTGTGTGGATGATGGATTGGAGAGGGAAGAGATGTGAGGCAGGGAGACCAATAAAGGAAGCTATAGCCTTGGTTATCCCTGCAAATTGAGAGAAGGGGGATGATATGAAAGATGTTGTGAAGATAGAAGTAAGATTTGGCAGCTGATTGTAGATGTGGTATGAGGGAGTGTGAGAGGTTGATGATGACTCAAGCTTGCAGATGTGGGGGATTAAAAGGATGGTGATGTCCCTTCTTGATGCAGATAGGGATATTCAGAAGAGAGTTGGGTTTTAGGGAAAAGATAACTAGTTGAGTTAGGGATGTCTCCAGGTCATCATCCAGTTTGAAATGTCCAACCGGAAGTTGATAGAACTCAGGAGAGAGACTAGAATTGGATATGTAAATTTGATCATCATCTATGGAGAAATAATAATTGAACACATGAGAGCTTCTGAGGTCATTGAAAACATAGAGATAAGAGAAGACCATCCAGGACAGATAGGGGTGGGGCATGAATCATGATACAACAGAGGGGACAGAGAAGAATTGATCAGACAGGTAGAAGATAGACCAAGAAAAAACAGCATCATGAAAATCCAGAGGTGTCCAGGAGGAAAGGAAGATCAGCAGTGCCAGATGTTACAAAGAGGTCAAGAAGAATGAGGAGTGAGAAAATGCCATGGTTATTTCATAGGATCATAGAGTTCAAGGTTGAAGGGAGCATTGAGGTCGTCTTATCCAACCCTTTCGTTTTAGTGTTAAGGAGAATGAAGCTCAGACAGATCAACCTCACACAATGGGATAGTGGAAGAGCCAGGATTTGTCCTTAGATTTCAAATCCATCACTCTTTTCACTGTAGCACCCTGCAGTGAAGATATCATTGGCAATTTTGGAGGGCAATTTCAATAAACTGTCAAGCACAAATGTGAGGATTTGTTTTTATTATTTAAGCCAACCTGCCTCATTTCAGGGAACCACAGCATGGTTACCAAGCAGGCAGCATGAATGTTTTCCCTCCCAATTTATTTATTTTTAATCGTCAACATTCACTTTTATAGGATTTTGAGTTCTACTTTTTTCCCTTCCTTCCCCTCCCTCTCCCCAAGATAGCATGCAATCTGATATAGGCTATACATGTACAATCATATTGAACATATTTCCACATTAGTCATATTGTGAAAGAAGAATCAGAACAAGAGGAAAAAACCGAGTAAATAGTATGCTTGGATCTGCATTCAGATTCCATAGTTCTTTCTCTGGATGTGGACAACATTTTCCATCATAAGTCTTTTGGGATTGTCTTAGTTCATTGCATTGCTGAGAAAAGCTAAGTCTATTAAAGTTGGTCATTGCACAATGTTGCTGTTACTGCAGCATGAAAATTCTTAAATCAGAGGTTCTTAAGCATTTTTGAGTCTGGAGAGCCCTGTGATGGTCTGGTGAAACCTGTGAAATCTTTTCTCAGAACAATGTTTTTAAATCATGAACTAAGTTTCAAAAGAAACCAACCATATTGAAATGCAGTTATCAACACATTAACAAATCCAGTTCAGGGACAATTAGGTTAAACGCCCTTGTATTAAATGGACACCTTCTTGTAGATAAGGTCTTGATGTAGCCTAAATCAGGACGGTGTTGCATGATTATATTGCTGATGGACCTTTCAAGGTGTGTGCTAGATAAGTTGGCAAGTGTTTTCTATAAATTGATTCTCTAGCCTTCCTAATTCATGGTTGTGTAATTAATCTCAGTTCCATTCAATTTGACCAACATTTACTAAATGCTTCCTGTGTACAGACTGTTAGCTCACTGAAGGCAGGGATCTTTTGCCTTCTATTTTTTTGCTTACAATCCTAGCACTTAGCACAATGCCTGGCACATAGTAGGCATTTATTAAATGCTAGTTGACTAACTTATTGAAGAA
This sequence comes from Bettongia penicillata ogilbyi, assembly GCA_023548195.1. Classification (NCBI taxonomy): domain Eukaryota; kingdom Metazoa; phylum Chordata; class Mammalia; order Diprotodontia; family Potoroidae; genus Bettongia; species Bettongia penicillata. The sequence goes on from JAJHZJ010000391.1 coordinate 1,439,589, forward strand.
TACTATGCTCGGGGTGTGTGCAAAGGGAAGGAAATAAGCATTTCTATAGCACTGTGCTAAGCACTTTTGAAATATTATGTCATTTAATGTTAGGCACCACCAGCACCTACCACTTAGAGTTGTTGTTAGGTTAAAGTGAGATATTTGTAAAGTGCTTTGAAAACCTTAAAGTACCATGTAATTATATTATTATCATTATTCATGGTCTATGCCCTCAAAGAGCTTACAAACGAATAGAGGGGAAAGATAAAATATAAATCTCTTTATAGAAATATAAATATCTATAGAATATCTATAAATATCTATAGAATATATAATATTTCTAGCTCATCAGAAAAGTAGAGAACAAAATACCTTGAGATCCAAGAGTGGAGGAGGCTCTTCATTAACACTGGGCTTACAGAAGGCTTCCTGGAGAAAGTGGAATTTGAGTTCACCAGATGAAGAGTCAGAAACCTAGGGCCTGGGAGAAAATTCCGCGTGATTTGTTTGGGTCCAGATCTCAGCAAAGCTAGGAAGATACAAGCTAGAGAAGTTTTCATCTCCCACTTTGTCTGCATTTCCTTCCCCCTCTCTCTTCCTGACATCATCATAGACTTGGAGCTGGGACACCATCTAGTCCAACCCCTTCATTTTATAGATGAGGAAACTGAGACACAGTTAAGATACTTTCCCAAGATCACACTGGTGATACATAGCAGAATTAGGACTTGAGCCCAAGTTCTCTAGTTTTCAGTCTGTTGCTTTTCCTTCTCTATGTATCACATTGTCCCTTAGGTCTTATCTTGTGTTCTATGGACTATCACAGAATTCCTGCCAGAGTACTAACTGGTAATTATAGTTTTAGTTGATACCTGCTTATAGAATAGAGTGTTTGCATTTCCTAAAGGGGATTTCCACCCCCTACCCACGCCATTTTCCTGGCTCTGATGCTTTATCTGACCTTGACTAAAGCATCTGAATGAAGGGTAACCAGCTAGAGATGTGGTGATCTGTGGGCAATCTTAGCCTCTCCCACCTAGTTAGGGAAGGAATACATGAGGATTTAGCAGGATATCCCTTTTCGGTTTTCCATGCCTGCTGATAGATACTGTTGCACTTAGGTCCCTTTGGGGCACTTGTGGAGAGCTTTAAATGCCAAACAAAGGTGTCTGTATTTTATTTCAGAGGTAATAGGAAGCAATTAGAGTTTATTGAACAGGGGGAGTAACAGTCAGAATTAGGCTTTGGGAATATTACTTTGGCAGTTCTGTTGTGTATAGATGGGAGTGGAGAAGGACTTGAGTCAGGAACATTCATGAGTACACTGTAACAGCAATGAGGAGGGCATGAGCTAGAGTGCTTACTGTGTGGGGAGAAAGAAGGGGTTGTTGTCCATTTGGTGATGCCAACTGCAACCTGTTCCTTTCCCGTTTACTGACAATAGCTCCCATAGCTCTTTTTTCCCACTCTGGGATTCCATTCTTCCAAAATTTCTTCAAATGGCGCTGTTGAACTTCCTCATTGGGCACCTTATGGTCTAAGAGGTCACAAGATATCAGACCTTATGGTAAAACATACTCCCATATATACTCCCAAGTGCAGCCTAAACTAGATTAAAATGTAACTAGGAAATATTTAACAAAATGATTTAAGTGTAATAGAACTAATAGAATAATGTTAATGTGGGACTTTCTAAATCAATATGAATAGTTAAGGGGCCCTGTTTCTATTTGATTTTGGAAACATTGGTACAGGAATTGAGATCTGACATTTGCTTTGGCTGGCAGAACAAAAAGATGTGAAAATATAAAGATTCCATCAAGGATCTTAGTAGGTTGTGTTACCTATGGGCAAGACCATTCCCAGCTCTGAGCCTCAGTTTCCTCATCTGTAAAATGGGCGCAATAATATCTAAGCATCAGCAATTTCTTTATAGACCTTAAAGGCAATCTAGATATTGAGTTATTGCTTTATAACAGGATTTTAGCCCTTCCCACCACTCGTTCACTTTTCTACTCTCTTGCTTTGGCTCCTGGAAGGCTTGAACAAGCCTTGGTCACTGGAAAGATTTTGTGTTGTGTGTGTGTGTGTTTAATGCTCAGATTCTGTTATTTCATTGATCCAGGGAGGTCTCTGGTGAGGAAACTCCCTCGACTAATACAGATTGACAATTTATAATTTTTCTAAAAATTCATTTTTACTTTCAGTTCCAAATTCTCTCCTATTCCCCCTCCCCTACTCATTGAGAAGGCAAAAGAAATGAAACTGATTACAAATATGTATAAACACATATAAAAATTATGTATTAGCCATATTTCAAGAGAAAATACAAGAAAAAACAATTTATAATCTAAAACTAGAGAAATTATAGAATATTGACAGTTGCTTCAATCACTCAATCAAGAAACATTCATTAAGGACCTACTACGTGCCAGGTACTATGTTATGCAAGGGGGATACAAAACCAGAAATGAATCAGTCTCTGTTTTTAAGGAGCTTCTTTTCTAACTGCTTTGAGAGGAAAGAGCATTAATCATCATTATTTCTGCAAAAGGTTAAATTCTTTTTGGTTTCAGATCTACTCTCCAGTTATTGTTTTTTCCCAGAGCAGGGAGAATTATGCTTCCTAGGAGTTAAAGGGACCACCCCACCTATTCTCCACTCCCCACTCCCACTCAAGGGGTAAAAATTGGATACTTCCTGCTCCTTAAAGTCTCAGATGCTCACTGCCTTCTGCTGCCTTAACTGGCATCTTAGCCCTGCTTTTCTCTTGCTCATTCTCAAATTCTTCTCACCATACCTATAGCTTGTTCCTTCCTCTAACACAGCTTAATGTGATTTTCTAGAAGGAGGTGTCTCCTCTTCCCATTTCCCCCCAGTTTGGAATCAGAATCAGAAATTCCAAACTAGGAGAAGTCCTAGAGGCCATCCATCTCAACCCTCTTATTTTACAGATGAGGAAACTCAGGTTCAGAGACCCTCAAGTGACTTACTCAGTATCATGCAATCAGTAAGTGTCTTAGGTGAGATCTGAACTCACCTTCCTGACTTCAAGTCCAGCTTTCAGTTGCATCACTTGACTGCCTTTAACAATACCATGACTACAAATATGTAGCCTTGGCCAAGACTCTATCTGTTGTATCTCTTGTTTAAGAACCAGCCTAGCAGAAGGAAAGGCTCATCTCACTTGGGTGGTTACCAGGTGATTCATTTTTATTTTCATAGCAGCTAATACAGATTTTTTTCTACAACAAAGAAAATCTGTGGAAGAGAAAATGTCCACATTGGTGAAATCTTTGAAGAAGAACAGTGGTGGTAGATAGAACACAGTCCTTAAAGATCGGGGTTGGAATCCTGCCTCAAATAATTTACCAGTTTTTTGACCCTGCACAAGTCCTCCTCTGAGCCTCAATTTTCTAATCTGTCAAAGAAGGGCAGCTGGATTAGATGAATTCAGAGATCCCCATGATATGTTGAAGGCAGTATGGAAGCTGGTCAGAGTGGAAAGAACACTGGATCAGACAGTTCTCCAGGTTCTAGTCATACCTCTGTTACTTACAATCTGTGTGACTTAGGTAGATTATTTAACCTTTCTGGGCCTTCAAAATCTAGACCCCCTATGCACGAAAGTTTTTGCTCATACTGGACCTATGATTGCATGGGAGAGGGACCTCCCTGTTAATCCAGATGGTTACCTGCAGTCACTTATACTGTTAGGGTAGTTTAGGGGGAGGAAGAGAGAAAGGGAAGGGAATTGAGAAGCTAAGTGACCTTCTCAGAGACTCAGCAAGTATGTGTCAGAAGCAGGAATTAAACCCAGATCATCCTTATTTCAAGATTGCTTGTTCTGTGTACTGTGATACATACGTCTTATAAATTCAGCATAGATGGATGACATGTGGATCTGCCTGACTATTCAGTGTATAGTTTTGGCTGATTGGACTAGGAAGTTCATTCAGATGGTTTACTGATTTTTTTTCTTGTAATTTATCTGAATCCACCAAATCTGGGATTGTGTAAACCTTTGGGTCAGGGCTAACTTTAGGAAGAAGTTTTATTTTTGCAAATGCATCTGTGAGAAGGAAGATCCAAGAGGAATAGCTTGGGAAGGCCCTCCTACTTTCCATCTTCTCTCTGGTCCACTCTTACTGACCAAGGGTTTTGTGTTCTTGGAGGAACTGCTCATTAATCTGAGAGTGGCCATTCTGGAATTCCAAACTTTTACACTGTCACCATCTTTGGCCAGTTCTCTGTTAGAGCAGGAGCAAAGGTACAGAATTTGGAATTCACTGAGAGTGTTTGGGGGAATGGAGGATAGACCAGTCTAGGTGGGGCAGAAAGTCTATGAATTGAAGCCATATTGCAGAGAACTCTGACTGCCAAGTTAAGGAGCTTAGACTTCATCTTTTAGTCAGTGGGGAATGACTGAAGGTTTTTGAATAGAGAAATGAGATGATGAAAGATCTTCCCCACTCCCTGCCCCATCTCCTGGTTATAGTGCTGTTATCTTGCCTTAACTTATGTTGTGCCACATATAGGGCTGAAACAACAGCTCGCTCATCTGTCTTCTGTCTTTCCCAGGGACTTACCAGGGTCAGTGGGTTGGTGGAATGCGCCAAGGCTATGGCGTCCGGCAGAGCGTCCCGTACGGCATGGCTGCGGTCATCAGGTCACCCCTGAGGACGTCCATCAACTCGCTGAGAAGTGAGCACACCAATGGCACAGCACTGCATCCAGATGCCTCACCTGCTGTGGCCGGCAGCCCTGCGGTGTCCCGGGGGGGCTTCGTCCTTGTAGCTCATAGTGATGCCGAAATCCTCAAGAGCAAGAAAAAGGGGCTTTTCCGGCGGTCCCTACTGAGTGGCTTGAAACTGCGGAAGTCGGAATCCAAGAGCAGCCTGGCCAGCCAGAGGAGCAAGCAGAGTTCCTTCCGCAGCGAGGCTGGAATGAGTACGGTCAGCTCCACTGCCAGTGACATCAACTCCACCATCAGCCTGGGTGAGGGGGAGGCGGAGCTGTCTGTCATTGAGGACGATATTGATGCCACCACGACTGAGACCTACGTGGGCGAGTGGAAGAATGACAAGCGGTCTGGCTTTGGGCGGAGCCAGCGCTCAGACGGACTCAAGTACGAGGGGGAATGGGCTAACAACAAGCGTCATGGCTATGGGTGCATGACTTTCCCGGATGGCACAAAGGAGGAAGGGAAATATAAGCAGAATATTCTGGTGAGTGGAAAGCGCAAGAACCTGATTCCACTGAGGGCCAGCAAGATCCGGGAGAAGGTTGACCGAGCCGTCGAGGCTGCCGAGCGAGCGGCTACCATCGCCAAGCAGAAAGCGGAGATCGCGGCTTCCAGGTAAGGGTGCTTTGGCTATCTGGGGCTGCAGAGTGAGCGGGGAGTGAGGTTTGGTACATGGTGGATACAGAAAAGGAAAGTGAGGCATAGCGGATGGTGGATACAGAGAATGGAAAGTGAGGAAGGTGTACGGTGGATACAGAGAAATCTCCCAAAGTCTTTGGGCTGTTGGCATCTGTTGGGTTACCCAGCATGGTTAATATGTGGTCTGTGGAAGCCCAAGGGATAGAGGGTGCCTGTTCTTGGGCATCCTGAAATTGTTTAGAGGACTGAAGAGCAGTGCGTCCAGGACAAGAAGAGTATCCCTGGCCCTTCCTTCCTTCAACAAGGGTAAGTATAGTCTGGTTGCTTAAACAGAGACGTCTCTAGGTTATGATTTGGGGATTTCTATTGAATCTTAATCCTTGAAAAAATGGCCAAACAATAGTTATTAGAAGAAAATGCCACATGGAGGATAAGATATTTTAGAGGGAAACAAAACAACACGAAGAAAAGTCATCCTAAAAAAACAAAGTTTCAATCTCATTTAGTGCTTGAGTATGGGATCTAAAGGAGAGGTTCGATCAGAGTTCAGGGAAGGAAGTGATCGCTGTGGGCCAGCCAGATTTGTTCAAGAAAGCTCCATGGCAGACCCCAGGTATGACTTGTCAATCCACAAACATTCATTAAGGACTTTTGATGTACCAGGCACCTCACTAAGCACCAAAGGTACAAAGAAAGACTAAAGACAATCCTTGCCTTCAAGGAGCTTTTATTTTAATGCGGAGACCGCCTGTATTGAAAGATGGATAAGGCTAGACATAAGGGTAGAGAGAGGACATTCCAAGATGGTACACAGCATAAGGGCAAAGACAGGAATTGACCTGGCTGTAAGTGGAGAGTGAGTGTTGGGGAGCAGTGAGGTGGGAGGTTGAGTAGATGAAATGGGGTTAGATTGTGGAGTCCAGAGGAATATGGACTTTATTTTGTAGATATCGGGTTTTTCAGACAGGAAGTTTATTGTGGCAGCCTGCGTGGGAGGGTTGGGAAGGGAAGACATAGAAGTCAAGAAGACTCCCCAGAAAATTGTCATATTCTTGGTCTGTGTTTTCTTTTGCAGCATGGCTAACATGGAAATAGATTTTGCATGACTGCACTTGTATAATCTATATCAAATTGCTTGTCTTCTCAAAGAGGGGAAGGAGAGGAAGAAAATTTGGAACTCAGAATTTAAAAACAAAATATTAAAAACTTTTTATGTGTAATAAAAGTAAAGTTTTTTTTTTAAAAAAAAGAAAATTGTAGTATTCGTTATCCACATAGGAGGGGATGAGGATTTAGTTACTGTTTCTATGTGACTATGTCGATGGCCCAAGTAACAAAACCTCCATATAGTAAAGAGTATGAGGTTGGGTTATAAAGTCAGAAAGAAAGGTGAGACGGCTCAGAAAGGACAGTATAGTGTTTTTGAACAGCTGTAAAGGGGCTAGAGTCTCTAAAAGAAAGACTTCTGAATCAGAATGGGGAGGGGACATGGTTCCTATGGAAACAATTGAATGTTAATTTTATTTTTCATAATACTCAACTAAACTATTGATTAGAAGTGAGGTGGAAACCAGAATTCAGAGGAAAACAAAAATAGGTAAAGATTTAACTGGCAAGGAAACTGATAATTAGGGGAGAAAAGATACCTTGAAATGATTCCACAAAAACATGTGATTTTAGAGCCTTATCTTCATCTCACCTTATTGGGCGCATTGAGGAGAATAGATGTGCGATGGAAATTGCTCTTTTTCTCTCTTTCTCTTTTTGCTTAGTCCATAGTTGAGTTTCCTTAAGTTAAAATGCAATATGGCAAGAGAAGTCCTGGAAGTTAAATGTGGTGTGATGGGACCCTCCTGTACCTCTATCTGTGTCTATAGTACACTCACCTCCTGCCTAAGATGGGAGCCTGGAAGATATGCCCTCACTTCCCAGCTTGACCAGCTTTACCCCATGCCTTCAAGGCTCACCAGGGCCATTGACCCTCCCACCCTGAGTCCTACCTTCACTGCCAGCCTAGTCTTTAATGAATAAAATGTTTGTCTCTGGAATGATGGAGATCACTGTGTTTCTGGCTCCTTCTGGCTGAGCCAACCTAAGGGAAAGAGGTAGTGGAAAGCAATCGTGTGTATGACGATTCCCCAAAGTGCCAAGGGCAAATACATATGTGTGTGTGTGTGTATACACACACACACACACACACACAAAGAAAGGTAAAAACAGTCTCCAGTCTGAAGAAAGTAATATGTTGTAGAACAGGGATAGAGAACTCATTTATCTGTGAAGTTTGAATTCAGTCAAAGGGCTGCACTTGAGGACCTAGAGGGCCACATGTAACCTCGAGGCCACAGGTTTCCCACCCTGGGTTAGAATGTCAGGAAGACCTGAGTTCAAATCTTGCCTCAGACATTATATGTACGATCCTGGGCAAGTCTTTTAACTTTTCTCATCCTCAATTTTCTCCTCTTTAAAATGGGGATAATAATAGCACCCACCTCAGAGGATGTTGTGTGAATCAACTGAGAGAGCATGTACAGTACTTTGTAAATCTTCAAAAAGCACTATACAAATGCTGGCTATTATTATTAGGGGAAAACATGAAAACAAGTAGGTATATACAAGGCAGTCTGAGAAGAGAGGGAGCTAGCTCCTGTGGGGGAGAGGGACCAGAAAAGACTTCTGCCAGAATGGCTGATTTGATCTGAGTCTTGAAGAAAGTCTGGGAAGCTAAGAATTAAAGATAATGGGGGAGGGGTGTTCTAAGCTGGGGCGGGGGGGGGGGGCAGCCAATACAAATGTATGATGGGAAACAGAATATCCTGGATAATCATGTTACTAGATGGGTTGTTTTTTGTTCAGTTGTTTTTTCCATCATGTCTGACTCTTTGTGATTCCGAGATTTGGCAATGGAGTAGATGTGGGAGATGAGTGAGACAGTACTTGAGGTTTTGATCCATGACTGGGAAGATGGCGGCACCCTCAACCATAATGGGGAAGTTCAGAAGAGGGGGAGACTGGGGGATAAAGGAGAGATCTATCTTGGACAAATTGAGTTTGATACTGCTATAGGATTACTCGTTACAGTTGGAGGTGTTTAGCTTGGAGAAGATTGAGAAAGGGTGTGAGAGCTAGATTGTGTGTTAAGGGATGTGAGTAAGGGAGATTTCTACACACCTTGTTGGCCCCAGAGAACAGAACTGGGAACAATGGAAGCTAGGGAGTTGTAGAGGGAATTTTGGCTAATATGAGAGAAGGCTTACCAACCAGTAGAGCTATCTACCCAAAGAAGGGGCTGCCTGAAGAGAGAGGGAGTTGCCTGTCTCTGGTGGCTTTCATTTGGAGGGTGCCTGGCTGAGGAGATTCCTGGGTTTGGGTCCAGTTTGGACCAAATGCCCTCTGAGGGTGAGTTTCTATGAAGATTATTATTGATCCCAGTTTTTCTGATGAGATAAAGAGGGCTCAGGATCATAGGATTCAGAGCTAGGAGGGCTCTTAGAACATAGATTTTTTTTTAAGTTGGAAAGGACATGAGGCATTATCCACTTCAACTCTCTCCTCTTCCACATGAACAGACTCTGACCCAGAGAGGAAAAAGCACTTGCTTCCCAGAAGTCATCTGAGGACACTCATCAGCCCCAGGGAGAAACCCATTCATTAGACTCAGAGGGGGTTCCTAAGGAGTGCTGCCCAATGGGAGGCTGGAGCCCTTAGTATAACATCTGTGCTTCTGCCCCTGGCCCACCTCTCTGGAGGCCTGAAGCCCCCATGAGAGGATGACAATTTAATGTCTCCTATTTTCTTAAGAATTAAATAAAAAAAGTCTCACATATCCTGAGGCTGACTCACTTTTACATTGGGCACAAAAGGGCAGGGCCTTCAGAAACAAACTCCCTGGTGGACCTCTGAGGCTCAATCAGATTCTGCCTCAGACACTTCCTTCTTCTATGACTCTGGACCAGTCCCTTCTGTCTCAGACTCAGTTTCCTTATCTACAGAATAAGTATAATAGCACTTTGAAGGGTTGTTTATTATAAGGATCCAATAAGCTAAAGGTGTAAATTGTTTTGCATACTTTAGGGGACTTAGGATCACTGGATTCAGAGAAAGAAGGGCCCTTAGAACACAGGCTTTTTAAAGTTCATACCCTGTCCTTTTCCATATGAGCAGATTGTGACCCAGAGAGGGAATGAGACTTGCTAGCTCTCATCCATCAGACCAGGTATGTGAGGTGAAGGCTACGAATGCACAGGATTTTCTAGGACACATTCTCTGCAGAGCTCCCTATATTCTGCAAAGTTACAGATAGATATGAACGAAACAGAATTCACCATCCTTCCCCTTATACCCTCTCCTGCTCTCCACTTCCCTATTCCTGTAGAGGACAACACCATCCTTCCAGTCCCTCAAGCTCACAATCTAGGAGTCATCCCGGATTCCTCATTATCTCTCATCCCCCATGTCCAGGCTGTTGCCTCAAGGCCTGTTGATTTTACCTTTTGCAATAGCTCTCAATTACATCCCCTTCTGTCCTCTGACACTTTTCACCTCATGCCTGAACTGCTGCAATAGCTGCTGACAGGTCCACCAGCCTCAAGTTTCTTCCCATTCCAATAGCTCCTCCATTTGGCCACTATAGTGATTTTCCTAAAGCACTGGTCCAATGTGTCACACCTGCCCCCCCCACCCCCATGCAGCAAACTCAGTAAAGGCTCCTTAACACCTCCAGGATCAATTCTTTGTTTGGTATTCAAAGCCCTTCCTGACTTTTCCTTTCCCTCATCTTTCTAGTCTTTTTACACCTAACTCCCCACCAAATACTCTGATCCAGTAGCACTGGTATGCTTGCTGTTCCACCAACTGGCTCCTGACATTTTCTCTGTCTGTCCCTCATGCCTGGAATACTCTCTCTCCTCATCTCTGTCCACTGACTTAAATCCTAACTAAAATTCCACTTTCTACAGGAAGCCTTTCCCAGCCCCTCTTAATTCTAGTGCCTTCTTTCTCTTAATTAGCTCTGATTTTTCCTGTATAGAGCTTGTTGTACATATTTGTTTGCTTGTCTCCTCCTTTAGGTTGTAAACTCCTTTAGAGCTTTTGCCTTTTTTTTGTCTTTTGCCATTCTTTGTATCCCAGCACTTAGCACAGTGCCTGGCACATAGGTGATGATGCCACAAAGCATATCTGTGTAGTCATTTGATTAAGCTAACTGGGCATCTAGATACATGGGTGCTTCATGAGGATGTTGTGGGTATAGCAAAACATTCTGGGTTTCCTTATTTGCCTTTGCCAGTTCTTAGATTGGAAGGTGAAATGGTTGTAAATTTAAGCATATCTTCGAAATATTTCAGAAAAATGAATACATTTCCAATTTTATATCCAGAAACCAAATGCCATAAATGCAACCCAGAGCAATGAGGGGATATGGTGATGGGGACATTATAGATCCATTATAAAAGTTTTAAGTTCCCCAGGCGTATTGATGATATGTCATGTTATACAGGCATATGAGGTAAGAACTGATCCTGTGATTTCAGTGGTATAGAAAACTTGCAGGTGAGGAAGTTGTCACCCTGGATAGGTCTTGAACTTTCTGCTGCTTAAAGTAGAAAAGAATTGCCTCTAGAACTGGGCATTTAAGGAATTTGTCCAGGTTCACAAAGCCAGTATGTGGCAGAGGGGAGAACCTGAACCCAGCTCTTCCTTGATTTCAAAGTCAGTCTATCCATTCTGGTATGCTTCCTCAGGGGTGTGTGTGTGTGTGTATACACATATATACATACTCATATATGTATATACATGTTATAACTTATGAGATATACATACACTGTATACACCTTTGTGCTTATGTAGATACATATATGTATATTCATGGGTCAGTGTAATTTTAAACTTTTAATGAAGAAATCTTCTCTGGCCTATATTCCCTTATGCACAGAATCCGCTCCCATCTTCATTTCTGCTCATTAGAAATCTAACTTCCTTTGAAGTTCCGCTCAGGGGCTATCTCCTTGTGGAAACTTTCCTCTGCCCCCACTTGTAGGGCTCCTGTGCAAATGACTTAGTATTTATTTTGTAACTATACTTATTTTGTGTATTTTAAATCTCTTTGCACCTATTCATATGTTTACATATTATATCTCCTATATAAACTCCTTGATGGCGAGAACTGTTTGGGTTTTTTTATGCTTATATTCTTAGCCCCTAGTAGGGGGCTGGGTGCATCATCATAGGCTTCTGATGAGTGCTTGTTGATCGATGGGTTAATTGGTTGAGTGATGATAGACAGATGTTTGGGAAGGAGGATGACAGCCATATGGCAGTGGAGAATCCTGGGGTGTGTGTGTGAGCAGACCAAACTATGTATCACAAAGAGTTATGAAGGAGAAGTAGAGCAGAAGAAATCTATCAAAGAAATGTAGGAGTGAAAAAAAGATGGGCTTGTCAACAGGTAAAAGGGAGAGATGACCCACAGACAGACCAATATCCTGGGAATGTCAAAAGAGAGGGAGGAAGTCCCCTAGCAGAGCAAGTGTGCCTCTTATGGTGAACTTACGGGATGTGAGGATGAGAGTCATATAGCACAGGCAGGCATGGATGAGTGTGGTTGTCAGATGGAACAACTGTAGAGATGAGATCAGAGTCTCTTAGGTATTTGAGTAGATAATAATAAAAATAGCATTAAAGTTTGCAAAGTGCCTTAATCTCATATGCTCCTTATACCAGATCTGTGGGGTAGGGACAACTATTATCATTGTTTTACAAATGGAGAAACTGAGGCAAGCAGTGGGTAAATGACCAGTGAGTGAGACCAGATTTAAATACTCAGGTATTCCCAACTCCAGGTTTAGCACTCTGTCCACTATGTCACCTAGCTTCCCAGATACACTTATATCTTGTAGATATTTCATTTCTTCACTGAATCTGTGGTCTTGTGGGTGTGGGCACTCCCTCCAATGGTGTAACTCCTTCTGTGTGGTTCTTGTCCATTTTCTTTCTGAACTCTTCCACACACTGTGTTAGAGGTCTCTTCATGTCTCAGTGTGCCACATGGACTTGCTTTTTCACATGGCTATATCTTTTTTATATATCTCACTATGGATATAGTATATAGTAGAAGAACAAATCGATGTGTCCGTCTGTCATCTGTTCATTCGTCCACTTCTCTCTCTTTTATATCTAAGTAATCTCTCACTTGAAGATAATATCCATGACCACCTGGCTGAGATTCAAGGACTCTGAACCCTGGAGACCCTAGGGTCCAGGGCATGGGGTGAAGTGCAGAAGGGTGTCAAAAGACAAATTGCACCGATTTCAAAATCTCATCAGCTTCCATGGATTTCAGTCTCATCTCAAGGCAGATAATTCTTTAGTTCTGTTTACCCAACCCTAATTTCTCTTGTGACTTCCAGGCTCACATTATCAATTGCTTTTCAGACGTCTTAAACTGGATATTTCACAGATATCTCAAAGTCATCATGTCCAAAACAGAACTCATCATCTTTCCCCGCAAACTCTCCCCTCAGCCCAACACTTCTAATCCTCCCAGGTTATCCTTGACTGCCGCCTCTTCTTCGTCCCACCTATCCCGTTCATTGCCAAATCTTGCTGTTTTCTTGCATAGGTCTCTTGTGTTCTCTTCACTGATAGAGCTACCACCCTGGAGCAGGCCTTCACCACCTTGTACCTAGCCTACTACGAAGGTCTGAGTCTCTGCCTGCCATAAATGTCTCCACTCTCCAGTATAACTGTCACTTAACTGCCAAAATATTCTCCCCTCACCCCTGCAATAAACTGGTAGCTCCTTGTACCCTCAAGGATCAAAAGAAAATCCCATTCTTCATTTAAAGAACTTCACAGATTGGCCCATGCTTATCATTTTAGTCTTACATCTTATTCTCTTATATACATCTGTACGTACTCAGTGATCCATTGACACCAGCCTTCTTGCCATTCCTCATACCGGACACTCCCATCTCTCAACTCCATGCTTTTTCGCTGGCTTTTCCCCATAACTGGGATGTTCTCTTTCCTCGCCTCTGACCCTGGTTTCCTTTGTGTGTTTGTCCTTCATTGCCGAAGAAGACCATGCCATCAGAGAAATGATGACATGACTTGCACTTGACTTTGTTTTCAGTGAAGGAGGGCTGTGCAGGTCACCAGCCTCACTTCTCCAGAGTCATCTGAATCCAGTGACTAGATATTCATCAGGATGACTAGAGATGACCCAGGATGAGGCAATTGGGGTTAAGTGACTTGCCCAAGGTTGCATAGCTAGTGGGTGTCAAGTATCTGAGGTGAGATTTGAACTCAGGTCCTCCTGACTCCTTCACTGGTGCTCTATCTACTGCACCACCTAGCTGTCCTGGTTTCTTTTTAGACTCAGCTCAACTCCTGCTTTCTGCAGGATGCCTTTCTAGACCTTTCCCATTGGTAGAGTCTTCCCTCTGAGAATGCCTTTGATTTACAGTGTATGTGTGTGTATGTGTATGTGTGTGTGTACACACACACATATACATTTATATTCATATATATAGTATCCATAAATACATACATATATATTCTGTATGTACATAATTATTTGCACGTAGCCTCCCCATTAGAATGTGGGCTTACTGAGTGTGGGGACTCTTTTGTCTCTTTCTTTGGATCTCTGGCATTAGGACAATTCCTGGTATGCAGTAGAGCATAATAAGTGGCTGTTGAATGACTTTTTCATAGGATTGTTCCTTGGCTCTGAGAAATGAAATAAGATGTTCCATGTATCTCCTTACTTTTGGGTTCATTAGAATTCAGATGAGTTCATCCATGTATGGGTTGAATATACCTTTTTTCAGGGTAGCTTAAGATCCCAGCTATATATAATGTCATTTCTACATGGAAACGTGTTTGCAGGTCTTACAAATGAACTTTGAGAGTGTAACTTATTTGTCAGCAGGGGACTGTCTGTGTATACTTTAGGCTATTTTGATGGATTTGTGATTTCATCACTCAGTAAGCATTTATTAAGCTTCTGTGATATACCAGGCACTGCACTAGGTGATAAATACATAGATACAAACTCAAGTAGTTTGTAGTCTGTTGGTGTGGGTACCTTTTCTAAAGATGTACATCACAAGCTATGCATGCTTACTCATTTTGTATGACACATCCATTATCTAATTAATTTACCGTGTCATTATTTCATCCTCTTATTTTTAAAAAATACTTTATATTTGATCTTTGTTGAACAATAATAACTATTCCATTACATTTATATATCATAATTTAATTTTCTAGTTATTGAGCGTTTTGTTTGGATTCAGGTTATTTTTTTCTGTTAGGGACTAGTGCTAGTACTGATACATTTTGCAGAATTTTTTTTCCCTTATCAGTAATATGCTTAAAGTATCCACCTCCTGGGGGCAGCTGAGCGGTACAGTGGATAGAGCACTGGTCCTGAGTTAAAATGTGACCTCAGACACTTGCTACCTGTGTGACCCTGGGCAAGCCCTTGTTTGCCTCAGTTTCCTCACCTGTAAGATGAGTTGGAGAAAGAAATAGCTAAACCAGTCTAATATCTTTGCCAAGAAAACCCCAATTGGATCACCAAGAGTCAGATATATCTGAAACGACCGAACAACAAATCCACCTCTTGGGGACTTGCAGGATCAAATGGCGTGGCTGTGTTTGTAATCCTCATTGTATAATTCCATATTGCTCTTCAAAAAGATTGAACCAGTTCACAATTCTACTAGTAGTAGAATAACATGTGTCAGTTTTTCCACTGGCATGGAAGTTCTGAATTTTTATCATTTTTTATTATCTTCGTCAATTTGATGAGATTGTTATAATTTTCGTTTCCCTCATTACTGAATATTTCGAGTGTTTTTTAATCAAGTTATTTGGTAATTTGTAGGTCAGTTAACAAACATTTATTAAGTACCTGCTGTATGCTATGTACTGCACAATCTCTGCTGTCAAAGAGATTTTTTTAAGAATTTCTTCCTTCAAGAACTGCCCCTATATCCTTTGACCAGTTAACTTTTGGAAGATGACTCTTGGTCTTATACATTTGTAGTAATTCCTTGACGATTTTGTGTGTCAGAGAATTATCAGGAAATGCTTAATGCAAAGATTTTTCCCAGTCCATATTTTGCATTTTTATTCCAGATGCATTACTTTCAGTTATAAATGATATGGGGATAGAGAATTGAGTAGATCAGTGATTTCATTTACATACATTGCGTGTATACATATATGTGTATATATACATGTATATATGTATATATACATACATATATTCCATATGTACATTGTTTGCATGTAGTCCCCCATTAGAATGTGGGCTAATTGAGGGTAGGGATCCTTTTGGTTTTTTGTCTAGATCCCCAGCATTTAGGACAATTCCTGGTATATAGTGAGAGCATAATAAGTGACTGCTGACTGACTTTTTTTAATAGAATTGTTCCTTGACTCTGAGAAAGGAGATCAAATACTTCTTGTATCTTCTTACTTTTGGGTTCACTAGAATTTGGTACAGGGAACTTCTATATAACTCCCATATAACCAATGCATGTTAGTATCGTCTCTGTAACTTCGATAGGTTTAGAATTTCCCAAGACACTAAGATATTAAGCGATTGGCTCAGAGACATACCTGTACGTATCCAAAGTGAGACTTTCCACAGGTCTTCCTGACTCTGAAACCAGCTACCCATCTTCTGTCCATGTGTTCCTGTCCTCCCGATATAGGAGGGAGGGATGTTTCATGATTTGTTCCCTGTCACTAAAACTGGTGCCTTTAACATGAGTTTAGCTGCCATTTAGTACTTTCATTTGCATTATTTTAGTAATTATAGTAACTGTATATACTATGATCCTTAAAATTATATATGCTATGATCCCTAAAACTTTTTTCGCTTTGAAAATGAGATGTATTTATATATCTGTATATATATATGTATGTATATACAGCTACTGCAATGTGATGCCCATTGCTGGTCATCTGTTCCAGGAAGTGGAAGGTTGGGGAAATGCTCAGCTTGTATCATTCCGATTGGGAGCTCTAAACTGGATCTGATGACAGCTTTTATCCCCTTGTACTATGGTGTAGTAGATAGAGTCCTGGGTCTAGAGTCAGGAAGACCTGAGTTCAAATCCAGCCTCAGATATCCAGCCTCCTAGCTATGTGACCCTGAGCAAGTCATTTGATTTGTATGCTTCAGTTTCCTCAACTGTAAAATGGAGATCATAATAGCATGTACTTCTCAAGGTTGTTGTGAGCAACCAATAAGAATATTTGTAAAAAATGCTTGGCACATAGTAGGTGCTTCTCAATTTACTACTCTAGTTATAGTGAGTACCTTGGGGATGTTTTCTAGAGCAGCACAAGCCACAATTCTAGATAAACACAGACATCTGTGAGTACCCTTACTCACCATAGTTATGGCACAAGGAGGGGATGGAAAGACCCAGGACCAAATGATGCTTCCTGTCTTCTTACCCTAAACAATCCTACCACAGACAGGCCAGAGTCTTCCAAGATATATGCTAGTTGATTTTTTTCAGTACATTATGAGGCAGCTTGGTGGCATAGTGGTTAGAATGCCAGATCTGGAGTCAGGAAGACCTGAATTGAATCTTGGCCTCAGATACTTCCTGGCTGTGTGACCCTGGGCAAGTCATTAACCCTGTTTGCCTCAGTTTCCTTATCTGTAACATTAACTAGAGAAAGAAATGACAAGTCACACCAATGTCTTTGCCAAGAAAATCCAACATGGGGTCATGGAGGGTCAGACAAGACTGAAAAAAATGACAGAAAAATGGCCAAACCAACAGCAACACCAAAGTGCCAGTTATGTAGTCGTCGTTTGGTTCGCTTGTTTCTCCTCTCCTAGTCAGGCACCTTTAAGGGATCCTGCCAGCATTTGTTTTCTCTTCTGTCTTTGGGCCTCATAGCATCTCATTCTTGTAACAGTAGATCCGTTATCAATGAATCCATCAATAAGCATTTATTAAGTCCCTACCAAGGCAAACTCTCAAAGTCTACCTTTTGTGTCCTCTGTGTGTATCCTGTATCTGCTGTTTTATTTACATGTTGTCTCCATTATTCGAATAAAAACTCCTTGAACGTAAGGACTCTTTGGGCTATTTTAATTTTATCCCTAGCATTTGGTACAATGCTTGGTGCAAAGTAAATGCTTAATAAATATTCATGATTGATTGATTGTCAGGGACTATGGGATACAAATACAAAATCAAGACAGTCTCTGTCTTCAAGAAACTTACATTCTGCTGGGGAGATAGGGTAGCCACACAGAAGTGCTTTATCCTAGCAGCTTTTTGAGGTAGATAGTAGAGAAGTAAATAGGGTTTCATTTACAAACTTCAATAGCTTAAAACTTTGCTAAGACTTTTGGGATGCCCTGTATATTCAAAATAAATACAGAGCAGATTGGGGAATAATACTAACAACTGGGGTGGGGCGGGGGGGGAAGGGCATATTGTTTATGGGGAGCAGCGAGCAGACTAGCTTGGTTGTAATGTACAGTATGTGGGTGGTGGGGCAGGAAGAGGATTAATATATGATATATGTGATGTAATATAATATGTGAATAATAATATATTAATATATGTGAAGATGAGCTGGGCCCAGATTGTGGAGGGCCCGAGAGGCCAAAGAAATGGATATTTAATTCTAGAGGCAATAGGGAGTGTCTAATGGTTCTTTACAGTGGGTCTAGTAGTACTAATATGGCCACCATGTCGGGGATGGAGTAGAGAGGAGAGGGAATAGATTGTGGGAGTATTATAGCAGTAAAGCAGACAGAGCTGAAGAGTCTCTGTGGCAGCCACTCTAGGGATCAAGAAGAAAGGCAGAGGGGGACTGCACCAAGTACAAGCCTCAACTGACTTGCTGAAATATCCCATGAATCCAAGAGTCCAATGCTGAGACTTCTGTGTTTTCTCAATGAGTTTGACATTAAAAAAAGATCCAACCATCCACAGAAGTAACCTAGAGGTTAGTTTCAAGATTCACTCCTAAAGTAAAACCTGGACCCTTCTTTGACAAGACTTGAGGCTCCTTCCTGTATCTGAAGTGTGACTGAGCCTTCACAGCCTGGTTTACAACCCCATGTGTCTCTGTTGTGATGGTGGATGATTGGTGTAGCTGAAGGGACTGCAAACAAAACAAAGAAGTTAGCTACATAATTCTGGGGTTTTCCTTTTGTCCATAGTTGGTTTCTTACTAAAAAATACCTAATATTTTATAATATTACATTATAACAAATACTGTGTAATTATAATCATGATAATCTAAATGAAGTGAATAAAATTTAAACATTTAAAAAATAAAGTAATAAAAATAAGGATGGTTTCATAGTAAATCCTTCAGGCCAGAGATGGCAGGAGAAAAGATCTGATTAAGGCCACAGGGCATCTATTCAAATCTTAGCTGTGCTGTTTGTTATCAGTGTGACTGTGGATATGTCAACTCCCTGGTCTTTGGTTTCCTCATCTACAAAATGAAGGGATTGCATGAGAGCAGTTGTGTCAACTTAAAATCAAAATGGGGACCGCTAAATCCTATATAAATATACTTGTGTGTGACACATTGACTTAGAATTGACTTAGAATTTTTAATTGACTTAGAAAAACCACATATTAACACTATATTTTATTGAATCGTGAGCCTTGAGTCTCATGACATGGGGCAATGGAAATCATATTGGTTGTGAAGCTAGGGGTCCTGAGTTCAAATCTCAGCTGTGATATTTATTTCCTTTGTGACCTTAGATAGGTCATTTAACTACACTGAGTCTCAATTTGTTGTTCAGTTATGTCAGTTGTGTCTAGTCAGACACACTCATGTGAGTGTCATGTGTCATGTGAGGACACTTTGTGACCTCATTTGAGGTTTTCTTGGCAGACATACTGGAGTGGTTTGCTGTTTCCTTCTCCAGATCTCCAGATGAGAAAACTGAGGCAAACAAGTGTCTTGCCCACGATTACGCAACTAGTAAGTATCTGAGGCCAGATTTGAATTCAGGAAGATGAGTCTTCCTGACTAGAGGCCAGGTACTCTATCTACTATAGCGCCACCTAGCCCCCCCTCCCCCCCCCCCGTCTTAGTTTCTTTATAAAAAAAAAATGAGGAGTTGGTCAGAATGACTTCTAGGGTCTCATAAAGGTCTAAATCTATGATCTGATGAAACAGAGGACCCCTAAAATAACAAAGCACCACAGAAGTCTTTATAAAATGCTTTTCTCATGGCAATGATGTGAGGAGGAAATTAAGACTTAGGTTAAATTCGTTGCTCACTCTCCTAGCCAGTAAATGTATTAGAACCTGAATTTGAACTCAGGTCCATCCAACTCCATGAGTAGAACTGTTTGACCCAAGTTATTATGAGTTTTGGACCACTGTGTTTTTGTTTAGCTTTAAAAACTTGTTGCCTTTTGTATTTCAGGCCATAGTTCTTTCCCAATAATATTTTGCCCCCCCCCTTTCCCTTAGAAGAAAGAAAAATAGGGGAAAAATGACATTAAAGTAGTGTCTGATGAGTCAGCATTCCATACCTATGAGCCCCCACCTCTCTCTCCCAAGGAAAAGGAAATAGAGTTCTTGAACTGTTCTCCAAGACAAAGGACAAATGGTATTTAGGACTGAGGTTCATTAAGATGAGCAGAATTGAATCAGAATGAATGTTCTGATTACATTTGTGGGCTCACAGCCAAGCAGGGCAATGGTGGAAACAAAGAGAATTGTATAAGCTGTGAATACACTGTTGAGATGGACTCCACCCTAGTTAAAGCTTGCTCAGTAGCCATACAGGATACTTCCCAGAAGACTGAAAACAGCCTGAATGACATAAGAATAACTCAGTAGGGAACTAGTAACCAGGACAAAATTGGGAGAATTATTCCTGGCACACAGTAGGAGCTTAATAAATGCTGATTGATTGGTAGGGGGAGGGATACAGATGTGTGGTCTTGGTTGTAGTGAGTTTCTTAAAAGATCCCACACTACCTAGTATTTGGCAAAAGCATGTTTGAGTCTGAGAAATAATCAGGAATGGGGCATTCTTTTCTAGCAGGGCTCCCTTTATTGTGTTAGGGAACCATCTCTTGGGTAAACTCATGAACAAGGCAGTCATCAACCCCATCCTGCTGAGAAAGGCTAGTGGGATCTATCCTGTGGGAGATTTTTGTACTTATATTCTCAGAGCCTAGCATAGTGTATGATAGCACATACTAGGTACTTAAATAAATTATTGTTGATGGGTTGATTGACTACTCTGTGTGCCATTGAAAAGTGCCATGCGATTCAGGCTCCAAATTGAGGAATGTGATTTTTGGACATGGGTACATGGGAATCTTTTTGGCTTATTTGTTATAAAGATTTTGTTTTTGCCTTTTTTTGACAAGTGGGGGTAGGAGGAAGTGAAAATAGATTATTATTAATTGAAAAAATTAAAGAAAGAAATTTGACCTTCATGCCATCTTTAGGATATATGCTAAAAGTTGCTAACCTCTGCCTACGACTATATTCACATCCATCCTAGAAGAATTTAGTTGGTAATTGGCATAATGTGAATGCCATTTTGCCCTGGAAAAGAGAATCATGAGATTTAGGAAGGGATCTAGTTTTGTAGGTACAGATACAGTCAAATGGTACAGGCCAAGACTCTGAGTCAAGAAGACCTGGATTCAAACATTTACTAATTGTGGTCTTCCCCTCCCAGATTGATTTTTTTTGACGAGGCAAAAGAAACCTTTGCCTCATTTCTTACCTATCCTTAATCACTGAACGAGTCGAACTGTCGAACTGAGACACATTAAAGATGGTGGTTGAGAAGGTTAAGGTCTCGTCCTGATCTGTATGTTGCCACCGCACCCAGATGGCTCTGGAGGATAAAATAAGACTGGTTTCTTTGCACAGTCCTCTGTCATTTAAATTAAATTCATTTGCATGTTTGTGGCATCACCTCCCTGATGTCATGGTCCTCTTGGAGAACGGAAGGACAAACATCAACAACCACCCTCGCCAAATCACTTAACTTCCCTCTGCCTGCCTCAGTTTCCACATATGTAAAATGGGGATAATAATGGCACCTACCTCATGAGTTTATAAGGGTAAAATGAGATAATATTTGTAAAGTCCTTTGAATTTAAACCTTAAAGCACTATATAAGTACTACTGTTATTAATGAGGGACTTCTAAGTGAGAGGAATATTGGTGTTTGAGGAGGTGGACTTAGGAGATTTAGAATCATAGATTTCCACCTGAAATCGTCCAGTCCAACTCCTTCATTTTAGAGATAGAGAAACTGAGATTCAGAGATAACTTACCCAGGTCACACATTAAGTGGCAGTTAAGACTCAAGCCTAGATTTGTTATTGTTCAGTTGGGCCTGACTCTTTATGACTCCATTTGGAATTTTCTTGGCAGAGATACTAGAGTGCTTTGCCATTTTTTTTTCCTCCAGCTGATTTGACAGATGAGGAAACTGAGGCAAACAGGGTTAATTGACTTGCCCACCATCACAGAGCTAGGTAGTATTTGGGGCTAGATTTGAACTCAGGAAGATGAGTCTTTGGGGTTTCCAAGCCAGTGATCTGTGCACAATGGTGCCACCCAGCTGTCCTGTTGGGCCTAGTTGGAAAGAGGAACCAAGATCCTGGGGCATAGAAGGACTAAGGAGATCCCCAAGAGGCTCTCTCTACCCACAGAGGGAGGGCCTTTGCTCATTTCCCTTCAGTATTTCCAAGAAGCTATACCTCTATTTTTAGAGGCAGCTTTACCTTTTACTCACTGCAGACCCAATGTCCTTCTTTGAGTGGATTCTTCTCACTATAAATTATTGATCTGTAGTGTGCTGGGTCTTGAAGCTGCGTCTTGCTCCGACCTGGCCTGGGCAGCTGAAGAAGTCTAGACTTGTCTTTTGGGGAGCCTGTCTAAGGTTTCTCTCTGGGGTAGATGGACTTGGTAAGGCATTTTTGGGGAGTGGAGGCAGCAGCAGACTGAGAAGAACCGACCTTGGCTAGGACTGTTGAAGCTCTGTGATTGAGTGGTATATTTCTTGGTTCAGAAATCTCATCTGCTGAGATACCTTGGTTAAGTGTATGGCATTCCCCACCTCCCACCATGTTTTTCTCATATCTGTAAAAGGATAGAGATAGGGCTCAGCGGGGGGGCTGGTTTTTTCACTGGCCATCATAAACATGGGAATCATTAAAATAATAGGCAAGAGGCATTGTGATCTAGTGGGCAGACAGCTCACCTCTGAATCAAGAAGGTCTGGGTTCAAATCCTACCTGTGCTGTATGACCCTGGGCAAGTCACTCCTTTGGGCAACTCTCTAAGACTGTAAATTGTAGGGAAGTTGCTGACCTGCCTTGGTAGAGAAAATTTCCCCATTTATTGTTGTTCAGTCATAGTCAGTTGTGTCTGACTTTCCACAACCCCATTTGGGATTTTCTTGGCAAAGATTCAGGAGTTGTTTCCCATTTCCTTCTCCAGCTCATTTGACAGATGAGGAAACTGAGGCAAACCAGGTGAAGTGTCTTGCCCAGGGTCACATAGCTAGTAAAGTGTCTGAGGTCAGATTTGAACCCAGGAAAATGAGTCTTCCTGACTCCAGGCCTGGGGCTCTATGCACTATGGCATCTCCTTGCTGCCCTCTTTCTCACCTGACTGCTCCTTATATCAGTGAAATCACAGGTCCTCTCCTTATCCCATACGACGGCTGACATTTATCTATTGCTTTTACAAAGGCTTAAGAGACCACGGTGATCCACCGTGACTTGGGAAGATCCACTGACAGAGAGGTGATGGACTCAGATGCTGACTGAGATACACGTTTTCGGTTTTGGCCAACGTGGGAATTTGTTTTGCTTAATTATTATTGTTGCAAGCGTGTTTTGTTTTGTTTTCCTCTAATGTGAGGGGGCAGGGAAGGGGAAAATGTTTGAAAATTGAAAAAAAATTAATAAAAAGTTTGCGAGGTGCTCTCTATAACCTAACCTCCCATACCTAGCACCTGGAATATGGCAGATACCTAGTAAATACATCTTGATTGATTGGTCATCATACTTGAGGCTCCTTACTCTCTATAGCTATAGGTCCTGTCATCCTCATTTTACACAGTGAGTTTTCCAGAATGCCAGTCCAGTGAACGCTGGACTTCCCCCTCTCTACTGCACCAGGATGCCAGCCTTGGCCTGCCACCATCTTGCAGCCATGCTCTAAGGCCCCGTAGATGTGGCAGTGTGTTCAGCTCTTGGGAAGACAGACTCTCTTGAACCCAGGGTGTTATTGTGGCTTCCTGCCTTATGGGTTGCTTGATGAAAAAGGCCTCTTTGTGGGAGCCTCGGCCATCTGTTCTGGCTCTGAACTCACAACAGGAGAAGAAACAGAATAGGAGGGGCTGACTTTGGGGAGGGATTCCTGGGAAATCAGCCAGTTCAGGTCCAAGGGATAGGGGTTTGGAGAGGGATGGGCTGATAAGAGGGGAAATGGACAGAGAGGAAATTTTTTTCTCCCTTTGTCTCTCACCCTGTTTCAATCCCACGCTTTGGGGAGGCTGTTGAGTCTCCTGAGAGGATGCAAGGCAGCTCTAAATTGGCGGTCTGTTTTGAGCTTTCTCTGCTACCCCTTTTCCTCACGGAGAGAAGGCTGCAGGCTGCTAGGAAACCTCTGGACTCAAGCCTTCCTTCCCACACCTCTGCTGTCTCTTTCCCTTTCCCCGTGTGGTCTTGCCCTTGCTGACGGGGTCAGGAGATACAGGCTGTCTCCTGTGATTAGGATCAGCGCCCGCTTCTCTCTTGCCCTCATATCAAACCGGGCCACTTGTCAGACTGGGTAACACGGGGTGCCTCTGACTCATCTTACAAGCAGCTTTTCCGCCTCTTGCTTGGGAAAAATTCTTTGAATGACAAGGGCTCTTGAGAAACCCTGGGTTGAGATGCATGTTCAGGAGACACCTGCTCCGAGAGTCATGGGGCCTGGAAGTGACTCAGAGAAGTCATTTAATCCAGCCCCATGCTGTTAGGCAAGATCCTGCTTCACACAACTCAAAATTATGGGTTTGTTTATTTTTTAAAAATGTTTTCATTGATATCATTTTTTTCCTCTATAACCTTCATTCCTGAATATGTCCCTCCCCTTACCATTACTCAGTAAGCCAATCTTTGTTACAAATAATAGAAAAAGAAAGGAAAAAGTAGTTTAGCAAAACCAAATAACATACCGATTATATCTGATGATATATGTATTTGTCCACACACACAGTCCCTCAACCTCGTATGTGAGGTTACAGGTACATTTTTTGAATTCTGGTTTTTTGGTTTTTTTTGGTTTTTTTCCTTTCTATTCCCAAGTACTTAACAATAAGATCTGGCACATAGTAGATACTTAATAAAAGGCTATTGACTTGACTTCTCCTGGTCCAAGCTGCATCATTATAATTACAAAGTATCCACTTTCTTTTTGTTGTGGGTGGTTCTTTCTGTTTATGTTGTTATAATCAATGGATATAGTGTTATCCTAGTTCCGATTACTTACTCTGCATCAGTTCATACATGTCTTTCCATGCTTTTCTGATTTCTTCAGTTTCATCATTTCTTTGGTACAATTATGATCAATTATGCTCACACGCCAGATTTGTTTTATCTATTTATCAATGGGCATCGGATAGTGACAATAATAGCTCCCATTTATAGATAGCTCGTTAAGTTTTACCAAACACTTTACACATATTACTTGATGCTCAGTGAGGGAAGCATTATTATTCCTCCCATTTCACAGAAGAAGAAGCTGAGGCTGAAATGTGAAGTGATTTGCCTTCTAGCTAACAAAAATCCAAGGCAGGATTCAAACCATCATCTTCCTGATTTCAGTATTCCATCCACTGGGCCTCTAACTGCTTCAACTGCCTCATTCGCTTTGTTTTCAGATCTTTATTATCACACAAAAAAATTGCTGTTATGAATAGTTTGGTTTGTAGAAACTTTTTATGTATTCTAACTTTTACCCCTTTGGCATATAGGCCTCACTGTGATATTTTGGAGAGAAAGGGTTTAGACATTGTGACCGCTTCTTACAAAAGCACAATTCCAAAGTTAGTTATGTTTGTAAAAGGCCACAGAGATATTCAAGGTCTGAGAGATAGTCTGTTCTCGGTACTCCTATTATCTTGCCAAATCGAATTTAAATTCCCTTCGGGCAGGTATTGTCGTTTATTGAATGGAATTTAATAACTATTTCATAGGGAATGTTCCTTAAATCAAAACACAAATCCTTTATCATATAACTTAAGCGTGTTTTCTCTCTGTCTTAATCCAGACAGGGCTAGTTGTAACACTAGAACCCTGGCACCTCAAGGTTCTCCTCTGTACTCTTTTAGGTGTAGAAGAAAGAGGCCTGAATTTGGAGTTAGAGAACTTGAATTGATTTATTATTTTTTTGATCTTTTTAAAAATTAAATTATTTTATTTATTTTCATTGTTCTACAGTCACTTCCATATATCTTAGATTTTTTCCCCTCCCTGAGACGGTATACAATTTCATATAAGTTCTACACATATATTCCTATTAAATACATTTTTACCTTAGTCATGTTGCATAGAAGGATTAAAATGAATGGGAGAAATCATAAAACATAACAAAACATAATACAAAAGGAAATGATCTGCCTCATTCTGCGATCAAATTTCATGGTTCTTTCTCTGGATGTGGGAGTCATTTTGCCTCAAGAGTCCATTGGGAATTTTTTAAGTCCTTGCATTGCAATGAAGTACTAAGTCTATCAGAAAAATTCCTCTCACACTGTAATTGTTGCTGTGTACAAAGTTCTCCTGGTTCTGCTCCTTTCACTCAGCATCGGATCATATAAGTCTTTCCAGGCCTCTCTGAAGTCTTCCTGTTCAAATTGATTTATTATTGGTATCATCTTAGATAAGTCATTTAAATTTTATGTGCCTCGGTTTCCCCATCTGTAAAATGGAGGGGATGACTTCTAAGTATCCTTCCAGCTCCCTGACTATGGACATGTCATGGGTTGCTTCATCTCCCTGAATCTCAGTATCTTGATGGGAGGATGATAATTGCACTTACCTCCCAGGAATATTGTAGGCTTCAAATGAGATAATATTTATAAAGCTCTTTGCAAACCTTAAACCACTATGCAAATGCTAGCTGTTTTTAAAAACTATGCTCAAGGCAATTTTCTCTTTGGAGAGCCATCTCATCTCTCCACTGTTGTCTTTATCTTCTCTCCCAGATCCTACCATCCATCCCTCTCCCCTAGCTAGGGCCTCAGACAATCAGAGCTCACTTGAGTTAGGAATCTTCCACCACACTCATGGATCACCTATTGCTGACCACTGTGCACCCAGTTTGTTTCCACTTACTTGCCACTAAGAGGTGGGGAAGAACCTGAGACCCTGAAAAGGGAAGTGATTTACCCAAAGTTACATATCAAGGTAGCTGGGTGCTGCAGTGCATAGATCACTTGGCCTGGAATCAGGAAGACCTAAGTTCAAATCTGGCCTCAGACACTTACTAGCTGTGTGACTCTGGGCAAGTTGCTTACCTTTGGTCTGTGTGATTTTTCTTTTCTGTAAAATGGGGGCTAATAATAGCAATACTTTCCAGGGATGTTGGAAGGATGTTAACATTTTTAAAGCGTTTTGTAAACCTTAAAACACTGTATAAATGCTAGTTACTACTATTGTTAATTATAAACCAAATCCCTGGGCTCCTTCCTCATCCCATGCCCTCTTCACCATCCAAGCTGCCTCAGACTATTTTCTAAGACTTAGTTAAGGGATAGTTGAGTTAAAAGTGGAAGTTTCTTCATTGGGAAGGCCCCATACAATTGAAATCACACAACTGTTCAAAAAATAAACCCCCAAACCCCAACTTTATGATTAAAATGTAATATATGTGTGCATATGTATGTATGTATATGTATATACACACTTGTATATATATGCTATATATATATTTTATATATACATATATATTTATACACACACACACACATACGTGAAAGCAGCTCAGTGGATAATTGTTTGACTTGGAATCAGGAAGCTGTTCTTCAGTGATGACCCTGGTACCATACTGTTCATGGGGTTTTCTTGCAAAGATAATTGGAGTGGTTTGCTATTTCCTTCTCTAGTGAACTGAAGTGAATAGAGGTTAAGTGACTTGCCCAGAATCACACAGCTAGTAAGTGTCAGAGGTCAAATCTGAACTCAGCTCTCCCTGACTGCAGGCCCAGTGAGCTCTCCACTGAGCCACCTAGCTGCTAGGAAGACCTAAGTTCAAATCCTGACATTCACTAGCAGTATGGTCCAGGACTAGTCACTTAACTCTCTCTGCTTCAGTTTCCTCATCTGTAAAATGGGGTTAATAATACATCCCTACACAAGAACAATTCTACTTCACAGGGCTGTTGTAAGGATTAAATGAGATAACATATATTAAGCACCTTTGTAAAACTTTCAAGTGCCGTATAAATGCTAGCCATTATCTTCATTTTACAGAGGAAGATACTGGGAATTAGAAAGAGGGGCTACATTACTAGGATCATTCCTGGGAAGTGCACTTTCTGCTATGCCCCATGGGCCAAGATCATTAATAAGCATGCATGTCTGGATACTTGTCTCCTGCCTGTAAGCACAGGAAGGAAGATGCTAGTTATGAAGGCGAGAAGTTTAATCCATTTTAACAACAAGCTCTGCTAATCAGAAAAGTCTGTATAATAACCAGAGAATAACAGTCCAGGGGTGAGTGTACAGGCAGTGAACTATATTCTGGGGAGTCCTTGCCTGGCAGCTCCTTAGACTACAGCAGAGAAGTCCAGCTCTGGCTTAATATATTTTTCTCTGACCTGAAAAATGTGATTGAGTAGAAGCTGGTAAAGTGAACATGGTAAACAAAGCATTACTGGTTGTGCTGTTACCTCATGTTCGAAACCATTACACACACACACACACACACACACACACACACACATACACACACATACACACACACATACAGACACACACATACACACATACACATACACACACACATACACACACACATACACATACACATACACACACACACACACACACACACACACACACACACATAGCCTTCTGCTGTTCTCCGGGGCTAAACCTGGTCCTTCAGGAGACATTTTTGCTTTCTTAGCCTCAAGCCCTGGGTTGCCACAGGCTAAATGGATCTCTGTCCCCCTGAGGGACTGAAGGAACCTTTCTTAATACCTCATTCATCCTCAGCCTGCGGCTTGGCCTTTGATGTTATGGACAGAACTCTGGATCTGGAATTAGGGAGCCTGGGTTTTAGTTTTAGCTCAACCATTGTATGACTTTGGGAAAATCATGTAACTTCTCTGGGCCTCAGTTTCCTTCTCTGTAAAATGGGTGTGGTACAGGGGCAAAGTGTACATGAATTTGGCATCAGAGCCCCCTGCGTTTGCTGGCTCTTCTGTTTACAACCTGTGTGACATTAGACACATCACCTAACCTCTCTGTTCTTCATTTTCTTTGTCTATAGAATGGATTTAGACTTGATGAGGCCTGGTATACTTCTCACTCTATGATCTCTCTAGAGCTCAGTTCCCTCAATCACAAAATGGAGATAAACAGCATGGATTAGTGGAAAGAGTACTGAATCTGAAGTTGAAAGACGTGGGTTCAAATGGTTCCTTATAGTTGACTGACCATGGGGAAATTACTTTGCTAAGCCTCAATTTTCTCATCTCTAAAACGGTGATGATAATGCAGCATCACTGATCTGTCGAGGTTTTGTGATGAAAGTACTTTGTAAACTTGAAAAAAGAGAGCAGCAGTCCCTTGCAACTGGCCTTGGTCCTGGAGCTCCCTCACCTCCCCATGTCTCCTTGGGAACCCTCTTCCACCTTCTAAAACGTTTTTTTCACTCTTTGCTTCACTGCCTATGTGATAGGTCATATGGCCTGATGCCTGAACTTCAACCTCTGTCTAGGTTTCAGTGTCCTCAATAAGCTGACTGTTCCTTGTCTTTGTTGTTGAGTCATTGACTTGTGTCCAATTCTGTGTGAACCCATTTGGGGTTTTCTTGGAAAAGACATTGGAGTGGTTTGCCATTTCCTTCTTCAGTTCATTTGAAAGATAAGGAAACTGAGGCAAACAAGTTTGTGTGACTTGCCCAGGGTAATGTAGCTAAGTAAGTGTCTGCATCTGGAGGTCAGATTTGAACTCCAGAAGGTGAGCCTTCCTCACTCTAGGTCCCAGGCTCTATGCACTATGGTGACACCTAGCTGCCCATGTACCTTATCTAGTTAACTTTCTTACTCCCTTTCCCCCAATGGGCACCCTCCATCATGCCAGTTTCCTTCTAGATTGCTGCTTATTCAGATCTCTGTGCCTAAAGGCTCCTTCCATTCTCCTCAGTTGGAATGTATGGTCCTTGCCCTTCACCAGTTCGGATCCTACCAATCATCCTTCAATGTCTAGCTCACAGTCCATTTCCTCCATGAAGCCTTCATTGACTTCCAGACATACATACAAATCTACCATTACATAGCTCATCATTTCACTGTCTTGAGTTGTCTGTTAACTATTTGATACCATTTGGTTTTAGGTTCAAGGGACAAAGGGATAGAGAAATGCATTCAGAATAATAATAGCTAATGTGTAGAGCACTTTCCTCACAAAAATCCTGCAAGCATGACCAGTCCATTTTCAAAATAGCTAATTGGATCAAGATAGATATTCCAACCCAGGTCTCTGGACTCTCAATCCAGAACATCTTCCACTATAGAGGAGAGATAGTGTGTTTATGAAGGGGTATGTGCCAAGTACTCTACTTAATGTTGGATACAAATACAAGGGAAAAAACCATTGATCTTCAAGAAGGTTATATTTTAATGAGGAAAGATGACACATAGAAGGTAACTGGAATGGGGGGAGGGGAAGGCTATGAGCTGGAGCAAGGATTCTGGGGAGGAGATGGAAAAGCCTAGAGAGCAAGCAGTGGAGCAAAAAGACAAGGATCATGTCTGAGCCAGGGTCCCACTAGTCAAACAGAAGACTCCAGGGTGGGAAGGATTTTGAGGAGGTGGTCTGGAGACTTAGGAGCCAGCTGGGCTACTACACTCAAACTAGATGGCAAATTCATTGAGGGGAGGGATCTTGTCTAATACTTCCGTATCTGATCCCAGTGTAAGTGGTATATATTACTTTGTAGGGAGCTTAGTGGGACAGCTGATAGAGCATGGGGCCTGGAGTCAGGGAGACTCATCTTCATGAGTTCAAATCCAGCCACAGACACTTAATAGCTGTGTGATTCTGAGCAGATCACTTTACTGTATTAGCCTCTGTTTCCTCATCTGTAAAATGAGCTGGAGGAGGAAATAGCAAACCACTCCAAAATCTCTGCCAAGAAAACCCCAGATGGGGTCACAAAGAGTCAGTCACTTAGTAGGTGCTTAATAAATACTGGTTTGGTGGAGAGGTGCAGAGATTAGGAGGAGGAGGAGGAGTCCTGGCTCTTAGCCCGACAAAATTCTTTCCTTTCCACTGCCTTGGGGGCCTTCGCTGTAAATGGGAGCCGTGTGGTATCTAGGTGGATTAGCTCATTGGTGGAGTTACTAGCTCAGGGCTGTTCTATGTGTCTTGGGGCTCTTTTGAGAGCAGAGCAATTACTGTGGACAAATAGGAGCTGAGGCTGTACTGGGTCTACCAACATTAATCATTTTCTTCTACTCTGTAGCACACTGGTGGAAATGACATTCTTTATACTCCCCATAATGCTTTCTGGAAATCCAGAATGATGGCACCCAGGAGAGAGGGGCTGTAACTGACCAATAACAATACAGTGGTTGCTGGTGCTATTACCTGATCTCTGTAAAGCACTGTCTAGGATAGAGAAATAGCTATAGCTAGAGACACGCCCTAGCCTGGGAGGACAGAAGAGAAGGAAACCAAGGGAGGGAAGATAGCATGGACCCCATATAGGAAAAAATGGCACAGAGTACACCCTAGCTGGAAGAGACGTTCGAGATTAGATGGTGCAGTCAAGAGATCAGTTGCCACCAGGGAACTGGGTATGACCTGGGAAATCACTTAATCTCTCTGGGCCTCAGTTTCCTTATTTGTAAATGAAAGAATGGGGCTAGATGACATCTGAATTCCCTTTCAGCTTTAAATCTGTGATCCTGTGATCTAGTCCAGCACTCATTTTACAGATGAAGAAACTGAGGACCCAAGATGGGGAAAATAGCTTACCCAAGACCATAGATCTCTCATTCTGCACCCAGAGCCCACAGTGCTAGATCACTGTCCTATGTGACCACTTGTTCTCTTGTTCTTGCTAGCACATATATCTTTCCTCTAAAGAATGGGTGGAGCTTTTAGTGTACAGAGGTATACCAGAAGAGATTGAGATGTAGACATCTGTGGACTCTCAGGGTGATAAAAACAGATTTTTTTATTGAGATTCTCTGTGTTTGTATTCTTTCATCCACCTGTGATCACCAAAAAAGCAACATTCCAAGCCTACCTTGTCTCTTCCCCCATAGACCAGGCTTTCAGAGGCTCTTCCACAACGCACTCTTAAACGCTCATTTTTTTTTTTGATGACCATGCTTTATTCATCCTTTTCTTTAAACAGGTTAACCAAAGATACAGACTGTATTCAATAAAATAAATTAGGTGAAATGAATTTTCAAGAGACTGAGATGCCACATGCTACATTTAAACTAATTTTATTCATGTTTCCTTTGGAATAGGGAATAGATCATTCAGTAAAAACATACAGTAAATACAAATTATCTTACCATATACAACTTTTAATCTACAATAATGATGTAGCTTAATTATGTCCATACACACAAGTCTAATATTACATTTTTTTAAAAAGATAGACACAGTTAAGACTTTGAGGAGCATTTTACAATAAAGTAATTCCTAATTTTTCTTTGTAGATAGATCAAATCATCTCCAAAATACAACTCCTATACACAGTGAGTACTTTACTTAAAATGAACACTTAAGTAAATTGAGTACATGGACAGCCTCAGAACAAGCTGACATTATAATATTCAACTAAGTAGGCAACAAACCATAGTGCCAAATGGAAAAACTTTATTTGCAAATAAATTTCAAAAAACTAAGTTTACTTTCTGTAATTAAATACAAAAAATATACTGATTTGCTAAATGTGGCATATTAGCACTTTACTAGAAAGAAAGCATACCAGAACACTTAGAAACAGTGACTGATTCTTACTAAGAAGTTACGATAATAATGCTGGCTAAATAGAAGGGTGTATAGTGAAGCACTACGGGTGGTACATGTTTTGCCACATACTTGTGTTACCTTGAGGTAGATCATACATGTGTACCAAATTCGGCATTCATTTTCAGTTGCTACTGGTATCATGTATTTTCAGAAATGTGTACAGTATGAAAATCTTGAAAATACTCATGAATGAAAAATGTTTTAGGAAAAAATAGATATTTTCATGCAGTTATGTATAGTCTCACTGTGTAAATTTCAAGGTAAGATTTTTTTTCCTGTGAAACAGATAACCGTTTTACTGAGACAGTATTTTTACTTGGCTTAGTGCATTTCTTTTGTCTCCTCTTGCATTGCATTATTTTGCTCTAAACCCTCACTCTTGGGATTGGTAATAGAAGCCACCATTTCTTTAGTGCTGTAAGGTCAACAAAGCTCTTTCCTTAAAACCCTATGAGGCAGGCAGGCAGTGACAGTTTCCCTGGATGTGGAAACTGAGACTGAGGCAGGTGAAATGATTTGCCTACAGTTTCACTGCTATTTTGCATCAGAGGTGGAATCTGAATCCCAGTTTTCTGCTTTAGAGTTTTCTTGTATCTTTGGTAAAGTGGTCATTGAAAATATTTTCTGTTGTGTCCTTCAGTGTCCCTCACTTTTTTTTTTTTTAACAAGGATACCCATGTTGTAAGGGTCTGTTTGTTGATGTCGTTATCAGAGTGGGGTTTTATTCTATTTGGTTCTAGAGAGCAGAATTAGACATAAGACTGAAGAGAGGCAGATTTAATTGTGATATAAAAAAAAAATGGTTTGGGCTATCCAGGGGAAAAATGGGCTGCCTCAGAAGGCGATGAGTTCCTCTTTATAAGAAATCTTCAGACACAGATGCTGGGTGATCATTTCTTGAGGATGTTCATCTATGAGGTAGGCAGAAGATCCTTTTAGGGGGTTCCCTCCAGCTCCCAAATAGTATGATTCTGTCTAATGTTCTCTGAGGTTCGAAGGAGATAGGCTAATATTAGGTTACAGGTCATGGTGCCCCTGGGGGGCAGATAGTAGTGAGTACCATGGAAAAATGATGGGGGGCGGGCACAGTTGGAAAAATGTGAACAATGATGTGGGTGATTCATGTACCTTTGGATGGCAGGAGCTCAGCACCAGCTGTGGCTTCCTCAACGCTTTTCCTCCTCCTCTTTCTCCTTGTCTTTCTCTTTTTTCTCCTCTTCCTCCCCTTTCTCTTCTTCCTCTGTTTCTTCTCCATCCTCCCCCTTCTCCTCTCCCTCCTCCTTTTCTTCCTCCTTCTCCTGGTCTTCCTCTGTCCTCATCCTCCTCTTCTGCTACCACCTGCTACCCTCTGCCTGATCAAGAGGCTGCTGTTCGTACTGGCAGTGATCATCTGTCTGTCTGATTTCTAATCACAGACGATCAGAGGTTTGAAGCGAAGTCTTGGGTGACTAACGCAGGGCCTTTGCTTGGGGGTTGGCGCCATGGCTGAGCCAGTCTGCCATCTCCTCCCCAATCCAAACTGGCTAACCCATTTTAATCTAATGATCCTTTTATTAGTTATTTACCCAGCAGGGCATCGTGTTGGGCTATTGCCTCAGTGGAGTAATTACATGAAGCAGCAGAATAAGGGAGCTGATTACTTAACCTTTATACTTTATTATTACTTGTTATGGAGGCGAGGCACGCTATTTGGCAGCAATCAGCACACAGATGAGGTACATCCTCATTCATCTAGGCAGCTAGGTGCTTGACTTTGAATCAGCTAGTCTGGAGTTCAAATCCCACTTCAGAGCTTACTAGCTGTGTGTCCCTAGGCAAGTCACTTAATTTCCCTGCCTTGGTTTCTTCATCTGTAAAATGGGAATGATAATAGCACCTAATTCACAGGTGCTTATAGCTCACCCACAGGGTTTTATTGAGGCTCAAATGAGTTAGCATAAAGTGTTTTGCAAACCTCAAAGTGTTATGTAATGTTAGCTGTTATTATTAATTAATTAATAAATCTATATGTAAAATATATTCAATAGACTGTATATGGAACAATACTTTAGGCAGGCATTGGGAGAGATCCAAAGTTTGGATCCTTAAGGAGTTCACAGTCTAGTGGGGAGAGAACAGAGGCATTGTGGTACTAGGGGTAGGATTCTGGATGTGGAATCAGGAAGACTGGAGTTGGTATCCTTTCTCAGAAATCTATTAGCCGTGAGACCCTGGACAAGTCATGTAGAGCCTCTCTGAGCTTCAGTTTTTCCATCTGTAAAATGGAAATGGTTTTTGTGAGTATGTAAAAGTGCTTTGTTCCCCTTAAGGTACTACATAAACATGAGCTATTATTATATGTAAGATTAAATGACAAATTCACATTTTGGTCTCAGAAAGTGCAGCACTGTCGGCTCTCTGGCAGGAGTGTATAGTTTTGTGGGAATAATAGGATTTGGATCAGGACCTTAGAGATCTGCAAAAGGTGCTAGGTTTGGAGTTTATTTTTTGAACCTGAGTGCAAATCTAGCTTCATACACTATTAGTCATGTGACTTCAGGCAAAACAGTTAACCTGTGTTTGCCTCAGTTTCTTCAACTTTAAAATGGGGATAACAATAGCTCTTACTTTGCAGGGATGTTGTGAGGATCAGATGAGAAAATATTTGTCAAGTACTTAGCATGGGGCCTGGCACATAGTAGGTACTTAATAAATGCTTGTTTCCTGCCTTCTATCTTTTCTTCTGTCCTTCCTTCCTTCTTTCCTTCCTTCCATCCCTCCTTCTCTTTCTCCTCCCTTCCTTCCCTCTTTCCCTCTCTCCTTCCTTCCTTCCTTCCTTCCACCATGATATAGTGGGAAGAGCACTGAGTTTGGAGACTGAAGGTTTAGTTCTGCAATCTGTCTCTGCGTTGTCACAGACAAATTATTCTCCTTTTCTGGTGGTCAGTTTCATCAGCTGCAAAATGGCAGGGTTGGACTCTAAGTAGCCCTTGATTATACTGAGTATTACTGGTGAGAGGCCCTTTTGGTTTTATTCACCTTCAGCCTTCCCCTTCTGTTCCACCCTGTTTATAGAGAGGGAGACATTCGTTCATCACCAGTGTTCCAATTCTTTGATGGAAGGTTCTCATTTTGTCTGCCTAGACCTTTCCTCATCGCCCTGTCTTGGTCCTTTCAGTGGAAGAAGATAAGAGCTGTTCCGTGGATTTCCCTGGGCTTTCTACTGGAAGCTACTTCCACCTTGTAGTATGCTGGGGTTTTTAAAAGCCTATTTTCCAAGCACTTTCTCAGTTCATTGCCCCAGATGCCTAACCCTGGCTAGCTGTCTCATAAATTTGTGCTGTTGGGCAAGAGCAGACGGGGTGAGAGATGATGGATTGTTTAGTGCAGACCGAGCCTCACCACTGGGGAAACTCATGCCCTCTTAATGGTGAGCTTATGCTGTCACCTTCATGACCTAAGAGCAGCATGTTAGTTCAGGACTGTATTAAGAGCTCACATAGTGCACATTAAGAAGAATCCCTACCCTCCAAAAGAGGTCACACCCCAAGATGATAGTGATCACGTGGAGAGAATGAAGACCTAAGATTCCATCCCAAATATCCTGAGATTCAAAGGGCCCTGAATCTAACCCTTCTGATGCATAGTACCTAGCTAGAGTAAGAAAGGTGGTATCGCCTCACTCCCTGAGCCGTGTGACAACCCAGAACCCTGTGGTCTTGTGGAAAAAGGAAGATATCTGAGTTCTCTCTAGTCCTCCTTCTAATGCTACTAACTAGGTGAAAGGCCTTGCATAGTTTAGTGGCCTTTCTTGTATGAGTCCAAATTGCTATACAGAATAGTTGGACTGCTACCTTCAGTTCCATCAATAATGCACCAGTATGCCTGTCCTCCCACAGTCTCTTCAACAATTGCCATTTCCTTTTATTTTTTATCATCTTTGCTTTTGCAATCTCTTTAAATTCTTTGCTCTTCACTGTCCTCATTTGTAAAATGGAGAAAATACCAATCCCACCTGCCTCGAAGGATTGTTGTGAGAGTCCAGTAACTGAATAGGTAAGAACCCACATTTTAAATCTGAAGCAGTCTATCAGTCTAAGCCATAATATGATGATAACATCCACATAAGTCCACTTCCAAGGCCTCATTTAGTCATGAAGGTGAAGGGCTGATTTTATGGTGCAGAGCCTGACATGCCTCCTGCTGGCTACATATCTCCTTTCCAGTGCCCTCCAGATATCTACCCTAGTAACTTTCCAAATCAAAGTACCCCATTCCCTGGGGATTAGGGAGATAAACTCCCTGAGGACAAGGAGAGTCTTGGGCTCTAAGAAGCACTTAATGCAGGGTTTTTTATTCACTTATTCATCTATTAAGTTGTAGAGGAGCTGAAATCTGTATGTATGGAAGGGAAATGTAGGCATTGATGAAATCATGGATCCTCGGGTGCTGAAGCATTATTGTAAGGGACCAAGGCTCAGGGAGGGGATGGATTGTCAAAGCTTCTGCTGAACCTTGTCTGCCTCTCTGTCTCTGTTTTTGTCTCTCTGGCTTTCTCTGTGTCTCTATCTCTGTTTCTCTTTCTGAGACATATTCATGAAAGTATGTGCTGGGCACCACCCTGGTAGGGAAATGTAATTTTCATCTCCTGAGAGGCCCCTGTGAACCATGGGAAGTGAGCTGGAGCTCCAAAGGCAAGGCTTTAATTGACTTTCTGCCATAGCTGCCTATTAGAGTTTGGCATCTCCAGTGTCACATTGGGAAGGGGTGGTGGTGTAATGAAACTGGAGCAGGAACAGCTGTCCAGGAGTCAGGGGATGGGGTGGGGGAAGCTGAGAAAGGGAAAGGGTCAGATTTGGAGGAAGGAGGAGGTGTAGTGCCTGCATTTAGTCTTACTTCCAATCTGTTGCTAAGGCCTGTTCATTTCACCTCTGCAACATCTCTTGAATACATCCCTTTCTCTCCTCTGAGTTACTTCCCCCCCCAATCCCCCTGGTGCAGACCCTCATCCTCTCACACCTGGACTGTTGCAGTAGCTGCTGGACGGGGGTGGGGGTGGGGTTCTGCTGCCTGAAGTCTCTCCCCACTTCCATCCATTCAGTCACTAAAGGGATTTTCCTAAAGCATGGTTCTGACCATGTCACCCCTAGCGCCTCTACACACACACACACACACACACACACACACACACACACACACACACACACACACACACACACACACACACACACACACACCCTCAGTGAACTCCTGTGATTCTGTTACTTGAACATCAAATGCAAAATGCTGTTTGATATTCAGAGCCCTTCATCACCTCGCCCCCTCCTACCTTTCCAATCTTCTTACATCTTGTTCCCCAACACGTATGCATCAATCCAGTGACATTGACCCTTGACTGTTCCTTGAAAAAGACACTCCAGTCATTTTTGCTGGTTGTTCCCCACATCTAGAACGGTCTCCTTCCTCATCTCTGTCTCTTGGCTTCTCTGGCTCCGTTCAGTTCTCACCAAAGGTCTCATCTTCTGCAAGAAGCCTTTCCCCATTCTCCATTAAAGAGAAAACCTTCCCTCTGTTAGTTATTTCCAGTTTATCCTGTATATATCCTGTCTGTACATTGTCACCATTAGACAGTGAGCTCCTTGAAGGAGGGACTGTCTTTCGTCTGTCTTTGTATACACAGTACCTAGAACAGAGCCTGGTATACAGTAGGTACTTATTAATTTGTTACTGCAAGGTTACACATCTAATAAGCATCAAGGTTGGGACTTGGACCAAGTTCTTCTTACTCCATGTCCAGTGGTCTTCCTTACTGTACACTATGTTTATGAGAGACCCTGCTGAGGTCTCTAGGAGACCTGACTCTAATCCAAGGTACAATAGAAGGAGTCAGGGGACCTGACTTCGTGAAACTCTGAGCAAATCACTTAACTTCCGTAAGCCTGAGTCCTTATCTGTAAAATGAGGAACTAGATGTCCTCCAGAAAGCTTTCTATGTGACTCTATGATCAGCCATTGGCAGGGCCAATCAAGTCAAGGCATAAAGGCAGGTTTACTCCTCTATTTCTACCAGAAGAAGAGACCAAGATGGCATCCTGTCAATACCCTTTGCTTAGAGGTAGTAGCCTAATTTGAACCAGCCTCCCACGCTCCCACAAAGTAGCTTATGTAAAGTAGCCACCTCTTGAAAAGGAAGTATTTGCTTCTGGGTGTTTGGGCAAAGGTTGACATCCCTGGCTGTGTCATTCTCTGTGTCATTTACATGAGGGCACACCTCAACCAGCCTGGGAGAAATGGAAGACCCAATGCAAAGGGAGAGCGGTTTTCCTGGGCCATATATTCTAGTCAGATTGGAGACAAGTGAATGAATCAGTGAATGAATGGATGAATGAAAACCACTTATTAATCACTACTTGTTAATCACTTTGATGTAAACAAGGATAACTCCTACCTTCAAGGAGCTTGCATCCTTCATGGGTTGACAGCTCTTGTGGGATCCTGGTAAAGGAGGAAAGGAGCAGCTTGTTTGCTCCAATTGCCTCTTCCAATCCTAAATCATGACCACCATCACAGATGCCCTACTCTTCAGCTCCCCAGTGAGTCAGTGGTTTTGTGTTGGCCCTTTAATCCTGATCCCTTTTATAGTTTCTAAAAATAGACTTATTTGTTTATTTTTATGTGCATTCCCCCACCCCCAACAACAAAAAGAACAAAATGAAAACAAAAAATGCCCTTATAAACATGCCTGGTCCAGCAAAACAAGTTCTTGCATTAGTGATGATCCAGAATGTTTGGCTCTTTTCTCTTTACTCTCTCAGTCCTTCTCTCTCTGCCTCCATCTCTCTGTCTCTTACTCTCTCCCCCTCACTCTCTCCCTCCTTCTCCCCTTTCTGCTTCTCTTTTTTCTTCCTCTCCCTACCCCCTCCCCCTTCCTCCCTCTTTTCTCTTCCTCACTTCTGTATCTGCTCTTCGTACCAATAATGTCAGGGGTGTGGCTTTCATACCCATATAGGCCAGTTTGCTTCACTCTGTTCCATGGACACAGATTGTATCCTCAGTGTCTCCTCCCTGGCTGATCATCTCATGGGTCTGCTATTGTAGGAGGGAGCCATGGCAGAGTAGAAAGAAGGCTGGATTTGAAGTGTGGGGGAAGGATTTGGCTTCTGCTTCTAGTTCTTCTATTTACTGGTCATATGACCCTGCCCAAGTGCCTTGACCTCTAAAAAATAAACAGGTGGCATTAGATGATCTTTGGGATTCCTTCTGCCTTTGATTCAGTGATACAGTGACTTCTCCTACAATGTCCTTTACCTTGTTTTTGGTCTGGACCCTGATTTCATTGGTGTTAGAAGCTCCTAGGTGAGGAAATTCCCTTTACCAATGCAGGTTGACATTTTCTCTGTTACTTAAAAGTCTTGGAGAGTTGCCTAGAGCACCATGAGATTTGGTGACTTGCCCAGGGCCACACAGTCAGTTTGTGTAAAATGCAGGACCTGAACCCAGGTCTTTCTGGTTCTGAAACCACTTTTCATCCACCATGCCATATTGCCACTTTCGATATTCTCAGCACCCTGCAGTTTACAGATGAGGCCACTGAGGCTGGGAGGGATTCAGAGAGCTGCCACACACTAGTAAGAGTCCAATGCAAAGCTCAAACTCAGAGCCTCTTGACTTCACTCACACTGTAGGTATATGTTTAACTGTCTTGTTATCTTATTTCAGAACTAAATGGAACTCCCCTAGGGGGCTTATTTAAATCTTTTCTCCCTCACAGCCCCAATTCTAGGGCCCTGAATACAGTAAGTGATTAATAAAAGCTTGCCATATGTTATATTTTAACATAATTACTGATTTATTTTTGAACATTAATGATAGGTACCTGCCTTCAGAAGAAAGGTATTATTGGATATATTAGTGCTTTCCCCCCCAGAAACAAATGACTCTATCATCATGGGAGGTGGTGTGAAAAGGGGGAGGGAAGACCATTTCCATTTCTGCCTTGTGCGCCACTCCCTTCCCCTCCCCAACAAACCAAGGCACTGCATACAGTCAGTGCCCATCATCTCAGAAGAACACTGGATCTGTTTTTCCCATAGTAAAGAGGTGAATTTTAGAGGACTCCTTTTAGCAAGTCCATTTGCAGTGATCTGGGAGCAATGGGTCACTTGGAGTGCAGGGAGACTTGTATGCCTCCCCTGGGAGCCATAGTACACATCATCTTTCCAGAATCCTGAAGCCCATTGCGTCAGCCTCTCCAAATTTGCCTCCCCTTACCCTCTCCTGTTCTTCCAGGGGTCCTTCCATGTTGCATTCTACTTGAGTCAAACCAAAGGAAGAGAAAGAATTTATTCCATTTCTGGGGCAGCTGGGTGACACAGTGGATAGAGCACAGGCTCTGGAGTAAGGAGGAGTTGAGTTTAAGTTCAGCCTCATTAGCTTACTAGTGGCTTACTTACTAGCTGGGTGACCCAGGCAAATCACCTAATCCCGATGGCCTCTGAAAAAAAAAAAGAAAAGAATTTATTCCATTTCTTTAGGCCTTCTGCCTGACTTTCACTGAGCCTGCTGCCTGATTTTTCTAGGCTGTAGTTTCAGTACTGCCCAAAGGCTTCAATTACCAAGGTAAGACAGGAAAAAGGGGGTAAAATGGGGGGAATTTGGAGCCAAGATCAACTCTTCCCCCTGCTACTAATTACCTCAGTGATCTAGTGTGGCTTCCTTCCCCTGGTTCTAAAAATGAAGTGGTTCTCTGGCAGTTGAAAGATGAAATGACTGAGGAAAACAAAGGTTTGATCTTCTGAGTGTATCAGTTTATTAAGCAGTGGGTGCCAGTTGCCCAACAAATCAGGACCCAACCTCTTCAGCTGAGGCCTGATACAAATACAGGGGAGATGGAGTTTTGTACTTTGAAAAGAATTAATCAAATAAGGTCAATTAATTAAAAGGAAACCGTACAACATTAGGTACTCTGATTTCCAACTTGATGAAAGATTAGGTACTTTCTAAGTTGGGAGGGGGAGAGTGAACACGTATAATTCCCTGAAATCAGAAAGAGAGGTGGCCCCTCCCCCCAAGTGTCTGTAAACAATCAAAGGAACAGGGAAACAGAAACTGATTAACCAGTACAGTGCCAGTTTTAGAAAAGACAGGGGTTGCTTGAGATGTATAATTGTGAGAAAACTCGTTACCTCATTCTTGGGATCTGACTGGGTTTCTGGCCAGCATAACCTAGGTCCTTAGTTAGGGGTCTCTAAGCAGCATGGAGAGGTGGTCCACTTGCCAGCCACACAGAGCTGGGCTCAAACAATACAGTAAGGTTTTCTCCCAATCCTACAATTGAATGAAGTTTTCTCACAGGACAGAATTTGGACCAGACCCATAACTGAATAGAAAGGGAGCTGCCTCCAAACTGAGTCACAAGATGGAGTCAGTAGTCACTGAATTCCCACAATTAACCACTCGCTGTCCTAATCCCCTCAATTTGTAGGTCCTTGCCCAGGTCCCTTCCAACCCTAAAACCTGGGTTATCTTGTTATTTTCCAATTTATGTAGGAGTCAGGAAGTGTGTATATCAGTAAGCACCCTTACACGGGGGGCCTGCTATCACAGGTTCTTTGATCTGCTTTTCTAAAAGGAAAGGCAACTTTTGAGGGGGTAATAAGCATTTAATCAAGCACGTGTATCATTCACCTAGGAAGGGGGAGTCAGCACCCTGAACTTCAAAGTAAACACAGAGAAATCAAAGATCAACAAACATGGCTTCCTCTGTCTGACCACAATCCATACATATATCATAAATCAACAGACAGGTTCAACTGTCTGACCATAGTTACCAGAGAGGGAATTAATGATATCAGAGTTTTCAAACCCAGGGGACTCCTTAGCAGCTTCCCAGAGTCCTCATCTGGCCAAACACTCCCAGTCAGTAAGTCCCCAAATAAAACTGCCCCTCAGAATCTTTATACACTTTTTAGAGCCATAGGGCATCATATCCCTTGAGAACCAGAGCCTCATTAACAAAAGTATGGACCTTCCTACAAATCTTCCCAGGCCTGACAATGGGGCCTGGGAATCACATTATTCAGAAGCACTTTTAGTAAAACAAAAACAGCAAAAGATTCTACTTTGCTTGCCCTTACAGGGTGTAATGATTAGAGCACCAACCTGGGAATCAGTCAGACCTAGGTTCAGATGCTGCCTCAAGCACTTATTGACTGTATGACTCTGGATAAGACTATATTTGCCTCAGTTTCCTCACCTGTAAAATGTGGATAACAATATTTACAAAGTGCTGTGCAAATCTTAAATTGCTATATAAATACTGGCAATTATTAACATTCAATGATGTAGTCAAACAAACACATATGAAGCGTTTATACTGTGTCAGCATTGTGATAAGTAGAAGTCAAATCCCTGTCCTCAAGTTTACATTCTAATAGAGGAGGCAAGAGGCAAAAAAAAGAAAAAAGAAGTATATGCAAGACGTACACAGCTTCATCAGGCAAGACCATATCTTACTTAAACTTTGCATGTCCCTCAGTGCCTGACATAGCTCAGTAGACAGTAGGAGCTTAATACATGCTCACTGAATGAATGCATTAAGTGGTACCTTAAGAACTAATTTAATAAAATTTCTGCTATCTCAGCATCAGAGTCATACCAGTCCAGAGGACAGGAAGACACCATTCCTTTGACTGTATGTTAACAATAAACATTTGTATTTCAAACACTTCAGGGTTTGCACACCGGATTATATATATTATTTCATGTGAATCTCACAGTAGCTCTGTGAGGTAAGTACTACGGATATCCCAATTGACAGATGAAGAAACTGTTCATAAACGGTACAGTATTTGCTTGTGGTCACATGGCTGAGCATTGGAGGTAGAATTTGAACCCGTGTTCCTTGGGATGGGTGTACACTCTATGCCACACTAGACTTTAAATTGATTTAACTTAAATTATTTATTTATTTCCCCTTTCTCCAGGGACCTTCAGTGTGTTGTCTGTCTTTATTTTCCCTTTAAATTCGATTGTTACCCAGTCTATAAATCCTTCTTAAAGACATGAGGGAAATGTAACTGATGAGAGTTGACCAGGGCAAGCCTGACATATGTGAGGTAAAGCCGCTATTGGAGAATCTCCTGCTTGTGTCTCCCCATGCTGGCAGGCAGCAGCAGGCGCCTTGGAGTTGGACATCCTAGTGGATGTCCTGAGAAAACTGGGAAAAATCACCTGTTAATGTCCATGATGCTTCCTCCTAGTTTAAAGT
Source organism: Bettongia penicillata ogilbyi (assembly GCA_023548195.1). NCBI lineage: Eukaryota > Metazoa > Chordata > Mammalia > Diprotodontia > Potoroidae > Bettongia > Bettongia penicillata. Next base: position 1,483,480 of record JAJHZJ010000391.1, read on the forward strand.
GACTCTTTCCAATCAGCCTGGAGGGGGTGGGGTAGGAGAGATGATAGAATGTCAAATGGGGTAGATGAAGGGCTGGGGAACCTTCAGCCTTGAGGCCACATGTGACCCTCTAGGTCCCCAAGTGCGGCCCTTTGACTGAATCTGAACTTCACAGAACAAATCCTTTGATCATACAAAGATTTGTTCTGTGAAGTTCAGATTCAGTCAAAGGGCCGCACTTGAGGACTGAGGGGGCCACATGTGGCTCAAGGCTGCAGGTTCGCCACCCCTGGGAGCTGAGAAAAGGTGAGGAGTTGATTTCTCAATCCTTCTCCACAGTCCCCACATTAAGCTGTTTGGCTGTGGTGGATATCAGGGGCTGGGGAAGGAGAAAGGGTGTGCTCTGGCCTAAACCAGATATACATATATACTCGAGTGTCAGTAATATGTATAAAATGCATCCACAGTAGCAATTCTCATTCAGATACAGGTAATCCATACCCAAGGGGGTCTTCTCAGAGAACTCTCCTGGCGAACTGCTGAACTACAAGATGCCTTTCTTCAGGGTCAAGCCTCCTGTGTTCTTGCTACCAACTGCCAAGCATCATAAATTACTTTATAAAATAGTCAGAGGTCATATCCTAATGGGACCTTGGGAAACTCATGGGCTTTCTCTAGGATTCAGCCTGCTTCTTCGTCCTCAGTCAACAGGATTTGAATGTATGGTCTATTAATATTCCAGAAATAGGGTGTTTTACTGAATCAGTTCATCAAGGAGTATTTGTTATGTGCTTTTATTATAATAATAATTATTTATTTATTATGATAATTATAAGTATTCTTCTTATGAAGTGCACTTTAAGGTTTGCATGGGGCAGCTAAGTGGTGTAGCAGATAGAGTGGAGTTAGGAGGACCTGAGTTCAAATCCAGCCTCAGATATTTACTGCTGTGTGACCCTGGGCAGCTCACTGAACTTTGCCTCAGTTTCTTCATCTGTAAAATGAGCCAAGGAAGGAAATGGTGAACCATGGCAGTATCTTTGCTAAGAAAACCTCAAATGAGGTCACAAAGAATTGAACATGGCCAAAAATAGTTGAACAAAAGGGATTGTACAGCACTTTATAAATATTATCCCCATTTTACAAATGAGGAAATTGAGGCATGGAGTGATTAAGTGACTTAGCTAAGGTCATACAGCTAGTAAGTGTTTAAGGCTTCATTTGAACTCAAGTTTTCCTGACTCCAGGTCCAGTGCTCTACATTCTTTGCCACCTAGTTGCAAGGTAATTAGAGAGGAGGGAGTCTTGCTGTTGAGGGGATAAGTCCAATCCCACAGTAAGAGCTGGATGGGTAGGGTAGCCCCTATAGACACATTTGGAGAGAGATTGCAGGATCATTGAATGTTAGAAAGGGACCTTGGAATTCATCTAATCCAATCTGCTCACCCTTCAGAGGAAGAAATCATGACCTTGCCCAAAATAGACCAGATAGCAAGTGAAAGAGACCGGGTTTGAGCTCCTGGTCCCAAGGCTAGCCCTCTCTGAGAGCTAGCATCTTTAACAGGGTCACCCACTGCCCTTGTCAAGCCCAGTGCCAGCTGTCCTGTATCTCATGTGCTGTGATGGTTGGGTTGGTTGTTGTCCTTTGTCCTTGAAGAGGACCAAAATGACATCACCATGATAAACTCAAGTTTCAGTGTGTCCAACTGTGGCTGATCAAACCTATACAAGCTCAGAATACTCTACCACGATTGAGCACCGATAGTCCATGTGAAGATGGTTGGGACAAGCAAGGAGAAGTTACAGAAATACCACCTCAAATGGGAAGTGAGAATTGCTCATGTATATGCATTTTAGACATGTTACTGACACTCAAGCTGGTTGCTTCATTATACAGTCCATCTCTCCAGTCCTCCCTCCTTGGGATGGCTCCATGCTGGTGGAATGTGGCATCTGTTTCCCAGAATAGCCTGCAGCTACCCCAGGACTGGTCTTGTATTAGGCTTTCAAATTCTGATCTCATTCTTGGGCAGCCACTTCCCTTGAGTTGCGGAGCCCTTCACCTGGCCCCTTTGGGTATTTTTGCTCTAGGTCTCTGTGACTTGGTGTTCTTAGTATCCTCATTTTACAGATGAGGAAACAGCCTTGAGAGAGGTTACGAAACTTGTCTACGGTTATACAGTCAGTCAACCAACCAGCATTTATTAAGCACCTATTGTGCGTTAGGCACAAAAAAATCCCTGCCTTCAAGGAACTCACTGTCTAATAGGAGAGACAACATGCAAACAGCTAAATACAGACAAGGTATATACAGGACAAATTGGTGGGGAGAGATAGTCTAAGAGGGAAAATACTAGGATTAAGAAAGCCATCTTGTAGAAGGGGGACATTAGCTGAGGCTTGAAGAAAGCCAGAAAAACCAAGAGGCAAAGATGAAGAGGGAAAATGTTCCAGGCATGGGGCACAGCCAATGAAAACAATTGGGAAATGGAGCATGGTGTGAGAGGAAGAGCAAGGAGGCCAGTGTCACTGGATTGAAGTCTGCATGGGGAGGAGTGACCTACTAAGTGTCAGAGGCTGGATTTGAACCCAAGTTCTCTGCTGGTGTTTGTATCCCCAGTGCCTGGCACATATGATACTTAAGATACGCTCGCTTGCTTTGAAGCCCAGGATTTTCCACTAGACCACAGTGTTGGATGAGAGGATGTGTAAGGGCCAGAGAACTAGTCATCTAAAGGTTTGTGAGGGATCAGGATTTATCCCTATTTCTCTTTCTCCATGGGTTTTCCACTCACCTGAACATACCTCTTATTAAGTCTCTTTCCCAGCTCTTTCTAGGTCCCAGAGATCCCCAAACAAAACAATCCTGTCCTTGAGGAGCCCCTCAAATAAGACTTTGACACCTCAATAATTGTCCTTTTCTCCCTTTACTGCTTTGTTTGTCCAACTTCCCCCACACTCGAGTTGCTTCATTTCCCAGATTGAGCCTTGCGTCTGACAGGTCCCCGAATCCAGCTCCCCAGCCCTCACTCTTTGGGATGGCTCCATGCTGATGGAACATGGCATTTGTTTCCCAGAATATTCCGTAACAGCCCTGGGGTTGGGCCCCATGTTAGACGGGTCCCCCTTGACTTTGAAATTCTGTTCTCATTCTTGGGTAGCCACTTCCCTTGACTTGTGGAGCCCTCATCCTGGCCCCTTTGGGTACTCCTTTTGTTGGGCATATGCTTACATCTGAGTCAACTTCCTTATGCTGGTCCAGCACTTAGTTCTGGAGATCTAGTGACAACTGTTGAAAATTCTGGACAAACAGGGGAAAAACCCTCAGTATTCTCTCTGCAAAACCTCCTCAAAATCCCTTCCAGTCCTCCTATATCACCTCTCAGCCCTGCCCCCAGAAGGCTGAGGTCAGAAGGAAGAGGGAGAATTCTTAGATTCAGAGCCAAAAACAAATCTGCCAGTATCATAGGTGGCTTCTTCAGGCTGTCTCCTTCCAAAGTATTGCTGATTTCTTGAGCACATTTTATCTGACCCTACTCATGTTTTTATTTATTTTAGGGCTTTTTATTCCAACTGAAAAGATGGAATTTTCACATTGTATCAGTAAACTGAGCTGTTCACACTCCTTTAAATAGGGCTGGTGATTTGGCATAAGACAGGGTCAGAGTCATCTAGGTAGAAATTCTCTTAGAGATCATCTGGGCTAGCACCTATAATTTTGTATATGAGGAAACTGAGGCCCAGAGAAATGAAAGTGGCTAGTGAGTCATAAGATCATAGGCTAATAAAACTAGAGGATGAGACCTCTGGGGTCATCTGATAGAACCCCCTCTTTTTACCCCAGAGGGAACTGAGACCTAGAAAAAAATTAAATGATTTGTTCAATATTGAACAGGTAATAATGTTAAAAGTTGGATTTGAACCTGGGCCCCTCTTTGTTTGATTGTACCATGCTTCCTTCTCAAAGATAAAATTTAAGGGACAGAAGGTTCATAATAAACACTATTTGCTATATACTAGTTTGTAATTACATAGCTGATACATGTCAGAAGCAGTAGCTAAACCTAGGTTTTCGTGACTCCAAGGTTGGTCCTTGAGAAGCTGAACCTGGTCCAGGATTCATGCCTCTTGACTCCTACCCCAGTGGTGACCCCATTACACCACGCTGTTCTTTAACTGCTATGATTTTTGTTTGGATCTGTTACACCATCTTGGGGAGCTTCTCTTGTGGAAGTTTCCTTCTACTAATACCAATCAATAACGCTTTCACAGTTACTGCCTCTTATCTCTGCCTCTTGGTTTCCTTGACTGCCTTCAAGTCCCAGCCAAAATTTCCTCTTCTGTGAGAAACCATTCCTGATCCCCCTTAATACTAATATTTTTCCTCTGTTGATTTTCTCCAATTTATCCTAAATGCATCTTGTTTGTACACAGTTGTTTGGATGTTCTCTCCTCCATTAGACTAAATTCTTCGAGAGCAGAGACTGTCTTTTGCCTTTCTTTGTATCCCCAGCATTTAGCCCAGTACCTGGCACATCTGTGCTTAATAAATGCTTATTGACTGAATGACCTGTTCATGGACCCTTACTTCATAGGTGTCAGAGGCAGGACTTTCTGCCTGCTATGATAGAATGCTTTAATAATCTTCTCAAGCCCATGCCTTGGGTGTGTAATCGCTCCATTCTCCAGGGAACAGCAAACTCTTTTACAAACATCTCATTAATGCTCCCCATGGTCCAGAAGGTGAAATTCACTGTAGTTCTACATTCAAAGAACTGGAAAATAAGCAAAATCACAGCTCAGCATCTTTGGGTGCTGTGTTTTCTCTTTCTAAATTTGGGACCTCAGTCAGTTCATGCACCTCAATTCTATACCTTAGAAGAAGCTTGTTAACTATTTTCTCTTCAGAGGCATGTGAAGGGATGTCTGGGAACCAGTTGTGTCTGTCTCTCTTGCTCTTAACTGAAATGTGGTTCCCCAAATCAGGTAATTTGGGGGCCAGACCAATATGTTAGCAAGCGAGAGATGTAGGGAACATTGAAAAGCAAATGAATCCCCCACCTCCAATCCCAGCAGGAAACAGAGAATGGTAGGAGGTACAGGGAGACACTAATGTCAGAGTGATTCAAAGTACAGTCTTGGTTGATGGGGGAGAGAGTTGGAGGAGAGTGGGTGAGGCTGTAATTCAACTCTGAAGCCAAATTACCTAATTCCTGCTAATAGTGGATCCAAGACGGCTAGAGAAGGGGTAGGGAGATGAGTCATGGGATCATAGAGCCTCAGCTTAGGGAGGCCATATAGGCCGAACTGTATCGAAATAGAAACCTTTTCTGAGCCTCCACTCAAAGACTTCTAGTGATGAGGAGCTCACTACCTACTGAAGAAGCCCATTCTGATTTTGGACCACTTTAACTGTTAGAAAATTCAATTTACACTGAAGCTAAATCTCAGTCTTTCTACCAACTGCTTCTAATTCTGCCCACCGGGGCCAAGCAGATTACAACGTGATCGATGTGTCTTCAGATGTCCAAAGATTGCTGCCTCCCTAAGTCTTCTGGTCTTCAAACATCCTGTTTCCTTGAGTTGATCCTCATGAGATAAGGCGCTGGTCCTTTCAGCATCCTAGTCAATCTCCTTCATGCCCCTCCTTGTCAAGGCCCTTTTTAAAATGGTGTGTCCAGCAGTGAGCAGAGGTATGTGGGAGGACCTGGATAGTATCCTGAAATTGTCATCTCCTTCATTCTGGACATTTTCACCTTTGTTAATTCAAGTGGTAGCCAGGTGGTGCAGTGGCTGGAGAGTCAGCAAGACTCCAGTTCAAATCTGATTTCAGACACTTACTAGTTATATGACCCTGGGCATCTTGGTCTGCCTCAGTTCCCTCAACTGTAAGATAGGCATAATAATAGTACCTATGGGACAGGGTTGTTGTGAAGACCAACTTGACTCTTCTCTCTTTTTCCTGCTTCTTATCTCAGTATTTAGCATTTGCTCTATTGAAGTCCATAGGAATCAAAATAAATGCATTTTGGCTCTTAACCTAAAGAGAAAACTCTGAAGTAATACATGTAAAGGGTAAACCTCCACATATATTATCTACAGCAATGACCTCAATACAAGCTATGCCAGTTACCTGGGAGATAGTTGCAAATACCCCATTCTCCATTGCTCTATTGGCCAAAATGGAAGACATTTGAAGATTACTCAACAAATACATTGAATACTAAGAACTTGCGAAATATGTAGCACTGGATCACGGCACTGTATACAATGCTGTCAAGAGTTTTGCTGTACTACCCATTTCCTTCTCCTAAAACTATTAAGGGGGTCCACAAGATCAAAACTACTTTTATAATAAAACTCACTTTTTAATTTCTCATAGGGTAAATCTCAATAGAAATAGCCCACATAAAGAAAAGCTTTAGGGAAGTTCCCAGTAATATTGATGAATGTAAAAGGATCCTAAGACCAAAAAGTTCAAGAACCAGCAATAGATTATCTCATTGGTATCTGTCCTCATCTTCTGCTTCCTCCCCCTTGCCCCAGTCCCCCATTCCTGTGATTCTTGAATGCATCATGCTCACATCATTATACTCGAGCACCTTAGCTCAGCATCTTTATAATCCCCCGATCCCCAGTTGAAAGAGTGCTGGATTTCAAGTCCCAAGACTTGGGTTTAGACCTTCAGATTGCCACTTACTTGTGTGACCTCTCTGAGCCTCAGTTCACTCATGTCTAAAATTAGAGGTTTGGATTCCATGACATGTAAGGTCTAGTCTAGCTCTAAATCTGTGGTCTTTTGGTTAACTTCCTCCTCTCTGTTAACCTTCTGGGCAACTAGAGGCAGCTAGACTGTACGGCAGATAAGAGCCCTATACCTGATGTCAGGAAGACCTGAGTTCCACTCGTACCTCAAGAGGCTTACTAGATGGGCAGATCACTGATCCTTTCTGTCCCTTAAGCAAATCCCTAAGATTTTAAGTAGACACTTGTGACCTACATCAGCAAACCTCATTGGGCTTCCCCACCAAATAATGTATTATATTGACAAACTTATTGACAGATTTCTTCAGCAGTTTCCTAGCTGTTAGGTCTTCACTTGAGCACACACCTACGTCTTCTTGCCAGAGAACTCTTACAAGCCCTAACTGATTCTATCATGCCACACGTTGGTACTAGATCCTGCCTTCCCTTATTTCCTGATCTAACCATTCTAGGGACATGTCTTATGTGGTCAGTAAGATGGAAAGTTTCTAGAGTACATACACTGCATTCTTTTGTAGAAACTCCAGACTTAGCAGAAGTGTCTCTAATACCTTAGGAGGGTAGAAGGTACACAATAAAATTACTTATCGAATTCAAATGAGTTGAGTTAAAATAAATTAAATGGAGTTGAGTTGAATCAGGTTCAACCAACCTATTGGAAAAAAATATGAAATAATAAGGAAACTCAGAGAGGAAATATAACTCCTCAGGATCATCTTCCCCACCTACAAAAAAATTCCATCGAGCAATGCCCTTCTCACTCCCCACGTAGAACAACGGTGCCCTGGGCTTCAATTTGGTTTATCCTGTCTTTAGGGGAACATGGTTATTTCCTTTTTTGGCTCTCCTCCATTGACACACATACAATTAAAGGTAAATATAGTCCTGTTTGCCAGCCTGAGATGGCTGCTATCAGTGAAGGGAGAGCATTTAAAGAACAGCCATCAGGATTAGCGTTGTCTTTGGACTTGTTCGGTAGGTATCTAGGGTACTCTGCCACCAGCGTGTTTGCCTTCTATTCTGGGTGTGTGGGGGCTGTGTGCTGGGGGGGTGGTGGTGGTGAGGGTGAGCAAGGCATAGTGTACATTTTAAACATAGAAATGCAGCCCCAAATAGAAAGTGTGCATGTTGTGGGGGAGGGGTGATAAGGGGGGGCGATGCTTAAATATTATTTGAAAACCAGTTCTTTCAGATAGCCTGAAGTTTTAATGAAGGAAAAGCCTGTGAGTTGTCATGGTGACAGTGATGCACCACATTCCCTCCCTAGCAGACACTCAATGGCCCTGCACTTAATAATGAGACGGTCTGGCCAGTGCCATGCCTGGGTCTTTGTTGTCTGATGGCTCCAAGATCGGGAGTGTGCCTTGTGATAAATAGTATTTGTCAAGAACTATCCCTTCACCCTCTCACTTCTCCCCTGGCATCTTCCCCTCCCACAAAAGTCCTCTGCATTTTCAGGTATCCAGATGGAAGGGAGGAATTGTGAGGTGTTCACAGCACACCAAAGATCATGGAATTTTGGAACTGGAAGGGTCTAAACCTCTCATTTTACAGATGAGAAAACAAAGGCTCAAGAGAGGGGGAATCATTTGTCCAGGGCCACATAATTATTGAGGGGTAACAGTAGGATTCAAATCCAGATTTTCTGCTTCCACGGCTGGGCTTCCTTCCACTACAGAAGCAAGGATTGGAGGGGGAGAAGGAATTCAGTTGGGTGGGATGAGCACAGAAAAGGATCATCAAGACTTTCATTAAAGGGTTGTATAGACATGCTCTAGTAGTGCCCAGAACAAAGAAGACAGTCTGTTGCTCAAAGTCTTCACTAATGAAGTGATGCTGGCTGAGGATTGCTCTATGAAAGAATTTTCCACATTGGATATTTCCTTGAAGAGATTTCCTGTGTCTTTTATTGTCTATGCCTATCCCTCTGGTTATAGCTGTTTTTTCTCAAGGTGGTTTGCTTTGTTTTACAATAATGATTATTTTTAGTCAAAAAATGGTTTTTTTTTTTTCCCAGAGAAAGGGGTCAAGGGAGAAGCAGCATCAATTGCTTTGTTGAGAGACAGTGATAGGGAAGGGAGAAGACCCTTCCTCCTCAGCTACAGAAGGGCAGACTATGTTTATAGGATATTAGATTTTGATCTGAAAGGAACTTTAAGGACCATTTTGGTCAACTGCTGTATTTGAGAGAGGAGGAAATCAAAGCCAAGGACTGTGAGCTATCCAAGGTCATAAAGGGTAGTAAATACCTGAAGTGCAGTTTAAACCTAGGTATTATGACTCTAGAGCTGTGAGCTGTTTATGGTCCTAGACAGCAGGAGTGTACTTCTGGATTGATAATGGGGAAAAGAATGTTAGTAAAAGTCTAAGGGGAGTGATCTCCTTAGATCCTTAATGATCTCCTATGTTCATATGTATCCTTAGCTGATCCAAAATCAGCCAAAATCCTACCAGCATCTGGGACATTTCTCCTGCTTTACCCAGGCTGTCTCACAGAGCCCTAGATCTGCCCCATTCCTCCTGTCTGTGCTTGACTTTTCAACGGAAAAATGCTTTTTCAGTGGGAGAAAAACCAAACTGCCCACAAAAAAATTCTTTAGGTCCGTCCAGATGGGAGTAACACAAACCTCTTTAAAAAGGTGAAGGTATTTTTTGTCATAGGTCTTCAACAACAGCTTCAAAATGGTTGTTTAAATGTGTAGCCCTCCTTCTAGGGTACTCTCCCAAACTTGCAGATTGAGTCCCCAGCAGGCAGGTGCTACTTCAGGTCCTAGGGTAACTGAACTATAACTCACGAGCCCTCATCGGTGTGCTTCCTATTAACAATACCTGTTAATAGGAGGACACATTTAGCTCAAAGCAAAAGATATTTACTCATCTATCACAACAATAATAGTAGCTACAAAATAAAAAGAAACTGTAATGCACTCTTACACAGTGTTATCTGTGAGAAAAGTGGTCATAACTTGAGTACAATGGTAGCGAATGACGTTAAGTAGGCAACACATGGGCCAAGATAACACCAGAGCTGCAGGGCCTGGAACTCCTTTCTCTCCTCATACAGGTTTCTCTATGACCTAACTTCTAATTTCCAGAATTACTTCTCTTTTGAGTCTATAGCTGTCTCTCTTTTCTGCTGCCAGTGGTCATGTTCTTTGAAGTTCCTTCCTCCCTCAGCTGTCTCTGTATTTGTATCTATCGTGAGTGTATGCCTCTGCTTCCCGCTGCATGAACTATCTCCTACTATTTGAATAGTTATGCATAGTAAGCATAGCCTTCTTGGGGAAGAGAGAGAAATCCCCTTCTCCTCCCCAAGAGAACGTCTCTTTCAGAGCTTCGTCTACCTAGTTTGGAACTTCCTCGAACTGCCAAATTCAATTTCTTATCCAGTGCTTAGCTGTTTAATGCCTTGCAAAGATGTTTCCATTTAAAAAAAATTTTGTTCATCTAGGGAAGTGAGCATGCTTCTTTAAATTTTGTCAGAGAATAGTGGTCATATATTGCCAAAGGATCACTGGATGTGGCCATACTTTTATAGTTAAACACCGGTTACTACTCTAAAACCTTCAGCTATTCCCAAATACTGTAACTATTTCAGTTGAGTTGGGCTGAGAAATCACATTCCATTTCCCTGACACAAAAATATCCATAGTGGTGGATGGTCACTATTTGGGCCAAGTGCTATCATCCAGAGAAAGCCTAAGACAAGCATCTTCTTGGCCAATTGTTAGGTGTTTTAAAGATTCAGAAGTGTAGACAGTCAGCAACTCTGTGCTTCTTGGTGCCCCAAGGCCAAGAGAAGGGCTGTAATGATGGAACCTCAAGCTTTGGCAGTGAATAAAAACTCTGTGACTTCATTTCTTCCATGACGCCATTATGTCTCAAAGCTAGCAGGTCAACTTCACTTCAACTCCTTTTCTTTTGTCTGCATTGACTTTCTGCCCTTTTTTCTCCATCAAGACTCTTGGATCAAAGTTTATAGGAAAAGAGTGAAGGGAAAGAGAGAGTCAACTGTGTACCCATCAAAGGTTCCTAGGTCAGATTATCTCATAGTTGGTGGATGACAGGGAGCTATGCCCTCCAGACTTCGATGTTTAGACCAAACCTGGTACTCTTTCTAGAGACCTTGGTAGAATTCAGGTTATGTGGAAGTCATCTCACATTTTCAAACCTTGAACAAAAATTTACCTCGTAAGAAAACTCATTGTGCAACAATTAGATTGGTTTGGGTTTTGTCATTTGATGGGTACAGTGGCATGGTTCTCTTCATATCCCAGTGTTCATGGCGTGGATTTCTCTTCTAGATTTCTTCTCTCTGTGGTGGGAACAAGACATTCATATTCCCTCGGATTTAGTGTAGTAGTAATAGTAATAAATAATTCACATTTCTGTAGAGTGCTTTAATGCTGGCAGTGGGCTTTCACTACAATGGCCTTACATAAATGTTCCCATTTTACAGACGAGGAAACTGAGACATTGAGAGGCTAAGTATTTAAGGATTTGAACACATATTTTCTGATTATAAGCCCAGTGTTTTTCCTACCATGCCAGGCTTCCTCTGAGCACTACTGGACTATAGCTACATGGCTTTTATACTTCATAATTTTACAAAAACCTAATTCTCCTTGTTCCTGTAGTGCTCCTGCTTGCTGTTCTAGTGGACTGGGAGTCAGAAATCTGTTGCACGGCTGCAGTCTGAATTCATTTTTCTTCTCTTGGCCTCAGTTCCTTTGGGGGTATCTACATTTCAGTTGTGAATCTCACAGTCAAGAATCCTTATACGTGTGTGGGCAGCATGAATTTAATTATATAATTAGTTACATTTAGGTTCAGTTATCATTACTAATTGACTCGAGCCTGTTAGCATGACACCTGGCAGCAGGAAGTTACACAGCAACGTTGGGGGTCTGGTGGACGTGGCCTGTGGGTTAACCAGTTCACGCGTGCCGACTAAGTAGATAAAAAGGGATCATTTTGTTGTTTCTTTGTTCGTTTGTTTCGGCAATCCTTATCCTTCTAAGGAGTGATCTCTAAGGGACTTCTCAGAACCATGGCTTTCTCAAAGAGCTCCTGGTCTCCTGGTCCATGAGCTGCTGTTTCTCAGCAGCCTTTGACCAGCCTTAGGATCCTATCACTCAGCCAGGGATTTGTTAAGCACTCGTTATATCAAAGCCATAGTGCTAGCTCTAAAGTGTGCTGTAAATGTCTTTGCAACCGCTGGATTTGTAATTACTCTGCTGCTTCCAGGACCAACACTTGAAAGGTACCATAGTGTAACAAAAGCGAGTGATGGCAGACTTTTGAGTCAGAAGATTTGAGTTCAAATCTCACCTCCCACACTTACTACCTGGGCTTCTGTTTTTTCATCTGTAAAATGCAGGGATTGACCTAGATGATGTTGGAGGTCTCCTCTGACTCTAGATTTATGTTCCTGCCATCATAGAAAACCATTGAAGTGCTGTCCAAGCAGCTCTATGGTTTGGCTAGAAGATCTCATTTCAAGATCATTTGTGTGTGTGTGTGTGTGTGTGTGTGTGTGTGTGTGTGTGTGTGTGTAATATATATATACATTATATATATACACACGAATGATCTTGGGTTACTGTTCTTCTCGGAGATAGCTAAGGGGTGCAGGAGACAGAGCATTTTGCCTGGACTCAGTAAGAACTGAGTTCAAACCTGTGTGACCCTGAGCAAGTCACTTAATCTCAGTCTTCCTCAATTTCTTCCTCTATAAAATAGGGATAATAATAGCATCTATTTCCTGAGTTGTTTTGAGGATAAAATGAGTCAATATTTGTAAAGCACTTTGCAAACTGTAAGATACCCTAATGTGCCGGCCATCACTATTATTAATGTGTTCTGCAAAGCTTACGGCTCTATATGGATATTAATTATTGTTATTAAAATTATCTTCAAACTTTGAGGCTCTAGATAAATGCTAACTCTTATTATTTTTGGAGTTTTGTCATTTTCAATCATGTCTGACTTTTTGTGACCCCCTTTGGGGTTTTCTCAGCAAAGATACTGGAATGGTTTACCATTTCTTTCTTCAGCTCATTGGACAGATTTGGAAACTGAGGCAAACATGGTTAAGTAACTTGCCCAGGGTCACAGAGCTAGTGTCTGTGGCCAGATTTGAACTCAGGAAGGTGAGTCTTCCTGACTCAAGGCCTGGCATTCTATCCACTGAGCCACCATTATAGCTATAATGAACTACAAACCTTAAGGCTTTATATAAAAGCCAGCTGAAAGGTATGTGAAACCTGTTCCTTTTTAAGGAGAAAAAGAATCTGTTGTTTATAGCTTCACACAGAAGGGCAGCCAGGGCATGGTGGAACTGTACTTATAACTAAGGGACCTGGCATCAAATCCTGACTCCTGCTTACTAAATTTATGACCTTGGTCAAGTCACTTAACAAATGTAACAATAAAGGCGGACTGGCTGTGATATAGCAGCCATGTAGTCTCAGCTAAGAGGAGGTTGAGGATGGCAGATATCTCAAGCTTGGAAGTTCTGGGCTTTAGCAGGCTATGGTGATTGAGTGTTATCACTGTTTGGTATTAATATGGTGAGCCAGGTTCCTAAGGAGGGGAAAAATGAGTTAAGTTGGAAATGGAGTGAGTCAAAACTCCTGTGCTGAGCGGGGTGGGAGCAGGGCTCTGACCAGCCCATGAGCTTTCAGTCTGGGTGAGAAAAGGACATCCAATAGTCATCAACATTGGCATTGTCATAGCTAGCATTTACATAATTCTTAAAGTTTTTATCCTTGGCATGTGAAATCTCTGGGCTCTGATTTGATCCTTCAGGACTCCCAGACGTTTTTTTTTTTAACTATATAGTCTAGGGCTCTTCTCCATCCCCACACTGGAGATGGGTGTAACCTTGCCTTTCCCTTGGCAAGGGAAAGGGTCTCACTTGTCATGGGTGGCATTTTACATCCTTATTATATGGCAGAAGGAAAACAGAATATGTTAACACATTAGATTATCTCTCCAAAATGTAAGCTTGGTCACTTCTCATTTTATATGTGTGTCCTGAGCTTAGGAACAAAAATTGTAATGACAATGCCTAGCAATACCAGAATGTCTCTTGGTTTTATAACATTCTTACATAAAATACATGCCCCAGAATGATTGGGTCCTTGATTGGCACCCAGGAATTTGGGGTGGATGCTCTCCAGAACCCTAACCCTTGGTATCTTTGAGTCATCTAACTGGCACAGTACATAGAGCACCAGACTTTGAATTGGCGAGACCTGAATTCAAATCTTGTTTGAGACACTTACTAGTTGTGTGATCTTAGGCAAATCACTTAACCTCTCTCTGCCTCATTTTCCCCACTTTATAAGTGAAGGGGATAATAATAGCAGCATTTACCTCCCAGGGTTGTTGCAAGGATCCAATGGGACAATATTTGTAAAGTGCATTGTCAAGAATTCTAACTGTTCCTGACTCTTTTTCTTTTTCCTTCTCTTATGCCTTCTGCTGTTCGAAATAGCAAGTATTTATAAAGTGCCTGCTATGCCCAAGTCCCCCTGATAGGTCCTGGAGATTGTTTTCAGTCATTTCATTCATGTCCGACTCTTTGTGACCCCATTTGGGCTTTTCTTGGTGAAGATACTGAACTAGTTTTCCATTTCCTTCTCCAGTTTATTTTACAGATGAGGAAACTGAGGCAAAAAGGTTTAAGTGACTTGCCCAGGGTCCTGTACTAAGTGTCTGAGGCCAGATTTGAACTCAGATCTTCCTGACTCCATGTCTAGGCTTTATCCACTGTGCCACCTCGCTGCCCCAAGGCCATGGAGATATTGATTAGAAAAAGGAGTAGTATCCTCAGGGAGCTTACTGAGGGAAAAGAACATGTGTAAAGGTAAGGATGAGGTGTCCCAAAAGTCTTAAAAGCTGCACTGAGACTTTTCAGACATACTATATAATACAAGGAAGAGGCAAAGGAGAGATGAGGCAAAGTTCTAGCAATAGTTGAAGAGGAAGGACATGAGCAGCCAGCCCAGGTAATGGAGAGGATCATGGTGCCCAGAGACAGAGAAGTTGGGAGAAAGGAAGGCATAGGGAGGAAACTTGCATTGGGAGTGCTGATGGCCCACATGGAGGTTTGGTAGGTGTTTGGAGGCATGTTAGTGGAGATCAGGAGAGAGATTAGGGCTAGCTGGCCATTCAGATTTGGGAGTTGTGCAAGGAGATGACAACTGAGAACAGATAAAAGCAGATATGATTGACAAAACAGAGTATTGAGAAAAGGGACCAATGACCAGGACCAAAGCTTGAGATACCCTTGATTAGGTGCCTGGAAATGGGCGATGATCTAGCAAAGGAGACAAAAAAATAAGGGGGTCAGGCAAAAATAAGGGGAGAGATGGAGGTTAAGGGCCAGTGTTGAGAAGTCAGGGAAGGAAGGAACCTCCAAGAATGGGAGAGGGGGTTCGTCTTTGGTGTCAGAAGTGAAAGCAGAGGTTCTTAAACTTGCCTGTGTCATGGCTATCTTTGGCAGTCTAGGGAAGCCACTTTAAAGAAGAAAGTAAAATACATATGATTACAGAGGAAACTATATTGAAATACAATTTCCTTTCTTTTTTGTTTGAGGCAATCAGAGTTAAGTGACTTGTCCAGGCTCACACAGATAGTAAGTGTCTGAGGTCAAATTTGAACTTGGGCCCTCCTCACTCCAGAGCCAGTGCCCTATCCACCACACCACCTAGCTGCCCCTGAAATACAGTGATCAACATATTTTTTAAAACTAAGTTCACAGATCCCTAGTTGAGAACCTCAGAGCTAAAGAGATATCAAGAAGGATGAAGACTGAGAAAAGCCCAAAAGACGGAATAGTTGAGTCGATGATAACGTCTAAGGGAACAGTATTAGGTAATTGGTGGGGTTGAGAGTGATTGATGAGTGAGTGGTCTAGTGAAGGAATGAAGGCAGAAAATATAGACGAGTGTTTCTAGACACATCCCAGTTGGAATCGGATCATGCATTTTTGGTGCATCCAGTTGGCATGGTTGTGTGACTTCCTACAGCAGGGTTCCATAGTTCTAAAATAAAAGCAGATAACACTCATGGAGAGGGCAACTCAGGGGTACTATAGTTTCTCGAGCATGGGGCCTGGAGTCAGGCAGACTCATCTTCTCGGGTTCAAATCCTGCCTCAGACACTTACTCATTGTGTGGCAAGTCACTTCACTCTCTTTGACTCAATTTCCTTATCTGTAAAATTAGGTATAAGAAGAAGAGGCAAATTACTCCAGTATCATTGACAAAAATACCCCAAGTGAGGTCATAAAAAGTAGAACATGAATGAAAACAACATAAGGTTCATGGTGTGGTTGACCTCTGGTGTGAAGAAGATGAAGAAAAGGCAGAATCAGATTCAAGGGTCAAGGATGGTGCATAGGTGAATTGGTAATGATGCTCGAGATGTGGAGGAAGGAAGGTGAGGTCAGCACCCCTCACGTGGAAGAAGGAAATCAATGCTGTAGTAAGAGGGAAGCATAGGTTCAGGAAGGAGGGACAGAAGAATGAAAAAGGGGTTATGATCAAAAAGGATTGAAATCTCAGAAAAAATCTTGGGTGCTGTGGAATAGGACTGCTTTTGTGTGTGTTTGAGGTGGAGATGGAGGTCATGAGAGTTGAGGAGGCTGACAAATTTGAAGCACAAATTGTTCTAAGGGACATCAACCTAATAGTAAAGTCCTTAAGCGAGAGGCCAGGGATTGGAATGGAGAGCAGTGATGAGCCAGGTCAGAAACTCCTGGAGAAAAGAGAAGAGTCATCAGGAAACTGATAGATGGTGGTGGAATGAACTGATAAGAAGAGGCTGAGAAATTGAATCAGAGGCTCAGCAAGGGGCAATTAAAAGCAAGGAGCATGAGTTTCACTCTTCCTGACCCAGTGTTCCATTTCATTTTGTCGACCTTCCTCTTCTCGCAGTTCCTGTCACCTTTCTCCATTTTCTCCCTTCAAATAAAATCATCACATTTTATTAAAATTTATTTAATAATTAGTTATTTTCTTAGATTAGCATTTATTTATTAAACTCTATTGTTTATTTATTAAACATTTAAGGCACACAACTAGGGGATATTCACTTCTTCTCCTCTCCCTTTCTTCTTGAACTTTCAATTAAAATTTGTAGCAGTTAGGTATCATTTTGTCAGTTGAGCCCTGGATTTGAAGCCAGGAAGACCCATGTTCAAATCCTACTAGAACAAATCATTCAATCTTCCTCAGCCTCAGTTTCTCTTTTTTTCTTTAATAGCATCTTTTACTTTTTTTACTTTACTTATTTTACAATATTGTCATTTTCATCATTTTTTTGGTAAAATTTTGAGTTCCAAATTTTTCTCCCTCCCTTCCTCCCCCCTCCAAGATAGCAAACAATATGTTATAGGTTATATATGTACAATCGTGTTAAACATATTTCTACATTAAAACAAAAACAAAAAACCACAAGAAATAAAAAACAAAAAAGGTGACAACAGTATGCTTCGATCTGCATTCAGACTCCATAGTTCTTTGTCTGCATGTAAACAACATTTTCCATGACGAGTCTTTTGGAATTGTCTTGCATCATTGTATCATAGTTGATCATTGTACAGTGTTGCTGTTACTGTATACAGTGCTCCCCTGGTTCTGTTCACTTTACTCAGCATCAGTTCATGTAAGTCTTTTTAGGTTTTTCTGTAATCTGCCTGCTCCTCATTTCTTATAACACAATATTATTCCATCACAATCATATACCACAATTCATTCAGGCATTGATGGGTATCCCCTCAATTTCCAATTCTTTGCACCACAGAAAGAGCTACTATAAATATATTGGCATGTGTAGGTCCTTTTCCTTTTTTGATCATCTCTTTGGGATACAGACCTAGTAATGGTTTTGCTGGATCAAAGGGTATGTACAGTTTTGTTGCCCTTTGAGCATAGTTCTAAATTTCAGCCACCATTTCATCATTACCACCAAATATCTGTGTTCACCATGAATATAGCTTGCTCGTACTCATCTGTTTCGTGTTGTCTCTTCTGTTAGACTGTGAGGTCCTGGAGAACAGGGACTGGTTTTGCCTTTCTTTGTATCAGTACTGAGCACATTATGTGTCTGGCACATAGTGGGCATTTAGTAAATCCTTGTTAACTTGATTGAGACCATCACCCTGGGCTAGAGATAGAGTGTGATCGCAGAGCTGAAGAAAAGTCAGCTGATCCCCATGAGGATTTTCCCAGCATGACAACTTAAAGTAGAATTATTTTCAGGTGTTTTGTCTTAAGTTCAGAGGAGACCCAGAGTCATTATTGGATAACAAGGGAAAGTCTTTACTAACCTCCCAGGGCTTTAATTATGAAATAAAGCCATTTGGGATGAGAGGAATAGGGAAGAACATGGATGTAGAAGGCAGTCCAACTGGAGTTTTGACTCATTTTGGGCAAATAGTACTTAACCCCTCGAGGACTCAATCTCTTCATCTGTAAATGGGGACAGGAACACATGTCTTACCAAATTGTCATGAGATTATGAGTGGCAAGATGGTTTAAATGTAAAGAGCATTGAACTTGGACTCTAGATTTGAGTACTGGCTTGGTCACTGGATTTGTGATTTGGGGTGAGACACAAGGCCTCTTTGAGGTTCATTTTCTTCATCATGGAGGCTCATAATTTAGAACCAAGAGGCAGATTATATGTATACCTTAGATTGAGGACCTATGCAGATACAAAAGGGAGTTTTAGTGTGATTTAGGAAATAAAAAATTTGAAGAGGCATTGACTCTTGTGCTTAAATTCTAAGCAGTCTGTGGAAAAGGGAAGGGAGGTAAGGTGCTTTCCCCAAACTCGGACTGTGGACTTGTAAACTTGATTAAGAGCAGCATGTCTGGGAGGTGGGAGGTGGGCACAGAAGGGCAGATTCTCATGGGAGGACTCAGTCTAAGCACCTTGATTTCCTATCATTTAGTAGTTCCCATCTGCCTTGTCTTAATTGATAATTTGCCTGATGTCCCAATAGCTTCATTATAAATGCCATATGGCTGGAGATGGTCCTCCCTTTCCCTCCTGCCCCCGGATATTAATTATGCTTTGTGTACACTGGGTGCAGAGCTCAGAGCTCACCCACATTTTGCCCAAGAGCTGAGAAAGGACCCTGGGTAGCCTGTATGAGGGGGTCCTTGCAGAATTGTATTTTTCCCAAGGATTTAACCCGAGTCCTTTGCATAGTCAACAACCCTAAAAATAACAACAGTATTTTTAACCCAGCTTAACATGAGAGCATCTAAAAAAACAGGTCTTCTAGGCAGCCAGTTGTGGAGGTGGCATTTTCTAGGCTCTGCAACTGTGCAACAGGCAATGGAGAATGCCCACAGAGTAGCTTATGGGGCTGGGGACTTGTGGGAGTGGCCAAGATTGGAGAAAGAGCAGCAGGGAGGAGGAGAGAGGCACTGTGGACCCCCATCAAGTAGCCTCACGTGTTGAACCTTTCCCCCCACTCCATCCTGCCACTAACTGTACAGAGGGACCGCCCCTCCAGCATCTTTTTAGAAATGGTGTGATTCAATGTGTTACCAACTGAATTAACATGACTTTTCATCTTCCTTCCCTGGATTTGGGAGTCCTTGATTGCGCTTTCTTTTTTTAAAAAAAAATTTAATTTATTTGTTTTAAGTTTTCAACAATCATTTCCATAAGTCTTAAATTTTCCCCCTTGCCTCTTTGCTTGAGCTTTGATTCATCCTGGTCCTACCCCTCTCTTCTTTGGGCTTGCCCCAAAGCTTGCCACTGTTGTCTCTCTCCCTGCCTTGCCACCTTCACCCTCTACCCCGACTGGAGGGAAGAGGGAAGGGAGAGATCAGGCTTTCCTTCAGGGCTTTGGCTTCAGTGTTTCATGATAAAATGAGCATTTATTAAGATCAACCATGTGCAGAACATGGCGCTTGGGGTTGGAGAGGATATAAACTTCATGCCTTTGCTCAGAAGCAGTTTACGGTATAGTAGAGGGAATAGAATCTAACGCAGAATGCTGATTTCCAGATGGAAATCAGAGGTAGGGTAGTATGGTGGAAATTACTCTGGGTCCAGAAACATGAGCTCAAACTCCAGCTTTGCCAGTCAACTAACATTGATTAAGTGGCCAAAGGAAACATGAGATGCACAAATTTAGAGACACTTCCATCTCAAATGTTCCTATGGATACTTTGTGCCTGACCTCTGGCAGAGCCTCCAGAGCTTGTATTGGTCTGATCAGCATCAGTTGGACATACGGTCATTTGATCCTCTCTGAGAATGAAGGATGACAGCTACCATGTCAGGCACTGTGCTCAGCACAGGAGATAAAAATTAAAAGACAGTCCCTGCCCTTGAGAATCTTCTAGTCTAATAAGAGAGACAACATGTAAACAACTTTATCCAAACATGATATGTACAGGGAAGATTGGAGGGGAGTCAAAATCACTTCTCCAAGGCCTTAGTTGTTCCATGAAATGAGAAGATTGGATGATATAGGTCCCAAATCTATGATTTATTGAATATTTTAACCTCTTCTGACCTCATTTACCTCTTCTGTAAAATGAGATACTAGATACTAGTATGCTAGCATACAGATAACCTAGGTAGCTTCAGGTTCCCACTCTATGAGCCTGTGAGTACTCTCTCTGGCCTCAGTTCCCTCATCTATAAAATGAGGGGGCTGAACAAGGTCATCTCTAAGATATTTTCCAGTCCTTTAGACTTGGAACCTGGCTGTTGTTAGGGTGCAAGAGAGATAGCAGTCCTTGATCTGGGTGATAACACCATCCTTCCTGGGCCATCTGTCACCTGGTATTTCTTTCTGCTGGGCACTGTCCAAGAGCATAAATAGCCTTTTGTCAGATATTTCCTGTCTGCCTTACATCAGTCTTGCCTGCCTGCTCTGTATACTTTAAAGCCTTGTAGAGTGGTGACTTATTCTGATTAGACTACTTCCCAAATAAATAAGAATGGTAGCCTCTTCCATCTGCCTGCCACAAGTTGCCACTCTCCCTGGACAGATAGGTGAGTGGCAGGGTTCAGGACTGGTTCACCTTCCAGTAAAAGGTCTTACATGTTTCTAAGGACCTACAGGAACCTGATCATATCCCTGATGACATAAGCTGGCATTTACAAACATCTCATTGGACCCGTTAGATTGCAAGCTCTTTGAAGGCAGGGATGTATCCTTTATATTAATTGTATCCCCAGTGCTTGGCACATGCCAGATGCTTAATAAATGTTGATTGATTGATCATCCATTAAAGAAAGTATCCCATGCTTTGTCTTCCATCAACATGGAGGTGGACCTGTCCCCATTTGGTCTTGGGCCAGATGGTCTAGATAAGGAATGCCAAGTGTTGGTCAGGAGGATGCCAAGAAGGAAGGGATGCTGTGGTCCTCAAAGTCTTGTGGTTGGAAAGGCAGAACTGGGTGGTGGCTGGTTGAATCACTGTATGGTGTGATAGCCAGTATCCAGGTGAGAAAGCAGCCACAATCACATCCAGAGAAGAAAGGGGGAAGGGCAGGAGGGTGGGCAGAGCCAAGGAAAGTGCAGATGGCCAGGGAATGGGGGGAGTTGCAGCTCACTCACAAAGCCCATATGGGGCCTCACGTTCTTAAAATGAGCAGGATTAGAGAAATGCAGGCCAGGTGTAACCATCACTTGGGTGGCCCTGGCCTCCTCCAGTCCTTAGAGAGGGGTGGGTAAGTGAGTTATAGGCAGGGTATGTGATTAGCTCGCTTATCTAGCTCACCTGAGCCAAAGACTAAGCTTGGCTAAAAATAGTCTCAGAGTGAGCACATTGGTTTTACCCATCTGGGATTACTACATAATTAAACATTAACGGGGAGGGGAAAGGAAAAGAATCAGGCCCTTCCCACTCTGGACCCCTCACATTCCCCACCACTCTTGGTAGGCTCTACTTTTACAACAGCAACCAGGCCTCAGGAAATCTTTGGAGAGTCTCTCTCTAACTGGCACTTAAGGATGGGTTTTATCAGAGCAATAAACACCTGGTGGGAAAATAATAAGTCCTTTGTTATAAGCTGTAAACCCCCTGATTTCCCAAAGCAGCTGAGTCTAAACTGAGTGGTGCTTTCAGCTTCTGCCTGTCCACAGCCACAAAAAATAGACTTTATACAGTGAGGCAGGAGGGCAGGACAAGGCTGAGGAAGAGAGGAGAGAGAGAAGCCTCTGTGGTAGTCAAAGGACTCAGAGATGGAAGAAACCTTAAAAAGCATTGCATCCCACCCCCTTTATTTTACTGGTGAGAAAATGGAAGAAAGCCCAGAGTAGGAGAAGGGACTTACCCAAGGACACCCAATTGGAAGTCAAGATTGAACGTAGATTTTCTAGCCTAATAGGTGAGTTTTTAAGGCATTGTTTTTCCATCACCTCAACTCTAGCATGGCTACACACACACACACACACACACACACACACACACACACACACACACACACACACACACACTTCCAACTGGTTGGATGGTCTTTATCCAGAAGTTTGAGTTTTGGGGGTTTTGTTTTTCAAGTAGATGGGGATAGATAATCAATAAATATTAAGTGCTTACTATGTGCCAGGCACTGGGGATACAATTAATTAAAAGAAATCTTTGCCCTCAAGGAGCTTACAATCTAGCAGAGAGAGAACACACACAAAAGGAGATCGGAGAGTGATGGTTGAAGTGGGAGTTGGGAGTGGACACCAGGGGTCATCCAGCTCAGCAGTTGAAACCAGTTGAGCCAAAAAATAAAGATTTTGCCCTCTCTGAAGGTAGGCATTGGGAAGAGTCTTGTATTTGCTCTCTAGTGCTCCAATCAGAGGGGAGAGAAGCTGAGGGAAGTGGTGTCTATCAAAGTTTGAGTTAGGCTCCCGATGATGATGACATTAGAGGTGATGAATTTAACCTGGAAGAGCGGCATCTTATTACAAGCAGAGCAGCAGATGCAGAGGAGAATGAACTTAGTTGTACAAGAAAGGTGATTGATTGAAGGGGGACCCCCGGGCAGGTCTCAGCAAGTGCTTTGACAGTCAATCAAAAAGAATTTATGAAAGGTTTACTATGTGCCATACACTGTAATAAACTCTGGGTATACAATGAAAGGCAAAAAAACCAAGAAGAATCCTGTCCCTGTCTTCAAAGAGTTCTCATGCTAAAGGTGGAGATAACGTCCAAACAACTATGTGCATATATACAGAGTAGGGGGAAAGAAAATCTTTTCCAGCATGATCTCTCAGGGGTTTGAGTCACACTAGGGGCCCCGCAGAATGCAACCATCAGCGGGCAGTGGCAGTGTGCCATGCCTGAGTATCTGCCAACAGGTTCAGCCTCCTGATGTGGGTCTTTACCAGATTTTAGCCAAGCTGTGGATAGAAAAGATGGCTTTGGAAAAGCAATCTGGGGTGTGTGTGTGTGTGTGTGTGTGTGGCATGCGCGTGTATGTGTGTGTGTGTGTCCCTAACCAGCCTCCACCCCGGAAGAGGTGGGGGTTGCCATGGCAACTGAAGAAGAGAAACTTGTTTTCTGGATGCTCAGTGACTAGTTGTCCCCATCTCCTTTTGTTCTGCACTCCTCCGTGAGATGGTTAGGAAACCTAGTTTCCTTAGGAGTCTGTTGGGGGGGTGGGGGTGGGATAGGGACTTGCCTTGGCATTCACATGAAACTCCTCTTATCCTCTTGGAGTCTTATCCTTGCGATCAAATATCAGTGAGATGGGTTGAAGCAAAATAGAGATTACGGTTCTGGTGTTTGTTACATCCCATCAATTCAATTCAACAAGCATTTATTAAGTGCCTGCTATGTGCCATAGGCACTGTGGCACTGAATGCCTGAGAATGTGCCAAGACACTGAGAATAATATAAAGATAAAGCAATTAAAACAATTTCTCCCCTGAACTGGGAAGAAAAATGGATGGAGAGAGAAAGCTCTGGATTTGAAGGACCTGGGTTCAGATTCTAGTTCCTGGCTGTGACTGGGGGAAATCATTTCGTGTGTGTGTGTGTGTGTGTGTGTGTGTGTGTGTGTGTGTTGGGGGAATCCTATAAAATACCTAAACTGTCCACATATGAAAAATAAAGAAAATAATACAAAGTCCTAAAGCCAGGGGTCATTGAAAACCTGGGTCTTGCTCTGTTGGAAATTAGGATTGGAGGGCATATAGACAGTGCGATGGGACACATGTACAACTAGAAGAAATAGAAAGAAACCTCCGGAACGTCAACTCACTTTAGCTGTTGATCGAAAAGACAAGTAAGTAACAACCGAAACAATAACAGAAATACAAAACTGTCTGGTTTCTTTGCTTCTTGTGCCCCTGTTTGTATCTTTCTTAAACCCTCAATTCTTGGTCTGAGTAAACAGCTTTGCTTTGCTTTTAAAACCAAATGCCCAGGAAGTCCTGCTGTCTGTCCAGAGCCGTCACAGAGGCTGCTCCTCAGACGACTCTCTCCAGGATGTAGATTAATGCTCCCTAGCACTTCCTCTCCATCTCTTCTCCAGAGGCCCATAACTATCTGAAAGATTGATCAGCAAGTCTTTAGGTTGCTAAAGGTCTAGGGAGTGTCTGCAGCCCTGGACTGGAAAAGCTAAGTGCCCGTTGGAAAGGGCTGGGAAATTGAGATGGGCGGGCCAAGGCTCAGCATGCAGGATATGGGGGAGGGTGGGGGGAAGAGACAGATGGTCGCTTGGTAGGAGATCTAGTTTCCCCTAAGACAACCTCTTTCTCTGGGGCACCAGCTTCAGCATTCTCAATTAGCAACCACAGGGTCTATCTAGAATTCTGTAACAGAGTCTCTGGGAATAGAATAGCTGTAGATTAGATCTGGTCTTTGCCCTTGAGAAGCTTATAAGCTGGGAAGAGATAAAAAGAATCTGCTCCATAGTTATCTTAAAATATGTATCTAATTTAATAAACTTTTATTAAAAGTGTCTGCCCCATGCAAGGCACCGTGCTGGGTGCCAAGTGTTGGTGATCCAATGAGAAAAATCAAACCGCCAATCAATAAATACCTATTAACAGTCATTTCACAAGCAATTATTAAGTCCCTTCTGTGTGCTAAGTACTGAGGATACAAACACAGCCTCGCTCTTAAGACCCTTACATTCTGTTCTGAAAGACAAGACAGACCCTGACCTCAAGGATCTTATAATCTTTGTGCCTTCCTTCTGAGGCTATCCCCAGTTTATCTGGAATATACAAACTGTTCCAAAAATCTTAATTCAGTTTTAAGCTCTGATCTCTGAAAACTTCCCAAAGACTTTTGGGACAGTCTGTATCTTGTCTGTACATATTTGTTTGTACGGATTCCTTCGTTAGCCTGTGAGCTTCTTGGGGGCAGAGAGCATGCTTTTGCCTTCCTTTGTGTCTCCTGCAGTTTGTACAGCACCTGGATTATATTATAAATGTTTGTGATTGATCAGTTTATTGGGCAGTAAAGGACTCGAGGCTTAGAGCAGGAAAAAAGCTTTAGAATCATTTAGTTTAGTCTCATTTTAGAAATGTCAAGTAGAAAATTGAAAGCTATATCTTCTGACTCCAGACCCAAGGTTTCCTTCTCTATAATCCCCTCTGCCTCAACACACACACACACACTTACGTCACGTAGTGTAATATGATCAAGGCACAAAGACCAGCTCTGGACTCAGGGATACAAAATAATTTGAGGAGGCAAATCTTACTTTCAGCTGGGAACATCAGGGAAGCCTCTTCTCTCTTAATGCTGTTTCTTTTAGTGATCTCATCAGCTCTCATGGATTCAATTATCATCTCTGTGCAGATAATTTTTCAGAACGTTGTCCAGGCCCAGTCTCTCCCAACCTCCAGATCTAAAGCATCTTCAATTGTTGTTTTTTGCCTTCTTTTCAAAGAGGGCCAGGGGCACCAGGGGGTAATGTCTCGACTCATGTTTGAATGGGATTTAAGGGAGACAGAGTTGCACAAAGACATCAGCCTCACTCTCTCTTCCAGAGAGAAGAAGTTGAAGTCCATTGCAGATCAAAAGTCAAGATGACTGGCAATGGCCCAGAGTGCAGCAGATGACCTTGGCATCTTCAATGTGTGACCAAGCTCTAAGTGCTCCAGTAGTCTTCATGGCCATTGGAACTAACTCTTCTACCCATTGCACTGGAGGATGTCTTCATATGCTTGGTAGACATACCCCAACTCACCAATGGGTTTGAGGCTTGTCAATTACCTTCAACCTGGTCTAGCCCATGTGTCAAGACAATTCTTCTAGGCTGTAGCCATTGTGTATACTAGAGCTTCTTGGAGCCATGGGTGAGAGTTGAGTGCCAAGTAAGCACCAAAGGTAGATGAGCAACCCTGAAAAAGGGCTTGACAAGCCTTCCCATAAGAGGGACTAATTCTCTTTGAACACCTCACACATCCAACATCTTGAATTAAATGTCCTGTAGACATCTTAAACTCAGCGTGTCCAAAACAGAATTCATTATGTTTCACCCAAAATCTTCCTCTCTTTACTTTCAGTCATGCCACCATCCTCTCAGTTACCCAGATTTACAGTCTGGGTGTCATCTTTCAAATCTTTACTTTCTCTCCTCCCCCTGTTATATCCAATGTCTTGTTAAGTCCTTTCATTTATATCTTCATAGTACCCCCTTTTTTCCTTTGACACTGTTACCATCTTAATGGCTCATCTTCTCATGCCTGAACCATTGAAATAGCCTTCTGGTTGACCTCTGTGCTTCAAGTCTCTCCCCACTCTAGCCTGTCCTCCATTCAGCTATCAATGTGATCTTCCTTTAGTGTAGGTTTAATCATGTCACTTCCTTATTTAATAAGCTCCAGTTGCTCCTTTTTAGGAAGCCACTATTTGGTCCCATATATTTCATCCCACAGGGATGAAAAAAAATCCCCTGTTGGGTTTCAAAAGCCTTTCACAAAGTGGCTCCTTCCTACCTTTCTAGTCTTATACCTTACTCTCCCCACCTGCTATGGGATCCTGACAATGGCCTCCTTCCACAAGATACTGCATCCCCCAACTCTTGACATTTTCACTGACTGTCTGCTATGCCTGGAATTCTGTTCCTCCTTGTCTTTGCCCCTTAATTTCTATGGTTTCCTTCAAGTCCATAGGAAGCCCTTCCCAATTTCCTCTAATGCTAGTGCCTTCCCTCTGTTGATTATCTCCTATTTGTCTAGTACAAACCTTTTTGTATATATTTGATTAAATATACATATTGTTTCCTCTTTTAGATTGTGAGCTCCTTGAGGCCAGAGACTGTTCTTTGCTTTTCTTTGCGTTTTCAGGGCCTAATAGATACATATTAGGCACTTAATAAATACTTGACTTAAAAGGAATCTTCTGAAATGAAGTAATGTCAGAACTGGATCTTGAAGGAAGAGAAGATGTTAGCAAGTGGAAATTGAGAAAGACATGTATTCCATGCACAGGGATAGCTTTGATTAGTATGTGTACCATAGAACCCTGCTCTAATACTCTCATTAAAAAGCTGATATCCAACCTAACTCTATGGAGTGGGGGAGTGGCGAGGGGAGTGCATGTGACAAGAAGATGAATGAATGAATGAGTTAAAAAACATTTACTCTGTGCCAGTCACTGTATTAAGTGCTATGGATATAAATCCAGAAAACAAGACAGCCCCTGCCCTCAGTGAGCTTATATACTAATAAAGAAGACAACATATATAGGCAAGGTGTTGACTGGGAAGGTGTGTTCTGATCTGGGAAGTTTGAAAAGATGGTGTGAGAATCATAGGAAAATTAAAAAGAAGATGGCTGGAGTGCTTTTTTGCTCAGAATAGGGCTGGCCAGATGGGCAAAGGGGGTGCAAAGATAGAAGGCTGGGCCCAGGAGAAATTTGTATTTCAGACACTGGGAGAATAAGCAGCACCTTCTATCTAGTAGACAGTTACTAAATACTGTGTGTCAGCTGAGTAAATGAATGACTGTTGAATGTTCTGTAGAACATGCGATAGAAGCATGTACCTGTAAAAACAGATATTAATGTCATATGTCAGCAAAGGATTCTAATTCTGGGTCAGCCCAAGGAAAAGTTGGAGCACATACACACACACACACACACACACACACAAAAGAAGCACTAGCATCACAGCCACCATCATTCATCCTTCTCTGTCTGGAAGTCCACTCCATCTTCAGTAAACCCACATGAAACTGACCTTCTGTACTGGATTGAGAGGAGCTCACTTAGGAGTCTATTGTCATTTATACATAATATATATTCATATGTATGTATGAAAAATACATTTTAATCAGGTTATAGAAATACTTTTTGTGGCATCAAAGAATTAGAAGCATAGGGACCCATCCACTGAGGGGATAGATAAACAAATTATGGTATGTTATTATAATAGTACACTACTGCAGTGTACGAAATAATGAATGGGAATAATTCAGAGAAACATGGGAAGATTTATACAGAGTGAAGTGATCAGAGCTAGGAAAGCCATTGGTACACAGTGACTACAGCAATGTAAATGGAAAGAACAATTAGACAAAACTGAACGCTGTGTCAGGCTGGCCCTGGAAAAACGTTGAGAAAATGTGCCTCCCTCCAATCACTGTAGAGGTAGGGGGACAGTGAGTGTGGAATATTATATATACTGTCAATTAATTTCAGGTAATGTGTTAATTAATATTGCTAAACTGCTTTTTTGCCCTCTTTATTTTAAGATCTTTATTACAATGGAAGGTTCTCTGGGTAGTGGAGGGGAGATAAATATATCCAGAAAAACATGTAATGAAAAGCAGGCGTCAATAAAATTTTAATAGAGTTGCTAGATTTATACTGATTGGTGTTTATGAATGCAAGAATGGATGAATCAAAACATTTATTAAGAACTATATACAAAGAAAGCAGTGTGTTGAGCACTAGGAATGTGAAGAGAAAGACGGTTCCTACTGCCAGAGTTCACATTCTAATGAGAGAGACAGCATCAAGGGAAGATTTTGACTGCAAGTCAGATGGAAAAGTCCCATGGTCCTTAGGGTCCCGGACAACACAGATGTAAGTGCCTGTTCTTTAATACCATTCCCACTGATAAGATTGTATCAGTTTCTTATGTGGAACCATTTGATGGCACCAGCAATTTGGTTTTAAGAACTGTCTTTTCTGAATATTCAATAGTTGTGACTGTGATATCCACAGGGGCCCACCAGGCTACATCTCTATTGGGGTGGCTTCCTAGGGTGATGGCTGGAGATATAGGGGTTCTGGACTGTCTCCATCAGATTCTGAAGGGAGATGCCCATGCTGCCTCCTGTCCCACTCTCAGGGGGCTTTGCTGTTTCAGCTAGGTAAGCTTACTTGCCCTCTGGCTGGTTGGAAGTTGGTGAGGATGGCTGGCCCCTTCTCTGACTGATGGCCCAGAGATGCCTGAAGTCATTCAATGTGGGCAACCTGGCTAGCTGGTGAAAGATTTTGAAACAACAAGGAAGGGCCATTCTACCAGGAACGCAAGCCCTCTTCCCCAGCTATCCATCATGTGTACATTAACGTGACTGAGGGTTTTGTGTTTGAAGCTTTATCTCCAATGATAGAGTAAAGGATTTAGGCTCAGGATTTAAAACTGACAGAACCTTAGAGAGATTCTCTAATTCATTTTCCCCTTTTTATAGGGGAGGAAACAGGACCAGAGATATTAAGTGACTTATCTAAGGTCACACAAGTAAATTATAGAGTCAGGATTCAAATCTAATTAAAATCAAAGCCTCTGATCCCAAATCCAATGATTTTTCTATTATAAGAAAATTTCTTCTACCTGATAAAGCAATTTAAATCTTCACTGTCAAGTAGGTGGATGAATTATTTTTGAGGGTGAGGTATGGGTGTGGTCAGAGTGGATTGAGTTGAATTGTATGGAACAAATACCTATCCCTACTATGCTCTAAACATTTCTCTAAACCCTGCTCTCATGGCGGTGATGGCATAGATTTTAGGATGCCTGCATGCTGGCAGTAGCAATTCTGAGAAGTTTTAAGAAGTGGGCACGCAAGATCATTTTAGCAACTAGGTGTAGGCTTAATTGAAGGGAAGAGAGCCTGGAGGCAGAGAGGACCCAGACTAAGGAATTAACAGAAAGAATAAAAGAGAAGGAAGGGATAAATACAGATAGGTTATTGTCAGAAGAAGCAGTAAGTAACTGGGTGTGGGAGGTGTCAAAGATATCACTAAAGTTTAAGGCCCAGAAAACGAGAGAAATGATGGCACTAGCAGTGTTGAGTGGGAAACTGGGCTGAGGCCAAAGAAATCAGAGGAAAAGTCAAGAAGTTTTGTCTTTGGTGCTATTTTTAAGAATAATCAGCCATGGAATATTTTAACCAAGAAATATCCTCCAAAACAATCCGGAGAAAATTAAATTATCATCCCCATTTTACAGATAAGAAAACTAAGGCTTTAAGAAGTTATAGAGAAAAAAACTAATAGAACCAGATTTCAACCCTGAGTCTCCTGAGTCCACATCCTGTGGCCTTTACATTACATCAAGGCTGCTGCATAAACTGTATCATTTGGGTCTAAGAAAGTTAAATGCCTTCATCTAACTAGAAATCAGTTCTGTGAACCATATCGTTCATCTGTTTTATTCATGTCCGACTCTTTGTGACCCCCTTAGGGGTTTTCTTGGCAAAGCTACTGGATTGGTTTTGCCATTTTCTTCTCCAGCTCATTTTATTGATGAGGAAATTGAGGCAAAGAGGGTTGAATGACTTGTCCAGGGTCATATAGCTAGTAAGTATCTGAGGCCAGATTTGAACACAGGAAATGAGTCATCCTGACTTGAGGCCCAGAGCTCTATCCACTTGTGGTACCTAGGGGCCCTTGTGAACTGAAACAGCCGATGAGCTATCTATGGCAGGTGTGGGGAACCTGGGGCCTTAAAGCCACTCTAGGTTCTCAAATGCAGTCCTGTGATTGAATCCAAATTTCACAGAACAAATCCCTTAATAAAAGGATTTGTTCTATAGTACTTGGACTCAGTCAAAAGGCTGCACCCAAGGACCTAGAAGGCCACAGGTTTCCCATCCCTGGCATAATGGATCAAGGATTGAATCCTTAGAGTTATTCACAGTACAGGGATATGGAAGCAAAGATTAACTGAAGAGGACATTGGCTTGAGAAAGAGAAAAAGAAACAGAATCTAGGATAAGTTTAAGAATTTAGAAAATTGGTCAAAATACAACAAGCATTGAACCTCAGGAGAGAGAAGTCAATTGAATTGTCCTGGGCCCTCTCCTCTTCTCTAAACTCTTTTTTTGGTGGTTCCCATCAGTTGCCATGGATTTCGTGATCTCCTCTAAGCAGATGATTCTCGGATCCATTTGTCCAGCCCTGACCTCTCTCCTAAGCTCCAATTTTGTATATTTAGTTCCTTAGCCATCTTCAGCTCAACAAATCCAAAATTGAATCCATTGTGTTTTTGCCCAATCTCTGCCACTTCCTAACTTCTCTGTTACTGTAGAGGATACTGCCATGCTCCCAGACACCCAGGCTCCATGACCCCCAGGCTCATTTTGATAGTCTTTCCTCTCTCCCCACCCCATATCCAGTTGGTTGCCAGGCCTCTCCTTTGTACCATCTCTCATGTATGCTCCGTTCTCTCCTCTGACAGTACCATCCCTCTGGGGCAGGCCATCATCTCTTCCCACCTGGACTGTTGTAATAACATCCTATTTGGTCAGCCTGCCTCAGATCTCTTCCCCCTCCAGTCCATCCTGTGCTTAGCTATCAAACTGATCTTCCTAAAATGCAGCTCTGACTGTTACACCCCCTAATTCAATAAACCCCAGTAGCTCCCTATTACTTCCAGGACCAAATAGAATATCTTGTTTGGTATTCAAAGCTTGTCATAACCAGACCCCTCCTGTCTTTCTAGTCTTTTTACACCTTACTCCCCAATGTGAATTTTCTGACCTAGTGATGTTGGTTTCCTTGCTGTGTTTGTACCAAGTTGTTCAAGTGTCATCTCTCCCCATGAGACTATGAGATCCTTATGAGCAGGGACTGTTTTTGTCTTTCTTTGTGTTCCCAGCACTTGGCATAGTATCTGGCATCCAACAGGCACTTTATAAATGTTTTTTTTTTTGATTTGTTGACTTCTCTCTGAGCTGAAATGTTGGAGGACTCTTGATATCGTCCAATGCCCTCATTTTACACATAAGAAATCTGAGGCTTAGAAAGAGAGAAGTGATTTGCACAAGGTCACTTGGCTAACTAATTGCATGACCTTGTTCAGTTATGTTTTAGTCACGACTGACTCTCCATGACACCATTTGGGGTTTTCTTGTCAAAGATACTGAGCAGATTTGCCATTTCTTTCTCTACTCATTGGAGACATGAGGAAACTGAAGCAGACAGAGGGAAGTGATTTGACCAGAGTCACACAGTCAGGAAGTATCTGAGGCCAGATTCGAACTCAGGAAAATGCTCCCATCATCTAAAAATCAGAGTAATTTGTGGTTATTCCAGATATTTGCATCTCTTCTCAAGCCTCCTGCATCCCCCTTCATACCCACCTTCTCAGCTGAGATGTCACAATTCACAGAAAAAATTGAAGCCATTGTCCAAGGGCTCCTTCATTTCCTGTGCTCCTCTTTGCATATGATTCATTCATCTCCCTCCACTATCTCCTGTTTCACCCATCTTGCATCTTTTCTTGTCAAGGAAAATCTCTTTTCAAGCACCTATAATCCTGTCCCCTCCCATCTTCTCCAGCAGATTCTTTCCACTCTCTCTCATCTCTATTCTTTCCCTGGCTATGGGCTCCTTCATTTCTGCCTACAAAAACACTGATGTCTTATCTTATCCTTAAAACTGCCCCTCCCATCTGACCATCCTTTCTAGCTCTCCTCCTATATTTCTCCTCTCCTTTGCAGCTAAATTACTTGAAAGAGCCCCCCATGGTAGATGCCTCCATGTCTTTCCAAGCATTGCATTCTCACTTCTGACTTCGTCACTCAACTGGAAATCTCTTCAGAGTTACTTATGATTTTTAATTACAAAATCCAATGACCTTTTCTCAATACTCAGACTTCTTGACTTCTCTGCAGACTTGGACACTGTGGAGTCAGGAAGACTTGAGTTCAAATCTGGCCTCAGATAATTATTATCTATATGACCCTGGGCAAGTCATTTAACCTCTATTTGCCTCAGTTTCCTCAGCTGTCTAATTGGAATAATAATAGCACCTATCTCCCAGGGTTGTTGTGAGGATCAAATGAGAAAATATTTTTTAAAAGTGCTTAGCACAATGCCTGGAACATAGCGAGTGTTATGTGAATGCTTAGCTCCTTATTCCCTTTGCTGACTAGCTGACTAGGAGCTCTAAATCTGTGATTCTGCCGGACTGAGCTGAACGGATCAGGACCAAGGACAGATCCAATAGGATTCCCTTATTTCAGTAAGCATTGATGGAGAGCCAACGATGTGCCAGGCCCTCTGTTACTGCACAAAGACAGTAATTCCTGGCCTCAAGGAGCTTACCTTTTACTAAGGGGCAGGGGATACAATAGGCAGCTAGATGGTACAGTGGATAGAGCATCAGGTCTTTGGGGCCATCATGTTCAGTGTTTTCGTTTGATAGGTGAGGAAAACATGGCACTAAGAAGTTAGTGACTTATCCATGGTCCCACAGCTCCTAAGTATATGAAGCAGTATTTGAAACTTGGTTTTCTTGGCTCCGTATCCAATGCTCTGTTCATTATATGATGTTGTCTTTCATTGGACAACTAATTTGTATATGAGAGGGTGAATTTAAGTGTATAGATGAGTATGAATTCTCAGTTGTAAAGTTGGGCGATTGAGAGAATGGTGCCACCCTTGAAAATAACAAGGAAGTTAGGAGAAGTGAATCGTTTGTATTAAGATGATAGAGTTCAGCCTAGAGATGATAGAGTGGCACCCATACTTTTCAGTCCAGTGACACTAGCCTGTTTGATTTTCCTCACTCAAGACACTCCATCTCCTGATTCTGGGCATTTGAAATGCTTGCCAATATCTTTGCTTCCAGGCTTTCCTCTCTTCCTTCAAGTTTTAGGTAAAGTTCCATCTTCTGCAAGAAGCCTTTTTTGGTCCCCCTCAATGTCATTGCTTTTCCCCTGAGATTGCCCCCAACCTGAATTTTTTTCTCTTTCTCTCTAGTGATATCCATATTTTTCCTGGGCCAGCAGCCTTTAATTGTCTTAAAACAAGGTCAGTGACAAAGTTGAGAACCTGACAGAACTGAAATGTGTCAGTGACAGATCTCTGTCAGATTGATGGGCTTGGATCTACCCTTATCTACTGAGCTTTCCCTACTTGACAGATGGGGATATAGTATTTTGTGACAATTACTCTGACCTTCTCCTGGGTGAATTTCAAAAGGCAGGTGGTGAGTGATAATTTTTTCCAGTGCTTGTAGCTTTCTGTAACACCTGGGTGGGCTGCCCATGGTTAGCCTGAGAATAGAAAATTAAGCTGGTTGCTAGTAAGTAGAAGGCAGTTGTACCCATAGCTCATCTAGAGAAGGGCAATCTGGGTGGTGAAGAGACAGGAGACCAAGCTACATGAGGAAGTAGGGATCATTAACCTGGAGAAAAAAAACATACAGAGAATAAAATAGCAATCTTCAAATATTTGAAGGGCTGCCACTTGGAAGATGAATAAGCATGTTACTCTAGGGTTTCTGTGGACAGAGATCATGGCAATGGGTGGAGGTAGCAGCGGGACAGGTTTTGGTTTGATATACAGAAAAATTTCATTATGTGGAAGGGGAAGGAGTTTCCTCCTACTGAAAGACTTCAAATGAAAGCTTGAAGACCACACACCTTGGATACGGCCTAAGGGTTCCTATTCAGTACAGGACTATATGACCTCTGGGGTCCCTTCCAACTCTGAGACTCCAGAATTGTGTGACTCCAAGAATAAAGAGGAATTGTCTAAGGGATATGACAAATACCCATAGAGTAGGAGCTCTAGGCCATGGATAAATTTCTAGGAACATCTGAACCTGAATAGGAAAAAAAATTACATCTTTATTTTTACTAACCTTTCCCTGAAATGTAGTGTTTCTTCAGTTATAAATTTTTAAAAATGCCTTTCTTCTAAGAAGGGCTCCAGAGGTTTTACCAGACTAACAAAGGGGATTTGGTCCCCTCAAAAGTTAAGAACTTCTGGACTTAAGATACAGTCTACCTGCTATGGGGGTTGCATTTTAAAATTGAGTAAATGAGTAATAGATAAGTCCTTCTTTTCATGGATCTGGCGGAGGTAGAAGAGGGCAATGGAGAAGGAGAGGAGAAGCAGTCTATCCACTGTCCATGAGAAAAGTAGCCATCCCCAATGAAATGTGATGTTAGAGATCCAGGAGAGCCTACTATGGGGATGCTGTGGTATTATGGAGAGAATGGGGCTCAAAGTCGGGAAGACCTGAGTGTGAGTTTCACCTGTTACATATACTGACTGGATGTCCCAGTTCAAGTCATGGAACCCCTCAGTACCCCAGCTAACTCTAAGATGAAGTGGAGGAACAGATTTGTGTTGCTCTGCCCTGGTGGAGGGAATTTCCCCACCAGAAGCTCCCTATGCTAATTAAATTACAGGTTTAAGAAAATCTCCTCATGCCCATCCTATCTGCCCCCTCCAAACCCTCCCTACTTGCTCACTAATGGCTGATAATTGCTCTAATGGGGACACAAATCTTTGATTCCATAATGAGAAATGAGACTTAAAATAGCATCCTCTGGGATTTTACTCATTCACTTAAATTCCTGTTTCAGTGGGTTTTTGATCTCATTAATGTACATTCATTCCTTCCCATCCTGTTTAATTATTGTCCAAGTTCTTTACAGAGGAACACTTCAATGTGTTAGAGAATTGAACCTAGATCTTTTTTATGTATCATGAGTACCAGGTCAATCTTTGGGTCAATCTGTTATACCTTTTTTTTGGAGGCAATTGAGGTTAAATGATTTGGCCAGGGTCACACAGCTAGTAAGTGTCTGAGGCCAGATTTGAATTCAGGAAGTTCCAAGTCCAACACCCAATCCACTGTATCACCTGGCTACTCTACAAAAAATACCAAAGGATTTTGAGTAGAGGTGATACTAATCATCTGGGGAATTGGAAGACATATCTTGAAAGAGGTGGCATATGTGCTGATCCTTGAAAAGAATCTTGGATTCCAAGAGGTGGAGACAAGGGAAGAAAATATTCTAAGTATGAGGGACAAAGCACAAGGGTGGGAAATAGAGTGTCATGGGTAGAGAATAGCAAGCTGACCATTTGTTTGGAATATAGAATTTATAAGATGGACAGCCAGCTTTAAATGCCAGCCAGATGACTTTCCATTTGGCCCTAGAGGTAATTGGGAGCCCATGAAACTTTTGGGCTCAGTAGAGGGTCATGCTTATGCCTGGGATTTAGGAATACTGATATGGCAGCTGTGTGGAAGATGGGTTAAAGAGGGGAGAGACTGGAGGCAGAGAAAACAGTTAGGAAACAGTTTTAATAGTCCAGGTGAGATGTGATGAGGGCTTCAATTAGAATGATTGTGTAGTAAATAGAGAGAAGGAGACAGAGAGCAAAATATTGATGAAGTTGACAGTGCAAGATTTGGTGACTCCCTATGAGGGAGCAGTGAGCAAACAAATAAGTGAATTTGGCCGACAGGAAGAATGGTGCTGCCCTCAGTGGAGACAGGGGAGTTTAGGATGAGGGGAAAAGAGAAGGAGTTCTGTTTTGGACATGCTGAGTTTGAATTGCTTGTGGGAAATCTAGGTACTGATGGCTAGCAAACAGTTTGAGAGATAAGATGAGAGATCAGGAGAGAGTTGAGAGCTGGATATATAGATTTGGGGGAAGCCTGCATTGAGCTCATAGTATAGTAGATTTAGAGCTAGTAAGGACCTTAGAAATTGTGGAGGCCAATTCCTTCATTTTATAGTTGAGGAAAGTGAGGTCCAAAGAAATCAAGTGACTTGCTGAGGGTCACAAATCTATTAAGTGTCTGAGACAGGATTTGAGTCCATGACTTCCTGACATCAACTTGAATCTATGCAAGATGATGGGATCCCTGAATGAGAGGACAGAGGTATGAGAAGAATTCCCAGAACAGAAGTATTACCTATAGTTAGGGGGGCTCAAAGCCTAAGTGGTTTACAAGTTTTGGCCCCTTTATTTATCAAGCTGAGCTCATGTTCTCCACATACAGTACTGGAATACATTTTGTTACATTTCCCTGGGCCAACCTTCAATCAATCATTTAATCAACATTTATTAAGTGCCTACTGTAAGCCAGGCACTGTGCTAAGTGCTGAAGATCCAGAAAAAGACAAAAGACGGCCCCTATCCTCAAAGGGCTTACAGTTTAATGGAGGAGACAACCAAGAGATATGTGAAAACAATCTATATATAAGATAAATAGGAAAAAATTAGCAGAGAGAAGATACTAGAATTAACTGAAGTTATCAAGAAGAGAATTGCCTGTTGACCCAAGCAGGAATATTTGGTTGAGAATTTCTCTCCTTCATCTACTGTAACAAGTGTTGAATGTAAGCTGTCGCAGTGGCCATTTTGTCTTTGTTCTTCATGAGCTAAGCACTGCGAGGCAGAATGACCAAGGATTCCATAGCATCATGTTTCCTATTGTTTTGAGTCATACTAAAGCTAACTGTAGCAACTCCTGTCTCCAGGAAAAGTCCATGAGCTGTCCTTCCATTTTGTTGCAAATTATTTTTGCCTTCTGGCTATCACTATCAGGAGTCAACCAGTCATTTATTAAGCATCTACTGTTTACCAGACACTGTACTATATGCTGAGGCAACAGAAAGAATGGTGGTGCCCAACATAGAAAGAGACAAGTTTGAATTGGAGGAGTTGTTGTAGGGGCAAAGAGAATGAAGTCTGTTTTGGATGTGTTGAGTTTGAATTGCCTGGAGGACATCCAAATTGAATGAGAATATCTATTCCAGTACTATGTTAATTGGTTGGTTAGTGGAGGATTTAGAGTAGCAAGAGTTAAGGTTTGTTGACCATCGAAATAATGGATTCTCAACCTCAAGTCTGTGAACTTTTAACAAATGTTTTGATAACTGTATTTCAATATAACTACTTTGCTTTATAATCCTATATATGTATGTATCATACATCTAAAAACATCTGTGAGCTTTTCCAAACTATCAGAGAGGTCCATGACACAAAGTAGCTTGAGAACAGAAAGTTATCTAATTCTAAGCATCTTCTGTCCCAATTTCTTCCACCCCACAATAGTCATTGAGGAAGCAGAAGGGGCCATGCAACATCAAGGGTCACTTGTATTTTTCTGTGTTTTAGAGGCTGCCATGGTCAAAGATGGTGGTGTGGTACTGGATGGAGGGGTGAAGAATGTGGGTTGGAGTCCCTCCTTGGCCACTTCCTACGTAATCTTGGCCAAGCACCAACCTCTTACGGCCTTCGTTTCCTCATGTTGAAAATAAAAGGATTGGGTTAGAAGACCTTCCATCTCTAAATCTATAAAAATTTATCAGTGAGTAGTTAACGTACTATACTGAACTGGGTTGACCTTCACATAGCAGACTCACTCTGTTGTGACCATCCTTAAAATCCTCTATTATGATAGAACCTGCTAGACCTTATCCTCTGATGATATATAATCATTGAGGACTTAGGGGTGGACTTCTTTACCTTTTTGATGTTGTGGGTCATTTTGGGAGTCCTGTGATGCTTGTAGCCCCCTTCTCAGAATAGTGTTTTTAAATGCACAAAATAAAATACATAGGATTACAAAGGAAATCAATTATATAGAAAAAAGATGTAATTGTTTTTCCTATCTAAGTTCATGGACCCCCCAAATCTGGATTTTTTGACCCCAGGTTAAGCTTCCCTGATCTAGGGTCACTTAGTTAAAGTAAGACTTTCTGGAATAAATTCATACTAAGCTATACATGGCTGATAGAGGGGAGCATGGGCATTTGAAAGTCTATTGTAAGACAGACTTGCCAAGAGAAGGAAAGGATGGTGCCATTGAGGGAGGATAAAGATTATGAAAGGCTGGCTATAGCGGATGAATATAAACAATTTCCTCTTCACAGTTTTATTTAGGACTGAGCTGGTGGCACATAGGCCAGTGCACAAATCCACAAAGAAATCATGTAAGTCTGATGTCAGTTATGGAGTAGTGGACTAGGAATCAAGAGACTCAGATTTTCTGTTCGGGTTGGCTTATGAGCAAATCATTTGACTTTTCAGTTTCCCTGCCTGTAGAGAAGGCATCATCATCACTGACACCTGCACTCTTCCTCCCTCACAGGGAAATGGCAAGACCTACTAAAATTGAATTATGGTACCTCTAGGTGCAAGAGCTGAAGGTGTTACTGACAGGAATCCCTATACTGAGGGGTTGTCCAGGTACCAAGGTCATAAATCAAAAAGATATTTCTAGTGTAGTGATATTTTAGTGGTAAAGTTTTAGCATCCATATCCTTGTTTGTTCCATAGCCTGAAGGAGGGTTGCTGGGAGAGTTGTTATGGTGCAAATGCATCAAGCATTAGCATTTCATGAATTCATGATTCTAGAATGTCTCTGTCCATTCACCAACCGGAAATGGCTGTGTCTGGAACATGTACCCTCAATGACCTGGCCTCCTTACAGGTCCATAATATATGCCTTACTCAAGGGATATAGGCACTTCCCATCCCGAGGGTACATGAAGATGCAACTTTCCAAATGGCCTCATTACATATTAACCTGAGCAGACCAATTCCATTGGAGCCGCTGTGGCTCTGAAAAATCCTAGACGTTTCTTAATCTCTTGTAAGATAATTTTTCTTCCTAAATGGCTTGGCTGTTATCCAGATGCCTTAGACAGACTGAATCTTCTCCTGGGGCCCCAGGTCCAGTGGTCACACACCTCAGTGTCTCTGTTCTTAATGTTTTAGTGAAGGCTTGAAATCAATGTGGGCTGCAAGATATGTATATACACACATATGTATGTGTGTGTATACACATACACACATATATGTGTATATATGTACATGTGTATGTATGCATATATACATAGAAACACACATATATCAATGCTTATAATCTAATATCTATATCTAGATCATCAATATATATTTATGTCTGTTTTATCTATATTTATATCTGTCATCTCCCCACATTTACATTTATATCAATATCAATCTTTCTATATAATACATTTTTTATATATCTCTAGCCATGTTATCTGTCCAGCTCTATACTTACATCTATATATCATCTATCCATACCTATATATTGGCATTATATTTCTATATTTATATCATCTAACTATGTCTATATCATCTATCTACACCTTCATCTATATTCATATTTATATTTGTATCATCTCTATAGGGTGGGCTGGGGACTAGAACTCTGACTTCATGGGTATGTGTAAGTCTCAGTGAGAAAACTCTTCCTTTGCTTGTGCAGACTAGCACCTTCTCTTCAACTTTTAGTCTTAGAGAATTCTAGAACAATATTTATTTTAATACTTCATGAACTCATAAATGTGGCACCTTCTTAGCCAGGCTAGAAGAGATTTTTAGGGTAGGGTCATTAAATTCAGGCTTTTCAATGAAAAATAATTTGACTATTGGATCAGAATCTACTATCCTAGGTTGTGGGTTCAAGCCCTGACCCTGAAATGTATTCACTTTGTGATAACAGCAAGTCTTTGCCTTCAAGGAACTCACAGTTTCCCTAGAGAAACAAAGTTCACAAAATACGAACAAACAAGTTACAGGATAAACAGAAACTAATTAATGAAGGGAAGGCACCAGAATTAAAAATAATTTGGAAAGGCTTCCTGTAGAAGGTGGGATTTTAGCTGGATTTTGAAGCCAGGGAAGCCAAGTGGTGGAGATGAGAAAGGAGAAAATTCTAGGCATGGAAGATAGCCACAGATTAAAAGAGTCGAGAGATGGGGTGTAGGGAAATATATGGTTATACCTTAACTTTAAGAAAATCGCTTTGGTGGCAAAATGAAAGATAGCCTAAAGTAGGAGTGATGTGAGGCAAAAAGGCCAACCAGAACGCTACTGCAGTAGTGAAAACATGAGGAGATGAGGGCTTACACAGGGTGGTGGTAAAATAAAAGGTGAGAGGGGGCATATTCCTGAGATATTTCAAAGGTGACTTTGAGAGGCTGTGGTAACTGATTGGATATGGAGGCTGAGATAGAGTGAGCATTCAACAGTTGCACCAGATTATAAGTACAGGGCACTAGGAAGATGGTGGTACCTTTGACAGTAATGGGAAAATTTGGAAGGGGAGAGGGTTTAGGGGGAAAGATAATGAGTTCCCTTTTGAACATGTTGAGTTTAAGACATCCCATCCAGTTCAAGATGTCCAAAAAGCAATTGGGGGGTGTGAGTCTGGAGGTCAACAAAGACAGTTATGACTGGGTAAGTAGATTTGAGAATCATCAGCATTGGTATAATAATTTAATCCATAGGAAATTATGAGATTGCCAACTGAAGTGATGTAGAAGGAGAAGAGAAGAGGTCCAGGAGAGACGTCCATGATTATTAGACTTGACCTGGATGAAGACTGAGAAGGAACAGTCAGATAGGTAGGAGGAGAACCAGGAGAGAGCAGTATACCCAAAACCAAGAGGGAAGAGAGTACTAAGGAGCAGAGAGTGATCCACAATGTCCACAGCTGCAGAAAGATCCAGGAGAAAGAGTATTGAGAAAAGTATCTGAGGCAGGATTTGAACTCAGGTCTTCCAAGTCTAGCACTCTATCTATTGCATCACTTCGCTTCCTACATCTTCCTATTGATCGTTCTATTTATGCTCATTGTGAGAAATGCAAGATGAGATGGCCAAGCATTCCATGAAATGATTTTGTTGCCTTTGGATTCTTGGTAAACATTGTCTCCACCAACTCCTTTATTTGCCTTTCCAAGGAAAACTCTCTAGTTACAACTCTTTTATGTCTCCTGGTTTGGCTTGTAGCAAAGAGGTGAATGGTGATACAATGACTCAGGTCCTCAAACATTGTGTCAGTATGATCATCACTAAGCAAGGCTCTCTCATTTAGAGTTGCTGATCAGTCGTGTCTGACTCTTTGTAACCCCATTTGGGGTTTTCTTGGCAGAGATATTGGAATGGTTTGCCATTTACTTCACCAGCTCATTTGACAGATGTGGAAACTGAGGCAAACAGGGTTAAGTGACTTGCCCAGGGTCACATAACTAGTAAGTGTGTGAGGCTGAATTCGAACTGAGGAAGTCTTCTAGGCTCCAAGCTGGGTGCTCTATGCACTACGGTACCACCTAGCAACCTACTCTCCTTTAGGGTACCAGTTGTTAAATTAATGCTTACAAAGAGCCTAAAAACTGTGTGATTCTTAGTACCTTTTCCAACTCTCTGCCCCTGCCACTGTAGAACTGAAAGGGGGCCATATAAGACTAAGGATTATATTTCATTTTTAAAATTTCTTCTTTAAGACAACATGAGTAATCCAAAAAGTTTATCAGCTTATGTCCAGCCTACTGGTCCGTGGTGCAGTGGTTGGTCCAGTGGATAGAATGCCTTGCGAGTCAGGAAGACCTGAGTTTAAATCCAGCCTCAGACACTTACCAGCCATATTACCCTGAGCAAATCATTTAACTTCTACCTGCCTCCATTTCTTCAACTGTAAAACAGGGATCATATTAACACCTACCTCCTACAGTTGTTGTGAGGCTCAAATAAGATATTTGTAACATGTTTACCACAGCACCTGACACATAGTAGGCATTTAATAAAGGCTAATTCCCTTCCTCTCCCTTTCTTTCCTCTCCTGAAATATCAAGAATAAATATTTTTCCATCCTACGCTAATACTCTCTTCCAGTGATTCATTTGTCCATATATTTCACCACTTCAGCAAAAGCTGTTGTTGATAATATGTTTCAGCCTGTTTACTCCTGCCATCCATCCCTCCATTGTCCTTGGGACAATGAATCACTTCTGATTCTTGGAAATTGGTGATGACCTTTGGTTCTTGAAGACAGCACCAGTAGATGATCAACTTTGGAAGGCTTTCCCAATCTGCACCGGCTTTCTAGGTATGCCCAGAGGTGGGCTATATATTTGTCTTCTGAGAAGTAGCCTAGATAAATCCAGAGGCTTCATGTTGGCCTTGTATGTTCTTTTTTTGAGTCACAGCAAGTTTCACAAACTATCTTATCCCTTCACGGAAGTGTGATGAGCTGTCAGTGGAGAGAGTTTTTACCACCATGAATCACAGGTTCTGGATGTATTGAACTGTGATATATATACATACATACATATACAAGTGTGTATGTATATACACAGTATCTAGTCAGCACATAGTAGGTGTTTAGTAAGTGTTGATTGATACATCTCCTTATACCTGGTGTGCTATTTCAAGTGGACACCAACGATGTTTTACTTTACTCCTTAATCTTCTGTTATCTTCCTGCCCACTGCTACTGTGACCAGAAACCATGCTCTAGAGATCTTAAACATTTTAGCTCTGGAACTCCTGCCCTGGCCTCTCCCCCTCCTTCCTTTTACCAGGCCTCGGAAGTACTGCCTCAGTCCAGTCAGGCCCAGCCAAGCTTCATTTTCTTCCCT
Source organism: Bettongia penicillata ogilbyi (assembly GCA_023548195.1). Classification (NCBI taxonomy): domain Eukaryota; kingdom Metazoa; phylum Chordata; class Mammalia; order Diprotodontia; family Potoroidae; genus Bettongia; species Bettongia penicillata. The sequence continues at coordinate 1,526,830 of JAJHZJ010000391.1, forward strand.
CCTCCCCAGTCATCTTCTCTCCAGCTTTCTAGTTCTGGAACTGTAATCAAATCAATACTTCCTCACTCTGGGAAAGAACCTGTCAGTCTGTTCCCCCATAATGGCATTCACTATCCCTGGAATTTTCCAAAGCAAAATACTCTTCCCTGGCTACAACTCCCCTGGTTATGCAGTGTCCCTCTGTTACAGTGTTCATTCCTTGTGGGCAGAGAAGCATTTATGAAAGCATTTTCATTCTTGTGTGTGTGTGTGTGTGTGTGTGTGTGTGTGTGTATAGAACAGTATCATGCAGTAGAGAGCTGACCATGAAGTAAGGAAATCAAGTCAACAAACATTGATTAAGCACCTACTATGTGCCCCAGGTATTGTGCTAAGTATCTTAGACACAAAGAAAGGTGAAAGACAGTCCGTGCTCCCAAGACAGCCTCCTGGGGGAGGAAACATGCAAACAACTATGTACAAAGTAGGTCCTCAGAATAAATTGGAGGTAAGCAACAGAGGGAAGGCACACGCATGAAGGGGCCCAAGAAAGGCTTCTGGAAGCAGGTGGCATTGTGGCTGAGACTTGAAGGATGCCAAGGAATCCAGGAGGTGGGGACAAGGAGGAAAACAACTTTAGGTGTGGGAAGAGCCTGTGAAAATACATGGAATCTGGGGATAGAGTGTGGTGTGGGAAGAGAAGCCAAGAGACCAGTGTCACTCGATTGTAGAGTATGTGAAAGGGGAAGTAAACTGTCGGAAGACTGGAAAGCTAGGAAGGGGTCAGGTTGTAAAGAACTTCAAAGCCAAACAGAAGATCCGGGGTCAAATCTGGTCTCTGAATCAGCATGATTGTGTGACTGGGCAAGTCACTTAACCTGTCAGTCCCTGAGGCAGCTAAGTCTAAAAGTCTCAGGTAGAGAGAAAAATTCCTCATCAAGAGCTTGAAATCACGTATTTTGTGTATACATACATACATACATGTGTAATGATTATATAAGTTTAGGCATTGGTTTTATAAATATACAAATATAAATGATTTTATAAATGTATATATTGTGTCTATGCATGTTACTGATAGGCAGATTTTAGTTCAATCTAAAAAAAAAAAAAAACTAAAATAAAAAAAACCCCAGAACTGCCCAGAAATGGAGTGGGCTGTTTTGGAAGGTAATGAGTCATCTCTTCATGACTGGACCATCGCTAGAGGTTTTCAAACACTGTCTGGAGGACCACTTGCTAGGGAATCACGATTTAGGGTTAGATGGGGTTCTAAAGATCTTTTAGTCCTCCCTCATTTTACAGTGTAAGAAACTGAGGTCCGGGAAAATTTAAGTGATTTGTCCAGAATTGCCTGGGCCTTCTGATTCAAATGGAATTGCTCTTTTTCTTCTCTTACTCATAAATGTAGGAGAAAAGATTCCTGCTGAGCTGAGGGTTGGATGAATGATCTCTAATGTACTTTCCAGCTCGGAAATTTTTTAGTCTCTGAGGTCCCTTTGTCCCCAAGGAAAGTAGCTGAAAGGTCTTTGAGCTTATTTAAACTTCTAGATTCAAGTAGAATCCATCATGATTGACTACCTTGTCTGCTGATCAGACAGTAATTGATTTTCTTCCTGCCAGGAGAAGTGACCATGGTGATGAGAAACGAGTCTGGTCCTGTAACTTGAATGTAGGAAACGCACTGCTGTTGGAAATGACGAGTTTCTGAAATGGCCCATTTGGTACAATGAGAAACTGTCTTGGCCCCTGCCCTTCTTCAGCATTCTAACATTAGTGTATCTTGGACATTACAGGCCAGGCAGAAAAAGGTAATCAGTAACTGTCCCACAGTGCCCTGGGGCAGTTGTCTGGGCATATTCAGCAGGAGGCAAGTTTTGATTTTGGTTCAAGGCAATGGGTTAGCACTAGGGGACCTTGGGGAAGATGATCTAAACTAGGCCCTTAGAAACATCACAAATGTCCAGGCCATACTCAGATTCCTTTTCCTCCTCAGACTCTAGTTGCAGGTGAAAAAGACCAGGAGCAAGGATCCCATCATTTGAGTCCTCTGGACATTCTGGTAGAGGGTGAGGGCCCAAGGAGCGGCCAACTTGTAGTCATCCCCTTATAGTCCATGGGAAAAGCAAGGAAAGATCTGGTTTGTCAGAGCCTTGCTTTCTAATAGCTTAACACTCTTCGTTGCTTATCTGTTTCTTTAAGAGAAGTATGGTCTGTTGTTTCCCATGAGCACTCAGAATCTGGGAAAGTCATTCTCAGCTAAAAGCTTAACTTCTGCAAGAAGCCTTTCCCAGTCCCCCTTAATTCCGATGCCTTCCCTTGTTGATTATCTCAAATTTGTCTATAACTTGTTTGTACTTATTGTTTATAGTTTGTGTATATTTATCTACGTAGAATCTCCCGTTAGGCCGTAAGTTCCTAGAAGATCAAGGACCATTTTTCTGTCATTTTTTTTCTATCCGCAGTGCTTAACATAGTGCCTAGCACATAGTGGGTTCTTGATAAATGTTTATTCGCTGACTTACTAAAAATCCGAAGCACCAGGAAGAAAGCAGGTGGACTCAAAGGCACTAAAGCCCACCTCTCCATACTACTTCCCGGGACTCTTGGCATCCTCAAAACATTCTGAGAGGAAATCACATGAGAACCCATCTATGGGTGATCTTCTGACATTCTGAAAAATTCCTGTTCTTCTCTTTATCCTCATTTCTGGTTGTTGTTGGGTTTTTTTTTTATCAGCATCAGGTGAGAGAAATGAGCATCGAGGCATCAGTCTCTTCCCCAGCAGCCCAATCAGCACCTGCATTCCAATCTGAAAGGGTCTGTAGAGATTTAAGGAGCTCTATTGATTTGGCTAGCTCTAGGCTTTTTTCCCTTTCCTAGGTGCCATGCCTGCCAATTTCTCTAGCTGCCTGGTAATAATGATGGAACCAGCTAAGCAGAAAATTTACCTGAACCAGCCCTGAATCAGGTTCTCTGAGCCCTCAGATAGGGGCCTCAGCATATGTGCCTTCAGAGGCTCACGATGGTTCAAGCCAGAGATGAAACTCCTCACAACAGTTGGCCTGGTCCAGGAGGGAGAAAGGGCCCTAGGACAGGGCTGAGCATTGAATTCTGAGCATTGCAAGCACCCCATGGCTGGCATAGGACTCAGCTGTGCTCAGAGTGGCAACTGGCTGAATGAAACATAGTTGGAAAAGGAGGAAAAAGAGAGTGGCATGACTGGTAAGGAGGAAGGAAGACAGAGATCGAGGGGAAAAGGGGAGATTCCATCTAGTTAGACATTTCTCAATAATAAATGCAGAATGAGATCAATATTACATCTATTTGTTGTAAGGGAGGCCTTCCATTTGAGGTTAGAGAGTAGTGATGGAGATGCCCCAAAAGAGCATCAATGAAACACTTGGAAATGTGCAGAAAAAAGTTAAAAAGGTGCAAAAGGGGACATAAACAAATAAAGCAGCCTTATCACCTCATAAAATAATTTATGCATATATACACACACTTCTTTAGAACAAACCTCACGTAGCAGAAGGTAACAGTTCCTTCTGCAAACCTATTTTCATTCATTTTAAAAAATATTGAAATGTTGGTGTTTGTTGACAATTGTTACATTCTCAATAAAAAAGAGGAAATTAAAAATAATATCTGGATTCTTATTGACTTGGAAGCACTTCTCATTTGATCCTTAGAACATCTCCATGAGGTAGATCATTATTATTGTTTCTGCATTGTAGATGAGGAAACTGAGGCTGAAAAAGGTTAAATGACTATGTCCAGGGTAGCATAGTGATTAAGTGTCTGAGGGGAATTAGAACCCAGGTCTTCCTAACTCCCAATCCAGTTACATCATGCTGCCTCATGTATAAGGCACTAATTATATACAAAGCACCTACTATATGCAGAGCATCCTGCATGGTACTTGGCACACAGTAGGTGTTTAATATGTTTGATGTAAATGAGATAAAAAAACATAGTAGAAAGAAGATAAAGAGATGCAGAAAGAGGAAGGAGGAGAGAAAAAGGAAAGGTAGGAAAGGCTAAGGGTAGAGGAAAAGAGGAAGTAGGTAGAAGAAATGAAGGTAGAGAGGGAATGGAGAAATTTTTTTGGAGGCAGTCAGGGTTAAGTGACTTGCCCAGGGTCACACAGTATCTGAGGCTGGATTTGAACTCAGATCCTCCTGACTCTAGGGGTGGTGCTCTACTACATCACCTAGCTGCCCCTAGGAATGGAAAATTTAAAAGGAGAAAGGGAGAGAGGAAGAAGGAGATACTGGGAGAAGAGTAATGAAAGGAGAAAGGGAGGAAGAAAGGGAAAGAATGAAAAGGAGAGGAGAAAGAGAAAGGTAAAGAGGAAGAGAAGGATGTTGAAGAGTCACAGGGAGTAGGAAGGGTAAGAAACAAAAGGGGAGAGAGATAGGCAAGGGAAGAAAAAAGGGGAGAGAGGAAAGAAATGGACAGAGTGCCCTCAGTGGCTGCCCCAGATGTCACTCTGGGCACCCACACCAGAGTGGCCCTAACCCTGGACTTTACTTAGGATTGGAAGCGGCTCTCTCCTCTTCCCCCTCCCCTGGCTGTCCGATGCCCTTTCTTCCAGCTGTGCTCTCAGGAATCCTTTGACTTCCAGTCTATTCCTGGGGCAGGCAGCACTCAAGTTGAATTCACCTGCTTTTGCTCACCTTGTTTCAAGATCAGACGGAAGGATGAAGACTTCCTTCCATTGTGCTTGCTTGGAGCCTACCGGATTCATCTTTTCTTGGATGGGGTGACTGAAAGCATCATTTGTAGTAAGCTTTCCTGCCAGTTGTCTGCCACCATAGAAATAGTTTTTGGGTTTTTGTTTGTTTTTTTAGGACCAGGAGATTAAGATCAGGTCCTTTTAAATTTTTTCTATCTAAAATTGCTTTGCTAGTGATTAGTGAGTACTCAGACCCCACTTCTACCATAATAACCTTTACAGAGGTATTAGGGAATCATGTTCCCTGCAGAACCACAGAGGGAGGGGTAGAAATCCTAACTGCCTCAGAGATTGTACCACTACCCTGAATAGGGTCGAAGTGAAGTCTTATGTCTCTGGAAATCTCTTCATCCACTGCTGAAATGGACTCCAGCTCAGGATAGAGCACCAGTTACGGAGCAGATTTTGAAATGGAGGCCCATTTCATACCTCCTTAAAACTAGATAAAAAAGATCACATCAGCTTTTAGAGCTAGAATAGAGTTAGGGATCCTTTAGTCAAACCTCCATATTTAATTCATGAGGACAATAAGCTTTGAAAAGGAAAATTGACCTGCCTAAGTTACCACACAGTAACAGAATATTACATCTTTTTTTTTTAATAAAAATTTATTTAACTTTTTACATTCCTTTTCACAAAATTTTGGGTTCCAAATTTTCTCCCCTTTTCTCCCCTCCCCCCACCCCAATACATCGAGCAATCTAATTTTCCCTATCACCAATCTGCCCTCTCTTCTATCATCCCTCCCTTCTCTTATCCCCATCTTCTCTTTTGTCCTGTAGGGCCAGATGACTTTCTATTCCCCATTAACTGTATTTCTTATTTCCTAGTAGCAACAACAATACGAAACAGTTGTTCCTAAAACTTTGAGTTCCAAATTCTCCCCATCCCTCCCTCCCCACCCATTCCCTTTGGGAAGGCAGGCAATTCAATATAGGCTCTATCTGTGTAGTTTTGCAAATGACTTCGATAATAGTCATGTTGTGTAAGACTAACTGTATTTCCCTCCATCCTATCCTGCCCCACATTGTTTCTATTCTGTCTTTTGATCCTGTCCCTCCCTAAGAGTGTTGACTTCAAATTGCTCCCTCCTCCCATTGCCCTCCCTTCCATCATCCCCCCCCTTGCTTATCTCCTTCTCCCCCACTTTCCTGTATTGTAAGATAGGTTTTCATACCAAAATGAGTGTGCATTTTATTCCTTCCTTTAGTCGAATGTGATGAGGGTAAACTTCTTTTTTTCTCAGCTCTCCTCTTTTTCCCTCCACTAAAAGGTCTCCTGCTTGCCTCTTGAATGAGAGATAATTTACTCCATTCCATTTCACCCTCTTTCCTCCCACTGCATTTCTCTCTCACCATTTACCTTAATTTTTTTAAGCTGTGGTCCCATGCTATTCAATTCACTCTGTGCTCTCTGTCTCTGTATGTGCATGCACGTGTGTATGTGTGTGTGCATGCATGCGTGTACATGTGTGTGTATGTGTGTGTGTGTGGTCCCACCAACTACCCAGATACTGAAAAGTTTTAAGAGTTACAAATATTGTCTTTCCATGTAGGAATGTAAACAGTTCACTTTTGGTGAGTCCCTTATGACTTCTCTTTGCTGTTTACTTTTTCATGCTTCTTCTCCTTCTTGTGTTTGAAAGTCAAATTTTCTTTTCAGCTCTGGTCTTTTCATCAAGAATGCTTGAAAGTCTTCTGTTTCATTGAAAGACCATATTTTCCCCTGAAGTATTATACTCAGTTTAGCTGGGTAGGTGATTCTTGGTTTTAGTCCTAGTTCCTTTGACTTCTGGAATATCCTATTCCATGCCCTTTGATCCCTTAATGTAGAAGCTGCTAGATCTTGAGTTATCCTGATTTTATTTCCACAATACTGGAATTGTTTCTTTCTAGCTGCTTGCAATATTTTCTCCTTGACCTGGGAGTTCTGGAATTTGGCCACAATGTTCCTAGGAGTTTCTCTTTTTGGATTTCTTTCAGGTGGTGATCGATGGATTCCTTCAATACTTATTTTGCCCTCTGGTTGTAGAATATCAGGGCAGTTTTCCTCGATAATTTCATAGAAGATGATATCTAGGCTCTTTTTTTGATCATGGCTTTCAGGTAGTCCCATAATTTTTAAATTGTCTCTCCTGGATCTATTTTCCAGGTCAGTTGTTTTTCCCATGAGATATTTCACATTCTCTTCCATTTTTTCATTCTTTTGGTTTTGTTTTGTGATTTCTTGGTTTCTCAGAAAGTCATTAGACTCCATCTATTCCATTCTAATTTTGAGAGAACTATTCTCTTCAGTGAGCTTTTGAACCTCCTTTTCCATTTGACTAATTCTACTTTTGAAAGCATTCTTCTCCTCATTGGCTTTTTGAACCTCTTTTGCCAATTGAGTGAGCCTATTTTTCAAGGTGTTATTTTCTTCAGCATTTTTTGGGGTCTCCTTTAGCAAGATATTGACCCATTTTTCATGCTTTTCTTGCATCTCTCTCATTTCTCTTCCCAGTTTTTCCTCCACCTGTCTAACTTGATTTTCAAAATCCTTTTTGAGCTCTTCCATGGCCTGAGCCCACCGGACATCCACCTGGGATGTCTGGGATACAGAGGCCCCGACCTCCACGTCTTTCCCTGATGGTAAGAATATTTCCTTGTCATCAGAATTGAGAGGTGGAAACATCTGTACCCCCTCAAAGTAGCTCTCTATAGTCTTATTTTTCTTCCCTTTTCTGGGCATTTTCCCAGCTAGTTACTTGAATTCTGAGATTCCTGTCCATCCCTGCCTAGATCCGCCCAACTAGTACTTGGGGTCTGAGATTCAAATGGACTTTCCATGGCAGACGCGGCTGCTATTCAATGTGAGCTTAAGTTCTGGTGCTGGGGTGGGGGCAGGGCCGTCTCCCAGGTTCATTTCCCTCAGGGGCTTTATGCAGAGACCTGAACTTCTGCCTGCCTGCTCGGGGAGTCCTGGGCCACCACTGCTGTCTCTGCCACTGCCTCTGCCGCTCCTTCTGCTGCTGCCTCCTCAGGGGGCCCAGAAGTCTCTCTCACTGATCTGTAGCATCTGTGGGCGAAGGGACCTTCCCGGCTGCCGGAGATTCCATCCCTGAAGCCTGCTCGGATCTGCTCCTCTGGGGCCGTCTGGCCAGGGCAGCTCAGGGGTGGGCTCTGCTTTCCGGGGCGTGACGGACCCTGGGGACGGCTCTCCAAGGCTCTCTGGAACGGAAATTTTTCCACCGTGTTTCTGTGTGCCTTGCAGTGATCCAGAAGTTGTGGGGAATTCTTCTTGCAGGAAATATATGAGCTGTGGGTTCGGAGCTAGCATACGTGAGTCTTTCTACTCCGCCATCTTGGCTCCACCCTAGAATATTACATCTTGAAAGGATCTGAGAAAGCATTCTGTTTTGCACATAAGGAAACTGAGACACAGAGAGTTTCATTAACTTGCCTAAAGTCACACAGCTAACAAGTAGAAGAGTTGAGGTCACATAGCTAATAAATGGCAAAGCCCAGAAAAGAAGACAGATCTTCTGTCTGCCAGTCCCGTGCTTTTTCCTATGCCATATGCTGTCTGGATATTTCTCTGTCCCATCCCCAGTAAATGCCATTCCCTACAGTAAACTCTAGTACATTTAAAGAGCCATCCCTTAGGGATAACTATCACCCTTGTCCCTTCGCTCCTTTTTTGCAGATGCAAATGCCCTGGGGCAGAAGAATATAAGTTATACATATTTTAGTATGAATTAGTCTTATTTTAGAATCATAAAATTTTGGAGCTGAAAGAGGTCAGAAATGAATAATCAGCTACTGCCTAATGCAGGGTTCATAAGCTCCTAGATCTGGAAGGGACCTTAAGAGTCATTGAGTCTTGACCTCCTTATTTTACAGATGAAGGAAATTAAACTAAGAGATGTTAAGTAACTTGCCCAAGGTTATGTGGCTATTAAGGATTCGAACTCAGGTCTTCCTGACTCCAAGCTTAGTGGTCTTTCCATTCCACTATCAGATTGCCTCTGACTTCAGTCTCAAATGTCCCTAGAAGGGTGGTATGAATGATCCTAGTGGTTTAAGATCTCTCTGAATCTCTTACATTCTAGGTCCTGAGCCAGCAACTCCCACTGTGTGCATTGTAGAAAGGCAGGGTGAGGGTGAACCATACTTTTACTACTCTGATTCAAAGATCCAGTAGCTGCTTCCTCTCAGCTTTCAGAATTAAGCTTCTGTTAGAAAATAGCACTAAGAGGGAAACTGAGGAACACATCTGAATCACAGCTTAGGGACCTCAGAGGCTCTCTAATACAATCATAACTCTCATGTGACCTTTTCTGAACTTCAACTTCCTCATCTGTGAGATGAGAGGGTTGAATAGGCAGGTCTCTATGATCTCCTCCAGCTTCAAATTATTGATCCTTTAAGAATTTTCTTTACAACATTCCTAAGTGGTCATCCAGGCATTTCTTGTAAACCTCTAGTTCAGATGCCTCCTTGCCACATTGTTGCTCTTTGACCTCTCATATGCTACTTTATCTCATATTTATCTGTGTAGTTCTACCTTCCCCAGTATAACTACTGAACTCCTTGAGAACAGGGATTGTATCATCAATCCCAACATACCTAGCTTTCAACACAGTACTTTGAGATGCCCAATAAATGTTTGTGAGAATGAATTGACTGTTTGCACTCTGACTTCCTAGTTGAAAGTGAATTCTAATGTTCTGTGATTCTAAGTGTGAGATTATGGTGATGCCTTAAGATTGACATCTACCAGTAACCCATCTTAGGTCCCCAGAAATGCTCCCTGGGTATCATTCAATCAAAGAGGTCAATGCAATGATCTATATTCCTACTATGGGCTGTAACTCAAACCTACCTACCCTCTACCCTGCAGTTATGACGCTGTTTTTCTGATATGTAAAAAATAGTATTTTCTCCTGGTTGCTTGTAGGTAAATTAAGCTATTTTTTACTACCTACTAAGAGTAATGCTGATTAACTCATAGGTATTGATAGGTGTATAGCCAAGGGGGAGAAAGTGCTTTATAATGAAATTCCATTAAATAGCCATCTAGGGAATAGAGTTCCCTATTCCTGTATGTGCTTGTATGACCCCAGTGATCTAATCATAGTATATGACCAACTCTTATGGAAAGGAGATGTTTTGGAATAAGGATACTCCTCATTTTCCGATGCAGACAGAACAGGACTGTACTTGCCATCTGAGGACTGACAGACCAGTCAATAAATAACTTAGCCTATTGCTAATGTAGGAAGAGTTGTCGTTGTTGCTTCTTCTTCTTTTTATTATTCTTCTTTCTCCTTCTTTCTGTATTAACTGTATTTGTTTTACTAGCATGAATAGACAATGATGCTGGTCAGTTAAGCCAAGACAGTGATACTAAATACTAGCACCATGGACAGAGGTAATCCTTTTTCTGATTGTCGTTTGGCTCTCACAGGCTTCAGATTCAGATGGGACCTTGGAGATGACTAATACAACATTTTCATTTTATATAGTAGAAAACTGAGTGCCAGAGACATGAACTGAATGAAGTAGAGTTGAGATTTGAACTCAGGTTTCTCAGATTCAAAATTCAGTGTTCTCTCTGCTATACCATCTACTTTATAAGTTCCCAAATGAATTTACTAGCTGGAATAACAAGACTCTAGAGTAGTAAAATCATAGATCATTAGAACCAGAAGGAACCTTAGGAATCATACAGTCCACAAACTCTCTCCATTTTATAGATGACGTGACTCAAACTCAGAGAAGAGAATAATTTGCCCAGAAGTAATATGTATGATGAACCAACCATTCACATACACACTTTGACCATCCCCTTCGTGAACATAGAAAGCTCATCCAACCAGATTCACATGAGAATGAGCTTGGGGTTCTGTCTTCTGGAACACCATGCTCTAACCAGCTGGGCTGTCTGGCCAAGAGCTACCACAGCCATTTACTTTGCTTATTGGGGCATCTGGGTTTCAACCAGCTTAGAAGGGCCATTTGGACCATTGCCTGCAGTCATCTGTTCGGTTGTGTTCATAAACAGAATCTGAATTTGGGCAAGTCATCATTATAGGAAAGACAAAATATAATGGCATATTTGTGCAGGTAGATACTAACAAGAGCACTAATACACTTTTTACAAATCCTTCCGTATGATGCCATATTTCTTGCCATTTTTCTTCATGCATTCATCATTTCAGTCAAACTAAACTACTAGCTATCTCTCCTCTCCTGTCATGCCTTCTCCTACCTCTGTACATCCATGAGAGCTTGGAGTAGACCTCTTAATTATCTCTAGGTATCAAAATCCTTTTTATTCTTCAAGGCCTGGATCAGATGCCACTTCCTTCATGAATTCTTTGCCTGGTCCCCCCTTCATCCCCAGCCCTCAGCTGAAAATTTTCTGTTGATGCTGGTGGGTTTCAAACTCAATGTGATTTAGCAATGTAATGTTCAACTCCAAGTCATTTTTGGACAGCCTACTGGGTCATAAACACTGTAGTACATACTTGGGATAAAAATGGGAAATGTGAAAATGGATCATGCACTTTTATATTCTTTTGGGGTGAAGAGTGAGGTTAGGCTGAAGAACACGTACACAAATAAGTAAACAAAAAATATACAAAGTAAATGCAGAATAATTTTGAGGTAAGTACTAACAACTATGGGGATCAAGAAGGGCCTTATGTAGAATCTGTCACTTGAGTTGGGATTTGAAGGAAGCTAGAGATTCTAAGAGGTGGAGATGAGGAATAAGAACATTCCTGGCATAAGGGGGTCAGCTGGCTGACTCCATGCAAATGCATGAAGGTAGGAGATGATAGTATGTCATAGTTAGGTAACAGCAAATAGGTCAGTTTGACTGGAATGTGTAAGGAGCCATAACATGGGGTAATCTTAGACAAAGGAGTTGGAACCAGGCTGTAAAAGACTTTAAATGCCTAACAGAGAAGTTCATACTTCACCCTAAAGACAATGGGAAGTCACTAAGCCTGGAGAGTAACATAGAGTAGACTTTTTTAAGGAATATTGATTTGACAGCTTTGTGGATGGTGGAGAAGAGAGGAGAGAGATGAACCGAAGTCAGGGAGATCAATTAGGAGGCTATCGCTATAGGGTAGATCAGAAGTAAGAAGGACCTACAAACCAGGATCATGTCTGTGTGAGTAGAGACAAGAGAGATTAAGGAAGATATTGGAGGTACGATCAATGAGATTTGACAAGCGATTGACTATGTGAGACTGGAGATAGGGAAGGATCAAGGATGACTTGAGGGTTGGAAAGTAGAGAGGTTGTGGTGCCCTTGACAGAGCGAAGAGGAGAGACATTAGGGAAATTCTGTTTCTGATGTGTTTGAGGTCTAGAGTATGTCCAGATGCAGAGATCCAGCAGGCAGTTGGAGATGTGGCATGGTAGCTCAGGAGAAAGATGAGAGCTGGATATGTAAATTTGAGAATCAACTGTATAGAGATGATAATTAAACCCCCTCCTACCATGGGAGATGATGAACTCCTCAAGAGAAGGAATATAGAAAAAGTAATAAAAGGTCAAGAACAGAGCATTGAAATACACCCTTGTGTTGGAGGGGAGGCCGTAGATATCGATGCAGTAAAGGATACTGAGGTGTACAATTAGACACATGGGAAGAGAACCAGGGGAAGAAGTTTTCTCAAAAATCCAGGGAGGAGTGGGTGATTAGATGTATCAAGTCCTCAGGAGGAGAACAGATTTAAAAAACATTGGATTTAGCAAACTAATGCTATCATAGGCTGTATTAAGTGAGGCACAGTATATAAGATGAATCATTTATTAATACTGTGGCACCCTGTGTTGGTCACACCATACCTGGATTATTGTGGTTAGTTCTGGGTACCATGTTTTCAGAAGCATAACTCTCAAGTATCCAGAGAAGGAAAACTAGGATGTTGAAGGGTTCAAGACTATGCCAAATGAGGAGCTATTGAAGGGACAGGAGGTGTTTAGTTTTGAGAAGAAAAGATTGGGATGGAAGGATGGGGATGAGAACTATCTTCAGTCAATTGAAGACCTGCTCCATAGAAGAAGGACTAAATGTGTTGTTTTCCTCTCAGAGAGCAGAATAGGGTCTAAATAGCACAAATGCCCATTAGACTTAAGGAAACCTAAGAATTCATGCTATCCCATAGTGGAATAGCCTACATTAGGTGGTAACTTTTTCTTGTTCTTTTGAAAGTTTTGAGCAAAGACTAGATAGTTGCTTGTCAAGAACATTGTAGAGAGAATTCTTGCTCAGGTATGAGTTGGTGCTGCTGAACCAGCTGGTGCTTCCAACCCCAATATTCTTGGATTCTCTCTTTTCTTGGACTTCCTTAAAGCACTTGTAGGGCTCTTTCCTTTGCTCCTATAAAACTAGCAGTATTTATCTAAGTGCTGACAGAATTTAACTTGACCAGGGTCACACGGCTAATAAATGCTTGAGACTGGATTTGAAATCAAACCTTCCTGACCAGAGGTCTTGTGTTTTATCCACTGTCCACTATCACTGGGCTGCTTAATTACATTGTACCTTATACTTTACTTATTTGAATTTCATGTCATATTAGATAATAATCTCCAAGAGAGCAGAACTTTCCTTTTTATTCCTGGGAACTAGGTTAGAATCTGATATTCATAGTAAACCTTTAATACATGTTTGTGGAATTGCATCTTAGGATGCCATCATTAATGTATTTTTCCTTTTATTCAAAGCTGGCAAGGCAGTTAAAATGTATGTGGGGCTTGGGCCAGATAGATTTACAAGTGCACCCTATCAAACATTTAAAGAATACTTAATACTTATGCTACAAAATTATTCTCAGATAAAGACACAGAAAATACCCTGAGAAATCTTCTTTATGAGGCAAATATCCTGATAACAGAAAGGAGAAACAAAGCAGATAAAAGAACTCTAAACCATTCTCACAAATTACTACTGAAGCATGAATTTTAAATAAAATTCTTGCAAGGAAACTACAGAAATATATCCAGGAGAAAATTCACTATAACCAAGTTGGATTCATACCAAGGATGCAAGGATAGTTCAACATTAGGAAAACAGTTAGCATAATTAATTATAGAAACAAGACAGAACAAACCCCCTATGATTATTTTGATAGATGTAGAAAAAATCCTTTGACAACATTCAGCACTCATGGACTTGAAAAAATTCTAAAAAGCATAAAGATAGAAGAACCTTTTAATATAGTTAAAAGCATATATTTAAAACCCACAAGCAAGCAAGGTTTGCAATGGAAAAAAAACTAGGAACATTCCTAGAAAAAAATAAGGAAAACAAGAATATTTTAACCCTAATTCATTTCTAACTCATAACCTCTGATTTGACATAGCTCTAGAAATATTAGCAATGGCAATACAGCAGGCAAACCAAATCAAAAATATAAATATCAGCAAAGAGGAGTTAAAACTATCTGTATTTGCAAATCAGTGTCAGAGACTGGGAGAAAAAACCTGATAAAAATGACTGACAGCTACATCACAGTTGCAGGATTCAAAATAAATTCACAGAAATCATCAGCATTTCTATACAGTACTAACAAAGCAGGAAGAAATTATAATAAGAGAAATTCCATTCCAAATGCATAGAGTTAGCCCATAAGGCATACAAGGGTCCCCAACATTTTATATTTTAATAACTTAAAGATTTGGGGACACCCTGGATAAACAAATACGAACATTCTTGAAGAAATAAAGGGATGCTTAAATAATCAGTGAAGATTGCATCACTATTCATGATGCAGTCATGGCAAAATGAGGCACTGAGGCACAGCAGATAAAGGGCTGCGCTCAGAGTCAAGAAGACTTGGGTTTGAGTGCTGCCTCCATCACCTACTGGCTTAATGACATTCAGCATCTCTGTGCTCTAGAAAACTCCCTGAGATTGTAAATTGCCGATGAGGTGCTGACCTGCATTAGTGGAGGGAATTTCCTCACCAGAGAGTTCCTGATACCAGGAAATTCACAGGTTTAATCCCAATCTTGTTCCTACTGCTTAAATTAATTTATATATTTAGTGCCATACCAATCAAAGTAATTATCTTGGTATTATACACACACACGCACACATATATATTTGAACCAGACAAAATAATTTAGAAATTGGAGAGAATGGTCTATAAATTTAAGAAAAACAATGGAAGTGTGAATGAATCAGGACATATCATTACCACCCTTCAAACTCTATTAGAAAGCCATAGTCATGAAAATGTGTCCTGCTAGTTAAAATGTAGAAAAGTAGATCAGTGGAACAGATAAGATAAACACGAAACAAAAATGAAGAAAAAGAGAAGTACAGGGTTTAATAAACCCAAGAACATCAATTATCCAAAGAACTTCCCACCCCACCCCCTTTTTCTTTATAAGAACTGCTGGGAAAACTGGAAAGCAGTTTGGCCAAAATTAGAATTAAACCAACATCTTATACCACATACTACAATAGATACTTGATCAAAATATAAAAAAATGACAGTAAAGCTATATTTGTGTGTGTATTAGAAAAGGATGAAATCAAATACCATTCACAACTATGTGTAGAAGGAAAAGCAATCAAACAGGAGAGAGAGAGAGACAGACAGACAGAGACAGAGGAAATGATTTAAAAAGATGATTTTGACTACATTTCAGCACTCCAGGCTATTTCCCATTCAATTTTCAAACTGATCTTTCTAAAGTTCAAAGCTGACCATGTTACCCCACTATTCAGTAAACTCTAGTTTCCCTATTGTTTCCAGGATCAAGTATAAACTCTTATGTTTGGCATTTAAAACCCTTCATAGCCTGACCACTTCCTACATTTTTGGCCTTTTTTTCCTCCTTACTCCCCTCCACCTTACTCCCCTCCACATAGTCAGTAACACTAGCCTCCTTGCTATTCCACAAACAAGACACTCATCTCCCAACTCCCAGCATTTGCATTGGCTGTCCCTCACACCAGCAGCTCTCTCCCTGCTTATCTCCTCATCCTGACTTGGCTGGCTTCCTTCAAGTCTCAGCAAATATATCACCCTTTGCAAGAAGCCTTTCTCATTTCTTCTTATTTTTCCTGCCCCCTCTCTGAGGTTGACCTTAATTTATTCTGTTTATATCTTATTTGTGCATAATTATTAGTACCTTGTCTACATCAGACTGTGAGCTCCTTGAGGTCAGGGACTTTCTTTTACCTTTCTTTGTATCTGTAGCACCTAGCACAGTGCCTGGTACATAGTAGGTGCTAAATAAAGCTATTGATTTGACTTGAAATAAAACTAAAAAGCTTTTGTATTAATAAAATCAGTGAAGACAGAATTAGAAAATAAAAGGGGAATTGGAATAAAATATCAATGAAACTTGATATCTAATATATACAGGAAACGGATAGAAATATAAATATCCAGACCTATTCTCCAATAGATGAGTAAACAAAGGAAATAAAGAGGTTTGTTTTTTTTTTAAGATTTCTAATCTATCTGGCTGTGTGATCCTGGGCAAGTCATTTAATCCCAATTGCCTCACCACAAAAAAAAGAGAAGAAAAGATTTCTGAACTATAAAGAATCATACGAAGTCATGCTCGAAATCACTAATAGAAAGAGAGAGGCAAATTCAAACAACTCTGATGTTTCACACTCCCCCGCCACTCTCTCCACACAGATAAACAAAGACAAGAAGATGGAAATGGTCAGTATTAGAGAGCCTGTGAGAAGGCAGGTGCATTGATCCCTGTTGGTTGAACCACAGAAAGCTTCAATTTTTCTCTTTCTCTTTTTTGAGGTAATTGGGGTTAAGTGACTTGAACTCAGTTCCTCCTGACTCCACAGCCAGTTCTCTATCCACTGCACCACCTAGATGCCCCAGCTTTGAACTTTATTGATTTCATTTGCTGTTATGATGGAAGAGGTCCTTTTTTTCAAAGAATGACTAAACATTACATACTGTTGAGTGGATGAAGATCTAGAACTCAAGTCTGGAAGACCTGTGTTCAAATCCAGCTTCAGATACTTACTAGCTGTGAGACCCTGAGCAAGTCACTTCACCTTTCTTTGCCTCAGTTTCCTCATTTGTAAAACAGGGATAATAACAGCACCTACCTCCCAGGGTTGTTGTGGGAATTAAATAAGATAATATTAGTAAAGCATTCTGCAAACCTTTAAGTGCTATATAAGTGCTAGTTATTATTGATAATCCTATTACCAGATATGTACCCAAGGGAAGTCAAAGACAGATTCATTTCATGACAAAACATTCACAGCCACACTCTTTGTGGTAACAAAAAAAAAAACCCAAAATGGGTGCCCAGCAATTGGGGAATGGCTTAAATGATGCAATGGAATATAATCAGGCAGCAAAAAATGACAGATATAAGGAATTCAGAGAAATGTTGGAGGCTCTCCATGAAATGAGGCAAAACTAGGTCCAGCACTGGACCTAGAGAACATCAACCAGGTATATGAAAGACTGGGGAAAAGACAGCAGAACTTTGGGGAATGGAAAACTCAGCGAAGGTCTGAGGAAATGAAACACACCTGCTCCATCATAGCAGAGAGGTGGGGACCTACTAGGACAGAGTGGTGTATACATGTTGTTGAACAAAGTTTGTATATTGAATTTTTGGTATGCTTAATTATTTTTCCTCATCACGAGGAAGATGGGGCAGAAGATGGAATTAAGGGTACCTTCCTCTATACCAACTAAGTCTTTAGTTTCACAGATGAGGAAACTCAGGTCCATAGAGGACAAAAGGAGTGATTTGTCCAAGGTCTCATGGCTACTTGGAGACAATGTCAAGTGTAAAATCCATGACCTCTGACAACACTGTTTTACCTCCCTTATCAAGTCACATTCCTTTGAAACTTGGAAAATAAGAGAGCAGGGTGGTGAGAAAGTCGTGGTGCTGGGCAGCAGAGGCAGAAAAGGGGTGAGAAGACAGGAACAAGAACAGGAGCAAGGGAAGATGGCTTCCTTCCATTTCACCTTGATAATGCTGCTCTACATCCAAGATGGTGCAAGGTAATATGATTAGGACCATTTGGGGTCAAGAGAGCAGGGAAGATCACTGTCTAGACTCCTTCTTAAGTGAAGTTTTGCTCTTGCCCCGCAGGGGATCTCTTATCCAAAGAGAGTCTTCCGTTTGGCATTTAAGCTCTTTGCTACCTGGCCCTTGCCTGCTTCCTGCCCTTCCAGTCTTCTTTTACTTGACCCCTCCATGGTCTCTGCAATTCAGCCACACTTCAAACTCCATGCTCCTCTCGTCTCCCATCTCCCACCTCCCAGTCTTTGCATTGGCTACCCCAATTCCTGGGCTGCCCATCTGTACCTCATCTTAATTTCTCTGGTTTCCTTCAAGACTTAACTCAAATTCCACCTTCTGTAAGAAGCCTTTCCTGGTCTTCCCCTCTCCCTAAATGCATTCCTCTCAATTACTAGAGCTTCACCCCTTTCAAATAGCCTTTAATTTATTCTGTGTATAACCTTCCTGTACCTAATTGTCTCCAGCTTAGCGTGTCTGTATCTTGTTTGTTCAGAGTTGTTTCCATGTTGTGTCCCCTATGAGTTTCTTGAGGGTAGGGACTGTTTTTGCCTTTCTTTGTATCCCCAACACTTAGGGCACAGAGGCTTAATAAATGTTAGATTAATGGTTAGGCTTGATCCAGGTGGTGGGTAGAGGTTTTGTCCTAGTGAGGTCTCAGAAATAACTATAGCACCCATAACAGTGAGTAACCAAGGGTCAGGGGGCCTGGAAGCTGGGGCTCCTATGCGCCCCAAGTAGGGGCTTCTCCAAATGTGGTGGTGCCATCTCCAGGCTTGTTGGGACAGAAGCAGAGAGAGGGAGATCCTGCCCCAGACCTTGGGAGCTATGCCTACAGCCATCAGGGAATGCAGTGAATAGCTTTATCTGGCCTGGTCAGGGCCCTCCTGGGAACCAACCCTGCCCAGCATGCTTTTGCTTGGTCAGTTCTCTCTTCATTCAGGCAAAATTACAGAAAACTCCGAGAAAGCAGGACAACATGGAAGGGCATTTTTGTTGTTATCTCCAGCAGGTTTCCCAATAAGAAATGGGAGCCTATGTGGGGAAAAGCCTGCATTTGTTAACTCAGCAGCAGAGGCAGAATTCTTCCAGGGAGCTGCAGAAGAGACACATGTAAGGCAGAGTGTGCCAGGACTGGTACGTGAGCAGGGGGCTGAGCATGCACCGTAACCCCTGCACTGGGATTCATTTGCCCTTTGTTTTGGGGGGGGCAGGGGCAAGGTGCACTTTGTAGGGCTGTCTGAGGGAAAATGAGGGGAAAAAGTGAGTTCCATGCTCCCATGTGAGGCACTTCGATTCTAGGTCTGGCTGTAATCCCAGTGCATTGGATAGCCTCTGGAATTTGAACTGGATGGTTTTTGAATTCCTTTTCAGTTCTAATTATCTCTGTTTGGACCCTCCCAGTTCTGACATTCTGTGTTCTAAGGGCCCTCCCAGCTCTGACATGCTCTGTTCTAAAGGCCCTCTCAGCTCTGACATTCTGTGTTCTAGGGGCCCTCCAACCTCTAGCATTCTGTGTTCCAGAGGCCCTCTGTACTCTACATTCCAAATTAGAGGAAAGAGCTAGAAAGTAGGCAAGAAAGGTTACACCTCTCCCAGATCACTTCATGGAGAGGGTGGTACTTATTTGAGGCAGCTCAAATAAGTACAGTGGTGGTGCAGTGGATAGAGCCTAGACCCAGAGCAGCAAAGACCTGAGTTCAAATAAGATCTCAGGCTTTACTAGCTGTGTGATCCTGGGCAAGTCACTTAACTTCTGTCAAACTCAGTTTCCTTATCTGTAAAATGGCGATCAACCTGCCTCCCAGGGTTGTTGCTGGATTAAAATGATTTTGTATTTGTAAAGTCGTTTGCAAACCTTAAGGCATTCTCTAAATGCTGGCTATCATTCTTATTTTTATTAAGCACAGGTCTTGAAAAGAGAAGGATGTAGAGTGTACCCCATGGGGGATGGGGATGGGGGATGCAGAGGACTTACATCAGCAATGCTAGGGAAGTAGGAGCATTTCTTGTGGATTTGGGGGATAGTAACTAGACCAGACAGGCTGCTGCAAAGGTTTCACGCACAGTTTGTATAGTGTAAGATAGTACTGGAAAGTGTATCAACTCCTTGTATCCACACAACAATGTTGGCATGTTGGTAGTGATGGTGGTGGTGGTGGTGGTGGCATTGTTTTTTGCATCTCTCTCACTATTAGGGTCCCTAAAGAGATATGTCCCACCCCATCCATGAGGTCAGATGTTGATTCTATGTCCCTTACATCCTGAGGCTGTACTCCACAAAAATTGGATTTAGGGAATGTTTTCCCTCCTCTCTGTGTACTGGCTTCCTTCAAGACTCAGCTCAAATGCTGCCTTCTGTAGAAGACCCTTCAGGGTGTGTGTGCGGGGGGAGGGCCCTACCTCTCCCCACTGCCCCACTACTGCCTTCCCCTATGAAATTAACTTCCACTTACACAGTGTATGTGTGAGCGTGTGTGGGTGTAGGGTGTAGGTGTATGTGTGTGTGTGTATATATATATATGAATGTGGATATACACACGTATATATATGATGTATAATATATATAATAAACATTATATTTGGTAATTATATATTACATATTATATAAGTGATATCTTGAAATGATATATGATTTATACCCTATGTACTAAATGGCACATGTATTTTATAGAAATTATATGGTATATAATAATATATCTCATATACTATATGGCATATGTGCAATATATGCTATGTGTATAATATATCATATAGTATATATGATATGGTATATATGTGTTATATATAGATTATACACATCTATATATAGCATGCACATATGTGCTATATATATTATGCATATCTATGTTATATATGTATCGATACCATACACCTTATGGTATGATATATCTTATCGATGTACATCGATATATATATACAATATATACACCATGTTGTGTATGTATGACTGTGTACTATATGCCATTATCTGTATATACACATGCATATACAGAAACAAATACAACATGAAATATATTATATACACATGTGTATAGAAAGAGGGATGGCTGGCTGGATGAAAAGATAGATGATAGATACATAAATGAATGATGAATAGATTGATAGATGATGATAGATTGATGGGTGTGTTTGTCTTTTGTCGCTGAAGAAGACCACGCCATCGGAGAAATAATCACATGACTTGTACTTGACTTTGTTTTGAGTGAGGGATGTCTGTACAGGTCACCAGCCTCACTTCTCCTCCAGAGCCATCTGAATCCAGTGACCAGATACTCATCAGGATGACTGGAGATGACCCAGGGTGAGGCAATTGGGGTTAAGTGACTTGCCCAAAGTCTCTACTAGTGAGTTTCAAGTGTCTGAGGTGAGATTTGAACTCAGGTCCTCCTGACTCCTGCACTGGTGCTCTATCCACTGTACCACCAAGCTGCCCCTGATAGATTGATGGATGATAAATAGATGAACAATAGATTGATAGATGATAGATGGATGGATGGATGGATAGATGGGTGGGTGGGTGGATGGGTGGATGGATAGTCAGATGGATAGATAGATCGATAGATAGTATGTGTCTGTTTATCATCAGCATGTAGTTTCCCCCCATTAAGAATGCAAGGCACTTAGGGGCAGAAACCACATTTACCCCTTTCTTTGCATCCCTGGCACTTAGCCCAGTACAGAGCAGATGCTTAATGAATGCTTGTTCACTGACTGAGAAGCTGAGTTCTGGGCCCTTCTAGCTTGGAATCTATGATTCAAAGGGCTCTGGGTTCAGAGCACTTTCTTCTTGGGAATACCCCTGGGGAGGGAGACAGCACTGTCCTGGCCAAGAGTCTGTCCTGACCTGCAGACTTTGTTCTCACTTCTGGCCTCCTTACAAGAGAGAGTTCATCCTCTCTTCTTGGAACATGTCATGCCCACAACAGGTGTCTGTGCCGCCAGCAACGGTTGCTTCTTGTGTCTGGTCACGTCCTGCCCATTCATGGACATGCTGAGGAGCAGAGGAGTGATATTGGACATTTGCTACCTGTGGGACCTCTGGCAAGCCCCTTACCCCCTGTGCCTCAGTTTCCCTTCTGTGGGATGAGAGGGTTGGACCAGAGACCTTTCAGTCCTTTCCAGTTCTCTATCCATGATCTTTTTTTTGGTAAAGCACTTTGCTAATGTTAATACATGAGATGAGTGTTAGTTAGCTATGATCTTTATTGAGGGAGGTGTAGTGCAGGGTAGTGGATAGAGACCTGGGTTCAGATTCTGCTCCTGACACTTACCAGCTGTGTGACTCTGAGCTAGTCACTTAAACTTTTTAAGCCTCAGTTTCCCAATCTACAAAACAATGGGCTGGACTCTGCTCTAACTCTATGATTCTATTGTCTTTGTTTCCGTTGGGCAGTGGGTGGATGTTCCATGTTGTGAAAAATTTCACAAGTCTGAAAACTGTCCTAGAATGGAAGGAGTCACCTCCTCAGGCAGGGGGGACCCTCATGAAAGGTGGTTGAACACCCACTGCTTCTCTGGTGATCCTGCAGGGAGTCCTTGCTCAGCCATAGACTGGACCAGGTGACCCATGAGGTCCTTTCCCCTCCTTCAGTTCTGGAATGGGCTTCACCCATCTCTCATATCTCTCTCATGTAGGACCTCCCACTCCCGGGCTAAGGCGGAGGCAGCCCTCACTGCAGCTCAGAAAGCCCAAGAAGAAGCCCGGATGGCCAGGATCACTGCCAAAGACTTCTCACCTTCCTTCCAGCACAGGGAAAATGGTGAGTCTGCCGGGAGCTGGGATGGGCATTGGGGGCAGGAGGCCAGTGGAGCAGACGGCCGTTTGAGAAACGACCAAAGTATTGTCCGGGCAGTATGCCCTCATCATCACCCGTAGCACTGGGTCCTGCTACTCCCACCTTCTGTGGTCTGTTCTTAGGCCCTCTTTCCCTCTCCTACCCCCGGAGGATGTGTCCAGGTCACATGTTCATGTGTGTGTTCATGTGTGTTAGTGCATGTGTTTTTGAGTGTATACATGTGTGCAATCTATGTGCATGCATATGTGTGCATGCATATACATGTATATGTATGTTAGTGAATGTGTATGTGTGTTAGTGAATTGTTTTGATGTGCAAACAAGCACATGAATGTCTTTGGGCATGTATGTGTGTCTGTACATGTGCAGTTTTTATTGTGTTTGTGTATGCTATGTGTATGTATATTTGTTAATGTGTATTTCTTTGTATGTGAATGTGTGCACATGTATGTTTGCATATACATGTACAAGTATGTGTGTATTGTGTGCATGTGTGTATATGTGTGCACTGTATATGTGTGAGTGTGCATGTAGGAACCATTTTGTGTATTGTATTGTATATGTATATGTGTTTGTATTGTGTGTGCACGCATAGATATTTGTGCGTATTGTGTGTACGTGTGTTTTTGTGTTTATGTATATGTGGGCAGCATTTGTATATGTGTATGAATGTGTATATATTTATGTGTTCATGTTTGTGTGTATGCATGTGCATGTATGTGTATGTGTGTTGTAGTGTGTATAAAGCTACACATTGTCATCATCACAACTGGCCTTTCATTTCCTTGTACATTGCAAAAGACTTGTTCCTTGTGAAAAACTAAACAGAATTGTGGGTCTGTCAGATTCCTTCTGTCAGTACCTTATGCTGACATTTTAAAATCCTAGTTTGGGAGTGAGCAGCCCAGAAAAGTGTCTGGTGTTCATCTCCCTGGATCATTATAGTTGCGCTGGTGCCCCTCCTCTTTACATCCTGAATATTTGTATGTGCATGAACATACACATGTATACTTCTCTGCACTCATGGTCCCAGCCCTCTGGTTGGGAGGAGATGCCCAGGCCTCCCTTCTTTGATCTCATTGGTGTAGAAGGACAACTGCTTGGGGAGGGAGGTAGCACCATATAGCAGGAGGAGAAATGATGTTGGAGTCACAGGATCTGGGTTCAAATCCCACCTCTGACAACAACTATGTGTGATTCTGGACAAGTCATGTCACCTCCTTGGGTTTCAGTGTTCTCATCAAAAATGAGAGGGTTGAACCACAGGATTTCTGAGGCCCCTTCTGCCCAGGTCTCTTTATGACTTTTCCTCTATCTAATAAAGATCAGCAACCCATAGTTTTAGCAACTAAGCCACTGTTCTGGACCTATGTAGAGACCCTGAGATATTAAGCAATTTAATAGTGCTTAATAAAGGTTTGTTGACCTGACTTATTCTGGGTAGGTCACATGGGTGTGTCAGTAGCAGGAGGGGTAATTCTATGTCTACTGTCTCGGCATGCTGCGTTTCCTTTTCCCAACAGTCTCTCTCCTTATTTAAGACAAAGGTCCTCCTCCAGGGTCCCCTTCCCTCCTCCCCTCAGCTCTAACCCTTTGCCTCACTCCCCTTTCTTTTGGGGACAAACACCTTGGGCTTTCAGATACATAGCCCCCAGACACAGCTAAGCACCCATAGACTCCCCAAGAGACTGCCGATCTGAACTCTCTCTCAGTGGGTGGAGGACTTGGGGGAGCACTGGATGATCCACAATGGGGTGGGCCCAATGGGCCTGCACTGTCAAGAGACAATGTTTTCAAACCGTTGTGCCATCCTGCCCTCCCCCAACCAAGGCTTTGTCTTCACTCTTTTATGATGAATTTGACAGTCATTTAACACAGACCTTTAAATACGTAGAGAAGAACCAAAAGAAATCATCTATTTCTTTTACATACTTTTTGTTTTTGAAAAGGATGCATTAAATTTAGCAAGACAATAACCAGATGACTCCTGTTTCTTTGTGTCTTCTTTCTGAACTTATTTACATTTGTGTATCTATTTATTTTAATGATTAACTTTTCCTTCTTTTCTTTCCCCCTCCTTCCCTCTCTTCCTTTCTCTTTTCTTCCTTATTTCTTCTCCCTCTCTGCCCCTTCCTTCCTTCCTTCCTTCCTTCCTTCCTTCCTTCCTTCCTTCCTTCCTTCCTTCCTTCCTTCTTTCCTTCTTTCCTTCTCTCTCTCTCTCTTTATCCTTTTTCCTCTTCTTTTCTTCTCTCCTTCTTTCTCCCAATCTCACCTCTTTCTTACAATCCCACCCCTGCTCCTGGACTCACTCCTACAACTTTCACAGATACTTAGACCCTCACCCATAGAGCATCTTCTGCTCAGGGACCTTTCTGATTCTCTATCTGCTCCTGAAATGATGCTTTAGATGATGTATCATTATCTTATGTTTAATTTGTTCCTTCCTTGGTCTTTCTACCATCATTGTCTTTTCTGTTTCTCTTTAGAAACTTTTACAAGGCCAACATTCCCAGACCCAGACCCAGACCTGATGTTGAGGTCTTTGATTGGTGGTGGCAGCTTCACCACAGTCTGGACCTTGGGCCAGAGCAGCCCTGGACAGGCTTGGGCTGGATGGGACTCTGTCCAGCAGCCAGGACAGCAGTGGGAAAACATAAGCATCTGTGACTCAATGAACCATCCTGACAACTAAATATTGAATCTCTTGTGTTTGTTAGGAGCCCACCCTATTTTTTAAATGTTGAGGGTCCTAAGTGAATGGGGTCTCTAAAGCTCAGTGACCCTTCTATGAAGGAATCTTCATCTTTTCATTTCTGCATTGGTTGGGAGCCTTGGGAGCCAGGATGGAGGCCAGATTGCTTATAGTAGCCACAAAGTGTTTTATCCTCCCACCAGTTCTTCAGACCTCGAATGAGGTGGTTGGTCTATGGGTGCAGGGGGCAGGCAGGGAGGACTTGGGACTCACTAGCTCTGGGGCCTTAGAAGTCCCAGAGGAGGAGTAAGAAGAACAAAGACGTTGGAATCGAAGCGTAAAGGCTGCATGTACTGTTTTGCATTTTAACAATGATTCTTCCAGGAATATCACATGCTCAGGAACTAATTTTAGCCAAAGATCATTTCCCAGCTGGGTGAGCTGCTCAAAGACAGGATTGTGAAGACGAGCGGTGTGGCACAGGGCTGCCACCAGCCCTCCTGGTCACACATGCAAGGGGCCTTACCAAATTTAAACCTGCTGCCTGGTCCTGGCATGCCACAAGTGCCAATCTGGAGTGAAGATGAGGCATAGGAGGGGCTTTGGAGGAGAGCAGGGAGCTATAGGGGTACAGCTGGGAATGGGCAAGTGTCTCTGGGGTGTTTGAGGATGGGGTGGAGGAGGCCAAGATAGGCTGTGAATGAGACCATCCTCCAGGGCACCTCTTAAAATAGCCCCAATGCTTCATTCATTCATATTGCAAACACAGTTCAATCCATTTATCAACCAACAAGTAGTGGGAAGCAGGAGGAAGGGGCACATGGGGAAAAAGCAGCTAGAGAGACTCTGTGGTATAGCCAGGGAGCAACAAACTTCTAGAATTGGAGCACCCAGATTGTATCCCAGCTCTGCTGTCTACTGTCTATATGACCTTGGGCCAATCATGCTCCTTCTCTTGGCCTCAGTTTCCCCATCTCAGAAATCAGGTGGTTGGATTAGATGATCTTTAAGGTCCCTTCAACTATAAATCCTCTGACACTGATGGGACAGCTGAGTAGCTCAGTGGGTAGAGTGCTGGCCCTGGAATCAGGAGAATCTGAGTTCAAATCCAGCCTCGGACACGTGCTAGCTGGGTGACCCTGGGCAAGTCACTTCACCCTGTTTGCCTCAGTTTCCTCATCTGTCAAATGAACTGGAGAAGGAAATGGCAAACCACTCCAATATCTTTGCCAAGAAATACCCAGATGGGGTCATAGAAAGTCAGGCATGAAACAACAGAACAACAAAAAACCCTCATCCTGCAATTTGCCTTTTCCTCCTATCCTGCCTGAGTAGCCCCAATTCTTACCATTCTTACCATTTGTCTCCTAACTTTTCCTGTTCTAGGATAAATAACTCCAGTTATTTAACATTTTTACTCAGAGAACCATCCACCATCCTCTTTGTATTGTTTTCTCTGTATCCCCTAGATTTTGAAGCCTAGAATTGAGGAGTCCTGTAGTGAGGATCTGACCATACTAAGTCAAGGGGTGGTTATAGAAACTGTCCTTTTAGGTCTACACCTGCCACATTATTAAAGATAGTCCCACATCGCTGATCCATGCTTAGCTTGGGCCCCACCATCCCTCTAAGACCCTTTTCAGACTTACTTCAGTCTAGCCAGCCATTCTTGATGACCCATTTCTACATTATTCCTGGAGATCTCCCATATAGTCGCCCCTCTCCAGGATTGACTCAGGGCAAGAGGAGGTCCCAGTAAGTTAACTAAAGCATGGACAATTTCTAAGATTCAACATCCATTCATGCACCAGAGGCAAGGAAATCTTGTGGTCTTGAGGGGAGTCACCTGGAGACACAGATTCTGGTCTTTGTATCGTGATTAATTAGGTGTGGCATCTTGACAAGTCATGTGACTTAATAGATTTTGAGTTAGAAAAGATGTTGGCAGTCACAGTCCCATCCCATCATTTTGCAGATGAGGAAAATGGAGGATGAAAAGATTAAATCACTTATCCAGGGTCAAATAGGTAGCCAGTGTCATAGCCAAGATAAAACCTACATCCTCTAACTATAAATCTAGCACTCAGTCCTATTATACCACTTTGCACCTCAATTTCCTCATCTGTGAAATGGGCATGATAATACCTGGTCTTCCTCCCTGGCTAATGGGTAAGTACTGTGAAAAAGTGAAAGATGTCATAGTAATTTTAATTACTTTTATCTCTTCTCTTTCTTTCTCCTTTTCTGTTAATGATTGACTGGGTCAGAGAGGATGAACCATGGCTGCGGATGTGACTGATAATTCATCATTGTTTGGAGGTCAGACAGGAGGCCCCAGCATAGTGAAATGGGCAGGGGATAAGGCCATCACATGATGTTGGGGCTTTTTATATGGGGAGACCAACCAATAGACTGTCAGGAAAATCTTGTCCTGGCAGGGTCTGTGTGACCAACTCTGTTCTTTGCTGCATTCTATCCTTGCTTCCAGCCCTTTCCCCTGCGAGTTCTCCTAAGACAAGATTACCCACTTAGGACCCCCCATTGTTCTCTGGGTCATCTTGACCTTGTGTTTCTTCTTCATATATCTTCCTCTATAAAGGACTTGAATGCCAGAGGCCAAAGCATCAGAATTCGAGCGACGATATCGAGGTGATCTCCACAGGGACCCCCTTGCAACAGGAGAGCCCTGAGCTATACCGGAAAGGCACAACCCCTTCCGACCTCACTCCTGATGACAGCCCCCTCCAGAGCTTCCCTGCCAGCCCTTCCATCACGCCACCGCCAGTCCCTGCCTCCCGAAACAAGAGTGCCCACTTCTCCCGGCAGATCTCCGTGGATGAAGAGCGAGGTGGGGAGATCCAGATGTTGCTGGAAGGTCGGGGTGGAGACTACCTACGACCCAACAGCTGGAACGAGGAGAAGGTAGGGGGGTCAAGAGGGGTGCGGAGTGGTGCCCTGAGGAGCTGCCAGCCAGGGGATGACTACCGCAGCCGCAGTTCGGGTCACAAACACCTGTCATCATCATCGTCTTCGGGGAACCACAAACCCCGGGAGAGGTGGGCGGATTCCCCCACCCCGTTCTCGTGGACTTCCCACCACCGATCCAACAACCACAGCTCAGGGAATCCCAAGCTGCTGGAGTTGGATGAGAAGCTAAGCAACTATGAGATGGAGATGAAGCCCCTCATGAGGATGGATTCTTATATGCAAGAGGTGCACACCCAAAAAAGACACTACAGCAAAGCCGGGGCCTGCCGGAGCTTGGTGGAGGACCACCGCTCGGATGGGGTGCAGAGACTGAGGGCCAAGTCCCAGAATAAGGAGAATTTCAGGCCGTCGGCTTCTGCTGAACCCACAGTCCAAAAACTGGAAAATCTGAGGCTCGGGGACAAAGCCGAGCCCCGGCTACTGAGATGGGACTTAACCTTTTCCCCACCCCAGAAATCCTTACCTGTTGCACTAGAATCTGATGAGGAAAATGGGAATGAGCTTAAGTCCAGTACGGTAAGTGAGTATAGCATGTCTCTTTTTCTTCAGCTTGGGGACAGAGCCAGGCCATAGGGGAGTTCTCGTGATGGTGAAGGTCCTCCCTAGAGGATCTCAGTTTAGAAGAAGGGACCTCAGAAGACATCTAGTCCAAATCCCTCACTTTACAGATGAGGACACTGAGGCCCAGGGAGGGGAAATGATTTGTCTGAGGTCACACAGATAGGAAGTATCAGAGACAGGATATGAACCCAGGTCTTTGGACTCTAGATCTAATGTTTTTTCCACTGTACCTGCATGGTCTCTCTATTGGTAGGGTCTTAGGTCTGGGATTCCCTGATAGATGCCCCCTAGTGGCCTAACCAGGATTCTGGGCTAACTTCATCATCCCCAGAAATACTTCTAATGTGTGATCAGTGGTGTCTCCTCCTTCCCCTCCTTGTGGACATCTGTGTTGGAGGTGGGCTGCCTCTTGAGACTGAGAAGGGATCAGGTAAAGGAATCAGTAAAAAATGGCATCCCCACTGCCCTCATGCAATTTAATAATCAATAAACACTTAATAACAACATACTATATGCCAGGCCATGTGCTAAATGCCAAGTATATACACAGACCAAAAAAGAAATGGTTCTTGCCATTCAAGAAGCCAATATTCTATTGAGAGAGATAGCATTTACATATAGAAGATAAAGATGGCAGTTTAAGAAGGGGAGGGAACTAGCAGCTGAAGGGGATCAGCCAGTCAATCGGTAAGCATTTATAGAGTGGCTACTGTATGCCAGGCTAAGTGCCCTCAAGGAGTTTACAAAGTAATGGGGGGAAACAGCACATGAATCTGAGGGGCTAGGTGCTCGGGGGATGAAGTATGAAATGGAGGAGTTTGGCTAGGATGCTGCCCAGAACATTCCCCTTACGGGGAGGATCTGGGAGGAGCACTCCACCCTCTCTAGCCCTGACTGAAAGGCAGGAGCTTCTAAGGAGGTGTGAGTTTCAGGGCTGAGGTCATCTTGCAGGAAGGTTGAGAAGGCTGTGAGGGCTTATTATGGACAAGATAGGGTTCAAACCGAGTCTTGAGGGATGTAGGGGATTCTATGAGGTAGAGGTGAGGACGGGCGGCCCTAGGTATGGGTATTGGCCATAGCTAAGACGTAGATATGATGGCTCCATGTGAGGAGCCCCAGGAAGGTGAAGCACTTCTGAGGTGTTGAACTAAAAGGAAATATCCCCTGCCCTTGGTGAGATTCCATTCTACTAGATATGGGGATAACCCAGACACAGCCAACCAAACATAGAGAAATTGGGGTGGCATCAGCAATGGGGGGAAACAGGAGAGCCCCCTGGTAGAAGGTAGCCCTGAGAATAGTGAGGAGATTCAAGAAGCAGAGATGGGGAGGGGGAGCTCATGGAGCTTAGGGTCTATAGATGTGGATATGGAGAACTCTCAGACAGAACTGAAACATTGTGGTCTGGTGGAATGAGCCCTGGACTTGGAGTCAGAGGACCTGGGTCCAACTCCCTCCCCTGATACTTCCTACCTGTGTGACTATGGGCAAGTCGCTTAGTTTCTCTGAGCCTCAGTTTCCTCATCTGTGAAATGGGGAATAATAATACTTGCACTACTTACCTCTCAGGCTTGTGCTGAAAGCACTTCCCAAACCTTAAAACCCCATAGAAATGGGAGCTATTCTTCTCAAGTGTTCAGAGGATGCATGGATGCATTTGGCGTGGCCCTCCACAGGGCTCAGAGAGAGACCAAAGGTAAGTGGGATGGTTTGCACTTCAACTGGAGAAATGAGGAGGTGGGATGGCTTACCCATTGGTCTAGTCTTGAAGGTAGTGGGATGGTTTGCATTTCAAATGGAGAAATAAAGAGGTGGGATGGCTTCTCTATTGGTATAGTCTTAATGGTAGTGGGATGGTTTGCATTTCAGTTGGAGAAATAAAGAGGTGGAATGGTTTATCCATTGGTATAGTCTTGAAGGTAGTGGGATGTGTTTACACCCTACCAGAAGTGGGAACAGCATTTAACCTCATCTTGTTCCCTATACCCTCCCCAGGTTCAAGTGCTGGTCTCATAAAACATATCAGGACATGGTCCCTGGGTCAAAAATAATAGGAACTGGTGTTTTTGTAATGTTTGAAGGTCTGCCTGGCACTCTCTCTATCCACCTCATCTTATTTGACTCTCACAGCAGCATTGTGAAACAGTGCCAGATGTTACTATTCCCATTTTACAGATGAGGAGACTAAGGCTCATACTAGGTTTTTGTTGGGAGAGGAGGAAATGGGAGAAGGGCTCAGGCTCTTACCCCAGCTGCCAGGGGGAGCTTCCCCATTAGCTCTTCAGGCATGTAAGGAAGATCTATAGCAAACTCACAGCTTGGCAGTGAGATTTGTTTTATCCAAGCACAGGGTTTCTGAGGCTCAGAGAGATTAAGTGATTTTCCTGAAATCACACAGCAAATAAGTCTCAGAAGCAGGATTTGAACTCAGCTTTTCTGTACCCACCATGCCACCCTAAATGCCAGCTCCTGAAGAACAGGGATCGTGACCTGCATATGTTCTGGGCTTCTGCCTTCCTATGTTCTTGTCCCCTGCACCATGGTTACCCAAAAGCTCACCCTCCATTTATCTAGAATATCCATAATCCAGAATGGGAAATTGAATGTTCTGGTTGACTATTTCGGTTAACTGAGATTACACACAGATTACCCACTTTTGAGTTTAGCATATGATCACGAATCTTTTAGGGCCTCAAGACTATCATAGTTATCAAAAATCCAGGATCTGTGGCTGGAAGGGACCTTAGTGGGCCTTTAGTCCCACCCCATCCCTCATTTTGCTGATGAAGAAATGGAGGCCCCAGCAAGTTAAGTGACTTTCCCAAGGTCACTCAGATATTGTGGGCCTCAGGCCTCCAGAGGCAGTACTCTTTCTAATAACATTGCACAGGGGATGGGTGTAATTCTGGGGGAAGGCAGGAATTTTCAGTCTTTGGGGAAGTATAAGCTTCCTCATCATTTGGATTCTAGATTCTATATAAATGGCATTTTACAATTTACCATAAGAATATTGTTTACCATTTGCCATGTGGTCTATACCTGAATGTAGATGTTCCTGATTTCCGGCAGGGAATTTCGCACTCAGGACTAGAATTAGTGCCTTGTTTCCTCTTTATCGCTCAGGGCCCTTTCAGGCTGAATGTGCTGTGTGACTCTATGAATCTATTACACTCCCACCTCCTTGGCCATCCAGGTCACATGCCAGAAGAGAACCTGGCCGGCCCTGTGTCCATGCAGCTTGTTCATAGAAGATAAGAGTTTTCAGATTCGTAAGATGTCATGGCTGGAAGCCTCTCTTTGCAGATTCCTGGGACAACGGGATGATTTTCCCATTGGCCGCATGGCTACTTAGGTGTTATCACTGTCAGGTGTCATGAGACACTAAATCTTTGGAATCAGAAAGACTTGAGTTTAAATTTGGCCTCAGACATTTACTAGCTATGTGACCCTGGGCAAGTCACTTAACCTTGTCTGCCTCAGTTACCTCATCTGTAAAATGGGGATAATAACAGCACCTATCTCCCAGGGTTGTTATAAGGATAAGAGGAGTAATATTTGTGAAGTGCTTTGCAAACCTTAAAGTCCTATAGAAACGCTAGCTATTATTAGTATTATTATAAGATAATAGATTATATTATAATGAATTACTGAATTGTTGTGATGTATTATTATATTATTATTAATATTGCTATTACCAATCTTAGTGTTCTTTCCATGACATTGGGCTGAGTCCCTTGTAACCCATCTGAAACATATCTGTATTCCTTTAGTAGTTATCTGGGGATGGAAGTGACTACAATACAAGACCTATAATCAGGAAGACCTGTACTCAAATCTTGCCACAGACATGCACTAACTGTGTGACCCTGGACCAGTCACTTAACCTTTTTTGGTTTCAATTTCCTTATCTTTAAAATGGGGCTAATAATAGGAGCTACTGTATAGGGTTATTATGAGGGCCAGGGGATTCCTTTTCAAGTTGGGTTCCTTGCTTTTCAAATCTTGAAGTACTATTGAAATTCTAGTTAATGTCGTTGTTATATCAACAGGCTTACCCTTCATGTCCTTATGGGAAAGTTTTCTTTTCTTTTTGTCTCTCACTGTCTCTTTCTGTCGTTGTTTCTCTCTGTGTCTCCCTCTGTCTCTATCTCTCTCTGCATCTCTGTCTCTCTCTAAGTGAGATTTCCATCCCCCTCAGGGAGTGACTCTTTAGAAGGCCATCTGGGGGAATGAACATGTCTCATCTTCACAGAGTTGGGGATGCATCCATGAGATTTGTCCTGTCGCAAAGCAGGCCTATTTTTGCCTCTACCTGAAGTCTCCGTGACCATCTGTCATTCTTACCAGTTGGCTGATTCTTAAAATATTCCTGCCCTCTCCATCTACTTACACACAAAGATGCAGTTGCCCCCTTGCTAGGACCAAAATACCAGCTTCTACTTACAACTTTATTTTCCTCATCAAAGCAGCTAGGATATATATATTCATGAGATCGTGTGTCTGTGTGGCTATTTTCAGACAAGCCGATGATTGGCAGGGTGAAGGATAAAGAAATCTGTTCTCTGTTTGGGTCCTGAAGAGCTTCTTCGACTCCTTAGGTCACTAAGACATGTTTGAACTTACTTAGGTGGGAAGATAGAAGGTGGGGATAAAGGGAATGCAGAGGTGGCTAACCCGAGTCAATAAGCATTTATTAAGGACCTACTGAGTGCCAGGCATTGTGCTGTGCTCTGAGGATGCAAAGAAAGGCAAAAGACCATTCCCCACCCTCAAGGAATGGGTGGGAATCCATTCTATCTAATAAGGGAGACAGCATATACAAAGAAACTAGAAAGGATTTTAGAGGGGGAGAGAGAGTGTGACAAAGTCCTTCAGCCAAGTGGGAAATGATGAGGCAGCTGTCCTGACCCACCTCCTTAACGGCAAGATCTGGAAGAAGTTCCCAGATGTCCACTCACCACCCTCTCTGACCAGAGGGAAGGAGGGCTCCCAGGGAATGGGGGGTACTATCTTGCATGAAGAGGAGGCAATGATGAAATCCAATATGGTACCCGGAGTCAAATGACTCTTGTTTAGAGGGTCAGAAAGTCCTCTCTTCTAGTACACCCCCCTCATGGAGGACATGGCTTAGGGTCCAGGCATTTCATATAAGTTGCTGATCCCCATGGAGAAAGAGTGCTTGATATAGAGAATTGGGAATATTTGTGTAGTGATGATAATTGAACCCATGGGAGCCAATGAGAATAACAAGGGAAAGAATGTAGCAGGAGAAGGTCCAGGACAAAGCAGCCCTGATCTCTCCCCCAAAGTCCAGATCCACATCTCCAAAGGCCTACAGGAAGTCTTCAGTCTAGTGTCTTACAGGCATCCCACATTGAAAAGGCCCAAACCAAACTCATCATTTTCCACTTAAAACCAACCCTCCTCCAAACTTCTGTTTCTCTTCAGAGCAATACCACTGACCCACAACCTTCCAGGGCCAAGCCTCAGGGCCATCATTGTCTCTTCTTTTTCCTTCACTTCCATAGGCTGTCCACCACCATATCTTGTGAACTGTAGTGCTGCACCATTGCTAGCCACTGACCCCTTCCCAGCTTTTCACCTCTTTTTCGAACTATTATAAGAGCTTTGGTAATTTTAAAAATTATATTTATAGAATTATTATAATTATCTGTAATATTTGTATATTAACCATATTCATTATTTATTAATATTTCTCATTTTTATAATTGTGTTTAAGATTATATTTATAAAATTTGCCCACAGTTCTTCTATCTCTCCCCACTCCAATTCATCTTTCTGTTGTTGTTGTGTCATATCACTTGTGTCCAACTCTTCATGACCTCATTTGGTGTTTTCTTGGCAAAGATATGGGAGTAGTTTGCCATTTTCTTCTCCAGGCCATTTTACAGATGAGGAAACTGAGGCAGACGGGGTTAAGTGACTTGCCCAGGTTCACACAGTCAGTAAATTAAACCATACTTGACTCTAGACCCTGTCCTCTATCTACTTCAAGAGTTGCTATAATAATCCCCTTTAGCATAGATCTTGTCAAATTATTCCTCCAATCAAAAACCTTCCATAGCCCCCTATTATCTCTAGTATAGGAAAGAAACCCTTTAGCCTAGGATTTAATGCTCTTTACAATATGACTCCAGCTCACCCACACAGAGGTCCTGTTAAACGAGGAGGGGAAACATGCAGTCTGTTATTCTGGGCAAATTGGATTACTGGCTGTTCTCTGAACTCATCATTCTGTCTACCATTTCTGTATCTAAAGCATCACTCACACCCAGAATGCACCGGGTTTTCCGAATTAGAATCCTCTTCTTTCTTCAAAGCTCAGTTCAGGTATTACCTTCTCCTTGAAGCTTTCCCTGCAGCTGCTAGTGTTCTCTGTCTCTGTCTGTCTCTCTCTCCTTCCCTTCTCTCTCCCTCTTTCTATCTCTGTCTCCCTCTCTTTCTCTCCCTCCCTTCTCTCTCCCTCTCTCTCATCTCCCCTCCTTGTCCCTTTCTCTTTCTCCCTTCTCTCTGTCTTTTTCTTTTCCTTCTCTCCCTCTTTCCATCTCTCCTCCCTCCCTCCCCGCCCCTGCTCTCTGTCTCTTCCTCCCTTCCTCTCTCTCCCCTCCCCTCCATAGCACTTTGCCTGATCTCTTCTAGTCTCCTGTCCCTTTCCCTTGTCTTCATCACTATACATATAATCTCCTCTGATAGACAAGAAACACCTTGAGGGCAGGGGCGGTTTCATTTTTGTCAGTGTCTTCCCGGTACCCAAGATAGAGTTTCACACACAGGAGATTCTTAATAAATATTTACCATTGGATATCCTTTCCAGAGCTGCCATCTCCAAAGTGCCCCTAAGCGTCCTTGATAGAGGGCAGTCTCAACAAGCGTATGAAGATGCCCAATCAGATGTTTCAGGTGACCTGTACTGACTGAGAAGGGGCAGCAACTTTTAGGAGACGGACACCTGTGTTACCTCATTTAGTCCTTACAACCAGCCTGGGATGTCGGTGTTTGTATAATCCTCATTTTACAGATAGGAAGATGAGTCTGAGAGGGTGATACTGACGACACGATGATCACGTGAACATCATTTGCATAGAGTCCAACGTTCCCATGCCTGGGGACCTGGGTGTTTACTGGAGTAAGAAATATGCTTTGTATGCTCTGCCCGAGACAAACTCAGGTAACCAGACCTCACAGCCGGAGCAGCCTCCCTGGGAAGGCTGGGGCGGCACCTCCAGCTGCTGCTCCTCCCCTCACAGTCCCGCTGCAGTCATGTGGAATTTTGGCAGCAGACCGCTCTTTCTCAAACCCAGCCAGGTTTCCCACCAAGGAATATTGTCACATAGAACCAGACCTTAGACCCTGTTTGTGAGCTCTGCCATTGACAGCCAGGGCAGGCTGAAAGCACCCTACCTTTGGGTCTCTCTCTGCCTTGGTTTCCCCAAATAAGCACCTGGGGGT
Source organism: Bettongia penicillata ogilbyi (assembly GCA_023548195.1). Classification (NCBI taxonomy): domain Eukaryota; kingdom Metazoa; phylum Chordata; class Mammalia; order Diprotodontia; family Potoroidae; genus Bettongia; species Bettongia penicillata. The sequence goes on from JAJHZJ010000391.1 coordinate 1,563,093, forward strand.
GTTAACTTCTGGGTGAAAGGGAGGGTCGTTCAGAGGTCTGACTGTGCTGTTGCTCAGTGGCTTTCTTTTCATGCAACCCTGGGGAATGGTGCTTGGTGGGCCCCCAAGGAATTTTCCTATGTGGTTTCCATGACACAGTCAACAAAGGCACGTCTTGGTTGTCGGTTATCATCACATCAGGCTCACGCAGCCTTCCATCCTGGTGTGGATGGACCCAGCAGGTCCAACAGCCCTGTTTTATTTCAAAGTAGAGTTTTATCACAAAATGTATCCAGCCAGGCCTCTGGTGATAGAATGAATGGCATAGTTTTACCCAACACTCTTTGCACAGGACCTGAAAAGACTCCCATTTCCAGAGAACATGGGTTGACTATGGTTAAAATCAACATCCTTCATCCTGTCCTAGCATCTAGTATTGGACTGGTTGGAAAAGCCCCTCCTGTCTATACAATTTTATAGCTTCTTTGAAATAATGCCTCAAGTCAGCTCAGTGATTGATTTATCTCTTAGGTAGCTAGGTGGTATAATGGTTAGAGCACCAGGCCTGGATTCAGGAAGACCCATGTTCAAATATAGCCTCAGACACTTACTAGCTCTGTGGCCTATGGCGTCACCTTAAAAAAAAAAAATATCTGTTTGCCTCAGTTTCCCCTTCTGTAAAATAAAAATAATTATTGTACCTACCTCTCAGGGTTGTGGTTCTGTCTGTTTGCGTTCCAGGACCCTTTTTAAGATACTGACTCCACAGCCCTCCTTCCTCCACCCCACTCTTGCCCCCAACCTCCTGGATGGAAAACAGACTTAGCAGTTCTGAGCAGTCTGCCACTGGTCATCTCCATGCACTTTTAAATCCCCTCTCTGAAGGTGGAAGTGGCTGTTGCAGCTGGTGTGGGTTCTCACATGGGAAGCCGACCTGCCCCAGCCCAGGAGAACAGGATCCCAACTGAGGAAAGCAGTAGTCTCCCTGCCCACTGCTGGAATTGGGCAGGCCTCTTACTCATTCTGGCCTATGGCTTTGGGGTTAGGATGAGGCTCAAGTGCTTGAGCCAAAGCGAGATAGTACAGACCATCTTTTGGTGAAGACCATAGCCAGCACTTTGAGATCTGCCATGTTCCCTCCAGCTCCTGCCAGAAAAGGCTCAGCTGTTCTGGGTAACACTGGACTTCTGGGCAAGTCAGAACGACAACTGCTGACGTTTAATATTTGCATGCATGATCTTCCTTTGCATCTGACCATAATCTTACCATGTTATTATCCCCATTTTATGGATAAAGAAACATTCCCCAACCTACTGCATCCAAGATACTTACTACATATTTATGCCTTTGGGGATAAGAATATCAGAACTAGACAGGAATTCCAGTTACTTTAATTGCCAGTGAACCTGTTTCTCTGGATGAGTCAGAGATCTCTGGCAACTGTCCTGGAGATAGCATGGAGTTATCTCCCCACTTTGACAGGTAGAGATAACTTCTTGGAAGGAGGCTATGTTCAGTCTGACTTTCTCACTGTGTGACCCTCAACTAATCACTTCACCCTCCAGAGCCTCAGTTTTCTTGCTTTTTAAGTGGGAATAGCAACTTCCCTTTGATGGCACAGTTTTAATGAGGTTGAGGAGGGAAAAGGAAGGCTTTGAGCCTAGTTTTGGAATGGGGAGCAAGAGTGAAAAGGAATTTGTGCCTTAGGAGATTCATGTCATTTTCTGCACAGAAAAGGGTATGAATATAATAGGGAAGGGAGGGAGAAAATGAAGATTTCTTAAGTGCCAGCTGTGTGCCAAGCACTTTATAGATATTCTCTCAGGTGACATATAGCACTATGACATATACAAAGTGCTTCACACATACCAACTCATTTGATGAAGACAGCTGATGAATGATAAAGCTTTTATTAAGCACTTACTGTGTGCCAGGCACCATCCTGAGCCCTGGTAATACGAATATAAGGAAACAAGCAGTTACATCATCTCATTTAATGTTCACCATAACCCTGGGAGATACTGTCATTATTGCCATTTCACAAATGGAGAAATTGAAGACAAAGGTTAAGTGACTTATCCAAAGTCACACAGCTAGGAAGTGCTTGAAGCTTGATTTGAAGTTGGATCTTCTGGACTCCAAGCCCAGCGCTCCATCCACTGTGCTATCTATCCATCTGCCCTCAAGTATCTTAAATTCGAATAGAAAAAGACAAGACATAAAGGAGAATTAGTGGGGGAGGGCGGGGTTGGCATAAGTGCTCTTCTTATCCCCATCTCAGATGCACAAATCAGAGAGGAGGGAGGTCAAGTGGTTTGTTGGGGCCACACAGCTATATCTGTACATCCCAGGCAGACATTCTTTAGCTAAATGCCAATCAGTTACTGAGAAAAGCCTCTTGTAGACTCAGGAAAGAAGCCCTGCCCTAAATAGAAGTGACCCTGGAGGTCTCAGCCTTCAGTCCTCCCTCTGTGGGATCTTGGGCATATCACACTCCTTAGATTCCAGAATTCCCAGTACAATTACTACCTCTGGTCCAGCCTTCTATGACAATGCTACTTTGTTGGTGCTAGAGCTCTCCCCCTTTCCTCCCTCCTCCGCCCCAGCCCTTGGACTTTCAGCCAGCTATCTCTGTCTCCCTGGGTCTCAGGCCCCTGGAAAGTGAACAGGTTCCATTTGAATGGTACTGAGGGCCTGCCCAATTCCAGGAGTGGGCAGGGGGACTACTGCTTTCCTCGGCTGGGATCCTGTTCTCCTGGGCTGGGGCAGGTCGGCTTCCCATGTGAGAACCCACACCAGCTGCAACAGCCACTTCCACCTTCAGAGAGGGGATTTAAAAGTGCATGGAGATGACCAGTGGCAGACTGCTCAGAACTGCTAAGTCTGTTTTCCATCCAGGAGGTTGGGGGCAGGAGTGGGGTGGAGGAAGGAGGGCTGTGGAGTCAGTATCTTAAAAAGGGTCCTGGAACGCAAGCAGACAGAACCACATTTACCAATCCAGGGCAACTACCTAGCTGCTGGGAGAGGTTCTGAGAAATCCTTCCTTGTGGTTGGCTCCCCTGACCTCGTTGCTATGCGACCACGTAAGCCTTTCCACAAGCTTGAAGGCTTGGGAGACAGCTCTCCCCGCCCTCCCCCCCCCAACTCCCCTCCCCAATGCCCCAAGTGAACTGAGTCAGTGAGCTCCAGAGGAGGAAATGTTAATAGGGCCAGTGAGGAAGCTTCTCTAAAATAGATCTGAGGGATGAAACTGAGACAGATGGAAAATGCTGCCCAGCTCCATGGTCTGTGCCGCAGAGCTCATACCCCGGGGCCATGGAAGAGAAGAGCTGGAGCCATTCTGGGAGAATCTTGAGACCCTTCAGTCTGTGCCCGGTATAGTGATGATATTCAGAACATTCTTCATCGGGCCCAGGAAAGAATACAGCTGGAGCCAGTCTGGGAGATACTAGGACCCTTCAGTGTACCCTGGTTAGACTGATACCTAGAACATTCCTCATCAGAGCTCAGACCCCCTAGACTCAGGAAAAAATGGAGCCAGGCTGGGAGATGCTAGAACCCTTCAGTCTAGGCTGGCTAGAGTGATATCTAGAACATTCCTCATCAGAGCTCAGGCTTAAGTCAGAAGAGATCTGGAGCCAGTCTGGGAGATTCCAAGGCTTTTTCAGGCCTGGTGAGATAGAACAATACATAAAACATTCTTCATTTGGAGGTCAGGACCTCTACTGCCCAGCTCAAGGCCCCAAGCTTGCAGATCCAATCTTAACTTGGAGCACACTCTAATCTTTCATTTGTGTCTGGTTAAACTATCTGTCTGTCTATCTGTCTATCTACCTACCTATGTACCTACCTACCTACCTATGTAGTGTACCTACCTATCTATGTAGTGTAATTTTGTCAAGAAATCTGCTTAAAACAGAGCAGTTAAACTAAAAATCATCTAAGCAGAAACAGCTGAATAGGGAACTGTGCCTCAGTTTACCTATTCTTCTCTGCAGGACTAGGGAAGGGGCTGGAAGGAATAATCAGAATTCTCACAATCCCTGGTAACTGAAGCCAGGCCTGCAGCCCAGGGTGTGTCTGCTCTTTGCGGCAGCCTGCACACACTGAGCTCTCCTGATTTTGATTCAAGGAGATATGGGGGTCAGTGTCTTCCAAGCAAGAATGGCTTTGAAACGCCAACCTGACAACTTGGTCCTAAGAGGACAGACAGGTGGGGCCTTTTCCCCTACTGATCCGGCAGATGTGTTTCCTGAGGAAACCTTTAGCTTGAATTCCTGGGGCAGGTCCCTCACTCTGATGGTTCTGTTCAGCAGAGTGGGCAGGGGCCACAGAAGCTTGCCAGAGCATCCTGACTCTGCCCTTCCATCCACTGCCTCTCCTCCCCCATCCCCTCTGTCGTTAGCATTCCTGTCCAATGCAGTCCACTGCCGGCCTGGCTGGTTGGAAGGGCTGGCATGTGGGAGATGCTGCGGCTTCCAAGGAATCTCACTGCAGATTTCCTATCATGCTGAGGTGCGGCAGGGACACTGATTGGTTTCAGACAAATTTTGCCCAACAACAGCAACTGTGACTGAGGAGAAGCAGCTGTTAGAAATCCCTGGGCTGGAGGGGACCATGACAAAAAGGGGATTGGGAGTGTGGAGGGGAGGGGGAGAGTTGGAGAGAGAGCCCCAGAGCCAAGATGATGCTCTCATGTCCAAGGACTGAGCATTTGAATGTATAAGCAGGGATTCAGTGTTCCAGGATTCAGGAAAAAAGCTGAAGAAAATGCCAAGTAGCAGGGAGAGAGACAGATAGAGATAGAGAGACAGACAGAGATAGAGAGACAGACAGATATAGAGACAGACAGAGAGATAGACAAACAGATACAGAGACAGAGAAGACCCCTTGGCTTAATAGCTTAGTTTTAACTTGCAAAACACTAATAATAGCCAGCAGTTACCCAGCAAGTTTCTACAAATATGATCCCATTTGATTCTTTCAGTAATGCTGGGAGATGGGTGCTATTATCACTCCCATTTTGCAGGTGAGGAAACTGAGGAAAATGAAGATAAAGTGACTTGCCCAGGGTCACACAGCTAGTAAGAGTCTAGGGTTAGATTTGAACTCAGTGGATTTACTGCAATGGATAAAGGCCTAGATCTGGAGTTAGGAAACTCAGTTCAGTTTCTCAATCATATCTGACTCTGTGACCCCATTTGGGGTTTTCTTGGCAAAGATACTGGAGTGGTTTGCCATTTCCTTCTCCTGTTCATTTTACAGATGAAAAATTGGAGGCAAACAGGTTTAAGTGACTTGCCCAGCATCACATAGCTAGTGAGTGAGTGTCTGAGGTCAGATGTGAACTCAGAAGACTCACTGCACCACCTAGCTGCCAGAGTCAGAAAGACCTGAGTTCAAATTCTTCAGACATTTACTAACTGGGGTCCCCTGCTGCCTCAGTTTCCTCATTCATAAAAATGGAGCTGATAGCAGCTAACTCCTAGCATTACTGTGATGATCAAATTAGATAATACCTGCTATGGCAAAGTCATCTGTAAACTTTACTTAAAGTGCTATATAAACACTCGCTTCTATTATTACATATTATTACACGATGTCCCCATAACAACCCTATGACAAAGGAGTCATTATTATCCCCATCTGGCAAAGGACCAAACTGAGGCAGAGTGAGGTAAAGTGACTTGCTCTCGAGGGTCCCATAGCTAGGAAGTGTCTGACATAGGATCTGAACTTAAGTCTTCCCCCTTCATCCATGGCTTTTGAATAACTCAAGTGGAGGAGGGGAGTACCAGCAATTAGACTCCAGGACTGTAAAGTGAATAGGAAGAATGGTTTATATGGGAAAACAGGGTATGTGTATACTCTTGAGGAAGCAGGATTCCTTATTTCAGCAGGGCTGCGTGGTAGTAAATTTCAAGGGTGAGGTCTCCTGAAGTGTGGAGTGGGGTGAGTGAAATGGGTCATTCTGAATTGGCCACTCACAAGGATGTCCACTATGGTGGCTCACATATGTCTGCCTGATCCTTAAGGCCTTCATTTATCTGCCAAAGGGATAACCAGAGTAGTTCTGAGCCCCATCATTTCAGGTAGAAAATGAAGAGAGTTAGTAGTGGTCATTGCCCATTAGGCACTGATGGTCCCAATTAGTGAGTAGTATACATGGCAACCTCTGGTTTCACCTAATTTTTCTGGTCCTTTGTCTTCTAGTGAAATGTGTACATTTAACCCCACTGGTCCCCAAACTGTTGGCATCTCTCATCCCTCTTTACTTTGAATTCCTAATAGTTTGGTTTATGGGGAAATAAGGTTTATCCAACAAAGGGGAAGTTTTGCTTTTTTCATGAACCTTCACCTCTCCTTCTCTCTCTCTGTTCCAGGGCTCAGCTCCTATTCTGGTAGTCATGGTGATCTTGCTAAACATTGGAGTCGCCATTTTGTTTATTAACTTTTTCATCTAATGAGATTGTCTTAGCAAAAATAACAGTTCTACATACAGATGGGGGAAAGGAGAGGAAAACAAAACACAAAACAAAACAAAAAAGGGAACGAGCGTATCTCTGACTGTCCAACAACAACTTCCAGGTCTTTTCACAGAAGAACAACATGATTGGGTATCACTCACAGTTTGCCTTTTTTTCTGGGTAATGTTTTTTGGATTTTAGCCAAAATTCTTTGCTTGTATAACACTATGCTGTGTGACATGGCAGAAGGTGGCCAACACGCTAGCCCTCCCAGCTAGACACAGAAAGAGAAGTGAAGGGATCTCGGGAAATCAACAGCAAAAATCAAATCACCTTTGTCATCTCCGTCACCATCACGACAAGGAGGACAAGCTGTTGCCAGTAGACAGAGGAAAGATGCGGCGGCCAAAGAGCAAAGTCCTGGAGGAGCGTCTCATTTTGAGCTGGGTCAAGCAAGGAGAAGGAAACAGCTGTCTTCAAAACACCAGCATCAGGGTTGGGAGATGGAAAGAAAGGTAGTTTATGCTTTCTTTTCATTCTCAGCTCTGAGATATCCTGGTGATGAGCATTCATGGGTATAGAGTTCAGGGAAAAGAAGCTGTCTTTTCCCAATGGGTAGGGAAACTAGCCCTTTTTATTGTCTTTAAATGAGCATAAAGATATATGTTAAGTGGTGAGGGGAGAAATGTCTTCCCCTTTTCTCCCCATCTAAATTAATTAATCTTACCATTTTCCAACACTGCCCCATCGGCTTTCTTTGGAAAGGTCAAATCCCTTACCCCCAACCCATACCCATGGTTTTAACCAAACACAGGTGTGTACAGACACATCTGGACCAACAGCTCATTTTTGTATTTGGCATCAAACTCCCTAGCCCTAGGATTTTCCCTTGCCTCCTTGTCACCCACACACCAGCTCCCAAGGGAAACTATGCTACTGGAGGTCCAGGAGTTGGATTCAGTCCAGACTGGAGTGTCTAGATGGGAAACCAGGGCAGTTATTCAGAAGAGGAATAAATGCAGTCAGTGTGTCTGGTACATCTTGCCATGGACAGTTTCTGACATCATGCTTGGGCTCAGAGCATGTGGTATTTTTGCACTCTGTATGCAGGATGTATATTCAGGCTTCCAACATGTCCCTTGTACGCCATCATTGGTAATGACAGCCCTTTAAGGATGTATTGTTTTCTACGATATATGTCACTTAAGTTCATTGGTTTTGCCATCTTTGTAATAATGCCTGCCTTGATTTCCCCACTGGTAGATACGCATAGTCATTAAAGATGCACTATCCCTGTTCTGAAGCTGTTCGGGTCCCAATAACAGGATCATATTTTAAAACTCAGTGGCAAAAAAATTCCTGAGTTCATTAAAAAAAAATCTCTACCTCCTTCCCCGGTTCCCCCCCCCCAAAAAAAAAAAAAAAACCAGTGCAAAAACATACAACCTGAGTGTTGTTTCAGTCAGATCAGGAGATGCAGTGTTTCTGCTTACTCTGCCAGCGTGGCTTCATGATCTGACTCAAATCATAGGCTAGACCACCATGTTTGACTGTCCCTCTCTGATTAGTAGTCATTAGAGATAACACCTTGACATGCCTGTGCGTGTATGTATGTGTCTGTATTGAGTGTGGACAGATCCATAGACAAACACCTCAGTTCCACATTGGGGAAATCCCTTTAAAAGAAGATTTCACATACAACGTTGTTGGGTACAGCCCAGACTTCCGCACTCTGCTTTGCTTCTTGTTAGCTGTTTTTCTGCTCTGTTTGAAGCAGATTTCTTTATTACACTGCACTGGATTGCTATATTTTTAACCGGAAATAAACTAAAGATTAGAGCATGTTCCATTAAAGTTTAGTTCTTTTCCTTACACACTCACATTCACACATACACACTCACATTCACACATACACAGACACACACACACACCATCCTTCTCACAGTTTTGTTTAGTTTAAGGGTCTTTTTTGGGGGAGTGGGTGGGAGGGGACATAGGAGGAGAGAGCATCAGTAATACAAATACATTTCTGACAATTTGCTTTCTAAAGGGATATTACATCTTTTGTACATCTTAATTTTCTGTTCCTCTTTTTTAATATTGAGTGGTTGCTGCAGAACCTAAAGTGAACCAAATAAAGATTCTTGTTAACTTGCAGCTCTGAGAATCCTACATGCTGGGATATGTGTTTTGTAATTCTGTTTGCAACTCTTTGTAAAGATTAGCGAGACTTCTTTTGTACATTCCAGTAACTGCATGCCACAAATTGGTACCTACAAATGCAGGTTACATATTTACATGCAAACACCATACAATATTTAGATATGTATAAAAAAAGCAACAGCACAAAAATGCCTATCATTCGATACAAGAACTAGTGGTTTCATGCCTAGGTACTTTACACTGGTAACTGACTGTTTTCCATGACCACCATTCCTGGCTGCCAGTGAATTCAATTGTGGTCACCCCATGAATACCCCCGGGCTTTTGTTTGGGGGTCATTATAATCACTAGACCAAACCATTTCCTCTCATTCCAAAATGACTAAAAGAGCCTACTCCAATCAAGGATGCAAAACAGACGGCTTGGGTCTGAAAGACAGCTCAAGTGTAGCTTTAATTGGTTCCAAAACAACGAGATTAAAAGCAAGGATGACTTGATTAATTGTTGCAGGTTGAGCACTTTAAGAAAACACCTGCTTGTCCCACCTTGGCTGGAGCCTAACACTTCCCTGACAGCTCCATCACTCATCATTTCCTTCCACTGGTGTCTACAGACTTGCTTCTCTCCATCTCTTGCATGAATACACACATTCTTGTCTCACTAGAGGAAGGTAAATGAGAATTACAGGGTGGGTGGGGCAACATGGAAGCACTCAACACTAGCAGGTATCTCCCAGTGGCCCAAAGCATTTAACAGTTTTTTAATTAATGCCCAGAGCAATCCTGTAAGAAAGGTGCCATTGTCCCTATGCTGCAAATGTGAAAGCCGAGGCACAGAAAAGTGAAGGCACTTGGCAGAGAAGACACCAAATCAACTTGGGGTGGGGGGAGGAGTCTTACTGAACCAAGCTTTCTAAACCACGTTTCAATCAGAGTTAAAACAGCACCAACAAAAACAAAGATTCATTTTATTTTTTAAAAAGCATATAGTAAGAAACCTGGAAAATCAGCAAGTTGGTCTTTTTCTGAAAACAAAGCATTTCCTGTTGGTCATTTTGGATATTATCTTGTCGTGTAGCTAAACCCAACCCTCGAATAACCACAGGTTACTCCAAATATATGAAAAGATCACTTGGGAGGAAATGAGTCCTTGGTGAAATCAGGTGAAGGAAAACCTGGGAAAAAGGATTCACTTTCAAAACAGATTTACTATAGGATTTAGTCAAGTCTGACTTCTCTGTGCCTCGGTTTATCGATTTTTCTTACCTAAAACTTGAGGAATTTTGTAATTTGTATTTCAGGTTTATTTGTGCCTTTTGAATTTGATTTCCTGCGTAGGAAGTATCTGAATAGTTGAATACCTAAAAAATGCTCCTTTTCCATCCTCTTGGACTCATGTGCTGCCAAGATAATATGAATGGTTTGATGTAAGTAAAATAAAGAGTATGGACAAGCAAGGCCTAGCAGCCGGACAGAAGATCAGAGTGGCTCCCAAGATAGGAGAGCAAATACAGTTGGGCAGATCTGGCTTACCGACTGATTTTTCCAAAACTGACCTTTATCCCTTTCAAACAAATGCCAAAATCCACTTTTTTATTGTATGTTTTTGAGTCAAAACCTCGCTAAACTTGGTATGATTGGACATGCCAGTCTCAAGCCAATTCACTGAGATTTCCCATAGCCATTGGAAAAGAGGCATTTTATGAAATCACAAGATAAGAGGCTGTTATCTCAATTCTGGGCTCTAGATATTTGGTCCTCTGGCTTGTGATACCAACAGTGTGGGAAATGTTTCAATAGAACTGCCATGTTGGATTGGTTGCAGCAAGCAGGTAGCTACCTTGCAGGGGATCCATGAGCTGGAGTTGTTTGTCATTCAGTTTTGGAAAAGACTTTCCATAAAACATGAATTAACATGTGTTATGCTTCAAATAGAGCTTTTGTCATTGAGACACCATCTTTTCCAAATGAAAGGGAGAAGAAGAAACCTTGCAAGGCCTGCTAGTTTATCTTCTACCTTCCAATAGCTCTGCCATCTCAGGTGACTCATCAGAGGTGACCATTTTGAGATTTCACTTTACGGTGTTTCCCCATCTCTGATTTCATATGTCTTTAAGGAACACACATCTAGCTTGTTTATCCTTATTCCACCTTTAAGCACAGATGGAACTAAACGTTATCATCTTTTGTGCAATAATTTGTATTTTCTCTCCTAGGTTAAATCTCATTTCTTTAACGTTTTTAATAGAATCTGTCTTCCAATATTTATGTATACCTTCCTTTAGTTCAGGGAAAGTAACTAAGGGAAAGGTGCCTCTCTAAAATTGTGCAAAATATCAACTCCACTAATTTTAACCAACTACTTCATCCAGTGGAGAAGAGATGAATACCAGCATTTTCATCATACCAAGTCAAGACAGGCAAGGGTTCTCAACCTTTTTGTATGTGTCTGGGAGCCCTTGGGCAGTCTGGTGAAATCTATAATACTTTTAGATGCCTCAAATAAAATGTAGGATTACAAAGGAAACCAAAGGTTAGTGGAAATTAAAATGTCTTTTCCCCCTATCCTGAGTCCACAGATTCTCCCAGGTTAAGAAACTGAGATAGATCAATTCTTATAGTGTGAATTCAAAAATCACTGGGCGGGGGAGGGGAGAGAGAGCAAAGAGTTTGCCTTTTATTCACTTATGAATAAGTCAAAAATCCAGTTAAAGGAAAGAGTAGAAGGCTGAAACTTCAGCCTATTCAAGACAGATTAGCCTGAGGTATTAATAATATTGCCTCCCCTGTGGCTGTCAGTGTTACCTAGATGTTACCCAGAATTAAGAGTAAACAAAATTAATCCTTTGGCATGTTAAGTCCTGAGCAGCATGGCTAAGACTGCCTTAAATGATGCAAGGAGGAGAAAAAAAAAACCATGCTGTTGCCTTGACTTAAGCAATGCCCTTGAAAAACATAGAGCCTCTAAGGTATATCTATCTACATGCCTGGAAAGGATGTGGAAATCTATGAGAAGCCTAAAAATATAAGGGCTCATAGATTATAAACTGGGGCAGACACAGCCATCATCCTTATGGCATTGTGTCCAGGAAGGATGGGAAAGGTTCTCATTAATATAAGATGGAAGGGGTTTGAGTGATTTGGAGCAGACTCAGCAGCTGAAAATCCTGAGAAAAGATGGCCCACTATCTTAGGGAGTTAATTCTATAGCTTGATGGAGACTTTCAGGTTAAAAATCCCTTGATGGGTACGTTGGCAACAGAAGAGATTATCAGACTCTTGTGTAGACGAATGGTTTAATGCCTTGCCTATGGAGAGGGACTGATTGTATTGCAAAGGCAGAGCCTGCTTGAGGGGAATAGATAGTGTTTGTTTCCGTGCGTAGTACAAGATTGGCAGCACCGGAGGCATTATTTTGTTCTGAGTCTTTCCTATGCCAGTCTTTGTGGGCAGATGGAGGAGCCTGAAATCAGGCACAGACCCAGCACTTTGCAGGAAAAGCACCCTGACTGTAGGTAGTGGAGACCACTGCCCCTGCTCTATTCAACCATTTACTGAATGACTGTTACTTGCACAGTTCTGGCCAGGGTGTGTTAGACCCACAATAATGAAGAACCAAGTAAAGAACGGGTGCGAATTTACATCCCTACCTCATTTCTTGCTATTTTTCTACCGTTGGTTGGTAACATGAAAATCCTATTCTGGAGGAAAAATGAGATTTTAGTGGATTACCAAGTCAGTGTCTCCACAGAGAACTACCATGATATGTCAGGCTGTACTGAAAAGCATATAATCCCGCTCCCCTCCGTCCTGATTGGTGCATGCCTGGAGTATATATTCAGTGCTGGCTATCATATTTTAAAGACATTGAAAAACTAGGCAGTGTTGAGGAGGGCCTCAAAGTTCATGCCACATTGAACCAAGGGAGGATGGCTTGGCCTATCAAAATGAAAACTTAGTAGGGAGACAATAGCTGTCTACAGATGGATGGCTATCATGTGGAAGAAACACTGGACTCGTTTGTGAGGTTTTGGAACAATGGGTCATGGTTCCAGATGCAGATTTAGGCTGAATATAAAGGAAAAGTTTACACATAAGGAAAGCTGTTCAGCATATAAGGTGAATTTGCTAACAGTTAAGACTTGTCCGAAAGGGGAGAGACCTACTTTAGGAGGTAGAGGGTCACTTCTGAGCACATCTTCAGGAGAGGCTAGGGGACTCTTTTTCAGGGATAAAAGGGTTTCTTATGAAGGTGAGATGACCTCTGAGCTCTCTATTGTTCTCTGTGAAGGATAAATTAGACCTTCCTTGGAAGGAAGAAGATTCCTCCTTCCTGGAGATCTTCACAGGGGAGAGATGCCCACTTCTTGGCATGTTGTAGAGATAACTATTCAGACAGAGGTTGGGCTAGACACCTTCTGAGACTCCTTCTGAGACTCACTGACTCGCTTCAGTAAACACTTTCACCTCCAGTCAAATAAACACATCTCCTTGACACAAAAATATTTGATACTTCTTTTGCTTGTTTCCTCCCCCTCTACCCCCATACAAAGGGGCTTAGTGAGATTGAAGTGAGGTAGAGAGTCATGACATTTTCCTTCCAGTATATTTCTTCATGAGGTGATTTTCTATTTCCCATCCCTCCCCTGTCAAGTTTATGTGGGTCTCCCCCAACAGCTCCAGTATCCTTCTCCATGATGGCAGCTAGGGGAATCTTGACCTGTATGAGAGGCACAATCTCTTCCCCTAGACAGATGCTGTCCCCTCCATCCTGACATCTTTCCTTTCTAATATCCCAGTAAGCCACCCACCCCCATCTCCTTACTAATAAATAGTACTTGAGGCTTCCTTTTTCTTTGTATGAAGATGGCACCATTCCATGACACCATTGAGGATATTCCAAACTTCTAACTTGCACTTGTGAGAAGCTCCCCATGTTCTACTTCTCTCCATGTTGGTGCCATTCAGAAAACTAAAGATTCCTTTTAGGCAGTCAGGCGCAGCATTCACCGGATTCTGAGGAAAAGCAATTTTCCCCCTGAAATTCATACGGATGATTCCTAATGTAAGGAGATATTATTCAGACTACTTCTAACTTCAATAAATGCCCCATGACAGAGCCCATATTCTGTGGCTGGAAGGTAAATTCTCTACCAGCCAGGATGACTTTTCTCAACAGTTGGGTCAGCCTCAGGGGAGTGGACAGTTCATAACCCATATGAAGTGACAGACATGTCTGACAGAGAAACATCTACTTATCTTTCCTTTAGAAAGGATGAAGGTGTCATTGCTGCCAAAAGGCAGACAGACATCATCTTATCCTACGTTTTTGCTGCAAAGTTTCTCTGTCCAGTTCTGGACTGTCAGCTTTCTCACTTGAGACTCTCCGAAAAATATTAAGAGCTGCCCACTTTAGCACTGTGACTGCTGCAATCAGAATAGCTGTGACCTGCACTTTCACCTACTGCTGGGTCCTCGTGGGGGAAGATGGGGAGGACAACCAAAGCCCAGTGCTGCAGATTCAAGTCAACACTTTGCCTAGTTCTACGCCTCATGCACATTTGCCAGTTCCTATTCCCCAACTGCAATTTAGTAAAGAGCAGTCCCTGGAGGCAGGGGCTTTTCCTGAATGCCCATAGTGATATTTCCTTATTTCTGGTGCCTCCATGACTTCTGAGGTTCTGAGACTAGCACCCTACTGGACACAACTGATTCAGCTGGACTCTGCATCTTTGCATCATGCACCCACCCAAAGTAGCCCAATCTAAAAAAACCCAGTTGTCCTTTTGGAGAGCTGCATATGAAAACTTGATCATACACTAGACATGAAACCACTAACCCTTACATGGATGCCTTTTTGTGACTCCTTAAGTAAACAGTCTAAAACCGCATTTTTCTTTTTTCTGGTTCTGTTCTTTTTTTTTCCTGGTGCATGTAAACTGTTTGCTGATACAGTGCAATTATTTTGTGCATTGACAAAAAAAGGGAATGTTGAATATATTCTGATTTTTTTTTCTCATTGATGAAGTGGCTAAAAAAAGTTACCTCGGCCTTTTTTCTTTTCTTTTAGCTGAAAGAAAATAGCTTGGTTACTTAAAAAAAATGATAATAAAATAATTTTCTTTAATGAATGTTAATTGCTTAAATCAGCCCCTTATTCTGCATTTAACCACCTAGTGGAAGATGATGAAGGGACACTGTCAAGATGAAAAGAAATCTTTCACCCATTTTGGTAATAAATATCATAAATTACACAAAATTTTGAGATATTTGAATCTTTTTCTGATGAGTAACAAGCTACTTCCTCACTGCCCATAACTCCCTATGAACTGCTTTCTTTGTGGGGAGTGTTATCAGTGGCCAACATCAAGAGGATGGCATAAATTTGTCTTCAAAGGATTGAATCTGGATTGACAGTGTCCCTTTAAAAAGGTCTTTTGAAAAATGTCTGAACTTCCTGAAGGAATACTACAATAAACATTTAGCTAAGAAAAATACTACATACCACCCTCACACCCAATAGTGACCATTTGCATTTGTCATCCAACAAATACTGATTAAGGATTAACTGCATTCAAGATTCTGTACTCCACGTGACAGAAGAATATAAAATGCATAATAATCACAGTGGATATTAATAATAGCTAACATATTAAAACAGTAGCCGGCACATAGTGGGTACCTGATAAATACTTATTTCTTTCCTAATATTTTTATGATTATAAACAGGTTACTTCCCTGTGCTTCAGTTTTCTTATTTGTAAAAATGGAGACAACATTTTCTAACTCATCAAATTATTGTGAGGAAAGCATTTTGGAAACTTTAAAACACTATGAAAGTAGAAAGTATTATTATTTAGCATCTTAAAGTTTACAAACACCATGTGAGGTAAGCTTTAGGAAACCCATTTTACAGATGTATTCAATCAGCAACATAAAGCACGTAACACTATCAAGGCTTTGTTTTAGGTTCTGAGTCTGCAAAGATTTTTTAAAAAGATGACTTCATCCTCACCGCTCCAGGAACTTACAGTTGGAAGGGATTCAACATAAACACAAATATAATAAAATCTGGTGAATGACATGAGCAAAACAAACACTGGGGAGAGTGTTCAAGTTGGAGGGAAAGATTATTAATGACAGCTCTACCATTCACGTAGTGCTTTAAGGTTTGCCAAGTATTTTGCAAATATTTCATTTGGTCCTTATAATGTCCCTAGGAGGTAGGCACTAATATTATCTCTATTTTACCGATAAGGAAACTGAGCCAGACTGGGGTTATGTGAATTGTACAGGGTCACAAAGGTACTTAAGTGTCTTGAGGCAGATTTGGAAACATCAAAGGAGGAAACTGAGGCAAGTTATATGTCCCATGTGGGCCCTTACTCTCAAAGAGCTTAATTATCTGGTACTGCACCCATTTTCATTTTAAGTAAATCTCATCTCTCATTTTGAGTGATTCCTGCTTATATCCCTCACAGGATGTAGATACTAACTAGATGTCTTCCTTACTGTCCCCTCCCACCCAGGCCTCTTTTGAACAGGCCTCCAATTTTGTTTTGTTTTCCCTGGGTAATTCCTTCTTGGACAAGGTGCAAAGCCCTCTCTTTGCAGAAGAAACTACTGTTTTAAGAGATCCCCCCTTCCCTATACCCTTAGTTTATCTGTCAGTTGGGAACTTTATCTGATAAGCAATTCGAAGAAAAGCCTCATGCCACCAAAAATCATCACCATCATAATGATAATTTTTAAAAAATCAAAACAACACATTTCCTGGGCAGTTATCAAACCAGCACAAGGCTACTAGGGCTCATTGAGGTTTTAAAAGCCACACTACAGAGGGTGGGAGGAGGGGAGAAGAGAAAGGAGGGGTAATAAGTGTTTATATTGGACAAATATCTCCTTCAGCCTCACAACAACCCTGACAGGAAGGTGCTGTTATGATCCCTTTTTTTACAGCTGATAAATATGAGGCAGGCAGTGGTTAAGTGACTTGCCCAGGGTCACATAGCTAGTAAGTGTCTGAGACTGGTTTGAATCCCTGTCTCCCTGACTCCAGGCCCAGCCCTCAGTCCACCGCATCACTTAAGGCACTATTGTTACTAATAAGCAGTACTTGTATTCCTGATTAAAGGGAGGGTGTCAATACCAGGCCAGCATGGCTCAGGTGCTCCTATTGAGAGGCTGGATTATTTCCTGATCTTTACCAGGAAGGGGGAAGAGGAAGGTCAGGGGAGAGAAGGGCTGTTTGGTATGAGGTAAAAGGAGGCAATTAGGAGAGGCAGGAGGATTAGTACAGAATGGAAAAAACACTAGATTTGGATGCTGAGGACCCAGGTTTGGAGTCCCACTCCTGCTATTAGCAGTGACCTTAGGCACTGGGCCTCAGTTTTCTTCTTATCCTAATAGCTAGTTTCTATGCAGCAGGGTTTGCAGGGTTTACAAAATACTGACATATTATCTCATTTTATCCTCACAACCAACTTGTGAAGTAGGTGCTATTAGTATTACCATTTTCCAGATGAGAATGAGGTTGTGACTTGCAGAGATACTTAAAGCTAGTATATCTGGGGAATCTTACAGCTACTAAGTATCCCAAGTGTCTGGGGAAATGTAAATATTTGGGGAACTTTATAGCTACTAAGTATCTGGGGAAACATAGCTACTAAATATCTGGGAAACCCTACAGCTACTAAGTATCTGGGGAAACATAGCTACTAAATATCTGGGAAACCCTACAGCTACTAAGTATCTGAGGAAACTTACATCTGAGAATTTGTTATTATTCAGTTGTTTTTCAGTTGTGTCCCACTCTTCATGACCCCATTTGGCATTTTCTTGGCAAAAATACTGAAGTGGTTTGTCATTTCCTTCTCTAGTTCATTTTACAGATAAAGAAACTGAGGCAGAGATTTTTTTTTTTTTTACAAATAAGAAAACTGAGGGCAGTTTTCTAGGACTTGCCCAGGGTCATGCAGCTAGTAAGTGTCTGAGGCCAGATGAGTCTTCCTACCTTCAGGCCCATCACCTACCTGCCCTTTCTATAAGTATCTAAGAATACTTACCCCATGTATATATATGAGGCAGAATTTGAACTCAGGTCTTCCCAACTCCAAGGTCTACTGCGCCATCTAGCTGATGCCCCAAAGGTTCACCAGCACACACACAAGATTAGTTTTGTAGGAAGGGAGGAAATGTCTCAATGGTGGTTTAGCCTACTCCAAGATCTGGTCTCTGGCAGTTCAAATAATGAATTGTTATTTCACTTATGTATGACCAGGTGATTATAAATGACCATTTATGTTATTTCATTTATTATGAATAACCAATAAATATCCAACTTGGTCCAACAAAAAACTAATTACCTCGTATTAGAAGATTTTAGAGCTGGTACCTATGACCCTAGTGAAAATAAGACAGGTCTCCTGAGCTATAACAGACTTCCTGTTTTTCATACACCTATGGGAAATACATTCTAGTAATCATTGGAACATAAAGCAATTATTTCAAATAGATATCCAGAACAAGTGTAATCTCCATTCCTGAGAACCTTTCAAATACTTGAAGACTTTTCTCACTGAAGTCTCCAGGCTAAATATTCCCTGGTCTTATCTTTGTTCCTTGGATGACAAGAACTTATCACCACTTGATTCACCTTCTTCCACCCGCGGATGGTTTACTAGTGAGTATTCTTTGGAGGTGGGGATGGTAGCACATAGGATTATTTTTCTAGAGCTGGAAGAGACCCTAGGGACCACCTAGTCTAACTTTATTTAACAGACATGGAAACAAACCCAAGGAGGGGAAGTATCTTGTCCAAAGTTACTTAGAGGTATGCTATGTTTAATAATCAGCTCTCTATGTATTTACAGCATACCTTCAAGTTTATTCTACATTACGCTGTCTCCATCACTTTCTTAAGTCTAGAAATCAACAAAACAAGTCCCGATTTGTAGCACTTGCTGATTTCCAAGGTATATAGGCTCACACTGAAAATTTAATAATCAGTGTGAGCTGGTTCCATCCGGCATATCCTTATTGTCTCTAGGCAATGTATGCTGAGAGGCAAATTTTGGCTACATGGTGTCACAGGGAATAGATGCTAGACCTAGTAAAGAAGACCCGGGTTCAAATCCAGCTTGATGCGTACTAGCTGTATGACCCCAGACAGGTCACATAACTTCTATCTACCTTCATTTCCTCAACTGTAAAAAGGGAATAAATAATAACAGCCCCCTCCTAGAGTTGCTGTAGGATAAATGAGGTATCTGTAATAGTGCTTTGCAAACCATAAACTGAAATGCTAACTATTGTTGTCTATTATTGAAAAGCCTCCTAACACTTCAGAGATGTCCCAAAGTAGAATGGACTGCTGACCACCTGTCAGGGATAGTTTAGAGATGTCTGCTCAGATACAGGTTCAGTTAGGTGACCTCTGAGAGCCCTAATTCTGAGATTCTAGGCTCTGAATCAAGGTTCTCCAAACTCCCCCTTTCCCTGAACATCGGGGCCCTTCCTTTTACCCTCAGGTCGTTATTATAACATTAACTAATACAACGACAACCAAATTCAGATTTTACTTTATGCTAATTATATTTTAGGCTAGCTCTCTCCTGACCTCATCTGAGAAACTTCATAGAAACACTCATTTCCTCCAAAGTATGACTTACTAAATATAAGGTGTCCTTTCTCCAGCATGGACTATCCTCAAACCTCTCTTGCTCTAACTTGCCACCTACATCTGGGGACCAAGAACCCATTTACTTTATCTACTGACTTCTTTCTTTTCACTGAAAAATCTGAACAGAGGTTGGAACCTGCCACAATCAATCCTACTAAAATAAAGACCTCTGAATAAAAGATATTTCCAAGTCTCAGCCAAAAAGTTCGCTTGATTTATTTCAAGAATGTTACACTATCATTTCAGCCCAAATACTTTGGATGATCATTTGGAATTTAACTGGATTTGCTCCATATAACCAACATGTTTGGTATTGTGAGCAAGGGTGAGAAAAGCTATCAATTGTCCACACACTTCAGGAATCCTTCCTTGCAATCTCTTCTTACCAAACCTTCCATAGGAGGGGCTAATGGGTGCCCTATGGGCTGGTTTGTATTCGACTTCTTTATCCCCAAATCCATGGATGGTGCCCCAAAGGGGCTAACAGGAAATGAAAAGAATTGAGGGTCCACAAATGGGGTAATTAACCACTAAATGGAGTTTGGGGAGGAGGTTACATTGCAAAAATGCTAATAATTATCAAGGTGAATAAACCAAGTTGGAAAGGGGCGTGGGTCCAGGCTGCGGTCTCCTTGCTGGCATTGGGCATGGCCACTTAAAAAGCCAAATTAGCTTTTTAGTAATGGCATAAAACGAAGGAGTTCTTGGCTTTTTTGCTGGTTATTCATTACCATGAACCACTGACTGAGCATTAAGTATATTCTTCTTGGCAAACCAACCCACTGATGAGACAAAATGAAAGACCGCCTATTTTCTGCTGCTCCCTAACTGAACACTACAGAGTCTATTCTGGGTTATCTCACAACTCTGTACAGTATTTTTACCTCTCCCCTGCTGTTTGCATTTAAGGTGCTTCTTTATCAGGGCTGTTTTAATCACGGCCATTCAACAGTACAGGCAGCTTGTTTACTTAATCTTCATTGCGCTCTAATTGGCCTCTTTCAGTCAAAGGGACTGACTCTGTACTGATAACCTCACAGAAGGGATAGAAAAGACACTGCTGGTACCATTTGTACGATAAATGTGTCTTTTGGCACGTGGCTCTTGCCTGTGTTTGATTTAACTGACTCCAAAAAAGCTCTTCCTTCTTTTCCTTTGGATCTTGGGGCTGAAGAACGGCTCTGCTGGAAGAATACATGCCTCTCACTGATATGAGGGCGATCAAAGTCCAGGGTCCCTCCATCAAAGAAAGGTCATGGGATAGAATCACACCCCAGGTTGCCTCCTTTGTGTGACTGTTGTGAGCATCAGAGCCCTGAGCCACAAAGCACCGACACAGAGGCTGGTGGTGGCACGATCACTGAGCAGATAGGCGGTAGCGGCCTGGAATCAGAAAGACCTGGGTTCAAATCCAGCCTCAAGACACTAGCTGCGTAACTTTGGGTAAGTCACTTTACCTGTTTATCTCAGTTTACTTAACTGTAAGATGGTGATAAAAAGGGCTCCTATATCCGAAGGTAGCTGTGAGGATCAAATGAGTTATGCATGTATGTGTATATACATACTGTGTGTATGAATATATGTATATACATACACATATACATAAACACACATATGTATACACACCACTTTGTAAACTTTAAACTGTCACCAAACTATTATTAAACATTCATACCTGGAGAACAGACCACATTATAGAACTTTAGAGCTAGAAAAGACCTTAGGGATCTAGCGCACCAGCTCATTTTACAGACAAGTAGACTGAAGCCAAAATAAATGAAAATGATTTGTCCAAGGCCCCAAAGACAACAGAAAACATGGAATCCTGATACAAGCACTAGGCCAAGGTCATCTTGTCTTAATTCATGGGCATTGCTCTAGAATGGGTCAGCCATGATCTGTACTCTTGTAGCCTGCCTGTACTCAGTCCCTGGGCTATGTGGGCAAGTGCCAGTGAAGCTACTGCTGGCCAGTTGGAGCCATCCTTGCCCCTACCCAACACTATTTTAGGATATGGGATGGCCTCTATGTTAAATCTTCTTCAAAGTATGTCTTATGAAACACTGTCAAAATCCTAAGCATGACTGTACCGTTACAAAAGTATTCACATTTTCTTTTACCCTTGTCTTAGTCCTATGATTTTTTTTAATCTTTTCCTGAAACAGGCAGGATGATTGCTGGCTAACAAATTTGACTATTAAAAAACTATGAATTCTTATATTCATATAATAAAATAATGAAAATAATATAATAAAAAAATAATAAATAATAAAAATAAATAAAAAATAAATATTATAAAATAAAATAACAAAATAATAAAAAATAATAAAAATAGTAAAAAAAAGTTCTATTACTTTATTTCTAATGCTTTCATTTTGATCATGTAAATAAAAGCAGTGACCAAATGGTAACTATGTACTGTGTACTAACGGCACCACACCAGCACCAAAAGACTCCACAAGCTCTCACACCAGGTTGTAAAGGAATGTCCTATTCTTGTAAGAATCGATCAGTCAGTTGGCATTTATGAAGCACTCACTGTTTATACCAGGTCCTGTGCCAAGAAATGGAAAGGAGCAACAACCAATTCCGCTTGGTCTGTCCTTTTCTTTTGGGAGGGATTATACACTCTCATTATCATTCAGGAAAAGGGACAACCAATGGGAAAGGACCCCTAAGGGAGCAACTGGGTACAAGAAGTAGTTGAAACGAAAACTGACAATTAAGTTCGGAACTGCGGTAACAACAAAGCATGTGACACCAAGACTCATGAAGGTGGCACCAAAACAGAGAATCCAGAGCGAACCAAACAAAACGCTTTATTTTGTGAACACCTGCGTACAACCAACCTCGGGTCTGTTTCCTGAGGGTTCAGAGGTTAAATGTGCTGAAACCTCTGTGTTTCTAGAGAACCGGAGTAAAAGTGTTTCCCAGTATAAATGTCTTGCTTCTATAGGAAGAAAACTCCCCAAGGCTTCAAAGACTGCCTGGACCTCATTAGGAGCTCTTCATTCATCCTTCTTCCGAACCTTTTATGTCTGAGGTCTGGCCCTCATGCTCGGTCAAACTGTTCCTGTGTACACTCCCTGACAATGGGAGGTCTGCTCCATGCGCTGCCCTGATCCCAGCTGCCCCCAGGAGGACATGACGAGAGCAGCTGAGATCTAGGGATGCTGGAAGCCACTTAGCAGTGGGCTCAGGGGATTTGGAAATAACATTTTCAATCATGTTAGTGATTTTAACTCCTTTGCCCATTCTGAGAAGTAAGCACCAACTCTGTCCTTAAACAGAATCACCATAAAAAGTCTTGGCCATGGCATGGGCGACTTTGACCACCTTCTTCTCCTTTGCGTCAGGCCCCATGTTGTTCCGAGCGACCCTAACCCAATGCTCTTCCGTCCGCGGCAAGTAGTCGCTGTATTCTTCGTTAGGCTCAACTGCTGGGTGCTGATCACCTTCTGACAATAAAAAAGAGAGAGGAAGAAGAAGGTCGAGCTGAGGAAGAGCAGGTGGTAGGCATTTGGGCAAAAATCAAGTCAAAGAGTACACTATGGACTACAGGAAAGGAAAGGGGTATTTAGAACCAAAGAGGTGCCGGTCTCTGCTGCGCTCCTCTGCTCTGGACAGACTATACCTGCAGAAACTCTACATTAGCAATGATTTTGGGCATCTGCAGACTCTCCGCAGAAAGGCAGTCATCAAAATGGCAGAGCTCAGTAGAGGTAAATGATATTTTTAACCTAAGACTAAAGAGGTCTGAGGGGCAACATGTTGATCACTGTCTTCAACTATCGGAAGGTCTGTGGCGTGAAGAGGGATCAGACATGTTCTATCGGGCCCCAGGAATAGACCTACGCACAGTGGGTGAAAGTTGCAGAGGCAAATTCAGAATCCATCTAAGGAAAAATTGAGGAGCAGCTAAATGATGCCATAGTGTACAGCGCACAGAGCTTAGAGGGAAGGAGACCTCAGTTGTTTGCCTCAGTTTCCTCATTGTAAAATGAGCTGGAGAAGGAAATGGCAAACTATTTCAGGATTTTTGCCAAATGGGGTCACGAAGAGTCAGGACTAAAATGACTGGACAACAAGGGACAGCACAGCTATCCAAAGGTGGCATAACAAGCGTCATGGGGCGTGTCGGCTTCCTTGAATGGAGGATCTTTCAAGCAAAGATGGGATGACCGCTCACTGAGCAAGCTGCAGAGGATTCCTGTTTCCCTAAGGGTTGATATTTCTGTGCTCTGAGCTACTCACAAAGAAGACAGAAAAGGATCTTCTAAATAGCAAATTCTCTCCTGGTACACTTTAAATGATTCTGTGTTTTTAAATCCCCATTTTTAAGAAACTATTTATTGTGCAAAAGCTACACTTAAAAAGAATAAGGTAACAAAACCAAAAGGCTGTAAGGTAGTGATATACTGTTCCAGGCTATGTGCAAATTTCTCTTGCTTCAGTGAAGTTGCTGCTTAGGAAAATATACAACAAGGGTGGAAAGTCTGCAGCCTTAAGGCCACATGTGGCCTTGTAGGTCCCAGTGCAGCCTTTTGACTGAACTCAGACTTTACAGAACAAATCCTTAAGGATTTAGAAGGCCTTAGTGCCTTAAGGCTGCAGGTTTCCCACCTCTGGTCCACAAGGATTGGTCACACAACATCCTGACTCATGGGTTTAATCAACAGGCCTCCACACACTGCTCTGCAGTATCTTCAAGAATGGCTCTCACTTCAACAAACCTTCATCTTGTTCCCTCTTTAGGAGGCCCCATCAAACTTCCCCCTTAACACCAGAGGCTTAAGAGACGAATGAGCACAACCCCTTTACCTTCATCCTCCTCACTTTCTTCCTCTGTTTCCTCATCTTCCTCTTCCTCCTCTCCCCCTTCTGCTCCTCCTACGTCATCTTCATCTTCTGAGTCACTTTCCTCCAACCATTCTTGCATTTCTTCAATAGCAAAATCAATCACCCAATTCATTAATAAAGCTAAGGCCCAGGTGTACCAGGAGAAAAGTGCAGTACATACTTTCTCAAGAATTCATTATTAAGGAAACATACGATTTGAAACATAACCCTCCCATCCTGGACCACTCCCTCCTCTTCCACCCCCTAGACCTTGAAAGGAGACAATTCAGGGTCTGATTAAATGAGGGGTTAAAAAGAGAAGAGGACAGGAAAGCATGGGAAGAATGATCTGAGCCATGAGTAAAGCCCAAGACAACAAGCAAAGCTCAGAAATGAGCAGGTATCAAACAGTAAATTCATAGCTTGGATGGGAAAAGAAAATGCTGAGTCTGACAAGTGAAACGTCTCTGCCAGAACCCCGACCCGGCCTGCTTCATGACACACTGCAGAGAACTCAGCTTGAAATCCTGGCAAGAGAACAAGGAGGAGAAAGGAGACAAAAAGAAGTGCTCAGCTCTGAGGAAGAAGGGGAAAAAGGCACTATTTTTTGAATAATAAATCCAGAGAACTCGGTCCATGTGTAGAGCTGAAGGTGGCAAGGAAGCTGGATGGTACCCAAGGAGGGAAGTTGGGAATCATTCAGAGCTAATTCTTCTACCCTTCCTCCAATTCCCTAGGCAAAAGAGAGGGGCTTGTTCCCATGGGAAATAATGATGCTAATATTTGTTAGGGCTGGGAACTTGGTTTAAGGGTTTTCCTTCACCTTTAACGATCTTCCATTAATTTATGTAGTCTTTAAAGTTCAGAATCTTAATAGCACTAACTCCAGGGAAATGAAGTCTGCAAAAGCTGACTTGGCTGGTCAGACTTAAAGCAGATTAGACTTTTTTTTTTGAAATGCACACTAGCATAACCACCATTTGCACATATGTGTCTATTCCACAGCTGGATACACCTCACAAGTTTGTTTTCCACAGTATGAACAATGGGTGTTTTAGCCACCTGCCCAGGCTTCCCATCCATCCATGGAAGGAGGAGGGAGGGATACTCTGGGTCACTTTCTTTTGGGGGTTCTATTGCTGAAGGAGATCACACATCACATAGATGATCACAGAGATCTTCACATCAAGGTGGAGAACTCTGCTCTGTGCTAACCCAAGCCAAATAACAGAAACCTGAAGGGGAAGAGTCACCAGAGCTTGGTGCAGTGCTCAAAGTGAGATTCTCAACTGCCTGAACTTTCAGGCAGGGAAAGCGGGTGGTCCTAGGTGGGCAATGTGAGCTGAATTCCTCGGTTATAACACAGGTGACCAGAGTAGCTGCTGGCCTCTCTCTTCCCTTTCTTTCCCTCTCAGCCTAACAGAGATACAACTTTTCTTCCCTCTCCTGGCCCTCCACTTGCACACACTCATCTACCCCTCTCTAATCAGATCTGCTTTCTCCAAACTTTGAGGACCCACTGCTTCCCCCGTCTTCCTTCTAATCATCTGCTCTGTTCAACTGCAATGACTTTTAAAAATTCTCATTAAAAAAGCCCTGTGCTTTATGGGTGCCGTTTTTGCATCACATTACATTTTACACACACTATCAACATTTTCTCAAAAGTCACCCATTTCCCAAGATCTCACCATTGCTTACTGCTCCTGTAGAACAAGGAAGGTATTTCCCATTCTTCTGCCTGTCAACTCTCTCATTCTACAAAGCAAGAGATGCCCTCCCTAGCACCAACCCTAGAGATTGGTTCTCACTCTTTAGTCCTCAGCTTTAAACAGGAGGAGCGAGCTACCTGAGGACTGAACAATTTTCTTTCCTTTAGAAAAAGGTTAAATGGAAAATGAACACTGATGAATGAAGGATCAGAGAAAACATTTCAGTCCTGACAATAAATAAGGTTAAAGAATTCAAAGTCAGAGGTACAAAAAGATTGTTAGAGGAGACTAATCTATGCCAAATGTGGTTCCTGTGCATAAATACAGCAAGTCTGACAACCTAAGGCACAAGGCCTCCGCTCAAATCTGCTCTGCTGTGACTCACCTGTCAGTAATACCCCAAAAAGCCACCACTCAAAGATACGGAGCTAAATCAACAAGTCTGACCTGTGGTTACCAGCAGTCCTGTGATGTAACTAACCACAGCTGTCTAAAGACACCAGGACATGGGAACTGGATTTTTAAAATATTTATTTTACTCTATCAGCCTGTCTGTCCTTCAAGCTCAGACCATTGATGGATGATGGAAAACTGAATAATGATGAAACCAGTTGTGTGGGTTATGTTGGGGAATGAGTAAGAAGAGAGTGCTAAAAGGATCTGGATAAGAGCACTTAAAAGGCCTTCGGGAGCTCTTGTGTCTCTCCTTCTCCCGCTCTCTCTCTCCCAACCCCAAGCCAAACTTACTGGGATCCATTTCTACCAAGACCTTCCATTTTTCCATCTTGTGCAGATCCAGGCAGTAGAGATCACTGAGGGTAAACTGGCGGTCCCCAGCTTCAAACATGCCCCCATAGACATAGAGCATCCCCTGCTTCACAGCCAGCATGGCATTCGAGCGAGCACAGGGTTCTACCAAAGGGCTGCTGGCCTCCTCAGACGCTTCCTCCTCCTCTTCAGACTCAGACGCTGCTGACGTCCCAGGAACAGGGATCACTTGCTTAATGGTCATGACTGTTCCGTCCTCTGCTACCACCTCTTTGATCTCCTCCTTCGGCTCAGGGGGGTTGGCTTCTTCCCTCTCCCGGTTCTCCACAATCTCGGACTCTGGCTTTCTGCCTCGCCTGCGTTTCCTCTTCTCTGCCTTAGGGCCCTATTGTTAAGATGACAGGAAAGCTCATGACTGGGATACGACAAGCTTTAATAGCTATACATGAATCAACAATTTAAACAAGAGATACAAAGGTCAGTGTCACTTCATGCCTCCAGGCTCCTCCACTCATGACATGTTTTTATAGATTGGCTGAAAACCTAAGGGAAATCCATGGCAGGTGAGACCTAATGGTCACTCTGGTGACCAAAAAAAGGCAGAGAGCATTGGACAAAGAGGCACTGATCCTTTCTCTTTGGAGCTGCCCTCTTCCATGTTGGAGAACAGGAGGCAAGAGAAACGAGGCCACTTTGTCACAGAATCAAGACGCAATCAGTGAATGGAAACTTTAGGCCCTGACTGGAAAACCTTCCATACCTTCTGAGGATGGAAAAGTAATGCCACCAATTCAGCAGTCATTGGCTCTTCAAGAAAGCCTGTCTTGAGTAAAAATCAAATTTACTCCTGAGGGCCAACTCAGATGAGGTGGGAGAGGCCAAGCTAAATCCCACCCATTTGTGCTGTCTTGTTCCTACAAGGCGGAGCAAGCCATGACTGTCTGAGGGGCCACAGACTGGTGACAAGTGGGCTGCCGGAGTAGTCAGGGCCCTCACTTCCAAAAGAAAAACTATTTTTAGGTTGTTTCCGTAAGGAAAAAAAGCATCTAAAAATTATTCCATGTATTCAATCCTCTCATCTACTCCCACAGGGTGACTAGGGTGTTGCCCTGGTAACTTTACATGGCAAATTTGCTGCTTTCTCTAATTTTGTGTCAAATGTGGATTGAATCTGAGTTCTTTCATTTCCTGGACAAGTCACTAAAGGCTTCTGAGTCTGTTTCTTCACCCCTCGATGGGAAAGGAGCTGTCTTTTCTGGTCCCATAGGGGTTTAAAAATCTCCTAAGAAGGGACAGCAGAGGACTTTGAAAAGGACTCTAAACGTGAAGTGTTCCTAGGACTGTCTATAGGAAACCAGGCTCCTTCAGGGACTGGATGTCAGTCTCTCATCAGGACCTCTGTGACTGGGCAACAATAAATATCTTCTAAATTGGAACAAGGCTCATTCAAAACAGTCCAGCTGGGGAATGCATTCTATTGGCTGTGGCTCACTTGGGGATTCAGACCCTAAAGTGCAGAAACACAGAAAAAGATGAGAAAGTAAGAGAGAGAACACCTGGACAAGGGAGAAAGGGGAAACGGAGGTCACTACCACAGCTGAATGGAGCAGAGGGGCCATTCACAAAAAGCTCTGAATTCCCCATATGGTGAGAGCTTTCTAATGAACTCTTTAATTAAAAGAGGAGAAAAGTCAGAAAGCACAGCCAAAGAGCTCTAAATCTAAAAATGCTGTCAAGAATTTCCCCAGGGACTGCTTTCACTGGAAAGAACCCAGCATTATCTCCATTTTCAAATTTCCCTCCATCTCAAGCACCAGGAAAGGTCCATCCCAAGCAGATTTTCTCTTCTCCTTGTCTCAGCCCACTGCTTGTCTGGGCCAGTCTCCCTCCCCACCCCACCCCAGGCTAGGGACTCTGTTGCCCCTCTGGGTCACCTCCCACCCTGCTCTAGGCTCGAACCCCTGCTCTTTCCAGCAGTCACAAAACCAAGCTCTTGAGCTCTCTGGCCCCATCCCCTTAACTTAACTTGTCTTGTCTCCTGTTCTCTCTGAGCTTGGTTCACTGAAGCTGTGAATGTGATAAACTAATCCAAAGTGTTAGTCCATAATGTGTTCTCCCCTCCCCAGCCACATACCTGCATTTTAGAGGAAGTGGTTCCAGGACTCTCAAAAGCTTAAACCAAAAGAATGACTCAAGTTGAGCACTTCAGACCCTAATGCAGCTCAATGAGGGAAATATTTGTGGGCAAACAATCTTTTGTTCCTATTAAAACGTCAAATGTGCCTAGAGTTCCTATCCTAAAATTATAAGCCAAAGCTGATATTTCTCTTTTCAATGCAATGACCCAGGTATAAATTCTGGCTTTTAACAATGACTCTTAAAAAATATATGCATTGCAAAGTATTTGTAACCACATGAAAGGATACTCCAAATCACTCATAACAAGAGAAATGCAAATAAAAACAACCATAAGCCTTCACCTCACACCCTGCAAAGAGGACAAGAAATGCTAACAGCCAAAGCTGGAGGTGCTGCAGAAGGATAAGCACACTCATACATTGTTGGTGGAGTTGTAAAGTGGTACAAGCATTTTGGAAAGCAATATGGAATTATAAAATGTCTATGCCCTTTGAACCACAGACTCCATCACTGGGCTTATACACTTAGGAAGCCACTGACAGGAAGAAAGTTCCTATCAAATTCCAAAATATTTATAGTAGCACTTTTTGTAATAGCAAAGAGCTGGAAACAAATAGATGTCCATCAACTGGGAATGGCTACACAAATCATGGTATAAGAATAAAGTGGAATATTCCTGTGTTATAGGAAGTGATGCATGTAATGAATACAGAGAAGCCGAAATATCTACATGAGCTGATGTAGTAGGAAGTCAGCAGAGCCAAGCACACAACATGTGGTAACTACAACGATGTAAATGGAAAGAACACTTACACACCGAAAATTCAAGAGTAAATGTAACAAAATGATCAAGATCAAGCAGGACTCTAAGAGAGATAGGAGAGGGCACTTTTGTGAAGCGGGAGGCCCACAGGGTCACACACTGCACAGGGTTTTAGACTTCATCAATACATCAGTCAGTTGTGTGAACTTTTTTTTCCTCTCTAAAAAAAAATACAATTTGTTATAGGGGGTAGCTCTTGGGGAGGGGGAGATGAAGAGTTACTAGGGATAACTCTTATCTTTAAAAAAAAATACACCTGTCTCTATTAACAAATCCTCTGGGAACTAAAATCCTTTTAAATGAATGAGCCCAGGTCTAATGCAGGTCTGAAGCCTAAGGGCCCCAGTCTGGCTTAGGAGAAACCACACTTCCTCTGTTAACACGAACAACGCAGGGCTGCTTCATTCCATGAGCAGGGAGGAGGTGTGATGGGTACAGAGCTGGACCGGGAGGCAGACAGACCTGAGCTCAGATGTTGTCTCAGATAGTTACCAGCAGTATAACCCTGGGCAAGGATTAAACTGTCTGCCTCAGTTTCTTCATCTGTAAAATGGAGATAATAAAGGTACCTACCTCACAGGGTTGTTATAAGGTCAAATGAGGTAAAGTATGAGACAGTAAAGCCCACTGCCCCTCAACAGGTCAAGCAAAGAAGAGAAGGAATCCATTGTCAAGACATGAGAGGAGGAAAGATGGACAAGAAGGTAGCTTGGTGACTCTTTAAAAGTTTTTTGACAAAGGACACTGTTGTTACAATATGTTTTAGGGAGAGGGAAAAGATAAGGGTTCGTGGCAGTACCTTCAGCTGTCCTGCAAACCAGCGGTTCTTGGAGATGTCATAGAAGTATAGGTCATTAAAGAAGTCCCCCTCGATGCTCTCCTCCTCCTCTTCATCACAAACACCCCCAAAAAGCAGTGTCCGCCCATTGGGAGCCATGGCCACAGAGAAACCAGACCTGGGGGTAGGCTTCACTCCAGAGGGGCTGACCCGAGTCCATGACCACTTGTCTGTTAAGGGAAGAACAGAAAGCCACAGGCATTATGGGAAGTGAGAAAAATGGGCCTATTTCTATCCAGTCATGGAAAACTCCCCCCAAGTCACTCAGCCTGCTTGCCCAAGGCACAGGAGTTCATTTTAGGAGCAGAAAAAGCATGAGAGTTCATTTCTTTTGTTCCCAACGGTAACCTTCCACAGGGGAGGCTGGCTAAGAAAAGGGGCCAAGGACAGCACATTCTTTTACTGACTTATAAATTTTGAAAGTTCCATACATGTACAACAAAATATTAAAATATTTACAAACCTCTTGAGCTCAAAAGTCCCCTTAAGTCTACAAATGATAGGATCAGAAGACAGCAGCCATGCTCCCAATTTACTGTTTTCATTAATTTGTTTTCTTTTAATGTAAGACAATGAATCAACAAGAGTTCATTAAATGCTTACTATGTACTAAACACTGAGGACACAAAGAAAAAGCAAAAATAGTTCCTGCCCCGAAAGAGCTTCCATTCTAATGGGGGAGAAAATGGGAACCTAAATAGACAGATAGGAGACACACTGAGAAGGCAGGATGATAGGAATTACATCTATAGAGAGAGGAAAGGCAGTAATGCTAATGCCCCAGATGTCTCCAGATGAGAGGCAGGGAGACAGGGTAAGAAGAACATTAGTTAGCACACATGTTATCTATGTAGATATGTACCATGTACATCTTTAAGATGTACAGTGTTTTATATATGTTATATCATTTAATCCACACAGTAACCCTGTGGGGCAAGTGCTATTATTAATCCCCAATTTACAGATATAGAAAATGAGACAAAGGCTAAGGGGCTAAGGTCACAGAGCGAGTAAGTGCTTGAGAAAGGTGTTGAACTCAGAGCTCTAACCATTGGGCCACAGTAAACCACGAATCTTAGAGTTAACTTAAAGTTTGGATCTCATATGGATTCAGGGATAGCTAGTAAGGTAGGTCACTGACCCAATTTAATTACTTCAAATATTTCAATGTCTTTGATTATTTAATTATTTACATTTGCTAGTTAAAATGCCCTGTAAATCCATATGTTTCTTTTTCCTGTCTTTCCCATAAAGCCTCAGTTATGAAAGCAAATACGATTTACACCACCCCCTCAACCTTAACACTTCAAAGTACATCTTTTAAAGAAGGAATGAATTGGTCAGTTAGTCAACAGACATGTATTAAGCACCTATTAATGAGTATTAAGCCAGGCACTGTATTAAAGGTCATGGCTACTGGGGAGACAAAAGAGGCAAAAGGGTGTCCCTGCCCTCAAGAGCTCCCAGGCTAAATACATACAAATGCAGGATAAAAAGAAAATAGTTAACAGAGGGCAGGCCCTAGAATTAAGAGGGGTTGCGAGCAGCTTTCTGGAAAAGGCGGGATTTTAGTTGGGTGATGAAAGAAGTCAGGGAGGTCAGTACTCTGAGAAGAGGAGGAAGAGCATTGCAGGCACAGGTCACAGGCAGAGGCCAATGGCAGAGAGTAAGTGCTAAGGATGAGGTATAAAGTAGGAGGGGATGGGGTGACGAAGGGCTTTGAATGCCATGCACAGCATTTCGCATCTGATTTGGAAGTGACAGGGAGCCGCTGAGTGGAGGGGGTGATGTGGTATGAAAGCACAATGGTCTCAAAAGTAACCATGAAAAAGTTGGACTTGATTCACAAGAGGGGCTTCTCCACTTCTGGTGAAAGGAGATTCCCACCCTAGAAATAGCCACCATTACATATATATGTAAAATTATTTTATACATGTTTCTAGTTATCAGTTCTTTCTCTGGACGTAGGTAGCATCATCCTTCACATGTCCTCCGGAGTTAATTTGGGTATTATAACAGTCAAAATAACTTATTTGCTCCACGGCCTTCTTTAATCATTATTGCTGTTCTGTATCCAATGTTCTCTTGCTTCTGCTCATTTGGGTCTTCGTTATTTTGTGCAAATCTTCCCGTGTTTCTCTAAGATCAATGAGCTTATCATTCCTTACAGCACAGTATATTCCCTCACAATCACATACCATAATTGTTTAGTCATTCCCCAACTGATATGCACTCCCACAACATTCAGTTCTTTGCTAACACAAAAGAGCTGCTATAAACATTTTAGAGCATAGAGGTTCTTTTCCGTTTTTGCTAATCATCTTTAGAAACAGACCAAATAGTGATATTTCTAGGTTAGAGGCTACAGGCAGCTTAATAACTCTTTGGGCCACAACTGCTCAGCCGTTCATCTATAGTGATGTAAGTTTTACAAAGTGCTTTTCTCCCAAAAAGCCCAGAAGGAAGCAGGGGAGAACAAGGATTATTATCGCTGTATTAGAGATGAGAGAACTAAGAGCCAGTGAGCTTAGCTAACTGATTTGCCCATGGACAAGTACTGAAGAGATGACAGGCCTGGGGTTCAAACCCAGTTCTCCACTCTGAGTCCAAGTGCGCCTCACTTCATACACCAGGGAAGCTTCTATGAAGTTCTACACTAATGAGTTTTTTCAAAATCAGGGATTTAAGGGCACCCAAGGACTCACTATTTAAAGGAACTCCAGGAGAGATTATGTTCAAAGAGTCAAAGCCCCTTTTGGAACTGAAGCTCTAATACCAAGAAACTGAGATTTGATTCATAGACTTTTTTAGCACAATAACTGTCAATCAATCAACATGTGTCTATTAAACCCCGGTCTGTGCCAGTAGCTGCGGATCTTAACCCAAAGCCTCAAACAATTCCTCTTCTCTGGATGCCCACAGATGGACCATCATAACCCGCCTCCTGGGCTGCTCTCAACTGTGCACTGCAGTCCCTCTTGACCTAGGCAAGTTTTATTCTGGGCCTTTCAAAGAGCATGGCATTCACCACATAGAAACTTTTTAAAAACACATTTCAGGGATAACTAGGAAGCTATCCTTAACTTTTAAGTTGACATATGTATGCTTAAGTCACAAAATCAGACTTGGAAGGGACCACACCAAACTCCTGATTGAGCATCCCGTTTACAGCATTTTAAATAAGTGGTGTCAGAGCTTTCCATCAAAGACCTCTCACTGGGAAGTCAGTTTCAATTCTGGATGGTCAGATGGTTTGGCTTCTTTTCCTCACAAAGAGCCAAAATCAGCCTTTGCTACTTCCATTCTCTTCTCCTACTTCCATATTCCAGGACCGTAGGAAAATGCTTCAATTTAATAAGGTATCCCATTTAACTGGAAGTTTGAACAATGGAGAAGACAAAAAACAAAGAGGCCGTTTTGTAGTATTCTAATTTCTTCCATTCATGAGATCTCTGGCCCAGTCTGGTGAAAAAGGTAAACATCTATTGCACTGAGATGAACATTTCTGGAGTATTGCCATTTTGGGAAACTTTATCCGGCCATCTTGTGTGTGGCATGGCTAGTGGTCCAAGTAAACACAAACATTCAATGTGACGAGGTTGAATTTCCTTACCCAGATTTTTGAAAGCCTAGCACACCCACGATATCTATATTGAGCACCCCAGAACACTGTATCACCATCACCTCCCCCTCTCTCCACAGGAAGGAACAGAAAAGAGAAAAATCAAAGAATAACCATCTAGGTAATAAAGCAACTCTTATACATGTGAATCAATGAGGAATAATTCAAAATGTTTTATTTGAAAAAGATTGTAAAAGATATTTTGTATTTCATATCGCAAAAAACAAGGACTCCATCTCCTCACATAGTAACATAGGAATGTCTTCACATAATGTATGAAAAATGAGGACTCTCTGATGCTTGAAAATAAGCATACACAAATAAAAGTATAATTTTCCCCTGACTCACATACTAAAGTGGTCCTGCAGGAAATCCCAATAAGAATCATCGATATTATAGAGCACCATGCAGTTTACAGAGCCCTTGATCCTACAAGGAAACACCATTCCGATATCAACCTCAGTACAGGGGAGCTAAGCAGCACAGTGTATGGTTGAATGCTGGACCTGGAGTTAGTAAGGCCCAGGTTCAAACCTAACGTTAAACACTTACTAGCTGTGTGACCCTGGGCAAGTCATCTAAGCACTCTGTCTCAGTTTCTTTATCTGTAATATGGGAATGATAACAGCACCTACCTCCCAGAGTTGCTGTCAGGATTTAATGAGTTAATACTTGTAAAAACACTTTGCAAATCTTACAGTGCCTCATAAATGCTAGAGCTAGTATCATATCACTGTTACTAGTCTTATCAGACACCAGCCTTGAGGCTTCATTTGTTGTCCTGAGGATTCTAAAAGTTAGGCAAGTTCTGATACTTGACTGTGAGCTGAGTCCAATCTCCTTTTTTAGAATGAGGATGAAGCATCAAAGTTACACAGTACCAAAGATTTTAACAAAGAGGAAAGAAGAAAAATCTTGCTTACCCAAATACCAAATGTACAGGCTGTTTATGAAGCCACCAAGCAGAAGCAATGACCTCCGCCCAGGGTTATCTAGGGAGCAAAGCCCAGGGTTATCTAGGGAGCAAAGCCTTCGTGGCTCTGAGCCCATTATCTTCAAGCTTCTGACAACATTCTCTCTAATGTTTACTACTTCTGAAATGCCACCCTGGAGTGGGCAATTGCAAAAATTATTCATATATTTTAAAAGGAAGGAGGAAAGCACCACAGAGGATTTCTGGCAGTAGCGCCAGGATGGCCATTCCTATGTGTGTCTCTCTGAAATGCATTCAATTCAACAAATTTGGTGTGTGTGCATGCATGTATGCAAACGTATGTATATGAGACGGGGGACCCAAAAAGGAGTCAGAGATGACTCCCAAGGACCTACCAATGTTATAAAGGGAGAAGCAGGCCCAACAAAAATCACTGCAAAGCAAGGAGACACCCACCTGCCTTTCCAAGATTTTCCCCAACTGCCGCCCTTTAAAAAAGCCTCTTTTCTAGGCAAACTGGAATACAGGCTATTCCCTGAAATCTGCTATCCACTGCCCCAACTCTGTGAATCTAACCTGGCATGGGTACCCTCTCTCTTCCACCTCTACCCTCAGAAGCTACATCCTCCCGTAGAACTCAGCTCAGGGGCCACCGCTAGCAGGAAGCGTTCTGTGATCCTCTGCTGTGAGAGCTCCTCTACTTGCGTTCTTTGTGGACACATCTCATTCCTCCTATAGAAGGCAAGTTGGCCAAGAAAAGGGGCTACTGTCTTTTGGTCCCCGTATCTCGGCACCTGGCAGTGTCAATCAATGCCTGGCGGACTAAGCTGAATTAAAGTCCAGACATGTTAAGCTTAACACTCTATCCTCGTAAATAGATATTTTACATTAATAATAATGTAACCGACAGACATGGACACAGCTCTATTAAGCCCAAAAACATGACATCTGAGCATGAAAACAATCCTGTGGAGCAAGCACCACAGTCCCATCTGGCAGAAGAAGAAAAGCTCAGAGGTGGGATCTGAACCCAGGTCTTTCCTGCTTTCTAGTCTACCACACTTCCCTTCCTTTAACAATTTAGGGAGAGGATCCTGCCCTGGAGGTAAGAAGTTTGGTGAGTGCCTGCAACGCCCATCATGTGGGTTCCTGGCTACACACGGACACTATATAGACTTGGTCCAAATAGGGGAATCTTGGGAAAGGAGGCAGTTAAAGAGGAAGTACCCGGTGCCATGGCAGGGGCCACTCTATCAGGCTGTGTCCTCAGGAGGCACCGACAGCTTTCCTCATCATGGGGTAAAGCCCCTACAAGGCACACTGAGGACCAAGGGAAGAGAGGAAGACCCCTGAACACTCAAGGTGAGACACTATTCATCACAGCTTTCCATATCACTTAAATGCGTGAAACATCACCCAAGCTGCTTGAAGCTCATCTTGGAGAAGGAAGAAAAAGGTAAATTATGGTTCATACTCTTGTTGCTGTTAAAGGTTGTTTTCAGGGGAGGCTGACAGAGCTGAGACCACGGAGATCACCTAGTGATCCAAGCCTTTCATTTTACCGAGGACAAAACCGAGCCCCAGAAAGGGTCAGGGTTAGGGTCACACAGCTAGTTAGTCAGAGATAGTGCCAGAGCTGGGAACCAGGCCTAAAAGCTCAGTGTAGGTCTAAATCCTGGCTTGGCTCTTAATTGTCCTGTGAAGGTCTCTGGGGCTCCATTTCCTCAGTGATTTTAAAAGACAATCCCTTCATCTTGATAATCCTGTGGCCTCCTGACGCCCAAGATCCCACAGGGATGCAGTGGGGACAGAAGGCCTCAAAAGCCAGAAAGAAAGAATCAGGAAAAGGCTCTTTACTGTTATAAAAAAAGCACAATTCTATACAAAGTAACCAACAATGAAATAAGCAGAACCAGAAAACAATTTACATGTTACAACAACACCGTTAAAACAAACAATTCTGAAAGCAGTGAGGATTCTGATGGATGTGGTGATCACCCACGATGCAGGGGACGAATGAGGAAGCATGCTACCCTCCTCCTCCTCCTCCTCCTCCCAGAGGTGATGGAGTCACACAGAACGGATCGCAAAATAAAGGCATCTGCATGTGCCAAGGAGAAGAGAGTCTTCTGGCAGTGATGAAATGTAATACTAAAGCTTCCCTCGCTGAACTCTGACACCCCACCTTGACTTCTGATTCGGCCCACCCTCCTGCAACCTCTGACAACCCCTCATCATTATCTTGTTTCTGTAAGATGGCCTGGTTGTTTAACAAATGCCTGGGGTCAGGACTGGTCTGACCAGGCACGGGGGGAGGGGGGAGGCCCGGTACCTTCTTCCTTGCCTTCTTCACATTTCAGCAGGAACATGTCTGAATGCAGAGTACCTCTGTCAACATCCTTCTTCACTCTCTGCAAAAGGAAAAGAGAGATTCAAGTAATTAGCACTGATATCTGCACTCAAATGTTCATTTAGAGCATCTTCATAAGATATGGAGTTCTTAAAGATTTTTTGTGTCACAGACCCCCCACCCCCACCCCTGGAGTTGGGTGAAGACAATGAACCCCTTCACAAAATAAGTGTTTATTTTTTTAAATTCATAATTAAGGAAATGCTAAATTTATGTTAGACGTTAATGAAAATAAGTGTAATTTCTGCCCCCCCCCATGCAAGTTCATGCCCCTCCTGAAATTTCTTCATGGCCCCTTGGCTAAAAACCTTAGCCTGAAAGGGAGATTTAGAAGGGACCTTAGGGCAGCCCCACTCTGTTTTGCAGAAAGGGAAACTGAGTCCCAGAAAAGTTGTGACTTGTATTAAGTTCTATTAGGTCTTAAGTGGCTGAGGTGGAATATGAATCAATGTTTTCAGACTCTAGACCTATACCGTTGCCTATGTTTAACTACATTATTCACCCAAGAAGTCAGGTTCTTCCTTGGGGATATAAAACAACTCAATACCAAGGAGGAGCTCCCCTAAAGGTTTGGTCCCATTTGCTGGAGACCGGCTCTGGAGCTCCTCGTAAGGTGAGCCTGGTTTTCCTGTTCTTTTCTTTCCATGCTGGATGAGTAGATAAAAAAGGATTTATTTTAGCAAGTGATCATCTCTTCTGTACCCTTGACTTTGAACTCATTATCTCAAAATTAAGTATATGACTGACAACTCATTCTCTAATTAAGAATGGAGAGGGGAAAAAAGTGAAGAGGAAAAAACCCGACAGCTCCGATTACCATATGTTCAAGCTTAAAATATCTTCCTCCCACCCTCCTTCTCCCTAGAGCTCCCCACAATGGCTTTCACCCAACCTTTTCTATTATAAGGTGGCACCATTCAATACCACCACGGATGATTTTTTTTTAAAACTGTTTTAACTCCCATTGACATTATATGCACTCCAATATATGAGAACCAAAGAAAGATAGTAAAAGCAAAATCAAAGGCAGCAATAAACAGGAAATGAACATTCAAATAAAGCCAATCTGGGAGCAAAATAAAAATCTAAAATGCAAACAATGAAGCAAAATAATAAAAAATCACTGCAAAGGCTCCTGATACAAGGCTCCTTTGGTCATCTGCAGTCATAAAAGTCATGGGGGTCCTACAAAATATGTTCTATCCCTTTTTGCCTGTTTTAAGTTCTTGCTTATTTGTAATTGCCACCATCTCATAAAGAAGGGGTTCTTAACCTTGGGTCAGTGAACTATTTTTTCTAACATTTTAATAACCGTATTTCAATATACCTGGTTTCCTTTGTAATCCTATGTATTTTATTTTATGTCTTTGGGGGTCTACGGGCTTCACTAGATAGCCCCATGCAACCACAACATAAAGCTTAAGAACACTCATTATAAACGGAGATTCAGCCTAGTCGACAAAGCATCAAAGAAATACTTCATCAAACAGGTGGCCCCCGAAATGAAATCAATTATTTTTTTTCTAAATCTCACTTTCCAATGACTGAATTACTCTAATACTTTAGATATAACTAAGCCCAGATGTGTTTTAAGTCTTTTTGTCTCCATCTCTTCCTAACCAGATTTGGCCGCCATTACTCGTGCCTTTCACCTCCTATCTGCAAACACCACAAATCATCGCTATAATGGCAGTAGTGATGGCTGATAATGATGACAATTAGTTAGGGGGGTACACCACTAGTCCTGGAGTTAGGAAGACATGAGTTCAAATTCTACCTCAAATAGTTACTAGCTCTATGACTCTGGGCAAGTTACTGAACCTGTCTGCCTCAGCTTCCCCATCTGTAAATGAAGATAATGATAGCACCCACCTCCCAGGATTGTTGTGAAGATCAAAGGAGATAACATTTGTCACATGTTAGCACACAGTAGGCACTTAATAAATGCTTATTCCCCTACTTTCCCTCTCCCTAGCAACTTTCAGTATATTTTAGGGATTCCTCATTTCCATTTGCACCAATGTCAGACAGGTTATAAATGCTCAACATCAGAGGGAACTTTATAGCACATCAGCAAATATTATCTCATTTTAGCCTCACAAGAACTCCAGGAGCTAGGTGTTGTTATTATCCCCATTTTACAGAAGAAGAAACAAGGGCTAAGCAACTTGCCCAGGGTCAAACAGCTTGTAAGTGCCTGAGGCTGGATTTGAACTCAGGTCTTCCTGACTCCAGGTCTAGTACTATAGCTACACCACCTAACTGATGGGTGTAATATGGAACCTGAGATTTATTTTAACTTGCATTTCACTAATTATTAGTGATTTGGAACATTTTTTCATATCGCTATTAATAGTTTGAATTCACTGAAGGTTAGAAAAGAAATAATGCCAGAAGAAATAATGACCAGTGCCTTCAGAAGGTGATTCTGACAGGTGTCTGGAGGCAGCATCCATCACCTGAGTGACCAGGAAGTGGAGAGGCTGATGAGGAGGCTATTGCAACAGTGAAAGCAAGAAGGGATGGGTGGTAGCCATGTGAATGGAGACGAAGCATCATCAGATGGGAGGGATGTTGTGCAAGTAACCATCCATGAGACTGGG
This sequence comes from Bettongia penicillata ogilbyi, assembly GCA_023548195.1. Lineage (NCBI taxonomy): Eukaryota > Metazoa > Chordata > Mammalia > Diprotodontia > Potoroidae > Bettongia > Bettongia penicillata. Next base: position 1,603,067 of record JAJHZJ010000391.1, read on the forward strand.
CAACTGACTGGCTGTGGAAGATGAGGAAACATAAAAAGTTAGGTATGAAGTCAAGTTAGGAGCCTGAATGACAGGGAGGATGGTGGTGTCCTTAAAATAAGAAAGTCTGGAGGAGAGTCAAGTTTAAAAGGAAGGATGCTGAGTTGGATGCAAATGGGACACTGAGGTGGCTGTGCCCAGCAGGCTGTTACCAGTATGAAACCAGAGTGCAGAGAAAGAATAAGGCTAGATAAACAGATCTGGAAGTTATATGCATAAAGATAACTCCATGGGGGTTAAGATCCTCAAGAGAAGACCCAGGGCAGCACTCTAGGGGATACTTAGAAGACAGATGATGAACTAGCAAAAGATTGAAAAGGAATGGATTAATACAAAGCAATTAATGTCAACAAAAACTGTTATGAAAGCAAGAGAGAGGAAAGTGTCCAAGAAAAGGGGGTGACTGATAGAGAAATCAAGGGGATGCTGGAGAAAAGGCTTCTTTTTGCTCATGGAAACCCTCCTCTTAGCTGTTATTGCTGTGATGGCAAGCCAGAAGGTCCAGAAGCGGTGGACATGAGTAGACTGATTCCTCCTCTTGATCCAGGACATTAGCACAAAAGAAGGAGCAGCCTGAACTGGAGAGGGTGTAGGTTTCCCCAAAGTGCCAGGTGAGAAGAGTCTGGGATGAAGAGATGAATGAAACAGAATCTCTTAACAGCTGAGTGGCAGTGCCAAAAAGTCCAATGAGAGGACCAAGGATGAAAGACAGTTGGTTGGGCCAAGGTGGAAAAGGATGGGAGGGAGGGGAGAAGTAGCAAAGGAAAAATATTCTTAACTCATCAGACCTCAAAGACGTGGCCTAGGGCATCAAGAAATGAGAATGTGCCAGCCACAGCCAGAAGAAGGATCAAGGGACTAAGGCCTCCACCTTTCAGAGTTCTATCCTGACTGAGTTTGGCACTGAAGCAGTGAGTGTGAGAGTCTAGAAACTGTCTAAAATTGGGAAGCTTGGATTAAAGGAAGTATAAAGTTTTGGTCAGGCAAAAAAGTCAATGAAAACTTGGTGACTGGGTCCTAAGGACTAGTTTGATGACAGTTATGGAGTCTCATCCCAAACTGATGGAAGATGGGAAGCAACTGGGAGCACCTAATCTGGAGTATGGAATCTGCTTCTGGATTTGAGGCCTGAGATACTTGATGGTTCTAGGTCCCTGGTGGTTGATGATGACAATTTTGGTGATCAGGGGCCTGGGGCCCCACGTCTATACCCTCATTCCAAGATAGTAAGAGATGAAGTATGCCTAGAAAAATCCTCACACCAGGTACTCTTCCCTTGGTTAGACTGATCCTCAAATGACCCACATACTGTCACCAGGCCCCTCCTAGGAGCCTGCCCAGGCTCTAAGAATCCTGGGTGCCCCCTCCATGCCAGAGGACTTTGGTGGAAACACTCTTCAACAGATAGTGACTAATTTCATTTAACAGTGACAATTCTCTGCCCAAACGGAAAATGAAGCTGAAAAAAACTAAGAAATGCTGCCCTTCCGGATTTAGCTTTCTAAGCACCCATTGAATTAAGTTATTCTACATAAAAAATTAAATCAATTCCTAGGAAAATACTGTATACTAATTGTTCTACAATTTGAGGAGGGAAAACTGGCTCTGGTTCCTTTAAATCGGAACTGTGAGTGGGAGATGAATGTGTGGGTACAGATATGAAGCAGGGTGGGGGTGGCAGAGGAGGGAGGCAGAGGACAAGAGAGACAGATCTGCCAGCAGCGCAGCTGTTTGCCACAGAGAACTCAACAAGGTGGGGCGGGGAAAAGCACATTGAGCACAAAGTGCGTAGCTGAGGGCTGTCAGCTCTCCTGTTATGTGGGCTTGTCCAAATGACTGTGTTATCATTCATACCGAGAACACATGGCCCGTGAAGAGGCCCCCATCGCACGCTGCTTTACTGACTGAGAAAAAGACAATTCCAATCCAGGTGAGGGCCTCGAGTTGTCTTTTTAGGAATTCAAAGAGAAACTAACAAACTCACCAGCCCCTCTCCATGACAACACCCATGTGGCTGTCAGGATACACAGCCCCACTGCAGAAGAATCTTACTGCTTTCTTCCTAAGCTGTCAATGTTACTGATCTTCCTCCAGCAAGATTCCTGTTTAGAACTGAACGAGCTCTTTCTTTATTGTTCAGTATTTCCCGGAGTAATTATTTCATTTTCATACTCTCCACACAGACTAAGTTTCCCCAAGGCACAGCACCACAGTGTAACATTTCCATTACACTCCATTCTTTTGAACAGTGGATCTGGATGTGCATTCAAATGCTGACACTGCTCCCTAACCTAATGCCTATAATGATGTGGGCTAAGTCACCCACACTATGCACCCATCTCTCCATGCAGAAATGAGGAAGCTCTGGACTATGTGCCACCTTGGTGACTTCCAGTTCTAACATAAAGCAGGATATGAGTGTGTGCATATGTTTGTGCACTGGGTGTTCCCATGAAGCAAACACGCTGCTGTCATGGCAGAGAGAGGCAACAGGGTGCTAATGCTCTGTATTCCAAACCTCTCTCCCCACTTCATCCATGCAGATCGGCTACGAGTCCTAGATGACTTCTCCTGGTGAGGTGCAAGGCAATGAGTCTCCAGACATCTCTGAAGCTTCATTTAGTGGTCCAGTCAGGCCGATTGCTCGGGTTGCCTAGCAATACCAAGTCCTCATTACTTTCCACAGCTAAGGATGCAGCTGCTGCAGCTCCATCCTTTAAAAAGATGGAGGAAGAGAAGACCAAGGGAAAACTTGCTATAAGGTCAGAAAACTCTGAACATGTAACCCCATTTATCCAGTTAGACTGTACATGTCACAGAATGTTGCACCACAGGAATGTGTCACACTGGCACAAAAATATGTATTTGTAGATTATACGGCCAAACCTACAAAACCATCTACTCCCAGCTATTTGAGTGGGAAGCGTTCACAACACAGATCTATTTTTCATGTTCTTCTGTTCATTTCTATAAGGGTTTCAGCTGAAATAACCACATAAGCCGGTACACACTCTTTGCTGCAAGAGGACAATCTCCACTCTATGCCTTTTTTGGTAAGTAAGGTAAGAGTTAATCTGACAGTCTCAACTAATTTTTACCTTAATGGATGAAAATAACTGGTTTCCAAAGAGAGGAATCCAGCCGCTACTTTGTCTCCTAGCTGCCTTATGTGCCTAGCTCTCTTTAATAAAACCCTCACGGTTTTGACACGGTCCCTTTCCTATCGGAAACTCTTAAACTCAAAGCATTACAGTTTCACCCCAGAAGGTGCAAAGAAAGGGCTTCCCTCATTCAAGTCCCCTTGGAGGCGAGTTCAAGGAGTAGACAAGAATCTCTTAAGCGTTCACAGTTTATGCTGAACACCCATTATAGTCCCAAAGTGTAAATCGCCTTTAATTCTTCCTGGCAGTGGTACATGGCTACAGATCCCCAGTGTTCAGAATCCAAAGTGCAGGTGACTGTGCCGTAAAGAGTCACCCCCAGGGGGCCCGAGGCTGTAACACACTACCAAAGATGGTGTGCAGGTAAGAAGGGGCCTACCAAGGAACGACCCTGGAGAGAGGGGATGTGAAAAGGCAGCAGGCTGCTGTCAGTATGGACAAGGGGGCGGAGGAGGAATGGTCCAAGTGAGCACTACCTGGGCTGACCCTCTAAAGGAGGATGTAGATAAACCTCACACAAGAAGAGAAGATGTGCATAGGCCAAGGTCTGCATCACTGGCAGAGTACCCTCAGCTACGGGAATCCAGAATCCACTGTGTATGGGACATAGAGATTGAGGTCAAACATAAAGTCTTTCTGTTTCCTGGAATTTGGAAAAAAATTTAGTCAAAGGACATGAGTCCTTGCCAGGAGGAGCTGAGAGTTCAAGGGCCTATTCTGATTCAGAATCAAATCATTTAATGGGGCATGGGGCTGTTGAGAGGGTTTTTACACTTCCTCTTTCCCAGAAAGGGACATCCTCCAGTGAGCCTCACACCAAGTGTGTGGCATCAGGAACCAAGCCTGGGTGTCCTGCAACACATGGTTCCTGTAGCTCAGAGATGGTACTGACTCCTCCAAGCCCCAGCAATTTCTCATTCTCAAGCTGAAACACATCTCTTAACTTGTAGGCTCTGGGTAGCCCAAGTCTCTTTTCCTGCTTTCTGACTCAACTGCTGAACCAACAGCACAAGTGAAATGATGTTTTGGTGACTGATGGCACTCAGCGTGGGTCTGTGTTGAAACAGGAACAAAGCTAAATTTCAAAGGGTGGTGCAACTGTGGCAACGTTCCCCACGTACATCAGTGTTTGCCTTCTCTGCTCCCCATCATGATGGCTACAAGGTGGGGGAAACAGCCCCAAAGCCGAAGAAAGGGGGGGAAGGGGAAAGGCAGAGTGGATGAGCAGTCAGTTCAACTGTCAAAAAGCATTTATTAATGCTTCCAATGGATGAGGCACTGAATGAAGGGCTAGGGATACAAAGGAAGGCAAAAACAGACCCCAACCTCATGGAACTCATGTGTAAGGGAAAGACTACATATAAATACTTATGAACACACAAAATGGCTATCAAGTAGGTGGGAAGGCATTATCAGCCAAGGAGACAGGAAAAGGTCTTCTGCAGAAGGGGGATGTGGGCTTTTTGAAGGAAGCCAGGAAAGCCAGGAGGCAGGGAGGAGCGGGGAAAGCCATACAGGCATGGGGGATGGCCACTCCACCGGCACAGAGTCAGACGATAAAACATCCCATGCCAGGAGCATCAAGGAGGCCAGTGTCCCTGGATGTTAACATACCTGGGGGATAGCCATCACCCTGAATAACGGACTACTTCAATTAAAGATGCAAAGTGTATCACCTTAACTATTTACCATATTTATCAGTAGTCACCTCTAAACCTAGTATTATAAATCATTATATATGGTACATTTCACAATAGCTTCCAACCAAATTAAAAATAGTTTTTTCTCTGTTGCCAAAATATTCAGAAAGGGTTTATTAGTTTTAAGCCATTGGCAAATCCACTGGCAAATTGGCTCTAGAAAATGAGATGAGCTTTCATTTTCTGGAAGGTGAAGGGGAGGGTTAGAATCCAGAAACTCTCTAGAGGAAACTCAATCTCTGATAAACCAACCCAGAAAAGGCCCAGATTCTCCTGTGCTACAAACAGTGACAACAGAGCCTCAGTGGCTCTCCCTGCCCACAGACTCACAGCTGCTTAGCAGTTCTGACTGTTCTCCAATCTCTGAGAGAAATAAGAGCTAACAATAATAACAGTTGGCATTTGCATGATGCTTTAAGGCTTGCAAAACACATGGAGGAAACTCCTTTGACTCTCAGATGCCACACTGAAGCAGGCACTATTATCCCAATTCACACACAAGAAGATGGGGGCTAAGAGCAGATCAGTATGTGCCTTGCCCAGGGCTAGTTGGTTGGTTGATTGATGGTTGTCCTTTGTTTTCGAAGAGGACCAAAATGACACCACCATTGTAAAGTGAAATTTCAGTGTGTCCGACTGTGGGTGATCAGACCAATACGAGCTCAAAATGCTCTACAATCCATGTGAATATTTGGGGTGGATATCCCAAATTTGCGCATCCTGCATTTATTTTATTTTGTCTCAATTCTGCTTTGCTCAAAGAGCACAGCACCTTTTCTTATGTGGGCATGCCATGCTGAGCACTCCTGCGCCAGTGTCTCCCATGTTGCACAATCAAATCCAAAATTCTTGAGAGAGACCTTAAGAGTGTCCTTGTATTGCTTCTGGCCACCATGTGATCACCTGCCCCATCCAAATTCTCCATAAAAAAGTCTTTTTGGCAAGCATACATTTTGCATTCAAACAACATGGCTAGCCTATTGGAGTTGCACTCTCCGAAGCATAGTTTGAATACTTGGCAAGTTCAGCTCAAGCAAGGACTTTAGTGTCTGGTATCTCTTATCCTGCCATGTGATCCTCAGAATCTTCCTAAGACAGTTCGAGTGGAAGTGATTCAGTTTCCTGGCATGGTGCTGGTAGACTGGCCATGTTTCACAAGCATACCACAATGAGGTCAGCACAATGGCTCTGTAGACCTTCAGTTTGGTAGTCAGTCTAATCCCTCTTCTCTCAAGGACCAACCTAACAGACTACAGATGGACATATCACCAGAAGGCTAGTCACCTGAAGTTTTTTTTTTTAGCCACAACTGATAAAACAAAGGAAAAAAACAACATCAAAAAACATGATTGTCAGGTCTATGTGACCCCCTCCTGCATCCCAGTGACAGCTCCAGAGCGGTGGGATTGGGCCAGAGGGGGCTAAGGATCATCAACAGCTTTTAGAATCCTAATAAACTTTTATTTGAATATTGGTACTCTCCATGTGAGATCACTATATAGTGACCACCCAAGGGACGTAGCTGCTACAGGGGGTGACCTCTATCAATCTGGGCTTTCTTAGTAACCAAGCAGAAGCAAGAAGAGTTCTGCAGCTAAGGAAGCTGGCTCACAGGGACCCCAGGCAAGGACAAAGAGAGGAGCTGGCTGGGCAAGTTCTAAAACATGCTGCAAAGTGAAAAGAAACATTTTTCATGAGATATCTGATCATCACATCTTGCAGTTCTAACAACATGTATTTGCAAAAAGACTACCATGAAAATAACTGCAGCTTATGTGTCAACACCGAGCATGTTGCTGAAGGTGAAGCATAGAACTTGAATGAGATCTTCCAAATTAAATCACTATGCACTGTGACACAAGGGACTTCAATACAGAGGTGCAGAAAGGTAAGGAAGGAGACAAAGCAATGGGTAAGGCCTGGTTCAGAAGAAGGAATGAGAAGCCAGAGGCCTGTGAATTACAGAGAAGCTAGACAGTAGAGAACCGGCAGGTGTGGCACCTGATGAACACCAAGTAACACCCCACAGAGGGGAACAAATATTTTTACAGGAAGGAGGACTCTTGTTATGGAGGCAGTATAGTCCTTGGGGGGCTATGTACAGTCACACCACAGACTCATCAAGAGCAAGGAGGAGGATGAGAAAAAGATGCAATGGGCAATGGAAGCAATTTAAGCCTGAATTTTAACACATCTAACCAAATAAATGAAAAGTAAAAAACGGGAAATGGACAATGAAAATGACACTGCCACAGACTCTATCCTAATTTTATCCTCCAAAGCATCCAAGAAGATCAGTGGGGTCCAAAAAGCAACAAGCTAGCTAAGAAGGTTTCAGGCCAAAGGTAACACCAGACTTGAATATGAATTCATTTGTAAAATCTTACAAAGAAGGATGGTGGACAAGTACAAGGAATATCGCCTCACAAAGCAAAACTAAGCAGCAAAGAGTAAGGGCCATGAAGGTTTAAAGAAATGCTGTCAAGATACCTAAGCAAGCAAAGTTATCCCGTGGGCATGTAAATGAAAATGGAAGGAGGGCTGCGAGCAGAAGAAAAACACAGATTTCCAAAAATCATTCTAACTAATTGGGTTTCCCCCCAACAAGAACAGCAAAGCCCTCACATTCCAGTCCCAGACATGTGTACAGAGGAGATAGAAAGAGCACTAACAGGACCAAGGACCAGAAAAACAACTGCATCAGACCAAGCAGGAAACTGGGTGACCCAGGCTGGAGTGACATGGCGAGCTTCTCTGTGCTTCCCTTTTGTGTCCTGTCCACACACCTACACATACATATACACTACCTATGCACACACCCCCCCCCATGCCCACACACTAACACCCAAATCACACATACACACACACACCCCACACCCACACATAAGCACCCAAACCACACACACACACACACATAAACACACAAATCACACACACACACCCCACACCCATACATAAGCATAAAAATCACACACACATACACATCCCACACCTATATATAAGCACCCAAATCACACACGTACACCCCACACCCATACATAAGCACCCAAATCACATACACACACACACACCCTACACAAGCACCCAAATCACACACACACATATATACCCCACTCCCACACATAAGCAACCAAACCACACATACACACACACATAAACACACAAATCACACACACACACCCCACACCCATACATAAGCATAAAAATCACACACACATACACATCCCACACCTATATATAAGCACCCAAATCACACACGTATACCCCACACACATAAATAAGCACCCAAATCACATACACACACACACCCCCTACATAAGCACCCAAATCACACACACACACATATATACCCCACTCCCACACATAAGCAACCAAATAACACACACACCACACCTATACATAAGCACCCAAATCACACACATACACCCCACACATAAGTACCCAAATCACACCCACACACATACCCTACACATAAGCACCCAAATCATACACACACACACCATACCCACACATAAGCACCCAAATCACACACACACAACACCCCACACCTACACATAAGCACCCAAATCACACCCACACACCCCACACCCACACATAGGCACCCAAATGCCAAATGTCACACACACACACACGCACACACACACACACACACACACATGCACACACACACACGCACACCCCCACCCACACATAAGCACCCAAATCACACCCACACACATCCCACACCTACACATAAGAACCCAAATCACAAACATACCCCCCACACCTACACATATCCCACACCTACACATAAGCACCCAAATCCCACACCTACACATATCCCACACCCATACATAAGCACATAAATCACACATACACCCCACACCTACACATAAGCACCCAAATCATGAACACACACACCCCACACATGAACATAAATAACACACACATACCCTACACCCACGCATAAGCACCCAAATCACACAAACTCACACAAATCGCGCACATACACATATCCCCCACACACGTGCATATACGCACACACACATACCACATACACACATCACTGAAAATAACTGGGACATTCCTTCTCTATACAACTACCCAGAAAACATAAAAATGTCCTTTCTCTTGAGAAGAGGAATTCTTAACCTCTATTGTGTCACTCAGGTTTGATGAAGTCTGTGGACCACTTCTCAAAAATCATGTTTTTAAATACCTAAAGTAAAATGCGTAGGACACAAAGGAAACCAGAGATTAGTGAAAATAAATATTTTTTTTCATAACCCAAGTTCATGGAGCTCCCAGATCTGGTTATATTAGGTAAGAATCTCTGCTACAGAAGCCAGAGGAAAGGAAAGAGGGCCAGGTCAGGAAAAGGGTAGCAGTAACAACCTCACAGTTTTAATGTAAAGTTTATCTTTGAGAAAGAGACGAATGTATTTAATCACATCCATTAAATAATAACTGTCCGACTTCACCCAGGGCTCTCTACTGGCCACCGGATTTTCCTCTGCACTAACCAGGCTGTGGTGCTCAGAACATGGAGGTGAGAAGTGTGTCACCCTCAGCCTTGAGGAAGGTGATGCGTGCAGCTGTGGGCACCACCTTTTAGGAAGAAGCCTGACAAGTCGCATATGACAAATTGGGGAAAAGGAACCAGGACATGGAGAGGACAGCATGCAGTGGGTCACAGGTACCATCGGTTTAAGGAACCAGGGAAGCAGAGAGAGGACAAGATTTGGGAGAGGCACAGGAGCTGTCTTCAAGTATTTTCAGTATTTCAAGTATGGCCCTGGAGAAAAGAAGTTAGCCTTGTTCTGCCTGGTCCTACAGGAGTTGTGGCTAGAAGCTGCTGCCAGGCAGATTTCAGTGTAACACAAGCAAAGCTTCCTCATAGTGAGAGCTATTAGAAGGGGAAGGGGCTCCCCCTCCCTGGTGGCTCTCAAATGTAGGGCAGACAAACTGTGGCTGAGGATGTAGAGAAATGGTGTGCGTTCAGGTGTGGGTGGCTCAACTAACCTCAGAGGCCTTTCCACCCTGGGAGGTTCTGTGATTTTAGGGTTATATGGGACAAGCCCCTTCGATTAAAAGGTCTCTAGAAGCCTCAAGAGGTTTACTTCCACCCTAACCCAACCCTGACAATGCCAGAAAGATGTCTGTCCTTTAACTAAAAAACCTCCAAAGACAGAAGACTTCATAAGAAAACCAGATCACACTCTTCACGATGATCCTAATCACAGTCCTTTAAGGTTTGCAAAGTGTTTTTCAAATCTATTATCAGGACTTCCCAAGAGGAGAGCTGCTATTGTCATCTCATTCTGTATAGGAGGAAACAGAGGCAAATAGAGGGGAAGTTACCTGCCCAGTGTCAGAGAGCCAGGGAGTGACTGGGGCAGGATCTGAATTCAGATCTCCCTGCCTCCAAGTCCAAGGACTCTGCCCACTGCGCCATGGGCTGCCCAGGATTTCAGATCCAAGTGTTCCAGCACCACAAGGTATTTTATCTGCTAGAAATAACTATTTGATGTCATCAGCTTCTAGGACCTTTTAAGAGCAGAGAGGCTGAGCTTCAGAAATCATAAGGCTGTAAGAGTGAAGGCCTGTCGCCACTGCTGGAGGGAGACAAGCTGGATCATGGAAAGAACACTGACTCTAGTGGCAGATGACCCGGCTGAAGCCCTGGCCTGTGCTGCTTGCTCGGTTACCCTAAGTCCCCTAACCTCCCTGGGCCTCAGTTTCCCCATCTGTAAACTAGGACTGACGAGGGAGGTTCCTTCAGCTCTCCATCTCTGGCCCTGCATTCTGGTGGTCAGAGAGAGGCTCAAAATGCAGCAGCACGCCTCCATGTGTCTCTTCTTCACAAATGACTCGTCCTGCTAGAGAGGGCCATAGACAGAATCTGGTTTTGCCTGTTTCTAGTACTGATCTCAGAAGTAAACAAGAAATACTTTAAAAAAAATAAAGCTATTAGCCAAGTCCCTTCAGATGTCTTTCCTTACAACAAAGGTAATGCTTTTCTGCATGAGGTCTCCTACCTGTTTGGAGTAGCCACCATAGATGATGATGGTGCCCTCTGAGGAGACAGACATCTGACAGCCAGATCTCGGTGTAGGACCTGTCCCTGATGGAGAGAGCTTACTCCATGTATACGTATCCAGGCTAAAGGCATACACATCATTATAATAGATGTAATCCCTGGTTAAAATAAAGGTAACATAACACAAACCATTAAAGAGAAGACTATTAATCACTAGAAAAAAAATCAATTAAGGTCAAGAATTAGCTACTTTCAAAGCAAACTTAAGGATAATCTAGTCTCATTTTCAGAGGCAAGCTGACAGCCTTACAGTTAATTGTGTTCTTGATACATGAAATGTAAGTGAGTGACACTGGGGGTAAAAAACGCAACAAGAGAGCTTTTTTTGCATCAGCACGTAAAATGCTTAACAATAAATTACTCACCCTGCTTTCCCTGAAAACAATGTTCTATTATCAGTTTTCAGAACAGTAACTTACCACTAACTACATTAGACCAGCATGAGTAGTACTTCATACAAGTCACATATGTTAACAGTATAAGCCAGTAAGAAGCTTTTTACAGTGAGGTGATAAAGGCACTCCTCATTCTAGAGGGGTAAAGGAAGGAGCAAAAGCTAAGGTTTGAGTAGTTTATCAATAAAGAATGTGACGGCCAGCCTGACTGTCAAAGCTACTAACTTCCCTTAGGAGTACAGCGTCTGAAAAAGCTCCCGCAAGGCAAGGATTAAAGAAATAACCCAACTAGAAGGAAAAGAAGAGAATATGGGGAGCTGAAGAAGACTGCACCAGGAAAACCAGGAAGCTCTACTTTGCCTAGGACACATTTGGTTGAGCAGTAAGCAGGGAGCACAGGAGCAGCAGAAGAAAGGCCGGACAGTTCCTTCGGGGCTGCTATCAGGCCCTTGTGCTTCGATTACTGCAGTGGCCTGCTGACTTATCTCCTTGTCTTAAGTCACTTCCTACTCCTATACATCCTCCACACAGCTGACAAAGCACTTTTCCCCAAGTGCAGACTGGGAACCTGCTCCTCAGTGAGCTGGAGCCGGCAAAACATAAGCTCATCTATTTGACGCAGCCTGGTCCCACCCATCTTTCCAGTCTCACAAAGCTGTCTGTTGATCTGTGTTGACTCCTCAGACAGAGACCCTGTCTGTTGGTCTTTATGAATGAGCTGAAATGACAGCACTGACAATGTGTATAAATATTATTACAGCCCTGTTAAACTTTGTTTTTCTAGAAACAGAAGCTGTGGACAGGAGTTTCTGGAGCCTACTGTCAGGCAGAAGCAGGACGAGTTTGGAGGGGAACAGTTCCCATGAGCTGAGATAAGAAGCAGGAGCAGAGAGCTGCTTGCGTGTGAACCCAGGCAAGAGCTGGGAGTAGTTCGTAGAGAGAAGCCAGAGCAGGAGCGTGGGGTTTGAAAGTCAGCTCAAGGCAAGATGAGAGAGGACTTTATTTGGATACTGTGTACTGATTAAGGAGACTGTTCTTACAGTGACCTAGGGGTGGATGGTGTGGTATTTTTTGCTACCCCTTAAGGATTCGTCATACTAGGGAAGACCCCAGCCTGGGACCCCCTCACTTTGGGAATGAAATGATATATGCCATGTGCCATATGACATACTAAGTGTTATGAGATACAAATATGTATTAGATGATATGTTTTGCTTAAGGACATATCTATGAATATGTTATGCTTTACTTTACTGAACAATGTTTAGTTTATTGCTAAATAAATAAGAGAGTTCACTATACTATGTGCTTAGGTACTTAAAATCATTCATAGAAGCAGCCCTCAGGTGTGCTGCTGTGATTGGCTTTACAATGTTTCCTTTAAAGCATCACTAGAAAAAAAGATTCTCGTGAGAATCTTTCCATCTCACTGAACATGAGATTCCCCCATACTGGAGGTCTTCCAATAGCATTCAGATAACAACCTGTAGGGATGCTACAAAAGGAACTTCTGCTCAGCAGGGGCTGGCCTCGGAGGTCCTTGCTACCTTTGAGATCTTATGGTTCTTCCCGCTCAGAATGGTTCTTCCCATAATGTCTAGTGGGGCCCTACTGCACCAATCAAAAGAGACTATTTTCCTTGAAATTAAAGAACAGAACCAGGAGTCTGGAAGGAAAGAGCTAGCTAATAATATTGGTTCATCAGGGAACAAAATCAGGAGAAAATAGCATATTCACAGAATTAATTCTTAGCCTTTAACACCAACCTTGTACTCTCATGGAAGCCACCAAAGATGATTAATTGTCTCTTCCAAGGCACCATTCGATGCCCACTCCTGCCTGAAGGCCCCCCTGTTGCCCTGAAATACAATAAACAGGAAGGGTGAGCTCAAATAGGAATTTCTGTGTGTTCAGTTTTTAGTATAAATGACTGTTTCTCATATCATTTTCCATTTTCTCAGTAATTCCTTGAGTTCTCACATTCAGTGTAGCATGGTGGAGAGAAAGCCAGCCTCTAAGTCAGAAAGAAGTAGTTTCAGACACTGCTTCTGACACACACTGATTATGAGACTCAGAATAGGTCACTCACTTTGGGCAGCTAGAAGATGCAGTGGGTAGAGTACTGGCCTAGAGTCAGAAAGACCTGAGTTCAAATCCAGCCTCAGACACTAGCTGTGTAACCCCAGACAAATCATGTAACTTTTTAACCTCTCTCTGCTTTAAGTCAGGAGAGTCCAAGGGTCAAATTCAGCTGCTCATGTTTTTGTACTGCCCCAGAACTAAAAATGTTTTTTCAATACAATAAAACTTTATTTAAAAATTAAAATGTGAAAACAACTTTCAGGGAGTGGGGAGGGGATATGAAGGGAAGGGGATATGATTACCCAACACCTTAGTCTGAAGACCCTTACTCTAGGCCAGGGTTGGGGAACCTGAGGCTTTAAGACCACAGGTGGTCCTCTAGGTCCTCAAGTACAGCCCTTTGATTGAATCCAAGCTTCACAGAACAAATCTTTTTATTACATTTAATTAAATCCCCACCTCTGCTCCAGGCAACCCTTTTAAGATTCTCAAATTCTACAGAGAATGCACCACCTACATTGACAGAGAGACTTCTTCTCAGTAAGTTCTCTAAACCTGTGGAATCATGGGTTCAGCCTTTCTGAGTCTCAGATTTCCTATCTGTAAAATGAGGATAGTACTACTACTTTATAGGAATGGTGCCACAGATAGGGAGCCGAACCTGGAGTCAGGAAGATCTACAAGGACCATGGAGTCCTTGACTCAGGAGGACCATGATTTGTGTCAATATCTTGCTTTAAACGTTTACAAGAGGCATAATCCTGAACAGGTCACTTCTCTCAGATCATTTACTCACCTGTAAAATGAGAGGGCAGAACTTAATGTCCAAGCTCCCGTCCAGCTCTAAATCTATGAAACTATGCATACAAAGTTCTTTAGAAACATCTGCTATCACACATCTGCTACAACCCCCTAACTTAGTAACATGAAAATATTTCTTTTCGTCTTCAAAAAACTAGAAATAAAAGCATGCCCATGGACTGTGAAATGGCTGAACAACGTTAGCAAAGTAACGGAAAGGAATGTTATTGCTCCATAAAAAACAAAGATCATAAGTGAGTCAGAGAAACATGGGAAGAATCCTATGAACTGATATGAAGTAAAGAAGACAAACAACGCCATAATAATGAGAAGGCAACTGAACTCTGACTGTCAACAGTTTCAGTCCTGGAAAAGAGATGCCAGGACTGTGGAGGAGGAGCAAGTGGATAGTGACAGAGCATGCTCTAAGTGTTCAGATTTAGTCTTCTCCCTGAGCCATCCACGGTGGCTGTGAGGGTGCCCCCCCCACACCAGCTACTTTGGGGACGGGGGCGGGGTGGGGGGGGGGGAGGAGGGGCGGCGTGCCTATTTTACGGAGGAGCCTAACTGACCAGCCTCCATTCTTTTCCCAAAGTGTGCCTCCTGACTTTCTGGACTTGGGCCCCATGCTCCCCACAAGCCACACCCCCTCCTCAACTCCCTTTTACCTGTTTGTCTTTCTCTGTTAGAATGCAAGCTCTTTAAGGGCAGGGATTGTCTTTCTTTGTTTAATTTTTGCAGGTTACTTTATTGTTATCCCTTCCAATTCATTTATTAATTTGTTTTCAGTTTTCAATGATCACTTCCATAAGCACCAAATTTTCTCCTCCTCCCTCCCCAAGGCAGCCTGCAATCTTACGTGGGCTCTACACATACATTCCTATTAAACATATTTTCACATTAGACATGTTGCATAGAAGAATTAAAATGAATGGGAGAAAAACAAAACCAAACATAACACAAAACAGTCTGCTTCATTCCTCGTTCCGATTCCATAGTTTTTTCTCTGGATGTGGACAGAATTTTGCATTCTGAGTCTTTTGGAAATGTTGGGAACTATCTTTTTTTTTTTTATGTATGTATGTATTTGTATCACCCATGCTCAGCACAGTGCCAGGTATACAGTAAGTGCTTAGTAAATGCTCATGCTTGTTAGTTTCACTTAACTCTTTTCTTTATTACAAGAGAGTGTTCTAGGGAGATTAAGGGAGAGGAAGCTGTACCTCAAGGAAACGATGATGGTATAATCCAAGTTATCAATAAACTTTTTTTTAAAGTTCTGTGTGGTATAAGGAGGGAAGCAGAAAATTGGGAAAGAATTTTTGCAACTAGTATCTGTGATAAAGGCCTCATTTCAAAAACATAAAGAGAACTGAGGCAAATGTACAAGAATACAAGTCATTTCCCAATTGATAAGTGGTCAAAGGATATGAACCAAGCAGTGTTCAGAGGAAGAAATTAAAGATATCTATAGTCATATGAAAAAATGCTCTAAATCACTATTGATTAGACAGATGCAAATCAAAACAACTCTGGGGTCCCACACCAACACCTATCAGATTGGTAAACATGACAGAACAGGAAGATGATAAGGGTTGGAGATGTGGGAGAGTTGGAACACTAATTCATTGTTGGTGGAGCTGTGAACTGATCCAACCATTCTGGAGAGCAATTTGGTACTATGCCCAAAGGCCTACAAAAATGTGCATACCCTTTGACTAGTAATACCGCTCCTAGGACTACATTCCCAAGAGATCATAAAAATGGGACAGAGTCCCACATGTACAAAAATATTTTTAGCAGTTCTCTTTGTGGGGGTAAAGAACTGGAAATTGAGGGAATGCCCATCAACTGGGGAATGACTGAACAGGTTGTGGTAAATGAATGTAATGGACTACTATTATACTATAAGAAATGATGAACAGAAGACTTCAGAGAGGCCTGGAAAGACTTATGTGATCTGATGCTGAATGAAAGGAGCAGAGCTAGGGGAACTCTGTACATAGCAACAACCACAGTGTGCGAGAATTTTTTCTGGTAGACTTAGAACTTTGTTGCAATGCAAGGACTTAAAAAATTCCCAATGATCTTTTAAGGCAAAATGCCTTCCACATCCAGAGAAAGAACCATGGAATTCAATTGCAGAATGTAGCAGATCATTTTCTTTTTCATTACATTTTAGTTTGTTACATGATTTTTCCCATTCATTTTAATTCTATACAACATGACTATGGTGAAAATGTATTTAATAGGAATGTATGTGTACAACTTATATAAAATTGTATGCCGTCTAGGGAAGGGACGGGGGAGGGAGGGAAAAAATGTAAGTTATATGGTAGTGACCGTAGAACACTGAAAATAAATCAAAAGACAAAAATTTTTTTAAAAGTTCTATGTGGAGCTGAAAAACATATGTATTATTTAATATTTACATTGAAACCTCATGTCTTCTTTCAAATCTAATTTTTCCTTATCTTTATTGAAATCTGTTAATTTTCTTCTTCATGACCTTTCTCTCTGGTTCTGAAAGACAGGGTCATCTACAAATATTTGTCTTACTCTTTCTTTTTGGCATTTTCATGGGCTTTTCTATTAAATATTTAGGTGTCATTTATATAAATTATTCTATGCTCAGATTCACACAGCCAGCATGTGTCAGAGGTGCATAGATTTAATTTTGTGAATATATTTAATACTGACAGTGTTTCATTTCTATGACACCTTTAGGGATGTTGTAATTCCACTATTTATCTCTCTTTGACATTATCAACTTTCTATTGCCACTTTATCCAAAATCATTATTTTTTTTAATTCTATCTTTTAAAATCACATGAAGCAGAATACATTTGGTTCCAGCCCCACATTTCAATTCTGTATGTGCCTTTACGGTTTGGTGTTTCTTGTATAGTTCCGCAGCAATTGGTTGGAATTTATTTCTTATCCACTTTGCAATTTCGTGTTTCTTCCAATAAATCTTATTTTTCCTTCTCTTACGCTGGTCTTAGGTCCTCTGGTTTGTTATACTAATCTCTTTCTATTCTCTTGCCAAGAATCATCCCCTCCCACCCACGGACACAAGACAAAGCCCCAAATCCCCATATTTACTTGGATTATTGCTATTCTCTTTTTCTTATCCTTCCCTTCCTCAGAATTCTTCCAATTCCTTTCCCTCAATCAATCCATCTCTTAGATGACAGTATTCATCTGGAGTGCCCTTTCCCAAGAAATGCTCATTTAATTCATTCCTTTCCTTATGCCTTTTCCCTTCCAGGATACCCTAGAATAGGGATGGGGAACTTGTGGCCTCAAGGCCACATGTGGCTCTCTAGGTCCTCAAGTGTACCCTAATCCAACTCTAAATCTCTTGGATTCAAAGGGCCACACTTGCGGACCTAGTGGGCCACATGTGGCCTTGAGGCCACAGGTACCCACTCCTGCCCTAAGATACCATCTACAATGGATGTTTTTGCACATAATTTTTTTTTTAATTCTACAACCCTCATGTAAAACACAGTTTCTAGAGGAAAAAGCCTTGTGACCTCCTCTTTAATCTAGCTCAGCTAAGAGAGTGGTTACTGATTTCTCTCCTTCTCCATCTCTGTCTGAAGGAATGCCTATGGCAGAGTTCTACTTCCAGAAATACATTAATTCATGAAGAAAGGAGAAGAGTAAAGCATAAAGAGCTTTGTATTAAGAATCACAAAAGCACCAGCTTGCTACACTTGTTTCCATCCCCACCGGCACCTCCTGGGTCAGGCCACAGCTCCTTGACCCTATTCAGTCCCTGGAGACTTAGAATCCTTGTCCAAATAAAGTACGGGACATGATCCAAAGAAGTGCATTCCCTGCCTGGGAGCAGAGTTCAGCTCAGATGCAATCTACTCCAAGGCCAAGGTCCATAAGCATCCTCCCATCTCTTGGGAAATTATTTTGGGGCTCCCAGAATGAACTTCATTTGGGTTTCCTCAAATGCTCAACCTCTGCCTCTCCCCAAGCTCTTTACATGATCCTCAGCCAAAACAAGAAGACAAGAGACACTTCTCTTCTTTTGCTCTATTTAGGAAGTGGGGAGATCTCCTAAGCCCCAAATTACCCTCCCTTCCTGGAGTCCCTCTTGCCTAGAGAAGGCCATGGTTCAGTACACTTGGTGCTCAGGAATTTTGCTCCGTTGGAAAACTCTTGGTCCCTGCAGTCCCATCCCAAGGATGTTAATTAACAAATGCTAGAATACACACTCTGATCCAAGAAATACTAACTCTACACTCATCTCTTTCTTGCACTTCTTTCCAAAGTAAATCCTGAAATGTTTTCTTCTCTCAGTGGCCCTCATGCATTGGGAGGGGGAAAAAAATTAACAGCTTAGTTTAGCCCCAGAAAAGGGGTTAATTTGTTTTTTAACGAATGCCTTTGCCCATTCAGCCTATGGATGCCTCAAAATAAGGCTTTTAAATTCATTTTTAAAAGTATAGAGAAAAACTACTGAAACAGTAATTTTTTTTTTAAATAAAAGAAGCCCTGCTGTGGAGGCATATAAAGAATGAGTTTATTGCTTAGCCCTTTCTTGCTATGCGGATGTGTCTGCCTTCCTTAAGTTTGCTTTGCCTGATGAATTTGCAATCCAAATATCTTGATGCTAGAAAATGAATTACTTAAATTATTCTCCCTTTGGCTGAAAGTTCATGTTTTTTCATTGAAAGACTTCTATTGATGCTCAAATTTGTAGGATATTATTTTAGGGTTCAAAAATATGTAATTTGCTTTCTGGAATATATTATCACTTTTCCCTTCAGTTCTTTTGAAAGAAAAATAGTCTTAGACAACTGGGACTATTTTCCCTTGAAATCTTAAGAGCTTCATTTAATGCTGAAGTTCTGGTGTTTAATCACAATATAACTGGGTGAGTTAAACTTAGGTTTTTAGTTTATTTTTTTTATACGTGAATTCCAGCAAGCTGTACTTTTGCCTGGCTTCCAATACTTCTGAACAAAATTTTCTTATAAGAGTTCCCGAAGTACAGTAATTAGGTATCTCCTATTCTTCTTGAAGACCTAGGATGCCTAGCTAAACTCTGGATTTTCTAACTTCAAGATCATTTGCTTTCTTCCATTCATGTGTTTTCCCACTCTTGTCTTCTGAATTGTTCTGACAATCAATTTTTCCACTCTCATTTTTAGTTCCAAATCACCACTATCTTTCAGAGTATTTTTGGTAAGAGAGTCTCCATTCCCTCCCCCCAACATTAGCTATTCTCGTTTGTCCTCCTGATTTCTTCTTTCAGGGATCTAATTTTTATTCTTATTTTTCCTTTATCTTATTGCTCTTCTGAAACATTTGGGAGGTTACTGAAGTTTTCTATGAAATTCGTGAGCATTCTGCAGCGCACTTAAAACTGTATTTTACTTCTCATTTGTGGATTTAAGATAATTTTTCTTACTCCTTAGTATTTAATTAATTGTGTTAGGGTCTCTTTTTGATGCTTCTTCATTCTTTTTTCTTGGTCTTTCTGGCGGCGATCTGTTTCCTATTTTTACTCCACTGGATGTTTTTCTTGCTACTCTGAGGGGAAGAATGCTTCTGATTTGGTCATCTTGATCCAAGTCCTACAATGGTCCATTATTACTCAGGTTTCCTCAATGACAGAATAAGGAATTTAAAAGCTGGAAGAGACATTAGTGCCCATTGAGCCCAACCCCCACACGAGGGGAATACTCAATATAATGTGCCAATATGTGACATCCAGCCTCTGCTTGAACATCTCCAAGGAGGAAAAAGCCATCACCTCTTAAGGAAGCTTGCCCCTCTTCTCAGTGGCTCCAACTGTTAGGAATTTTTTTCCTGACATTAAGACTAAAGATTTCTCTTCGTAACTTTTCCCACTATTACTGATGATTCTACCCCATAGTGCCAAAATGGAAATCAAATTCTTCCTTCTCCAGGCAATCCTTCTAATATTTAGAGTGAGCTATAGCATCTCCCCTGAATCTTCTGCTCTCTAAACTAAGAAACACAACCTGGCTGCTACAACTGATCCTTATCTACCACTAACTCAAGACTTTTCACCACTGACTGCAACTTTGCACTTTTCCAGTTTGTCAATGGCCTTCATAAATTATGACACCCAGGATTAAACATAGTATGTTCCAGAAGGTTGGTCTGAGGAGGGCAGAAAACAGAAGGAAAGACTATCATATTTCTATTCCTGGAAGCTAAGCCCCTTTTTATGCAGCCAAAGGTCCCATCAACTTTTTTTTTCCTTTGGCTTCCACATCACGCTGGTGACTCATATTGAGCCTACTGTCTTCTGAACCCCAGATACTCTTCTGAACTGTTGCTGTCTATCTCTCATCTTAGACATGTGAAGTGGATTCTTTCTGTACCCAAGTGCAAGACTTTACATTTATCCCTACTGAATTAAATTTATTAATTCTCTAGCCATCTCATCTAGCCATTCTCTAGCCTTCTCATCCCAACTTTGTGACATTTGCAAATCCAATGATCAGAGCATGGATGCCTTCAAACGAGTCCATGATAAAAAACAGGCCCAAGCACATATCCCTCAGGCATTCCACTGAGGACCTGCTGCCATGCTGAAACTGATTCCATTAACAATGACTCTCCCTAGTCAGAATGTCAACCTGAGCCCTCTCTCCATCTTTTTCAGCATCTTCCTCACTCGCTCTTCAACTGCCCAGTGATCCACTCCAGACTCTTCCCAAGAAGCAAAGTCAAGTTTATTGACCTACAATTTGCAGACTTTGTTCTCTTCCTTTTTTTAAAAATTAGACTTCTGCCCCTTTTAAATCTTGTGGTGCCTCTCCTGTTTTCCATCATCTTTAAATAGTTCATCAATGACACCTGCCAGTTCTTTCAGGACCCAGGACTGTAGTTCATCTAAGGAAGGTGACTTGAATTCATCAAGGACACCTTGGCTGATCTCTTCGTATGCCCTTACTTAGCTTGAGTAACTCCCAATGAAAGTATCATGTCCCTCTAAGACAACTAGATACTACTTAGAAAGCTACTCCAACATTCTCCCTTTGCTCTTTGACACTAGCATTACGAAAGAATTTCACAGTATTATTATTTCTCAATGAAAAAGTCATTTAGTTTTCTTAGCTACTTAAGCTCTAGATTTAGGAACTGGGCCAGTAGAAAATTTTTAGATTTATATTTTTATTCAACACATATTTAATAATGACAACAGATAAATTTGATGGGTCTTATAGGGTCCTGGTTAAGAAAGTAACACGAAATTTCAAATTATACTTAAAAGTTAATTTTATATACATAAATTTCTTTCAGCATGTAAGGTATTTAAAATGTGCCTCATTACAGCAGGAAATTTGGAGCAAATAACAATAATTTACTCTTTTGCAAGAGAACCATGTGAAGAACTCGAATTGGGAGACAATCCCCAACAACTTATTATGGTTAATGCTTTTTCCTAATAAACTCCACTAGCTGCTCTAGGCCTTTACAGCAATGGCTGTATTTTATTTTTCAACTCTTCCTGCCTCAGCTTCTCATTAAAATTAGGTCTGGTAACAAACTCATGTTTTCATATCAAATTCCTCAAAAGTCAGGCTCCAATGTTTTCTAAGTCTTCTAGCTTTTCCTTCCAAAGATAACCTTAACCCTCTTCCAAATGAACAGGCAAAGGTATGCAAACCAAAACTTCCTATAAGTTAACCTAAAAAAGTTGATAAGACTATGAAATTATAAACTGTCTTTTTTGGTTTGTTGGAGTTTTTAAAAGGTATTTTACTTAATTAGTACAGTTGGCTTATGATGTAAGAGTACCTCAGGAAGACCATGGTCTGGGAAAAGCTAAGCCATCATTCTTAAGTTCTAACATAGCAGAAAGGAGAAAGCAAGAAAAAAAAAAGCCAAAAAAGATCTCTGCTATTTTTCTGTTTTAGCTCTTGATCATTTCACATTTTACTTATTTTAATGTATTTATCTGCTGAGAACAGGTTAATGCTTTAGCACGACTCACTCTCATGTTTAGGGAATCAGAAGGAGACAAAACTCTCATGGACACGTCTACAGGGTTACTTTTCTGCTTTAAGGAAACACCAGAAAACATCTGGGCTATTTAATTCCTTTTTCAGGTTGTGAATTGGCATAGGTCCAAGATTCAGCAGATTACTGTAGCTTATGAAATTATCATATATTTCATGTCACCACTTATATCTCAGTGGTGCAACAACACTAAAGGCTGGCAATAGATTTAAAGTCCTTTTTCAATCATCTAGTCTTCAGGGAAGATTTTTGGGAAGCTGAAATTGGAAATTTAAAAGAATAAAGTACTGAAGGGACATGGTGGCTATTTACACTATTAAGAATTTTGTTAGTTATACCTTATATGTAATCATCTATGCTGAAAAACAAAGATAAAGGGGTCTTAAAAAGCTCTCTTCCTTCAGTTAACATTATCTAGTTTTTCAAAACTGTCATGGTATTTGTGGCACACTGTTCCTCATTTTCTACCTAAATGATTAAACTTTACTCAACATAAAGGATACAGCTACAGGTTCAGAGAAGGAACCAGAAATGCATCAAAACAAAACAAAATTCCCTAAATAAAGTTTAGTTCCATTAATATAAAGTAAACAAAGTAAACTTTTCTATCGCTATTAATTTACTATGTCTCACATAATTTTCAAGTCTGGAAATTTATTCTTTCAATACCCTTCAGACAATCTCATATTTATTTTTACACTCCAGTTGATGGAGATTATCTACTGATGGTAGGGCATTAGGTGATGGCAATCATAAAACAGCTTTTCGTTGGGTTTTTTTTTTTTTAATGAGCTCTGTACACATATTTACCTATACACATACCCTCAGTTATAAAACTAGGAGAAAATTAGACTTGGCCTAAATGGCCCCAGAGAGAACCGAGAACTAAGTGCAATAAGTAGACATACAGTGGGACAGATTTAGACAGATTTTGTTTTAAAAAAACAAAGCAAAAGCCCTTCCCAATGATTAAAGTTGCACCAAAAAAGCAAAAAGTGTCTCTGGCAACATGAGTTCTCCCTCATTGGACAACTATTTAAACAAACTCTGAAAAACTGAAAAGGGATGACTGCAAAAACACTGACTCCGATTACTAATATTTCTTAGAAAAGTACAACAAGCGCTATGAGAAGACCAAAAACTTAACATTAACAACAAACATCTGGTCTCCCAACACATGCAGTATCGCCATCATTTCATTCCTGCCCCACCAAAAAAGCCCACCCAAAACAAAGGAAGCGGAATATGAATCTCTAAAAACCTTGGCCTGAGGCCAGTCAGACTATCTACACATGAAAATATATGTGTAATAAACAAATGTGGAATGGAATCTGTAAATATTTCTATAACAATCTATTCCCATCACTGATGTGAGTACCACCACCTCAAGCTCTTATCACCTCATGCCTAAACCATTATAATACTTGCTGGTGCGTCTGTTTGTCTCAAGTGTCTCCCCACTGCTGTCCACCATGCATTCAGTCACCAAAGTGGCTGACCATCTTACTCTCCTCTATTACAGTGGCTTCCTACTGCCTTCAGGATCATTTTTTATATCTTTTGCTTGGCATTCAAAGCTTTTCATAACTTAACCCCACCTTTCCTTTCCAATTTCCTCATACCTTACTTCCGAAAGACCTCCTCTTTAATCCAATGCCACTGACCTCAAGGCTGCTCCACATACAAGACACCCCATCTTCATTCTGGGCATTTTCTATGGTTCCCATGCCTGGAATGCTCTCCTTCCTCAGCTTTGCCTTGTGGCTTCCCTGGCTTTCTTCAAGTCCCAACCAAAATCCCTCCTTAGCCTTTCCTCCCTCTGTTAATTATTTCCCATCTATCTGTTTGCTTGGAGTCTCCTCCATCTGATGGTGAGCTTTGTGAGGGGAGGGGCTGTCTTTTTCCTCTTTTTCTGCCTCCAGGGCAGAGCAGGTACTTAATTGTTGCAGTTGTTTCTGTCCTTCATTCTCAAAGAGCACCAATGACATCACAGGAGGATGACTCAAGTGGAATGGGATTTAAGAGAGGCAGAGTTGCACAGTCATTCCATTGGCCTCCTTCTCTCTTCCAGTCATCTAGGTCTAGTAGCAAGAGAAGAGTCAAGATGACTAGCGACAGCCTGGGATGCAGTGATGACCGTGGCACCTTTAACATCTGACCAAGCTCTAAACACTCCAAAGCACCTGCTTCAGCCACCTTCATGGCCATAGGAACAAACTGTTCTCATCCACCCACTCCACCAGGAGAAGGCTTCATATTCTTGAGACAGACAACCTTCTAACTCACTTATGGGTTTGCAAGACATCAGTTATCCTCAAAGCTTTTCATAATTTTAAGTTATGGCACTTAAGTTAAGGCACTTAACAAATATTTATTGACTGACTAGGAAAAGGAGGCAAGGGACAGAAGGTTGAAATACTGTACAGTCAAACAGGCTAATTATGGCAAAAGTTCACATTTACATAGCACTTTAAGATTTACCTTTTAATGGTCATAAATTAATCTCAACTACAGGATCCTAGTTATACATGGAGAAACAGGCCAGAGCCTGGAATTATGGAAAAGAACAGAAGGAAAAGGGTCACAGTGAGGATGAAAAACAGATTTAGGGGGAAGGAGCCAAGATGGCAGAGTAGAAAGACTCACGTATGCTAGCTCTGAACCCACAGCCCATAAATTTTCTGTAAAAAGAACTCCCCACAAATTCTGGAGCAGAGCAAGCCGTGCAGAAATGCAGTGGAGATTTCCGTTCCAGAGAGCCCTGGAAAGCCGTCCCCAGGGGTCCGTCGCGCACCAGACAATGGAACCCACCAGACAATGGAGCCCACCCCGGCCCTACCCTGGCCTTGCGGCCCTGAGAGTAACAGATCCGAGCAGGCTTCAGGGACAGAACCTCCAGCAGTGGCAAAGGTCCCTCCACCCACAGATGGTACAGGTCAGTGAGAGAGACTTCTGGGCTGCCTGAGAGGGGAGCGGGGTGTCTCTGTGACTTGGGCCCCCTGGGGAGGCAGCGACGGAGACAGGGACAGCAGCAGACCCGGGCTCCCGGAGCAGACAGGAGGTCCACTCCATTACTGAAGGTCTCCGCATAAACCCCCTGAGGGAACTGAGCCTGGGAGGTGGCCGTGCCCCCACCCCAGCACCAGAACTTAAGCTCACATTGAATAGCAACCGCTCCCACTGCGGAAAGCCCTGAGGCTGGGGAGCAGCATTTGAATCTCAGACCCCAAGCACTAGCTGGGCAGATCTGAGGCAAGGTAGGGGTGGAAAGGAATCTCATAAGACAAGTAACTGGCTGGGAAAATGCCCAGAAAAGGGAAGAAAAATAAGACCATAGAAAGCTACTTTCTTGGGGAACAGATGTTCCCGCCTTTCATTTCTGATGACAAGGAACAATGCTTACCATCAGGGAAAGACATGAAGGTCGCGGCCTCTGTATCCCAGACATCCCAGGTGGATGTCCGGTGGGCTCAGGCCATGGAAGAGCTCAAAAAGGATTTTGAAAATCAAGTTAGACAGGTGGAGGAAAAACTGGGAAGAGAAATGAGAGAGATGCAAGAAAAGCATGAAAAATGGGTCAATACCTTGCTAAAGGAGACCCAAAAAAATGCTGAAGAAAATAACACCTTGAAAAATAGGCTCACTCAATTGGCAAAAGAGGTTCAAAAAGCCAATGAGGAGAAGAATGCTTTCAAAAGCAGAATTAGCCAAATGGAAAAAGAGGTTCAAAAGCTCACTGAAGATAATAGTTCTCTCAAAATTAGAATGGAACAGATGGAGGCTAATGAGTTTCTGAGGAAGTAAGAAATCACAAAACAAAACCAAAAGAATGAAAAAATGGAAGAGAATGTGAAATATCTCATGGGAAAAACAAGTGACCTGGAAAATAGATCCAGGAGAAACAATTTAAAAATTATGGGACTACCTGAAAGCCATGATCAAAAAAAGAGCCTAGACATCATCTTGCATGTAATTATCAAGGAAAACTGCCCTGAGATTCTAGAACCAGAGGGAAAAATAAGTATTGAAGGAATCCATCGATCACCGCCTGAAAGAGATCCAAAAAGAGAAACTCCTAGGAACATTGTGGTCAAATTCCAGAATTCCCAGGTCAAGGAGAAAATATTGCAAGCAGCTAGAAAGAAACAATTCCAGTATTGTGGAAATACAATCAGGATAACACAAGATCTAGCACCTTCTACATTAAGTGATAGAAGGGCATGGAATAGGATATTCCAGAAGTCAAAGGAACTAGGACTCAAACCAAGAATCACCTACCCAACAAAACTGAGTATAATAGTTTAGGGGAAAATATGGTGTTTCAACGAAACAGAGGACTTTCAAGCATTCTTGATGAAAAGACCAGAGCTGAAAAGAAAATTTGACTTTCAAACACAAGAAGGAGAAGCATGAAAAAGTAAACAGCAAAGAGAAGTTATAAGGGACTTTCACCAAAGGTGAACTGTTTACATTCCTACATGGAAAGACAATATTTGTAATTCTTAAAACTTTTCAGTATCTGGGTAGTTGGTGGGACCACACACACACATACACACACACATATGTACACACATGCACACACACACATACACACATGCACACACATACAGAGACAGAGAGCACAGAGTGAATTGAATAGGATGGGACCATATCTTAAAAGAAATGAAGGTAAATGCTGAGAGAGAAATGTAGTCGGAGGAAAGAGGCTGAAATGGAATGGGATAATTATATGTCATTTAAGAGGCAAGTAGGAGACTTTTTAGTGGAGGGAAAAAGAGGAGAGCTGAGAAAAAAAAAAAAGCCAAGAAGTTTACCCTCATCACATTTGACTAAAGGAAGGAATAAAATGCACACTCATTTTGGTATGAAAACCTATCTTACAATACAGGAAAGTGGAGAAGAAAGAGATAAGCAGGGTGAGGGGGGGATGATGGAAGGGAGGGCAATGGGAGGAGGGAGCAATTTGAAGTCAACACTTGGGGAGGGACAGGATCAAAAGACAGAATAGAAACAATGTGGGGCAGGATAGGATGGAGGGAAATACAGTTAGTCTTACACAACATGACTATTTTCAAAGTCATTTGCAAAACTACACAGATAGGGCCTATATTGAATTGCCTGCCTTCCCAAAGGGAATGGGTGGGGAGGGAGGGATGGGGAGAATTTGGAACTCAAAGTTTTAGGAACAACTATTTAGTATTGTTCTTGATACTAGGAAACAAGAAATACAGTTAATGGGGAACAGAAAGTCATCTGGCCCTTGTAGGACAAAAGAGAAGATGGGGACAAGAGAAAGGAGGGATGATAGAAGAGAGGGCAGATTGGTGACAGGGAAAATTAGAATGCTTGGTTTATTGGGGTGGGGGCAGGGGACAAATGGGGAGAAAATTTGGAACACAAAATTTTGTGAAAATGAATGTAAAAAGTTAAATAAATTTATATTTAAAAAATATATAAAAAACAGATTTAGAAGAGTGAGAGAAGAAAAGATTAGGGTCAACTAGGAGAAAAAGTAATCTTTATAAAAATTTCTCTGATAATGGTTTGGTATGAAAGATAAAGAAGTAACTAGAAGGTATACGTACATATAAACACACACTTAGACACATATAATATACACATATATAACATACACATACATATATGTAGATGCCCCCAAACCTTTAACCAATATATAGGCAAAGCATACAAACAGTTCTTAGAATTGCAAACTATTAGCAACAATTTGGAAAAAAGCTCCAGATAATTTATACTAAGAACACCAATGAAAACAACCTTGAGATTTCACTTTACATCCTGCATCTGCAAAGATGACAAAACATGGGAATACTCTCTGTTGGAAGGGTTGTGAGAAGATGGGCACATTAAAATATTCATTTTTGTTGGAGTTATGAATGAGTATAATCATTTGGAATCAAATAAAGTGACTAAAGAATCCATACACTTTTACCCAGAGATTCCTTAGCAGGCTTACACCCCAAGGAGGCCACTGATAGGAAGAAAGTTCCATGTAACCAAGATTAGGAGGGAAGCAGAAAACTGGGAAAGAATTTTTGCAACTAGTGTCTGTGATAAAGGCCTCATTTCAAAAACATAAAGAGAAGTGAGTCAAATGTAGAAGAATACAAGTCATTCCCCAATTGAAAAATGATCAAAGGCCAGAAACAGGCAGTTTTCAGAGGAAGAAATTAAAGATATCTATAGTGATATGAAAAAATGCTCTAAATCACTATTGATTAGACAGATGCAAATCAAAACAACTCTGAGATACCACATCTATCAGACTGGCTAACATAAAAGAACAGGAAGATGATAAATGCTGGAGAAGATGTGAGAGAGTTGGAACACTAATTCATTGTTGGTGGAGCTGTGAGCTGATCCAACCATTCTGGAGAGCAATTTGGAACTATGCCCAAAGGACTAAAAAAATGTGCATACCCTTTGACCCAGCAATATCTCTTCTAGGACTGTATCCCAAAGAGATCATAAAAATGGGAAAGGATCCCACATGTACAAAAATATTTATAGCAGCTTTCTTTGTAGTGGCCAAAAACTAGGATGCCCATCAATTGGGGAATGGCTGAATAAATTGTGCTATATGAATGTAATGGAATACTATTGTGCATTAAGAAATGATTAACAAGAAGAATTCAGAGAAGCCTGGAAAGACTTATATGATCTTATGCTGAGTGAAAGGAGCAGAACTAGGAGAACTTTGTACACAGCAACAACCACAGTGTGCAAGAGTTTTTCTCTGGTAGCAATGCAAGGACTTAAAAAATTCCCAATGGTCTTTTAAGGCAAAATGCCTTCCACATCCAAAGAAATAACTATGGAATTCAATCGAAGATTGTAGCAGATCATTTTCTTTTGTATTATGTTTTGGTTTGTTATATGATTTCTCCCATTCATTTTAATTCTTCTATACAACATGACTATGGTGAAAATGTTATCTGATAGAAATGTATGTGTAGAACCTATATAAAATTGTATGCCATCTCAGGGAGGGAGGGAGGAGGTGGGGGGGAAGGAGGGAAAGAAAAAATCTAGGTTGTATGGTAGTGATTGTGGAATGCTGAAAACAAATAAATGAAGTGGAAAAGATACACCAAAATACTTATAGAAGCACATTCTGCAATAGAAAAAACTCAGAAACCAACTAGATGCTTTATCAATTGGGGAATGACTAAACAAATTTTGTACATAAATGCACTTGAATATTAAGTGTGCTGTAAAAGGACAAATGTGATGAATACAGAGAAGCATAGAAAAATCTATATGAACTAATTCAGAGTGAAGTAAGAAAAGCCAAGAAATATATGATTACAACAATGTAAATGGAATAAATTATCACCCCAAAAAGTAAAAAAATGGAAGAAGAAATGAGAGGGGCTAAAATCCTATAGAAGACACTGAAGAGCTTTACACCTTTACATAATAAATGCTTTCTTTGAGAAAATGCTAGAGGCAGATCATTGCCTTATTAGATCAAATGTCATATAGCTTGCAGTGAAAACTACACAACAAGGAATTGATAAGAAAAGGTAGACAAATGCCCATAACAAAAACACCAAAAGAACCTAAAACATACCTTGGTCAAGCCTGCCAAGCAAAGGAAGATAGTATTGCAAGAAGATAAGCTCATTCTTACCAAGGGAAAATCTTACCAAGGCAGATGATTATGAAGAGTTTAATTTTATAAAGTGGCGCGAAGTAGGGAAGGATAAAACCTTGCTAAAGGAGACCCAACAAAATGCTGAAGAAAATAACACCTTGAAAAATAGGCTCACTCAATTGGCAAGAGGTTCAAAAAACCAATGAGGAGAAGAAGGCTTTAGAAAGCAGAATCAGCCAAATGGAAAAGGAAGTTCAAAAGCTCACTGAAGAAAATAGTTATTTCAAAATTAGAATGGAACAGATGGAGGCTAATGACTTTATGAGAAACCAAGAAATCACAAAACAAAACCAAAAGCATGAAAAAAATGGAAGATAATGTGAAATATCTCATTGAAAAAACAACTGACCTGGAAAATAGATCCAGGAGAGACAATTTAAAAATTATGGGACTACCTGAAAGTCATTGATCAAAAAAAAGAGCCTAGACATCATCTTTCATGAAATTATCAAGGAAAACTGCCCTGATATTCTAGAACCAGGGGGCAAAATAAATATTGAAAGAATCCACTGATCACCTCTTGAAAGAGATCCCCCAAAAAGAAACTCCTAGGAACATTGTGGCTAAATTCCAGAGTTCCCAAGTCAAGGAGAAAATATTGCAAGCAGCTAGAAAGAAACAATTCAAATATTGTGGAAATACAATCACGATAACATAAGATGTAGCAGCTTCTACATTAAGGGATCAAAGGGTGTGGAATACGATATTCTAGAAGTCAAAGGAATTAGAACTAAAACCAAGAATCACCTACCCAGCAAAACTGAGTATAACATTTCAGGGGGAAAAATGGTCCTTCAATGAAATAGAGGCCTTTTAAGCATTCTTGATGAAAAGACCAGAGCTGAAAAGAAAATGTGACCTTCAAACACAAGAATCAAGAGAAGCATGAAAATGTAAACAGGAAAGAGAAATCATAAGGGACTTACTAAAGTTGAACTGTTTACATTCCTACATGGAAAGACACTATTTTTAACTCTTGAAACTTCTTTTTCAGTGTCTGGGAAGTTGGTGGGATTACACACACACACACACACACACACACAGCACAGGGTGAGTTGAATAGGATAGGATCATATCTAAAAAAATGAAATTAAGGGGTGAGAGAGGAATATATTGGGAGGAGAAAGAGAGAAATGAAATGGGGCAAATTATCTCTCATAAAAGAGGCAAGTAAAAGACTTTTCAGTGGAAGGAAAAAGTGGGGAGGTGAGAGAAAAAACATGAAGCTTACTCTCATCACATTCGACTCAAGGAAGGAATAAAATGCACACTCATTTTGGCATGAAAACCTATCTTACAATACAGGAAAGTGGGGGAAAAGGGGATAAGCAGGGTGGGGGGGAAGGACGGAAGGGAGGGCAATGGGAGGAGGGAGCAATTAGAAGTCAACACTCTTGGGGAGGGACAAAGTCAAAAGAGAGAATAGAAGAACAGGATGGAGGGAAATATAGTTAGTCTTACACAACATGACTATTATGGAAGTCATTTGCAAAACTACACAGATATGGTCTGTATTAAATTGCTTGCCCTCCTAATGGGGATGGGTGGGGAGGGAGGAAGGAAGAGAAGTTGGAACTTAAAGTTTTAGGAACAACTGGTGAGTACTGTTCTTACATACAACTAGGAAATAAGAAATACAGGTAATGGGGTATAGAAAGTTATCTTGTCCTACAGACAAGAGAAGATGGCGATAAGGGAAAGGAGGGATGTTAGAAGGGAGGGCATATTGGTGACAGAGGTAATTAGAACACTTGGTGTTTTGGGGTGGGGAGGGGAGAAATGGGGAGAAAATCTGGAACTCAAAATTTGGTGGAAATAAATGTTGAAAACTTAAATAAATAAAGTAATAAAAAAAAATAGTATAGAACAAAGCCCACATCACTTACACTCAAAACTACTGAATTCAAATTACCCCATGGGTGGAGTTCACAGTTCATGGGCATTAGTGTTTTGGTCGATGCTCAAAAATATGATTTGTTTTGTGACATCACTAACATTTTTTACATGACTACGATATCATGTTTATTATAACTCAAGAGACTGTTTCTTTTTTCTCAATTATTTTGCTTGAACTGGCCTGAATGACATCAAATATTTTGGCTCCAGACTTTCAACACAGACTCATTTTGTTGATTAGACATCTTGATCCACTCCTGGCAAGACTGGCTCCCTATCAGACAGTTTGCAAAGGCAAAGCCACATTCAGTTTCATTTAATTCCCCAATCCCTTTTGCTTCTCTGGAGGATACTAGAAGAGTAGCAGTTCCCTGCATACTCATAGAATTTCAAATTAAGGTAGTTAATCTTTCATATTCTTTCCCCTAGTCCCAAGGCATAATTTTTACTTGGTAGTCAAGCATAAAAAAGAAAAACTATCATCACTTTGAGCAGCTAAAGCAGAAGAAACTCCCATAAGAGACAAACAGAGAAGAACTGCCCAGAGACTTACAAATAAATTGGTCCCTGAATAGATTTCAGGGTTTAGTAACTAAGAGCTCTTTTCATTATGTAATAAAAATGCCCCATTTTAAAGAGCATTTTAAAAACAACGAATACTATCTAAGCTCATGCTTAGATAACAGCTTTCATTCAAGGTGGTTGAGTTAGTTATCATGGCAGCCCCTGTTTGTGACTCTAGATGTTTGGAGATAAGTCAAGAAAACAGCCTGGGGAGTCAGGAATGCTAAGCAGAGTTCAGCCCTGCGGGAGGCACCTCTCAACAGACACAGGAAGGCTGAACGCTGAGCCAGGCATTCCCAGGATAAAGGAGATAGTCACAGGATCTTGCAAAATCTTGCAATCACTTCTTGCAAAACACACTCAGCAAAAGATGCGATTCTAGGGAAAGTGGTTCAAGACATGAAGGACAACAACAGGCAGGTGTTACGCGAGATTCGTGAGATCACCAAGGTACTTATAATCACTAGTGATAGAAACCAGGTAACATGGTAACAAAAATAAGGTATTAGGAGCCAGGGGAGTGGGGTCCTTGGTTCTGCCACTAATTGGCAAGCCTATTCTTATTCTGATACTTCAACACCAAAACACTTCAAGCTGTGGACGCTCCCTCCATCTACAGCAGGGAGAGATAACCTGGGGGTCCATAAGCCTGTCTTTTTAAAAACTGCATTTCAACATAATTGGTTTTCATTGTAATCCTGTGTATTTTATTTTATGTATTTGGAAACTTCCTTCTGAGAAGGAGCCCACAGGAACCACTAGATCAGGACTTCTTAAACTTTTTCCACTAGAGACCCCCTTTCATGTTTCCACAGCTTTCACTGGTATTGTGTGGCCTGAGGGTATGCACAGTGCAAAATGTGCATGCTTTGTGTTCAGCTGCTGCCAGAAACACCTTAGATTCATTATGAATTTGATTCCGAATTAATTTTTGGTCACTGTGCATTCAGAAACCTTTTACTGTTGCTGTTGCCAAATTTACTTTGATCCCAACTGGGTCACAACTCACAGTTTAAGAAGCACTGCACTAGACTACCAAACCAAAGGTGACCGGTCTGTCTGACTTAGAAAGGTCAAAACTCTAACACTTAGTAGATGGTCTTGAAGAGTTGTTGAACCTGAAAAATTCATCACCTGCAACCAGTCTCATGATGTGCTTCTCTGACCTTAGAAGAGTTTTCAGATAATATACAGTCAGTTATCTGGCCTATGTTTGAAGTCATTCCCACTTGATAGGCTCCCAAGCATGGCCTTTAAGGTTTGGAAATGGATGGATGGCCAATCTCAAAGAGTACTCCTCACATTTCCATTGCATCTCTGAAGGAGGTCTCCCATGAAGTATCTCAGGGATCTGTGTATAGCTCCATGTTACTTATTATTTTTAATAAAGTATTTGGATAAAAGTATAGACGGTAGGCTTATCAAATTTGCAGATGGCACAAAACAAGCAACAGTAAACAGTAGATGACATTCAAGATACAAAAAGAGATTTGGCCTGGAAAAGAGAAGATTCAAGGGACAAGATGATGCTTTCAGGTATCTCCAAAGGGGTGCCCCATAGAAGAGTTTATATAGATTCTACTAGAGAGTAGAAACAGGAGCAAAAGGTAGGAAAACCTTCCTAAAAATGAGACCTACTCTAAAAGGAGAATGGGCCACCTCAGGTGTTGATGGGTCCCCCCTGACTAGGGTCTTCAAGTAAAGCCTGGATGACCCCCTACCGGTTGTGTGGTAGAGGGAATATTGGATCTCTGATTTCCTTAGTTTGTGCATTCTTTCCAAAGGTACAGGTGGCCACTTCTCCACCCATTCGGTGCCTTAATGAACTGCTGCCACCAAAACAATTCATGACTTGGCGGCCTTCTGATTGTGAGCTTCTCTGTATCTGGGCTTCTTAAACTTTTTCCACTCAAGAAGCCTTTTCACATTTTGGCAATGCTGCATGCCTGAAAGCATGTGCAATGCAAAGTGAGCATGCTGCAGTGAAGTTGTTTGACGCAGCATGGGCAAGCACTGCCAGAAACAACACAGATTCATTACACTTTGAATTTTAATTAATTTTTGGTCACTGTACATCCAGAAACCTTTTACCATGACCATGAGGTGGTGACCCACAGTTTAAAAAGCACGGCAATATATGGAGGCAAGATGGTCCTTGAAGGGAAGATCTGTGGTCAAGCCACTAGGCAAAGATGTTCTAGATTTTTAGGAACTGCTGGAGCATAAGCTTAGCTTCTGAGAACCCACTCTCTCCAGCACAGCCTTGAAGAATAGCCACCCCCCATGCTACAATGAGGCAGCAGAGCAGGATTTGATAGAGAGCACAGTAAAGGAGACACCAACAGTAATAATGCCAGGTTCCCCAAAGTGTATGTACATATTCATATGTAGTAATTTACAATTTAAATAGTTGTTTTCTTGCAGTAAGTTGATAAGGCTTCTTCCTTCTGAATTCCTAGTTTTACCACACAATGGATGTTGATGTTTTCTTCACAGTCTCCCCTTCAAGGTTGAGCTTCGGTGCTGCTTCCTCTATGAAGTTCCCTCCTTTCCTCAGTTTCCCTAGAGTATTTCTCTAGATCTCAGTTCTGTTCCCATCACTCTATCTCAGATTATGCTTCTTGTTTACATGGCATAATGTCTTCTTGTACCTGCAGCCTCCAGTGGACTTTGTTTTTTACCTCTGAGCCTAGCTTCATGCCTTACACAAAGGAAGCATTGAATGACCATCCAATGTTCTCTGATTTTTAAATGTCAGATGACTTTCTCCCCAGTTAGATTTTATGTGAGGTAGGTACCGGATCTCACATAATGCTCACTAAGTAGCAGACGAACCAATATTTGTAAACTACCAATATGAGTACCCGTGACTCAAGGCCGAAGTGGGGTACTGAATGTCACCTGTTACCACACCACAGCTCTGAAGGCTTGGAATTAAAGGGACTCAAATGCACCTCAGGAAACTGCACGTCACAGTGATCCAAATCAGGAGGCGAAGAAAAACAGTTAAAGATCATTCTGATGTTACACAAGGCTGATGGCGCTGTGGAGAGAGCACCAGGCCTGGACTTAGGGGGACCCAAGTTCAAATCAAGCCTTGGATACTCACTAGTTCTGTGACCCTAAACAAGTCACTTAACCCCTGCCTCAGTTTCCTCATCTATGAAATGAGGATAATAATAGCATCTACATCACAGGGTCAAAAGAAATAGTAATTATGAAGCATTCTGCAAACCTTAAAGCACTGTGGAAATAACTGCTATTGTTATTTATTAATGTGTTATCCCAGAGCAATGTCAATTCTGAGATGTGTGTACTCTTGGAACAGACTTTCCATTAAACAAATGAACTGAAGAAGGAAGGAAAACACTTCCAGAAAAGACGTACTTGATGCCACAACTATCTTTTCTTGTACAGTCATACATCTGTAAGTTTGAATGAACACAGTCTGAACGTAGCAGATAAAAAGTCAGCAGGAGATCCAATCTTTGGTGTGATGCAACAGAGCCCTCAAATTCTCAAGGTTAAGGACCCACCATCGACTTCTCCACACAGGGCTCCAGTGTATCGACAATTCTACTGCTTGTTTTGACTTCCCAGCTGAGTCAGCTACAACCACACGGATAACTCTTGTGGCAGCAGCCAAGTGCTATTGTGTTTTGTAACTAAAAAAAGGGAAAAATTTGGCTATAAAAAGATTACATCTCCTTATACTCCCCCTCCAGAAAAAAACAAAACTACCTAAAAGTCAGTTTATATTTGAAATTCCAAGAGGCTTTTTAACTGCCATCACTCCTAAATGTAGAGTCGTTAAAAATTAATGTATCCCACTCAGCAAGAAGTCTTTATGTGTAGCACAAAAATACATGTGTAATACCGTGGGAGTTGGGGCTTTCAGGAGCATTAGAGTCATGGCATTCCAAAACAGAAAGCTGCCACTCAGAGAATGCTCCCCAAGGCAATGGAGAGGTGGCCTGCTCCTCCTTCCAGCAGGCCTCAATGGTGACATCTGTAACAAACGTGTATAAGACCAAGGTGCATCGGAGGCATTAGTCTTGGCAAAGAAAAGGGTTACCTCACTAGAGACTAGGAAAAGGAGAAGATAACAGGGGGATGATGAAGAGAAGAGAGCAGTTAGATCACTGTTGTTTGGTCATTTTTCAATCATATCTGACTCTTCATGGCCCCATTTGGGGTTTTCCTGGCAAAGGTACTGGAAAGGTTTGCCATTTCCTTCTCCAGCTCATGTTACAGATAAGGAAAATAAAGCAAAAAGGTTAAGTGACTTGCCCAGAGTCACAGAGCTATTAAGTTTCTGAGGCTGGTTTTGAACTCATGAAGATGAATCTTCCTGATTCCAAGCCTACTGCTCTATCCAAGAACACAAGAGGATTGTATATGAACTGATGAACTTCCAATTATGTACGCTTTTTAAAAAGTGTATATTAGGTTAAACGAGTAGTAACAAAATTGCCCTGTTGGCTTGTGTTGCCTTCTGAATCTTTTGGTTTCCCTCCTGACCTCAGCCTGCCTTTTCCTTTCCTGCACTCACTAGATAACCCTCCTAGCCTGGCCTTGGTGTTCCTCACAAATGATGTTCCATTTCTCATCTTCTCACCTTTGATTTGGCTGTTCCCACACCTGGAGTTCACTCCTGCCTCTTTTCTGCTTTTTATTATCTCATTTCTTCAGAAGTTTGCTCAGACAACCCTTCCTTAAACTTTCCTCAATTCTCCCCCAAGGTTTAGCTTTTATTTATTTTTCCACACATTTTGTATATAGTTATTTATGCATAAGTTTTTTCCCTTGATAGAATGTTAGCTCCTTGAGGGCGGGGACACTTTTCTCTTTTTCTTTTCTTTGACCCAGCATGTACTTGTACTTGGTACCTAAGAAACGCATACTGACTACTTTAAATTGTACTGATATCATTTATTTTTACATTTAGGAGAAAGATGATAGCAAAGAATTAGAAATAAAATAAGATGTCCTTAGACTTAAGAATGCCTAAACAAACTGTGGCACAGGAGAGTGTGATGTAGAGAATTACTATGCCATAAAAAAATGGTGAAAATGAAGAACTCTGAGAAGCATGGGAAGACTATTCTCTACTACGATTATTATTCCTGTTTTTAGTAGCTACTAATACTACCAACACCACTGCCGCCACTTCTACTGCTCACTATTACAACTACCGCTACCGCCACCATACTGACAATTGCCACACTACTACTACTACTACTACTACTACTACTACTACTACTACTACTACTAGAAATAAGCAGAAAAAAGAAAATGAATGACTATACAAATTGAAAAGGAAAAGGCAAAAACCAAAACTGAATTCAGAGTAATTATGACCAAAAAGTATGCTCCTGGAAAAACATCAAGAAAATATATTTCTTCCTTTCTTGTTAGCAAAAGTGGGGGAATATGCATTCTACAGCCTTTTTGTTTAAGAACTCCTTGTTCTTTCTTTTTCTCTCTCTCTCTTCATTTGTTACAAGGGAGGACTCCACTCTAGGTATAATAACAGGAATATAGTATATATATATGTATATATATATACATACACACACACACATATATATAAATGATGCAAAAACAAAAGAAATCAATCATATTTTTAAAGAGAAGATAGTAACTTAGGCATTCTCAATCACCTTTGCTCCCCCTCAGTTTTTAGGTTCCAAGTAGAATGGTAAAATAAATTAATTCCCAAATCTACAAATGGCCGTTCCTTCTTAATTTTCTAGTCTCTTATTTTTCATTTTAAATTTCAGTATCTTTTATTTTTATATCACGTTTATTTCTGGAATATATCCTCTCCCCATTCCTCCCCAGAAAACCATCTCTTGAAACCAAGAAAAAAGCCAATTCGGCAACACTAACCAACCCATCGTTGGAATCTGGCAGTATATACAACTTTCCACAGCCAAATTCACTTGTATGCTGGGCTGTAAGAGACATTTTGTCATTAGTTTTGGTTAAAAATCAAATGCTGGTCATCGTCCCAAAACAGCATCAACCACCAACCAACTTGGCCCTACTCTACCTCGGACGCTAGGGACACAGTAGGGAAAACAGGAGAAAGCAATCCATTCAGTAGCTGAGCTTGCTGAAAACATCAGCAAGAAGCAAACTGCTGAAGGAAGCAGTGCTTGGTTGCCAGCAGTGCTAGTAACAAAACCAAATCTAACAGCTCACACTAGCAGGGCGTTTTCTGAAAGACTGTGATGGGAGAGACCTAACAGGTGTAGAGAGGGACAAATGTGGTCCTAGGTACAAATGAAGGAAGAGAAGGAAGTCAACCAACTTAGGCCAGTGACTAACTTCTGGCTTGAAAGGCAAAGGTTTGTGGGCTCTCAGAGTTCTTCTTGCTGTGGCTGTTAATTTACACTGGTCAAAGTTCTGGATAAAATTATCACAGTAGAGATCACAGTGCTTTCCTGTTGTTCTACATACTTAGGTTAGGGGCAGCTAGGTGGTGCAGTGGATAGGGCATCAGTGTAGGAGTCAGGAGGACCTGAGTTCAAATCTCACCTCAGATACTTGAAACTCACTAGCCGTGTGACCTTGGGCAAGTCATTTAACCCCAACTGCCTCATCCTGGGTCATCTCCAGTCATCCTGATAAGTATTTAGTCACTGGATTCAGATGGCTCTGCAGGAGAAGTGAGGCTGGTGACCTGCACAACCCTCCCTCACTCAAAACAAAGTCAAGTACAGGTCATGTCATTATTTCTCTGATGGCATGGTCTTCTTCAGCAACAAAGGATGAACACACACACACATTTAGGTTCAAAAAACCCACTTTATAAGTATAAGATGATGGAAGCAAGATTAAATAACCATTCTATCTAAAAAAGATCTGGGGATCTAGGTGGACTGCAAACTCATTAAGTCAACAATGTGATAAGGTAATGTAATTTTTACACCCTGAAGCCTGCTCTCCTGGATTGGTAAATCCCTGGCTGGGATCATTATTTCCTGAAGGGCTCCATCCACGCTCATTTCATTTCCAGATCAATTCATGCTCCTCACTGAAAATCTAGAGCTCTGGACCTGGAGTCAAGGACAACTGAGTTCAAATCCAGCTCTAGACACTTTCTAAGTGGGTGGCCCTGGACAAGTCACTTGACTTGTTTGCCTCAGTTTTCTCATCTGCAAAATCAGGATCATAAGAGCATTGACTTCAAGAGGTTATGAAAATCAAATGAGATAATATTTGTACAGTACTTGTCAGAGTACCTGACACATAGTAGGCACTCTATAAATGCTTATTTCCCTCTCCCTCTTCCCCCATGGGAGGCAGGAAGCAGCATGGACCACACTCACACACCCAGATGCACACAAAGGTCCATGTGACTGGGAAGGCTTTGTGCAGAGGGAAACTTAGGTACCTGGAATGCATGGGCGTCCACTCCAGAGGAGATGAACAAGAAAACAAAGGCAGGAGGGGACAAGACAACTAATTCAGTGAATAAACCAGTCTGGCAGAAACACAGAATCATCAGAAACAAGAGGCAGCAGAGGGGCACCGGGGATGAAGCACTTGGCCTAGGGCCAAAGAGACCTGAGTTCAAAGCTGGCCTCAGGAACCTCCTAACTGCGAGATCCTGGGTAAGTCACTTAGCTTCTGCTTGTCTCATCTAAAAAACAGGGATAATAATAGCACTTCCCTTCCGGTAAGCATTTAGCACAGTACTTGGCACAAAGCAAGCACTATGTAAACATAAGCTACTATTATTTTTGTTAATAATACTATCATTGTTATGATTACTATGCTGGAATTTGGGCATTAGTTGGTAGTGGGGAGTCAGTAACGTTCTCAACAGCAGCCTGACATGGTGGTGGCAGGTCATTCAGTATTATCCTCGTGAACATTTTCAGACTGGATTAGAAGGGTAAGTTATTCTAGGCAGAGATCCTGGTTAGGAGTTACTGAAATAGTACCAGCATGAGATGGGAGAGTTGCTCTGAATATAGAACAGACTCAAAATTGGTGATTAACTGGATAAGGGAGGAGAGGGAGGGGCCAAAGATAACTTCAAGGATTATAATTTGGGTGCCTAGGAGAATGAAAGAGGGAAATTAGAAAATCAGGAGGCAGTGTGGTGGAAGATAACTAATTGAGTTTTGGAGAGGTTAAATTTGGGACAATGGAATATACTGGTTTGTTTGACCTAACAAAATGTTCAGGTGCCTGGGCAGCCTGATGGGACAAGGGAGAGGCACTGCTACAGCAGGACCAATACGTTAACCTTAGTTTGACTCAGTATCGTGAGTCAAAGTCTTGTCTCTTGCATGACTGGCTTTTTTTCTCTTTCTTTGTTTTTATAATTAATTTATTTTTAGTTTTCAACATTCACTTTCATAAGATTTTGAGTTTTAAACTTTCTCTCCCTCCTTCTCCTTCCCCCTCCTCAAGACAGCATGCAGTCTAATATGGGGTCTACACATATATCCCTATCAAACACATTTTCATATTAGTCATGTTGCGTAGAAAAATTATAAAGAATGGAAGAAACCTAGTCTACTTTACTCTGCATTCTAACTTTATAGTTCTTTCTCTGAATGTGGATGGCATTTTCCATCATGACTCCTTTGGAATTGTTTTAGGTCCTTGCATTGCTAAGAAGAGCGAAGTCTATTTAAATCACTAATTGCCCACTTCGGTTGCTTCTGTGAACCACATTCTCCCTGCTCACTTCCCTTAGCATCAGTTCATATAAGTTTTTCCATGTTTTTCTGAAACGCACCTGCTCATCATTCCTTATGGTGTGTGTACGCATGTATATACACACACACACATATATATATATATATATATATATATATATATATATATATATATAGAGAGAGAGAGAGAGAGAGAGAGAGAGAGAGAGAGAGAGAGAGAGCCACTTCCCAACTAATGGACACCTTTCAATTTCCAATTCTTTGTCACCACAAAAAAGAGCTACTATAAATATTTTTGTACATCTGGGTCCTTTCCCCATTTTTATGATCTCTCTTTGGTATACAGACCTAGAAGTGGTATTGTAGGTCAAGGGTATGCACATTTTTGTAGCCCTTTGGGCAAAGTTCCAAACTGCTCTACAGAATGGTTGGATCGGTTCACAACACCATCAACAATGTATAATGTTCCAATTTCCCCACATCTTCTCCAACACTTACCATTTTCCTGTTTTGTCAAGTTAGTCAATCTGATAGGTATGATGTGATACCTAAGAGTTATTTTGATTTGCATTTCTCTAATCAACAGTGATCTGAAGCATTTTTTCCTATGACTATAGATAGCTTTAATTTCTTCATTTGAAAACTGCCTGTTCATATCCTTTGGCTATTTATCAATTGGGGAATGAGTTGTATTCTTGTATATTTGACTCATTTCCCTACATATTTTAGAAATGTGGTCTTTATTAGAGAAAATGACTGTAGCTTTCTTCTTTCCTTCTAATACTGGTTGCACTGGCTTTGTTTATGCAAAAACTTTTCAATTTAATGTATTCAAAATCATCTATTTTGCAATTCATAATGTTCCTTATCTTGTTTGCCTTCCATTCTCCATAGATCTGACAGGAAAACTATTCCTTTTTTTCCTAGTTTGCTTATAGTATCAGCCTTTATATCTAAATCATATATGCATTTTGACTTTACCTTGGTATAGGGAGTAAGATATTAGTCTATGCCCAGTTTCTGCCATACTGTTTTCCAGTTTTCCCAGCTATTTTTGTTAAATAGTAAATTCTTATCCGAAAGCTGGAGTCTTTGGATTTATCAAATAGTAGATTATTCCCTCTCTATTTCTTAGCCAGTACCAAGCAGTTTTGATGACTGCTGCTTCATAATACAATCTAAGATCTAGTACTGCTAGGTCACCTTTCCCTGCATTTTTTTCATGAATTCCCTTGATATTCTGAAACTTTTGTCCTTCCAGATGAATTGTTATTGTTTTTTCTAGCTCTATAATTTTTTTTGGTAGTTTGGATGGTATGGCACTGAGTAAATAATTTAGGTAGAATTATCGTTTTATAATATTAGCTCAGTCTACCCATGAGTAACTAATATTTTTCCAATTATTTAGATAGGACTTTATTTGTTTGAAAAGTATTTTATAACTGTGTATATTTCCTGGGTTTGTTTTGGCAGGTAGACTCCTAAATATTTTATAATGTCTACAGTAACTTTAAATGGAATTTCTCTATCTCTTGCTGATGGGCTTTGTAATATATAGAAATGCTTACGATTTATGTGGGTTTATTTTCATATCCTGCAAATCTAAGTTCATAATTTCAAGTAATTTTTTACTTGATTCTCTGGGATTCTCTAAGTATGCCATCATATCACCTGCAAAGAGTGATAGCTTTGTTTCTTCTTTGCCCACTCTAATTCCTTCAGTTTCTTTTTCTTCTCTTATTGCTAAGGCCAATGTTCTAGGACTACACTGA
The DNA here is from genome assembly GCA_023548195.1 of Bettongia penicillata ogilbyi. Taxonomy (NCBI): domain Eukaryota; kingdom Metazoa; phylum Chordata; class Mammalia; order Diprotodontia; family Potoroidae; genus Bettongia; species Bettongia penicillata. The sequence continues at coordinate 1,645,934 of JAJHZJ010000391.1, forward strand.
AGAACAGCAGTGATAATGGACATCCTTGCTTCTGGCTCATCCCCATTACATATACTGCTTGCTGATGGTTTTAGATAGACACTTCCTATTATTTTAAGGAAGATTCCACTTATTCCTATGCGCTCTAGTGTTCTTAATGGGAATGGGTGTTGTACTTTGTCAAATGCTTTTTCTGCATCTCGTGAGGTAATCATATGATTTCTGTTGGTTTAGTTGTTGATATAGTCAATTATGCTGATAGTTTCCTAATACTGAACCAGCTTTGCATTCCTCTCATAAATCCTACCTGGTCATAGTGTACTATCCTTGAGATAAATTGCTGTAATCTCTTTGCTAATATTTTATTTAAAATTTTTGCATCTATATTCATTAGGGAAATTAGTCTATAATTTTCATGCCTGGCTTTTTAAAAAAAAAAATCCTGTGTGTGCCCAAGTCAGACCATCTTCCCTCTGTTTTAAGTCTGCTTCCTGTTTTGACTATGTACAATCACAGATGCACCTCCCATACTCTGCTCCCTCCACCCTCTGTGTCAGGAAAAGAGGAGGAATGTGATTCCAGCACTTAAACCCTCACCTTACAGAAGAAAGCCTTCAGAGTCAGTGTTGTGAAGACCAACTGACCATGTGCCAGATGTAGGCAGTCCTGTTCTGATTTCTGGCTCCCCTCCTGAAATGTTAGGGGTACATGTTTGTGTATGGCTATGTTCACAACTCAGGAAAGGTTTACAATTAATTATAACTTAAAAAATAAAAAAAAAAAGCCAGCGAGAAAATTGGTAAACAGTGGCCAATACTTGGTGGAAGCTGTTTGCCTTTGTCCCATAAAACAAAACAGTGAAGTAATGAAACTGATGATAACAGTTTCATCTGGAATTTACTTTCCTGACTCTCATGGGACTACATTTTTTCCTCTTCTTTATGATAGCGTCAATTAAAATGTTTCCACTACCAAAATGAGCCATGGGTGTGTGTTAAACATGAACAGAAAGAAGTATCACTAAATGGCCCTTTCCCTGCCCAAATAAGTGTAGGAGGGACAATTCCAAGGCAGTCAGTCCACTTCGGGTTATTAGAACAAATGGAAAAGATGCCTCTGAGTGACTGTGGTCTCCCCAACATCCCTTTGTAGGTTTTAAGTTATCACCAGTGAGGGAAAATGGATTACCACCATCCTAGCCTTAACCTTCAAAGATATTAAACAGCCAGTACTGAAATTCCATAAAGCATATCTAGTTTCTCACTACCATTATATTAAAGTGACTTTCCTGAAGACTTCCTCTCTTCTTTTTGGCTTATGCAAGAATCTGCTATGCAGTTTTTATATAACTGGAAATTTTACCAACACTCTTAAGATTTTTTTTTAATGGTCCAGAACCATGATTTGGTCAATGTAGGGAACTCCTATTGCATAAACTCCTTCTACTAATGCAGTTCAGCAATTAATTCATCTGCCACTTGTAGTCAGAGACAAGGTATGTAGCAGACAGGGCCAGTCTTGGTATGTAGACCCCTAATAACTGCAGGATCAAGAGTGAATAGACCCAGGAACCTATAAGATCACCCCTTCAAAAGTTACCAAGAGGATGATATCCCAAAAGTGAAACTATGAACGTTGAAGGAGCTGTAGGAAAACAGGCAAACTAATTCATCTGGCTCAAAGAACTGGTCCAAGAATTAGGCAAAAATAGTGACTAAGCTTTTCATCCCCTAAGATTCAGTGATTCCCCAATGGGACCTATACCTCAAGAATAAAAGAGGGGAAAAACAAAGGCCGATCAATAACAAAGTATTCAGAAAAGCATTCTTTGCGGCAGTGAAGACCTGTAAACATCGAGAAAGCCCAGCAACTGAGGAATGGCTAGAATATTACTGCACAGTAAGAAACAGGGAGTACAAGGAATTCAGAGAAGCATGGGACAAGTTTTGGAAACTCACAGAGAGAAACAAACAGAAACACAAAAACAGTAAGTACAGAGACTACAATAATGTAAATGAAAAGAAAATCAAACTCTGGGTAACTAAAAAACCAATCAAGGACCTACATAATACAGACAGCTAAGTGGAACAGCACACAGAGAGCTGGACTTAGAGTCAGGAAGACTGGCGATCGAATCCTGCCTCAGAGAGTTACCAGCTGTAGAACCTCAGATAAGCTGCTTAACCTTAGATTTTCAGTTCTCTCATCTGTAGAGTGAGGAGGGTTGGGCTGGCTGGCCTCTGAGGCCTCTTCCAGCTGTATATCTACTATCCAATGAACAGAGAAAAGACCAAGGGCAATAGCTGGACATAATATGTTGTAGAGCTTGTCATACTAGGTCACTGCAGTAGACATATTTGCCTGTTTTACTCCTGTTACCAGGGACGGTTCAATGGGTAGGCAGGATGAGAGAGATGGAGAGAGAGACAATGTGTATGTGTGTGTGCGTGCGCACGCGTGTGTGTGTTTTAAAAGGGAAATGAAGAAAGGACATCAAGAGTCTCACTCTTCTTGTCAGGAACAAAATTTTAACTCAGCCTGGGTGCATTTATAACCAGCTTTGATGGCCTCAGCTTCCTCAACCCCAAAAACAGAAATAATTCACTTGATGATCTACCAGACTTTAGAAATAAAGATGTGACTAAGAGTCATTCCCCAAGGGTTAAGTGTTCAAAGGTTCTAAAAAGGTTGCCACTTGTGGGCTATTGACAACCACCTATATGAGAGCTTGCTCCAAACAGCACCCAGGACAAAAGTAAAGGGGAGCCTCACCTGGACCTGTGCACACAAAGCAACAAGAACAGGAAACACAACAGACATCCATGGAGCTGGGAATGGCTAAAAAGGTTGTGGTTCATGACTATGACAGAAGAAATGAACAGATCTGTAAGTGGGAAGGCTTTAGTTTTACAGATGAGGATACTGAGGCACAAAGACTATATAAATCACTTGCCCAGGGTCACACAGCTATGACTGTCTGAGGCCAAACTCTGGCCATGTCTTCATGACTCTGAGTCAAGTGTTCTAAGTACTAGTGACACAAAGTGAAGTAAATGGAACCAGGGAAACAAAAACAACTAATGGTCACAAGGTCAGCAGAAAGCAAGAAAAGAAAGCTATGTAGGACAGTGACCAAGCTGCTACAAGGGGCACCTTCCTTGAATGCTCTTTCCCCCATGCTTGCAGAGGTCAGGGACCACAAGTGGGAAAGGGCCCATTCACTGCTAGACACTGCTGAAGAGTGTTTTGTTTTCCTCTTTTTAAAAAAACAGACAAACCCTCAACTCCTTTATTATAGGGAACAGGCCTCTGAGTAGAGGGAGGGACAAAGAAATATTCATAAATGGAGGTGAGGAAAAAAACAGAAGATGTCAATAAATCTTTTTAAGGTTTGAGAAATGACCAATAAAACAGATCAAGCTAAAAGTAAAATGAGCCCCATGTTCAAGATGAGTATCTGAGGCAAGACCCACCTTCATGCTTCTGAAAGCCTTGATTCCTAAGGAGCTGGGAAGAGTCACCTCCCAGGAAGCTGCCAGAAGAATCTTCACTCTGGGTTTGCTCCACATCACCTTTTCCTTTCAGTCAACGCAAGGGAGGAGAAGGGGCAGGGGGAGGAAAGAAGCAAAGCACTAGCAGGAACATCTAACCTAAAGCGCCACAGAGCCCAATGTGCCACCAGTATCGGCTCTGACATCGGCGACCTAGAGTGACGGTGTTTGCTTGCATGCTGCTGGCCTCTAATCCAACAACCTGAAAACTGTACCTTGGCATCGCGCACAGTCAATAGGCTGTTCTCATGATCAGCCTGCCTGCTGTGCTCATTAAAGGAAGCTCCAATAAAGACTTGTTACCATCTAAGGTGTACATCACATTTTATAAAAATTATTGCTATGAAAACAATACTTACCTTATTCTCCATTTCTAAAATTGAGATTCTAATACTGCTTTAGAAATTCAAGTACTCTCCATTCCTCGGGAACACACCATCACACGGACAGAAGCAACAGTGAAAGGCTGGGCTCCCAGAGCCCCCCGCAGAAGCCTCTCTGTACTGATACGCTGTCGGGGGTAATCCACTGCAGATGCGTGCTAGCTATGCACTCACCAAAGCACTCCACTTCAGTCTCAGGTTCCTCATCAGTAAAATGGGAATAACAATGGAACCTATCAGGGAGGGTTTTTGTGAGGATCCAGTGAGATATTGTTTGCAAAAGCGTTTAGCCCACTGCCTGGCACACAGTAGGTACTTTATAAATGGGAGCCACTACAGTGGGTGTGATTATCTAGTACTTTCCCCCCTCTTAAGCACCTTCCCTTCTCCTGACAGTTTTTCAAATACCCTCAGCCCAGCTAAGCAAGTGTGCTAAGTAACCAAGAGTGGCCTCAGTCAGCCCATGTGCCAGATCTGGAGACACACTTATGGAATCAAAGAAAATACTTTATTCAGGACAAAAATCTGAGCTGGAAGGGGGGGACTTTCAAAGCTACCGGACACATCTACACCTGAAGGAGTCCCTTCACAACATAATAACAGCCGACCCTTGTGAAGCACATTTAAGTTTACAAAGTGTTGAACTGTGTTATATTCTCTCCAATCCTTACAAGCCTGTCAAGTAGGTGCTGTTGTTATCCCCTGGCAGATAAGAAAAGAGGTTAGACGACTTGCCCAGGGTCACCAGGGCTAGTAAATGTCTGAGGCTAGATCTGAACTCATAACTTCCTGACTCCGAGTCCAATGCTCTGGCTACAGGTGGTCACCGAGCTTTGCTTGAAGGTCTCCTGTGAAAGGGAGCCCACTCTGTGCCAATAAATCCCCCTCCACTTTGGAATGTCCCTAATAGCTAGGAGGTGCCCCTCAGACAAGCCTCCATTAGCTCCTCTGCACCTTCCACCTGCTGTGAGGCTGAGCAGAAGGAGGCTACTCTCCCTTCTACAGGACAAGCACTTCAGAGACGGGGGCAGTCAATATGCACCCCCAATGTCCATCCTCTGACAGAAACTTTCTTCTGTTCACCAGTTTGGTGCAGGACAAAGCAAAGCACTAGTCCTGAAGTCAGGAAGACTTGGATCTTGCTTCTACCCATGAGGCAGCTTAACCTCTTCCCTCCTCAAGCATCTTGCTAGGACTCTTGGGATCAGGTAACTGGCCAACCTGCATCAATGGCAGGAGCTCCTCATGTCAGTGAAAGCAAGAAAACAGGAGCTTCCTTCTAGCTTTAGTGAAATAGGCAGCTGGGCAAGAAAAATTCAGGGACCCATCAATTGGGGAATGGCTGACTAAATTATGGTATATGAATGTAATGGAGTACTATTGTGCCATAAGAAATGATGAACAAGAAGACTTCAGAGAGGCCTGGAAAGACTTACATGATCTGATGCTGAGTGAAAGGAGCAGAACTAGGAGAATTTTGTACACAGCAACAACCACAATGTGCGAGGATTTTTTCTGGTAGACTTAGAACTTCATTGCAATGCAAGGGCTTAACAAATTCCCAATGGTCTTTTAAGTCAAAATGCCTTCCACATCCAGAGAAAAAACTATGGAATTCAATCACAGAATGTAGCAGATCATTTTCTTTTTTATTACATTTTGGTTTGCTATATGATTTCTCCCATTCACATTAATTCTATACAACATGACCAGTGAAAACGTATTTAATAGGAATGTATGTGTAGAACCTATATAATAATGTATGCTGTCTTGAGGAGGGAGGAAGGAAGTAGGGGGAGGGAGGGGGAAAAAAATCTAAGTTTTATGGAAGTGATTATAGAACACTTAAAATTAATAAAAGAGAAAAAATAAAACAAGAGGGTTGAGGAAACTAGGCAGAGGGGTACAATATTTTTAACAGCTATGGAAACGAAAAGAGAAAAATGCCTATTGTTTGATTACTTTTTCATTCTTTTGGTCATTCCTTGCTGAATGTAAGAGGGGTAGCTTATTACACTATTTTGAATGTTTATTGATTACTTTTGTTGACAATTATCATTTACCTTAAAATATATGAATGTAAGTTTCTTGAAAGTAAGGATGGTTTTCTATATATCTTTTTATCCCAAGTGCTAAGCACAGTGACTTACACATAGTAGATGTTTAATAAATGTTTGTTGAATTGAAAAAAAAGAAAAAGAAAAATTCAGGGACAAAAGATTTTACTTTTTTTTTTTTTCAGAATGGGCTGTTATTTAAATGACTACATGGAAAGACATTTCAGGAAACTAAGTGTCTACCCAAAAAATCAGACAGACCCTGGAAGATGAGTAGGTCAAGGAAGCACTCTGTGTAGCCAAAGACTTCTGACACCTAAATTATCAAGGAAACAGCAAGGCAGGTAAAAGGAAGATGAGACAAAAAAGGGAAGGGAAGCCGATCACTTTCACCAGGATATAGCATTTGTTATTTCTGTTTCCTATAGGTAATTATGAATACTGGACTTCATATTTGAGGGCATCATTACAGCACACATATGCAAAGCAGTAGTTAATTGCATTTTATGGATGATGAGAACCCCAATATCTCAATAGGAGGTTAGGTTTTTGGCTAATACACCCATCATTCCCCCCGCCTTGCTTATCTCCTTCTCCCCCACTTTACTGTATTGTAAGATAGGTTTTCATACCAAAATGAGTGTGCATTTTATTCCTTCCTTTAGTCGAATGTGATGAGGGTAAACTTCTTGTTTTTTTCTCAGCTCTCCTCTTTTTCCCTCCACTAAAAAGTCTCCTGCTTGCCTCTTGAATGAGATATAATTTACCCCATTCCATTTCACCCTCTTTCCTCCGACTACATTTCTCTCTCACCATTTACCTTAATTTCTTTTATGATATGGTCCCATCCTATTCAATTCACTCTGTGCTCTCTGTCTCTGTATGTGCGTGCATGTGTGTATGTGCATATGCGTGCACGTGTGTACATATATATGTGTGTATGTGTGTGTGTGGTCCCACCAACTACCCAGATACTGAAAACTTTTAAGAATTACAAATATTGTCTTTCCATGTAGGAATGTAAACAGTTCACTTTTGGTAAGTCCCTTATGACTTCTCTTTGCTATTTACTTTTTCATGCTTCTCTCATTCTTGTGTTTGAAAGTCAAATTTTCTTTTCAGCTCTGGTCTTTTCATCAAGAATGCTTGAAAGTCCTCTGTTTCACTGAAAGACCATATTTTCCCCTGAAGTATTATACTCAGTTTTGCTGGGTAGGTGTGATTCCTGGTTTTAGTCCTAGTTCCTTTGACTTCTGGAATATCCTATTCCATGCCCTTCAATCCCTTAATGTAGAAGCTGCTAGATCTTGAGTTATCCTGATTGTATTTCCACAATACTGGAATTGTTTCTTTCTAGCTGCTTGCAATATTTTCTCCTTGACCTGGGAATTCTGGAATTTGGCCACAATGTTCCTAGGAGTTTCTCTTTTTGGATCTCTTTCAGGCGGTGATCGATGGATTCCTTCAATACTTATTTTGCCCTCTGGTTGTAGAATATCAGGACAGTTTTCCTTAATAAATTCATGAAAGATGATGTCTAGGCTCTTTTTTTGATCAATGACTTTTAGGTAGTCCCATGATTTTTAAATTGTCTTTCCTGGATCTATTTTCCAGGTCAGTTGTTTTTCCCATGAGATATTTCACATTCTCTTCCATTTTTTCATTCTTTTGGTTTTGTTTTGTGATTTCTTGGTTTCTCAGAAAGTCATTAGCCTCCATCTGTTCCATTCTAATTTTGAGAGAACTATTTACTTCAGTGAGCTTTTGAACCTCTTTTTCCATTTGGCTAATTCTGCTTTTGAAAGCATTCTTCTCCTCATTGGCTTTTTGAACCTCTTTTGCCAATTGAGTGAGCCTATTTTTCAAGGTGTTATTTTCTTCAGCATTTTTTTGGGTCTCCTTTAGCAAGGTATTGACCCGTTTTTCATGCTTTTCTTGCATCTCTCTCATTTCTCTTCCCAGTTTTTCCTCCACCTGTCTAACTTGATTTTCAAAATCCTTTTTGAGCTCTTCCATGGCCTGAGCCCACCGGACATCCACCTGGGATATCTGGGATACAGAGGCCCGGACCTCCACGTCTTTCCCCAATGGTAAGAATAGTTCCTCGTCATCAGAATTAAAAGGTGGGAACATCTGTACCCCATCAAAGTAGCTTTCTATGGTCTTATTTTTCTTCCCTTTTCTGGGCATTTTCCCAGCCAGTTACTTGACTTCTGAGATTTCTGTCCACCCTCACCTAGATCCGCCCAGCTAGTGCTTGGGGTCTGAGATTCAAATGGGCTTTCCGTGGCAGATGTGGCTGCTATTCAATGTGAGCTTAAATTCTGGTGCTGGGGTGGGGACAGGGCCACCTCCCAGGCTCAGTTCGCTCAGGGGCTTTATGCAGAGACCTTCAGTAATGGGGCGGGTGGGGGCAGGGCCATCTCCCAGGTTCAGTTCCCTCAGAGGGTTTATGCAGAGACCTTCCCTAATGGCTCTGAACTTCTGCCTGCTGCTCTGGGAGTCCCGGGCCTCTGCAGCTGCCTCTGCAGCTGCCTCCCGAGGGGGCCCAAGTCACGGAGACACCCTGCTCCCCTCTCAGCCAGCCCAGATGTCTCTCTCACTGACCTGTAGCGTCTGTGGGTGGAGGGACCTTCGCGGCCGCCAGAGATTCCGTCCCTGAAGCCTGCTCGGATCCGCTCCTCTGGGGCCGTGCGGCCAGGGCAGCTCACAGGTGGACTCTGCTTTCCGGGGCGCGACGGACCCTGGGGACGGCTCTCCAGGGCTCTCTGGAACAGAAATCTTTTCCACTGTGTTTCTGCACGCCTTGCAGTACTCCAGAATTTGTGGGGAGTTCTTCTTGCAGGAAATACATGGGCTGTGGGTTCGGAGCTAGCGTACGTGAGTCTTTCTACTCCGCCATCTTGGCTCTAAATGAAGTTTTACTAATTTCATAACCAAACAGACACTATGTGTTGCTCACTGTACTGCACCGAAGTGGTTTCCTGTTCATTGCTCTGAAAAGTACAGATATTACAAAAGTAGAGACAGTAGGATATCCTTCTGATAGACGGAGTATCCCAAAACTCTTAGTGCAGGCGGACTCAAAACTGCATGAGGGTAAAGCTCAAGGTCAGCTCTGTTTAATTATGGCAAAAGTAATGGTGCTCCTTCATTCCTGATTTTAAATTTGTCTGATTCCACCATACTGGTACTTTCCTTTTCTTAAGAATCTGTTGTTTTTCAATGGCTGGGAATTTTGAAAAAAAAAAAAAAATCCTAAGAAAAGGAAGCACTGGCTCCAAGTAGGCTCGCACAGGCCCCTCATAGAGGCAGGCTCTGACGATGTTCCAATATTCCAATTGCACACATAAGAGAATTTGCACATAAATCCAAAGTCTGATAAAAGACAAAGAGCGAGCTGGGGTTGCCCATCAGTGCCATGTTGTCAACCTCAGATAGCCTGGTCTGTCTAAGAAGAACTTGAAGCCTTCTCCCTACCCCGCCTTTGCCTGTTCTACTAGTTCTTTGTGAAGTAGACACTGAAGGAAGGCTTCTGTTAGCATTATACCACAACCCTGCAGGGAAGAGCTCCATTACAGGCAAGTTCAGAACCCAGAATTCGCCTTTAAAGAAAGACAGATGGCCCAATGGAAAAAAATGCATTAAAATATGATGGATGTGGATGTTGAAAGCAGGGGAAGAGAACAGTCAAAGTCCAATGCTGATGATCAAGGCAGATGATGGAGAGCAGTTAAACAAAGCAATGTGGCAGAAAGCACCTCATCAAGGTGACAAATACATTTGTAGATAAAGGTGCTCCAAATCAATTACATAAAAGGTTAAAAAGCATATCCCTTTGTCTTTCAGTTAACACGGAGCTATCTTTCTGAGGGTTCTATTTCTTTCCATTGTGCCTAGTTCTGGCATTTCACAAATCTAACCATTTAGGAAGAAATGAAATAATGGGGAAAACAGCAGCAAAGACATGGGCAGGGCATCAAGCATCTTACTTGATTTGTTCCCAAGTCCTGGTGGCCAAATGCAGAACCCAGAGATCTTTATAGTGGTAGAACTGTTCTCCATCAGGAGAAGCAAACTCTCCTCCGAACACCCATAGCTGTCCGCCTCCCTGAGGGACCACTGCTGCCTGCCGAGACAGAAGACAGAAAGAGGCTGCAGTTACCCATCTGTGAGGCTGCAGTTACCCATCTGTACCATTCTGTAGAACAAGAAAAGTAAAGCCCACTCCCAATCTGACTCCCAAACTGACCCCATGCATGAGGTCATTAATGACCATTGCAGCATTCATTCCTCCTTCACAAGAGACCCAAGTGTAATGCCAATAGACATAATCCTCCTGTCCACAGATCAGCCACAGGCCGCCATACTCATGCTCATGCTCTGGCACTTGGGCACTGAACCAGAGCTGTAGCAAAGACTCTCTCTTCAGATTCCTTCATGCTGACTCCTCTACTGACACAAGAGAATCTGAACTTAAGAGCCAGGGTAGCTTCCTGAGTATTTGATGAATAACCTTTGTGAATTAACACCCTAAGAGGAGTAGGCCCTTCTCAGGGCAGAGCAGCATTGTTCACACCCCTTCCCAGCCTAGACTGTGGCAGTCATGCCAGCACTGACTCTGGGGTCTCTGCAGGTTATCCTGCACACCTGCAGGTAGATTCTCCATCCCTGTATTAGCGTCAACTCCGGTCCAGTCCCTCCTCACCTCATTACAGACTCCTCTCACTTGCTTGCCCTGCCCTTACTCAGCTCCTCCTTGTCTTGCCATCCTCTTTCCCTCCTTCCCACCTCCTTTCCCTTTCACTACCTCACAGAAGTCTTTCTCCTCCTCTAGCTCTGGCTTTTCATATCCTTCTCCTTCTCTGTGTCTTCCTTCAAGTTTCAAGTCCTTCCATGTTTCCCCTCCCCAGACTCAGTCTCTTGCCTTCTTTTCCAATTCCAAACCCTTCAAATGACCGTCTTCCATCCTCCACTCAAGTCTTTCTCCTGGCTCTTCTCACACAACCTTCTTCCATAAAAGCCAGAAGTGGAATCTAGTGACCAGCTCCCTAAAAACCCATTCTGGCATCTCTGCTCATGGACAGTGACTCCCAAGTCAAGGAAAACAATCAAGGACTTGGAGCAAGAAGGCCTGAGCTCAAGTCCCTGCTAGTCACTGGATGTCAGCAAAGTCCAGAGAAAAAGAGATTTCAAGCCAGAAGGCCTGGGTTCAATACCTGTCTCCACTGCTTCAGACCTGGGTGATATCTCTGGACCTCATGAGTCATTGATTTAGAGTAAGAAGGGGCCTCAGAGGCCACTTGGTCCAAACCTCTCATTTTTACCAGCGAGAAAACTGAAGCCAAGAACATTGGAGGGAATTCTGCAAGGTCTCACAAGCAGGAAGGAGCAGAGCTGGGATTTAAACATACAACCCTTCCCTCCTGCTCTAGCATCACTCCTGTGCTACAAGGACCTACAAAATGAAGGACAAGACTGCACTGGATGACTTATAATGTCCCTTCCAGCAGGAGAGTGACAATCCTAAGGCCTCTATGAATTACAGCTGTAAAATGAGGAGATTGTATGCCGCATTTATCTCATGGTGCGAGGACAGCATTCTGCAGACTGTAGAGTGCTACGCAATGTGAGCTGGTCCTTTCTGGAAATTCTCTAAGCCTAAGTCTAGGAAGACAGGGATCAGTGTCTGAGGTGAAAAGTGCCTTCCACATTATGGAGATGCAGCATAAAGTATCCTTAAAGTAAGCCCACGCCTAAAGCCTGTTCTGCTCCTCTGAAGGTATGAGCACTTCAAGAACCTATCATTTGGGGAGTGAGGGTGTTATCTCCTTGACACAGATGATAACCACTCCATAACTCAGGAGATGGATTTCAGGAGCCATCACTAAAAAATTCATTTTCCTACAGCCAGCCTGATGACGACTTTCTATCTTATACATTTTTAAATTATTAGACCTAGATGAAATACTAGAAATCTCTAGTCTGGAGCTCTTCACCCAGAGTGTCTGGACCCCAAAGGGCCCATAGGCAGATATCAGAGGGTCTGAAAGCTGAAGTGGGAAAAAAATCTGCTCTTTATCTCAAGAGAACAAAGTTCTTGTGCAAATCTTGTTTTATTTTACATATTTTTAAAACATCATAGATTCCCTAGACAACTGCTGAGGAGTGTGACGTATAAAACATTAAGAGCCACTGCTCTTTCAACACCTTTTTCCAGCTGCAAACACCAAGCTCAGGTATTAGCTAGTTTGATTCTGTGGCCAAAGACAAGCAACAAACTGGTGACAAAAACAGTTACAAGGAGGCAACAGTAAGTAAAAACAAAGGACGTTCCCAACTAGGATAGACTGAGAAAAAAATCCTGCAACTTAAGAGATCTCAAATTAGAGGTGAATGACAAAAGTCTTAGCTGAAGAGAAAATTACAACGAAGGAACATCCCAAACTACTCCCTGACCGTGATCAAAAAGGAAAAAGGCAAGAGACCAAAGGGAAAAATCCAAGAATAGACTAACACTTGATCTTACAAGGATCATTCCTGCATCCAACACTAAGTCTTTAACTTTCAAGGGAAGCCAAGAAATCTCAAAATGTCACAAAATAATTCATATACATCAGATACAGGTGTACACCCAAGAGATGCCCAACCAGCCTGTGGACTGGCACAGATGAAGAGAACCCCATTCCTGTGGCTTTTGTTCTCCATTAACCAAGGGCAGGCATTAATTAAAGAGAGGGCATGGCCAGGCAGTATTCAATGATGAAGCACTTCTGATGATAAGCAGGTGACCTCACCAGGATTTGAGTTGTTGAAAGGGGAGAGGGAAGATCCAATCTGTTCCAATAACCTGCTCATCTGTTCAGATGTAACGATTGGCATGCCACCTGCTGGACAGTATAACATCCAAAGCAGCCCTCATTCATGTCTTAGGTGAGGACAGTGCTTATGAATTTCTCACTAGAGTATGGGGATGAATCTTTAGTCTAGGATAGTAAAACAAGTAGATAAGAGAAGGAAGAGCTTAGTTTCCAGGGGTGGGAAGCCTGTGGCCTCCAGGCCATACGTGGCCCTCTAGGTTCTCAAGTGCAGCCCTTTGACTGAATCCACACTTCACAGAACAAACCCTTTCATAAAAGGGTTTGTTCTGAAACTCGGACTCAGTCAAAATCTGCACCCAAGGACCAAGAATGCCACAAGTGGCCCCGAGGCCACAGGCTCTCCACCTCTGGTTTAAACTATATCTGGCCACTCTGTCCAGTACTACATCCTCCTCTCATGAGAGAAGGGAAGAACCTACTACATGCCAGGCCTGTGAAAAGCTCTTCATAATCATTATCTCATTTGGTCCTCACAATACCCCTGGGAGGTAAGTGTTATAATGATCCCCATGTTACAGGTGAGGAAACTGAGGCAGATAGAGGTGAGGCAACCTGCCCAGAGTGTAGTTAGTGTCTAAGGCTGGATTTGAACTCAGGTCTTCCTGACTCCAGGGCTCCAGCTGTCTTACCACACAATAGGGCTATAACACAGAGGAGGAATTCTGTCTCATGGCAGAGCAATCCTGGGCCACTGTCCTGCTTCCTTCAAGGTTCACTAAGGACATTCAGACCTCCTGGTCCAGGTGCTTGGCACAACCATTGCTCCATCAGTCCAGCGTTCAGTGCCCTCTTCTCAACACTAACCCTTGCCTCACCTTGAATGTCTGCACTGATCATCAACTGCAGCCCCTGCAAACTTTCCTTTTCGCTCAATCATGACACTGGGGGAGCTGAACTTAGATCTTCCTATTTCAGATCTCACCCTCACTCATAACTGTTAACTCCATGGCAAACCATGTGATACAGCAGAAAGAATGCCATATAATGCAATTACTCTGGGCCTCAGTTTCTTGATCTGTTAAATGGGGGAGAGGGACTAGATGGCTTCTAAGTTCACATCCAACCTTCAATCAAATATTCCTCCCTCTGATCAAAAGTAACTCCTTCTCGTTCCACGTTTCCCTTAACCTTATTCTTTATCTTTTTGAAAACATCTAGCCTCCTTGTTTTCCTAATGCATCTTCCCTGTCTGGCCTCACTGTCCTCTCTTCAGGTTTGACCCTCCTGTCAGCCAAGTTGTCCACACCCTAGCCTTTGTCTCGGATTCTTTGGATCTCACCACTGCTCCTGACTTACCCTGAGTTCTGCTTGAACAATTAATGTACCACAATTTACCATTTCTGGACTGTTGGACATTTGGAGACTTTATCTGGTTCTTTTTGACAATTACACATGATTGTTACAAAAATCTTGGAAAAGTTATTTCTTTTGGGAGGTTCCTAGTGACAGTTTTAGGGCACATCCCCTAAGTATTTCCTTCATTTACCAAATTCTAACAAGCAAGACAAATAAATGATCCAAACTCATTATTCCATGTTGTATACAATCTCTCAGAGAGAAATAAGGGTTAATTAAACTGACACAAAGAACCAGGAAAAGTCACACATGTTACGACTTTCTATTCCTGTGCAATCCCTGTCTCATCTTCTACAAGGTCTGACCTGTGCTGGAAGCCTTCCTCTGCACTTCTTAATAGGCTGTGTGCAGGGAAAGGAAATAATTGCTTATCAACTGAAAAGAAATTAATTATAAAAAACATATTCAGTCTCACACTTGGGCTTAAGGCCCTGTTATCCCTTGTCCTTGCTACACAACCATGCCAGTTTCCTTTTGGTTCACATGCACCATGAACACTGTCTTTTACAGAGTTATCTCCCATGTGAGACATCCTTCGAACATGGGGCTGACGGTTACATCCCCCACCCCATCCCACCCCTCAGGCATTTTCCATTTTTGCCTATCACTGTGAGTCTTAGAAAATCATGGTACAGTCCCAGAAGAAGATAATGTTTAAAAAGGGGGCAGAGAACAGCTCAGGGTCACTGGAAGGGCCTCTAGGATTCCACTCCCAATCCAGCTCACCATCTTCCTCTTTCACTGTGGACCCAGCTATCACCACCACCAGCAACACCACCACCTCACCTCTGCACAGCGCTCACAAACATGCTCATAAACCTGGCAGGAGGTGCTACTGTTCTTCTCGTTTTAGAGATGAGAATAAACACCCTTACCACACAAAGATAACATATCCTGATGTTAAACCTGAAAGAATCTTAAGAAAATGAAATCTGGCAGAGTTCATATTAAGTAGAAGTTATTACCATCCAAACAACTCTTTGAAAATTGCTAATTCACATACAGCCTATTCAGTAATTCTCAGTTACAAAGAATATTCTATTAAGTGCAGCATCCTCTCACCCATCCCCAAGCATTTCAGATAAATGGGAGTCTGCCACAACTATCTCAGACATTCACGCAGCTAATAAGGGCTAATAAACACTCATGAGTAATTCTCTGAGATCACAGGTGGTTCTAAGTCCGAATACTTCAAGGATGGAAGCTCCCCTTCCAGGTCAGTAGTTCCTGGCATCATTCCAGGTCACTCTATGTACAAAACAGTAGGTTTTCTGAACACTGCATGGTACATTTCACGGAGATGGCAGAAGATGCAACCACTGTTATGATTTTCTATGTTTCTATACTGACTGTGGAAAGGCAATACAAAATACTCATGTTATGGACTGAATGGATGTTGGAAAACCCACAAGCCCAGCATAGTGCAGTCATTTCACTTTTGTACAGCTAGGTTACAAAGAAAAGATTATGAAAAGGAAAGATCTTGCTCTCCCTGCTGATACACATATAACTCAGCCTAAGCAGCCCCAGACAATGGGACAGTTTGAAGGGGTCCTAATCCAACAGCAACCCCCAACCCCAGATCTTTTCTTTTCTCTCCAAGATTCTTCAGAATGGGGATGAAGAAGGGCCAGGGAGGAACTACCCTGGCCTCCAGGAATGGGAAGGTTAGTGCTGAAAATCCTCTCCTGAGATGCAGGGGTTTTCAATGAGCTCCAGACTTGTTTCCAATGAGACTAACCAGGTAATACCCTGAGGGTGTTCTCACATGAAGTTTGTTCTTTGTTTTGTACCTTTTTGGTTGTATTTTATTAAAACAAAACTTTCTATTCCCTGTTAAATGTTAACAATTAAGATGGGTACTGCTGCTGTTTTAAACTTCAGGCCTTTGTAAGAGACCTTTTTTGTCCACATTTCTTATTTCCTCATAAGATTTGGAGCTGGAAGGGACATGGGCAATCTTTTAAATGAGGAAAATGCACTAAAAGATGAGGAAACTGGACCTAGCTCAAGCACAGGCACACAAGTGTAAACAGGGCTGAGATCTTCTCCCAAATCTTCCAGGTTCTTTTCTTCACTTTTCCTCCTCTCTTTTTGCTAACTCTGCAACGAGCAGCTAATGAAAGTCTTCTTTTGCCCCTCATTCACTCGGCCTAGTACAGCTCTTAGGCCATAATAAATTAACTGGCTGATGGGCTACCCAGGCGCCCCTCAGGGCCTGTCTTGCAAGCAGCAGGGATGTGAAAGAGGCAGGCTCAGACAGTTCTGACCCAGACACTGCAAACTACAGAACCCTCCATTTGAGTGGACCACATCCCACATATCTAAGAAGCATTTCTCTCCTTCCTATCAATAAAGGTACCCGGGCACTCTCAAACAAAGCGAATTCTGCTAGCTCATCAGACCACCGGAATTTAGAAATGGAAAGCAGCACTGAAGTGCTGTAGTCCAACTTCTTCATTGTACAGATGAGAAAAACTGAGGCCAAAGAGGACTCAGTTCCCTGCCTGAGGTCTCATTTGACTTCACAGTTTGTCTACTGAGAGCATCTGTACAGGTCATATTTTTCTACTAGCTCCCAAATGAAGCTTTGTGTTTTGTGTGGTTTTTTTTGCTTTGGGGGGGTTGGGGCGGAGAGGCATTCCTGTCCACTAGCACTGTCATGTTCTCTAGTTCAGCACAAGAAAGGCACCTCCCAAATTTAGAGGGTGCTTAAAATGTCTGAAAAATGAATGATACTGAACCAGTCATGAGGATCTGCCATGAGATGGCCAAGTGAGTGGCAGCAAAGGCCGGAGAGCCCCTGTGAAAGGTCCTGGCCCTGAGCACTCGCTGAAGCCAACACCAGCAGGAGCTCAGAGCACAATGAAGCTG
Organism: Bettongia penicillata ogilbyi; assembly: GCA_023548195.1. Lineage (NCBI taxonomy): Eukaryota > Metazoa > Chordata > Mammalia > Diprotodontia > Potoroidae > Bettongia > Bettongia penicillata. The sequence continues at coordinate 1,663,015 of JAJHZJ010000391.1, forward strand.
GTACCAGTGGGGACACCAAGAGTCCCTGGTGATGTTAATCACAGGGTCACTACAGCAGTGCTAAAGATAAACTGAGAGGTCACTTGCCATTCTAAACCCTTGTTTTATACTCTTCTGCAATTTCTGCAAGTAAACTTTTCTGTGGGGAGTCTCAACGACAACTATGATAATTTCGGGTTTTTTCTGTTAAATCATTTTAAAAAATCTAGTTTAATAAGGGTCAAAATAATCTTCTCAGATTCTTTAACAAGACCTATTAATCAGAAAATCTAACAAGTTCTTTTTTTAAAAGACATCAACTTCCAGAAAGAATGGCAGTAAATAGTTGGCATTTATGTAGTGCTTTAAGGTTGGTAGTGATAACACCAACTCATTTTATTTTCAGGACAAGCCTGGGAAGGGAGCACCATTATTACTCCTACTTTACAGACAGGCTGTGACTTGCCCAGGGTCACCCAGCTGGGAAGTGTGGCCAAAGACTGTGCCACTGAGTAGCGGTTAAGAATGGAAAATGTAACCCCATCCAGCATGGCCACATAGCACTGTTATGCACACTTCTTCAGGAATAAGGGAAGGACCCTATTATTACTATTTACATGACTTTTTAAAAACCTAATTGCAAAACATACTAGCTCCCCCGCCTAAAAAATGTACCAACTACGGATAATGAGACTGAAACTGTACCGAGACGCTGAAGTGAATGCAACAGCCTGTGCCAGAGGCCACACACACAGACCACACAAGGGGCTTAGCTGCCATGTGTCTAAGCACTAACCAATACCAGACCTTCCTCCCATCCCAACCTTCTGGTTTTTATTCTCCAAATTCTGGGGTGAAATCCTCTTCACTGTAATGCAAGACCTGCTACTTTTATCTGCCTGCTACACTTCCAAATCACAAGGCTCCCACTCTTGGGCTTCTGATTCCATCTTTCAACATATTTCTGCAGATAGTAGATGGTCCAATCTTTCCAAATTTTAGGGGCAGGGGAAATGAAGGCAAAGTGCTCACTGCTTCCCAATGCCAACTAACAGAGGGTCACGGTGCTGGTGCCTCCTCAGACACATGCTAACTCTGGGTCTGACAGTTACCTCCACTCAAGGTGCTCTAGTCCAAGCCTCTTTGTACAACTCTGTACAGCTGAGGAAACTGAGGCCTAGAGAAGTTAAATGATTTTCCCAAGATCACAAAGACCCAATGGCAAAGTCAGGGCTTGGCTACTGTGCCATATTGCCTCAAAAGCCCTAAAGTTCAGCTTTGTGGTATTTCTATTACTATGTGGTATTTCTCTAACTTTTCAAGAGTTTTGGCACAGTACTGGGCCAACTTTTTATCTGCTCCTTAAATACACAAAATATTCTATATGTTATCACATAATAGTAGAGGCAGTGAATGAGGAGAATAATATCTTTACTATAGTAAATTTTTCCAATTGATAAGAGAGGAGTAGGGAATAGTCAGGAAAAGAGCTTTTCATTCTACCATCAGTTAAACAAACATGTTAATAATGTTTCCCTAAAGTAAATTTATAAATTTATAAAAAAATGAGAGCAAAAAATTTACACTTTAGAAAATAGGAAAACAGCACAAATGTTCAACAGAACAGATAGTCAACTAAGACATAGTAGCATAAAAGAAAATTATATAGTTATTAAGACTGTGGCTATTAATAGAAATGAATTTGAACCAATGCCAACTGAAAAAAGCAAAGCAGAAAATAGGATGGACACTGATTATGACAACCCAAAAATGTGTCCATATATTAAGTAAAACAGAGAATGTGCAGTATGCACAGTTAAGTTTAAACAGCTGTGCAACTATGGAAAGTGTCCCCAAGAACGTGCAACAGAAAGAGAGCGAGATACCTGAGGTCACACTCTCCCTCTTACAAGGCCCCACATCTGGGCACGGTGGGAGAAAGTGTTGACAGAATTATTTTTTAAAATGAGCAAAAACAGGAAACAGAATCAAAGACAATGTATTCCCTCTCACTTAACTCCAAATATGGCTTGAGAAGAGATGAATTTTTGCTGGTAAAGAAATGCACCTAGGGGGAGGAGCCAAGATGGCAGAGTAGAAAGACTCGCATATGCTAGCTCTGAATCTACAGTCCATAAATTTCCTGTAAAAAGAACTCCCCACAAATTCTGGAGCAGAGCAAGCTGCGCACCAACGCAGTGGAAGAGATTTCCGTTCCAGAGAGCCCTGGAAAGCCATCTCCAGGGGTCTGTCACGCTCCGAACGCGGAGCCCACCCCTGCGCTGCCCTGGCCTTGCAGCCCCAGAGGAGCAGATCCAAGCAGGCTTCAGGGATGGAACCTCCAGCGGCCACAAAGGTCCCTCCACCCACAGGTGCTACAGGTCAGTGAGAGAGACTTCTGGGCTGGCTGAGAGAGGAGCGGGGTGTCTCCGTTACTCGGGCCCTCTCGGGAGGCAGCAGCAGAGGCAGCAGCGGCCTGTGACTCCCAGAGCAGACAGGCTCGGGTCCATTACCAAAAGTCTGCGCATAAACCCCCTGAGGGAACTGAGCCTGAGAGGCAGCCCTGCCATGACCCCAGCACCAGAACTTAAGCTCACATTGAATAGCAGCCCCGCCCACCACAGAAAGCCCTGAGGCTGCGGAGCAGCATTTGAATCTCAGACCCCAAGAATTAGCTGGGCAGATCTAGGCGGGGTCAAGTAACTGGCTGGGAAAATGCCCAGTAAAGGGAAGAAAAATAAGACCATAGAAGACTATTTTCTTGGGGAACTGATGTTCCCGCCTTTCACTTCTGATGACAAGGAACAATGCTTACCATCAGGGAAAGACATAGAAGTCAAGGCCTCTGTACCCCAAACATTCGAAATAGATAAACAATGGGCTCAGGCCATGGAAGGGCTCAAAAAGGATTTTGAAAATCAAAGTGAGAGAGGTGGAGGAAAAACAGGGAAGAGAAATGAGAGAGATGCAAGAAAAGCATGAAAAACGGGTCAATACCTTGCTAAAGGAGACCCAAAAAAATGCTGAAGAAAATAACACCTTGAAAAATAGGCTCACTCAATTGGCAAAAGAGGTTCAAAAAGCCAATGAGGAGAAGAATGCTTTCAAAAGCAGAATTAGCCAAATGGAAAAGGAAGTTCAAAAGCTCACTGAAGAAAATAGTTCTCTCAAAATTAGAATGGAACAGATGGAGGCTAATGACTTTCTGAGAAACCAAGAAATCACAAAACAAAACCAAAAGAATCAAAAAATGGAAGAGAATGTGAAATATCTCATGGGAAAAACAACTGACCTGGAAAATAGATCCAGGAGAGACAATTTAAAAATTATGGGACTGCCTGAAAGCCATGATCAAAAAAAGAGCCTAGACATCATCTTGCATGAAACTATCAAGGAAAACTGCCCTGAGATTCTAGAACCAAAGGGCAAAATAATTATTTAAGGAATCCATTGATCACCACCTGAAAGAGATCCCAAAAGAGAAACTCCTAGGAACATTGTGGCCAAATTCCAGAATTCCCAGGTCAAGGAGAAAATATTGCAAGCAGCTAGAAAGAAACAATTCCAGTATTGTGGAAATACAATCAGGATAACTCAAGATCTAGCAGCTGCTACATTAAGTGATCGAAGGGCATGGAATAGGATATTCCAGAAGTCAAAGGAACTAGGACTCAAACCAGGAATCACACCTACCCAGCTAAACTGAGTATAATACTTCAGGGGAAAATATGGTCTTTCAGTGAAATAGAGGACTTTCAAGCATTCTTGATAAAAAGACCAGAGCTGAAATGAAAATTTGACTTTCAAACACAAGAAGGAGAAGCATGAAAAAGTAAACAGCAAAGAGAAGTCATAAGGGACTTACCAAAAGTGAACTGTTTACATTCCTACATGGAAAGACAATGTTTGTAACTCTTAAAACTTTTCAGTATCTGGGTAGTTGGTGGAACATACACATACACACACACACACATACACATGCACGCACACACAGAGACAGAGAGCACAGAGTGAATTGAATAGGATGGGACCATATGTTAAAAGAAATTAAGGTAAACGGTGAGAGAGAAAAGCAGTGGGAGGAAACAGGGTGAAATGGAATGGGGTAAATTATATCTCATTCAAGGGGCAAGCAGGAGACTTTTTAGTGGAGGGAAAAAGAGGAGAGATGAGAAAAAAACATGAAGTTTACCCTCATCACATTTGACAAAAGGAAGGAATAAAATGCACACTCATTTTGGTATGAAAACCTATCTTACAATACAGTAAAGTGGGGGAGAAGGAGATAGGCAGGTTGCAGGGGGATAATGGAAGGGAGGGTAATGGGAGGAGGGAGCAATTTGAAGTCAACACCTGGGGAGGGACAGGATCAAAAGACAGAATTGAAAGAATGGGGGGCAGGATAGGATGGAGGGAATTACAGTTAGTCTTACACAACATGACTATTATTGAAGTCATTTGCAAAACTACACAGATATGGCCTATATTGAATTGCCTGCCTTCCCAAAGGGAATGGGTGGGGAGGGAGGGATGGGGAGAATTTGAAACTCAAAGTTTTAGGAACAACTGTTTAGTATTGTTCTTGGTGCTAGGAAATAAGAAATACAGGTAATGGGGAATAGAAAGTCATCTGGCCCGACAGGACAAAAGAGAAGATGGGGACAAGAGAAGGGAGGGATGACAGAAGAGAGGGCAGATTGGTGATAGGGAAAATTAGATTGCTTGGGGTATTGGGGTGGGGGAGGGGATAAATGGGGAGAAAATTTGGAACCCAAAATTTTGTGAAAATCAATGTAAAAAGTTAAATAAATAAATTTATATATATATAAAAAAGAAATGCACCTGAGGTCTTTTGGTCTATAGATTTAAAAAGGCTGATGGCAGACATATCCCTCTCAAGACTTCTCCTCAACAGGCATTTACAAAAAGAGCGATACGGAGAAGGCAGCTGCTGCCGTCTTTTTACTTCTAATAGTCTTGTACAACCCTAAGCCCCCAGGGCAGCACCATTACACAGTGAGAAGTGAAGCGAGCTGCTCTGTCCACACTGCTGTTTTCCTAAGAAAGCTTTACATGAAGTCTCAGGGCAGTGAAAAGTCACAGGTCACTCATCTTCACTGAACCACACAGAAAGTCCAGCTCCAACAGGACTAGTACGGAAGTCCAACTGCTTCATGGTCTCTGTGGCCCCAACTTGTCACCTTCTACCCCGATCCTTCAAGAGCGGACAAGACCCATCGCCAGCCTTCCAGCCCTGGGTGAACCAGGGCTCTGCCACCAAGCCCCACGTCTAAGCCACAAAAAGGAATCCAAGCAGGGCTTTGGTGGGAAGCCTAAAGGATCAAAGAAACTTCTAGCAAATTAAGCAGAAGCTGACCAGAGGACTTACAAAATGATACAGGTAAAACAAGTGGAATGAGAGAGAGAGAGAGAAAGAGAGAGAGAGGGAGAGACAGAGAGAGAAAGAGATCTGCAGCAGCAAAGTTGTAGTACCCAGAACAGAGATCACAGATTCATCTAAGTAGCCATCTTTTATGACAAGTCATGGTATTTTCAAGTCATTTTTAGTTAAAAGCTGAACGCTAAGCACTAAAGGTAGCACAGATGAAAAGAATTCCTTTAGCTAAAGGAAGGGATAGGGATTGACCTGGGGAATTCCCCAATGAGGAGGTTCCTGCTCTCAAAAGCAGGTCAGAAGGTTCCATGTAGGATGTGTCAGGAGTACTGAGAGACCCAGTGATTTACCCAGGGTCATATAGCCAGGAGTTATCATAGGTGAGACCTAAACCCAAGTGTTCCCAAGTGGCAGGGGGAGCGAGGAGAGAAGGAGAGGGGAGGGAGCACTGGCCTAGAGACCTGAGTTCAAATCTAGCCTTGGACATGTACTGTGTGGCCCTGGGTAGGTAACTTAACCTCTGTTTGTCTCAGTTTCCTCATCTGTAAAATGGAGATAATACCATTCCTTCCCAGGGTTTCTGTGAGGATCAAAAGAGAAAATATTTATAGAATGCTTGGCACAGAGCCTAGCACACAGCAGGTACCACATAAATGCTGGCTATGCTTTGCTCAGGAAGCCAAGGCACAGCTGAGAAGTACATCTGCCTCCTGGTGAGCACAGGAATAAAAGCCAAGTGGGGTTTACTTGAAGGATGTTCTTATCAAACTGCACACATATAACAATGCCCTGAAGCCTGCCTTCTAGAACAAAAACATGCTCCTGGGGGCAGGTATACAGTGTCAAAAAATATCAATTTTTTTTTTTTGGAGAACACATTCTTGCTGGCCAGTGGGCCCACCATGCATGTTCCAGTCTCCCAGGAGCACAGCCATGAGGTTTAACTCCTCATGCCAATCCCTACTGATATCCTGCTCCATGCCTTTGCTGATTCTCTTTTCTCATGCTGTTCTAAACTGATTTCTGACATTTAACATCAATCCCAAATCTTTCAGATCTTGAGCCTCAGCAATCCCTTCCCCAATCAATCCAATCCCCAAAGCACCTAGGATATCATCTCATTACAAATTCCAATTCCCGTACAGAATCCATAAATGTAGGGTCCCAAAGTGAGGCAAGTTTTTAAAACCCAGGTGTAATGACTCGGTAAATACTGAATTACGTTACCTGATGAGCGCAGCGTCTTGGAGGTGGATTGGGGATTTCAAGTTTTGTCCAAGTATTCTTTCTAATACCATAGAAATATAGTTCATTGTACAAAAAAGTCTGCAGAAAGGAAGCAAAGGATTTAATTGTTATAAACAATTTCCTTCAGGAGACAAATGACAGTTAAATGAAAATCTCAAATATCAAATCACACCTAATAAATTTTCTCCTAAAACAAATACCAGGCAAACATCCCCAAAAAGAAGAAATCAGAGTAAGCCAACAAAAACCACTTTCTACTTTTAATCCTAGCAAAGAATGAAGCACACAAATCTAAAATAGAAACTGTACTCAGTCAATATTCCAATCCAGCTGTTTCTGGGGTAAACCAAATCTTCCTATGCACTCTCAAGGGCCCTCTGCGATGCCCTCTACTGGGGCAGGGTCAGACGTGTCAGATCCTTTAGAAGGATCTCTAAGGATCACTTTACAAGTAAGGAATATAAAGCCTCAATATCAAGCCACCTGCCCTTGGTCCCCACCAAGCCAGCAGTGGAACTGGGATTTATGTTTGGGTCCTCTGTCTCCAAATCTGGCTTGGCTTGCTTCTTATTACACTGTGTTATCTACAACATTCAGGGCCTCAGAAGCAACGGGGGCCATTTTGAATACAGCAAAACACTAAAATATTTTTAACTTATCTTCTAAAAAAGGAAAGACACAAACAGAAACAAAGACAGCTTCCCTAAGACCATCATATTAGAACTCTCTTCTCCAGAGCCTCTCTATACAGGGGAAGAAATTCAACCCCTTTACAGTTTAAAATTCTTTTCTGAATATATAGGATTGTGAGAATGTTTCTTACCAAAACTAGGGTAAGGAAGCTCTTTCTATAATGTCCCCTAACCCAAAGGCTCCATGGGTATTTCTTTTATTTATTTATTTATTTTAATTTAACATTCATTTTCACAAAATTTTGGGTTCCAAATTTTCTCCCCTTTATCCCCTCCCCCCACCCCAATACCCCAAGCACCTAATTTTCCCTATCTCCAATCTGCACTCTCTTCTGTCATCCCTCCCTTCTCTTGTCTCCATCTTCTCTTTTCTCCTGTAGGGCCAGATGACTTTCTATTCCTCATTAACTGTGTCTTCTTTCCTAGTAGTAACAGCAATACTAAACAGTTGTTCCTAAAACTTTGAGTTCCAAATTCTCCCCATCCCTCCCTCCCCACCCATTCCCTTTGGGAAGGCAGGCAATTCAATATAGGCCATATCTGTGTAATTTTGCAAATGACTTCCCTGATGGTCGTGTGGTGTAAGACTAACTGAATTACCCTCCATCCTACCCTGCCCCTCATTGTTTCTCTTCTGTCTTTTGATCCTGTCCCTCCCCAAGTGTTGACTTCAAATTGCTCCCTCCTCCCTTTGCCCTCCCTTCCATCATCCCCCCCACTTGCTTATCTCCTTCTCCCCCACTTTCCTATACTGTAAGATAGGTTTTCATACCAAAATGAGTGTGCATTTTATTCCTTCCTTTAGTCAAGTGTGATGAGGGTAAATTAATTGTTTTGGTTTTTTTTTCTCAGCTCTCCTCTTTTTCCCTCCACTAAAAAGTCTTCTACTTGCCTCTTAAATGACATGTAATTACCCCATTCCATTTCACCCTCTTTCCTCCCACTACATTTCTCTCTCACCATTTACCTTAATTTCTTTTTAGCTATGGTCCCATCCTATTTAATTCACTCTGTGCTCTCTGTCTGTGTGCATGTGTGTATGTGTGTGTGCGTGCATGCGTGTACATGTGTGTGTGTGTGGTCCCACCAACTACCCAGATACTGAAAAGTTTTAAGAGTTATAAATATTGTCTTTCCATGTAGGAATGTAAACAGTTCACTTCTGGTAAGTCCCTTAAGACTTCTCTTTGCTGTTTACTTTTTCATGCTTCTTCTCATTCTTGTGTTTGAAAGTCAAATTTGCTTTTCAGCTCTGCTCTTTTTATCAAGAATGATTGAAAGTCCTCTGTTTCATTGAAAGACCATATTTTCCCCTGAAGTATTATACTCAGTTTAGCTGGGTAGGTGATTCTTGGTTCGAGTCCTAGTTCCTTTCTGGAATATCTTATTCCATGCCCTTCGATCCCTTAATGTAGAAGCTGCTAGATCTTGAGTTATCCTGATTGTATTTCCACAATACTGGAACTGTTTCTTTCTAGCTGCTTGCAAGATTTTCTCCTTGAGCTGGGAGTTCTGGAATTTGGCCACAATGTTCCTAGGAGTTTCTCTTTTTGGATCTCTTTCAGATAGTGATCGATAGATTCTTTCAATACTTATTTTGCCCTCTGGTTCTAGAATGTCAGGGCAGTTTTCCTTGATAATTTCATGAAAGATGATGTCTAGGCTCTTTTTTTGATCATGACTTTCAGGTAGTCCCATAATTTTTAAATTGTCTCTCCTGGATCTATTTTCCAGGTCAGTTGTTTTTCCCATGAGATATTTCACATTCTCTTCCATTTTTTCATTCTTTTGGTTTTGTTTTGAGATTTCTTGGTTTCTCGTAAAGTCATTAGACTCCATCTGTTCCATTCTAATTTTGAGAGAACTATTTACTTCAGTGAGCTTTTGAACCTCTTTTTCCATTTGGCTACTTCTGCTTTTGAAAGCATTCTTCTCCTCATTGGCTTTTTGAACCTCTTTTGCCAATTGAGTGAGCCTATTCTTCAAGGTGTTATTTTCTTCAGCATTTTTTTGGGTCTCCTTAACCAAGGTATTGACCCGTTTTTCATACTTTTCTTGCATCTCTCTCATTTCTCTTCCCAGTTTTTCCTCCACCTGTCTAACTTGATTTTCAAAATCCTTTTTGAGCTCTTCCAAGGCCTGAGCCCACCTGACATCCCCCTGGGGTGTCTGGGGTACCGAGGCTCCGCCCTCCACGTTTTTCCCTGATGGCAAGAATATGTCCTCGTCATCAGATCCGAATGTCGGGATCATTTGCATTTGTTGGAAAAAACTCTCTATAGTCTTATTTTTCTTCCCTTTTCTAGGCATTTTCCCAGCCAGTTACTTGACTTCTGAGATTCCTGTCCCCCCACCTAGATACGCCCAGCTAGTGCTTGGGCTCTGAGATTCAAATGGGCTTTCCGCGCTGCCCGCCCAGCTGCTAATCAATGTAGCTTTAGTTCTGGTGCTGGGGTGGGGGCAGGGCCACCTCCCAGGCTCAGCTCCCTCAGGGGCTTTATGCAGAGACTTTCAGGAACGGAGTGGGTGGGGGGGGGACACCTCCCAGGCTCAGTTCCCTCAGGGGCTTTACACAGAGGCCTTGAGTAATAGAGCGGGGTGGGGCAGGGCCGTCTCCCAGGCTCAGCTCCCTCAGGTTGTTTATGCAGAGACTTTCAGTAATGAAGATCCTGCCTGCTGCTGGGGAAGTCCTGGGCCGCTGCAGCTGCTGCCTCCGCTGCCGCCCACGCCTCTGCCTCCGCCGCTTCCTGCCCCCGTCTCTGCTGCCGCCACTTCCTCCCGAGGGAGCCTGAGTCATGGAGACACCCCACTCCCCTCAGCCAGCCAGCCGTCTCTCTCACTGACCTGTAGCTTCTGTGGACAGAGGGACTTTCCCGGCTGCCGGAGCTTCCCTGAAGCCTGCTCGGGTCAGCTTCTCTGGGGCCGCGGCCAGGGCAGCGCTGAGGTGGGGTCTGCTTTCCGGGGCGTGACGGACCCTGAGGATGGGTCTCCAGGGCTCTCTGGCACGGAAATCTCTTCCATTCCGTTTCTGTACCCCTTTCAGTGGTCCAGAAGTTATGGGGGTCTCTTTTTACATTAATTCTATGGGCTGTGGGTTGGAGCTCGTAAACGTGCGTCCTTCTACTCCACCATCTTGGCTCCGCCCACTCCATGGGTATTTCAGAGAAAATGGGAATAAGGCTGGCCTGCCACACATAGAATTTAGAAGGAGAGATGGGAAATGATGGCTCGCTTCCTCATGTGTCAGGGCTGGTGGCAGAAAGCTTTATAGATGGTGATGGCCATCAGAAAAGATGAAAAAGGTAAGCACACAGGAAGAGGAACATACACAGACAAGCCATGGAATGTCTCAGAAATAAATGGAAGACAGATGTAGAATTGTCTATACTTGACCTTGCTGTAAGATGCCATAAAGTTTTCTTTCTGCTTAAAAGACAAAACCACTATCCTACAAATATTAATAACAACAGCCATCGGTGGTATTAGTAGGGCCCTCTACAGTCACTCACTGGAGCCCAGCTACAACCTCTGCAGGCCATCTCTCAAACAGCACAGGTGAGACTGTGGCATTCTCCTGCTCACTAAACTGGGGGGGTGATGTCTAGGTGCAAATTCCTCTTTTTAGCATTTAGCTCTTTCAACATTTAAACCTTCAGAGTGAGCAGTTAGGAAAAGTCTTTACCATACACCATGTAAATGGAAAGAACACCACGAAACAATCACAAACGCTGCAAAACTCTAAAGGACAACAACAGTAATAGTGCTTTAAGGTTTCCAAAGTGCTTTACAAATACCACTGCATCCAATCCACCCAACCCCCTGTCTCTGGGCCAAGGCATGCACCTCCTCCCCGGCCTTCTTTGAGGTTAAACATCAGCTCTTACAAGAGGCCTTACCTAATCCCCTCCAATGGCTAGGATCTCCCCCAAAAAGGTTACCTTGTAATAATTTATGTTCTTACACATTTAAATGTTGATCTCCCTTCAGATCCCCCTGAGACCTCCTGGCATGCACCTGGTACTTGATAAATGCTTAAGAATTGACTAAAAATAGGTATGAGATGCTTACTAAAACAATTTTACAAATGCAGAAAATGAGTCACAGAGTGTGAAAGCAGGATTGCAAGCTATGTCATTCCAGCCTCCAGAAGTCCCAGACATGGTGCCTCTCAAAAAATTAAGAGATAAAACTGATGGAGTGACAACAACTGAAGTCAAGCAAATGACAGAACACTAACTCTTGGCAAACCTTAAAGCACTGTATGGATTTCGGCTGCATTTAAGTCAGGGACCTGTTGATTTCAATGATACAGAAAACTCCCCAGTGAGGAAAGTCCCTCTCCTAAGACAGGTAGGTACCCTTTCTGCCTCTGATATTCTTGGGGAATTACCAGTTGAGGTTCTTGTCCGGGGTCACAAGCCAGCTATGGCAGAGGAGAAACTGAATCCAGGTCCTCCTGGTCCCAAGGCCTACTCTCTATCCACTAGGCCACCAGCACTGGCAGCAGCACCAGTAAGGGTATCAAATGTGTAAATGCATAGTTGACAACTCCAATAGTGGAGGGCCAGACATAAGGTTCAGGAGAGAGAGTAAAGAAGGTAACTTTATAAGGGCTGACTCTAAAGAACAGTGACAGAGGGAATCATGGTGCTGATGCTGATGCCTCTCTACCTATAGCAGGCCTGCACAACCTGTAGTTCACCAAAGGATTTCAGGTGGCCTGCACACAACATAGAGGAAAACATCCTCAACATCTTCTGGGAGTCACCCAAAATCCTTTGGTGGGCCACAGGTTGTGCAGGCCTGATCTAAAGTGTTCTGGGATGCCCAATAGAGCCCCCAGGGTCTGCTTCTGGTCTGAGCAGCACCCAATGGGTCAAAACCACTCAATAGAGAGTAAATAAAAGTAGGCAAGGGCAAACAACATGCAAGTGTGCAACAGAATTTATCCTTAGGTCTGCTATTAAAAAACAAAACAAAACCCAGCAGATGATTAGGCACAGATTACACCAAAAGTGGAAACCACCATGCTTTCCCCCCAAGAAAGATGGGCAAAAGAGTCAGACACAGATCTCTTCTGAACTCAATTTGATTTCAAATGAAGTAGGAATGGTGAGGTTGGGCGAAAGAGTGCGACTTTACTAATGACCACACTCAGAGTCCTTCATCTTTAACCTCTCCATGTCTCTGCAGAGCCCAGTGGCATCTGGAGGAGTCAGATTTCCGGGGCTCACTCTGTTCTGACATCCAGGAAAAGTCAGCAGGCTTCTGCTGCATCCAGGAGCATGGGAGTCAGACTCTAGGCAAGTGGGCTGAGGGGGGCACACTACTTTAACTGGAATACCTCGAAAACATCTTAGCCTGAGGAAAAATAAAAAGGGAACCCTGGTTTATTAGAAACATCCTTATTCACAGCATCTAGGGGGCCAGCAATGACAATAAATATTGCTTAAAAAACAAAAACAAACCACTTTCCCTCTTCAGGGAGAGCACTGATCAGCTATAGATCTCAGAAACAGAAAGTTGTGATGCAGCTGGGCAGGGAGAAAACTGGTGCCAGGCAAAAGGAAGACAAAGAGCAGACCGAGTCTATGACAGTCCCAAGAAATGATGAACTTCTGCAATATTGATGCCAACACAGTCACTCCATTCCCTTAATGGAGCCCAGTTTGACTTGTCTAGGACAGTGGTTCACATTTCTGGTGACAGCTCGGATAGCAAGACAATATGAGAAGGGAATTAAAATGATTTTGCTCTCATTCTAGGACAAATGCATATTTCATGATCACTGTATCAGAGATTCATTTTTACTAAAATGAGACTCATGAAAATGACAGTGAGGAAAAAAAAAGACAAAAAAAAAGTATACTTTACTTTTTGGCCATTGAAATATTCACCTCCAAAAAGGATTAATTCATCTTTCTCAGGATGAGGAGACAGGGAAGCATTTAACCTGTAAGAGACACAAACAAGCATGACCTCGAGAGATGGACCCCACACCCTTGCCACCCCTTCTCAGCGACTTGGCTCAAACGTGGTCCCAATACCAGCTCCCAGTGCCCTGTGGCCTCTTCCCCTTCTCCAGCACAAGCTCAGACCGTCAGCACCCACATCACTTTTAAACTCAGTTAAGACAAAAAAAATGACGACACAAAACATCTCAACCAGCACCCAGTACTCTGACAGCCCACTGGAGAGCGCGTGAGCTTGACTCATGGCCAGCGCCAAGGACATATGAGGTCGCTACTGGTGCATCTCCCGTCACCTCCCACAGTGTAGCTCGATGTGTGTGTATCATTTAAGTCCTTCCTCTTGGTCAGTCAGTAACCACTGATTAAGTATTTTCTGCACGCCAGGTACTGTGCAAGCACTGGGGACGCCAAGACAAAAGACAGTCCCTGCCCTCCAAATGCTCACAGTCCAACAGGAGAGAAAACATGCAAATAATTATTAGAGATAAACTAAAGCTAACCAATAGAATAAAACCTACCACAGGTCCCAAGGAACTTGACCAAAACTAACATTTACTCTCGAAGTCCTCTGCTCTACCTTCTTAGTCTACACAAGTCACAAGGAAAAGCTCATCCCAAGAACACAAGCACGCATCCCTGACTAAAAGGGCAGAGAAGTGCACACGACAAGAGGACTCCTGCTGAAAGCGGTAACCAGGTCAGCTCTCCCCAGGTCTGCATAATCAGCCCTGATTGTGTGCTGCAAAATGGGGCATCATCCAGCCAGAGAAGGAACCTCTGAGTCACAGCTAGCAAAGCAGCTTGGTGATGGAGTGGGCAGAGTGCCATGCTGGGAGTCAGGAAGACTCAAATCCAAAGCCAATCTCAGACACTTAAGTAACTGTGTGACCCTGGACAAGTCACTTGACTTCTGCTTGCCTCAGTTTTCTCGATTAGGGATAAAATGGCAATAATAACAGCACCCTTCTCCCAAGGTTGTTATGAGGATCAAATGAGGTGACATCTGGAAATCACTTAGCAAAGCACTGGGCCCACAGCAGGTGCCACAGAAACACTAGTTGTTTTTATCATCATCACTATCCTCACCATCGTGATGGGGCACCTCAGCCTATGGCTCAGCCAGGAACACTGAGGACAGGGGAAGAAGGGCACCATTTCCTCGCCCCATCCAATGGCCCAGCAGCCTTCCAACCCTTTCCCAACATTGTCTTCCAAAGCCCACTGCGCCACCTGACCTGGGCCTCCTAGATGTGCAGGCCAGCAGCTAAAAGAGAGCCACCACCATCTTCCCCTCATACAAAACTTATTTTAAAAATATACTGAACTGGAATTGTCTACCTGGAAGTGTAGCTGGGAAGAGAGTGGTCTGTAAACGGCCAAGTGAGCTTAATGAGTCATCCTTTTAGCTGGAGCCCAGGACCAGCAGAGGTTTAAAAAAAATACAACATGTGGATTGTGAGAAAAGGGCTTCCTGGATGAGAGCAAATATTCTGCAGTCTATAAATAGCTTGAGAGACTATCTCATCTTACCTATTCATTGGACAGAGGAGGAAACTAGAGACCATAATGGTGACCTGAGTTACCCATAATTCTCTAGCTTGTTGGGAAGTGGACTCAGATTCCATCTCTGACATCGTTACCGATCCTAGCCTCAAAACAAATGTCACCATGAGGCTCCCATCAAAGGCTGCCTTGGCCTTGGTCAGTTGTGTGCCTAGAAAGGCACCTGAGCATGAACTGGGCTTTGTACACAGGCAGTTACTTCTTACAATTTCAATAAAGAGTAAGAAATAAAAGAATCTCATTTCACTATTACCAAGAGAGAAACTGAAGCTGACGGAGAAGTGACTGGCCCGAGTGGTCCATTCTAACAGAAATGGATCCAAGGAGCATTGACTTAACCATCGCTAGAAAGCCCTTTCATTATGGGCCCACTCTTCCTCAGGTGGGAGTTTAATCAATGAGAGTCTCCTTCGATCTAATGCTGTGTTCCCTTCTCTTTTGGTATTTCAACATGCTTAAAACTGTGGTCATAACTAAGGAAGAGCGAATCACTTCTCTGTAAATAAATCACAGATGAGGGCCACCCTCTCTCCTCCTGGGTCTCCATGGCAGCACTCTCTCCTGGCTCTGTGCCTACCAAACTGGTCCCTGCTCAGTATCATTTGCTAGATTATCATGCACAAATGAAGTGTTTATTAAGAACTAACCATGTGCAGAGCACTGTGCAAAGGGCTGGGGAAACTGACAGAAAACTAAGCCAGTGCCTGGTCTCAAGGAGTGCCCAATCACTGACATCCAGGAGATTTCAGCTGCTAATCAGATGGAAAAGCTCCTGGACCCAGCAAAGCAGCTGTTAACATCTCTTTCGTGTCATCTCCACTGATAAAATCAGATCAGCTTCTGATAGTGAGCCATTTGATGGAGCCAAGGGCTTTGGGAACAAGGCTTCTCTCTTCAGTGGCTGTGGTCCCTCCCCCAGAAGCTTCCTAGGATGATGGCCGAGGGATTTATTCCCAAGACCCCTGGGTTCAGGGTCCCTAGATATCTTCCTTAGGGTCTCAGGGAAGATTGAGTGGCACATGCTGCCTTCTGTCTTTCCCTCAGGGTTTTCTGCTTGCTGCTTTAGCTAGGCTGGCCTGCCTGCCCTGTGGGTGGTGGGTTGGCACAGAAGCTGCTTCCCTGGATGATGGCTGTAAGGGCTGGGCTGGAAACAGGATGGGTCTGGGGGGCACGTCCCCTCCCTCGGTGGCAGCTGGTTAGCAGTTATTGCTCGTGGTAAGAAATAAGATGGGACCCTTCTCTGCTATTCCTCACCCATACCCCAACCCCTTTGTGAGGATACTCTACAGAGCTTTGTCCTAAACTTTTCCTCTCTCTGCTTTCCCTCACTTATTTCATCAACTCCCAAGAGTTCAGAGTCTCTAAGTAGATGACCTCCAAACCTACGCAGCCCCTAGACTCTGCCACATCCCAGTCCAACACTATTTTCCACTAGATGTCCCATAGGCTTCTCCAGCTCCCCAGAAACTTTCCAGGACCTCCAAGAGAGAACGTTTTATCTTTCTTCTCATACCTTCTCCATTCTGTCATGAGCAGCCCAGTCTTTTCAGGTTAATAACTTCAGAATCACCCCTGACCCTTCCATTTCCTTGACCCTCCACACCCAAGAGTTCCCCCAGTCGTATTGATTCTTCCTCCACAACCTCTCCCCAACCCCTTCTGCTCATTCTTACAGGCCCTCATCACCTCTCCTAAATGCCTTTTCCTGCCTCCAAGCCCTCTCCTATCAAACCTGTCCCCTACACTGTAAGTCTGACCATAGCCCTGCACTGCTTGGCATCAGAAGTCCTTCTGCATTCTGAGGAAGTCTTGGTTCCATGCTGTTCCACTTGCCATTTTGGGGCCTTTGCAGGCCATCCCCCATACCTGGACTTCATTCCTACTCACTCACACTCTCTCAAGACTTGGTCAAAGGTCACCTCCCCCGCAGAGCCCATCCTGAATTCACCCAGTTTCTAGTGTCCTCCTCCCAATTCCCAGTGATCACTTTGTCCTTACTTAGCACATATTTGGTGTCTGTGCTCATGGCTGGTTGGTTGGTTTTTTTATAACAGACTAAAAGCACAGTGAAGGCAAGAACGTTTCATTTTTTCCCTCTATTCCCAGGATGTCACACAGCACTGGCATATTCCCAGGATGTCACACAACACTGGCATATAAAATATCATAGAATAAAATCACTTGCTTTGTTTGAGCAAGGCAAGATTGCTCAAAGCTTTTACTGAAAACAAAATAGCAGCAGCAGCTAGCCAAGCTGGAGGGGGCTCCTTAGGAAGCAGGTGTTCCCCTTTTCTTGTTACATAGATCTTTCTGAAAGTCTAGAGAGGCTCATGGACCACCCTGCACCTCCCCACTCCCGCTTCGTGCATATTTTTAAATGCATAAAATAAAGTGCATCAGTTTCAGGGGAAACTGATCATACTGAGACAGCCATTCCTCTTGGAGCTCCTCCCCAAGTCTGTCCACTTGCCCCCCTTGCACTTCTCAGTCCCTTTCACGTGCTGCCTCCCCCAGGGGAATGTCAGGTCCTCGAGAGCAAGGACCACCCTTCTCTTTGACTGAATTTGTACCCAGTGCTTAGCACTGTCCCTGAAGAGTATATGAGTGCTTAATAAACGCACAGAGGCTGCCCCACACACCTGGAATGCAATGGGAATGATTTGCCCATAGTCACAAAGCTACACCAGTCCAGACTCCACCCTCTGCAGGGGAGTTCACTGGATAAGCAGGGAAAGGCCATGGACTCGAAGGTTGCCTCCACTACACCACCACTGAGACCTTGGCAAAGTTCTTTCACTTCCTTGTCCTCCACTGGTCCCGGTCAGACAAGGTGTCCACATGGCTGTGCGGCCCTTTCAGCTCTGCTGAGGAGCCAATAATCTGTCACAGAACTCAGGCTCCTTCCACGAGAGTGGAAGAGTGGAGGGAATAGAAAGGGAAAGCATCCCCACGGTGCCACTTCATGCCCTAACTCCAATTCTGAGATGCAGAATAAAGGCCTCTGGCTTTAAGGAAGCTGCCAAGGCTACATTCAGGGGTTGTGAGTTTAGTGTCAGTACTGTCTGTCACTTCACTCCCAGGCCTCTGATCAGATGATAATTAAATCCACTTGACCTGAGATTTGCGGAAACCACTTCTCGCACCTGATATTGGGAAGGCCTCAAGGGCCTCAGTCCTAGCTTGGCATTCAGATTCATGACAATGTTATCCAGTGACTCTCAGGTCTTCCTAAGTCTCCTTTAGAATAAAACAACAGAGGGGAATAAAAATCCAGTTCTTGAAGGTAAAGTTTCTTCTGCCTATAAAAGAGGGAGATAGTAGAGGGGGTAGTTCAATGAGCACAGAATCTATGAGTCAGAAGAGAAACAGTCTCCCGACCTGACTCCAACACTAGCTGAGTAACTGTGGGCAAGTCCTTTACCCTTGCCTCAATTCCTCATCTACAATATGGGGATAAAAACATCACCCCCCACACAGGGTTAATGGGAGGAAAACATTCCATAAACTCTCAAGTCTTGTGAAAATGTGAGTTTTGCTATTCTGCTGTGGCCAAGCACAGATGTGCCATCTTGTTTTCTAATCTGTTAGTGGCAAACAAGAAGTCTTTGATCTTCCTCAACTCACTTACAAAGATTCAGATTACAAAAAATAACCAAGATTCAAAAATCAGTGATGCTAGGACCCAGTCTGTTCAATACTGCATGTTTTATCACAAAACACTTGAAAACTCTATAAAAGGCTTTGGATTGTTGCCAGCCAGTAGACATATCCATTGAAGATGGCTTACACACAATGCATTTTTAAATTATAATTGCCCCTTTCACCTAAGGTTTAAAGCATTTTGGAACAAGCACAGGAAAAAGCCCTGCTTGATTTTCAGTTTGTCACATTATTCTATGTCTTCAAAATGCCTCTTATAGGGCGAGAGGAGGGCCTGGAGGCCCCACCATTCTTTCCTCCAAATGTTTAACAGCTGGAAAATGAGACAGGTGCTTTCAAGCTTCTGCACACTTTCCCTCCTGTTGGGCATTTGTACTGTGAGGCTCAGTATTTCCATTTAACTACATGACAATCTAGCTGAATTTCCTCACTCTCTCTCTCTGGTAGTGCAGAAGGAAATGGAAATAAGCCCACTCTAGCTAATTCTGCACAGCAGTTTCTTTGATTGTAATCTCCAAATTGCTTGGTCATTTAGGAAAACATCATGTCAATACCCAATGCATGATTCCAATTTCCACAACGGAAGTAAAGTGTCAGAGTCTCTGCTGAGCACTCTAAAGACAAGAACTGCACTATTTTCTTACCTTGGTGAGGGTGGAGAGCATGATGTCTCTATGATCTGGGTCTTTTTGGCATCTAAGGTCTGAAACTGTGCTATCAGAGCTTCCAGGTCCTCCTAAGAAGGAAGAATTCAAGAAGGAAGAAGGTGAGGATGTTTTCCCCCTTCATCATAAGAGATTATTTTCCCCTTTTGTCTAACCCTCCTTTCTGATTGTATTAAAGTGTGACTTTATTAAGGGATGACAGGCAGCAAGGTGCATCATCCACGGCTGGCTCTGAAGCCAGGAAGACTTGGGCTGAAGGCTTCTCTGCCACATCCTGGCTGTGGGACCCTGGGCAGCTCCTGGGTGCCAACCATCAGCTGCAGAGCCGATTAACCTAACAGGGCAGGGGGAGTTTTCTCACTTTCCGCTCCCTATACCAGTGAAAGCACGGGAATACTCTACTCTCTCTGTCCCTATCCTCTGACTAGAGGAGACACATAAACATATACATATACATATTTATACATATAATTACCTTTTTCATCCATTTAAAACACTGAAATTTTGAGCACATCTTTAGAAAAAAAGGAATAACACTTGATGGGCCTATTATTTAGTGGTTCAGAGAAAGCACTTAATAAATTCCTGCTAAGCTGTAAGGGAAGGAGTCCACGGTTGGGAACGCTGCATAGAATGTCAGATATTTCAATGTATTGACTGGTTTTGTTAATTTTTATTCTCTTCTATTTTTAAAAGAAATTCTTTGTTATATGAGATTTCTCTCAGGGAAGAGGAAGGAGGCAGAGGGGGAAATTTTAAGTAACGTACAAACAAGATATACTGATAAAAAATCATTTTTAAAAAACTACTTAATTGCTCAAAAAATAAAATAGTTGAATTGAGCAAGTGATAGATTTTTCTCCAAGTCTGAATCCTACTCTGACAAAATGCTCTTCGTACCTATATACATGTATATGTTTACATGCCTCAATTATTCTGCATAAATGCCTGAATTTCTTGAGTTCTTCCCCATGTACACACAGCGTGGGCAGTCAAGGACTATGGCCCCTCCAGCAGACAGTGAGTAGGATACTAGATGCAATCTACATTCCAGGCTGTGGATTTTGGAATCAGAATCTCTCTGCAATGCCCACTCCTCACCCCATCTGAAAACATCAAGCCTCAATCCCAGACTCTTCTTCTTCAGCCTCTCCAACACTCTGGCCTTCACCTCAAAGCTGCTCTTAGCTCTTCCTGTGACCTACAGGCGCCTTCCCCTTCTGTTCAATGGCCATCTCCCTGGCTCCAGATCCAGCGCCAACCCCTCACTTTCCTACCAGCATGGCTGGCTGGCCACTCCTCTAAAATCTCTGCCATCTCTCTGTAAGACCACATGCCTCAGACTCTGAATTCTCTGCTCCTGTCCCAATCAAATGAATTTTACCCACTACAAATTTATGGCACCAAAAAAAAAAATCACAACAACACTGGACTTACATTGCCGTTCAGTCAACATTCAGTCACCAAGTACTGATTAAGCGCTAAGTGCCAGGATCTTTGATAGGTGACTGGGACAGAAAGACAAGCACCTACTCTGTGCCAGGCACTCTGGCAAAAAGCTTCCAACCTAGTAAGAAGGGAAACAGATGCAATGAGCCAAATACAAGCAAGGGAAAGTCAAGAAAATGGGGCTGGTGCTGGGTCTTGGAGATGGCAAGGGACGCTATGAGGTGCAGATGATGAGGGAGGAGACAGCCAGCATCGAGGCACAGAGAGAGGGGAGCAAGGGTCCTGTGGGAGGAGGGGAGCAAAGGCCGCTTTGGCCGGACTGTGGCGTGCAGGGAGTGGTGGATGATCCGGCAGTCAGAGCTCCTGGAGGGCAGGGGCTGTCGGCTGCCTTCTTCTGCATCCCCAGCACTTAGCACAATGCCCGGCACGGAGTAGGAGCCTCATCAATGTCTGATTATTGACTGATCAGTGCAGTCAGGAAGGTAGGCTGTGAAGGACTTCACATGTTGGAGTTTATGCGTTCTCTTCAGGAAACGAGGCACACGCTGGATGGTTGGCTGGTTGTCCTTTGTTCTTGAGGAGGACCAAAATGACATCACCATGACAGACTCAAGATTCAGTGTGTCTGACCAGACCAACATGAGCTCGGAATGCTCTACCACAGGTTGGGCATAGATAGGGTGGTATCTTTGATTCGTGCATAATTGGATTTAAGTGAGGCGGAGTTGCACAAGGCCGTCAGTCTCACTCTCTCTCCAGTCATCATAGTCCAGTGGCAGGACAGAGTCAAGAAAGCTGGCAACGGCTCAGGATGCGGTGGATAACCTTGGCATCTTCAGTGTCTGACCAAGCTCTTAGCACTCCACTAAGCTGCCTTTGTGGCCACTGAAACAAATTGTTCTCATCCACCCATTCCACCAGGGGAAGACTTCACGTGCTCTTCAGGAAACGAGGCAGATGCTGGACGGACAAAGGCAGGGAGTGATGCAGTCAGAGCTCCACGCAACACAAGAGGGACGACCAGGGTAGAAGGGCTGGCCTAACAAAGACAAGGATGGCAAATCCCAACAAATCCTTCCTGCATTCTTTCCATGCCTCTCAGCGACATCCCATCCGCCACAAGTTGAGTCCCTATATGCCAAAACCAATCCCTCAGTCCCAGGAGGCCCCTATGCCTTCCTTTGGCCCTCTACTCCATTCACTCTCTTTGCTGGATATCTTAATATTTGTTCAACAGCTTGAAGCAAAGCAGAGTGGAGAGAAAGCTTTGGGGTCTAGAAGGCCACACACAGGTTGTAGGATTTCAGTAAAGGTGACAACCAGCATCGGGAGAGGACATGTCCTCACCTGGGAGTTCCCTATACCACTGAAATCACAGGCCCAGCAGCTTCAGTGCCGTGTACAGACTAGGTTCTTAATGCCTGTTGCTCTTGCCATCCTTCTTGAAAATGCTGTACCTACCCATCACCTCTCTCAGCCTCCTCCCTGCCCATTCCACTCTCTACAAACCCTCGAATCGGCTGCTACTCCCTCCTTTCCGACATCAGCAGCCTGGGGGTCACCTCTTCTATTGGGGGCTCTGATGCCACATTCCACTGGTTCAACCCCAGCCTCTCCACTTCCCCACCCTGTCTCCTCGTCCCAATCAGGTACCTGCATCATCTCTCCCCCAACCCTGCTCTCTCCATGGCCTGCCATGACCAACACCTCCCCTCATCTCCTACCACTCCAGTCACAAAGTCCTCTTAGCTCCCCCTCCCACTCCTCTCCAGGACCACTGTTACCCCATCAGAGGAGGTGTCACTGCCTCCTAGACTACTGCAATCTCTGCCCAGGGCCCCCAGCTCAAACCCCTCCTCTCCCTCATCTGCTTACGTCTTCCCCTGTCACCAGCCCAGCTAGCAGTCATCCTTATCACTCCCCATTCTGGTAGCTAAACTCTTAAAGAGGGCTTTCTCAAGCACTTAGCACAGCACACAGCAGGCAATAAATGCTCACTGCCCATCTACAATCAGTGCCTTCACTTCCTTCCCTCTTACCTTCTTAACTCTGTATCTGGCTTCCAACCTCATCATTCAACTCAAACGATTCTCATCAAAGTGATCACTTAATTACCAAACCCAAGGGCCTATGCTCAGTCCCCATCCTTCTTCTACCACTACGCAGCCTCTGACATTGGGGAGGACCCTCTTCTTCCTGGGGATTTGTGACCCTGCTCCTTCCTGGTTCTCTTCCAGTCTGACTCCTTGGTCTCCTCAGATGGATCACCTTCCAGGTCATACCTGCTAGTCCTCTTGGGGAGCCCCAAGGGTCTTCTCTTCTTCCAACAAATCTTTTTGCTTGATCCCATCAGTTCCCACTCAATCCTCTCTCTCCTGATGATTCTCAGATCTACCGATGTAGCCCTGAACTCTCTTGACCTCCGCTGTCCCATCTCCAGAGCCCTCTGGAAACATGTCTTAAACTCAACGTGTCCAAAATGGAACTCACTGTCTTCCTGACCCAAACCCACCCTGTTAACTGCCAAGGGCACCACCATCCTCCCAGTCACTGAGGGTCACGGTCTGCCATCCTTAACCCTTTACTCCTCCTCCCCAACCCATACCCAATCGGCTGCCAAGGCCTTCCAATGCCACCTTCCAAACATCTCTCCCCTGACACTGCCACCATCCTGATGCAGGCTCTAATATGCAAATGTGGTGGCTGGCAAGTCTCTCCCCACTCCAATCTAGCCCCCTCTTAGCTGTCAGATGAATCTTCCTAAAGGACAGGTCTGACCCTGCCAACCTCCCTAAGCAAGACTCCAGTGGTTTCACATAACCTCTAGGATCAAATATAAAACCCCTATGTGGTATTCAGAGTCCTTCACAACCTGGTCCCTTCCTATCTTATTCTTCTACCACACACTCTGAAATATAGATATATAGATAGATGTGTGTATACATATATATCACATGTATGTATACATGAATATATTATATATTTACACACATATGAGGGTATGTATATATATAAGTAGGCACATATGTGTGTATATACATACACACAAGCATATTTGGACATATATGTGTACATACAAATACATGTGCGTGTGTATATGCTTTGTACATAGGTGTCTCTGCACATTGGCTCCTTGGTCATCTCCATGACGGCAGAGATTGCCTCTGGTTTTTTTTGCTGGGCCTTTCCCCCGTGTCCTTGGCCCACAGAAGGGCATGCTGCTGTTATCCCCTTTTTACAGGTGGGGAAACTGAGGCAGGTGGCGGTTAAGCGACTTCCCTCTGCTAACCTCCTACTAATCCCGTATATAATGCGTTCCGTTGGCGTGTTCTCCGCCCCGTTAGACTGTGAGGTCCTGGAGGACAAGGAATTTTTTCTTTTTCTATCCCCAATGTTTATTGAAGTTATGGGAAGTTATCTAGAAGCTGGAAAACCCATGAGGAGACATTTAAAATGGCCTGGGGGCCAGGTAACAAGCCCCCACAGGTATCACTAAGGCGCAGTGACCTGCCAGGGTCACACGGCCTCCATGGCTCTGCGGCCGCCTGGGCTGGGCTCTTTCTCTAATGACAATTCTCATTTAAGGAGGAGCCTGAAGCAGCCAAGGACCCGCAGAGGAAAGGGCCGGACTCGAACCCAGGCCTTCTGGTCCCCGGGACCGGCGTCTCCAAGCTAAGGTGCGGGCCGCCACGAGTGGCGCGGGTCGAGAAACCTCGGGTTCAAAGGCCGCCTCCGACGCTAGCCGGCGGCTCCCCGGGCTCGGCCTCGGTCTTCCCTCCGTAAAGTGGGCACAAGGACGGCAGAGGCGCCCTCCGGAGGCTACCAGGGGCACTTCTGGGCGCGCCCGAACGCCCTTCCCACGCGCGTCGGCCGGCCGCTCCGTGCCCCCGGGGGCCCCCCCGGCCCCGGTTACCTCCTCCTTCCGGGAGCGCTTGGACACTTTTCTCTCCATCTTGGCGGCGGTCTTCTCGGCCCCCTTCCCCTTCTTCTCTTTCTTGTTCTTCTTTCCCATCTTTCTGCCCGGGCAGCGGCCGCGCGGGACCGCGAAGGCGAGTGGGAAGGGCCGGCGCCACGCCCCCTCCCCCAGTCTGGCTGGCTCCACGCGGACCGGCCAGGAAGGGAGACCGCGAAACTCACGTGGAGACACAGAGATCGCGCCACTTCCCGTTCCGGCCCTCCGTGATGTCACTTCCGCCTTGGAAGGGGCGCGAGGAGGAGAGAAACTTACAGAGGAAACGCCTCGAGAGGGGAGAGTTGGGACAAGCGCCCCCTGAGGGCGAGGAGGGCTCTCAGCCGTCACTGGGGCTTCCTTCCCTTTGCCCGAAGCGTCCCAGAGTTTAGAGCGTAGACGGGACCTGTCCTGACACCCTCATTTAGCAGAGGACAGAATGGAGGCCCCCCAGAGGTTAACAGATTACCCAAAGTTATATATATATATGTGTGTGTGTATGTAAATGTGTGTATATGTATGTGTATGTGTATGTGTATGTGTATATGTATATGTATATGTATATGTATATGTATATGTATATGTATATGTATATATACACACATATATACACGTGTGTGTGTGCTAATGTAGACTGGCAGCTTCCTACTGATTCAACTTAATGTGCATAGCTCAGCACAGTACAATTCCCATCTCACAGTAAGAGCTCTCCTTTATGGAGAGCTTTACACATATTGATGGCCTTCAGTGGTCCCTGCAACCCCCAGACCTAAGTGCTACTGTTATCCCCATTTTACATATGGGGAAACTGAGGTTTAGAAGGGTTAAGTCCAGTATTACCCAGCTAGTTAGCGAGCATCTGAGGCTGGATTTGAACTCAGGTCTTCCCCTCACTCCAGATCCACTGCACTACCTAGCTGCCTTGTGGACTTGCTGATTTCATCTGGGAAGCGGGCATAAGTGATTAGCAACTTAAACTAGAATTTTTGTGAAGAAAGCACTTTGTAAACCTTAAAATGGTCACTTAAATAAGGGAAAATGGGAATGCTGACTACTCCTCCACCCCTACATCAGGCATTGACAATAAAAGAGGGAGAAAGAATGTGAGATGCCCAAAATTTAAAAAAAAAAAAACAACCTGGAATTATTGTGGAATTGTGGAGGAACTTCCCTCCTTACCTCAATGATTAGGGGGGAAAGAATCCTAATTTGTCACTTTCATTCACTGTGCCCTTTTAAAAAGGGGGAGAAAACAGCTCATTCTCACCCACCCCCCCAATAACAGGTCAATATGCATCGATCTAATTCAGACCATCCAGATGAACTTTATATTTTTCTGAGAAAACTACCTACGTACAAGTCATTCCCCAATTGATAAATGGTCAGAGGGTATGACTTGGCAGTTTTCAGAGGAAGATACCAAAGTTATCTATAATCATATGAAAAAATGCTCTAAATCACTATTGATTAGAGAAATGAAAATCAATCACACCTATCAGCTTGGCTAACATGACAAAACAGGAAGATGATAAATGTTGGAGAAGATGTGGCAGAGTTGGAACCCTAATTCATTGTTGGTGGAGCTGTGAGCAGATCCAACCATTCTGTAGAGCAATTTGGAACTATGCCCAAAGGGCTATAAAAATGTGCATATCCTTTGACCCAGCAATATCGCTTCTAGGACTGTATCCCAAAGAGATCATAAAAATGGGAAAGGGTCCCACATGTACAAAAATACTTATAGCAGCTCTCTTTGTGGTGGCCAAGCACTGGAAATCAAAGGGATGCCCATCAATTGGGGAATGGCTGAACAAGTTATGGTATATGAATATAATGGAACACTATTGTGCTAAAAGAAATGATGAACAGGAGGACTTCAGAGAGGTCTGGAAAGACTTAAATGAACTGATGCTGAATGAAAGAAGCAGAACCAGGAAAACATTGTACACAGCAACAACCACAGTGTGCAAGGAATTTTTCTGGTAGACTTAGCCCTTAACAGCAATGCAAGGACCTAAAACATTCCCAATGGACTCTTGAGGTAAAATGCCTTCCACCTCCAGAGAAAGAACTATGAAATCTGATTGCATAATGAAGCAGAATATTTTCTCTTGTGTTATGTTTTGTTTTGATTTGGTTTTTCTCATGGTTTCTTCCATTCATTTTAATTCTTTTATGCAACATGATCAATGGGAAAATGTTTAATAAGAATGTATGTGCAAAACCCATATAAGATTGCACGCCATCTCAGAGAAGGAGAGGGAGAAAATCTAAGACTTTTGGAAGTGATTGTAGAAAACTGAAAACAAATAAATTAATAATTATTATTTTTAAAAATGCAAATGAGTAAAAATAAAATAAATTCTATTTGGTTGCTTCATAGTAAAAAAAAAACAAAACTGCTTATGCTCTTCATTGTATTCCTCACCGTATCATGGCTTCTCATGGATGCTTTCATCTTAATTTATATGACGCAGGAAAACATCAGAACTTCCATATGGAACCTTGGAGTTTATTTCATTCCATCCCCCCAAACTCCCAAAGGACTCTTCGGACACAGGATGTAATAGCCATATAGTTCTACCTCAAAAGGACTCACAAAATTAGATGGGAGTCTTTTGGACCATAATGTATGTCTTAGTGATTTACTCCAGGATGTGCTTCTCATTACCAGGAAGAAAGAGAACAGAGTATTAAAAATGAGACCATAGACCAAAAATAGAAGAAAGATTGACTACCAAGTCCTATTTTGGTGAAACTCACATTTTAAAACCTGGTGAATTATCTTAGCTCTAATCTGTCATTGCCTGAGTGTGTGTACATTTGTGTGATCAGATAACCCTCTGCTGTATCTGTGAGCCAAAGTCCCAGAGAGAAGGGTAAAATTCTGTTGCTAATTACCAGAGTTGGAAGGAAGTAGATTGTTAGCAACAGTATTAACCTCATGCAAATATGTTATGTAAATAGGAAGCTTTCCCCAACTCTTGTTCAGCTTAACCAGTAAGTACTAAGCAATATTTTCTTGACCTGTCACACGGGATTACCCAGAATAGTGTATTTAGTGATTTAAAGTTTACAAAGCACTTTACAAATATTGTCTCATTTTATCATCACAAAAACCCTCGGAGACCAGTGCTAATATTATCCTCATTTTACATATGGGGAAACTGAGGTTAAGTGATTTGCCCAGGGTCATGTATCCAGTATCTAAGGTCAGATTTGAACTGAGACTTATGTACCACACGCTATCCAATGCTGTACTTACTGATCTCCTCAAATATGAATATAAAGCAAAATATACTTTATCAGTTCAGAGCTACTCTGTCCTGGTGAGTGGTGAGTTAGTCCTTGGTGCTAAATGGATAATTGATATCCCCCTTCAGTGAAGTAGTTGATATGTTGATTGACAGATGATCCTATATAGACATTCTGCTACAGACAGAGAGCTAATAAAGGGGTCAGAAAGAGGTAGGAAGGGCAAATACTATTATCAATACTTTTTAGATACCTGCCTCATGATTTGCTACAATATGGAATCCCTATGCACAGAAGCAACTTTTCTGTAATTTAGGATTTGACTGCCTGGACATTGAAAGATTGATTGAATGACTCAGCCCCTAGTCAAACAGCTAGTCTTTGTCAAAGATAGGAATTAAAGGCCATATGAAGATGTTCCCAGGAAAACCCTTCCTGGGGACATTAGCTAAGTTCAGAGAGTCTCATTACCAGGTTGATTCTAGAATAAGGAATTCTTCAGCCATAGCAATTTTCAAAAACTGTCTACTGAGCCATAGAGATCTACATTGCTGGAAGGAACACTGAAGAAGGCACTGGTGTTTCTCTTGTATTGCAAGGTATGTATTCTTATTAATATCATATAGACTTAGCAAGGTTCATAGATTTGTAATTTTGTTAATATGAGAGCTCTCTAGTCACAGTAAAGATGACAAGCCCTCAGTGACTTAGCACACCATCCTCAAAAGATTCTGTAATGGAAGAATCCATCACCCTAAAGCCAACGTGATTATGGACCTGGCCAAATTTAGCGTCAGCTATACGATTCGGTGTATAGAGAGCTAGACTCAAGAGTCTGAAAGACCTGAGATCATCATCCAGCTCAGACACAAGCTGTGTGACCCTGGGCAAGGCAATCAATCAATAAACATTAATTAAGCACCTACTATGTGCCAGGTTATGTCCTAAGCCCCCAAGAAACAAAGAGAGGTAAAAGACAATTCTTGGCTTCAAAGATCCTGCAAGCTAATGGGACAGACAACACAACACTCAAGCAAATACTGACAAAGCAAGCTCTATACAGGATAAATGAGAAATAATTAGCAAAGGGAAGTCACTTAACCCCTGTCTACCTCAGTCTTCTCACCTGTCAGTGGAAGAGGTATATTTAGTGAAGACCCCTTAGGGGCCCCTTGTGTCAGCCCCATTTGTCTCGCCCCACCCTGAGAAATCAAACAATAGAGATTCTATTTTTCTTAAAATTCTTTTTATGCTACGAGATAGTCCTTGACAGAGACTGCTTTTGCATCCTCTCACACTGTCTTTGCTCACTCCCTTATCTCCTTTCCCAGACTCCCTTACCATCCTTTGCCAAAAAATGGCTCATCTATTTATTCCTTATTGTTGGGGTAGATTTTCTGTGGATAGGTTGCACCCTCAAGGCTCAGCCAATGGGCTAAGAGGAAGGGGGTTAGGGTGGGGGTATTGTGGTCAGAGTATATAAAAACTGCTGTTCAGGGCACACCCTTGCCCTCCTCAGCCATCACCATCTTGAGCACAGGCACGAATGCCCTTTCTCGAAAAAGCTGAATAAATATCTTTCCTTTTTCTCCTTTGGTCAAGACTCTAATTTTATTAAGGGGGGGTCATCCTACACACCTGTAAAATGGGAATAATATAATGATAATGATGGAGATAGTAACAATATCTCTCTCCCAGATCAAGTGACATAAGATTTGTAAAGTGCTTTGTAAACCTTAGAGCACTCTGTAAAGGCTAGCTTTCTTAATTAAGACTGGAGGTTTTTCTTCTCCATCCTAGGATAGAATGAATAGGAGAGAAGCAAGACTCTTTCATCTCATCAACATTGTTATTGTTAATAACATTATAATAAGTGGAGGCTATAGAATGTGTCAGCGCTATAGTTCTGTTCCAGTGTCTCATCGCTCTGTGGGAGCCTGGGTAAGTCCTACCCTGCTTCTAAGTCTTTGAGAGTGATCCTAGGCATGGACCACTTGTCTGTTTTCTGTCTGTCATGAGACTAGGTAATAATTATAATGGCTAGAATATATCTAATGCTGAAGCTGAATCTGAACTCAGATATTCCTGACTCCAGGTCCAACACTCTATCCACTATACCATCTTACTGCCTCTGATAACTAGCATCAATAATGTAGGACTTCAAAGTTTGCAAAGCTTTACTACACATGTAGCTGTTCAATCATTGCTGACTCTTCAGTGACCCCATTTTGGGGTTTTCTTGGCAATGATGCCAGAATGGCTTGCCATTTCTTTCTCTAGCTCATTTGACAGATGAGGAAACTGAGGCAAACAAGGTTAAGTGACCTGCCTAGGATCACACAGCTAATTAGTATCTGAGGCTGGATTTGAACTCACAAAGATGAGTCTTACTGACTCCAGGCCCAGCACTCTGTGCACTATGATACCACCTAGCTGCCCTATGTCATGAGTCTCACAATAACCCTGGGAAGCGGGTATTACTAGTATTCAGCTGGTTCCTGGTCTGTGCTTGCTCTCCAGTACGTAGCTTCCTACTTGATATAAGTCTTAGAAGGCTCTGCCACCTTGGTCTGGGTAAAAGTTAGAGAGTTACAGCTTGCCCCTAGTCAGAACTCCCTGCCCTGTACATAGGGCTATGAATCCAAGTCTCAGTCTCTAAGCTGGAAGATTTCTGCACCAACCTTCCTGGACACAAGCCCCCTACTCAGTGCCCCCAGCCTATCTCCCTTTGCCAACCTTTCTTGGCGATGTCTTCATGGATCTCCCTATGGGCATGGCACGCTTCCCACACTGTGTCTGGAGTGGTTTCTACTGTTTCTCCTCACTCCACCATCTTAGTCAATTTCCTTGATTTTCATCAGTTTCTGAAACTCTTTCTCCTTGTTAATTCTCCCGCTTATCAGTCTGAGCTGGGCAGAAATACTATAGCACCACAGGGCTTTGGATCTCTCTGGAAAGCATTTTCTTACAAATTCTTGGGCAACTGAGTGACTTGGAGGATAGAATGTGGGGCACAGACTAAGGGAGGTCCGAGAGTTCAAATCTCCTCTCTACCTCAGTTTCCTCATTTTCTGTAATGTAAATGTAAGGTTAATGGTAGGTGAGGGGAAGAGTTAAAGATGTTCCCCTATCCATTAATAGGTCTCAGGGTGAAGCCCATTAAGGGAATCTTGATTAGGGGAGACTTATTTTGTAGGAAAACCCACACCTTTGTTTCTAAAGAGGCACTGGGTCACCAAGGTTCTGCCTTCTGATTCTGAAAAGTGTATATATACTCTGAGGTGAGGTTTTACTTTGGGCCTTACTCTTTGGAAGAAGGTTCATGTGCCAGATGAGACTCTGGGTAACCATTAAGGGGCACCCCTCCTCCAGCTTTGAAAACCCAGATGCTGGTGCTTCTCTCTCTGGTAACTATGTATGTAATGGTCAGGCAGTTGGACCTGTCTGTTGATCTGTGATATATGTATTGCTTATGGTCAGACAGACAGACTTTTTGTTTCTGCTTATATTTTCTCTGTGGGTGAATGTAATTAAAGTAGATTGTTGATCCTTCAGAAATTGCTTTCCTTTCAGAAAAGCAGAGCTAAGAACATGTACTTCTTAGCCCTACTGTGTATACCAGAGTCCTAGCTGCTATGCTTACAAAATGAAGATAATAACATCTACTTTACAGAGTTGTGAAAATCAAATAGACTTATAACCCCAAAATGGAAAGTGCTTCACAAACCTTAAATTGCTATATAAATGCTAGCTATATAATAATTATTATTTTCCACTCCATGCCCCCATGCTAGATGCTGGATGAGTCTTCCATTTTCATTCAGATGGCCCAACCCCACCATGTGCACTGACAACAATGAGGTTACAAGAGTTATTGGTCACTAATTTTGTGTTGTACAGGGATAAACAAGAGACACAATATAAAGGAGCAGGTGTAGTCCATGTGAAAGGACTGTAAAAATTTGTTGTAAATAAAAGCAGCTTGTACAAGTTTTTCTGACTAGAGTCACTAGGTGGTGTAGTGGATACAGTTCTGAGGCTGGAGTCAGGAGGACCTGAATTCAAATTTATGTTCCTGGGCAAGTTTTTTCCCCTCTGTCTGCCTCCCTTTCCTCATCTGTAAAATGAAGACCATAAGAATATCTACCTCCTAAGGTTATGAAAATCAATTTTCATATTGTGAAATTCATATTCATAATATTTGTGAATTTCATATTGTGAATTCATATTCATAATATTTGTGAAATACTCTGAAAAATTGAAAGCACCATATAATTGCTAGCTACTACTACTATTGTTATCATTAAATCAAGGGAAGAAACTTAGCCAGCTCAGTTTCTTTCCCCTCATAGAGATAACTGCTGAGTAGTTTAAAGGGTCAGCATCCTTCCCACTTTTTGAGGCAAGGAGGGAAGATTGTAGCTCATCTCACCCAGCCCTCTCTGCTTGCCATGGGCTTTCAGGCCAACAAGGGTAGTGCTTCCTGCCCCAGATGTAGCCTCCAAACAGCAGTTTTCAGAGTCTCTGTGGAAAGGGACAGAACATCCCAGATGCTTGACTTTATAGAGTCCACAGTATTGAGATGGAGGACGACCTGCAAGGACAATACCCCATCCCCCAGTTCCTTGAGAACACACCTAAAACAACTCCTCCCCAGCCCCCAGTTGTGAAATGTTAGTGGTTGGAGGAATCTTTGGGAAGTATCTCTCTGTCTCTACCTCTGTGTATGTGTGTGTGTGTGTGTTTATATTTATTTTGTATATTCCTGAATTGAAATCTGAGGCTCAGAATAATCATACATATGTATATAAATATATACACACACATATACATACAAATACATATGTCCATGTATAATTATTCTGAGTTTCATATTTCAATTCAGGAATATACACAATAATTGTGCATATAAAACAACATAATTTCCACATATGGTTGTTTGGACCAAAATGACATCACCATTGTAAAATGAAATTTCATTGTGTCCGACTGTGGCTGATCAGACCAATATGAGCTCAAAATGGTCTATCACAGGTTGGGCACAGATAGTCCATATGAACATTTGGGGTGGATATCCCAAATTTGCGCATCCTGCATTTACTTTGTGCTGTCTCAATTCTGCTTTGTTCATAGAGCACAGTACACTTTCTGATGTGGGCACACCATGAATAGTGGTCCTGTGCCAGTGTCTCCCATGCTGCACAGTCAAATCCAAAGTTCTTGAAAGAGACTTTAAGAGTGTCCTTGTATCATTTCTTCTAGCCACCATGTGATCGTCTGCCCCATGTGAGTTCTCCATAAAATAGTCTTTTTGGCAAGCATACATTTTGCATTCGAACTATGTGGCCAGCCTATCGGAGTTGTGCTCTCTGAAGCATAGTTTGAATACTTGGCAGGTCAGCTCAAGCAAGGACTTCAGTGTCTGGTACCTTATCCTGCCAGGTGATCCTTAGAATCTTCCTAAGATAGTTCAAATGGAATGCCAGTTTCCTGGCATGGCGCTGGTAGACTGCCCATGTTTCACAAGCATATAACAATAAGGTCAGCACAATGGCTCTGTAGACCTTCACTTTGGTAGTCGGTCTAATACCTCTTCTCTCCCAAACTTTTCTTCAGAGCCTCCCAAACACTGAGCTAGCTCTGGCAATGTGTGCATCAACCTCATTGTCAATGTGTACATCTCTGGAAGGTACATTACCAAGGTAAGTGAACTTATCCACAGCATTCAAACCTTCTACATTTGTTGTAATCAATGGTTCCACGTATGGATGGTGTGGTGATGGCTGATGGAGCACCTGTGTTTTCTTGGTGTTAATTATTAGGCCAAAATTAGCACAGGCAGCAGAGAATTGATCCATACTTTGTTGCATCTCAGTTTCAGAGGTTGCATTGAGTGCAAAATCATCTGCAAACAGAAAACCATGCACCAGCACTCCCTCTACTTTGGTCTTGGCTTGTAACCTCTTTAAATTGAAGAACTTACCATCGGTATGGTAGTTGACCATGATACCATGTTCATCCTCATTGAAAGTGTTTATGAAAATGGCTGAAAGCATCATGCTTAAAAGCATGGGAGCAAGCACGCAGCCCTGTTTCACTCCATTGGTGACTGGAAAGGCACAAGAGCTTTGTCCATTATTTTCAGAATAGTGGATCTACATTTGTAGATCTGACCAAGGCCTTTGACACTGTTAGTCGTGAGGGCTTATGGAAAATTATGTCAAAATTTGGTTGCCTAGAGAAGTTCATCAATATTGTACATCAGTTTCATGATGGCATGTTTGCCTGGGTTCTGGATAATGGGCAAAATAATTTTTACGTGTATACACAAAATAATTACATATACAGTGATATACACTTACAAACGTGATTTTGGTGTCGGGGTGAAGAAAACACTAAACTGGGGAGATCAAACATAATTTCCTGTCTGAGATGGACCCTAAGCTGTGCTTTGAAGGAAGCTAAGAATTCTGCAAAGTGGGAGTGAATAAGGACATTTTCTGAACTTTGGAAGGAGACTTATACAGTGTTGTGTAAATGGAACAGCAAATATGTTAGTGTACTTGTAATGTCAGACTACATGAGGAAACAACCTGAGATCAAGATTGAGGCAGATCATGAACAGCCTTAAATGACAAAGAGAAGTAATAGAGAACCAATGCAACTTCTTTTTTTTTAAATTAATATATAATTCATTTATTTTTCAGTTTTCAACATTGATTTCCACAAGAATTTGAATCCCAAATTTTCTCCCCATCTCTCCCACCCCCCACCCCAGGACATTGTGTACTCCATATACCCCTTCCTCCAGTCTATCTTCCCTTCTATTACCCCCTTTCTTATATCCTCTTCCCCTATATCTTTCTGTAGGGCAAAAAAAAATATTTCTGAACCCTATTGCTTGTACATCTTATTTTCAAGTCGCAGGCAAAAACAATTTTTAACATTCATTTTTAAAGCTTTGAGTTCCTTCTTCTCTCCCTTCCTCCCTTCCCAATTACCCTCATTGATAAAGCAGTCAATTAGATATGTCATACATGTGTAGCCATGTAAAACACTTTCCTTCTGCACTGTCCTGCCCTCCATTTATTCTATTCTCTCCCTTGACCTGTCCTCCCACAATAGTGTTTGCTTTTGACTCTCCCATTTCCCAATTTGCTGTCCCTTCTTTCATCTTCTCTTTCCTATCCCCTTCCCCCCTGCCTTCCTGCAAGGTAAAATAGATTTCAATATCCAATTGAGTATGTATCATTCCCTCCTTAAGCCAAATCCCATAAGAGTGAGGCTCACTTATTCCTTTTCATCTCCCCTTTCTACCCCTCCACTTTAAAAGCTTTCTTCCCTTCTTTATGTGAGATGATTTGCTGAATTCTAGCTCTCCTTTTCTCTTACTCCTAGTGCATTCCACTCAACAATAAATTTTATTTTTTAGGTATTCTCCCTTCATATTCATGTTCGTGTGCCATATATATATATATATATATACACACACATATATATATATATACACATATTCGTGTGCCATATATATATATATATATATAGATAGATAGATAGATAGATAGATATAGATAGGTAGATAGATATATCTACATACACATATACATACACATATATACATATACCTATATACTCATATATAATATATATATACACATACTCATATACACCTGCATATATATTTATATATTCCCTCTAACTACCATAATACTGAAAAAGATCTCATGAGTTACAAATATCATCTTTCCATGTAGGAATGTAAACAGTTCAACTTTAATGAGTTTCTTGTGGCTCCTCTTTCCTGCTTATGTTCTCATGTTTCTCTTGATTCTTGTATTGGAAAATCAAATTTTCTATCCAGCTCTGGTATTTTAACAAGAATGCTTCGCTCTATTTCATTGAAATTCCATTTTTTCCCCTGAAGTATTATACTCATTTTTACAGGGTAGCTGATTCTTGGCTTTAATTCTTTCATCTTTGACCTCTGGAATATCATATTCCAAGTTCTTTATTCCCTTAGTATAGAAGCTGCTAAATCCTGATTATATTTCCACAATGCTTTAATTGTTTCTTTCTGGCTGCTTGTAATATTTTCTCCTTGACCTGGGAACTCTGGAATCTGACTGCAATATTCTTAAGAGTTTTCCTTTTGGGATCTTTTTCAGGAAGTGATCAGTAAATTCTTCCCATTTCTAGATTACCCTTTGGTTCTAGAACATCAGGGCAGCTTTCTTTGATAATTTCTTGGAAGATGATGTCTAGGCTCTATTTTTGATCATTGTTTTCAGTTAGACTAATAATTTCCAAATTATCTCTCCTGGATCTATTTTCCAGGTCAGTTGTTTTTCCAATGAGATATTTCAACTTGTCTTCTATTTTTCATTCTTTTGGTTTTGATTAATAATTTCCTGATTTCTCATAAAGTCATTAGCTTTCACCTGCTCCATTCTAATTTTTAAAGAACTATTTTCTTCAGTGAGTTTTTGTACCTCTTTTTCCATTTGGCTAATTCTGCTTTTTAAACAGAATTCTCTTCATTTGGCTTTTTGGATCTCTTTTGCCATTTGGGTTAGTCTATTCTTAAAGGTGTTATTTTCTTCAGCATTTTTTCGGGTCTCCTTTAACAAGCTGTTGACTTGTTTTTCATGATTTTCTTGCATCACTCTAATTTCTCTTCCCAATTTTTCCTCTACCTCTCTTACTTGATTTTCAAGGTCCTTTTTGAGCTCTTCCATTGCCAGAGATCATTTCATATTTTGGGAGGAGACTTTGGATATAGGAGCCTTGAGCCTGCTATATTCCTCCAGTTTTATGCCTTATTCTTTCTCTGGTTGTATGTTTTGATCTTCTTCCTCTGAAAGAATGGAAGAAAATACTTTTTCACCAAGAAAGTAACCTTCTACAGTCTTATTTTTTCCTCCTCTTTGGGTATTTTCCCAGCCAATTACTTGACTTTTGAGCCCTTTGTCAAGCAGAGGGTATACTACCCTGGGATTCAGAAGTTTTGGGTAGCTGTTCTCCAAGATGTCTCTAGAGACCTGTAAATTCTCAGTACTTCCAAGGTGGCATAATCAGGGGATTGGTATTTACTCTTCTACTGGCCTGCACTGTGGTCTGTGAGCAACCACAAACACTCTTTTCTGCCCTGGAACTACGAGTAGAATTCCCTCTCCACAGCCACCACCAGCTCTGCCACACCAGAGGTCCTCCTCACCCTAGGACCACCACTCAACACTGAGATCCAGATCAGCCATTCGATTACCCCGTGGTCTGTAGGCCAAAAGCTCCAGAAGTGGGCACTGCTGCTACAGTGGTTGCTGCCACACCAGGACCAGGACACACCTCTCACCCAGGCAACAGAATGCTTTGTCACTGGTATTTGAAGTCATCTTTGGTATTTGTGGGGTGAGAAGTCTGGAAACCAAAGCGGTTGTCCTTGATTCTATGCCCTGAAGCCTGCTCCAGTCCTGTCCATGCCTCTCAGAGCCCGGTGCGATAGACCCTTCCTGCTGACCTTCCAGGTTGTCTTGGACTGTAAATCTGTTTCACTCTGTTACCTTGTGGCTTCTGCTGCTCTGGAATTTGTTTAGAATCCTTTTCTATAGGTATTTTAAGGGCCTTTGGGGGAGAACTCCTACAAGTCCATGTTGCTACTCCAACATCTTGACTCTGCCCCCAAAGAAACTTCTTGAGTGGTAGAATGACATGATAAGGCCCAATTATTTTTAGCAATGTTTATTTGTTGTGGTGGTTCATCCTTCATTCTCAAAGAGAACTAATGGCATCAAAAGGGTAATGTTTTGACTCCTGGGTCAATTGGATTTAAGTGAGGCAGAGCTTGGTAGTCATCAGCCTCAATTTAGTAACTGTGTGAAGGAGTAATTGGAGAAAGGAGAGACTAGAGGCAGAGAGACCCTCTAGGCAGCTATGGCTGGAGCATAGGCAGGAGCTTGTATGAGCAGAGAGGCAGAAATGGTTAGGAGAAATGTTGTAGGGGAAGGATCCTCAGACACCAGCAAGTGACTGGTTTTGCATTTACAAATGGGAAGTGTAATAATGAATCAATACATGAAAAATAAAAGAGTTTTTTAAAGCAGTGAAGGTCTAGATTATCTCCAATCCATTTGTAGTGCATTTGGCATGGTTGTGTGACTTTTCCTCAGTGGCACTCAGCAACAAGACTGGAGGACATGGATGGTGAGGATAATCTGGAGTTGGAGTTCAAATGAGATGTGATAGACAGGAGTAGGGGAGCAAGGATAGAAAACAGCATTAAGGTGAACTAGTTAATTATAAAATAAAATTGAAAAATGAGGCCAGAATAAAGTCAATTGACAAGGAAAGCCAGAATAATAAAAGCAACTGGAGGTTGAGTAAGGATAGATAGGTTTAGCAGGGGTGAAGGTACGGGAGAAGTTAAGGGAACAGTGGAAGGACAGGTTTGGGTCAGATGAAGGAATGTCAGCCTTATGAATAGTGGAGGAAAAAGAATTATGAGGGAGGAGATTAAAGGTAGGATCCTCCTTGTGTGTGGCTAAGATAGAGTGAAGGTATAGGTCAGAGTGGGGAACCTGCAGCCTCAAGGTCACATGTGAAGTAGCATACTTGAGGACGTAGAGGGTCAAGTGTGAAGGCTTCACTTGAGGACCTAGAGGGTCCCGTGTGGCCTTGATGCTACAGATTCCCCACCTCTTGCATAGGTCATGGGAATTAAGGAGGAGAATGAACTGGATCATCAATGTGTTTGAGGGAAGCATCAGCATGCACATGGAAGTCACCAAGTATAAGGGCAGAGATTGGCTAGAGTAGGAGCTAAGTACTTACCCATTTGAGGAAGGGGAAGGATTAACTGGGTTCTGGTCAATATCGGTTACTAGGCTATGGATAGAGTACCAAATTCGGGCAGAGAGAACCTCTACTAAAACAAGGGTGCTGAAGGATGGTGAAAAGGAAGGGATATTTGAGTAGCAGAGGAAAAAGTATACCTCCTCCTCCTCCTCCTCCTCCTGGCCAATATATCAGGGGACAGAAGAGAAGTATCATCTAATATTGGAGAGGGTGGCAAGGAATGCAGTGGCTTCTGGGTGAAATCAGATTTTCATGTACTGGTTGGTTGGTTCTTGTTGTTTGTGCTCAGATAAGACCACAATGACATCCTCATGTCAGGGACAAGGTACATTGTGTCCAACTATGGCTGATCAGCAGTACAAAATCAGAAGGCTCTACCACAGATAAGGTACAAATCATCCATAAGAACATTCTGAGGGGAGATGTCTCTAAATCTGTGCATCTCATGTTTCTTTTGAGCTACTGGAATTCTGTTTTGCTCATGGAGAACAAATGCTTCTTTAATGGGGACACACCATA
Organism: Bettongia penicillata ogilbyi; assembly: GCA_023548195.1. NCBI lineage: Eukaryota > Metazoa > Chordata > Mammalia > Diprotodontia > Potoroidae > Bettongia > Bettongia penicillata. The sequence goes on from JAJHZJ010000391.1 coordinate 1,702,209, forward strand.
CTGGGCAGTCCTGTGCCAATGTCTCCCATATCTCATAATTGATTCCAAAGTTCTTCAAAGAGACCTTGAGAATGTCCTTATATCATTTCTTCCCATCAGCATTGTGTGATCTCCTTGTGTGAGTTCTTCATTACTAGTCTTTTACACAAGCATACGTTTGGGATTTGAACAATATGACCAGCCCGTTGGAGTTAGTGTCTTTGCAGTAGAGTTTGAATTCTAGGCGGTTCAACTCAAGAAATGACCTCATTGTCCAGTATCTTATCTTGCCAGGTGAGCTTCAGAATCTTCCTAAGACAATTTAAATGGAAGCAATTTAGTTTCCTGGAATGGTCTTTCATAGCTGCCGTCCATCTTAGCGGAGGCATTCCAAATGTGGTAAAACCCAATCAACAATGTCAGTGCCTTCCTGAGACAGGTCTTTCTTATGACAGATCATAAGACCCTGTCAGCAAGGCCTTGGACCTTCCACAAGCCATCAAATGCTAGCGTTTGACCAATAATATCCTAATGCAACTAAGTGGAACAATGGAAAGAGCAAGAGGCCTGGAGTCAGGAACACCTGAGTTCAAATTCAGTCTTAGACACTTAAGGGCTGTACAACCCTGGGCAAATCACTTAACCCTGTTTGCGTCAGTTCCTCATCTATAAAACAAGCCTGAGAAAGAAATGGTCAACTACTCCAGTATCTTTGCAAAGAAAACCCCAAATCAGGTCACAAAGAGTTAGACATGACTGAAACAACTGAACAACAAAATCCTAGAAATCCAAGGAAGCTGTGGTTTTAAAGCAAAGGTCACTGGGGAGTGGTGACAGTGCTTCATGGGGGTGAAGAGATACTACTGAGACTTAAGAACCTTATTTCAAGTACAGTATACTTACAAGTGTATGGGGAGGGTAGAGAGGAGGAAGTCCTAGTAACACCTTATAACAGGTCTAACTAATACAGTATGTGTCTATCCAATACAATCGTATTCCAACAGCATTAACTGACATAACTAACTCAAATTTAATACTAATCTACGTAACTCACTCACTTGTACAGTCCCTGATACCTATTAATGAACTGAGTGAATACCTGATTAAATTGAATAGGGATATCAAAATTATCTTCACACAGTTCTGTTGGCTCTATAGCTGGTTAGACTGAGTTACCCATGTGGTGGTTTGCCAAGGAATATGTACTGCTTCCAAAAGAGCCCCTTCTTCTCCATAGGTTATTCCATAACTATTCCATTGGATTATCGCAGCTTGGTTAAAGGTGGAAGGGGCCAATCCTACGGTTCTAGGCTAGTCCAGAAGGCCAAGACACTGAGTAATTAATGATCTTGGTTCTCACTGGTTATACCACAGTAGATGCACACACTTCCCCAGTCAAGACAAATAAGGTTCCAGTTTAGATGTTAACTGGAAAGGGGAGAGGAAGAGAATAACATTTATTAAACACTATAGGCCAGACACTGGGCTAAGCACTTTACAAATATTACCATATTTGACCCTCACAATAACTCTAGGAGGCAGGTGCTATTATTATCCCCATTTTACAGATGAGGAAACTGAGTTAGATAGAGGTTAAGTGACTTGCCCAGGGACATACAACTGGCAAGTGTCTGAGGCTACATTTGAACTAAGATCATCTTGAATCCAGGGGCAGCTAGATGGCACAATGGATAGAGTTCTGGGCCTGGAGTCAGGAGGACTTTGTGAGTTCAAATCTGGTCTCAGACACTTACTAGCTGTGTGACCCTGGGCAAGTTACTTCACCCTGTTTGCCTCAGTTTCCTCACCAGTCAAATAAACTGGAGAAGGAAATGGCAAACCATTCAGTATCTCTACCAAGAAAACCCCAAACTGACATCAGGAACAGTCAGACTGTTTAACTGAAAAAAAAAAAAAAGACTGGAGTTTCTGAATCCAAGTCCAGGGCTCCATTCATGGTCCACATAGCTGCCTCTAGATTGGATTACTATGGTACCACCAACACTACACCCCTAGCCCCAGTTCCCTGACGTGCCTTATACTTTTTAATGTCACCATAACATCTGCTGCCAGGATGCCAGGAAACTCGTGACTCTGTGGTCACAGATGTGGTTTGCTAAAGCTCCCTACCCTTCTCCCTCCCTCTGGTGACATTTGCCTTATAGTCAGTGTTACCTTAAGGAAACATCATCCCTTTTGTGAATGAGACCAACTAAGACGTTGGGCTTGGGTCATTCAAGATAAGTCAACAAGCATTTCTTAAAGGCTTGCTATGTGCCAGGCACTGCACTAAATGTTGCAGGATACAAAGAAAGGCAAAACCAACCTCCACTTTCCATGAACTCACATTCTAGTGGGAGAGACATCATGTACCCAGATGTGTACGTACAAGATGTATCCAGGGTAAACAGGAAATCATCTTGGAGGAAAGGAATGAAAGGACCACAAGCCCAGTCTTCTGAGTCAGATAGAGTGAATTCCTTTCATCTTTTCCCTCACCTTTGAGTGTAGACAGCATGTTCACACACACATATGCACACATGCACATGCATGCACATGTGTGTGGGAAATCTGTGAATCTTGGCTGTCGAAAAACACATCCTTCTGTCCTTTTACCTCCCACCATATCCCTAGTATAATATATGACCATACAAATTGTTCTAGAGCTTTGGTAAGCCTCAAGAATGCATTAGGAACTGCATTCTTGGTGGAGTTGTGAACTGATCCAACCATTCTGGAGAACAATTTGGAACTATATTCAAAGGGTAATCAAACTGTGCATATCCTTTGATCCAACAATAGCACTATAAAAGAGGAAAATGACCCACATATAAAAATATTTATAACTCTTTTTGTGGTGACTAAAAATTGGAAATCAGGGTGATTCCCATCAATTGGGGAATGGCTAAATATGTTGTTGTATGTGAATATAATATTGTGCTATAAGAAATGGTGAGCAGGCAGACTTCAGAAAAACCTGGAAAGACTTAGATGAACTGATGCTGAGTGAAGTGAACAGAACCAGGAGAACATTGTACATAGTAACTGCAACATTGTACAATGATGAACTGTGAGAGACTTAACTCTTATCAGCAGTACAATGATCTAAGACAATTCCAAAAGACTCATGACTGAAAATACCCAAATCCAGAGAAAAGACCTGTGGTGTCTGAATGCAGATCAAAGCACACTGTTTTCATGTTTTTTGTAGTTTTTCATTTTGTTCTGTTTTTTTCTTTTACATTATGACTAATGTGGCAGTGTGTTTTACATGATTACACACATATAACCTATATCAGACTGCTTGCCATCTTGGGAAAGGGGAAGGGGAGGGAGAAAAAATTAGAACTCAAAATCTTATAAAAAGTGAATGCTGAAAATGGTCTTTACATATAATTGGAAAAAATAAAATACTATTTACATAAAATAAAAAATAAATAACAATTTTAAAAAAGGAATGCATTAGAAACCGTGGAGGGAGGGGGTACAAGTCGCTTTTCTCTGCTAGCAAGCCTTGTCCTCTTCACACCAGCAGACAGGGAAATCTCAAGATCTAGAAAGCTAAGGAAGATATTGCCTCAAACATTGCTTGTTAATCCGTTCCAGACATTGTAAATAAGGAAACATAATATATATAACATATCATAGGATAATATATAATATATTATTATATATAATATAGTTATATATAATAAAATAATATTATATAATATACATTACATAATTTCACATAAAGAATGTCCATTTGATTATTTGATTAATTTATAGCATTGTGTGATGTTGTGAGAAAAGTGCCAGACTTGGTATTAGGATTCAATTCAACTCAACAAGCATTTCTGGAGTTTTGGCTTTGTCACTAGTGTGACCTCCAACAAGTGACTTCTTTCAAGGTGTCAGTTTCCCCATTTGTAAAATAAGGAAGCTATGATCTCTCAAAGTTTTTTCTAGATTTAACATTCAGTTAGTCATCAAATGAGCCTTTTAGCGTTGATTTATCTCATAGTTAAAAATGACACCTCTCTCCTCGACTTTAATCAACTGAAATTTTGCCCAATCCCTGTAATTGGGACACCAGACAAGAGAATGTGTATGATTTAGTGCAAGTTCGTCGTAATTATTGAAAAGAAAAAAGTGAACAACTAGAAATCCATGGCCCAAAGCTGACAGATCAATAGCATCCTCTTTGTATTTAAAGAACAATTCATTAATAATGGAACAGCTAGGTAGTATAGTGGATAGGGTACAGGGCCTGGAGCCAGCAAGACTCTTCTTCCTGAGTTCAAATCTGGCCTGAGACTTATAAGCTGTTTGACCCTGGACAAGTCACTTCACCCTGTTTGCCAGTTTTCTCATCAGTAGAATGAAGAAGGAAAAAGAAAACCATTCCAATATGTTTGGCAAGAAAATCCCCAGTGCGGTCATGAAGAGTTGGACATAACCGAAAAACAACTAAACGATCATTAATAATATTTCTAATCATGTTTTCTTGTGTTCTGCAAAAGTCATGTTTAATGATACCTGGTAATAAATAGTTCATTTTTGCACAGAGGATTACAAATGTAAATTAATTAAGAAAAGGGACACTTTTCTTAATTAAGATGAGATACAATAAAACTGTAGGAGGTGGGCATCACACATACAGAGCATGAGATTATTGAGGGTCATGTCACACATCACACTATAACTCTCCACCAACTAGAATCTCACTGAAGGGGTGAAAGGTATAGCCCCTATACTCTACGGCAACAATGATGAGCATATTGACAAAGGCTAGATTTAGGTGGTCTCCGTTGAAAGCAGCTCTATCCCCCTTCATCTCAGATTGCGTGTATCTATTTCTAGGGTCTTGTCTTTGGTAGCTTAGTAGACTTTTGGGATTCATTTCATTTTATTAATCTCAATTCCTGTTGATATTCTCTCTCATAAGTCAACTTGGAGTTGGCTTATTAACGATTACAGATTAACTGAAAAGTCTTGTGATCTGGGGGTAAAGGTAGGGGGTCATTATTTGCCCATTTCTCCACACACTGCCTACCAGATGCATCCTTTGCTTGTCCCAGACTGACTATATTCCTCATTCTCTATTGGCGATGCTAGCACTGATTATGCAACAAGAGTTAGTGCCAGAGGTGTGCTGGAGCCAGTGGATATTGCTTCAGAGGATGCACAGATGGAGTGCACAGTCATCTGCAAACAAAAAATCATGCTCCAATACTCCTTCCACTTTGCTCTTGGCTTGTAGCCTTTTTAAGTTGAAGAATTTACCATCAGTACAGAAGCTGACCTTGATGGATGCAACAAAGTATGGATCAATTTTCTGCTGCGTGTGCTAATTTTGGAGTAACAATTAACACCAAGAAAACACAGGTCATCAAGTACCACCACACCATCCATACATGGCACCATTGGTTACAGTAAATGGAGAAGTTTTGACTGCTGTGGATAAGTTCACTTACCTTGTTGTGTACTTTCTAGGGATGTACACATTGATAATGAGGTTGACACATGCATTGCTAGAGTTATCTTAGAGTTTGGTAGGCTCCAAAGGAAAGTGCTGGAGAGAAGAGGTATTAGACTGACTACTAAACTGAAGGTCTACAGAGCTGTGGTGTTGACCTCATTGTTGTATGCCTGTGAAACCTGAACAGTATACCAGAACCATGCCAGGAAACAGAATTGCTTCCATTTGAATTGTCCCAGGAAGATTCTGAAGGACTTCCATTGAGCCAAGCATTTAAACTCTGCTTCAGAGAGCGCAACTCTAATGGGCTGACCATGTGGTTTGAATGCAAAACATACTTGCCAAAAAGACTATTTTATGGAGAACTCAGATGGGGCAGGTGATCACATGGTGGAAGCTATACAAGGACACCTTCAAGGTCTCTCTCAAGAACTTTGGATTTAAGTGTGCAGCATGGGAGATACTGGCACAGGACCACTCAGTATGGCATGCCCACATCAGAAAGGGTACTGTACTCTATGAACAAAGCAGAATTGAAACTGCTGAAAAGAAACACAGGATGTGCGAATTTAGAGAATCCATCCCAAATATTCACATGGACTATTTGTGCCCGACTGGTGGTAGAGCATTCTGAGATCATATTGGTCTGATCAGCCACAGCTGGACACATTGCAACTTGATTCTAACATAGTGATGTCATTTTGGTCCTCTTTGAGAACGAAGGACAGCAACCAACCAAGGCTGGCAACAGGAAAACGCTACAGATCAGACCCTGAGCTATTGTTTGGTTGATGATTTAGGCTTAAGAAAGTGATGGATAAAATGCTAATAAAGCAGATGAAACTTAGAATTGTATCCTTTTCAAAGAATTGGTTGTTAAACATTTACCAGCACATCCCTAGTTAGTAATAATTTATTTTATATAAAGAGGGACATTAAAATACTACAGTGAAAGGAGGGCAAAAAGGTGATTGAATATTTTAATTGATGGAGCAGAAAATCGTGTGTTTATTTTTTCCATTTAGGGTCCTTCCTCTGAAAGAAAGAGAGGAAAATCTGAGAAGAATATTTTAGTTAGTATGAGATTATCTCCCCAACTCAGAGAAAAGGAAAAAAGGTAATGTCTCGGAGGGGATCTCTGCTTACTTTATAAATCATTAGCCTTATCAGTGCAAGAAACATTCTCATACTGCTCAAAGGCTGAATTCATCAGTGGTCATAGATTTTTTGAAAGAAAGAGTGCAAAATGGGAGTACAAATGCTTGGGAGTACAAATGCCTGGGCACTCAGAATTTCTCAATATGGTGCTGAGATGAGGGATGCCGTAAAACTCCAAACCTGTTTCCCTGTTCTCTTCTTTCTGGTGTCTTTCTCTTGGAATTCTCTGGGGAAGAAACAGTCCCACAGTCTCCCAATTCCACAATGTAGTTGCTAATAGATTCTGGGGAAATATCTCTCATATCCAAGGTGATTCCAAAGTGGGGTCCCTGAATCTTTCTTGGGCCGTGGAGGTAGAGGGCACTAAAAACAAGAAAAAGAAAAAGAAAAAAAGAAAAGAAAAAGAAAAAAGTGAGTGATGAGTGACATCTGTCTCTCTGTTTCTGTCTCTCTCTTTCTATCTCTCCACCTCTGTCTCTCCTCTCTCTCTCTTTCTTTCTCTCTGTCTTTTCATCTCTCTCCCTCCTTCCTCTCCTCATCTCCCCTTTCCTCTCCTCTCTCCCCTATTCTCTCTCTCCCTATTCCTCTCTCCCTCCCACCCCCTCCCAAAAGCAGAACAGCCAGTAACATCTTGATTTGCCTTAACGATAATTTTTTGTCCTTCCTAAGGTGAAGGAACTAGCAAGATCAAATTCTATTCTGGATCTGATTGTCAGTAACAGAGAGGGAGGCCTGGTTACTGGGGTGGAAATTATGGGAACCCTCAGGAGAAGCGAACACTACATCCTAGTGTTTGTGAGAGAGGAGAGGACATCAGGGGATTTTCCGACCTCTCTCTAGGTTTTGGGGAAAAATCCATTTCAAAGAGATTAAAAGAAAGATTGTGAACTAAAATGTTCAGAGAAAGTCAGCAGAGGGATGAGTGATGGTCAAGAATGAAATTCTGGCATCACAAAAGCAAATAATTCCAATGAAGAGTCAAAAACTGGATTTATCTGAAGAGATTAATGGAGATGCACAGGCAACTCACCAACACTTGTAGAAAGGAAAGAAGGAAGGAAGAAAGGAAGGAAGGAAGGAAGGAAGGAAGGAAGGAAGGAAGGAAGGAAGGAAGGAAGGAAGGAAGGAAGGAAGGAAGGAAGGAAAGAAAGGAAGGGAGAGAAAGAAGGAAAGAAAGAAGGAAAGAAAGAAAGAAAGAAAGAAAGAAAGAAAGAAAGAAAGAAAGAAAGAAAGAAAGAAAGAAAAAAGAAAGGAAGGAAGAAAGGAAGGAAGAAAGAAAGAAAGAAAAAGAAAGAAAGAAAGAAAGAAAGAAAGAAAGAAAGAAAGAAAGAAAGAAAGAAAGAAAGAAAGAAAGAGAAAGAAAGAAAGAAAAGTATGGTAAGTGGATACAAGTCCTGGCAACAGAAAGAGGATATAAGAGAATGCACACATTCCTATCAAAATAACTTCAGGATTCTGAGCGAAGTGAGCAGAGCCAAGAGAACATTGTACACAGCAGCAGCAACACTGTGCAATGACCAACTTTGATAGACTTGACTCTTCTCAGCAATGCAATGATCCAAGACAACTCCAAAAGACTTACGATAGAAAATACTGTCTACATCCAGAGAAAGAACCATGGAGTCTGAAAGCAGACTGAAGCATACATTTTCACTTTTTTGTTTTCTTCTTTCTCATAGTTTTTTCCTTTTGTTCTTTTTTCCCAACATGACTAATGTGGAAATGTGACTAATCTGATTGTACATATATAACCTATATCAGATTGTCTGCTATCTTAGGAGGGGAAGGAAGGAATAAGATTTTGAACTCAAAATCTTATAAAAGTGAAAATTGCAAACTATCTTTATGTAGGAAAAAAAATCAGGAATTCAAAAGCTGAATTCAAATTCAGGAATTCAAATGAGCTGAAGTTGGCCAAGGAAGGAAAGGACAATAAAAAGGTCTGTTCATTTTTTAAAATCTATACTGAGATAAAAATAGACGTCAAAGAAAGGACCTGTGTTTGAGGTGGGTGGGATGATTGTAACTGATAACACCAAAAAGGGAAGAGCTGCTCTTTTTTCTATTCTCTCTGCCAAGTACAATAACCTTTATTTACACTGGAAATGCCAGAACAAAAATGACTAAGAAGGAGATAATGCCCAAGATAAGTAAGAAGATAATAAGACAGCATGCAGATGTCCTGCATATATTCAAGTCATCTGACTCAGAATTCAATAATAATAATAAGTACAAGTCAGTCTTAGGCCCTGAAAGAACTGGTGGGTGTGAGGCAGAGATACTGGACAGAACATGGGAAACCAGAAAGGTACCACAAGATTGGAGAAGGTCTAATGTGTTGGTTTTCAAACAAGAGAAGGTAATAAAGTCTAAACGTTGCATGATGGGAGTTTGGCTTCAATTCTGGGAAAATTCTATAATGAATCATTAAAGAGATAGCTGCTGACAACCTAGAAAGGGCAGCTAGCCATCAAGAAGAGATCATGCAAGACAAAATTCATTTTCTTTTCAAACAAGATGATTAAACTAATAGACGAGGGGATTGTTGTGTATATAGTTTTCTAGATTTTAACAAAGGTTTTGAAAAAGTGTTTCATGTTACTGTGAAGAAGGTGGGGAGAAATGGGTTAGGTGATACGACTTCATAACTGGTAAGATGGCCAGACTTAAAGAGTAGTTGTCAAAGGTCAATGTCAACAGAGTGAGTAAGTAGTCTCTACTGGAGTACCCCAGGAATCTGTGTTTGATCCATTTATATCAATGTTTTGGATAAAGGTCCAGATGGCATGGTCATCAGGTGACACCAAGCTAAAAGAAATGGTAGACACAATGGATGGCAGAGTCAGGAGCTAAAAGAGTCTGTACAGGTTAGAATATAGGGCTGAATTGGGTAAGAGGAAATTCAATGAAAATAAATGTAAAGTCATCACTAGTACAAGATGAAGAAGAGGAGGCACAGTTCGATAGCAGTTATTCTGAAAAACAAAAGCTCTAGCATACTGCAAGCTCAACGTGAATCTGCAGTGGGATGTGACATCCAAAAACCTCTAATGCACTTTTGGGCTGAATTATGAGGGGTATGGCTTCCAAGAACGGGGAGGTGATGCTTCTACGGTACTCATCATTCCTCATCCAGAGTCTCGGGTTCAGTCCTAGGAACTAATGAATTGCAGAATATTCAGAGGATGGATGAGGAAAGGCATTGAATCCATTATAAATGGGAGGATTAGAGAAACTGGGCATCTTTAGTTGGAGAAAAGAAGCCTCAGTAGGGATATGATTCGTTTGCTGTTCACTCATTTCTCAGTTGTGTTTGACTCTGTGACTCCATTTGGGATTTTCTTGGCAAAGATACTGGAGTGGTTTGCCATTTCCTTCTCCAGCTTGTTTTATAGATGAGGAAACTGATGCAAACAGGGTGAAATGACTTGCCCAATCCGTCTGAGGTCAGATTTGGACTCAGGTCTTCCTGACTTCAGACCTCCAGACCCAGAGTTCTATCTACTGCACCATCCAGCTGTCCAGAGAAGCTATCTTTCAATCATGTGGGAAAGCCATTAGACTTGGATTTTTTGGCCCCAGAGGCTGAACTAGGAGCAAAGAGAGGAAGGGACAAAGAGATTGATGTTGGCTGGATGTCAGGAAAAACAGTGAGCACTGACCCAAAGCGGAATGAGCTGCCTCAGGAGACAGCAGCTTCCCTCTCCTTGGAGGACTCCAGGTCCAAGCTGGATGAACCTCCATAGGAGATCTTCTTTTGGGGTACAAGTGAGACAAAATGGCCCCTGAGATCCCTTCCAACTTCCAAAATTTGTGATTTTTCTTCTCTTTGCGAGATGTTTTTAGAAGAAGCCCCAGTGCAATTTAAATAATTTAATTATAATAAATCACAATGTTCGTTATAATTAAATTATAAAATTAATATAAATTATATTAAATAAATTAAATAAAAAATCAAATTCCAAACATGCAAGAAGCTTACAAACAGGAGGTGTGAGAGTGAGGTGCATTAATGGGAGGCATAGAGTAAAGGTCTGGGGAAGAGAGGAGAAAAAATAAATTAAGGCAACACAAGATCAGGAAGAAAGATTTGCTGATAAGATAGAAAGGAAGATGGATTCTCTAGTCCTTGGGGTACCTCATATGGGTGGATGAGGCCTAACAGTACAAAAGAAAGCTCCAGAAACAGAGACATCCTGGTTTGGATGTGTATTTTTTGAGTTGGCAGGAGGAGATTGACAATAAGGGCCACAAGGAATCCTGATGGGAAGCAATTGGAACCCAACCTCTGGAGGTCAAGGAAAATTGTGTTAAGAAAACTTGGAGAGAGGGATGGCAGTGGGAACCAGCTGCGGCTAGTATCTTCTGAGAGCAGCCGGAGTTGAATTACAAGAAAAAACGAAGCTGTATAGACAGTCAGAGACACCATGGAGAGGGCCACCCGTGTGAGAAGCGACATCCCAGGCGTTCTTGCCCAAACCCTGCTCAGGACAGCACCATGAGTGACTGGAACCCATGGGCCTCTCCAGGGAAAGGATTCTCACTACTGAGTGTCAATATTTTCTTTAGCCTCCAGTTGAAGTCCTGTTTGTTTACTTTAACCATGAACAAGAGGCCACCCGGCAGCATCCAAGAAGACACCTGAGGTTCAGGAAGAACCAGGTTCAGATCCCATGTGCAACGTGTTGGCTGTGTAACTCAGTCAGTTGTTTAACCACTCAGTGCCCTGGACATCTCTCTAAAAAAGAAGTTTCATTGGTAGAATTCCCGGACCCATTGCTTTCTACCCTGATAAAATCATAGGTTCAGACCAAAACCAAAACCAAACCAAAACCCCCCGCCCCAGTGTGTGAATAAAACTGTTCATAACTTGATTCTTGTGAGCTTTCTTGCTTGTAATGGAAAGTTATAATTGCATCACCAGTTAAGGGAGGAGGGGAGAGGAAATCAGCTCCTGGAGTTACCGGATCATCTGGGTGGCTGAGGACGAGTCAAGGAAGTGAGAAATTCCCCTAAACGTGTCCGACCTCTTTTGCATAAGGAGGAAGACACAAACACGATAGTTACATTTAATTTTAGTTAAGATTCAAAGTAGCAGACGTTGAACTAACCCTCCCTGCCCAGGTGTGAAGTTTTAATAATATCTTTGAATGAATAATATCATATTGTCTTTTTCTGGAGTATATGTATGCCTATATATACTTATATATTTCACTATCATTGAGTAACAAAATAAGTAGTACTTATCAAATCTGAGACTCTCAGATCAAAGAGAAACTCTGCTATAGTCTAGCTAACCACATCCTCTTCTTCCAACAGATTTCTTGAGTTAAACAATTAATAGAAGAACATTTTTCCTTTCCTCTGTGGAACAGAATACTGCTACAGAGAAATGTCATCAGAGAAATTCTATTCCATTATGGGAAATTTGATCATCATTACAAATGAAAACAGACGAAATAATGGAGTAAAACCTTCGTCCCCCTTGCTGAATCCTCTGCTAGGGAAATTACTTATCATTACTTCACCTTCAATAAAGGCAAAGAAACATGCCTCTCCAATGCCTCACAAATGGTGGTCTTTTTTTCTCAGTGAGGGTCAAGGGACAGAACGTTCTAGTAAATCAAATATTCTGGCTTTTGTCTTTGTAAGCTCAGCGACTATCACATCACAGCCCCTGGCAAGGAGCAGGCACTCAATAAAGGGTTGGTGATGGATTGATTGTGCAATGTACCATGCGTGAAATGCCCATTTATTTTAAAAGTTAAAACACTGCCCAATACATTTAACATTTAATTTGGACTAACTGTAATTTCATTTTTCTTTGATGATTCAGGAAAGACTGAAGGCTACTACAGAAATATCAGTTAAAAAATATTTGCCCTGGATAGTGGGTTTGATTTTTTTAAATTAGTGCTGTGATCTTATTGATGTGGGTAAGTCCCAGTGCAGAAATGACATGTCTAGTTGTAGATAGGAAACTGATCAATAATTAATAAATAGCCTGAAAGCAGTAGATATTACCCTGGAATTAAGGAATGATTTTTTTTTTAGAAATATCTTATTAATTTCCTTTGAAATTCTTGGTATTTTATTTTATGCCTTTAAAAGCATGATTCTGAGGTATTCAAAACCTTCATCAATGACTGCCAGAGGAGTCCATGATACAAACAAGTTTAAGAACTGGTGTCTTAGAGAGTTGCCCAGAGGCAGAGACCGATTAAATGACTTGTCCGGAGTCATGAGGCTCATATATCAGATTGCTTGTTCCTGTTCAGTCATGTCTGACTCTGTGACCCTATTTGGGTTTACTTGGCAAAGATACTGGAGTGGTTTGCCATTTCCTTCTTCAGCTCATTTTACAGATGAGGAAACTGAGGCAACCAGGGTGACTTGCCCAGGGTCATACACCAAGGTCTGAGGATAGAGTCAAACTCAGGGAGATGAGTCCTACTGATTCAAGGCCCAGCACTCTATTCATTCATTATGGGGTCACCCAGGTGCCCCTCTTGTCAGAGTCAAGACTTAAAACAATCTTCCTGAGTCCAAGGATGCCTCTCTAGTACACTGGAAAATAAACCGTTTTATCATTTTCTTAACATTTGGAGCTGGAAGGGATCTTAATTATCATCTAGCATAACCCCCTTATTTTACAGAGGAGTAAACTCAGATGGAAAGAGAGAAAGTGAATTAGAATTCAGAAAGGTAGTAAATGGAGCAGGGTTGGGTTCCTCAGATTATCTAAAAACAGGTCTTTTAAATTCCAAATCCACCTGGCCTCATTCATGATTCTCCATCAAAGGAAATTAAAGTTGTCTTCCCAAAAAATCTTGACTGAGAGTATGGGGGTGAGGAGGGAGTGAGATAAATTGTCAACTTGGAGAAAAGAAAATAAAGATCAAAGGACAGTGGGCTGTAGGCTAGAGTGGATACTAGGTCTGCAGTTAGGAGAGGACACTGGTTGGAACCAATCTTCAGACACTGGTTGTATGACCATGACGATTTAACCTAACTGGATCTCAGTTTACTCATCTGTAAAATGGGAATGAGACTGTGAGCTCATTGAGAGCGGGGACCGTTTTCTTTCACCTTCCTTTGAATCCCCAGTGCTTAGTACCACAAGACCTGGTACATAGTAGGTGTTTAAAAAATGTTTATGATGCTTAGGGGCTGAATGACTAGTTCAAGGGTCAAATGAGATGATTCATATAAAGCATTTTGAAAACACTGAAGCATTAAATAAACGTTAAGTGGTTATTATGAAATAAGCTGGTGGTGTTTGATATCTCAAGGTGGCTCGTACATGCCAGATGTTATTATAAATCTCACTCTTTTCCTGGGTCCAAGGATGGCCACAGGCAAAATTAACAAAATTTTCCAGTAAAAGACTCAGAACTCTCATACTGCCCCCTAGGCAGTTCAGAGTTTCCACTCTAATACCCCACCTAGGCCTTTAACCCTTCAAAATGTATGTGTCCCAGGCACAGTTAATTTATGTAATCTAACCTAATTATGGTAGTGAGGTGGTACAGCTAGTCCTGGAGACTCATCTTCCTGAGTTCAAATCTAACTTCAGACACTTAACTCTATTTGCCTCAGTTTCCTCATCTGGAAAATTAACTGGAGAAGAAAAAAGTTTGACAGTAGCAGACAATATTTCAACACCTACTACTGCGTCAAGTGTTGTACTAAGTATTGGGGATACGATACAAAAACAACAACAGTCTCTGCTCTCAAAGAACTCATATCTAATGGGGAAGAAAACATGCAAATGTATAAATCAATTATATACAGGATAATCAGAGACAATCAACAGATGGGAGGTACTAGAACTGAGCCCTGAGAAAGACTAGAAGGGATTTTAGTTGGGACTGAAGGAAGCCAGGGAGGCCAGGAGGCAGAGATGAAGGGGGAGAGCAATGAGGCAATCGGTGCAGCCAGTGAAAATGCCCGGCGTTGGGAGAGAGCACGTCTTGATGGTGAATAGGCATTATTGGTTGGTTATTGTCCACTCTTACAGAGGACAAAAATGACATCACTCTGTTGGCATTGCGCTTAAAGTCAGGAGGAAGACCTGGATTCTACCTCAGACATTTACTAGCTATGTGGGAAGTAACAAGCAGATGACAACAGAGGTAAATAGTTTTATACACCACCTTCTTTTTTGGTCTTTGTGTGTTGATTTGTGTTTATTGATGATTACGTTGACAATAAAAAAGGGAAGAAATTATAGATTTGAGATTCTCTCTTTCCTTTTTTCCTCCCTCCTTCCCCTCTGCATTCCTCTGGAGATGCAGGTCCTCTAGGTTGGCTAGGAGAGAGGAAATGATGAACTTGCAATGGTTAACCTCAACCACTAGAGGTCAGAACTCTAAAGGAGAATGGAATCTCCATCCACTTGCTTTGTGGTCAGAAGCCAAACTGCATGTTGCAATGAACCCCCCAACATTGCATCAGCTTATCAGGCTGGCTTCTGTATGACACACACAAAAGCCCATACATTCATAAAACATCTTAAAACTAGCCCACAGGAGAAGATGAAACCACACTTCAAGAAATGTGTTTCTTAGTACTAAACACGAATTATTGTTATTAGAAAATTCAAGATTTCCTGGTTTTGTTGACTCAAGCCTATCATTGTTTTACACAACCATGTCATAGGCCAGGGGAGGTGCTGATTTTTACAGACACAAAAGACAAAGCTTGGACATCTTTCCCGAAGGTCAGAGCAATAATGGATAAACTACAGAAATTTTCTCAGAATAGTAATTTTTCAGAATCAGTGGATACATCCCAGAAGATAATGCAGGGGAGCCAATGTTTTATTTTTTTTCCACTTCGCTCTTAAGCAAACCCAAAGTAGGTTTAATACCATTTTAAAATTAATTTTAAAATGGTTTTTAAATGAATTTAAAAAAAAATAAATGCTCAACAATTTCAGTACTCTAAAAGCATTTCTGTTCCTTCTTCTTCCAACCCACAGATAGAGGGATATACAGACAAGCTCTCTCTTTGCATATTTACCAGCTGGTTTGTGGTGATGGGTAGCGTCTGGGAATCCACGAGAAGAGCTGCAGGACACACTGAAAATAGATCCACACTGGTAAATGATGGGTTCTTAACCCAGCTCCCTGTGTGGCTTTTGGAAAGTGCCAACCTTTCTAGATCTCAGTTTTCTTTCTTTGAAAACTGAAGCAATTGATTTGGAGGACCTCCACAACTCCTTTCCTGCTTTAAATGTATGATCCTGTGGTCAGCCTAGGTTAAACTGTCCTAAGCTCAGTACCAGTTCTTGATTTCTAAGAAACAGGAGAAGACTTAAATGGCCCTAGAATATCCATAAAACCACCCACACGACTACTACTATCCCACACAGGGAGTTACAAACTCATTCCTGTACATACTATTCAAGACAGGGCAAGTTGTCACACATACAAACAATTTTGTAAAAATGCTGAAATAGAATCTATCTAGAGGTGCTCTGGTAAATATGTAATAACCAGCTTTCTGAAAATAAGGCTACACTTTTAAGTTTAATTTGCATATTAACATTTCTCTTTCACTGTATTAAATCTAGACAGTCATCAAAATCAATATACCATCATAAAATCCATCATAAATCAAGCCCTGGTTTGTGGCATTTGCCAATTTCTGAAATGTAAATGCTCACAATGAGTGAACTTGTATGAACTGGTTCCAATTTACTATTGGATCTATCTACCCTTCCTGGTAGAGGGGCAAAAATGCACTTTCCTCTGTCCTATCTAACTCAATCTAATTCATTCCAACAAGTATTTCTCATTAAAAAAAAAAACCAAACAGTTATGTAAATAACTGTTTGGCAGCCACAAACACCTAGGATGGCTACTCTTTTTTCTTCCTTTCCTAATCAACCAAACTTTCATGTTTGTTACTATCAGAATATATTAAGTCTCCATATCTGTGCTAGGGACAGAGAGGTGGCACCCTAAATGCGCTAGAGTACCCGGTCTGGAGTCAGTAAGACTCATTTTCCTGAGTTTAAATCTAGCTTCAGACACTTACTAGCTGTGTAACCCTGGCAAGTCACTTAATCCTGCTTGCCTCAGTTTCCTCATCTGTAAAATAAGCTGGAGAAGGAAATGACAAACCATTCCAGTATCTTTGTCAAGGAAACCCTAAATGAGGTCCCAAAGAATTGGACACAACTCAATAGCAACTATAGCAACAGCAATCTGTGTTAGGCCCTGTACAAAGAATTAACACTTAGAAGTGTGATAGAAAAGAAAGTACCCTGAATTTGGAATCCAGAGACCTGAATGCAAATCTGAAAAGTCCTTGAGTTTTCTAGTTGTGCATGTGGACAGGTCCCTGGGATTCATTTACTCCGAAGAGGGAATTTTCCATAGAAAGCTTCCCCAGGCTAATAAAATCTAAGTTATCTAGAAGAATTATAGTAGTTGTTACCTAGAAGTTGATGGAATTGGAGGGCTGTATCCAGAAGAGTTGCTTCAAGACAAGCATCCTGTTTTTCTTCTTATTAATAATCAACAAGCCTGATAAGTACTTTTTTTTAATTTTTAAAAAAATTTTAAAAATTCCACATTTGAGACCCTAAAGCTTCCTACCGAATGTCATGCTCTCTTGTAATCCCTTGGAGAACACAGAATGAAGTAATTCATGAAATGAACATTTCTTTAAATAGGAACCTTGAGTTATCTCCATGAGTGATTCCTTGTACAACTTCATAACTTGATGGGGGAAGTCCCAGCCAGAATGGGAGCATGCTGGACCTTCCCTGACAACCTTAATGGGGTCTTCCTATCAGCAGAGTAAACCAAGGCATGCTTGGGAAATAGGAGACTTCTATACTGTTGCTTACCTAGCTTTTCAATGCCCTTTCTGTGGCATCTTTCTACCCACTTTGGGCTACATAGACCCTCACTCCCCTTAATTCCACATTGTCTCTGGAAAGGAAGTGGATCATGTATACTTTAGTGTAAATGGAATACATCTCTCATGGACATTTGTATTTTAAATTTTATCCCCTAATACAGAATGCATCTCTTGTTAAAAGAACTGTCGATATCATCTGAAAAGTGGGGGAGATAATCATCCTAGTCCTTTTCCTATAACATCGCCTTTGTTCAGCTCCTCGCTAAATCTCAGGCCCACTGCTTTTGCATCAGTAAAGCTCCCAATGGCTACAGAGAAGATTTAAGTGAATTCATTCACATTTTGAACCAGCTCTCCCATCTCTCTCTTCAACAGTAACCAACCAAGAATGCTTCCTAAATTTTCATTTCTGCAGATCAGGCAATGAGCATGTTACAAATAACCACAAAACAGTTCAGGTGCTTTATTATGCCATTTTTACTTCCAACTATCACCTGCTCTTGTATATAAATGAAAGGGAAAGGAAACAATCATTTATTCTTCAGTCATTTTCAGTTGAGCCCAACTTTTCATGACCCCATTTGGGGTTTTCTTGGCAAAGATATTGAAGTGACTTCCTATTTCTTTCTCTAGCTCATTGGACAGATGAGGAAACTGAGGCAAACAGGATTAAGTGTCTTGCTCAGGGACACATAGCTAGTAAGTGTCTGTGATGGAAAACAAAATAGGATCTTTTGCTGTTTTTGTTTTAGTATAATCAAGTGCCACTGATGGAATATTGCCTTTATCAATCAAGAGTTTACTAGGAGTAAAGTACAGAAACAAGAATTTCTTTAACTAGAAAAGTATACATATTTGTATTGCCAATGTGATTAAAGATCTTCCCCACTCATTAATGGGACTGCCCATTAAGGGGAGTTTGATTAAGGAAGATTTGTAGGAATGCCCACAGCTTTTGTTAATGAGGCACTGGTTCTCAAGGGTTGGGAAGCCCTCTGGCACTAAAAATAATATAAATACTCTGAGGGTGAGGTTTTATTTTGGGGTTTACTGACTGGAAGTGTTTGTTGGCCAGACAAGGAATAAGGTTCCCCCACTTCCCCCAGAACCCAGATGTTGGTGCTTCCCTCTTTAGTAACTATGGTTAGACAGTTGGACCTGTAGACAGTCAGGCAGAGAAAGTGTCTGTTGACTTTTGATTTCTCTATATTGCATTTGAAGTTCAGGGTGCTGACTCCCCTGAATTAGGTAAATGATATATGTGCTTGATTAAAGTGATTGTTAACCCCTTAAAAAGTAGGGGAGATCATTTTTTTAGAGCAGGAGGCTCTTCCCAAAACTTCTGAAATCACATCAATAAACTCCGTTCAGGACAGAGTCAAATCCAGTCAAGTCCTGTCCAGCGTTCTTTAAGCCCATCTTTGAACAAACTCAGGAACTTGAAGAAATACAAGGCTTAGTCTGGGTTTTGCCAACCCATAGAGATAAATTAGGACAAGATATCCCTCATCACATATTTACCTTTTGGCAGCCCTCAGTTTCATTGTGTTACCATCAATTTGTCTAATATCCCGAAGATCAAGAGAAGAGTTGTACATTTTCCATCACATCCTATCTATCATGTGTAGAAATCCATGATTCCAAGTATAATAAGGGGCCATCCCAGGGAACATCCCAGAGTTCCCCTGGAAACTTCTAGAGACTCTAAGGGCATCATGCCCCATTTCTTGGGCCTTTGGGGAATAATAAACTTCCCAGCTTCTTCTGGCTATGTGTTAACCCAACAACAAAAGCGCTTGGCATTTTAGGATGACCCCTGAGTGTTCCCTATGTTCTTTCCTGGTCTTATAATAATAGCATTAATGGGGTGGTAGTCTGTGTTTATTAAAGGAAGAGTTGTTTTCTAGCTTGGCCTGTTGGCTACTTCCTTATGTGGCAAATACTTTGAATTATGGCCCTAAACTTCCTGTGAGAAGGAATATGGGGATGGGCTGGGTGCTTCTCCCACCCCACTCTGTGTGGTCTGTGTTCTCAGCTTGTGCCTGGGGCATCTGTCAACTTTTCCCACTGTGTCCACCCTCTTCTGAGCTGGTGACATTGTGACTTCGAAAAGTCTAGGGGTTTTTTAAATGAATTAGTGGCAGCGAACATTGAGCCACCAGCAGAGCAGAGACATATATGGGAATGGCTGATGGGAGAAGCACCTGAACCCAAAGTTTGGAGGTTTATGGTTTGGAATGGAGCAATAGAGCTGAACCAAAGGGGAATGTAAAGTGCCTGATTTCCTTTTAATAAGGCTTATAAGTTAGCCTCTTCGCTGATGATAACTGTTGTTATAAATGACTGATTTCAGTTAATCCTGCTCACTTTGTTGACACACAGTAGGATTCTTCCTTCTGCATATAAATAAGTGACCTGTCCCATACATGAATAATATTGTACATTGGCTACCTTTGCTGCTCTCCCTCTTTGGCACAGCCATAGACTTGTAAGCTATAACTAGCATAGTCCCAGGGTGACAGGGTGTGAGACCGTTAGAGAAGCAGTGTGTTTAAAAAAAAGGGAGCCCCTCTCAGGAGAAGCAGCCTTCCCCAGGAATGAACAAAGCATAAACCTGCATGTGGTTTCACGACGGGGAGTTACTGGGGCTGCAGCGCCTACAAATTGGATCAACTCTCAGGTTTTTTGCTAGACGAGTGTTCCATTAACTTCAGCCGTTTGAATTTTATTGTGATTATAAAAGAAGGCAAAAAATAAACAAAACCAAACAATCAGCCAAAGCTTTAAGATCTCCAAAGATTCATGAGACTCCGGTCAGTCAACAGGTCTTTATTAAGCACACACAATGTGCCAGAAACTGTGCCAAGAATGAAGCTATAAAGATATGCAGTTAGGTAGTTCATTGAATAGTGTTGAGACTGGAGTCAGGAAAACCTGTGTTCAAATCCAGTCTCAGATACTTACTAGCTGTGTCACCATGGGCAAGTCATTTAACTCTGTTTGCCTCAGTTTCCTCCTCTGTAAAATGAGCTGAAGAAGGAAATGGCAAACCACTCTCTGTCAAGAAAACCCAAATGGGATCCTGAAGAAGAAATTCAACAACAAAACATTTTCCCTGCTCTCAAGGAGCTCACTTTCTTAATGGGGGAGAACATGATCATGGAAAGTTGCAGCTGGGAATCAGACACAAGGTCCCATGGTCCTTAGGTACAATAGCTAAGCAGATGTTAATGCCGCCTCTTTTTTTCTAAATGAGAAAGCTTTATTAAGAAAAACAGCTGCCCTCCAGGCTCCACTCTTGATTTTCCTTTTTTTTAAATTTAATTTTTATTTTATTTTTTTCTCAATTACATGTGAACAAAGAATGTTAACATTCATTTTTTTAAAAAAAATAGTTTCCAATTCTCTCCACTTTTTGAGAAGTCAAGCAATAGATTATACATGTGCAGTTATGCAAAACATTTCCATAGTAACCATGTTGCAAAAGAAACTGCAGAGCAAAAAAACCCAAGAATAATAAAGGTTTACAAAGCTGGCTCCGATCTGCGTTCAGACTCCATTGGTTCTTTCTCTGCCAGTGGATAGCACTGTCTCCTCTTTCATGTTATTCCTACAGATAAAAACTTATCTGTTTCTGATGCGGAACCATTTGACAGTGCCAAGGACTTTGGTGGCAAGAACTTGCTTTTCTGGGTCTTTAACAGAGGCCGCTATAGAACCTGGAGTAGCTGTTACCAGGCTGCATCCCCACAGGGGCTGATTTCCCAGCATGGTGTTTGAGAGCACGGGGTTCAAACATTGCTATTTCCAAGACTCTTGGTTTCAGTGTCCTGGGATGTCTCCAACAGGATTTGATTCTGTTTGTGGTCTGCTGTATGGTAATGATGACTGACCTCTTTTCTACAGAAATTCTCTTCCCCAAGTCCTGCCTGGTTACGTACTGGGTTGGAAGCAGGCTCCATGGAAGTGGTATCACTCCCAAGGCTTCTGGGACTATCCAACTGTCTATGATGAGAAAAGTGGATCCCTTCCCCACAGTGATTTCTTACCCCAATGATAACTATGAGGGCTTGGCTGGAAGCAGGTCTGGTGATTTGGGGGACACTGCTATTCCCAAGGTCCTTGGGTTCAGTGTCCTGATCTGAGGAGAGATGGTGGGAAAGGTGGTGATAATAGTTTGACTTGATTGGAACATTCTGCCTTCTGTCTCTCCCACACAGGGCCTTGCTACTTCAAATAGCAATTCCTTCCCCTTGTATCCAAAACATATACAGCATAAAGGAGAGGTAATCCCAAAGGGAAGTAAGTAGTACTGGAAACATGAGAGTGGGGGAAGGGAGGGAATGTTAGTGATGAAGGGTAGATGGGTAAAGGCTTCTCAAAGATCGTGAAATTTGAGCAGAGTTGGAACTTTGTTTGCTAGGTATAGGGACCTATACATAGAGAAATCATCTTAGCACTGGTATAAAGAATAGACTGTCAGTCAACAAGCATTTATTAAACATTTACTGGGCAGCTAGGTGGTGCAGTGGATAGAGCACCAGTGCAGGAGTCAGGAGGACCTGAGTTCAAATTTCACCTCAGCCACTTGACACTCACTAGCTGTATGACCTTGGGCAAGTCACTTAACCCCAACTGCCTCAACCTGGGTCATCTCCAGTCATCTTGATGAATATCTGGTCACTGGATTTAGATGTCTCTGGAGGAGAAGTGAGGTTGGTGACCTGCACAGCCCTCCCTCACTCAAAACAAAGTCAAGTGCAAGTCATGTCATCATTCCTCTGATTGCATGGTCTTCTTCAGCAAAGAAGGACGAACACATAAACACACATTACTATGTGCCAGGCACTATACTCTTTGACCCAGCAATACCACTACTAGGACTGTATCCCAAAGAGATCATAAAAATGGAAAAGGACCCACATGTACAAAAATATTTATAGCAGTTCTTTTTGCAGTAGCCAAGAACTGGAAATGGAAGGGATGCCCATCAATTGGGGAATGGCTGAACAAGCTGTGGTATATGAATCTTATGGAACATTATTGTTCCATAAGAAATGATGAGCAGGCAAATTTCAGAAGAACTAGAAAGACTTGAACTGATGCAGAGTGAAGTGAACAGAGCCAGAAGAACATTGTACACAGTAACAGCCACATTGTGCCATG
The DNA here is from genome assembly GCA_023548195.1 of Bettongia penicillata ogilbyi. NCBI lineage: Eukaryota > Metazoa > Chordata > Mammalia > Diprotodontia > Potoroidae > Bettongia > Bettongia penicillata. Next base: position 1,724,848 of record JAJHZJ010000391.1, read on the forward strand.
ATTACCTATGATAGACTTAGCTCTTCTCAGCAATCCAAGGATCTAAGACAGTTCCAAAAGGCTCATGATGAAAAATGCTATCACCTCCAAAGAACTATGGAGTCTGAATGCATATCGAAGCATACTATTTTCTCTTTTTTTTCCTTTCTTGTGGTTTTCCCCTTTTGTTCTGATTCCTCTTTCACAGCATGACTAAGGTGGAAATATATTTAATATGATTATACATGTATAACCTATATCAGATTGCTTGCCATCTTGGGGAGGAGGGTTAGAGGGATGGAGGGAGAAAAAATTTGGAACTCCAAATCTTACAAAAGCAAATGTTGAAAATTATTTTTACATGTCATTGGAAAAAGTTAAATATTATTAAGTGGAAAGGAAATAAGAAGTGTCAATTTTGTAACTTTGTGGAGAATGGATTGTGGAGAAAAGATAATTTATGCATAGGGATAGGTATTAGTAGCCTCTTGCTTCAAATGAATTTCATATGACATTGTAAATTAAATAACATTTTCAAATTAAAAACAAAACAACACTACTTGCCAGGCACTGTGCTAATTATTAGGATTACAAATGTAAGCAGAAAGACAGTCCCTGTCCTGAAGGAACTTACATTCTAATAGGGAAAATAATACAGAAAAGACACGGTAAAGCTTGGGCTGTTGGGGAAGAGGAGAGACAGCAGTGCCCAGTGGTACCCATTGTTGGGGCACGGTAAGGAAAGTCTGGAGTGAAGAGGAATGAGATCCAATGGAGAAGAGAGCAGAGAAGTGAAGATTCACTGGGCTGTTGCAATGGTCTAAGTAGCAGGGTGTCCCTAAGGTGGTGACATAGGGAGGAGAAACAGATTCATGAGAAATTCTGGAGCTTGGTAAGTGATTACATGTGGGAAAGGAAGGAGAAGAAATGAGAATCAAAAATAATCCAGAGATTCAAACATGGGAATCAACGTCAGATCAGAGACAGAAATAAGAGAGTCACAGGGAGCAGCAGGTTTAGGGAGAAAGGTAGGTTTGGTTTTAGCCACAGAGAATTTGAAATATTTATGAGACACCCAGATAGATGTGTCTATTAGGCAGTCAGATAGTATAATATCATAGATGGAGAGCTGGTGTAGACCTTGGAAATCATCTGGTCCTATCAGGAAGCTGAAGACCAGAGAAGTTTAGGTGACTTGCCAAGGTCACATAGGAAATATGTGATGGGGCTAGGATTCAAATCCAGCACCATTTCCATGGCACCATGTTGGCTCCATGGCAGATCACATTCACCCTGCACACAGATGAGGATCAGGAACTCAGAAGAGAGGTACTGGAGAGAGGTATAGATGGGAATTATTTGCATAGTGGTAGTCATTGAAACTGGGGCAAAGGATGATATGATCAAGGGAGAGAAAAGAGGATGAAATAGACCATGTTGAGGGCTGAGAAGCAGATGATAAGGAGTCAGGGAAGGAGTGATAGGATGGGAGCTGTGATGTCTCTGAAGCCAAGGAAACAGTGCATTTGATAAACATTTATCAAGTGCCTACTGTGTACCAGGCACTGTGCTAAGCACTGAGGATACAAAAAAAAAAAAAAAGCAAAGGACAGTCCCTGCCCTCAAGGAGCTTACAATCTAATGGAGGAGAGGATATGCAAACATATGTGTATGTGGGCAGGAGAAATAGGAAATAGCTAACAGAGGGAAAGCACTGGAATTAAGAGGTGTTAGGAAAGGCTCCCTGTAGAGGGGAGGATATTGGTGAGACTTAAAGTCAGGAAGGTCAGCAGTCAGAGCAGAGGAAGGAGAGCATTCCAGGCATCAGGGAAAGCCAGGGACTGGAGGGATTAATAGTGTTAGAAGTTTCAAATAGGTCAAGGAGGATGGAGATCATTATATTTAGCAGTAAAGAAGGTAGAGCACTGACCCTGGAGTCAAGAGGACCTGAGTTCAAATCTAGCCTCAGATCCTTACTAGCTATGTGACCCTGGGTAAGTCACTTAACCCTGTTTGCCTCAGTTAACTCACCTATAAAATGAGCTGGAGAAGGAAATGGCGAACTGCTCCATTATCTTTGTCAAGAAAACCCCAAATGGGGTCAGAAAGAGTCAAACGCAACTAGAAGGAAGGAAAAAAGAAGGAAGATAAGGAGGATAGGGGAAGGGACGAAACGTTTACTAAGCCCCTATGATGTGCCAGGCACTGTGTTAAGTGCATTACAAATGTATCTCTTTTGATCCTCAAAACCCCCTGCGAGATAATTATAATCTATTATAATCCCCATATTACAGTTGAGGAAACTGAGGCAGACAGAGGTTAAAGCCCTTCCCCAGGGTCATGCTGCTGGTGAGCATCTGAAGCAGGATCCTGACTTCAAGTCCAGTGGTCTATCCATCTACTGACTGCCTCTGTGGTAATCACTCAGAGAACAGTTTCAGTCTAGTGATGGGGGCAGAAGTGGGGAATTTAAAGGTTTTCAGAGAAAGTAGGTAGTGAGGAAGAAGAGGGAACTTTTTCAGGAAACTTATCAGTGAAGGAGAGAGAAGTGGGCAATTAGCCAAACGGGGCAGTGACTGAGGAGATCTGAGCATGTGTCTAGGCAGATGGGAAGGAAGGAAATGAGATAGAGGAAATGGGGGAAGGGCCAGGCTGTAACAGAGTACCCATCTCTTTTCTGTCACCAGGGAGAAGGAGGACAGAGTGGCCAAGGATGAATGCGAAACATTCAGGAAGTAGGAAACTTCAGGCATTGGGTCCAAGGCCTTTCAGCCTTCTCTAGAAGAAGGAAATCTAGGTCATCTGAAGCAAATATGGGGGGATAGGGATGGAAAAGAAAAGAAGAAAATGTTTGTAACCGACCTATGAAAAATGAGGTTGAGAACGAGTAAGAGAAAAACAGAAAGACCATGCAGGCACGGCTAAAGTTGTACAATAAATCTGCGGTGGGTGAAGTCAGTCCAAGCCTCGGTGCTCAGCCAGTTACAAAGTTTTTATGAGCTGCAGCAAATCTATGAGGTAGATCAGTATTTTTATCCCTGATGAAGTTCACAAAGGCAGAATGACTCACTCAAAGTTACACAGAGAACAGACATAAATTAATTTACCTTTCTTCTCCCATCCCTAAAGGATTCCTCTCCCTAAACTTCCTATTACATCTTCTTTTTTCCTGACAAATGGGGTTAAGAACAACTTTTTTCCTTCCACTTTTTCAGGGTTCCTGGAGCTACATGAAAGTATAAGACCCCTCTCAGTAGCCCAAGATGGGACTGCCACTAGGCAAAATTCCATAGTTCGTTGTCCATTTCCCCTCCTGTCATATTTTATCTATATCCCCACCCACTCCCCAACTAAGTGGCCTCAATCACCCTGCAGCCCTGGTCAAAACTTATCCCCAAATCCTTTATGTAGGATTAGCCTGGAAGCTTTATTCCTTTTGGAACATTTTACCAAGGATTGGAGACTTAAGTCCTTTAAAGGGATTGGGCTCTAAAGTAGAATTTCAGGCACCCGCTCATGAGTAAGGGATATGGCCACCTTGCCTGGTGTCCCTGACATCCCACCACCTGGCATTCTGGCAAGATCGGTATGAGTCAGCAGTACGTAACAGCAGCCAAAAAAATCAAATGCCTACATTAATAGAAGCACAGTGTTCAGAAAAACAGAAGTGATAATCCCACCATACCCTGCCCTGGGGTTAGACGATTTCTGGAGTAGTCATGTCCTGGTCTGGGCAGCACATTTTAGTATGGACAAGGTCCAGAAAACGACAGCCAAGATAATGAGAAAGGCTCAGAATCTTGCTATATAAGGACTAAGGGTTTAGAAGCAGGGGAAACAAGATACTTGTTCTATCTTTAGATACGCATCCCCTATCTGAAGGGTTGGTTATGTAAAAGGTGAGCTAAAATTTATCTTGCTTGGTCCTGGAGGGTAAAGGCAGATATCAAAAAATTAAGGGAAAACCTCTTAATAATTCGAGTTGTCTCCAAATGTCATGGGTAGGTAGTGAGCTTCCTGTGATTGGAGATTTTCTACCAGAAGTGATTGACCATTTATTTGTCAAAGATGTTGTAAGTAAAATAGATGCTTTATATGAGTTGAACTAAACCATTTCTGAGATCCCTTCCTATTCGATCTCTTCAGATTTGAGGACTTCATGATTTGATGAATTAATGGATTTCCGATAAGAGCATAGGAGCTGGAGACTTGAAAAAAGGGAACTGTGTTCATGATGAATGAATTGTTTATCTTTCTGCTGGGGTCTCACCTAGGACTTTTCCAATGAACTTGTCATTTAGTATCACTAATTCTTATTATCTGTGTTTTAACTCTCTACTAGATTGTAAACATGAAATCGGGAATCACCTCTTATTATATAATTGCTTGTTCATTTGCTTTATTACTTATTTTGAGTGGGGCCGTCTCCAGTTGTCCTGATCTCTATCTAGTCACTGGACCTAGACAGCTCTGGAGGAGAAAGTGAGGCTGGTGACTCTGCACAGCCCTGCCTCACTTGAATCCAGTTCACTTGCAAGTCACGGCATCCTGATGTCACGGTCCTCTTTGAGAATGAGGGACAAACCACAACAAGCTTATTTTGACTGCTTCTTATTTAAACTTTCTGTTCGGGTGATCTCAAAATACCTCTAGATTTTGGCTGACCAGGAGTATGTCTAGACAGGTAGAAAAGGCAATGACCTTGCTTTTGGACATAATGTTGTGCATTTCCCTATCCATTGATCCATAGTGGGAGAGATCTAGATTTTTTTTTAAACTGGGGAACCCTGAACTCCAGAATGTTCTGCTCAGGAAGGCTCACTCTTGTATAGGATGCACATTCTGATTAGCTCCAAGTTTTCATCTTTGAAGGCTAGACTACACATCATTCTTATTTGGCATCTATTGGGCAAATAGCCCTTACAGGAATGATGACCATTGGCAGTCTAACCTTCAAAGATGAAAACTGGAAGGTAGACAGAATGCTAATCATAAGCTAAAGTAAAGTTGCTCCCAGATACCTAATCCTAGTGCATAGGAATTTGAGTCTAAAAAGATTAAGCCTGAAAGCATTAGCTATTAAGTAGGACCCCATTCTATGCCCTAATTATTTTGGCACTTATGGCAAAGAACCTGCTTTTGGAGATAAAAAGTCTCCTAACTGGAGGCTGGAAAGGAAGAGATAGTACACTCCCTAAAAGGGGGGGAGCAAATAAATTTTTTCCCCATGACAGGGCTGTTGTTGGTGATAGCACTGAGGCAAGAATGGTTATTTTTTTTTAAAAAAGCTATGAAAAAGCACATGGCTTTGAATTATAAGAGCATGGCAGAGGTCATTTTTCTTATGAAGGAGGATAAGATGTAATACAGATAATCTAGTATAATAAACAATATTACATGACAAATGCATCCGAAAGGTATAAGACAAAATTGTACGTGAAGGCCCAGTGGGAAAATTGGTAATTCACTTATAAAAAACTCAATTTCATTTTTTCCAGGTTGCCTTCTCTCCAACCTGAAGATCTGAACATGTTATCATTACCACACCCCCTTACTCAATAAACTCCAATGACTCCTATTATCTCTAGAATAAAGTATAAACTCCTCTGTTTGGCATTTAAAACCCTTCACAACCCGATCCTGCTTGCTACCCTTTCAGCCTTTTTATGTAACAAGAATGCTCTGGCTCTCTCTCCCAGGGAACCAAGCAAATGACATCTCCTCTCCGAGTTTGTTGGTGTGTCTCTTCTACTGTTATTAGCTCAAACCCCGAATGACTGTGCTCACTCCCTTGTTAAGGGGCTAATTACTAGCTCTGAAGTTCTTTTTAACCTCTTGACATCAGGCAACTTTTATAACAAGATATTAACTTCAAAGATACAACAAGAACAAACCTGTAAACGTTTCTCCCAATACCTCAAGGGTACACTCTTGCCTACGCTACCTTGTCTCTAGAGGAATAAACTTGAACCTTGGCTCAATTCCTAAATAGCATTGATTCCATCAAGTTCACATCCAATGTTTATATCTCAAGTGGAAGAGTCCTCATCTCAGTTTCTGCTGAATGGAGAAACCAAAGGTTCTCTTGAAGCAATGGTCCTCTTCCACCTCATTCCACTCCAGACACTCTACCTTCCAGCCACACACTGAACATGTTATGTAATACCCCATCTCCTGTCTATGCAGTATCTGTTCCCTTCCCCGGGAATACTGTCCTTCCTCACTTAGACTCCCTAGCCTTCTTCATGGCTCAGCTTAAATCCTACTTTCTGCAAGGGTCTTTCCCAGTCAGATAGTACAGCCTTTCTCTCTAAAGTGATTTTTTAGCCACTCTGTATATTTCTGGTATACACCCATATATGTACAGGTCATCTTCCCCATTCAAATATGAAGTAGTGGGAGAGCTCTGGATATTTTAAAACTGGGGAACCCTGAATTCCAGAATGTTCTGCTCAGGCAATCTTGTATAGGATGAGCATTCTGATTAGCTGCAAGTTTTCATCTTTGAAGGCTAGACTTCTTCAAAGGCAGGGACTGTAGCATTTTATTTTTATTGCCAGCTTTTAACACAGTAAGCACTTAATAAATGCTGATTGATCGATTGATTGATTGATGTCACCTTATTGATTCATAGAACTTTTAGTCTACTAAAGCCTCCGAGGCTTTTTCAGACAAACTGCTGCCTGGTCCCTCTCATCCATCGTATACCTGAAGCTACTTTTTGTTGTCAGTGGGAAACTTAGCACTTATTGTTATCAACTTTCATCCCAACTGATTTGGCCCAATGTCTCTAGCTTGTTGGATACTGACTACCATCCAGCATGTCAGTTATCTCTCCTAGCTTTGTGCCATACTAATTCTCTCTCTCCCCCTCTCCCTCTCTCTCCCTCTCCCTCTCTCTCCCTCTCCCTCTCCCTCTCCCTCTCTCTCCCTCTCTCCCTCTCCCTCTCCCTCTCCCTCTCTCTCTCTGTCAGCTCTTTGCAAAATTCCATTAATCAATCTGAATTGTTTCCTCAGTGAAAGCAACTCTCTCCTCCCTATCTCATCCCTAGTTCTCTGCCAGGACCTCAGATCTCTTATGCTCTTCCGAACACCAGTGACCTCCCTCAAAGGGAAAAATGAAAAGAAAACTGCCTCAGAGCATCCCAGACTACAATTAGCCCACTTGGGGAAAATCGCTTCACCAGCCTTTCTCCCTCCTTAGCCCTTTTATGCATCTCTTCAGCTCTGGGCAAAGCTTTACTTGGTACCTCCTTCACACTTTCTGTTGGTAATTGGTCTATTTCACTATAATTAACAGCCACACCAAAAACTGATTAAGACTCTGATGATTCCATGGAATGCTGAATTTGCTGAGACTTGGTTTTGCTTATTGCTTCATAAACAATTACTATCATCTGTCTCCAAGCGTTGACCCGACACTTTCATGCTCATCTTCACAGTCGCCACATTCTCTTGCTTGGACATGCATTGGTTTGGGGGATGGTGACCAGTTCTGGTGCAATTGAACGTATTGAGGAGCCAGGGGGTTTAGAGAACAGTGGAGCAAGTCTATGTCACAGCCAAGGTTGGCCCCTGGGATTTGCTTCAACAGAATTTGATTATGCAAAGTAAAATAAACTGGACTTCCCTCTGACTGGTGGGAGGTTTCTTTTGATAGGAAGGAGGACAAGAGCTCTTCAGTTTCCCATACAACATCACTATATGTCTAATGAAACAATTCATAAAATCATAGGATTGCTGATTGAAAATTTAAAAGGACTGTAGAGGCTAATGAATCCACCCCCCTCATTTTACAGATGAAGAAATGGAGGTTCAGAGAATCTGAGTGAGTTGTCCAGGGTCACACAGCTGCTAAGTTTTTCAGGCAGATTTCCAGTCCAGGCATAGAGGCTTCCAATGCTGTATCCACTACTTCATGCAGGATCTTTTCAGTAAAATTTTATGAGGACTTTACTATGTGTTGAGTTGTAGGCAAACATTAATTAGGTATCATGCTGGAAATGTCCACCTTTCTAGTATTGTTCTTCCATGAATGCTGCCTGCTTCTGTATCATGGAAGACCACAATCTCTGGAGAATCATAACTGTGATTTCTGGCAACCTAAAAGGTAATAGGAGAACATATTGTGGGACTGCAGAATGCTCTCATGTTACCAATGATGACTTGGGCTCAAGAAATGGCATAGGATGATGGGATTTAGAAGACTTAGAAAGGACACAAAGAGAATCCCAGAGGGAGGGCATTAAAATTCAGCAGAAAGACTTTGCAAAAAGTGTTAAAAGATAGGCTACTTGTGACTGAAAAAGAAAATGAGCCCATTGTGCCTTGAGAGATCAGGTTAATAGACATTCAACCTAGCGATTTCTTTGTGCATCTATGAAGTACTAAAAGAACCCATGGAAGACCTCCTGCATGTTGGATAGATTCTCTCTGGAAGATTATGGAAGGACATGGATAAGAATTACCCAGTATAAGAGGATGTTAAATGGGTTTAATCTGCATCTGTAAAGGCAGTGCCCACACTGATGAGATCAAAAATTCACTGTAATATTGAAGAATAGTTGCAAGACACTGTGCCAGGCCTTGGAGGGGCAGGCAATCGATGAGATAAGACCCCCACCTTTCTAAGAGCTTATAATCTGATGAGAAGACAAATATAGGGTAACTATAGTAGAAAGGAGAGTGAGATAAATGCAGGCAAGAGGCTAAGGGGCTTCTACTAATATGAGGAAGGGGTGATCACCTTCACCTGAGGGAAGGGAGGGTACAAAGGAGAGAGCCACCAGGGAAGACTTCATGGAGGAGGTGGCGCCTGAGTTGGGCCTTGAAGCAAGGAAAGAATTTTGACAAGAGGATGGAGGAGTCCATACCTGGCATCAGGAACTGAGGGAACAGACACGATTACTTATATCTGTGGATGGAGTCATAACTGTAGTACTCTTAAACTCTCCAGAGCAGGGGACCCAAGAACAGTGGCATATTTAATATATTTGAAGCATATCATTATTTAACACCTCTCAGTTATAATTATTTTCAGTAATAATCATAAAATGTAACGAATCCCGTTCGCCAGAAAAGAAAGGCAGACAATGAAAATTTCATTTGATTGAACTTTGTATAATCATGCCAGTAAAAAAAGTAATACAATTAAAATAAAATATCACAAAAGGAAAAAGTTAATGATGAATACTTTTTAATTACATGAATGTATATTTGAGAAAAAGGGGGTGGGAGAAACATGCCAACAAAGAGGTCTGTGGCAGTTTGCCATATACGTTTTTGAGTCTTCTCCAAATTTGTCAATGAGTCTGTCAAAACTGGTTTTCACATGCTCACGTTTGAATAGACAATTTGGTCAGATTTGTAAGTCAATAAATATTTATTAAGTGCTTACTATGTGCCCAGCTCTGTTCTAAGTACTGGATCTGTCCAACTTTCTTTGCTCATAGTTGATTAAAGAAGACTACATTAATTTTAATTTTGAAAAGTTTCTTTCACATGAAAGAACAGATATATAAATAGTTAGGGAAAGTCTTAAAGATAAGGACAAGATTGATAAAAATCTCATTTCGCAAGTGAATTTTAACAAAACTGAAACACTTGCAGAAAGTATGATGTAAATAACCACTAAATTGTACTGATGCAACACAGATGCAACATTTCATTTTCTTCATTTCTTCTTTAGTTTTAAAACAATGAATGATCCAGAAAAATAAATTTCCAGAAATTTTTTTCCTCTAGGAAAATTTAAGGACAGAATACTTTCAGCTGGGGGAATAAAGGAACATGTAATTGTGGAGATATCATTTGAGCCAAGCCTCTAAGGAAGAAAACCGAGAGTGCATTTTAGGCATGGGGGTCAGTCTATACAAAACACTGAGAACTGAGAATGTAGGGTAAATTCCAGGAACAGCTGATGGTCAAGTGTAGCTCCTATACTAAGTGCTTGAGGGCTAGTAATGTGAAAAAGAAGGTTGAGGTCCATGAAACAACAGCAGTCAATATAGTATAAGATTATGTGCCAAACTGTGTGTGAAAGACAGACATTGACTTTCCTACAATGACGTACTTTGTATGGGATTTGAAAAGAAAGAAACAAAAAAGGAAGGAAGGGAGGAAGGAAGGAAGGAAGGAAGAAAAAGAGGAAGGAAAAGAAACTAACATCTTTCTTAGTGATATTAGTAAAAATATAGCAAATTCACTTTATAATATTTCCTCCTAAAACCAGCACATAAACGGTGGATATTTCCAAAGAAATGAATTACTCTAAACAAATCAGTGAAAAATAATTAAATTTATCCTGAGATTCAGAAAAATAAAATCAAGTCACCAAGCATTTATTAAGCATCTGTTATGTACCAGGCACTGTTTTAAGCACTGAAGATACAAAGAAAGGGAAAAGATAATTTCTGCCCACTGATTAATTGATAGAAGAAGTAATTGGTCTTACTTTTAACAGTATAACTTGCATTCTAATGGGGGAGACAATGTGCAAATAATTATGTAGCAAAATATATCTAAGCAGGATAAATTGGAGATAATTAATAGAAGGAAGTCAGGAAAGGCTCCTTGTAGAAAGTGAGATTTTAGCTGTAACTCAGGAAATAAGAAATGGGGATAAGAAGGGAGAGATTCCAGGCATAAGGAACAGCCAGTGAACATGCTGATGTTTGGGAGGTGGAGTGTCTTGTTCAAGGAGTATGTTGCAACAAAGCCAGTGTTACTAGGTCACAAAGTACATGGAAGAGAGTAAGGTAAAAGGTACTAAATGTAGACAGACTTCTAAAGGAGTTTACCCATGAAAGGGAAGAGAGATAAAGATAATAGCTAGAAGAGACTGATGGATCAATGAAGGTTTGAGGATGGGGGAGACATGGACGTGTTTGTTGTTGTGTGTTCGTCCTTCATCGCTGAAGAAGACCACACCATCAGAGAAATGATGACATGACTTGCACTTGACTTTGTTTTGAGTGAGGGAGGGCTGTGCAAGGTCACCAGCCTCACTTCTCCTTCCGAGTCATCATAGCAAGGTAGACAGATCAATGGAAGAGATCAAGGTCAAAGATTTACAAATGGAAGGGACTGCATTGGTCTAGCCCATCACCTTCCATAAGAGAAGACTAATAACCGGAGAGGTTGAATGGTTTACTTAACATGACAAAAGTAGTTTGCAACAGCAACTTATTTTCACTCAGGTCATCTGACAACAAAGTAAGTTCTCTCTCTCCATACCATGTTGCTCCACAATGTACAAGGATTTTTTGAAAATCAAATTAAATGAAACAGTTTCAGTAAACCTGAGAATACACTCTCGTGAAGAACTCATTTGACATAAACTACTATGGAAACTAGAAAACAGTTTGACTAAAATTAGGTTCAGATACTCATGAAATAATTAATTAGTCCTTACTCTGTATCAGACATCGTGCTAAGTACTAGGACAATAAAGTAGGGAAAACCAAGGTCCTTGCCTCCAAATAGTACAATTCTAAAGGAGGAGACAGCATGAACAAAAAATCGGGGGCGTGATTGTAGGTTATAGGGCAACAACCTTTAAACTGAAAGAGTTTGAACATTAGTAAGAAAGTAGGAGTGATAGAAGAGGTGCTCTATTGGAGAAGATGAGAGGGAACGGGAATCACTTGTGCATGTAGAGGGGTTTGCCTTGGCAAGGAGAAAAGGCAAGGGTGAAGGACGAGTTAGTAGCAGAAGGCATCCAAGTGATGTGAAATGAGGAGGCAAAAAGGGAACTCTCAGCAAATAATCTCAATTTTTTTCAGTGAAATATGAGCCAAGGTTCTAAGCTGAGAGGAAAGGGAGAGCCATGGGAGGTTTGAAGAAAATCCAAAAGGTTGGGAAAAGTTGTTCTGGTGAGTGAGATAGAGAATCAAGGAAGTGTAAAGGAACTTCATCTATGAGACAGAGCTATGCATAAAACATTTACCAAAAAACCATTTTTTGATGTTTCTCAATTTAAAAATACCTGTCCTGCAAATAAAATAGAAGAAAAATAAAAACCTGCTTATTAATTACTTGATTGGCTGAGAGAAGCAAAATTACAAAGACAAGTGGGCAAATAATCCATCTGCCATGGACAAAGATGACACATTTGTTCTTATTCTATTTCAATAAGAATCGTTAATAGGTTTGTCTTATGTTACCACTTTGAAGCAAATACATGAACGAACCAAAGAATCTTATTATGTCTTGTCTATGGATACATCAAGAGTTCTCTGGTTTATCAAAGTGATACAAATTCTATTGCCACTTCTAAAATTTTATTCATGTAAAATGAGGTTTTCTGTTATAACTGTCATAAAGATGAAATAAGGATTTTGCTTAACAATTGAAGAAGTGTTAGAAGTAGAAATATCATCCATGATGCCATATTTTAAGAAAAAACATTAATATTACATTTATTATATTACCATGTATTTTATGAATTATAAATATGAAAATTACAAAAGATTTTTATCAGTAAGGACCTGTGTTTATTAATCTTATTCATGTATTTAATATTTATATGTTGTTATATAAAGTACAGTAAATTTTAAATTTTATTTGGATAAAGCTTTTATGTAATATTATTTTGGATAAGTTTTTACAAAGAGATCTTTCTTGAAAAGATTTGGCAAAAACAGAAGTTACAAAGCATTTTCATGGGTGGGAGAGGGAATCATACTCTTTCATCCATATCCTCCAGTCCTGGGAGAGGTGGGATCACACTGGAAGCAGCTGCTATAAAGAATTCACCCAACCAAAGTTCATTTTCAAATATAGCATCATCACTGGGTAGATGAGTTCTGCCTCAGCCACCACTCAGCTGGGCCCGGTAAGTTGTTTTCAGTGTCTCAGCTGCTATTTCATCTGTGCCTGGCCTATCTTGGCATACATCTTAGCTCCAATACTTCTGGTGGTCACTCTTCTGACCTTTCAAAGCTCACAGGTTTGTGATCTACTCCAATACTCCACTTTAAAGCAGGAAATAATAAACACAAAGAAGAAAAGAGGCTTGTATTCATGGTGCCACAAGTCAGTTAAGATCAGAAGTAGGGGAGGGAATAAACATTTATTAAGCACCTCCTAAATACCAGGCTTTACAAATATTACTTCATTAGAGTCTCATAATAGCTTTAATGCTATCATTAATCCCACTTGACAGTCGGATAAACTGAGGCATTCAGAAATTAAGAATTTGCTAGAATCATACTGTTAGTAACTAAAGCTGGATTCAAACTCAAGTCTTCTTGATTCCAGGTTCAGCACTCTATGCACGGGGCCCCTGTCCAATAAACAGTTGACTGCAGAAACCTGCTACCTCCGTTGTTGCTACCTTTCTCACCAGCAGCAGCAGTAGGGCCATGAAATGTCAACTTTATGCTGAATGAGAGAGGCTCTCTCTCCAACCCAGAGTCCACAGTAACTTGTTCACCCCACCAGTCACATAGAAAAGAATAAACACTTTGGTCAGTTAGTGCCTTTTGAATGCATCTATAGTTCTAGTTCAACCATCAATTTAAAAAGCCCATTTCTTCATGATGTGGTCAGCAGAGCAGAAAATAGTCGTAATGGTACATGCTCCAAAGTCCATTTGGGAGTTACCTAAGGAGAACACGCTGCACAAACTCAGAAGGACTGGGCTTTGTTGGGCATTCCCCACCTTCTACCCAGCAGGTACTATGCTGGGAGCTGGAAATACAAAGGTAAAAATCACAAATTGTTCTAGTTTTTAAGGAGTTCAGATGGAGGCTGAGGAGAGGGGGAAGGAGAGAATACAGAGAACAAACAGGTAACCCACAACAATTCGAGGAAGGACATAACGCTGGCATCTAGCCGAGAGATTCTTAGCATTTTTTGTCATAGATTCCTTTGGTTTATGAATCCCTTCTTAAAAGGATACAAAGAGACCAAGGAACATGCTAAAGTTCACTTAGAGGGTAGTGAAAATAAAGGTGGCTTCCCTCCTCCCCTCCCCTGCCCCATCTCTAAAACCCTTGGGGCAGGAGGAACAAGAAAGTCCTCTGTGGGAGGTAGCATGAACTCAGTCTGGGCATCTTGGATTCTTGATGACAGAAGCAGGGTGGGGGAAATAAGAAAGACTTGGTAAACTAAATGAAACTTAATATTTCAAATGTGTATTCAAGTTAGGTGGGGTTTTGGAGACTCCTAGAAATCCTAAATTCAACACAAAGAGAAAAAATGACTATGATAATAGGATGGGCTGTTCATTTATTAGATCTTTCAAAGGAGGCTTATCATTGAAATCCCCCTTCTATTTGGCACTTTTTGTTTACTCATCAGTGTTGCCTGAATTCCTCCCTCTTTACCCCTCCCATTCCCTACCACATATTCATACCAGAAGCCAGTACCATTACGGCGCTAGTCTCTAACTTGTCTTTAATGCTTGTGTTCAACAGAAATCATTCTTTCAACAGGGAACTCACCAAGTTATGCTCCCCAATAACCTGAGAAGACTTGGAGGTGGCAAGAGAATGAGCTAGCGGGATGTATATGTTTTGAGAACAGAATTGTTTTGAGATTGTGTGTGGTGGGGAGGGAGGAGACAGACCAACAGACAAAGAGACAAAGAGAGACAGAGAGAAAGAGAAAAAGGAGAGAGAGAGTGAGATGGGGAGGAGAGAGAGAAATGGTGGTGAAAGAATCCTGGGGAAGAGAGGAAAAAGTGGAAAATAGGTACTTGGCAGAGGGTAGATGGGAAGAAGATGCATCATCTCCCCACACTGCTGTTTCATCCCTTCCTAGAGCATTATGGGAGCTACGAGAGCCAAACCATCCATTTCTAGGCTAACCCTACTCTAACTCATTTCCCATTAGACAGTAATGCTTCCATGTCCAGCAAAATAAAAATCATAACAACCTATAATTTTGGAAAGGTGACCCTGCACAAGTTACTACACTCCAGTTTTCTTATCTAAAAAATTAGGGAGTTGTTCTTGAGAGCCTCCAAGGTGTTCTTCAGTTTTAAATCTATGGTCCTTTGATCATATGAACTATAATTTGGACATATTTTTACACGTGGACCTTAAAATACACTTAACTGTGTACAAAACATACAGTACATAGACATATTTGTGGAGGAAAATGTGTGGGTTATTTAAGATTGATGTTTGAGGAATAAGTTCTACTTAATAGGGACATAAGAGGGTTTTTCTAAGATTTGTTATCTCCAAGCACTTCTATAATACTTATTAGGTAGGTGGCTGGGTCAGCATATTACCCTCATTTAGAAATGGCTATCGAGAGGCACAGATAGGTTGAGGAGCTTATCAGGTACCAACACAGAAAGCAAGATATAAACCCTCCAATTTTATTATTTGGAAAAGGAGGTGGCCCCACCTCCATAGCAGTAGATTATTTAAATTGTGCATTTAATTCTGATGTCTCTTTTTAAGAAAGACTCCTTTAAGAGAAAGGTAGAGAGATATAAATATGTAAGGAGCTTATGACTCATGAACCCCAATGATAGTCCTCTGTGTTTAATGGGACAGTCTTACAAACAAACTGGAGAAACCTTAATTGTTTGGATAGCAAGATGTATCTTGACCCATTAATCACTGGTGTAGATGGTAGGACTCGTGGTAGTGATATTCATGGACACAAATAGGGACATCCATTTTGATGTTCTTCTCCTTGAAATGATATAGTCATGGTGGATGGAACAGTGGGCTTGGAATTCAGGAGATTCATCTTTGTGAGTTTGAATCCAGCCTCAGGTACTTACTAGCTGTGTGACCCTGGGCAAGTCACTTAGTCCTGTTTGCCTCATTTTCCTCATCTGTCAAATGAGCTGGAGAAGGAAATGACAAACTAGAAAACCCCAAAGGGAGTCATGAAGAGTCAGATATGACATAACCACAGCATGCTATACATGCTGTGGCATACATTAAGTATTATGTTTAAGTTTAGACATTTTTTAGTCTCTGGTTTGATGAATAAAAATTATGTCCTTTATGAATGGGTGTTTAATACAGGTTCACTTTTCATTTTGTTTTTAATTCTCTGGGTGCACACCCCCATGCCATACGCTGTACATAGACTACTCCTCCTACAGCTAAAACTACGGACCATAGGAACTGAGGATGAGCTTCAAGATGGAGGGAATTTTCATACCAGGAATTTCTTATGCCAGTAATACCTCAGGTTTAGACTAGCAACGGTAAGAAAACTAGAAGATGCTATGGGCTAGGAGTTCCTGAGAACTAGGGACCTGTATTTTATATCTACTAGCTTGAGGCAGAGGCAAACAGTGGGAGAAAGTAGAAAGTAGATAAAACTAGAGAGCTTAGGCAGCTAGGTGGTGGCACAATGCACAAAGTGCCAGGCCTGGAGCTAGGAAACCCTAAGTTCAAATCCACTTTCAAACATTTACTGACTGTGTGTCCTTGACCAAATTACTCAACTTGTCTGTTTCAATTTCCTCAATGGCAGAACAGGGACAATGACAGCACCAACCCTTCCAGGATTGTTGCAAGGGTCAAAGGTAAGTTGTAGAGTTGGGAATTGAAGCCCAGTCCTTTGACTTTAGATGCAGAGCTCTTTCCACCATTCTACATCACTTCATTGGCACAGCCTTTGAGAACTCATTCCAAGGTGAGGAATCAAAGGAAGCCTCAAGTGACTAGAGAACTATGTCAAGGAACAAATTGCAGTATATGAACATAATGAAGTACTATCATGCTATAAGAAATGACAAGCAGGTAGATTTCAGAAAAATTGGGAAGATTTACATGAACTGACGCAAAATGAAATGAGCAGAGCCAGGAGAACACCACACACAGTAACAGCAATGTTGTATGAAGATCAACTGTGAACCACTTAGCTATTTTCAGCAATACAAGGATCCAAGACATTTGTGAAGGACTTATGAAAGGTGTCGTCTCCAGAGGAAAGAACTGGTCTGAATACAGATAGAAGCACACTTTTTCTTTACTTTTTTTTGTCTGTGTTTTCTTTCATAGGATGACTTACATGGAAATATGTTTTGCTTGATTACACCTGTATAATCTATGTTAAATTACTTGCCTTCTCATTGAGGTGGGGAAAGTAGAGAGAGAGGAGAGAATTTGGAACTTTAAATTTGAGAAAAAATGCTAAAATTGTTTTTACATGGAATTGGTGGAAAACATAAATGTTAAATTGGAAAAAAAAATCCAGAGAAAGAACTGATGGAATCTGAATGCAGATTGAATCATACTATTTTCACTTTATTTTTTTTTTATTTTTTTGGGGGGGGAATTGGTCTGTTTTTTCTTTCACAGCATGACTAATTTAGAAATATATTTTACATGATTGCATACATACAACCTATGTAAAATTGCTTACCATCTTAGAATGAGCTACGTACAGGGCATATCATGGGAGTGCACACCCAGAGAATTAAAAACAAAAAGAAAAGTGAACCCTTATTAAACACTCATCATAAAGGACATAAGTTTTATTCATCAAACTGGAGACTAAAAATTGTCTAAGCTTAAACATAATACTTAATGTATAGCACGCCACAGCATGAATAGCAAGCAGCTGTTCAGTCATGTCTGACTCTTCATGACCCCATTAGGCAAAGATCCTGAAGTGGTTTGCCATTTTCTTCTCCAGCTCATTTGAAAGATGAGAAAACCAGCGCACACAGGATTAAGTGACTTGCCCAAGGTCACACAGTTGGTAAGTGCCTGAGGCCAGATTTGAACTCACAAAGATGAATCTTCCTGATTCCATGCCTACTCACTACACCATGACTATACAAGAACTTGCTGTTAGAGAAAACACCCAATGACAGAATGTTACTCTGAAGTCAGTAACATTTTAAAACAAATTTGTCATTTATTTATAACAACTCCTGTAATACATTTGAAAAATGGCATTTCATACGTGTGAGACATTATTAATTCAGCCTACAAGACATCACTTTCCTTATGTATTAAGCTGAGTCCTACTACATATTTTGTTGGCACTAAAAAAAGACCCAAGCAACCAATTCTAGGTGCACATAGACCTTCTTTGGCTACATACACCTTCTGCAACACATTGGGTTCGTCAGGGGAAGGCAGCCCATGGGTTGAGAATAGAATGTTTCATGTTTCCAAGGTACTTTTCCTAACAACATCATTGTGGGAGAGGTAGGAGCAGAGTCATGGCAAGAGATGGCAAGGTTTTGTGTTAGCCAGATTACAGGGCACAAGTCTTCCCTACTAATTATCCCCATTTTTACAGAGGAATAACACAATTCAGAGAGGTTGTAATTTTCCCAAGGTCATCCAGTTAGTATTTGTTAAAGACAGTATTCAAACCTAGTTCTTTGGAGTCTAAGAACAGATTCTAAGAATTCCAATGACATATTAATTCCAATGACTTATATTTCTCTCAGTAAAGTATGACTGACAGATGTCAGATCCTTTCCTCTATGAGTGTATTGGGGTTGGGGTGAGGAGAGTGTTGAGGAAGGTGAATGAAAATGAGGGCGAAAAAAAATGAGTCCACAGAAGGCCCCACCTTGAAGGTGCTACCTACAATTCAATTTTCCTAAGTCCAGGCTGGCCCTCAGGTTTTTTGTTTATTAACACATGTCTTTGAGAAATAGCGAGTTCACAAAAGGAAAAAAAAAAAACTCCTCCCTCCTATACACACACCCGTAAAAGAAGAAAGACATGAAAGTAAAGGAAAGGTCAGCTTTAGTTTTGTGGATTAGAAAGTATTTGAGAATCAGTGAGGCAAGATACCTCTCCTTTTCCACACATGGCTCACTGTATATGCCCTTCAGACATAGGATCCAAACAACCCCATTCTTCTGACCTGGAGCCTGGCCATCACCTGCTTCTCTGGCAGCTCATCTAGAAAAGTAATGGTCTGGAGACCATCTGATTAAGATCTCAGTGTTTCTACTTCTTCTACCATTTTAGATGGGAGTAAGAAGCAAAAGAACACCTTTCCAACTAGTCTTTTAGGGAAACTTGTGACAGAGGATCATGCTTCCCCCACTGAGATGTGATGAGATCACTGCTATAACCAACTTCTGCTTTCAAAAAGCATCTCATGATGGTGGAATTTTCCAGTCCTGGAGGACACTGAGAAGAAAGAAAAAAAAAATCATTGGATCTAACCCAGTGTGTACCTATGGATAGGGAGGTCTAGAGATGATTTAGTCCAATCTCCTGATCTTACAGAGAGGAAAACCAAGGCCCAGAGAAGGAAAGTGATTTGCCAAAGGTCATGTGAGTAGTAGACAGAAGAACCAAAATTCAAACCCAGGTCTTGCCTCTGATGTTTGCTATGTATATGGCTTTGGATGAGTCATATACCTTCCTTAGACCTCAGTTACCTTAAGCATACAATGAACGTTTAGACTAGATGGTTTCTGAGGTCCTTTCCATATCTCGACCTATGTAGGACCATGTTTCTACAAACTCTAGGTCTTGTGTGTTCTCCATTTTGTGACTCAGTTTTTCACTTTTGATTTCCATTGCTGTCAAATTCCACTTTCGTTTATCTGTCTTGGGTTTTTCTTCTTCTACTTGCCTCTACTATTTTTAAAATAGCTCCTAAAGGGATCTTGAATGGATGGGTTGGGGTTCTTCCTTAGTCTGTGTTGACATAATCCAGCCCCAATCCCTTTCCCCCTGAGTCTCTGCTTTGGCCATTTTAGGCCACAGAACATTTTCCTTAATAAATAAGGAGAAAAAAGTCTCCATGGTAGTGACCACTGCCAGCATTCCCCCTCCCCCACAATATCCCACCCTTCTTACAACTTGAAGAAATTCCCATAGAGACAGAACAACAATTAGCCATAGTCAATGCCCCCCAAATCATAACACTTTAGGGAAATTAAAAAAAAATCTTCATCAGAAAAACATTGGGATTGACACAGACCACAGAGACATTGTCTAATAAACAAAGAAAGAAGGCCAGATTTGAAGTCAGAGGACCTGGGTTTGAATTCTAGCTCTGGTACTTTCTCCTTTGGTGATCTTGGACAGGTCACCTTTCTAAGCCACAGGACAAAATCAAGGGGTTAGATTGTTTCTGTCACTATGACTAGCCTGGTAAAAAGACATCTGCATTAGGGATCAAGGAGTAGGGCTCAAATATTCACAGTCAGGATGGGATAGAACACCACCATTCTGCCATTATACTTTGTACTTTCATATTTAATATTCCACAGATGATGATGATTGCTAATGAGAGATGACATGGACTAGAGACTAGAGGTCAGTCTCGGAGTCAAGAAGTCTTGGATTCAAGTTCTGCCTTGAACACAATACTAGCTGTATGACTTTGAGGAAGTCATTTCACCTTTCTATTCTCCAGTGAAGTCATAATGAAAGTTTAACCCTTCTCCCTATAAAAACTATTTTATCATTACTTGCAGCTTTCTTACTTAACCCAAGCGTATAGCTTGTTTTACTCTCCCCCCTCTAGAAAAAACCCATTATCCTCCTCACCTGCTTTCTCTGACCCAGAGCCAATAGATCTGTGGTAATGGCAAGTACGCAGATGGGTCCCTTTGATATCCTGTGTTTACAATTGGTTTCTCATTAAATTCACCTGCTTCAACTGAAGAGAAATCGAGGATCTGGACTTTGTGACATCCCTTGAGCAAACATCAGACACTGCACAGAGTTTGTCTGTGTTATCTTTCTGACGCATGGGAAATGAACTTCATTTGAGGTTTCAGTATGGGTTGAGTTACCTTGACAGCCATGACATAAAGCCACATAGCTAGGAGACCTGGCATTGGGCTCTATTTTACCATAAGCCAGTGAGAGAGGCCAAAATTTGAGGGAACCTTTGGCAAAAGCATCCAAGACACCCAAGCTTACCTGGGATAGTCAAAGCTTCCAACCTTCTGGTACTATAGGGACTTCTACTAACTCACTTCCGTGGACTCAGGGGATTATTGGTTTCTTGCAACTATTTTAGAAAATTTTTATAAACCTAGATGTAGAAAGGCTAAGTGGTGCAGGGTATAAAACATTGGACTTAGAGTCAGGAAGACATGAATTCAAATCCTGATTCAGACACTCACTAGTTATGTGAATATGGGTGAGACACTTAATTTTTCTGTGCCTCAGTTTCCTCAGCTATAAAATGGAACAAATAATAATGCTTCCTCCCAGGGATGTTATGAGGATCAAATACTTCATGTGTCATGATTGTCCATATATAAAGTCCATATATAAATCATCCCCTAATAAAGATAGCATTTATAAAGCACTATATACATGCCAATTATTATTGTTATATACCCAGGGCGTCATGCCATACTGTGAAGTCAGAACCAGGTGGCTGCCCTATTTCTGCCTTCCTTAGGGTCGAAGTATAGAAAATTCAGGGGATGCGAAAATCCAAAAATTCCCGGAGGAAAAGGAGCACTGTCAGACGGCGACCTCAAGATGGAAGAGGGCTATTGGGCAACTTGGAGTGGGGTGAGGTGGGGTTAGAAGAGTCAAAAAGATCAGAGAGGAGTTAACAGAAGAGTTCCCAATTAAACGATTTAAATGGACTTCTTTATAACATCTCTTTATCAGTCAAATAAAGATGAATTTATTTCAGGGAAACACCATTCAAGAGGATGCCACCCTATATGACCCTTGAGGTCATCTACAATTAGGGTAAATATGTATAATACTTGCAAGTCATTTCTCTAGAATGTGGCTTTACAATGCACTTTCCTCACAATGATGAGGAGGCAATAGTAGTATTATTATCCCATTTTGCAGAAGAGAAAACTGAGGCTCAGATAAAATAAGTGATTGGCCAGAGTCACAGAGCTCTTAAGTTTTAGAGATGGGTTCTGAACCAACTCTGCTGTGCTCACTACACTTCATCTCCCAAAAGGAGAACGAGAGTCAACACATGACCTACTACTTTTGAAAGAATGCTAGCTTCAGATCTCCATTCAAGGTTGTGCCGTGGCTTGCCATTTGGCAGGAGATAGGATCAGAAGGGAGGGATACAACAGAGTATGACACATTTTAGAAAAAGTATGAGCAGTCTGGAGAACATCCAGAGGAGGGCAAAACCGAATACTATCCCATATAAGTAAAATTGGAACATGAAGTTCCCCATAAATGTAGCCCATCCCAGAGGAGGTAGGCTACCTACTCACTCTCTGGGCTGATTTGACACCCCAACCTGCCCTTACCTTGGCAGGTCTGGGTTCCCGGACCATGCAGTTATAATTCATACTCTCTCAAGGTCCTAGAAGTTGCCCGTGCCCCAATTACACTTCAGTAAAGCTCTTGAACCCCCAGAATACTTCCATGAGTACAAAACCATCAAGTTGTCAATAACCATTCAATAAGTCTTTACTATGTGCCAGGCACTGTGGTAAGCTCTGGAGAAACAAATATAAGCAGAAAAGAAAAACAACTCCCAATGATGATGCCATTTAGTCTTAAACATAATTATTTACTGAAAATAACAAACACAATAAATAATAATACAACACAAGAACTCAAAGCAAATGTAGGAATAACCATAGTCCAAACGTCTAACTGTGTCATATGCTTCCACAGTACACTGAGCTTCTGTGAGGAGAGGGGGTACACAAATAAACCTAGCATGAAGACACATGAATGAGAAAAGCCCATGCATCTGGGGGTAATTCAAAACTCTGAATTGCAGACCTTGATGTCATTGGTTCATTCAGGAAATTTGTACCATACAAAACCTTTTCTAAGCCAACTGCCCTCTTTCTGGTCCCCACTGCTTTCCTGCCAGGCAGATCCTGTTTTCTTCTACTCTCAAAATGATGACACCTTGGCTAGCTCATTTACCTAATACTCATCTTTTTTAAAAAATATTATTTATTGCTAACAATCACCAATAATAGAATGTTGAGGGACCAGGGAGATCAGCAAATCCAATTTCCTCATTTCACAAATGAGAAAACTGAGGTTCACGAAGGTTGGATAATTTGTCCAGGATCAAACAGGTCATAAGTAGATGGTCTGGGAAGGATTCCCTATAGATAATAGATCTTCTAGATATTCTGGTTTGCAGATTACGTAGTCCTAAGCATCAAAAAATAACAGAAAATCACAATGTCTTCTCAGTGAGATTCATAATTTCTTCAAAGAGTTTGACCCAGTAATTTAGTTGAAGAAAAAACAAATCAATGGAAAATATCTGTAGTCTATTGCACATAGCTCATAAGGCACTGTGATTGCATCTCTGTTATATTTACCATGTATCATAGTTACATGTGTTATGTCCCATGTCCCTCTCTTGGACTATGGGTTCCATAACAGCTGGGACTGTCATACCTCAATGTTGTATCTCCCTCAGCCCTAGCCTGGGGCTGTACTCATAGAATATATTTAACATGCTCAGAGAGAGAATTTAACAGACATTAATGGAAAGTCAGGGACCACTTGGATGTGCAGAGTATACCTGTCTTTTCCCCAAACCTCATACTCAAATAAAGGATTGAAATGATCAATCATCTCTTATCCTAGAGTCTGATCTCTTAAAATAAGACATGTATTTAAATAAAGTAAGACACACCCTAATGTATGATTTCTCTAAGTCAAAGCAAACCTCAAGGCCTCATTCATCTTTCATGAGCCTCCTAAAGATTATCGCAATTTATCTGAGATGTTGTATTCTAGCTAGGTATTGGCAGTACAGGTGTTCTCAAGGTCTTATGGAATTTAAATTTCTTTTGACTCTTTGAGGTGAAAACCCCAGAGTTCTTTGCAGGAGGTGACATGTATCAGGCACACATTTAGGTGAAAGAGGAAATATTCTGCCTCTACAGCTATCCTCTGAGTTGGGTTCCTTCTAGAACTAAACAGAGTCATTTCCAGCTACTTTAAATGGACCCAAACCTCCCTGCTCCTGCTCCCAGGCCTTCACTGAGTACAGCTCAAGAGATAAGCCAGTAGAGGTGAAAGCATTGTCCTTTCATCTTACTTCTGACCTCCAGCTCTCAGTCATTTAGACTGATAAAGATCTATTCCACATTAAAGCAGCATTTTCCCCATAATTATCATGTAGAATGAGCAGTACAAGCATTATTTCTCCCATTTTATAGAAGAGAAAACTGAGGTTTGGGAAGGGGAAACAACTTTTCCAGGATCACCTGAAAAGTGGTGGCTCAGTTCAAATAAGGTCTCCACGAAAATCAAATCCAGTTGGCCTGGAATGAAAGTTCTTTGTGAACCTAAAAACACTTTGTGTTGATTTCCCTAATGAGGCAACTTGACTGGGAGGTGTCCCCAGATATGGTTGGGTGATGGGATGAGGGAAACGCCCCATTTCTCTTAGTTTTATCAGGACTGCCAGAGAAGTCTCCCACTCTCAGTGACAATCACCTGACACCACCCTGTTAAAATGTTCCACTATTTCTTCTCCTCCATCTAACAGACCAATAAGAGATGGGATGGAGGTGGGGGTATTAGAAAGACCCCTGGACTAGAAGACGGGAGAAATAGATGAATACTCATGTGCTGTGACCCCTAAGTCAGGTCACTTTCTTTGAACCTTATAGGGTCCATACTGCTTTAATATTTTACAATTTAATGAATAGAAGTAAATCCACCTTCACTTCAGCCTATTATTTATTGACAAAATTATAGGATTTAGTTGAAAGGAACCTTAAAGATTGTCAAATCCAACTACCTCCGTGATCCTGAATTCGGAAATTCCTCTCTCTGATCATGACATCCTGTCCTTCCATCTTTCTGGCTTAAGATTTTTAAACCTTTTCATCATCCTTAATGGCATCTCCACTCTTTCCAGGACCTTTCTCCCCCACACACTTTATCACCCCAGAGTTGGACTCACTTTTTTTCTCCCTTCACAGCCTTGACTCAGAAGTCAATTAATCCAACTTTGTGCTGTCTTCCATCTTGAATCCCAAAGACCACTTACCTTTCCATGATTTACATCTTGCTAATCTTCAACCCCTCTTCTTCTTGATACCATCCAATTTTTCTGATCCTACTCCTGTGTTGCTAAGTATCAATGGAAGAAATCATACACACGTATGGGTTCACCTCAGATTCATGTCATCCAATCCCAGCCTTGACTGCCACAATCAATCCTTCCATTCTTCCATGATCAGCTCATTATTGAGCTCTTCTCAGAAGCTTTTCCAGCTTTTATCCTTTTTCCTCAAGCCCCAATCCCATCCTCAGCCCCACTCACTCATCACTGGCTTTATCTCCTATTTTAGTGAGAAAAGGGCCATCTGTCCTGAGTTTACCTTGTCTCTCAATACAGGAAATTCCCAGTCTTTATATCCCACCCAAATCAGTTTACTGAACGCTATGGCCATATCGCCAATTGTCAGCTAAGTAGCCATACCTTGGCAGATAACTCACACCCATGACCAACATACAACTCATTATCTTCCCCCACTCAGTTTGTGTTCCTGAGGACACCACTCTCTTCCATCTGAGACACCCATGACTTTCCCCTCTTCCTCATGTGCCATATAGATCAACGATGCAGACAATCACCTACTCTGTGCCAGGCACCATACTAAGCACTGGGGATATAAAGACAGGCAAAAGACAGACACTGTCCTTCAGGACCTCACATTCTAATGGGAGCATCAACAGGAATTAACTACACATGAGAGATATACGAAATTTATGTCATTTCCCCCTCCATAGCATCTCCCCAGTGGCTCTCTCTTCTGACACAATGATCCACTCTGATCTAGACTCACATCACTTCATGCCAGGATTGTTGTACTAGCGTCTCTTATTCTCTTCTCTCCCCTTCCCAGTCCAGCCTCCACACAGCTGTGAAAGTAACTTCCCTAAGTCACCAATCTATACAAGTCACTTCTCTCTTTAAACACCTTCAGTAGTTCCCTATTGTCTCTAATGGACTCTTCTGGCTTCGTGTACATGACTCTCCTCCACACCCCTCTACATTCCACCCAACATGGACTGTGGAGCTGATCCATTTACCTGACATGCTGTCTCCTGCCTCCTGTGACCAGATTCACACAAGTCATCCCCCAGTGGTGGAATATACACCCTTCTTATTTCTCTGTATCTCAGAATCTGCATCTCCCTCCAACATGTCACTCTCCCTGTAGAACCTTTCCTAAACCTATCTCTCCCTCCTCAAATGACTTTATATTTCTTTCTCTGTGTATTAGCTATCTGGCCCCACCCCTCTTCTCTCCTCCAGCAGACATAAATTCTTCTAGGTCAGGGCTGATTTCATCATTTATGTTGTATCTCCAGAGCACATGACAAGCATTTATTACACTTTGTTTTCTTTTATTTTTAATTTATGGAATAAAACAAGCATTTCCACAGAATAGTACAATAAAAAAGATGATTGTCTATGAAACTGTAAATCTCCTACATACAACTTCCTATTTCTTTCAAATATACAACAAAATTATCATGTAAATTTTTTTCTTCCCTCCTCCCCACCTCCATACTAGAGATGGCTACCATTAGGCATAAATATGTATGTATGTATATGTATGTATGTATATGTATTTATACATGTGTATATAGATAGATGTGGAAAATTATTCTACACAAACTTCTATTTATCAGTTCTTTTTCTGGAACACATGGCAAACATTTATTACACATTTGATGAAGGGAATTTTACATAAGAGGAAACTGAGGCCTGGAGGGAAGAAATATCTTGTCCAAGATCTACGGCATTAGAAGTCAGTTCTGAGACTTTAATGGCGTCAAAGTGGTTCTATGATGTCAAAGATGGCATCTGTGGTTCATCTCTCTTCTCCTACTGTGCTTAACTGAAGCAGGCCACCTACTAGAAAGTCAAGAGCCCAACTTGGAGTTCACTATTTAACCCCAATTCTTCAACCTTGCCTGAGAACCAAATTTGTCATAGTAGAAGGCATAGTCCCCTCAACTCTGTGACTTGTCTTGCCATTTCTTCAACCATTGCATCTTTTTTAGAGGCAGGATCACATAATGGATAGGGTTGACCTCAAAACTAGTCAGATCCAGGTCAAAATCCTGTCTCTGGTATAGACTGGCTGTGTGAATTAGGACAAGTCACTTAACCTTTTGTGCTCTGGGCCCTTCTGTGAGACTATAAGCTACAGATCTATACCAGTAGAAGGACTTCCCTCATTTAGACCAATTAAGTAGGGTCCTAGAGGGAGTTTAGTTGTCATTGAGGATGATGAAAAGGTGATGAAAAGGTTTAAAAATCCTAAACCCAAAAGGACAGGATTTTATGATCAGACGGGAGTTTCAGAATTTGGGATCATGGAAGGGGTTGGACTCTACAATCTCTAAGGTTCCTTTCAACAAAATTCTATAATTAGGTGCAGGGGTAGGGAACCTGCAGCCTCAAGGCCACATGAGGCTCTCTAGGTCCTTAAGTTTGGCCCTATGACTGAATCCAAACTTCACAGAACAAATCCCCTTAATAAAAGGATAAAAGGATTTGCTCTGTAAAACTTGGACTCCGTCAAAGAGTTGCACTTGAGGACCTAGAGGGTTACATGTGGCCTCAAAGTTACAGGTTCCTCACCCCTGGTTTAGGGGAAGCAGAATAGAATTTGTTCCACAATAGGTTTCTGCCTTTGTTTTAATTCTGTGTGTCCTTAAGTTTCAGTTGCTTCTTATAAACACCATATGGCTGGATTCTGCCTTCTTTAGTGCCTATCTCTCCAGCCTCTGAATGAATCCCCTTTGTTGGGTTCTATGAACCCCTTGACCACAACATATACCACACACACACACACACACACACACACCCTTTTGCCCTCAAATACCCACCATCCCTCCATGACAATGTTGTCCCTTTTCCTGGTTTTTCTCCCTAAGCTCCAACATGTAAGAGTTTTGACTTTCTAATTACAGTGCAAAGCCTTGGCAGTTGTTTCTGCTTCAGCTTGGCAGCCAAAATAATCTCCTATGGCAGCATTTAAATTCATGCTCCCTTCCTCAAACAGGCTGGCAGCAGAGAGTAAGTAATTTTAAAGCATCTTGCATCAGCCACTCAGCCCATACTTATATGGGTGGGGCCTGAGCTCAGTTTCAGAGAATAGCCTTAGGAAATAATACCATATCATAGGCCAAAGCTAACCTGATTGCTTGAGTAGTTTATGGAATGAGAATGAATACGCTCCCCTTGGGTTCACCTTTCTTCAAAGAAAGAAAGCCTGCTGCTCCACCTTTGCGTGTGTAAGAAAAAGGTGTAGGGGACGAGCCAGGAAATCTCTGGCTTCTTGGATTGAAGGTAGATTGATACTTGTGGAGCATGGGATTATGACTGATGCCTGTAATCTAGGCAGACAAGAGGCCCGGTTAGAGACAATAGACCCTACTAGAGTTTATACTTCACCACTCCTGCTTCAGATGGGATCACAAGATTTAGAAATGCAAGTGGCCTTTGGGGTCATAGGGTCCTATGCTGTCACTCACTTTAGAGGATAGGAAACTAAGAAGAGTGAAGTCATTTGGCCAAGTCCATCTAGCTGCTTCCACCGTTGTGATAGACGTGGAGAAGTGGAAATGGCTCTGGATTTGGCGATAGGTGACCTGGCTCTTTAAACATCTGCTCTGTTTCCTCTCTCTGTACTTGTTTCCTCATCTGTAAAACTCAATTCTCTCACCTGTAAAATCAGGTGGGATGATTGTTAAGGTAATTTTCAGTTCTGCATCTTATGAGCTATGATTTCTGAAGTGTCTTAGGTAAAACTATTTTTAATTTTTATATGATATAGCCAAGGGAAAACCCAAGAAGAGCTTTTGTTCTGAGATCACACAGAGTTGGGTTCAATCCTGGGCCCAAAGAGAGGAGATCAGGTTTCTCACTGTGGCTCTGCATCCCTAACTCCCGAATGGATCCAGGAAAATCTCTGAAACAAAGCCTAGGTATGGGCCATGTCCCCAGTCTCCTAGAAATGTGAATGTTCTTCTAGGAAAGGTATTCAGTATAGAGTGTAGATATAAGGTATAGGACAGCTATTTATTTCCTCCACCACAGGAATAAGATGCAAAATAGTCATAAGCATCGTTAACAAATACAGAAACATAAATTATCTCAAATAATCCAAGGAAAGCATATCAAGTATAATGGATTATTTGAGATGTTTTAGATTTCCTCATGTTTCTGCTTCTTCTCTCTGGGGCCTTCTAACTACAACCTCCTCTGCTGCCTTAAAACAGAGTTCTGTACTGTGGCAAACAAGGAACTCAGTACCCAAACAAAAGCAGGAATGGTGGCCAAAGGGACAAATTTCTCTCCAGTGGAGGTACTGAGCCTGGTAGTGTTCCCTCTTGTCCCACCCCCATGCCAAACTTGCTTGCTCTTCTTGACTTGCAGACTCCAGATCTACCTGACTGTGTGAACAAATGCCTTTTCCCAGAACAAATTCCTTTTCTCACTGGCAGTGAGGTGGATGAAGGCAAAGGGTCAGGCTCCCTACTCACACAGCCTAGGGGCAGACCCATCCTAGTTCTCATTCTACCTCAAATCATCTGTGTGACCCCATCATGTCCCTCCTCCAGCTATAAAATAAAGGGGTTGGACCAGAAGAGTTCTAAAAATCCCTTCAATCCTATGATTCTGTAATTTGTCTTAGGTCATAAGAAATTCATAATAAAAGTGGTGTTCTATATGTTATTTATCATAATCAAGATTATTAATTATATAAGTAGTAGTATTAATTATAATTGATATTGTTACTTAATATTACTAATAACATAATTTGTTGTTCAGTCATTTCCAATTATGTCTCACTCTTTGTCATCTCATTTGGGATTTTCTTGGCTAAGATACCAGAGCATTTTGCCATTTCCTTCTCTGCTTCATTTGACAGATGAGGAAACTGAGGTAAATGGACTTAAGTGACTTGCCCAGGGTCACACAGCTTGTCAATGCCTGAGACTGAACTTTAACTAAGTTTTTACTGACTTGAGGCCTAGCACTGAGTCACCTATCTACCCCAATAATATAATACCATATAATATTATACATTATAATTGAAATTATGGACTATCATTAGTAATGTAATGTGTAATGCTATTAATTATCATGATATGACTATTTTATTTTAAATATAATATTGCATGGTATATTACTAAAAATAATTATAATATATAAACATAATAAAAATAATATGACAAATATAATATAAATAAAAATAATTATAACTCACATTTAAGGTTTGGAAAGTGCTTGACAAACACTATCTCATTTAATCCTCACTGCTATGGAAGTTGGATGGTATATTATTCCCATTAAACAGATGAGAAAACTGAGCTTGAGAAAGGTTCAATGACACTAGGGTCACATGGTTATAAAGTGGATACTTAAAGGACCAAGATAGATTTATGCTTAAACTGAGTCACATGTGATTGGATCTGTAACTTATTCCACCTGTATCTGATTTGTACTGTAGAATTTCCTCCCACTTATTTTAACTAAAGAGCATGGCAGAATGGAAAGAAGGCCAGCCATGCAGTCAGAAAAGTCTGGGTTCAAATGCAGCCTCAGATGCTTTCTAGGCAAGTTACTTCATCTCTGTCTGCCTCAGTTTCCTCATCTGTAAAATGGGGATGATATAGCACCTACCTCCCAGGGTTATTGTGAGATAATTGTAAAGCACTACTATGTGCTTAATAGCAGGTGCTTTATCAATGCTTGTTTCTTTTCCCTTCTACTTAATCTTTCTAATGAAATACCAATCTACATCAAGGAAGTGAGTTTCCCCACAGTGAGTTTCTATGCCAATGAAATTACAAGTCTGGACCCTCCAAAAAAAGTTGTGAGATGAAATCATCTGCTCTTGATCTGCAATCAAAGTGTGTGGGTTCACATTCTGCATTTAGTGATGAGACTTAGGCCTCTGTTCAGTCTGTTAGGAGTCTCCCTCCTGATAAACAGGGCCCTGTTATACTTTGGAAATCTCTTCACTATTCAATCTCCCTGACCCCACTCAGAATGATCAACCAGGCAGTCAACAAACATCTACAGGGTACCAGATGGTATGTTTTAAGTGTTGGAATAAAAATACAAAAAACTAAAAAAAAAAAAAAAAGACAAAGTGCTCTCAAGGACAGGGAACTGCCTCATTTCCTATTCACTCAAGGTCAAGTCACTGGCAACTCTTATAGGGAATGCAGGAAGCCTTGTTGCTTCTTATCACAGTTCCCTGAAGTATCATATATTTTTTCCTGAAGCTTCTCATTTAACTGCTCTTAAGAAATTTTGATCTCAGGTCCCTGTCCTAGCCTTGCACTGCTCTACCCAAAACCCTCTGACAGTCTGAGAAGAGGATGGCAGATGTCTCGTTCAATAGGGGACTGAATTCACCCTTTCTCTCTACTTGGTAATTCTCCTGAACTCCTCAAACTTGTCACTCTCATCATTTAGCAGATCTCAATTTTCTTTTTCTCAGGTTATCAGGTCATTATCACAGGGCAAAGAAGGGCACACCAGCATCTCTCACTTCACAGGATGGGTCTATTACTTTAAGTGTTCCTCCAGATCAGTTGGTCACATTGGTTTATGCACAATGACTTAAGACAGTCCTCTAGAACTTAATTGACCATTCACATCAGCATTCCCTCAAGGTTTAGGAATACATATTCTTAACCTTTTTTTTGGCCTGGACTCCTTTGGCAGTCTGGGGAAGCCTATGGGCCTTTTCTCAGAATAATGTTTTTAAACAATGGAAGGAAATGTCAAATTTCAGTTAAAGATTAGAGAATAAAGATGTAGTATTTCTCCTTCAAGTCTATGGACCCCCTGAAATCTATCCAGGGTCCCCAGTTTAAGAATTCCTGGTCCAGAAGTCAGTCAATAAACCTGTCAGGCACTGTGCTAAGTGGTAGGGATACAAAGAGAGGCAAAAGACAGTCTCTGCTTACAAGGAACTCCCACTCTAGTGGAGAAGACAATATGCAAACCACCATGCACAGACAAACTAAACACAGGATACCTTAGAGAAAACTGTCAGAGAGAAGGCTCTAGAATTAAGGGTAATTGAGAAAAGCTTCCTATGGAAGGTGAGCTTTTAGCTAGAACTTAAAGAAAGTCAGAACACAGAAGCGGAGATGAGGAAGGACAGAATTCTAGGCATTGGAGTATCTTCTGTGTGCAGGCACTGTACTAATCACTTTACAATCTCATTTGATCCCCACAACAATCCTGTGAGGTGGGTACTATGACATCCTGTATTCTACAATTGAGGAAACTGAAGCAGACAGTAACTTGTTAATGAATATCTGCTATAGGATTTGAACTCAGGTCTTTCTGACTCCAGGCTCAGTGCTGTATCCACTGTGTCAATATGTGCCATATGTACACATATATTCTAGAAAGCTAGTGAAAGAGCTTAAAGTCTGGAGATGAAGTGAATTATTCAGGGCACAACAAGAAGGCCAGTGACATTAGATCACATAGAACTTGGGAGTAAGGTACAAGAAGACTGGAAAAATAGAAAGAGCTAGTTAGAACACACCTCTCTCTCCCCATTTGTCTCAATTCAGTATAATTTGCTATGGATATCTGAGGAAGGGAATCCCAATTTTCCACAGCTCTTGTTTGAAATATGTCAAAGAGCATCTGTAGGGTTAATGGAATATAAGATCTTCCCTGTCCATTAATAAGCCTATGTGACCACATGTGTCCCTTTACCCCTTGGAACAGGAGCCATATTCCCAGGTCTAAAGGTACACAGGTATTTCAATCACCCATATCTTCCTGCTTTGACTTACAACCCAGTTCACAGCTGATACATACTGAATGACATAGAGCCCATCAGGTGAAAACTAGATTCAGGGAGATTTATATTGCCTTAGGGGAGGAACTTGCTTAAGGGGAAGCTTGCTTATGTGAGGCTTGCTTGCAGGAAGGCTTTCATACCTTTAAGCACTGGGTCAATTAGGGTTGTGATGCATTCTGACTCTGAGTCTATTAATTGACAACTCTATATATACATATATGTATATATACATATATGGAGAGAGAGAGAGAGAGAGGTTGGTGTTTTACTTTGGGGCTCACTGGAAGAATGTTC
This sequence comes from Bettongia penicillata ogilbyi, assembly GCA_023548195.1. Taxonomy (NCBI): domain Eukaryota; kingdom Metazoa; phylum Chordata; class Mammalia; order Diprotodontia; family Potoroidae; genus Bettongia; species Bettongia penicillata. The sequence goes on from JAJHZJ010000391.1 coordinate 1,757,834, forward strand.
TTTGGGATTTGGTTACACAAGAGTCTGTTGCTAAGGAGTCCCCCAACTCCCACCCCATGGTTTTGTGAACCTAGATGTTCAGATGTTGGTTGTCCCTAGTCTGATGATTAGGTATTTATTACTCTGTTTAGACAACTGGAACTGTTTATTGAATTCTTCCTTGGATACTCACTTTATTCTACTTATCTTTCTGCATTGTTGAATTAAAGTAAGAGTATTGATGCCTCTGAAGCTGTCATTCCTTTAGAAAAGCAGATCAAAGAACCTGTGCTAGTCATCCACCCTGTGTGCTAGTGTGGTTGCTAATATAGTGCCTGAGGAGGAACCAAACCTTCCCTACCTGCTCCCAACTTTACTACATGCTACAGGGAGAAGAATTTAAAATGAGAGTATTATAGGACTGTATAATCTATGGGATTCCTGCCTGTTCTGAAGTCTGTGCTAAGGATGCAATAGGGAAAGAGATAAATATATTAAAGTGCAATGAATGATGGAGAGGATGTGGTATCTGACATTTGGAAGGAGGATCTTCTTAGATTCACCTAAGTGCCTCAAAGACCATCTGGTCAAACCATGACTGAATATATTCCTTCCCACCTTCATGGCCTCACAGGGTAACCCAGCTGTACTCTCAATGGCTCATTATTAAAGGTATATGTGTATTTGTGTGTGTGTGCATGTGTGCATGTGTGCATGTGTGTATGTATATGTACATACATATATACACATAAGTACAAAGATATAGAGATAGAGATATTTATATATATGCAAATATGTGCATGCATCTATATATGTATGTATAAGTATATACATATATATACATACATATATTACATTTTTTTTCATCAATAACAAACTAAAAGATGAGAGGCATATGGCAGTGCTCACAGAGTCCGATCTCAGAAGCTGACTCTATATTGTAAAGCAGATTCATGGGGAATCATCAGCTTTCCACAGTTATCATTAAATGTATGGACCACATCTTCCCCATAAAGTATTTCCCCTTATTTACCACAACTAAAAATACTGCCTTCTGCCTGGCAAGTGCCAGAGCTACTACCCAAGTGTTTCAACAGTTCCAGAGTTTGAGTATTCTAACTCATCTCATAGACTGGGAAAGAGGGTCAGCTCCGACTTTGGAGTCAAAGTTGGGCTGGATTTCAGAATGGATATCATCTTCTGTCATGTCTTTAAAGGGAGATCATTGTACCTAGACCATCTAGTCCCAGGGCTTCTGGACCTTGGTATCCATGAATTTAAAAACAAAATTGGCAACTATTTTGGTATAATTGGTTTCCTTTGTAATTCTATGTGGGTTTTTTATGCATTTAAAAATATGATTCTGAGAAAGGGTCCAGAGGTTTCACAAGTCTATCCAAGGGGCCCAGGACACACAAAAAGGTTAAGAGTTTCTGATCCTGTCTTTTTACAGTGACATTTCTACCTGTCCTGTCCCTAATGATGTCCTATGAGATTTAATGATCTCCTTTCCATACTACCTTCCCCAAGTAGGGATGGAGTTTCTTGATAGCAAGGGTTCTTTTTTTTCAATTTTTCTATTTGCATCCCCAGAGTTTAGCATGTAATAAATACTTTTTTTGTCCATTTCATCCATTGATCATTCAGAGTGAGTGAGACTCAAGAGAGCCTGTGACTTGTCCAAGGTCACTTAGGTAGTAAGTCACAAAACTGAGATTCAAATCCAAGTCTTATGACCCAAATAAGTCTACGGTTCTCTCCATCACACTGTACTGCTTCAATTTGGCCCACGCTGGTTCTGACCCTCTCCTGTCAGGACTGGTCAGAAGACAGCTAGTGAAGGAAACCGTCCAGTTCAGTTGCATGTTATTGACTATGACTGTGGGCACTGCATGCTGATCAGGGTTCATTGAGGACACAGGAGGTAAGTCTCCCTCCAAGCACACACCCATGCCCAGAGAGCTCAGTTGTGTGACTTGACAGGCCCTGAGCAGGGAACCAGATCTCTAGCCTGAACTGTTGAGGCAAGATTGCCAATGAACTCACAGATTGGGGAAATGATACTTTTGAGGTTTGCTGGTACCTAGGCTCTAAGAAAAACTGAGACCTCTCAACCTGGCTTCCGCAAGACCATTTGAACAAGGGCTTAATCAATGCAGAGTGTAAATAAGGAGAGCTTATGAGTGTAGACCCTGAGGAAATATGTCCCTGAGCCTGGAATCCAGTGATCTGATGTGGCAACATAGTCGAATCTATTTTTGCACTGGAAGTTGGGGCCCTCCTCCAATGATTCATATTGACCTGGACATGACCTCAGTTTCTCCATGACTTATTCCAACAGCCTATACTTTTTAGAAGGTACTACTAATATTTTAATTTCATTCTAGTCATTTGCCACAAGGATGCCACTGACATCTCAATGGAAGCCTCCTTGATCACCAAGAAAGATAAGGAAACAAAAGTACAGGATCCATCATTCTTGGAAAGTTCTGAGTATGATGAGCCTGGGGGGACTGTCAATCCAACGTCCTGCAGTCCAAGGACCAATTTCTCAGTAATATGCTCCAATGATTCCCAGAATCTATGGAATTAGGCAGTTGCAAGAGAGACTGACTGAGCTGGTTGGAGATAGGAAAGGGGAGAAGAATATGAAACTATGAGAGGCTTGTGGAATTTTAGAGAGCATCTAATCCAACCCTCTTGTTTCACTGATGAAAAAGGGTTTAAATGTCTTGCCCAAAGTTACATAGAACAAAAAGAAAATTAAGAGTAGGATGGAGAAAAAGGGAGGTGTGGGTGGTGTGTGTGTGTGTGCATATGTGTGTGTATGTGTGTGTGTGCGTGTGTGTGAAGGCTGGTCATATGCCCAAAAGTCTTTGAAACTAGTCCAGGAATCAAGCTCTCATCCACCACTTTAAGCAAATCACAGAATGAAAGGATCAAAGCTTTACAGGTCAGAAGGGCCTTTAGAGGTAAGCTAGACTAATTGACTCATTTGACTAATGACTAAACTGAGGCTCATAGAAGTTATAAGCAACAAAGACAATATTTTAACTTAGCTCTTTCGACACTCCTTTCAGCACTCTTTACCACATGCACAGGGGCCATCTCCAATTGTTCTGATCCGTATCTTGCCACTGGACCCAGACATTTCAGGAGGAGAAAGTGAGGCTGGTGACTTTGCAAAGCCCTGCCTCACTTAAATCCAATTCACTTGCCTGTCATGGAATCAGCTTCCTAGTGTCATGGTCCTCTTTGAGAATGAAGGACAACCAACAACAGCAACCACATGCCCAAGAGAAACAACGTGGCAACATGTATAGAGTGCCAGACTCAGAGCAAGGAAGACCTAGGTTTGAGTCCTGCCTATGACACATTCTAGCTGTGTAAAGAGAAGTAACCTCTCAACATCCCAAACTCATCTGGGCCATAAAACTTTCCAGAGCTTCAGAATCTAGGAAATGTTTAACAAAACAATAAAAATATAATACAATGGAGATAATGTTAATTTGTGGTTTTCTAAGTCAATATGTGACCCTGCTTCTATTTCAGTTTGACACCATTGCTCTAGAGCAATGGTGCTTAAACTGGAATCAGCCCCGCCCCACCCCCAATGGAGCACATGGATATATTGGGGGGGAGGCGCAGTTTGTGAATTTACAGGGGAAATTATTTCTTTATTTTCACTAACTTTAGCATTTTCTTCAAGTTATGAGTGAAGGTAATAAACATTACTCTGAAAAGGTGTCTCCACAGATTTCCCCAGACTACCTTGGTCTAGTCTAGGACTACTAACTGCATCAAGTAGCCAATCTGTGTCAGTGGGGGCAATTTACACACCAAGAGTTTCCTATACCAATGAACTCATAGGATTGCACCAAGAATAAATCACATTTGCATTCTGTCTGTGGATCCTGTTAATTACTGTTCCAAATGAAGTGAAGGATATGACCAAGTGTGAGACTTACTTCTAAGAAGTAGTCCATCAATATGTAAGAAAGAAATTAATGAGTAAATTTTTTTCTCACAGACTGGATTCACTAAAAGCCCAAATATGGAAAAGGATTTTTAAAATATATTATCTACCTAAAAATTACCTACCTAATTATCTACCTAAAAATTAGGCACTACAATCATCTAACAGGGTCTTGGCTCATATTTTGCATATTTAAGTGTAAGCACAAATTAATGTAGGTGCAGACTTCTGGAATGAGCCAATCAATCAATCAAAAAATTAAAGTAGGTGCAAACAAGGTGTTAATCAGTTTGGGAGGAGTGAAGTGTTTTGATGTGGGATAAAAGCAGAGTGAAGCTATACAAAAACTATTTTGTGATCATAAGCTGAAAGAATCAGGCACACCTCAGCAACTCATTTCAGAATTATGCATTCTGGCAGCAGATCTGTCTAGTGGTGGAGTAATTCTGGCCAGGCCCCTGACAGGGAATTGCTTGACAAACCCATCAGTTCACAAGTTCTGTTAGAATCATCAGCGGCATCACTAATGAAGATGATGGCAGTGCTTCAGAGTGACCTATAGCCATGTCTGAATTGGGAGCTGAGAGACACCCCCAGGATATTGACAACTTCAGGAATGTTCAAAGATGCTGATTTTTGAAGGTCACATCTAAGAACTACTTTGTTCTAAAAAGGAACAAAAGGACTCATAGTAATCAGGAGCTATGAGTCTAAACTTTAGCAGCATCTGCTCTCTGAGTTTAAGCCCCCTATCCCCAGCCATCCTGTATGTGCAAGGGGAGGGTGTGCAAAAGGCTTCAGGTGATGTTTCTATAACAACCAACTTTACTTAGTAAATCCCTTTTCTAAAAGTTAATAAACTGTCTGATAATAAAGGAAGAACATATTATTAGATAGGGGCTTATGAATGACAATAATAGAAACCTTCAACTCCTTAGACTTACCCCTAGAAGAGTTAGTGGTGAAGTGGATTTCTGGGGACTCTGCTGAGGAAAGTAGCCCAGGCTGGAAAACTACATAAGGATAATAATTTAAAACTAAAAGGGACCTTGGAGTCCAACCTTTAATTTTATAGATAAGAAAACTAAGACTCAGAAAGTTTAATCCTAAATTCATGTAGGTAATATACAACAGAAATAGGCCTGAATTAACTCTGTCTCTATCTAGAGAACAACTTCAAAAACAGCAGTAATAATAGCCAACATTCCTACATCACTTTTAGGTTTACAAAGTGCTTTACATATACTGTTTTACTTGATCTGCACAATGCCCCCATGAAAATGTGCTATTATTATCCCCATTTTATATATAAGGAAACTGAGGCTAGAGGTTAAGTGATTTGTGCAAGGCCATGCAGCTCATAAGTGATTAAAGCAAGATTTGAAGTCAAAGCTTCCTAAGGCCAAGCTCAGCATGTTCAACTGCGACACCTAACTACCTTCAGCACTTTCTCTACTACACAAGGTAGATTTCATTCCCAAGTCAAACCCCTGGTCAGTTTCAGAATTGATAAGACCTCCTCATGTTCTCAAAGTCACAGGGTAGTTTTTAGGGATGGATCAGCTAATTACATCACTGTATTTTACAGACAAGGAAATTGAGACCCAGGATAGTTAGGGGGCTTGCCGAAGACATGCAGATAGTGAACAGTAGAGCTGAGATTCAAACTCATGTCCTCTGTTCCAAACTACCTGCTACCATATTGAGGCAAAACAAGTCAAATTCTCCTTTTGTGTAGAAAATTCTAGTCCCAGAGACAATGAATCCTCCCTACGTGCGTGTGCACACACACACACACACCAATTAGCAAACACTAATTATCAATATCTTCCTATCTACTAATGGAGATCGTTTAAACATTTTACAATGCCTGTCATCTATTCTTAGAGTCCTAATCAATCATAGATAGCTCAAACAAATAATTTCATATAAATGTCCTAGGGCACCTCTCAGCAAGTGATTCACGTTCAACATGTCTAAGCAGATCATGCTCTGAGAACATCCCTAGTTCCCTCCCTCAGGGGCCAAGGCTTGGGGTAACAGATCAATAAGCCTGAAAAGCAGGTTATCAAGTTATATCATCAAGGTTCAGAAATATGCTTTTTATTGATGCTCCAAGCCCCAAGCCAAAACAAAACCTATAGTTAACTGGTGTTGAAACATCTTGGAAGACTTGGGAACATACAGTACTCAACACAACCTATTAGGACTTAGGTACAGGTGCATTAATGAATTAAGGATGGTTGCCAGCCACCTATCAGAACTGTGAACAGTGATTTCCTAAGCAAAATTTGGAGAAACACCTGAAGACCCTTCACTGGGTCTAGAGATCTAAGGTCACTAATCTTAGTGAAATTACTTCAGAGGGACTGGTCTTAAGCAAAAGTTAATCAAAAAATTCCTATTTTCCAGAGAAAGAACTGATGGAGTCTGAATGTAGATTGAAGCATACTTTTTTAACTTTATTTTTCTTGGGGTTTTTGCCTGTGTTTTCTTTCACAACATGGTTAATATGAAATATGTTTTGCATGATTGCACATGCATAATCCATATCAAATTGTTTGCCTTCTCAAGGAGGCGGTAAAGGAGGAAGAGAGGGAGAGAATTTGGAACTCAAAATTTTAAAAGATGAATGTTAAAATTGTTTTTCCATGTAATTGGAAAATGAAATATAAAAACTTTCCCAGAAAAATCAGATTGTTAGGATTAAAGAGAACTTTAAAGGTGGTCTCATTCTACATTTTACAAATGAGGAAACTGAGGTTTAGAGAGGGTAACTGATTTGCATAAGGTCACAGAGCCGGGATTTGAACCCCAGAACTTTGGTTTCACACTTACTCTTTCCACATACTTGTTACCTCCAAGGTTAACTGTCCATATGGTATAAGCTGAGGGTTACTGGCCCTGTTGGCTTGTTGTCTTTGATTTCTACCACTAAATATTATGATTGTGGGATTAAGAAATCAATCATTGCTAAAATGAAATGTCCTTGGGGCTGCAGAGTTGAGTTTGGATGCTAGTTTGGACCTTGATCCCCCATACAACCTTAGGCCAGCAGCTCTCAAAGTTTTTGGTTTCTGAATTCCTCTACACTCTTCAAAAGTATTGAGGACTAACCCCAGAGAGCTTTTGTTTAAGGGGGTTATAACTATTTATATTCACTGTATTAAAAATGAAAGCTGAAGAAGTTTAAAAATGTTCATTTATGAATATCAATATCCATCAATAACCCAGCAATATCAACATAATATGTTAATAAAAATTGTTATTTTTCTCCTCAAAAAACCCCCAGTAGTGAGAAGAGTGGCATCAGTTTACATTTTTTTCAAATCTCTTTAATGTCTGGCTTAATAGAAGGCTTCAAACCATTGCAATCTATTGTTTTCACTGAAGTATGTGGTAACAGTGATTACCCTGACCCCCACTACCTGAAAGCCAGGTATACTACATTTCAACCTTTCTCCTGGATTCTCTGGTACATTTAAAGAGTTTGGGGGTGTCTAATCTCTTTGTCATTAGCTTTAGCCCTCACTAATTTTATGGGTCTCCTGAACCTAGTTCGACTGAACAGTAGGATAGGCTTATACAAAGGAATATTTCCTTCAAAGATAATATCAAGGACAAACCCATTTCTGGGATGCATAATCCCCCACTCCACTTTTTGCACCTCAGTTTTTTAGGAAGAGAAGAAGATAACATTCACAGTTTAGATCACTTTCTACATAGCACAATCCCATCAACTCCCAAGTCCAAAGCCTCTCTTGGGCTTTAGGCACCCTGGCTTCTTAGGGCTTCTCTGCTGGGGCTGTCTACAACATTCAGTGTGCAATCCAATCCTTCCTCCAAAATCACTATGGTGTTCTTCTGAGTCCAGAACTGAAAAGAACAAATGAAACAGATTAGACTAAAACGCCGAGTCTATTTCTTCGGGTCATAGAGTAAAAAGGAAATGGAGAGAAGCTTACCCTTCTCACTCAGTTTAATTCATAGTGTCCATGTTGTGGGTGAACAGAACTGTTGTATCTTCTCACTACAACTGAAAAGAGACCAAGAGTGATTTTAAAGATGGCGGCCTGTTCTAGTTATGCAGTCCATTAATGGAAAGACACTCCTCCCATTTACATGGTAAGGAAACACAAAACATCTGCCAGATTCAAGTCCCAGCCGTCACCTATGTGGTTCCCTCCATTCTAAATTATCTGGGCATGCCCCCAAAACCCTGTTGCACTGTGGAGAAAATCCAGCTTCACAAAGTTATATAGTTGAAAAAGACAGGAGTACCTTAATAGTGATTGCAGGTAATTACAGATATTCTTCCTTGATATTATACCATAACTTGACAGTGGTAGCTGGATGATACAGTGAATAGAGAGCTGGACCTGGAGTCAGAAAGACCTGAGTTCAAATTCAGCATCAGACATTTGCTAAGTTGTATGAATGCAAATCACTCAACCTCTGTTTGCCTCAGTTTCCCCTGCAAGTTGAGGAAAACTATAAAATGAGAATAAGAGTAACACCTACCTTCCAATATTATGAAGATCAAGTGAGGCAAAATTTGTGAAGTCCCTGGTACATAGTAAGAGCTTTTCCACAAAAGCTTGCTTCCCTCCTTCCAATGCATAATCTTGTAACATCACACCTGGGTCACTTGGAAAATATTGGCTCACTGACTTAGGCAGATCTTCCAAATGATGACACATTATATTATACAATATAAAGAAAAACACACTCATTGATATCCCCGGCAATCTAATCAGAAAAGTCTTTAACTATTGGAAAGCTGCCAAGTCACAGTGGTAGGATACAAGTTTTCCAAAATTCTAATTTTCACTTGAATTCTTGAATTTTATTATTGACCACAAATACTCTCAACTGTTTTCCTCAATAGGCTCAAGAAAGAATCTGCTAAATACTTATCTTTGAATAACCATATTTTGTTAGTCATTCTTTCAAGTAAAATTGATGTACCATTAAAAAAAGTGATGAATTCAGCTTGCAACTCAGTGGTACTTGAGCTTTTCCTTGGACTCAAGGCTCAAGATTTAATACAAACTAAAAATTTTTGTTTCTTCATCAAAAATATTCTTAAATAAACTGACATTCAGTCATTCATATATTATACTCTGAGCACATGGTGGTGAAGACTATTAGTGTAGTTTGATGCCAACTCCTTTGATTTATGGTAAAGCATCAGTAGTTTTGCCTACCATGACTCATGCATCGAGTAGAAATACCAACACAGTTATTCGGGGAGGTGGGGTAAAATGTGACATTTGAAAAAGTTATTCAACATTTTGCCTAGTTGAGAACCACTTGTGTTTGCTGCTGAGAATTCACATAGATCTTTGATGATTAGTAGGTGTTGATAATTTGTTGAACACAAACAAAACAGAAAATCCAAACAAGTCCACATGTCTCTAGGTTTGCTCATTTGTAAGGCAAAAGCACGTTCTACTGACAAGATACTAACTCAGGATTCATATTTGCAGCTAAATCTTGAATTCACAGTCATGGAGCCTCTGGAAAATTCATGAGAAAAGGAAAGTAAAAAAAAAAGTATTACTACGAAAGAGCAACTATACAGTATAGTGGATAGAACACTGGGCTGAGAATCGGGAAGATTCATCTTCATGAATTCAAATCCACTTTCAGACACTTACTAGTTGTGTCACCCTGGGAAAGTCACTTAACTATTTCTTCATCTGTAAAATGAACTGGAGAGGGTAATGGCAAACCACTGCAGGACCTTTGCAAAAAAAAAAAAAACAACCCAAAAATGGGGTCACAAAGAGTCAGACATGACTGAAAATGACAACGACAACAAAATTATTAAGAAAACAGCTTTGAGTTTGGGGAGCCCCTAGAGGTATGCAGACCACACTGTGAGAAACCCTGCCTTAGGCAATTGCCTTCCTGTCTCCAACTCTCAGTTTTCTTATCTATAAAATGATGGGTTTTGACTGATTTCTAACATAACTCCCAGTTCAAAATCCTATAAACCTATCATTAAGGCATTATGTTACTACAAGAACAGGTTTTGATAAGGGATGGGGGGGTCACAGAAACCATGAGACTATTGGGAATCTTAGGAGGAAAAGAACATTGAAAGAAGGCTCTTTCCACTATGCTAGACAGCATAGTCTAGTTTTTCTTTTTTTTGTAATATTTTGAAAAGAGACCTGGATTAGAAAGCAGAGTCTCTGCTACTTATTATCAGTGTAACTGACGGAATCACTTCTACCCCTCCTGGTACTCAGATTTTATCATCTGTAAAATAAGGGGGTTAGTGTAAATAATCTCTGAGGCCCCTTCCAATGCTATTCGCCTCAGAGGCAGAAGAATCAAAAGACTAAACTCAGTTACTCCATAGACATTTTGAAAGCACCTATTATGTACTAAAGGTCACACCAACTAACTTTGGGTATCCCACAGGTCTCTTCTCTTCTCCCTCTATACTTGATGATCTCATCAGCTCCCATGGAGTCAATGATCATCTCTATGCTGATGATTCTTACGTCTACTTATCCAGCCAGAACCTTTCTGCTGACCTCCAGTCTTACATCTATAGTCTCCTATTGGCCATCTTGAACTGGATGTCCCATAGATCCTTAAACTCAATACACCCATACCTGAGCTCATTGTCTTTGTCCCTACACCCTCCCTACTTTCTAACTTCTATATTACTGTCAAGGGCACCACCAACATCCACTTGACCCAGGCTCACAGCCAAAGTGTTGATGATTCATTTTCTCCACTCCTCCCCCTCATATTCAATCACCATATGTATGTTCACAGTGTCTATAGTGTTCTGCACACAGTGCTTAATAACTATTAGCTGAATGACTGATTACTTTTGAATAAACAGACACTACTTTTGAAGGAGTGATTCCTAATTTTGCCAAGAATGGGCCCTATGCTTAGGGAATCCTTGACTTGGACACTTTTAAAATTAACATTTGTCTTCTATGCATCTACAAGTGACAGTAATGAATGGCCCATGCCATCTTGGTTGGGAACATGGGGTTTCTCTCAACCTAAGGAGAGATGACTGGATGGTCCAACCAGAGGATGAGTCTTTGCATTGTCAGGAGGGACCAAAAGAAGGCAAGCAAGATTCTTGGGCTACATAAGTACTTTTTACTAGTCCCAGAGGAGGAAAAGATCAAAGATCTTGGATGCATTCTTCCCTTTCCCCCATAAGGCTGTCTTTCATCCACAAAATGAATCAAATCAAAAAAATATTTATTTCACATCGACTGTGTACAAAGCACTAAGTTTAAGTACCATGGGGAGATATAAAAGAACACAAGACAGGTCACTTTCTTCAAAAGCTTACCATCTAGTAGAGGAGACAAGACCAGGAGTCAGGAGGCCTGTGTTCAAATCACAGCTAGACCAACAGCTCAACATGTAAGCATGGGCAATTCACTTCATTACTTTGAACCTCAGTTGCCCAATGAGAACGATTGAACTACATGATTCCAACTCCAAAATTCTCTATGCTCTTGTAACACCTGCATCAATGGGTCTCATGACAGAAAGAGTGACTTCTTATTCATCTGGTTAGTTGTCTCCACATAGAAGATCCAGGAGTTTTAGTATCTATTGTGGTGACACTGGAGACCCTCAGGAGATCTGCAGCAGAAAATGTAATGGCTGCCAAAACACCATTCCAGGACCTGCTTCCTCTCCTGTTCATCCCACCACCACAGAGGTGGTAGAGGCAGGATTAAGCTTGTCCCATATGTATATTCTTTCCCTTCAGCAGTATAGAAATCTGTTTTCTGTCTAGTGGAAAGCTGTGATCAAGTGCTCTGTCTCCTTTCAAAAACTCTAATGCCTCCCTGTTACCTCTGGGATCAATCACAGATTCCTCTGTTTGGCATTTAGATCTCTGCACAACCTGGCCCCTTCCTACCTTTCCGGTATTCATATACGTTATTTCTCTCTAAACACCCTACAATGTAGCCTTATTGGATTATTTGCTGTTTAGGATGCTCAATCTCTCACCTCTCTACCTTTGTCTTAGGTGCCCCCGTATCTAAAACATTTTTCTTTTTTCATCTCCTCCTCTTACGATCTCGTTTTCCTTGTCTGTTAGAGATACCATCTGCAAGAAGCCTCTTCCTATTCCCCCAGCAGCTACTGCCTTCTCCTCTAACATTACTTCTATTTATGTACGTACCTGGGCCGTCAGAATCAAAACTTCATGGGGTTGGGACAATTTTCCACCTTTTTTCTTTATATCTTTAACACTTAGTGAATGTTAAATGACTGATTCGTAGTAACCTCTTGACAATTATTTACTGATGGGTTGATTTCCTCTGACCTCTTCCTTTCCCACAACAGTCTATCGCTTGCCCCAGGCACAAAATCGCTAGTCTGGGCTATGGTAATCACCATTTTCCCTTTTAAAGCTCACAGGTTCACAAGGCTCAACACATTAATAGGTTTACTTAGGACTTAATGGAAACCAGGACTCAGATTAGGACTCACCTGGGAACCACCGACCCCCTCCTCCCCAATCAGTGTTTCAATCATTCCCAATACTGTCCAGGGGAGGAGTCTAGCAGGGGCTTCTAGGGGTTGCTCCCTGACATCAGTGTTCTCCAGTGTGACTCCTCACAGCATTGCTTGTTCTTTGCAGGTGTTACATCCACTGAGAGATGTGCAGGTCACCATTTTTTGGATTTCCTCAGTGCCGACTCATTCGACAGCTTAGACCAGATCCCACCCCACCCCCATGCCCCCCAGCTCCACCTACCCCCACATTTTGCAGTCCCACATTATTTTGCTCGCAGTTCTTTGCAGACCCCAGGAGATGGCGCCAGGAATCCTTAGAGCACGGTAGCAGCCTGCTCTCTCGCTGCAGACCCCTAAGTTGGAGGGAGTAGTACACCAGATTTCCAGTTTTGCCCATGTGCTTACTGCCTAACATCCACGAGAAATCCACCTTCAAGGGACTACAGGGATCTTCTCCCCTTACGCTTTAACAAGCAGGTCTTTACCCCAAATCCAAATTATGTCATGACACCCTAACAGCCTGTGCTCCCATCCCCCCCAAGAGGCTGATGATGCACTTCTTGCAGGGTGACGTCATCACGCCCCAGGGGTACAGAGGCTTACATTTGATTTCCCGCTGGGCACCTGGAAAAACATTCAAATTATCTAGGACTGTTGCTTCCTGAAATAGGCGGGAGAGGAGAGGGAGGAAAAGGGAAAGAGGGGGAGATGAAGGGAAGGAGGAGGAAAGGAGGGGGGAGAGGAAGGAGGAAGACAGGGAGGAGAGAGAAGGGGAGGAGAGGGGAGGAGAGGGGAGGGGAGGGGAGGGGAGGGGAGGGGAGGAGAGGAGAGGGGAGGGGAGGAGAGGGGAGGAGAGGAGAGGGGAGGGGAGGAGAGGAGAGGAGAGGGAAAAAGGAAGGACGGGACCAGGTACTTGCTCAAGCGCCACTGACCAAGAGAGGTGTAAATCTGTCACAGTGGACTTTGTGGTTCTTGAAATAATCTAAAACTTCAGAGAAATGTGCGTGTAAATAACCAGAAGATAGCTTTTATGCTCAGGGCTTCGATATACACCCATGTAAATCTCCGCACCACTATCGCGCTCATTTTAAATCACGAAGCCTTTCTTCCTATAAATTAATCCACCAAGTAATAAATATTTGCAGAGCAGTTACCATGTAAAAAGACCTCGCTGTGGCCCAATCACATAGTGTTTGACCAGTCGGGCCGTATTTTATCACAGGAACAGGTGCATGTTCCTGATGAATTCCAGGAAGACCATTTAAAAAAAAATTGGTAACCCTAAAGGCATTGTATTAAATGCTGAGACGATACAAAGACCGATAACAAGAGATCTTTGTTCTCAAGGTCACCGAGGCTAGCTGGGGTGACAAGACACAGAGATGTATTCAAAAAATAGCTTAAAATTCTAAATAATATTCCAGGGATTGGATGATAAAAACAGGGTAGAGTGAAGGAAAGTAGTCATCTTGATAAATTCAAGGTCGTTTTTAAGTTTAGATATTTATAAATATATTTACCTAGTTTGGTTATTATTTAAAATTAAAATTTGATAAGAGGAAGGAAAGAGAGAAAAGGAGATAGAAGAGAGAGACAGACAGACAGACAGACAGAGACAGAGACATAACTAAGAATCCTGGCATCTGGGTCAAATTCAGTTGAGAGACAGTCTGATTATGGTTCCAGTTGTAACAAGCAAAATGGTGGCCCACTTGCTCTCAAACCTCTGCTCCTTCTTCCTCCTCCTGACAAGACTTCCCTTTCCAACTACTACAAAGGCATGGGTAGGTGGAGAACTGGGAGCTATAGGGATGACTGCGGAATAAACACCTCACCTCACCCCAGATGTCTGCAGTTGAGTAAACACCCAGTCTGTTCCTGGGTCTGGCAAGTGATAATAAACGGATGGCCAAAAGGCTATTGTGGAATATATAAAGCAGCAAGGATCCTAGTGAAGTATCTCTAGAATACTGGGTGGATTCTATACAGATGCCTTATGGGAGGAAAGAATGGAACCAAATGAGAAAAATGTAGATGAGTCATAGGATAATAGAACTGGGTCAGGACATTAAGTCTATTTATGGCTTAAGTGGGAGAGGGGATGTAAGGGATCTCCACAAGGAGGTCCTAACCATAAGATGAGAGCATGGCAACATCAAAATATGGAAACATTTGATAAATACAATTTGAATAGAAAAGAAACAAAGGCTACATTTCCTTAAGGTCTTTCTGTAAAAGTCTGATGCTTTGTAAGTATAAAGTATAATTGACTTGGTTACTATTTAAAGGTGATACATTACCTATTTTTAATTTAAAAATAAATAAATGCAGATATTTACTAGTGGAGTTAAAAAATGGAGAGATTACTGAGTATTGTGAAAATGTTATAAAAGGGACTACTGAAATGAATCCATTTAAATCATGGAAGTCCCTGGGAGAAAGGTGAGATACAGGCTCAGACCCTTATTTTCTATATCACTTTTGGCAAATCCAGTTACATTCTGAGACTTTTTTTCCTAATCTGTAAAATAAGAGAAACTTGATGGGGTGATCTTGAAGGTCTCAACTTGAAGTCTCCTCCAGATCTGTTAGGCTATTAATCTTGATAATGTGAATTAATGAAGAGAATGGATGGATGAATGGAAGCAGTTTAAATGCTTACTTCATGCAGAGCACTGGACTAAGAGATGGCCATACCAATAGAAAAATGAGACAAGGAGCTCCCATTCTTTTTTTAAATTTTAATTAATTTGTTTTCAGTTTTCAACCATCACTTCTCTAAGTTTTAAGTTTTCTTCCCCTACTTCTCCCCTCCCTCCCCAAGACTGCATGCAATTTTATATGGGTTCTACACATACATTCTTATTAAACACATTTTCACATGAGTCATGTTGCATAAAAGGATTAAGATGAATAGGAGAAACCATGAGAAAAACCAAACCAGACCAAAACATAACACAAGAGAAAAATAGTCTGCTTCATTTTGCCTTCCACTTCCATAGTTCTTTCTCTGGATGTGGATGGCATTTTGCCTCAAGAGTCCTTTGGGGATGTTTTAAGGAGCTACCATTCTAAAGGGAGAGACAAAACATGAGGAAAGTTTCAGCTGCAAGTTAGATGGAAAGGTCCCATAATACTTAAGGTGCCTCGGGAGGATAGATGTTGTCACCTCTTTAGCATTATTTCAACTAATAAAAAAATACCCGTTTCTGATTTTGAGCCATTTGACAGCACAAAGGGCTCTGGTGGTAAGAAATTTCCTTTCTTAATCTTCAGTAGCTGTGGCTGTAGGCCATTCTACCTTTCCTTGAGTTGGGAGCTTTAGAAAGGGCTGAGATGATGGATAGATAGAAACAGAGAGAGAGAGAGAGAGAGAGATACACATACAGATATACACACATATTTATGCATGTATACATACATATATACACATATGTGTGTATGTATATGTATGTATATGTATGTATATGCATAGACAACCAACCCTTAAGTATCCTCACTGTCACCAAGGCAAAGTGGTTGAAGTTGATGTTACTTTTTTCTCACAAACATCCCTTAAGCTTCCTGTTGGCAGGGTTTTTTGGGGGTTTTTTTGTCCTTTGCTGACTACTAATTGTTTATTACAAACTTATTTTGTGCCCAGCTACAAAGTGAAGCAGAAAAAGTGTGAACCGGAGGTTAGAGAAGATCCAATCTGTGGCACTCCAACAAGTCATTGACTTCTTAGGACTTTCATTTCCTCGTCTGTAATATTTTAAAAATATATTTATTTATTTTTACATGCATTGATCATCTGTCCCTCCTACTACTCATCCTCTTTTTTTCTCCATCATTGATCAAAAATAGGAGAAAGCCCTCATCATAAGCATGCTTAGTCCTACCTGAAAAACAAACCCCCCACACTGATCATAGCTAAAAATATTGTGACTCTCTCTTTGTATTTTAAATACTTCATTCACTGGGCAGGAGGTGAGTGGAGGGTTTTGTCTTCATTTTTTTTTCATTTTCAGACTTCTGGATTCATGGTTTTTGACCAGAATTCTAAAGTTTTTCAAAGTTGTTTTTCTTCTTCATGTTGTCTTACATACATTTTTCTCCTGGTTCTGCTCATTTTACTCTGCATCAGTTCATAGGGCTCTTCCCAGTTTCCACCATTTTACCATTTCTTATGCATAATAATTAATATTCCATTATATTCCCATACCACAGTCTCTTTGGCTGTGCCCCCATAAGAGGATATGTCTTTAGTTAATCATTTTGGGCCCTTATGAAGAGAGCAACTCTAAATATTTTTGTACATATAGGTTCTTTTTCTCTTTCCAGAGCTTTCAGTAGTGCCTGGCACATAGTAGGTACTTAATAAATGCTCATAGACTTATTGATCTTTTTTCTTTTTGGAATGTAGGCCAAATGGTAGCATGGCTCTGTCAAAGACATGGGTGTCCCGGTCAGTTATCATCTGTAAGGAGGAAGGTGACCTCTGAGGTCACTCCATCTCTAAGCTCATCATCCTCTGACCCTCTGTGCTAGAATCCGAAGCAATGAAAAAAGGCAAAAGCAGCTCTCTCCCAACTAACGCTAGCAACTTAGAAAGACAAGACATAAGCTCGTGAAAAGTCAGATAATGGTACTTTCAATTCACAGGATGATAGATCTAAATATGGAACAGACCTTCAAGGTCATCCCTGCCAATTCCCCGATCTTGCCAGTGAGGAAACTGGAGCCATGGAAAGTCAAGTAACTTAGTCGAGGTCACAAAGGTATCAAGGTAAGAGCTGAGAGTTACTCAGTTATTACTTCGATTTGTCATAGCACCGTGCCACAATTTAATTTAGCAAATGCTTAATAAACACCCATTATGTGCCAGTCTCTGTGGAAGAGGGGAGGACAAAGAACCAAACCAAAACCATCCCTTAGTTCAAGGGGCCTCCATTCTTCTGGGGGCAGGGAGAATAACCATATGTACACAGAGAAATACAAAACATCTCCAAAGTAAAAATGAAGTCATTCCTGCAATGGGGGTTGGGACATAGTTCAGTAGAAAATGAGAAAAACACTTTCCCAAGAAGGCTCTGTGACTGTGGGTCATCCAACACTATGCCCTCAGAAAAATTGTTGTTCAGTTGTTTTTCACTGCTGTCTGACTCTTTGTGGCCCCATTTGGGGTTTTCTTGGCAAAGATACTGGAGTGGTTTGTGTTTTCTTCTCCAGCTCATTTGACAGATGAGGAAACTGAGACAAACAGTTTGCCCAGGGTCACACAGCCAGTGTGTGTCTGAGGCTAGATTTGAACTCAGGAAGATGAGTCTTCCTGACTCCAGGCATGGTATTCCATCAGTAGTCATCTAGGTACCCCTCTGAAGAATTACAATGGATATTAAAGAAACAGTTATCATTTTGATCTCCAATGTTCAGAGAAGCTTTAAGAATGTCTGAATGAGACCTTGAAGTTTAGATTTGAGTAACCGGAAAGCAAGGGAACATTGGAGGTGAGTGAAATGCTATGAACAGATATTCAAAGGTGGGAAAAAATCCTAGGGAAACAGGGAGTAAGACCAATTTGGTTGGAGGAGAGGGTTGCAATAAAGGAAGAAAATCATGGGATGAAATTTAGAGATGGTCAAATCATGCACAGAAGAAAAAGAGATACAATGAACAGGTAACTTGCTTAGCAGAGGTGAAATTCAAACCCACCTGTTCTGACCTTAAATCTACAATTCTTTCTACTTAATTATTCATTTTAAAATATCTTTAATACTTCTATTACTTTCCAATAGTTCCCCTTTCTCCATAGAATTCTCCCTTCTAACAAAGAAAAACAGTTAATAAAATGGATAAAGTGACATTTTGTACCTACTTACTGAATGCTGAGATTATTTCATCAGTCCTCTCTGAGACAAAGACTAATATATTCTAAGGGTGTTGTGTATATTGTCCTCTTCTGCTTGTTTCTCCTGCTATGAATCAGTTCATATGAGTCTCCCCATGTTTCTCTAAATTCCATACATTTGTCATTTCTTACAGAGTAATACCACAAAAATACCACGTTATATTTGAATACCACAAAAAGCTACAAGTGTGAGCCCAGAGATCAGCTGAATCCAAGGCTTGGTCCAGATAAATTCAGAGAATCTCATTTCTGGGAGGTTGGTCACCAGGTTAATGATGAATCTTTATGTTCAAAGTGTCTCTTCAAACTATCTAAGGTGGAAATTCTTAACTTGGCGTCTGGGAACATGGTTTTTCAAATATTTTGATAGCTCATTTCAATGTGATTGGCTTCCTTTGTAATGCTATGTGTTTTATTTTAAGGGCTTAAAAACATTATTCTGAAAAAAGATCCACTGATTTCACCAGATTAAAACTGTAAGTCACAGTGGATATAGCATTACACCTAGAGTTAGGAAAATCTGAGTTCAAATCCAGCCTCGGACACTTACTAGCTGTGGGATTCCGGGCAAGTCACTTACCATCTGTCTGTCTCAGTTTCTTAATCTGTGAAATGCAGACAATAATGACACCTATTTTGCAGGATGCCTGTGAAGACCAAATGAGATAATAATTGTAAAATGCTTCGCAGAGTACCTGGCACATAGTTCTTTGTCCTTCATTTTTGAAGAGGACCAAGAACATCACAGATGATGTCTTGACATGCTTGTGAATTGGATTTAAGTGAGGCAGAGTTGCACAAAGTCATCAGTCTCCCTCTCTCTTCCAGAGTCATTGAAGTCCAGTGGCAGGACAAAAGTCAGGAACACTAGAGATGATCTGGCTTGCAATGGAGGACCTTGACACTTTCAGTGTCTGAAGAAGCTCTAAGCACTCCAGAATGCTTGCTTCAGCTGCCCTTATGGCCCCCGGAGCAAATTATTCTCATCTTCCCATTCCACCAGTAAAAATCTTGACATGTTTGGGGTGCACATCCCCCTAACTCACCAACAGGTTTGAGGTCAGTTGGTTACCCTCAACTTGATTTAGCCTGTTTGCCAAGATGGTTTACTGCATTGTGGCCACTATATACACTACAGTTTCCTAGAGCCATAGGTGAGAGTTGGATGAATCAGGTAGACACCAAACACATCCTGGCTCGAAGTAAATGTTATATAAAATGTTAACTGTTATTATCATGATACTCACACAAAAGGTTAAGAACTCAATCTAAAGTATGGAGAGGTTAAGAAGACCCACACTGATAAAATGATCCTTTGAATATCAAAGAAGGTTGTATCTTCTTTCAAAGAAAATGTGCCAGGGAGGAGCCAAGATGGTGGAGTAGAAAGACACACATATGCTAGCTCCTAACACACAGCCCATAAAATATCTGTTAAAAAGAACTCCCAACAAATTGTGGAGCAGTGGAAGCCACAGAACAACGGAATGGAGGAGATTTCTGTTTCAGAGACACCTGAAAAACCAGCACCAAAAGTCCGTCATGCACCAGACCTGGAGCGGAACCCAGCCCTGCCGCACCAAGGGAAGCAGATCTGAGCAGGCTTCAGGGACAGGATCTCCAGCTGCTGTGAAGGTCCCTCTACCTACAGGCACAGAGGTCAGTGAGAGAGCCCTTTGGTCTGGCCAAGGGGGAGCAGGGTGTCTCCATAACTCAGGCCCACTTGGGAGGCAGCAGTGGGGGCAGCAGCAGACAGGGACTCCCAAAGCAGACAGGAGCTCGGATCCATTATTGAAGGTCTCTGCATAAACCCTTTAAGGGAACTGAGCCCTGTGTGGCAGCCCTGCCTGCACCTGAGCACCTGAATTTAATATTACACTGAATAGCAGCCCCGCCCCTGCCAAAAGTCCTGAGGCTGGGAAGCAGTATTTGAATCTCAGACCCCAAGCACTAGCTGGGCAGATCTGGAGGCAAGGTAGGGGTGGAAAGGAATCTCATAAGTCAAGTAACTGGCTGGGAAAATGACCAGAAGAGGGGAAAAAAATAAAACCACAGAAGGTTACTTTCCTGGTGAACAGATATCTCCTCCCTTCCTTTCTGATGAGGAAGAACAATGCTTACCATCAGGGAAAGACATAGAAGTCAAGGCTTCTGTATCCCAAACATCCAAAATAAATATTCAATGGGCTCAGGTCATGGAAGAGCTCCAAAAGGATTTTGAAAATCAAGTTAGACAGGTGGAGGAAAAACTGGGAAGAGAAATGAGAGAGATGCAAGAAAAGCATGAAAAGCAGGTCAACACCTTGCTAAAGGAGATCCAAAAAAATGCTGAAGAAAATAACACCTTGAAAAATAGGCTCACTCAATTGGCAAAAGAGGTTCAAAAAGCCAATGAGGAGAAGAATGCTTTCAAAAGCAGAATAAGCCAAATGGAAAAGGAGGTTCAAAAGCTCACTGAATAAAATAGTTCTCTCAAAATTAGAATGGAACAGATGAAGGCTAATGACTTTCTGAGAAACCAAGAAATCACAAAACAAAACCAAAAGAATGAAAAAATGGAAGAGAATGTGGAATATCTCATTGGAAAAGCAACTGACCTGGAAAATAGATCCAGGAGAGACAATTTAAAAATAATGGGACTACCTGAAAGCCATGATCAGAAAAAGAGCCTAAACATCATCTTTCATGAAATTATCAAGGAAAACTGCCCTGAGATTCTAGAACCAGAGGGCAAAATAAGTATTGAAGGAATCCATCGATCACCACCTGAAAGAGATCCAAAAAGAGAAACTCCTAGGAACATTGTGGCCAAATTCCAGATTCCCAGGTCAAGGAGAAAATATTGCAAGCAGCTAGAAAGAAACAATTCCAGTATTGTGGAAAAACAATCAGGATAACACAAGATCTAGCAGCTTCTCCATTAAGGGATTAAAGGATGTGGAATAGAAGTCAAAGGATCTAGGACTCAAACCAAGAATAACCTACCCAGCAAAACTGAGTATAATAATTCAGGGGAAAAAATGGTCATTCGGTGAAATAGAGGACTTTCAAGCATTCTTGATGAAAAGACCAGAGCTGCAAAGAAAATTTGACTTTCAAACAGAAGAATGAAAAGAAGCATGAAAAGCTAAACAGCAAAGAGAAGTCATAAGGGACTTACTAAGTTGAACTGTTTACATTCCTATATGAAAAGACAATACTTGTAACTCTTGAAACTTTTCAGGATGTGGGTAGTTGGTGGGATTACACACACACACACACACACACACACACACACACACACACACATACACACACATGCATGCACACACAGAGACAGAGAGCACAGAGTGAATTGAATAGGATGGGATCATATCTTTAAAAAAATGAAGCTAAGTGGTGAGAGAGAAATGTATTGGGAGGAGAGAGGGTGAAATGGAATGGGGCGAATTATCTCTCATAGAAGAGGTAGGCAGGAGACTTTTTAATGGAGGGGAAAAGGGGGGAGCTGAGAGAAAAACATGAAGTTTACTCTCATGACATTCGACTAAAGGAAGGAATAAAATGCACACTCATTTTGGGATGAAAACCTATCTTACAATACAGGAAAGTGGGGGAGAAGGGAATAAGCAGGGTGGGGGGGATGATGGAAGGGAGGGCAATGGGAGGAGGGAGCAATTTGAAGTCAACACTCAGGGAGGGACAGGATCAAAAGACAGAATAGAAACAATGGGGGGGCAGGATAGGATGGAGGGAAATATAGTTAGTCTTACACAACATGACTATTGTCAAAGTCATTTGCTAAACTACACAGATACGGTCTATATTGAACTGCCTGCCATCCCAAAGAAAATGGGTGGGAAGGGAGGGATGGGGAGAAGTTGGAACTCAAAGTTTAAGGAACAACTGTTGAGTATTGAAGTTGGAAGTCAAAGTTTAAGGAACAACTGTTGAGTTTTAAGGAAGAATTGTTGAGTTCTTGCTACTAGGAAATAAGAAATACAGGTAATGGGGAATAGAAAGTCATCTGGCCCTACAGGACAAAAGAGAAGATGGGGACAAGAGAAGGGAGGGATGATAGAAGAGAGGGCAGATTGGTGATAGGGAAAATTAGAATGCTCGGTGTATTGGGGTGGGGGAGGGGATAAATGGGGAGAAAATTTGGAACCCAAAATTCTGTGAAAATGAATGTAAAAAGTTAAATAAATAAATTTATTAATTAAAAAAAAGAAAAAGAAAATGTGCCACCATTGCAAGTTTTTGATGCAAAGGTTCAAGGATACATAGGAAGTGATTCTCTAGGAAAATTCATCTGATGATAAATCATAGGATAATTTGGAAAGTGGAGAGACTGAAGGGAGGCAAAACATTTAGAAGTTATCACAGTAGACTAGGAATAAATTCAGTTTAAAAGAGAACTAGATTCAATACCTTCTAACTAGGAACCCCTGATTTCCCTCTTCTTTTAACAGCCTTCTCCCTTTGAGCACACACAATACTATGTTTAGCAAATATTTAATGCATTTATTATATGACAATAACAACAATCACTTGGTTTGTTCTGTAATAATCTATGTTTTTGTTGTCCCTACTGGACTGTAAGCTCGAGGTCAGGAACTGAATCTTAGGCAACTTTGTATGACCCCATTAGAGTGGAGCATAATGCTTTGTATATAATATTATACTCATGTAATTCAAGGAGCTGTCATTTTATTCCTGGAGAATGTACACATACTTCAAACTCAGGATCCTTTGGTGAGTTGGCACCGTTGAAAAAATCATCACCCTGAAGCCACCTTGGTGATGAACCTCTCTGAATTTGGCTAGATTGGAAACCAGGTGGTAGGCATCTGATCTTTAATAAAACCTGACATTAAAGCCCTTCCAGCTTGGTTCTATCATCACTTGTGTGGACATACAGTAAGAATTTAATTCAATAAACTCAATTCAACAACTTTTTATTAACTATTAATAATTAAGTAACAACACTTTATTAAGGTTATTAATAAATGACTCTGGGGAGAGCATGAAGCTGATGACTGCAAAGCTCTACCTCACTTAAATCCAGTTCACTTGAAAGTCAAGATGTCACCTTCGTGATATCATTGGTCCCCTTCCAGAAGGAAAGATAAACAAAAACTCTAAGAAAAATGCTCTCCTAGTTGCTAGGTCCATAAAGACAAAAAAGAAATAGCTCGATCTCAAGTTTACATTCTACTCAAGGGAGAGAAATGATAAGGGAATGCCCATAGATCAGTAAATACAAAACACTTTCAAGAGGGAAGGCATGCAAAAATTTGGTGGATCTAGGGATGGCACCTGACCCAATTTTCCAAGATCAAGGTGAGGAAGGAGTACAAGCAGGCATGGGAGACAGTCATAATGGTAATAGGATGCCCATGTGAATTACCCAGTGTAAGGATTCTCTCTCCAGGTACAAATGGAAAGGTTTGTTGAATGAATGAAAAGAACAAGCCAGCCACCTTCTAAGGTCTTTAGCTCTGAGACTTGTCTTTTGATCATTCAGAGAGCTGTATTGCCCTCCTCCTACATGTTTGTTAGCACCATTTAGTTTCTGAACTCGGTACTGGATGCCCAGGAGATGGATGATTTCTCTAACAGGACCACTTCTCCAAGGAGAAGAGTATCAAAATCAGGAGAATTCTTCAGTGGAATGACTAAAGGAAGCCCAAATCAGGAGACCTGGACCTTGTGAGCTGCTTGACGAGTGCAGGTATGAGGGGGATATGAAATATTCTAAACATCTGTTCAGCAGTCCCACAAACTCCTCTGATGCTACTACTCAAACTTGAGATAATCAAAGGTGACTCTCTTCCATGGCAGAAAGAAATGGGCAAGTGATATTAATAACCAAATTAACCTTGAAGATAAATACTGATGCCCATATCCAGAGACCAACGGCAGGGAGTCAATCTCTTCTAAAGTAATTTACTGGGGGAGGAACCAAGATGGCGGAGTAGAAAGACTCATGTATGCTAGCTCCAAACCCACAGCCCATAAGTTTTCTGCAAAAATAACTCCCCACAAATTCTGGAGCAGTGCAAGCCAAGCACCAACACAGTGGAAGAGATTTCCTTTCCAGAAAGCCCAGGAAAGCTGTCCCCAGGGGTCCGTCACGCACCGGACAGCAGAGCCCACCCCTGAGCTGCCCTGGCCGCAGAGCCCTGAGAGAAGCAGATCCGAGCAGGCTTCAGGGATGGAATCTCCAGCTGCCGTGAAGGTCCATCCACCCACAGGTGCTACAGGTCAGTGAGAGAGACTTCTGGGCTGGCCAAGAGGGGAGTGGGGTGTCTCTGTGACTCGGGCCCCCTGGGGAGGCAGCGACGGAGACAGGGACAGCAGCAGACCCAGATTCCCCAAGCAGACAGGAGCTCAGCTCCATTACTGAAGATCTCCGCATAAACCCTCTGAGGGAACTGAGCCTGGGAGGCGGCCCTGCCCCTACCCCAGTGCCAGAACTTAAGCTCACATTGAATAGCAGTCACTCCCACCACAGAAAGCCCTGAGGCTGGGGAGCAGCATTTGAATCTCAGACCCCAAGCACTAGCTGGGCGGATCTAGGCGGAGGTGGACAGGAATTTCAGAAGTCAAGAAACTGGCTGGGAAAATGCCCAGAAAAGGGAAGAAAAATAAGACCATAGAAAGCTATTTTTGGGGGGGACAGATGTTCCTGCCTTTCATTTCTGATGATGAGGAACAATGCTTACCAACAGGGAAAGATGTGGAGGTCGGGGTCACTGTATCCCAGACAACTGAGGTGGATGTCCGGGGGGCTCAGGCCATGGAAGAGCTCAAAAGGGATTTTGAAAATCAAGTTAGACAGGTGGAGGAAAAACTGGGAAGAGAAATGAGAGAGATGCAAGAAAAGTATGAAAAACGGGTCAATATCTTGGTAAAGGAGACCCAAAAAAATGCTGAAGAAAATAACACCTTGAAAAATAGGCTAACTCAGTTGGCAAAAGAGGTTCAAAAAGGCAATAATGAGAAGAATGCTTTCAAAAGCAGAATTAGCCAAATGGAAAAAGAGGTTCAAAAGCTCACTGAAGAAAATAATTTCTCAAAATTAGAATGGAACAGATGGAGGCTAATGACTTTCTGAGAAACCAAGAAATCACCAAATAAAACCAAAAGAATCAAAAACTGGAAGATAATGTGAAATAAAGTAATTTACTATTCTCTTTCTCTGTCTCTCTGTTTGTCTCTCTTTCTTATCTGTTCCTACTCAGATTAATTTTGTGGTCATGTCTTTCTGTAGCAGGAAGGTTCTTTTGTTGCCATAGAATGGGGGAGGAGAGAAGAAAGTAACGTGAAGGGAGCTCAGAATTAGAAATGGAGGGTGGAACCAATAAAGATTAGATCTACTGAATGGAATTTTAGAAGATTAATTTTTGAGAAGTATTTATGGTCTTGGATTAAGTCTATAGTGATTGTTGAGAGTGAGGTATTTAATTATTTTAGATTAACATTAACACCATTTTAAAGTTCTAGGAACCAAGATGGTGAAGCAAGCAGTAAATCACAGTAAGTTTCCCATACTTACTTCCAAACAACCATAAAGTAACTCCAGCAAATAAATTCTAGAACAGGAGAATAAGCAAAAAGTGTGAAACCATCACTGAGCCCAAGAAGCTTGAAAGATCGGCAGGAAAGGTCTGTCTCATTTGAGTAAAAGGGAACACAGTCCAGGACAGGAAGTAACCCAACAAGCCAGCAGTAAGCTCCACCTCCGCAAACCAGTGGTAGATCCTGAGCAGTAGTGGGGTGGAGCAGGCAAAAGCCCACACCAGGACCCCCCACATGCCTCAGCATAGCCAGAGAAATGGGTGGACTCCAGCTCTGAGGACTGCCATGTGGTGTGGCACTGCACTGGACAAAACTGGCCTCCAGTAGCCAGACCTCCATGTGTTTCAGTGTATCCCTGGGGAGGAAAAGTGAGGATGGTGACCTGCACAGCCCTCCCTCACTCAAAACAAAGTCCAGTGCAAGTCATATCATCATTTCTCTGGTAATATGGTCTTCTTCAGCAACAAAGGATGAACACAATCCTGTGAGCAGACACAGCTGGCTGAATGGGGATCCAGTTAGCTGGGTAACTCAACTCCTCCTCTCCTGTCTGCTTCCTGTCCCCTTCCTTCTCTTCTCCAAAGGAAGGTAAATTTGGATGGCCAAAGATGCCCAGTTGACTTGGGTTTTACTGCCTCCCTCTCCTTTTCCTTTTCCTTTCCCTTTCTCTTTTCCCTTTTCCTTTGCTCTCCTCTCCTCTCTTTTTCTTTCCCTTGTCCTGTCCTTTCCCAAAACCCTCAACCTACTACACTCTGAAGCTGGGATGCCAATGGGCCCCTACCTAAGGCCTCTTCTGGACCCTCCTAACTTTAGAGCAATTATCAATAGTCTCTGTTGCTGTTTCCCTCCCAACCCAATGTCTTTCTTTTTCTTGGCCTCATTAAAGGGGCCATGCCCTGGCTACTTCTTAACAGGCCTATTCAATGAGTGGGTATTGCCTCACCCTAAGTGAGTACCTGCAAAGACCTTGGCCTAAAGGGCCCAAGGTCTCCCAGTGCATCCTGGGTCATCTCCAGTCATGCTGATGAATATCTGGTCACTGGATTCATATGGTTCTGGAGGTTAAGTGAGCCTTATGTGAGCCTGGTGATCTGCACAGTCCTTCCTCAAAACAAAGTCAAGTGCATGTCATGCCATCATTTCTCTGATGGCATGGTCTTTTTTGGCATTGAAAGATTAACACAATCCCTGGGGAAACACAAAAACACTCTACCGACCTCAGCACATGCTAAATACCAATTGTAGGACCCCAGCTCAGCACCAGGGAAGCTGCCAGACCCCTATGGTCTCCAGGAGTGGTAGCCACCCCCAACCTCAGTTAAGCACAGACACAAGGGTCCCCCAAGAGCCTCAGCACAACATCAGTACAGTACCAGTTAACAGTCAGGGCCTGTAGCCCCTTGCATAAGAAACTTGAGACAGTGTCCCTTCCAACCCGGGAACAGAGCTCAAATTTAAAAGAAAGGAAAAAGGTCGAAAAAGATGAGCAAACAATAACAACAACAATGAAAGAATCTGACTATAGAAAGTTATAGTGACAAGGAGAAGCATGACACAAACTCAGAAGATAACAACATCAAAACACCTATGGGCAAAACTCCAAAGACAAATGGAAAATCTGGTCTCAAGCCCAGAAAGAACTCATGGAAAAGCTCAAAAAGGAGACAAAAAATCATATAAGAGACTTAGAAGAAAAACTGAGAAAAGAAATGAGAGTAACACAAGGGAATTATGAAAAAAGTTAATAGCTTAGAAAAAAAAACAATTGCTTAAAAAGTATAATTGATCAAATGGAAAAGGCAATACAAAAGTCCACCAAAGAAAACAATTCTTTAAAAAGTACAATGCCCAAATAGAAAAGAAAGTACAAAAGCTAATGGGGGAAAACAGCTCCTTAAAAATTAGAATTTGGGAAGTGGAAGCTAATGACTCTATGAGACATCAAGAATCAATCAAACAAATTCAAAAGAATGGAAAAATAGAAGAAAATGTGAAAAATCTCATAGGAAAAACAACTAACTGGAAAATGGATCCAGGAGAGACAATGTCAGAATCCTTGGACTACCTGAAAGCCATAATCAAAAGGAGGACCTGGACCATATCTTTCAAGAAATTATAAGAAAACGGTCCTCATATCCTAGAACCAGAGGACAAAATAGGCACTGAAAGAATCCGCCAATTACCTCAGGAAAGACATCCCAAAATAAAAACTCCAAAAAACATTAAAGCCAAATTTCAGAACTGTCAGGTCATGGAAAAAGCACTGCAAATTTTCAGAAAAAATAATTCTAATATCAGAGAGTCATAATCAGGATGACACAGGACTTAGCAGCTGCAACATTAAAAGATCAGAGGTCATGGAACATAATATTCTGGAAGGCAAAGGAGCTAGAACTACAACCAGGAATCACTCACCTGGCAAAATTAAGCATAATACATGAGGGTAAAAAAATGGTCATTTAATAAAATGGAAGGATTTCAAGATTTCATAAGGAGAAGTGCTGCGGCCAGCACAGTCCAGCAGGTCCAGGGCGGTTACGGGCTCACAAGTGAGGATGAAAAGACAGGCAGGACACAGCATTCTGAACAAGCTGAGTTTATTCAGGACATACTGAGCCAATAATTCAGGGAATCGGGATGCTTAAATAGTAAAAAACCATAAAGCTAGTGATTGAAGCATGAAACAGAGCAGATGGTGATAAGTAGAAAGGGAGGCTTCAAGGCCTCTTTATCAGAATGTTATCCTGTATAGCAGGAGCCCTGATTCCTGGAACTTCAACACCCGAATTCAAGAATGTGCACCTGAGAACAATATATCACTTAACTTTCTCAAGCCAGCCACTCTTCTCCCTTGGGAGGAGGGGAACTCTTGATCAGGGGCTCTTTCAAACCCCTCAAGGTTCTCTACAGAGAAGATTGGAACTAAACCAACCATTTGGTCCCTAATACCACGATCTAACAGAAACATGAACCGATAAACATGGAAACAAAAACATAATGGATTCAACAGAGCCAAATTGTTAACATCCCTACATGGGAAGATGATACTTGTAAATCTTAAAAATTGTGTCACTAGTAATACAGCTAGAAAGAATATATGGGTATAAGGTGGGTATGGGTATAAGGTAAATTTGAGAGAATGACATAAAAAAATTAAAGATTAAGAAAGAGGAGCACATTGAGTGCAGAAGGAAGGGAGAGGTAGAATGGCATAAATTATTTCATATGAAGAGGTGTGAAAGACCTTTTATAGTGAAGGGGAAGATGAGACAGTGGGTGAGGGATATTACCTGAACCTTACTCTCCTCAGTATTGGCTCAAAGAGAAACTAATATACACAACCAGTTGAATATAGGAATCTATCTTACCTGACAGGAAAGTAGGAGGGGAGGAGATTAAGTAATAGTGTGGAGTGACTGACAGAAGGGAGGGCAAATCAGGAAAGATGGTACACAGAAGCAAAATACTAGTGAGGAAAGAAAAAAAATGGTGAAAGGAGAGAGGATAAGCAGGAGTAAAACAAGATGGAGGGAAAGACACAGTTAATAATCATGATGGTGAATGTGAATGGGATGAACTCTCCTATAAAACAAAATTGGATAGTAGAGTGAATCAAAAGCCTGAATCCCACAATATGTTGTTTAGAAGAAGCACACTTGAAGTAGAGAGACACCCACAGAGTAAAGGTAAGGGACTGGAGCAGAATATATTCTTTAGCCGAAGTAAAAAAAAGAAGGGCTAGCAATCCTGATCTCAGACAAAGTTAAAGCAAAAAACAGACCCAATTAAAAGAAATAAGGGAGGAAACCACATCTTGCTCAAAGGTACCACAGACTATGAAACAATATTAATACCAAACATGTATGCATCAAGCGATATAGCATCCAAATTTTTAAAGAAGTTAAGTGAGCTATGAGAAGAAATAGACAACAAAGTTATATTAGTGGGGAACCTCAACTGTCCCCTCTCAGAACTCGATAAATCCAACCAAAAACAAACAAGAAAGAAACTAAGGAGGTAAATATAATATTAGAAACGTTAAATAAGATAGATCTTAGAAAAAAACTGAATGGGAGCAGAAAGGATCACACCTTTTTCTCAGAAGCATGTGGCATCCACACAAAAACTGACTGTGTATTAGGGCATAAAATCCTCAAAATCAAAGGGAGAAAGGCATAAATATTAAATATATTCTTTTGGATCAAAATGCAATTAAAATTACATTCACCAAAGAGTAGTGGAAAGATAGAGTAAAAATCAATTGGAAATGAAATAATCTAATCCTCAAGAATAAGTGAGTCAAAGAACAAATCATAGAAGCAATCAATAATATCATTAGAGAGAATGACAATGATGAGACAACACAACAAAATTTATGGGATGCAGCCAAAGTAACACTTAGAGGAAAATTTGTTTCTCTAAATTCTTACAACAACAAAATAGAAAAAAGAACAGATCAATGACTTGGGAATGCAACCCCCCAAAACTAGAAAAAGAACAAATTAAAAATCCCCAATTGAGCACCAAACTGGAAATCCTGAAAATCAAAGGTGAGGTTAATAAGTCTAAAAGAAAAAAAAAGGGTGAATAAATCTGGGATCTGGTTTTATGGGGAAAAAAATAAACAAGATAGATAAGACTTTGGTTAACTTGGCTTAAAAGAAGAAAGAAAAAACCCCCAAATGTCCAATACCAAAAATGAAAAGAAAACACCACCAATGAAGAAGAAATTAAACCAATCATTAGGAAACATTTTGTCCCATTATATGCCAATAAATCTAACAACTGAAGCAAAATTGATGAATATTTACAAATATACAAGTTACCCAGATTAAGAAATCAGCAAGCAAAATGCCTAAATAACTCCATCTTACAAAAAGAAATTGAATAAACCATTAATGAACTCCCTAAGCAAAAATCTCCAGGGACAGATGAGTTCAAAATGAATTCTACCAAACATTTCAAGTTCAAGAACAATTGATTTCAATACAATATAATAAGTTATTTGGAAAAATAATCAGAGTCCTAACAGATTCCTTTTATGACCCAAATATGGTACTGATACCTAAAATAGGAAGAGTTAAATTAAAGAAGGAAAATTACAGATCAATTTCTTTCATGAATATTGATTCAAAAATTTTAAACAAAAAACTAGTAAGGCGATTACAGCAATATATCATAAGATTATACACTATGACCAAGTGGGATTTATACCAGGAAAACAGGGTTGGTTCAATATTATGAAAACTGTCTACCTAATCAACCATATCCATAACAAAACCAACAGAAATCATGATTATCTCAGTAAATGCTGAAAAACTTTTGACAAAATACAGTGCCTATTCCTGTTAAAAACAACAGAGAGCACAGAAATAAAGGGAGTGTTCCTTAAAATGATAAGCAGTATCCCTCTAAAACCACCAGCAAGTGTTATCTGTAATGAGGATAAGCTAGAAGCCTTCCCAATAAAATCAGCAGTGAAGCAAGGTTTCCCATTATCACTACTATGATTCAGTATAGTACTAGAAATGTTAGCTATAGCAAGAAGAGAAGAAAAAGAAATAGGAAGAATTAGAATAGACAATGAAGAAACAAAGCTATCACTTTTTGCAGATAACATGATGGTATATTTAGAGAGCCCTAGAAAATCAACTAAAAAACTACCTGAAATAACTTTAGCAAAGTTGCAAGATGTAAGATAAACCCACATAAATCATCAGCTTTTCTTTATATGATCAACAAAGCCCAGGTAGACATAAGCAAAATTAGAAGAGTAAGAAATAGTTTGCCTGTCAGATCTATGGGGAAAGGGAAGAATTCATGACCAAACAATAGATAGAGAACATCACAAAATGTAAAAGAGATAATTTTTTATTATATAAAATAAAAAGCTTTTGTACAAACAAAACCAATACAACCAAGATTAAAAGGAAATCAGAAAACTGGGAAACAATTTTTTACAGTAAGTGCATCTGATAAGGGCCTTATTGCTCATTTATAGAGAGAACTGAGTCAAATTTATAAGAATGCAAGCCTTTCCCAGTTGATAAATGGTCAAAGGATATGAACAGGTAGTTTTCAGATGAAGAAATCAAAGTTTTCTATAAGCATATAAAGAAGTGCTCCAAATCACTTTTGATTAGACAAATGCAAATTAAAACAACTCTTAGGTACCACCTCACACATATCAGATTGACTAATATGACAAAAAGGGAAAAATGATAAATGTTGGAGAGGATGTGGGAAAATTGGGGCACTAGTGCACTGTTGGTGGAGTTGTGAACTGATCCAACCATTCTGGAGAGAAATTTGGAAACATACCCAAAGGAAAACCAAACTGGGCATACATTTGATCCAACAATACCACTACTAGATCTTTATTCCAAAGAAATCATACAAATGGGGAAAGGACTCAAATGTACAAAAATATTTATAGCAGCTTTTTTTGTCCTGGCAAAGAATTGGAAACTGAGGAGATCCCTATCAGTTGCGGAATGGCTAAACAGGTTGTGGTAAACGAATGTAATGGAATCCTATTGTGCTATAAGAAATTATGAGCAGGCAGACTTCAGAAAAACCTGGAAAGACTTGAATGAACTGATGCTGAGTGAAGTGAGCAGATCTAGGAGAACATTGTACACAGTAACAGCCACAATGTGCGATGACTAACTTTGATAGACATCTCTTAAGCAATGCAAGGATCCAAGACAACTCCAAAGGGCTCATGATGGAAAATTTTGTTCACATCCAGAGGAAGAAGTATGGAGTCTGAGCACAGATTGAAGCATCATGTCTTTTCCCTTTTTTTTTTGGTTTGTTTTTTCTTTCTCATGGTTTCTTCTATTGGTTCAAGTTCTTCTTTACAACATGAGTAATGTGAAAATAGGTTCAGTATGAATGTATATGTAGAACTTGTATCAGATTACATGCTGTCTTGAGTTGGGCAGAGGGGAGAGATGGAGAGAAAAATTTATAACTTAAAATCTTATGGAAGTGAGTATTAAAAACTAAAAATAAGTAAATAAAACCAAAAAGATCATAAAAAAGGGGAAACGACCTAAATGTGCAAAAATATTTTAGCAGCCCTTTTGGAAATTGAGTAAATGTCCATCAAATGGAGAATGGCTAAACAAGCTGTGGTATATGAATGCAATGAAGCACTGTTGTGCAATAAGAAATGATGAGCAAGCAGATTTTGGAAAAACCTGGAAAGACTTATATGAACTGATGCAAAAGTGAAATAAGCAAAACCAGCAAAACATTGTACACAGTATTAGCAACATTGTGTGATGATCCAATATGAATGCCCCCCTCTTCCCAGCAATACAATGATCCAAGTCGAAGGACTAATCTATATATGACTCATTCATATCCATGTAAAGAACTGATGGACTCTGAATGCAGATTGAATCACATTTTTTTTCACTTCATTCTTTTCATGTTTTATTTTCTTTTGATCTGTTTCTCCTTTCACAACTGTGACTAATTTGGAAATATGTTTTACATGATAGCATATGTATAACCTATATCAAATTGTCTACCATTAAGAGGGGAGAGGAAGGAGGAAGGGAGAAGAATTTGTAACTCAAAGTCTTGTAAAAATGAATGATAAAAATTGTCCTGACATGTTATTGTGAGAAAAATACTATTAACCCCCCCCAAAAAAATTAACATTATTTCCCACCCAGGTTATACTTCTAAGTCATTCTATCTCTTGTTTCTGTACCTTTTTACAAGCTGCCACCAATAAATGAAATGTACCTCCTTCTCCTCCTCCCCTTTGCTTCTTACAATATCTCACTTCTTTAGAATTAGAAATTTCAGTTCCTTAGACTATCTCACTTCCCCCAAGTTTTTTCTGGTCTCTCCCCACCCACGTCATTATTAGTAACCCTTTCCTCCTCAAATTGCCTTATATTTACTGTAAAACTGTGACTTCTCGATAGATTTGTAAGCTTCTGGAGAGAAGGGACTGTTTTTCCTCCTTTTTACAAAGGCACAGTCCCTAACCTCACGGTGTTAGAAGAACATTAAGATACTGACACAGGTAATATAATACATGCCACAGGGGTTAATCAGGAGACTTCTGCTCAACTGAGTCCCCCCAGTCTGTTCAGGCTACTTCCTTAGGTTGGGTTGCCAGAAGACTATTGACTATTTCCACCATCAAGGCTCTAGGGTTTACCTTGAGAACTGAGAACTAGTACTGTGACTCATGAGCTTCCATCTGTGGGTTCCCTCGTTGATTATCAGTTGATATCAATTCCACAATTGATTTTTGGAAACGGATATTTGCTAAAGAAAGTGAGTGAATGGCCTAAGACATTCTCCAAAACCAGGGACATGCCTTCTCTACTCATACAGAGTCCAAAAGAAAGTGAATCCACACTTAGAGAGCACTTGAGGTAAATGGTTGATTCACCATTCCAAGTTGGGAAGAGTCCTCTTCTCCCTTTTGTGAGGTTCTCAAAAAGGTCCTTAAGTATGGAGCACCTTATAGAACTCTACTGCACACATTTGATTATGTAATTATGATTATCTATTATTTATGTGGCATTCTTTGTATCAGGATGTACAACAGATCCTTCTTACTTCCCTTTCTTCCCCTTTCTCTTCCTCCCTCTCTTCCATCTTCCTTCCCTCTTTTCCTTTCTCCTTTCTCCCCTCCCTTCTTCCTTCCTTCCTCTACTATGAGAAGAATCAATGGAAATAAACTCTGGGTCTTCAGCACTCATCCAGTGCTTTTCTCTACTTGGACTTCAAGTGGAAGGGGGATTTTTTAGCTGCCCTCTCCCAGAAGCAGCAGCAACGAAGGCTAAAAAGTTATTAACCAGAAGAATATAGTCTTGCCTTGGTGCAACTGAAGCCCTGACTACCTTCTTCCGTTTCTATTTTCCATCCTGAGCACAGATCAGGAACCAGCAATCCTGAAAAATGGATGTTTCCATTTCCTGTGCTCAGAGGAGAAAGCAGCAGGCACATATTCTCCAAGCCTTGCATTAGCAGCTGTTATTGCTTCTAGGGGACTGGGAGGAGCCACTTCATGTGCTGCTCAGATGGGAAAATTGTGAAGTGAATGTGAAATGGCCTCAGCATCTGTTTATCAGTCCTACTAAACTGTCTACTCCCAGAAGAGTGTGATGGGTTATTGTTTTTATTTTTCTATACTTTTAAATGTGGATTTATGAATCTTATGTTTAGGTATTTTCTGTGTTAGAAGAAATAAAACACTGTCCTCTTGCTGATATGCATTATATTCAATGAACATTTTTTATGTAGACCTTGTTAGGGAGAACCCAGACATAAGAATGATTTTAGAGATTTCCCCTCAGAAGTCATGGAAATGTCCTTTTTTGACAAAAGTGCACTTTCTTTAATTCCATCAAATAATACAGGAAACTCTGTTAACGAGAGGACTTTGATCAAACTTCCCCACTCCTACTATGTGGTTTAGTCATTTCAGTCATGTTTGATTCTTGGTGATCCCATTTGGAGTTTTCTTGGCAAAAGGTAGTGGAGTGATTTTCCATTCCCTTCTCCAGCTTATTTGACAGTTGAGGAAACTGAGGCAAACAAGATTAAGTGGCTTGGTCAGGGTCACACAGCTTGTAAGTGTCTGAGGCTGAATTTGAACTCAGGTCTTTCTAACTCTAGGCCCCATGCTGTATCCACTGCATCATCTAGTTGCAATATAACATGATAAGAGAAAGCCAAAACTGTTACATCTCCTCTGAATTCCTATGGCTTCTGCTTCCTAAACCAGTCGATGGGTAGTTACCACCACATACCTTGTGTCATTAGTCTTTTTTTCAACTTTGCTTAATTTTCTCACTTAAAAATTCATTTTCTCTTCTTCCCATTCCCCCTCTCCTATTCCTACTATAAAAAAAAGAAAAAGAAAACTCTTGTAACAAATATTCCTAGTCAAGCAAAACAAATTTCCTCATTGTTCACATCCAAAAGATATGACTTACTCTGTACCTTGAGTTCCTCCCCTGTCTCTCAGGAGCCAAGTAGCATTCTTCAGGAAAAGAAGTCTCAAGACTTTCAAATATTTTTGTCTTTATAATGTTCATGTCAATGTAGGAATTACTCTCTTGATCCTACTTTGGATTACACAAGTCTTCCCACGTTTCTTTAAAACTGTCCATCGGTAGTCTTTCCATGTGTTCGTGTTTTTTCTCTCCAACTAGAACACAAGTTCAATGAGGGCAGGGGCCATGTCTTACTTTCTCTTCCCAACTGGGCCTAGCACAGTGCTCTCACATATATGGTAGGGGTTCAACAAATATTAACTGACTAAATCCAAGGACCTGGGAGTCCATCCAAATGATGGAATAGAATTGTTGACTTTCACCCAACATTTGGGACCAGAACAACCATTAAATCGTTGGTGACCTTGAGGAAATCTATTTGTGCTTAATTCTCTTACCTGTAAAAATGGCACTGACTAACCAGCTAAGAATAAAAGTAGCAGCAACAATAATGTTGACATTTACATAGGGTTTACTATGTGCTAGTCACTATGTTAAGCACTTTACAATTATTATCTCATTTGATTTTTACAACAATCCTGGGAGGTAGGTGCCATTATTATCCTCCTTTTACAGATGAAGAAACTGAGGCAAGCAGCAGTTAAGTGACCTGCCCAGGATTATACATCTAGTCCATGATGAGAGGCTGGATTTCAACTTGGGTCTTCCTGACTCCTGGCCCAGAACTCTATCCACTGTGCCACCCAGCAGGGTTAGGTGAATTCTCAGGTCCTTTCTAGCTTTAAAATGGGAAGTTTCTCTGAGAATCTATATGGATTTGGGGCCCCCAGGTTCAGGTCTCCAGTTAGATATTGCCTTTTGGACTTTGGCTAAGTCCCTCCCTGTCTCTGAGCCTCAGATTGCGACCTGGAAGATGAAGGAGTTGGACCTTATCACTTCTTTGGTACTTTCCAGTTCTAAATCCTCTTTGGACCTGACTTTGCCAACCACCATGACCAAAGGGCAAAGACTTGGGGCTCAGGAAATTTTTGCAATATAAAAGTAAATCCCAGTGATTATCATTGCTTTTAAAGCAACAAGCCCTGTCAGGGCTGAGTGTTTCAGAATGGCTAATTACTGTGGGAGAAACAGTACAAGATTGCCAGGAATTTTGAATGTGGTAACTATCAGTGCCTCAGGCCAACCGTATCCAAAGCAAATGTCCTTGATACACAGCGTACCAGTAAGGGAAGCCAAGCGACTTATCTACAAATGGCCAAACTTGACATGAGGACATAAACTTTTCTCATGGAACTAAGGTTACAGGGAGGCTCTGACTCTCACCTATGATACCGAGGGAAGACTCAGGGATGTTCACTCAAGGATGATGGAAGAAAAGACTCAAAGTCAAGGATGAGGAATTTAGTCTTTATTCCAAAATGACCTAAATCTTGCCATCCATCCATCCATCTATCCATCCATTCATCCATCTACCTACCTACCCATCTTTTTATGTATTTAGAACACCGAGCATCTGAAATCCTCTTAGGAAACACACATAAGTCTCATAGATCTCTGAAAACAAGAAAATCCCCTCTAAGTCCTCCAAATATGGGCTACATAGAAGGAGTTCTAAACAAATAAATCTTGGCCATATGCCAGGCTAAATATATGAAGGATTGTATTGTATGCACTTTTCCCACTTTTGTTTCTGGTCTGCAAAGACTTGAGAGGGCCTGTAGTTATGCTAAGATCAGAGACCCCAAATGGCCTGTTTGAGGCCATTTTGACCATTTTGCTCTACACAGCAATTCATCCCTCACCTTTACATCTTTGCCTAGATCTATGACCCATGCCTTGCTAGAATGCTCATCTTCCTTACTTCTACCTCTTGGAAATCCTAGCTCATGGACCACCCCCTCCAAGAGACCATTCTTGACTCCTCTTGTCCCTCAGATTGCTTCCTATATTTATTTCAACCTCAGACACATACAAGCTATGTGATCCTGGGCAAGTCACTTAACTTGTTTGCCTCAGGTTCTTCATCTGTGAAATGGGGATAATAACACCTAACTCCCAGAATTGTTGTGAGAAGCAAATGAGATAAAAATTATAAAGCACAGGGCCTGGCATGTATAAATTCATATGTATTTTTACTTGGAAAATAATATGGAGTGAGAGTGAATGAGAGTCCTCCTTGGAGTCAGGAAATTCACCTACCACTTATGTGACCTTAGGCAGGTGCTTTAACCTCTTGGTGCCCCAAATAACTCTCTATAGGACTGTACATGCCCGAGTAGTCTGATCTATACTACTCAAGGGAACTTCCTCCCCAAAAATTCTTGTGCCAACAAAAATCACAGGTCTAGATCAAAAACATGATCTTTGGTACTTATATGTGTACTAGAATGTAAGCTTTTTGACAGCAGGAATTTTTGGGTCATTTTTCAGTGCCTAGCATAAGCTATGACATAAATTCTTGTAAAATTGACTAGAAACGAAGACCATGGGACCAGTCTAGTGTCCGGCGTGCCACTGGGTCACCAGAGCCATCACCCAAAGTAAGGATTCCCTTTCCAACATCCTTCAGAACTATATAATAACACAAATTTTCCCAGTTTGATTATATTTTGAGGTTTACAAAGCGCTCTCTTCACAATAATCTTATGAAGTAGATAGTATAATAATTATGATCAACCTTTTCCCAGTAAGGAAACTGAGACTAGAAAGGTGACTGTGACATTGAATCACAGAATTTTAGAACTGAAGGAGCCTCGGTGACGATCTTGTTCAACTCACCACTCCTAAATATCAAAGCTGAAATTCTAACTTTGGCTGGGCTGTACCCACTGTAACAAGTATTCCTAAACTTCTTTGTGTCATGGGTCCCTGGGGCAGTCTAGAGAAGCCTAGGGGGCCCTTTTGAGAACAATATTTTTGAATGTATAAAATACTTGGGATTATAAAGGAAATCAATTATATTAAAATATAGTTATCAATTTTTTTCAGTACACAGATCAAAAACATATAAATAAAAATAAAAGTTCAGGGACCCCAGGTTAAGAACCCCTGCACTATACCATGTTGTCCCTAAACTATCTGACCTCTTCCAAAATATTTTCAGTAACAGGGAACTCACTACCTTACAAGGCAGCTTTTGCCATTTGACCAACAGTAGTTAAGAAATCCTTTCAAACACTTATCCAAAACCTGCTTCCCTCTAACTTGTAATTCTCTCCTCTGTAGGTATGCAAAACAAGTTTACTCTCTCTAAGTAACGATTCTTCTGATATTTTAAGGCAGTAAACATGTTGTTGTTTAGGTTGTGGGTTTTTTTTCAGTCTTTTCCCACTCTATGAACCCGTTTGGAGTTTTATTGGAAAAGATACTGGAGTGGTTGGCCATTTCTTTCTCCAGCTCATTTCACAGATGAGGAAACTGAGGCAAAGTTAAGTGACTTGCCCAGGGTCATGAAGCTAGGAAGTGACTGAGGCCAGATTTGAACTCAGGTCTTCCTAACTCCATTTTTGACATTCTATTTGCTGTGCCA
This sequence comes from Bettongia penicillata ogilbyi, assembly GCA_023548195.1. Taxonomy (NCBI): domain Eukaryota; kingdom Metazoa; phylum Chordata; class Mammalia; order Diprotodontia; family Potoroidae; genus Bettongia; species Bettongia penicillata. The sequence goes on from JAJHZJ010000391.1 coordinate 1,797,289, forward strand.
CCTGCACCCTATGTGCAGATTTAGTGTTCCCCAGTTTTACTTGAGTTTGACACTACTGGCCTAAGATCACACAGCCATTGGCTGGTCCTGAACCTGGGCCTTCATGGGTCAGAAGCCAGCTTTTTCAATTACGTTATAGATGTATTGTGCATATACATATATAGATATGTATGTATGTATATATTATACATATACATATGTACATACATACATATACATTCACACACATACACTATACCCAACTGCCTCTTACACCAGAGAGATGCCTAATAAATATGAACTGTCCCCAGAAGGAGACTCTACAGCCAGCTTGTTAGATGGCAGAGAGGAGCGAATTCTTTGCCTGTCTCAACCCATTTTGCTCAGACAATAGAGAGAGGATGTCTTCCTCTTCCACCTCAGATCTGCTAAAGTCAGTTTTGTAGAAATCCAGTCACCCAGACCTTTGAGTTGCCCTTTTTCTCAGGGATCTGTGTTTTCACTTGCAAAACTGAGTCACTCTTTGGCTGCAGTAGAATAAAGGGTGTCTTGTTAGAACTGGCGCACAGGAAGCTAAGGGGGAATTATGCAGCGTGCTTGTCAAGGCTGCATGCACAAGTCAAATTTATAACATTTTTCTGGCTGGAAAATGGTGCTTTGGGGCAGACAGGGTGCTGCTGGGAACCCAAAAGGAGACCGGGGCTAGAGAACAATGTCTTCTAGGTACCAGGCTTTACCCAGTGCAGCAGGAGCCAAAGCCAAAGTACGTGGTTTTAAGCTCCAGTAAAAAGAATTCAGTTTAGGCATGTGGAATAAATTGTGCAGAAGGCATATGTCCTGTCATACCCTGGCAGGAGACAGAGGGGATGTTCTTAGTAGGAATAGGATTATGAGGAAAGGACAGAGGGCTTAGAGTCATGAGACAATCACATTATTAAGAGGTGGAAGGGGCCTCAGCCACCAGCTAATCCAACTCATACACAAAAAGGAACCCTCACTATAACCGTCCCCCAGCTATACCACACACTAACAAGGGACTGTTCAGTCTCTCCTTAAGACCTTCTAGGAGGGGGATCCTATCAGCTCTCCTGGCAGCCCATTTCTCTTTTGGAGAGGCCTAATTGAAATGAAGATTTCAAATTTTTCAAAATTCAATTTCAAACAAAATTCACCTTATTGCAACTTTCATTCATAGTTCCTCTGAGTCCAAATCGGTGTTGTTTTGTCATTTCAGTTGTGTCTGATTCTTCATGACCCCATTTGGGGGTTTTCTTATCAGAGATACTGGAGAAGTTTGCCATTCCCTTCATCAGCTCATTTTACAGATAAAGAAACTGAGGAAAACAGGGTAAAGGGACTTGTACAGGGTCACACAGCAAATAAGTGTCTAAGGCCAGATTTGAACTGAATTGAGAAGATGAGTCTTCTCAACTCCAAACCTAGCACTCTGTACACTGTATCCCTTGAGCCCAAATAGAAACAAAGAAAGGAGAGGCTGAGAAAATATAAATATTATATATATATATATATGTTTATATGTATAAAAAATATAAGTAATTCTGATTACATAAAACTAAAGAGATTTTGCACAAAATCAAATCTAGTAAAGCCAAGATTAAAAAGGAAATAATTATCTGAAGAAAAAAATATTTCGTCTCATTTTCATAAGAACTAATTCAAATGTATTAATAAAAGATCCATTCTCCAGTTGATAGAGGGTCAAAAGATATCAACAGGCAGTTAGTTTATGGAAAAAATGCCTCAAATGACCACTTATTAGAGAAGTTCAGATTAAAGCAAGTCTTCAATTCATTGAACACCCATCAGTGTGGTAAAGATAACCAAAATGGGGAGCTGGCAGAAAATAGACATGTTGCCGTACTGTTGGCGGACCTATGGGTGGGTACAACCATTCTGGAGAGCAATTTGGAATTATGCACAAAAAGTTACTAATCCACCACATCACACCTGTAAGATTGGCAAACATGACAGAACAAGAAAATGATAAATGCTGGAGAGGATGTGGGAGAGTTGGAACACTAATTCATTGTTGGTGGAGCTGTGAGATCATCCAACCCTTCTGGAGAACGGTTTGGAACTATGCCCAGAGGGCTACAAAAATGTGCATACCCTTTGACCCAGAAATATTGCTACTAGGATCGTATCCCCAAGAGATTATAAAAACGGGAAAGGGTCCCACGTGTACAAAAATATTTATAGCAGCACTCTTTGTGGTAGCCAAAAACTGGAAGTCAAGGGGATGCCCATCAATTGGGGAATGGCTGAATAAATTATGGTATATGAATGTAATGGAGTACTATTGTGCCATAAGAAATGATGAACAAGAAGACTTCAGGGAGGCCTGGAAGGACTTATATGATCTGATGCTGAGCGAAAGGAGCAGAACCAGGAGAACTTTGTGCACAGCAACGACCACAGTGTGCGAGAGTTTTTTCTGGTAGACTTGGAACTTTGTAATAACACAAGAACTTACTGAGAAAAAAAAAATCCTAATGTCGGTCTTCTAAGGCAAAATGCCTTCCACACTCAGAGAAAGAAATGTGGAAGTCACTTGCAGAATGTAGCAGATCTTGTTTGTGTGCGGGTGGGTTTCAGTGTATTATGTGTTGATTTGTTATATGATTTCTTCCATTTATTTTAGTTCGACTACATAGCATGAATATAGTGAAAATGTGCTCAATAGGAGAGTATATGTAGAACCTAAACAGACTTGTATGCTGTCATGGGGAGGGAGGGGGGTATTGGGGGAAGGGTGGGGGGGATAAAATCTTAACTTTAAGGAAATGATTGTAAAACATTAAAAAAAAAATATTAAAAAAAAAGAAAATGAATAACCAGGCCACTTGGGCAATGATGAAGCTTATTTTAGGAAAGGATTATTAAAATTAAACCCATAGGAAAATGCATCCCACACAAAATCTTGGAGACTCAAAGATTCAGAAGGCAACAGCCATGTACTATCAGGAGGTAACTGAGAGACAGCCAGTGCAGGAGAAGTATCCCCAGGCTGGGAGGCAGGGTTCTTGGGTTCAAGGCCTGGCGTGGAAGCTAACTACCTGTGGACGATGGACAAGTGAATCATTTCTCCACTGACTTAACCTTGTGAAATGTAAAATAAGGAATAGATAGGGGAGAAGGAGGTTAAGACCCCTCCAGCACTGGCATATTTTGTTATGTTCAACAATTCAAATCAAAAAATATTTGTAAAGTCCCTATGTGCAAGGTACCATGCTAGGCCCTGGGGATACAATGACAAAAATAAAAAGTAATTCCTGCAAAAAAAAAAAAAGTTACTAATCCGTGTAAGCCCTTTGGATCCAGTTATACCACTGCTAGGTCCAAACTCAAAAAAACATCAAAGAAAGATGAACTGGTCCTTGATACAAAAAAAAAAATTGTAGTAGCTTTTTAGGTAGCAGCCAAATACTGGGAACTGAAGGAATGCCCATCCAGTTGGGAAAGACTGAGTGAGTTGTGGTGTATGAATGTGCTTTAAAAAGTGAGGAGATGATATTTTACAAGTTTTCTATGAACTGAGGCAGACCAAAGTGAGAACCAGGAGAAGAATTCATACTATTTAAGATCAATATTATAAAAATGAATCATTTTGAGGACTTTTATAAACTGTGAAAGAAATGAACAGAACCAGGAGAATCTTTTTTATAATAAAATCAATATTGTGAAAACAAGCAACTTTGAAAGTTGAAAGAACTCATGATGACGCATGACCCATCATGAAACATGCTCTCTATGAAGAGGTGACGCATTGAAGGTAGAGAATGAGACATGGGTGGTGCAGTGGGTAGAGTGTCCGACCTGGAGTCAAACTCACTTGCATGAGTTCAAATCTGGCCTCATATACTTACTAGCTAAGTGACCCTGGGCAAGTCACTTAACTCTGCTCGTCTGAGTTTCCTCATTGGTAAAATGTGCTGGAGAAGGAAATGGCGGCAAATTGCTCTAGTCACAGAGAGTTGGATGCAACTGAAATGACTGACCAACAACAAATTGAGGGAATTTGTTTTGTTTGTGAATATTTATTATAAGGAATTTGTTTTTCTTTTCTTTTTCCAATGTGATGGGGAAATGAAGGGGGAAATACTTTCCTATATTATTTTTTTAATAGAAAAGTGGGGATACTGTGGGTGTGAAATGTTGAATGCACTTTCAAATGAGATGATTATGTTCTTAGTTTTACCTAACAGTTTCACTTTGTTCCAAGAGACCTCTCTTGAAGTGGGAGTCATCTCTATTTGTATAGAATACAACAAAACAAAACACATCAATAAAACTTTTTTAAAAGACTATCACACACACTCACCCAAGTCCCATCTCTCCTTTACATAATAGTCCTTCAGATATTTAAAGGTAACTATCATGTGTAATCAATAAACATTTATTAAGCACCTTCTCTGTGTGACTGTGCTAATCTCTCCTTCACATGTGTGTGTTCATCCTTCATTGCCAAAGCAGACCATGCCATCAGAGAAACGATCACATGACTTGCACTTGACTTTGCTTTGAGTGAGGGAGGGGCTGTGTAGGTCACCAGCCTCACTTCTCCAGAGCCATCTGAATCCAATGACCAGATACTCATCAGGATGATTGGAGATGACCCAGGATGAGGCAATTAGGGTTAAGTGACTTGCCCAAGGTCACACAGCTAGTGAATGTCAAGTGTCTGAGGTGAGATTTGAAGTCAGGTCCTCCTGACTCCTGCACTGGTGCTCTATCCACTGCCACCTAGCTACCCACTCTCCTTCACATAATAGCCCTTCCAATAGCTGAAGGCAGCTATCGTATGCAATCAATAAACATTTATTAAATACCTACTATGTGCCAGGAACTGTGCTAAGTATTCTTTGAATTTTCTTTTTTCCAAGTTAAATAGACCCTGCTTCTTCAGCTGATCTTCATGAGACACAATCTCAAGGCTCTTTAGGAGTCTGGCTGCTCCCTCTGAGTACTCTCAAGCCTAATGAATAGCCTTCATCCTCCAGGTCAGGTCTGATATGCACAGAGCACTATGGGACTAGCCCTTTATTTTCTTAGAGACTGCCCTTCTCGATGTACTCCAAGGTCACATTAGCTGTTTAGGTTGCCATATCATACAGCCAACTCACACTGAGTTTGCAGTCCACTAGCACCCTCAGATTGATCTGAACAGTTACTATATAACCATGCCTCCCCCATCTTCACCTGGTGAAGTTGATTTGTACCCAAGTACAAGACTTTACCTTTATCTTTATTAACTTTCATATTAGGTTTAGTCCAGAACTCTGGCCCAGCAAGAATCTTTTGGATCCTCTGCCATCCACTATAATAGTCCGCCTTCCCAGCTTGGCATCATCTGAAAATGTTATGAGCACACCATCTATGCTTTATTCAAATCATTGATAAAAAAAATGGTGAACAGCAAAGGGTCAAGCAGAAATCCCTGGTGTATTTCCCTAGATACCACCTGGAGAACTTGCACAAGGCAAGCGCTCATACAAGGGTCATAAGAAGCGATACAAGGACACTCTCAAGGGCTCTCTGATTTGTCTCTCCTTTTGACATTAACAACTCCTCATTGAGTACCACCATCCACCTAGTCCTGAATGCATCTAACCATATGATGAGCTAATCTATCTTCTCTACTAAAATAGTATAAAGCACTTTATTCAAAGCTTAGCTAAAATCTGGGTAAATGGTATCCACAGAATTCTCCTCATCTCCTAGTTTAGTAATCCTGGATCATCACAGCTTCCCTTTTCTTTGCCAGCTATCTTTTTAAAGATCCGATCTAGGTTTTTCCCAGGAGAATGAGCCAAGCTCACAGGGGCATATAGTTTCATAGACTCTGTTCTCTTTCTTTTTTGAATATTGGGACCTTCTTTTCTCAACTTCAAGTTGATGGTCCCTTTCCTGTTTCCTATGGTCTTTCAAATTTCACTAACAACCATATATTCCAGTTCTCCAAAGGGCAAAGATGTAGTTCTTTTGAACTAGGTAACTTGAATTCATCAACCTCATTGTTGTATGCCTGAGAAACCTGGCAAATATACATGCCAAGAAACTGAATCACTTCCATTTGAATTGTCTTAGGTGATCTGAAGATCTCCTGGAAAGATAAGGTACTGGACACTGAGGTGCTATCTTGAGCTAAAGTGCCAAGCATTCAATCTCTCCTGCAGGGAGTGCAACTCCAATGGGCTAGCCACATTGTTCAAATGCCAAATCTATGATTGATTAAAAGACTATTTTATGGAGAACTCACATGGAACAAGAGCTCATGCAGAGGTTAGGAAAAGCGATACAAGGACACTCTCAAAGTCTCTCTGAAGAACATTAGCATTGATTGTGAGACAAGGGAGACACTGACACAGGACTACTCAGCATGGCATGCACACGTCAAAGAAGGTGCTGTACTCCATGAGCAAAGTAGAATGGCAGGAGCACAAAAGAAATGTGAGATGTGCAAATTTAAAGACACTTTCACTTCCAACGTTCATGTACACTATTTGTGGCCAATGTGTGGTAGAGTCTTCTGAGCTCATATTGGTCTGATCAGCCACAGCTGGACACCCCATACCTTGACCCCAACCTAACAGTGCCATGTTGGTCCTCCTCACGAAGGACAAGAACCAACCAACCAGTTTCTCTTGGGAATTATCTTGGTCATGAAACCATTGTCATTACCAATTTCAAGGTCATTCTTCTTGACCAAGAAAACAACAAAATTAGAGTTGAGCAGCTTTGTCTTCTCTGTTATGATCAACATGTCATTCATTCCAAGCCTAACCTCGATCCCTTCTTTGACCTCTTTTCCCCCAGTGTCACTAATAAATAAAACAGAAACCTGACCAACCCTTCCACATCCATCACTAACCTCACCTCATTCTGACCATTCCCAGGTTCCGCCCTCAATGAACTTAGATTCCCCCAGAGAGCACAAAAAGTGCACAGGGGGAATCTGAGGAAAGTCTTCATACACGGGAGCCTGTGACCCCTGACAGAAGCTTGGAAGGGAGGTAGGGATCAAAAATGGTGAAGCCATGGAGGAAATGCATTAAGGGCATCAGATGCTGCCTGTATAGATAGAAAAGTATGGGGCTGGGAGATGGAGAGGGGCTTTTGGGAAGCAGCTAGCATACTAGTTTGGTTGAAATACAAAGTCCTTGAAGATGGGTAATATGAAATATCTGTAAAGATAGGTGGGAGCCAGAATGTAAAAGGCTTTAATTGACAGTCTCAAGAGGCTAGAGTTTATCCTAGAAACAAGAAGGAGCCACCGAAAAGTTTTGAGCAAGGGAATTACACGGTCAAACCCATGATTTTGGAAGATTAGTTTGGTGCTTAAGTGGAGGATGGATTGAAGTGGGAAGAGTCTAGAAACAAAGAGACCACACAAGAGGCAAGAAGCGATGCAAGTTTGAACGAGGGCATTGACTCTGTGAGCAGGCAGAAGGGGAAAGATGGGAGAGATGCTGGGGAGGTGAATTACCAAGGCTCAGCGCCTGCTTGGACATGGAACGAGAGTGAAGGACGAGTCAAAAGTTGCAAAGCTGTGTGATTGGTCAGATAGTGGTATCTTCCACAGAAATAGGGAAGTTTAGAGGAGGGGGGAGCAACCCTTTCCTTTCAATAACCCTATGAGCCAGGTGGTACAAGCATCCCCATTTTACCGATGAGCAAAACTGAGGCTCAGAAAGATGAACTTATTTCCATTTGGCTAAGTTTGAGATGCTGAAGAGACATACAATTGGAGGTATCCAGTAGACAATTGGCAAAGTGGGACTGTTCAGTAGAGAGATTAGGGCTGTATATGTATAGGTTTAGGTGATTTATTTGCATTCATATGACAACTGATCCCAGAGGACTCATTCCTTTTTTTTTTCCCTTGATGAGCCCAGAGTAGTATTTTTTCCATGGGTCTATAGATCCGGGTTCAAATTCTGGTTCTCATACTTAATAGCTATATGAACAAGTCAAGTCATCTGTCTAAACCTCAATTTTTTGATCTATAAAATGGAGATGCTTGTACTACCTAGGTCATAGAGCTGTGATAAGTGTTATTTTTTACAAAGATAGAGTCAGTGATTTCATTGTTCTAAGGAATTCCCAGGTGAGGAAACATTTTCTACAAATGCAGGTCGGCACCTTCTATGCAACTTAGAATCTTAGAGAATTTCCTAGAGCCCTGAGAGGATAAGTACCCAGGGTCAAACATTCAGTATGTTTCAGAGGTTAACCTTGAATCCAGGTCTGCCTGGATTCATTGCACCACGCTGGATGCAATGCCTAGAGTTTGCCTAGATGACCTCTCTGTTTCCTGCTACAGCTCACAGAGCTGGGCTATCAATCTCCATGGCAAGTAATGACATCATAATTCAATTACACAAGGACTTGGCCTTCCCAAGATGGGAGGAAGCAAATCTGGAAGTCTTTTCTGGTCCTCTTTACCTTTAATGCCTTCTCTCCACCAATTTATCCTGTATCTTGCTTGTACATAGTGGTTTGTCTTTTCTCCCCCATATTAGACTGTGAGATCCTTGAGAACAAGGTGTGCTTTTCTCCCCAGCACTTAGCAGAGTAGGCATTTCATAAATGCTTGTTGGCCTACTGACTATTTGAGACTGTGAAACATGAGAACAAGCTATAGGTTCCCAGACTGGCCCCTTGATCTCCTAGATCCTCCATACATAATCTCTTTCTGTGACTCATTGTTAATTAATGCAAGATAATCTTGTCACTAGATACCCCCAACAACTGTCATCCCAGCCCCCATGGGATTGAAGCTAGAGTTCTTGGTTTTAAAGCCCCCAACCAGAAAGGACTCCCCATCTGCCACATGCCTGGATTCAGAGCAGCTGTTGGAAGTTGGCCCATTGGAGAGAAAGTATATGGAGGTTAGCGGTGAAGGCAAATGGACCTGGAACAAATGGATGCTGGACTATAGTTATTTGTTACAAGGTAGGGCTGGCAAGGAAGGTGTGGGGCAGGAAGTGAATTAGTAGGAAGGAAGAGAGGGAGGAAGGAAGGGAGGAAGAGAGGAAGGGAAGAAGGAAGGAAGGAATAAAGGAAGGAAGGGAGGGAGAAAGGGAGGGAGGAAGAGAGGGAAGAAGGGAAAGGAAGGAAGAAAGGAAAAGTGGGATGAAAGAAGGAAAAAAGAAGGAAGGAAGAGAGGGAGGAAGGAAGGAAGATTCAATAGATCTGATTGAGATGCCCTGCCTTATGAAGAGTCATCCAAACAGCCAAGCAATTTATCTGGCCCAGCCCAACAGCAGATAAGACCATCCTATAAAGACTTTATTCACTTTGATTGAATGAGCCTAGTTGATCACTACAGTGATTCATCCATCACCAATGCCATGACCCCCCACTTCACAGTCAACTTCTTGAGGACTCTGAAGAAATAAAAGTCCCATTTCTCTAAGGTTATGAGGTATCTAAGCTCTGAGGTTATAAGTGCTTTGGGTGCCTGTGTTTCTTATGTCTATTTCTCATTACCATTTCACAGTTTGCGCCCATTCCACCCCTTCATGGGATCTTTCTGTATTTTGGGGAGTGTGTGACCCAGATTTAGGATGCATTGCTTTGTAATTACTATTCTTGCTATGCCAAATGTCTTCTCTAAGAACTCATGGAATCAACTGACTCATTGTACATAGGAAGCGCACCAGTGGGGGCTTGTGTGCTATTTTGTTAGGCATAGTCATCCAGTGCTATCCCTTGAAGCCAGGGTAGCAGGTACCCCTCTGGGGACTCAATCTTCCAGTTAGAGGGAGTTGCAATATATGATGAGTAAAAGACTAATCAGAAGAACATCATCAACAAAATGAATGATAAAAAAAGATAGAAGGCTACATGGTAAAAACAAAGTATAGTAATTAAATGACCTCTGGGCTTCCCTGGTACAGTCATGATAGCAAGGGAAAGGAATGAAGGGCCTCCGAAAATTAGATGGACCCTCAGCAGAGAACTTAGAGGATGATGGGAACAAGAGGCAGGTTTCCATGAGCTGCAGTAATCATCACCTGAAGGAATGTTACATCATTGAGATCAGAGATGTTCTTGAGCATTGGAGGCATCTCTCACTTATCCACAGCAATGGCATATAGTATATAATTCCCCCTATCATATTTAGCTTTGGAAAATAATGGGGTGTTTCTGGTATAGTGGGTAGAGAGCCAACTTTGGATCCAAGAGGACCTGGGTTCAAATCTTGCTTCTGACACATATTAAATTGTGTGATCTTGACCAAATCACTTACCTCTCAAAGCTCTAGGCAATTGTCTACAAAGGTGATAATCTGTATTGGCAGAGGGAGTTTCCTCACCTGGGAGCTCCTATACCAATAAAATCAGACATCCAGTCCAAAACCTTGTTAACTATCTTCCTAATTAGGTTATTATGATTAATTTGTATTCCCCAAGAGTTCAGGAATTACCTGAGGGCCATTATGGGAGGATGGGAAGGGCAATCAAGAACCTTTCTGGGGATTGGAAAGAATACTGTGGATTAAAAACAAAAAAAGTATTGGATATTCTGAAGTCAGAATGTTTGGTTCACTTTAAAATAATTGTGAGAGTTTCTAATGAACATCCCAATAATGCAATTTTCTTCTTTCCTGAGGAAGGAAGGAAGGAAGGAAGGAAGGAAGGAAGGAAGGAAGGAAGGAAGGAAGGAAGGAAGGAAGGAAGGAAGGAAGGAAAGATGGAGGGAGGGAAGGAATCTTGCTAGTTAACCCTCGAGTTAACTAGGCAGCTTCTGGCCATCAAAATTTACCTTCCTCTGCAGAGGAAGAGGGAGAGAAGGGGCTGAGTTAACCTGCTGGCTGGGTTCCCTTTCAGGCAGCTCAGACTATTCACAAGTTGTGTTTGTCCTTCGTTTTTAGAAGAGGATCATGACATCAGGGAAATGATGACATGACTTGCAGTTGACTTTGATTTCAGTGAGGAAGGGTCACCAACCTCACTTTCTCCTCCAGAGCCATCAGGGTCCAGTGGTCAGACATTCATCAGAACAACTAGAGATGGCCCAGAATGCAATGGGAGTGAGGTAATGCCCTCACTCAAATACGAATTATGCCTATTCAGTGAACAGGACTCTTTAAGAAGTGAGTCAAGGCAGGCTTTGGGTCTTAACCAATTCTTTAGCACTTGACCTCAGGCCAGTTGATGTTTTTATTTACTCAAAATAATGTTTTCCATATTCTACATGCCCATGAAGCAATTTGGAAAGAAAGGCAATCTCTAACAGAAAAAAAGTAAGTCAAGGGATGTCTAAAACTGGCTTTATTATGTCAGTCCTGATATCCCCAACACGAAACTATTCCTTTCCATTTTCATTAGGCCATATTTCAGCTCAGGTATGGAACGTCATACCCATTACTGTCAATCAAGGAAAGATAGGAAGGGCAGGTAGAAAGCATGTAAAAAATGAGACCATTGAACTCGTAGTCACAGTAATTCTGGCTCTGCCATTTAGTATCTATGTGACTTCAGGCAAATCACATAATGTCTCTGGGCCTCGATTTCCCCTCTGGATTACTTCCCAAATTCACACTCACAGATTCTAGGGGTGCAGCTTCCCCAGGTTCAAGGCAGTTTTGGGGTGTCTACTTCTAAAACTGTATAGCACATGAGCCCCCACTGGTGTACCTACCTTTGATAAACAGCCAGTGAACACAATTAGATCAAAGTAAAAAAATAATAATAAAACATTCCCCCACAAACATGTGTTCTACTCTCTTGTGATATCCTTATGATGTCCCCTTGGATCAGCTGCTCCATTCATTGAATTTCTCAGTTTTACTCCCTTTTCTTCCCTGCAGCTCAAATCTCATCAGCTGCAGCTGCCTTTTCTCAACTCACAAAGATGACACTTCTGCCTTCACGGCTTGGCTCACTCCAGTCCCTGCTCCTACAATGACCAGTGCAAGGAGGGAAGAGAGAAAAATGCCTTTCTGCCCTACTCCTAAAATGAGGGAGGGTTGTTTTTCAGGAGTTGGGTTCTTATTCCATAGTTGGTCTTCTTCTCTCAGTGGCCACACTCTAGAGCTGTCTCGTGTCTCAGCTCCTTCTTAGACAGCATACCTTGCTTTTTAAAAGGGCCATTAGGAACATATAAAATCCTTGACCAGTCTAGTAGTTAGCATTCCTATAATTCCACCAGTTTTGATCAAAGAAATCCTTCCCACCCTGTAAAGGAGTAACAAAGTGTAAGACCTTTTAATTACTTCATTTGAAATTTCAATTCCTTTTCATCTGTTACTGGTCCCTTATCTTCTATTTCCTTATCACCTAACTGAAGGGAAATCAACCGATAAGAATTGTTCTGGTCAACTCCTCCCCATTCGCAAAATATATAAAATAAGAAAATATGAACACTAAGTAAATGATCCTATGAGACTTAGCTGTCCAAGTAGACTCAAAGAAAGCAGATGGAACAAAAAGTGGGGGGAAAGGATTATGGAATTTGAAATTCCAGCTAGGTTGAATCCAGGCTTGTACAACTGCGATTCACTTAGGTACAGAGATTTGTAAGTGGTAAGTCTTGGAGTTCTGTCCTTTCCCCTTCATTTTGCAGAACAGGAAACTAATGCCTTGAGAAAGAGAGTGACTAAACTTCTAAGTAGTCCAAACTATAGCCTGCGCATATTCATTTGGGAGTTGTGATAAGGAATAGGATTGACTAGAGAAAGTGTGGATATAGCTGTGCAGAGGACAGCCTGTCTGGTAGGGTGAGGAGGAGGGAGGGAGCAGTGGCAACATTAAGGTACATGCCCCCTGTCTCCAGAAGATCACCAATGAGGCAAAGGAGGATGCTAGGCCTATGGAAGAAATTTAAGGAAGTGCCCACTCCATGTAGGTACCATGTGACAATGCACCATTGGTCCCATTCTGAATACAGGTCTAGGAGTGACTTGCCCCAAACTACATCAGCATTTACGAAGCTTTGCACTCAGACTCTCTATCTACAAATCCAGAAATTAAAAAACAGCAACTATACTGTGCTGCCTCTTTCATGATAGAATAAAAGATCTCTCTAGAGGGCTTTCTCTCTACCTAAATAGCAAAATATTAGAAGATAAAAGAGGTTACTGATGGGATAGTAAGGGATTTCCTTGCTTTCCCACCTTGGTTGGTTTCCCAATTTTTTTAAACTGGCTGTCACTACGTTCCAGGTGTTGGTGTGGACCTTTAATTAAGGGATTATTCTGGGAGGACACTGGGAGCCACCAGTCCAAGGAAAGGCTTTGGGCGGGATTTTCTGAACCTCCCAATCTTCCTCTCAGATTGGAGCATCTTTTCAGGGTTGAAAAGTACCTAATAAATGGAAGGCTAATTTGTGAGCCTGTAATCTCCGAAGCCTGTGTTCTTCACACAAGTTTTGCATGGGGAGGGATTAATCAGCCACAGACTGGAGGCATGCTTTAAATACAGGACGACCAGAGTGCAGGGCTGACTTGTACTGTGCTTCTCAAATTATAGTACGCACAAAGACCAGAATGTCATTAACTCTTCCTTTAAAAAGTTCCTTCCTCTTTTCCCCTCCCTATGTCCTTCAAATTTTAACCTTGGCTAGGTGGGAATGTGTGGGTGGTGATGCCAGGAGTTCTAAGTGGATGAACATACAAGTTTATGAACATACAAGTTTGAATTTAGGAAACAGGTCGTAATGGTGGGGGATATGGGGTCTCCAGTCTACACATTATCAGGGAAACACCAGAGGCTCCGGATAAGAAATTGGTCCCTGTTTGGAACTGGGAAGGGCCATGTCTGTATATGTGTCAATGGGGTGGAGGAATTTTAGAAAACTCTATCTAGAATTGGAAGACCTGATATTATTCAATCCAACCTCCACATTTTACAGATAGGCCTAGGGGAGGATGGGATCCACCCAAGGTCATAGTGATGATAAACATGAGAGGCAAGGTTGTGGATTGAGGATAGCCTGAGGACTAATAGGTTCATAGGATTTAGAACTGGAGGAGACCCCAAAAGCTTATCCAACCCTTTCATTTTACAATTGAAGAAACTTGAGACCCACTACAGCCAAGATTCAAACCAGGGTCAGACCCTCTTGTTTCAGTTCAAGCTGTACAATTCAAAAGCCTGGGAATAAACACGAAAGTATAGTGATTGCAGTAAGTGGATATACACACATGCTTGGAGCAGGCAATCCCCCCCGCTGTGCCCGACCAGTCCTACCAGACTCTGGACTAGGGGACCTCATTAACATTTGCCTATCTGGGGCAGATCTCTCAGTTTCTATTGGTTCCTGGATAATAATCATGTGTTTTTGTTGATAGAATGTAAACTCATACTGGTTTCATTTCCTTCTTTTTGTCCCCAGTGTCTGACAGTAGGATCTTCATAAATGCTTTTTTTAAAAAAATTGATCAACTGCTCAAGAGGTCAAGGGGAACTGTTTCCTTCTGGAGTTGCCCTCTTCTTTAAGGGCTAACCCCAGTATCACTTTCCTGACAAAGAATCCACCTGTTTGACTCCAGTCATACAGTCCTGGCAGATTTACAGGGCATTGGCAAGAGAGGGAGGTCAGTGGGGTCAGAGGCTTTTCAGCAACTATGCAGCTCATGGGAGTAGCAGAAGTGGAAGGTCCAGGACCCACCCATGTCCCCTCCCCCAGAAAAGGAAAAAGCCCAAGGGCAAAGAAAAGATCAGACCCACAACAGTGGCATTAGAAATACGGACAGGTTCCTTTGCTAATTTTTATGTTAAAAAACAAAATAGAAACAAAACCATCCACATATAACAGATTGGTTAACAAGAGAATTTTTTAAAAAACTGAATCAAAAACCATGTTGTTTTCAAAGTAGAAATGATTAGGTTATTATTGGCTGCTTGGCTGATGCCAACCTTCAGGAAAATTAAAGAAGAAAGGAATGTAAATATATTAAAGCAACATGTAGGTAAATCATGGCTGACAGGTCTACTCTTTAAAAATAAATAGTCCTACAGCATCTTTAAATTAGAAAGACATCAGAAAATGGGACAAGGCTTAGCCAAATGCATGATAGCTACTGTTAGGTTGATTTTTTTTCTTTCAATTTTAAAAATCAGCAACCATAAAACAAGTCCCCAAGATACTTGTTAACAGTACTTTTTTTTCAAAGAAACATTCAAAAAGAATATTTTACTTATTGGGCAATCATCATCCCTCCTCCCCTCCCAAAGTTGCACTTTATAAATTATATTTAACAGTAGTCAGAACCAAGGAAAGAGAGTAGAGGGTTTTTTTCAAGGGCCCAGGGGGCTTCCTGTGAGATGATGAATTCAGAATGGAGTCTCTCAGGGGACTGCCACTGAAAGAACACTATGAGAAAGTTTTCTGGACCACTTGCTGTCTTCCGATTCCATTTTCCCTGTTAAGCAATGAGGATGTGGTCCAGCCTGAGGTGTGGGGTCAGGGAGAAAGGGGTCTTAAGTCAAGAGGTATCTTTCAAAACAACAGGGTAGTTTGATATCTCCTTGGTTGGAAGGGACCTACCATGAATTCACAACCTTGGAACTCAAGTTCCAAATATTCCCATTTTCAATAACATAAAACAGCAAATTTACTTTGGGAGTTCATTTTGGCTCCTAAGGTTCCTAAGGAGACAGAACCTCTAAATTTGGAGAGAAAACTATCCCATTGGTGAATACAAAAATGGCAGGGAACTCTCTATCAATGTGCAGGCATAACTTAATGAGTAGAGACTGGGTCTTTTATAGAGTAATTTTCAACCTTATGTGGTCATTCATCACTACTAACCATTAAAAATTAGAGAAGGCACAGGGTAGGCTGGGAACCGAAGACTTCAGGTATTTTGGGCTATGGGATCTCAAACAAATAATTCTATTGCTCTAGGCCTTGGTTTCCCCAAATTGTAAAGACTAGACTAGCTGGTCTCTAAAGTCCCTTTCAACCACACTGGGAATCTAGTGCTTTGCTTTAGAAAACTGGCATGCTTATTTTATGACACATGAGACTGGATGAGCCTTTTGAGGTCATTTAAACACAAATTCCTCATGCGACAGATTACAGAAGCGAGGCCTGGGAAAGTTAGGCACCTAAGATCACACAAATAAATGATAAAACTGGGACTCCAAGTTTAGTATTTCTACTACTTGCCCTTCTCCTTTCTCCCCCTCTTCCACTGCTGCCTGTTCATAGCTGAGTTGCTGAATCAAAACCACATTTTAAATGTACCTGAATATGGTTACTTAAAAGCCCATAATACCCTGCTTCATGAATTGGAAATACTACAGAAAAACTGTCTTCTTAAAGTGTAAAGGGAATTGTGCTTGGGAAGTGTGGGCAGGAATCAGCACCTTCTCATTGTAATTTTTTGTAGTATTGAAGGGGAAAGGGATCGGTCAGCAACAAGGTCTTGAAGTCATGCTCAAACACAAGTACCCAAAAACTACAGTCAGCTTAAATTTTTACAAGGTCAGAGATCCTTCTTCTCTCTATCCCATCCACCCTGAAATTCCTGGAGTTACAGCCACCAACACACCCAGTTTCCAGTGACTGAGGTCAAGTGCCCATCTGTTTCCTCATTGAGGAGGTCCAGGGGCAGTGTTAGCTTGGCATATGGATGCTGGTATTGGTCAAATCTGGCCATTAATTTACCTCACAGAAGCTCCTTTACTTCACACCTCTCCTAGGACTTGGGCTAGAGTGCCCTTCGGCTCATGAAGACCCATTATACTCACAGTGAATGGTCTCTACACTAATGCATCAATGTTCATCAGTACGTAATGCACTGGAGTTGAGATAGCAGTGGTGATGCCATCAGTAAGCACTCCTGTTGTGCTCACCCACACATCCTGCCAAGACCTCCCAGGATGGGTACACCCACCCACTGCATCACTGGTAAATTCCTGGATCACACTGTGGCCTCTCTTCACTCATGATCTGGATGTGGGAACTGTCGTCAACAAAATAAGGTGGCAGGGACATTTCTGCCAAGAGGCTGTTTGCTAAAGGGACACTTTTTAATTTTAATTTTGGAATCACCCTATGTTGGAAAGGATCAGTTTTTACTTTGAAGATTAGGAAACTGAGGCTCAAACAAAAAGTGTCTTTGTAATACAGAGAATGAAACTTGTCTTTGGAAGGTTCATCCTATATAGGATCTTGGACTCATTCAGGACAGAATGAACTTTGGCCTGATGTTCACTTTCCAGTCTCTGGGTCTTTATAATGCCCTTCCAAACCACCCCTGAATGTCAATAGCCTGCTTTGAGGTCAGGCTCAAAGGTCACTTTTCTAGAAAAGCTCTCCAGACCCTCTCCTTCCCCCAAACCTTTCAACTTCTGGCCCAAAATGTGATCTATACCCTCTATCTTTCCATGTCCTCTGCTCTCTCTCTGAGGGATGAGTCTTCTTCATTTCCTTTAAAGGCCAGCCAGAAAAATCAGAAAAACGGGATAATTAGAAAGACACTAGATAGACAATAAATGATAAACAGATGATGAATAATAAACGAATGATATACACTGGTGACAGATAAGTGATAGCAACAGATGTTACAGACAGATGATGTACATTGATGACAGATAAATGATAGAGACAGAGAATGTAGATAGAAAGAAAGCACTTTGAGGTTCGCAAAATAACAGTTTCATTCATTAATTCATCTGATCCTAACAATTCTGTACTATAGGCTTTATAATCCCTATTTTGCAGATGGGGAAACTAAGGCTGACAAAGGTTATATATGCTGCCTAAGGTCACTAAAGAGTGAAGTAAGATTTGAATTCATGGTTCCTGATTCCAGGTCCGCCTTTACCTATTATACAACACTTACTAACCAGTCATAGGCAAATGCCTCTCTGCAGGGAATGTGATAGAAGATAGAGCTTCTCAGTCTTGGGACTTTACCTCTAACTTGTTTGAAATTTTGTTTCCAATGCCCACGCCCAAAAGCACAGGTCTGGGAGCCATGAAATGGGTTCTACCCTACCAGGTACCACATGTTCCTGAGTAGGTATTAGCTGTGGCCTGGAAGCAATGTCTCTGCAATATTAGCCACAGGGTTACCACCCACTCAATAAGACATATCAAGGCAGGCTTGCTCCATCTCATTTGTACGTCTCAAGCCCGACTTGGGGCAACGTTAGAGACTGTCGGCTAGTCACCTGTCACTTCCAGAGCCTTAGTACATTCACCACCATGTGGCTGCCTGGGACTGGTGCTTACCTATTCATTAATACTTCCCCCAGGCCTGCTTCCCACCACAATGGACAAGAGTTTCTACTACTGACCAATTTAACACAATTCAGAGCAAACACCACCTTGCATGGAAGGCTCCATACATGTCAGTTCTTTGTACCATTGAGGCTTCTGAGACACAAAAGATCTAAGCTTTCCCCTTTCCCCTGAAGCTCTATGAAATGGTCAAAGAACACAGTGCTAAGTGCCAGTCTGCACCATCCGTTCCTCAGCCCCAGGCCCATCCTCTATTTATAGAATATCATGAAAGGAGGGCAGTTTCACTCTAAAAGGTCAGTTTTCTCATTCTATGAGTTCCTAACAGGATTCACTCTTCAAGAAGCCACCATATAGGTTTCAGTGAAAGGTTAAAAAGATTTGCTCATGTGAGGAGACCCTATTAGGTTGGGGAAATGTATGACAGACATCTGCTAGGTATAATCAAGACAAATACAGTCATGGGCAAGGAGACAACTGTACTTCCACATGAGGTGGACTGTGAAGGTAACATTTTTTTCACTTCAAAGCAGCAGAAAGACAGGTAACAGATGTCCAATGGATGTGGATAAATAGCCAACAACTGGTTTAGGGTGACTTGGGCTGTCAGACAAGATGGCAGCCCTCCCTGAGAAGGAAGCAGGGCACAAGGCTCTGAATTAAGTGGGCACTATCAGAAACCTACTTCTCTCAGCCCTCTACTGAAAAACAGCAGATCCTCTTAGCCCTGGTTCTGGAGTGTGTGCCCTTCAGTTGTAACTAACCTAGCCTAAAAACACCATGGTCAGTCAGTCACCTTGCCTATGTCCAAGCCAGCACGGTGCACAATTCTTCAGTCTGTACACTACCATTCTAGGCTAAGGCTTGGGATCCTGGAACAGTGGAGCAACAGTTGCACTCCTGTATCTGTTTTTGACCCTTGGATGCCTCACTCTCAATGGGAAAGGCACCTGGATCCTCTTTGGCTTGAGCTGCCACACATATGAACTTGTATTTCTGACTGTACAGGACCAGGCTCCAGGAATGACCTGAAGCCTTAGGGAGAAAAGGGTGGGCATGGAAACAAAAGTGAAACGAAAGCTGCTGAGCCTGGTCCAGTCAGCCCCTAGAGTCCTATGCCTCTCTGGACCTCCAACCCCGGGGTCTTGCAGGCTCCTTCTTCTTCCCTGGCATAGTCAAAAATCAGTAAAGCAAACAGAGCTGTCTTTGAGGAAGTTAAACTCACTGAAATCTCCTGAAGCACCTACGTTCACTCTGCAAATACAACAGGCAGCTGTTTATTCATTTAGTTTTTCTCTCTGGGGAGGGAAACCAGTCAGTGAGTAGAAACTACCTCCAGTCTTTAAGGTAAAAACAAAAATTCAGAGGTTCAGTTTGAACTAGTTCCATTTATGACAACTTAAAAAAACACAAACCAACAACCCAATATCATTGTGCGGTAATGCAAAATGAGAAGCAGAAGCAGATCCTCAGTGGGAATCAGTGCAAGCTCCCATTTAAAATCAACATTGTATCAAGTCTCAGTAGTTCTGTCCACTTGTGCCCTGGAGTGTGTGGTCTTTGGAAGACCCCCTTCTCCAAAGTTACAAGACCACTGGAGAAGGATCAACAAAGGAGTGCTGCTTGACCTGGAGTCAGTGGGTTGGTGCCATCCAGAGGTATGTGGGTACAGTTGGCACCACTGAAAAAATAATATTACTCACTTGTAAAAGGAAATCGTATCGCCGGGTTCTACTACCCTGAACCTTAAGTTAAAAATAAAATAAAATGAAGGAAAGCAAAAATCTCCCCCAACATAACATCTAGCTTTCAGTCACAAATCCAAAGTCTTAACGCCTAATTCAGCAACTTGTTCCCTGTCCCCTCTGGGGGTCCTGAGGAGGTATCCAGGAGAGATTCGTTTGTACCGCGGGTTTATCTTTCAAAGCACCCTCAGCTGCCAGGCTTGAGCAGAGGAAGAGAGAAGGCTGGCCAGGTGGCTTCAGCCAGGCCATCGGGAGGATGGGATGAGGGAATGGACATTGCTGGTCTCACTCGTTTGTTTTTCTGAAGGGGGTTGGGGGTGTTCTTTCCAAGAGACATCCATGTGTTCCCTCTCGAAGGGTCACTGTGCTCAGGACTCCTGTGGAACCACCTCCATGAGCTTCTGGCACAGGACTGTCGTGTAGACTGTTTGGGAAGAAAAGGAAACCAGGTTACGTGGAAGGACATGGGTGGGGGGCAGCCCGCCAGCCGGTCAGTCTGATGAGAGGTGAAAATAATTGCCATCTTTGAGGATATTCATCCCCAAAGGGTGACCAGCCAGGTCAGCCCATAGAGGTGAACATTTGTGCATACAGAGTACTGAGTACATAGGCGTGTCTAATGCTTTAATACCAAGGAGCCACAATCCTATGATGGAGAGGGAAGGGGAGATGGGGAGGAGATAAATAAGTGGCTGGCACCTAACGCATGCCAGGTACTGCACTGAGCGCCTGTTATAAACATTTATCTCTTTTGATCCTCACAATACTCCTATAAAGTCAGTGCTATTATTCTCCCCATTTTACAGCTGAGGAACTAAGGCAGGTAGTGGTTGAGTGACTTGCCCAGGATCACACAGCTAGTAATGTCTGAGGTTGGATTTGAACTCAGGTCTCCCTGAACACTGGCCCAGTTTGTAACTAAAGGTAGGGTCCAAGACACACACTGTGCTGGGTCTAGTTACTCACAGATGCCCTGAAGCAGCCACTTGGGCTTATTCTGCCACCAGACACCGATGAAATAAATAGGAATTCCCGTGAGGATGATGACGAAGCCAATCGCACACTCCACTGGAGTTTTCCAGAAAGAGACGGCTATCAGGAACAGGCAGGCCAGTATGAAGAAGATGGGTAACATGAGGTTCACCTGGAGTTGAGAGCAGACAAGCATAAGTGCCCGGGAAAGCAGTCCATGGAAAGAGCTGAGAGAAAACACATGTCGGATGGAACCTGGCTCTCCCTTGCCGCTTTCTGTTCTGGGCTAAATACAGAGGCACCGGGATTCCCGACTTCTCAGGGAGACCCACAAGTGAACTTTCACAAGTTAATATACACTGCCTCCCCCTAGCCTCCCACATACACACATGCACATGTTTTTAGACTGAATGCCTGCTATGGGCCCGGCTCTGTGCTAAGTTTCAGTATTCGGTATCTCATTGCATCCTCACAAACCTGGGAGGTGGGGGCTCTTTTGATCCCCATTTTATAGATGGCGAAACTGAGAAAGATAGCAGGGAAGTGACTTGCCCAGGGTCACACAACTAGTAGTGTCTGAGGCCACATTTGAACTCAGGCCTTCCCTGACTCCAAGTCCAGGGTTCTATCCACTAAGCCACCAGGCTGCCCCACTTGTTGGCAGGAAGTAGACAAGCAAGAAAGTGAACAATCATCAAATTGAGCCCACAAATACCTCTCAAGAGTAAATACTTCCTAAGGGCAGAAAAGTCCAGCTTTAGCAGAGAATCTGTAGACCTTGCTGGACAGGACCTAAAAGCTGTTTTCTAAGGTTCTAACTGGCTAATGTCCCCAGAGTATGCTGAGGAGGAGGTGCTTTGAGCACTGATGAGGCTTCCCAGAAAATGGCTTTCTCAGGCTGGAAGACAGCTCCTTAGGAAGGCTGGTGGCAGATGAGAGTCCTACAGAACAGGGAGACTCTGAGTCTCAAACACTGGACAGAGTTAAGATTGAGGAAAGCTGGGCTGGCCTTGGCCACTAACCACCACTAACCAAGGTTAAGCAACAGTAAGCACGTGTCCTTGACCCTGTGGGAACCCTCATCCACTGGCTACAATACACGTGATGCCTGTGGTTTTCTGTCAAGTCCCTCCAGATGATCTTGGATGGGGATCCAGTTTAGGTCCAGCTTGGTCTAGGGAGAAGAGACTCACTCCCCAACTCCCCATCCCCACTACTTCAGGCCTCAAGATTCTCCAGCCCCAGTCATCTTCACAGCCAAAAGTGCCCCTGTAGGATTTTCATTGCCTCCTGGGACTCCATAAATGATTCACCCAGTGGAACATCTGCCCTCCCCTTGGGGCTACAAGCTCCAAATCAAAGCCATCCAAAGAGTCAAGTCCCTCCCTCTCTGATACTCACAGCTAGGGGGTAGGTCTAGGTCAGTCCAAGGGAAAATCCTACAGCCCCTGTTCCTGTGACCTGTCCCAGTGCTTACTGATAATTCATTTGGATTATTCCATCATAAGCTAGAAACAGGATTCTGGGATATCATCAAGACTTTTCAGGAAAAACCTCCTCCTAGGTATTCCGGGAGGCCAGAAGTGACAAAGGACCAAAAGAAGGGAAGCAGGGCAGGGGTAAGTGGTGGGAGGGTGTCAGCCTGCCATTTTGGAGGCCAGAAGAGGACCATAGTGGGGAGAGGGGTGTCCCCAAAGGTCTGCAGGCTTAGCCCCAGCAGGTGGAGCCAGAATTCAAACAAGTCTCTATTTGTTTCCAGTGTGGATGGAGCAGATTCCCAAACATACAGGCAATGTTTGTAGAACTTGCATATCTAATTTAAACAAATAGGAACAGAGACCTGGGACACACCCACCGTTTTTCAGAACGCTACAAAACTTAGGATAAATTTTAGCTTCTGCAGTTAACAGACAAGCACTACAGTAGGTCTGGCTGTCCCCTGAGCTGTGCTGGGGCCATGAGGAGCCCACACAAGAGGCAGGATCTCCACTAAATGAGCTCACAAGGCTGCCCTGGCTTCCGTTATTTGGCTCCCTCTCTCTGCACTGTGCCCTAGCAGAGACTACAGAATTCAACTGAACAGGTAGACGTGTCTCAACCAACCCTCCATATTGGGGCATCTCCTCTTCCCTGGCCGGAGTTTCGTGGTCCTGGTGAATAGGAAACGGACCCCAGGCCAGGAGTCCTGCCTATGAAGGGCATTCCCTGATGGCTAGTTTTCTATAGGCTTTCCCTTCTCCCTATGCATTCTCTGAGGCAGGCCCCCCATCCCATCTCTGGCAGGACAATGTATTGACCAGAATGGAGAGAAGATCTGGCACCAAAACCAGAGGCTGAAATGACCTGGTAACAACCTGGCCAAACCTTGATGAGGGTGGATGGGAAATGATTTCATCTTTTTTAGGGGAACCAAGGCAAGTGTCTCTGAAGAAGACAGTTGAGTCATGCCCTTAAAACGTAGCCCATGAGAATCCCTTTTGGTGTTAACTGGGCACCCTCCCACTCCACCCAAGACATAGTACAACCCCAGGGCCTGGTCAGCATTAGGTTTTTCTCCATGGAATTCTGGTTTACAGGTTTCTTCTTTAGCCAGTATTTTCCAATCCAATGGCAAGACAGAAAGAGAATGGAGAGGTGGATGGGAGGGAGAGAAGGCCTATCCTTTCCAAGATTTCTTAGAGGCTGAGGACAGAATGGCCAAAGATAATTAGTCTCCATTAGTCTCTCTACAAACAGGCCTCAATCTTGACTTGCAGGGAATACATAACAAAGGCATGCAGTCTGTCTGTGGGACCTGTTGCCCAAGGAAACTCCTAACTTCTTTGCTAAGCCTGCCAACAAGGCAGGGGCAGCTTATGAGTGCCCACTGTGAGATGGGCACCTGCCAATTAAGAATTGGATGGGCACCAGGAACCGGTTTCAGAGTGCCCCCAAAAGAGCTTCATACTGCCTGCTTCATTCCTACAAAGCCTACCAAGGGTTCCAGGTGTTGGGCTAACCTCGCCTGCCATGTGGCCTGGCCTTCTGCCCAGACAAGTGGAAAACACAATCTTTCACTTAAGGACAACTACCCAGGGAAACAAATTCATAGGAAGTAGAAGTCATTTCTAAAGGAACTAGAAAACCTTAATTTAGATAAAACCAGGCCCTCCTGCCCTGTGGGGACTCAGCCAGGTCAGGTCCCCTTGGCTGGAAGACGTTCAGTGAGGACTTGTGTTACAATTTGTAGAAAAACCAGAAACCCTGTTGAGTGAATGGAACTGGGCTTTCCCAAACCGATGGTAAACCTCTCTGAGCAAAACAGGCACAGTCCTAGGGAAGAGCAGTGTGTTTCTCACCTTGATGGGTCTGTGTAGCTCTGGTTTCTTAAAGCGCAGCCACATCATCCCAATGATGGCCAGGGCCACACAAAGCCAGTTGAAGAAACTGAAGAAGTTGATGACGGAGAAGATGTCATTGGAGAAGGCATAGAGCAGGGTCATGGCGCACTACAAGGCACAGAGAGAACAGGGTGAACAAGTCCACAGCCTCAGGCTGTGACCATTGAGGGAACATGATTTGCCACTATCACTTGTTAGACTGACATCAGTCTAAGAAACTAAACTTCCTTGTTAAGATGTATTATTTTGAAGGAGAAACAACACACATTAAGAATAAAGTGTGTGTATATGTGTGTGCACTTGTGCAAGTGTACGTACATACATACATACATACACACACACACACACACACACACACGTACACATCCTTCATCAACAAAAAGGGAGATTATCCTACGAAGTGAACTAGAGAAACGGATGCTATTCTGGTTGTTCAGCAAGGGCTAATGAGCACACCGGAGAGGAAACAATGTTCTCTTCTGGTCTTCTCTAAAGAAACTTTTGAAAATTTTCTGTTCTCATATGGCTTCCTTGGGTTCAAATCTCAGCTACCAACCCCCTCCTTCTGCAAAAAGCCTTTCCTGATTCTCCCCCACCCCTCACTACAAGTGCCCTGCTTTCTCTGCTGATTCTCTCATTTGTCCCGCCTGTCTATCTGTGTCTTCTCCATTAGAGGGTAGTTCCTTGAGAGCAGGGGTCTCTTGCTCGCCTTTCTGTATATGCCCAGAGCTCATCAGAGTGCCTGGCACCTAAAGGGGAATCCCTAAGTGCTCGGTGACTGATTCTCATCTCAAATAATGAGATTCCAGAGAAGCATGGAGACCTGGGTTCAAAATTGCTCCAGGCCCAGACCATGCTAGATGTCATTAACTCTCTGAGCCCAGGTTTCCTCATCTGTAAATCTGAAATTAATGAGGGCATGGACCTCCCAGGGCATTGTGTGGATCATTCTTGTACAGCCTCTACGAACTCCTAGCACTATCTACATGGGAACCATTAGCCTGGGGGGGGGGGTCCCCAGGATAGAGCAAAGAGGCCACGGGTTGGCTTCTGGCTAAGTTACTTGTGATAGGAATGACCCTGGATTTAGAGTCTGAGAAATGGGTTCCAGTCCCAGCCCTGACATCCCACCATGATGTGTCTCTAGAGAAGTCACTTTTTCCTTACGGGCTGTACCACCTCCCACCTCCAGGCACATTCCCTGGCTGTGCCCCACACTGGGCATGCTCTCCCTCCTGGCTTCTCTGGTTCCCTACAAGTCTCAGCTGAGGTTCCCAAATATAAAAAGCTTTCCCTCACAGATTCCCTCCCATTGGTCCTGTCTGTGTATAACTCATTTTGTAACTTCAGCACTTAGCATAGTGTCTAGCACTTAATAAATTCTTGTAGACTTGCTGTAACTAAATGATCTTTAAGGTTCCTTCCAGCACTAACATCCTATCATTTCTATGTTCCTATCAGAGCAGAAACAGCCGGTATTTGTAGCCCTGAGCTCAAAGCTGCTTCTTGACCATGGCCAAACCATTCCCTCTCCTCAGTGGCCTCTGACCACTCATCATTTGTTTAAAATAAAGGTTTGGGCCTGGATCAGGAGTCCCCAACCTGAGGAATGAAAACGTATACACTCAGGGGATACATGAAACACATCAAGGGGAGAACAGGAGTAGCTGGTAAACAGGTATACTGTTACCGAAATGAACTAATCCCTCTATTTCCTTTCACATGGACCGGGGTATGGAAAGGGTCACAGACACCGAAGGAGGGGAGGCCTCCTGGACAGGATAGTCTGAGGTCAGGCTTCCAGCCCAGAACTGGCTGTGCTCCCAGTCATGGTAGAAGCGGGCCTGTGGAAGGCTTACCGTGAAGACGAGGGATGGCACGGGGGTCAGGTTTTTCGGGTGGATCATGGAAAGGATGGAAGGCAAGTGGCCCTCCCTGGAACCTACAAAAAACAACCTGCAGGCAAGAGCAGAGTCAGGCTTTTCTCTCCCCATTCTGTTAAGGTCCCTCACAGGAGCGTGACAGATTCCCCCAGAGGCATTAGTGAGACAATCAGAAAGCTACTCTGAAGATCAGAGTCAAAGATCCGCCTAGCCATGCAGAGCTCCTTCACTGTCTGGTGCCCGTGTCCCTCCCTATGGCCTCAGCCCAGTGCAGTCACTACACCATGCCCCAGCACAGCCACCGTCCACATTCTGACAACGTCTGGCATCTCTTTCCTGGAAACATCATCTCACAGAGCCCATCTCCTGACTCTGAATCTCTAGAAATGTCGACCAACTCAGTGGAAGTGGGAAACCTTTAGGACAGGCCAGAGGACTACCTGGAGGAGGTGAAAAGGGAGCCGTTGACTGATCCAAAGCATGACAAGCCCACGAAGACAGGGATGATCCAGGACATGACGCCCAGGTGATAGTTTCCAAAGTCCTACAAACAGAATCTGCAATCAGGAAACTACATCCCACAGTGGGTCAGGGTCACACCAGTGAGTGACAACAGAAAGAAAAAGCATAGAGATAGATCACCAGCTCACTTCTGGGCTACATGCCTGTAGGTTCAGTATCTCCCATCTGTGAAATGGGGAAATCACTGGTGATTCATTTTTTTACTGAAACAAAGTCCTCAAGCAAAAGCTTTCATATCTCTTCTAGTTCTAAGTCTAAAAATCACAGTCCTCAAGGTCATGAGTACGTATGAAAATGAGCTAAGAGCAGCTCCTTCTACATCAGTTACTCAGTAGTCCTGTTGGTGTTGGGGTCTAACAGAGAACTCATTGGGAAGGTGGGACCAGTATGGCAAAAAGGTCTTCACAGGGCTCCTCCGCCTCCTTCTATGATGCCAATGATAATGCAAGCAACAAGTTGCACTGTTGACCCCACTGAAGAGAGACCTCCGAGCTGACTAAGCAGCAGGAGGATGTGTTCAAACCTGCTTGTGAGGTGAGGGTCAACAAATGCAGGCAGGATAAGGCCTTGGAAGAGGGGCCAAGTTCAGGGGAATTCACCTTCCCTTCTAGACGCTGCCTGAGTCAGCAAGGAGGAAGAGGAGGAGGACATCATCACAGCAACTCTGAAAGTGGAAAGCTAGATAGGCTCAAAGTGACTGCCCTCCCCAGTGCTCAGCTATCTCCACAAATAGTGGGCAGGCACTGGAGATTCAGAGGAAACCACTTTTACTACATTTACCAGACACCTTTGCTCCTAGGCCACTGATCTCCAAAGATAATGCTTCTTAAGAAAAGCTAATTCAATCCTCTGCCCCTGCACCAGCTGCCCAATCCACCTGAGGACATCCTGTCCACCAGAACTGGGAAAAGAGATAAAGGACATACCACAGCAACAGCTTCTGAACTCAGCATTTGCTCAGTGGACAAGGTGGTGAAGTAAGCCAGGTTTGTCAGGACGTACACTAAGGTGACCAGAGGAAGTGAAATGATGATGGCCAGGGGCAAGTTTCTGAAATAAGAACAGAGTCCCATGAGTGGTGGAAGTTTGACAGCCGCAAAGGGAGTTTGCCTTTTGGCAGGTCAGTTAAACCATGAGGAGGGCCCTGAGAGCCCAGGAAGGGCTGGGGAAGAGGGATCCCACCTGAAACTCAACCCCCAGTGTGGTTCCCTTCCAAGGGGAGCTTGAAGAATACTGGGTGTGCTTACTGTCTCTGTTTAAGGGCTCAGTAATTCTTCTGGCTGTCTGCATTCTCCATTGAGTGAGATAAAGGGAATCATCTACCAGATGTATATTTAATACTTTGGGTATCAGAGATAACTTGAAGACCCTGTGACCCACCCTGGTAGAAACGTGTATATTTGGACCCTGTCCACACTAAATCCCTAATAAGCACACTACATTTCAATGGGATAGAAACAAAGGAGGGGAGGTATGGGAATTCCTCTGACTCTCAGATTCATTCCTCTTCTGCAAAATGGGGGTGACCAACACTACCCTACACTTACTTGCTAGATTGTTTTGAGAATAAAATTGACATTAAGCAATGGTAGGCATAAACACTATGTTATCCAGATGATCATATGACATTAATGACGATGATTCTGAAGAATCTACAAGTGCACATTCTAAACCTACAATAACAGACAAGAAGTGATACTGAGAATAACCCTGAGGCTCTAAGAGATTTGAATCCTATTCCCTCACCATTAAAATCCAGCCCTAACGCAGAAACAAATATACCATACCAGGAGCTACAATGAGGAGCTAACTGATTTGTATTTCACTGACTACCCAATACCTATTTCTGTTCTTACCCAGTGTCTCAGCAAGGGCTTGGTAAAATAAACTGAATACAAGGCCTGCCTGTTATGTCTAACCTTGCCTTGTTAATATATGACATTTGGAACTAAAGAAGTCATTTTACCTTTGTGCCTTGGTCTCCTCATGTCTAACACCAAATTGGTGGGGTAAGGGGAGGAGCAAGGCAGTTACAAATCCAAGATTCTGTAAGTGGGGTCATATTGTCCAGAGAGACTTGAGTTTCAATTTGTATAAGAAACAGCAGGTCTTCCCCAGCACAAACATCTCTGCTTCTTGGTCCTAGCACAAGGAGAGGTACTGGAAAGGTCTACCTTTCATAAAGGGTTTAATAAAGATGGGATAGAAGACCACCTCCATCTAGGACCTGTGGCTCTGAACGTGGCAAGATCACCCACAAAGCAGGATGCACAGTTTCCTGGGGGTAATAAACAGTTCTCCCACTAGCTGCTGCTGAAACTAGGTGACATGAATGGAAAGGAGCTAAGTGTGCTCCACCAAACAGAATGGTTTCTAGAGTGTGATGAGAGACAGGAAGACAGTAGTCTGAATCTTGTCTTTGGGCACTTACTAAAGTGTGCCCCTGGGCAAACCAATCAGCACCTCTAGGGCTCAGTTTCCTCATCTGTAAAATGAGTATAATAAGGGCATTTAGCTCAGTTGTGATGAGGCTGAAATAAGATACATGCAAAGTGCTTTGTAAACTCTAAACTGCTATAGAAATGTTCACTCTTGTAACCACCTCAGGAGAACATAAGCCACGGAAGGGCAGATGCTGATAAGCCTGGGATATAGCCCAGGCTCTGGCACGACGTAGGTACTCTGTAAATGCATTTTGAATGGATGAGCTAAATGGTCAGGGAAAAGGCTGGCTGGTCACTTGCAGTACTGGGTCTTAGAACTCAGCCAGCAACTGAAATGACATGGGGAGGCTAGGCTCATTAAGAGGAGGTATGAAAAGAAGCTGTAATGGTTCATTCTGATGACAGGAGGCCATGGAACAAAATGGAAAGAACATCTGCCTGGGTAGTCCCCTGGGTTCCAGTCCCAAGCCTGGCACGCGGTATATCTCTGGCAAGCTGCTATTTGACATAGTCATGACCATGAACATTGGATACGAAGCCCGAGGGCATGGGCTTGAACCCCAGTTCCCCTACTTACTGTGTGATCCTGGGCAAGTCCCTCCACCCCAAACACTTCACTTTCTTCATTTATAAAATGTCTGGGCTAGGCAGGGCTAGCCTTGAGGACTGCTCAGGCCCCTTCAGCCTCTAAGGGTACAATCCTTCTTAGGATCCTCTCTAGGCTTCAGTTTCCAGGGTTGTCATAAGTATAAGAAGGTACATAAAGTCTTCTGGAAACTATAAAGTGCTACAAAGGAAACTCTGAAAATTACTGTTTATAGCAAGATTTTATATAATATGTATATAAAGAAGTCCAATATTCTCATAACCCTAGACCAGAACGAGAGAGACCTCAGTTATCCAGTCTGACTCTCTCCATTTAGAAATGAGGAAATGGAGGCTCCAAGGTCTACAGTGATTGCCTAAGGTATCATACACACTGTAAGGGGCAAAGCAGGGGCTTGAGGCCCAGAAGGGTTATTCATTGTCCCTTGAAGAAGGAATGAAAGCAAGCCTCCTAGGCCCCTTCCAAACAATGCAAATAATGTGCCTGTGACCATGCAAATCTAATGTACTCTAGCCACAAAGTACTTAACAGGATGTGTGTGAAATCTTTTTCCTCAACCCCTGGGCCTTCAGCCTTGCCCTCTCCCCAGCTCTCTGGGCCCCTGCTTTCTTCTAGTAATCGGGCCACCAGCCTCCCTCTGCTCACTTTCCCCTAACCCTGGATCTCATATTTTGTGTCTTGCCCAAAACAGCTTGTTATCAGATGGTGAAACAAAATCCCCAATCAATCCTCTGTGCCCTCAGTAACTTCCCAAAGCTGGCCTTCTGGAGTGAGGGGAATGCACAGAAAGACTTGGATTCTGAAAAGCTGTCCCCACCCCAGTCATCCTCAAGTCCCCCTGCTTTCACTGATGAAGCCTTTCCTGGACCACTCGATCCAGCCCAGTGATCATGCACTGTCTAGTTGCGTGTGCACGCACACGTGTGTGTGTGTGTGTGCATGTGCGTGTGTGTGGGCAGAGGCCCTGATACTGCCTCCCACAACACAGAATACGGCTGACTACCTTGGCTATACTTACGCCTTGCTGAGTACAGGTGTAGGACAACTGTGTGTGGGTCAGGGCCTTGGCTGAAATCCTGACCTTTTCCTCTATAAAATGAGAGGGCAGGTCTATATGACCTCTAGGATGTTTGGGGGTAGCAGCAGCTACCTCTGAGTAAGAGAAAGAGAATGACAGCTAGCTGAGAACTGGCAACTTTCCCCATAAATATAGTTCTGACAGAGCTTGACACTAGGTGGAAGGGAGCACAGGAACCATTGAGGTCACCTTGTACAGAAGGTCTCACTGCTGTGTGCTTGGCTGAACAGTGACTTGCGCAGGCCCTCAGACTACTCTCATGCTTAAGGCTCCCTCCCTTTACACCTCCTCAAAGGATAGGAAGACTAGCCAGGCCTGGAAATGGAGATGGCTGCCTGTCTCCCTTCTTCCTTCAGCTTTTACTTTGGTTTCCTCTCTTCCAAAAGGGCTAAAATAGCTCAGAAATCCTCAGTAGGTCAGTCTTTTAGCAAACATGCAAGACAGTAAATGCTTCTCTATTTAAAAAAATAATCTAATGAGAGATCTCCTTGTTTTAGCTGTTTGGTGCGAATACTTGTCTCCTGACTTCCAGACCAACCATCCCTCCAAACGGACCTGCCATGAGTCCTGAGCTCAGTTCAGCTGCAGCCTTATCAGAACCCCACCCAGCTCTCTGAACCCCACCCAGCTCTCTGAAGTCCACACTCCCAGGGGCATCTCTGTATTTCTTCTGGTTGGTTTGCCTACCTAGTCTTTCCTGGCTGTGTGCACTTGTAACTTTGAACACCAAATGTTAACAGGGTGGGACAGCTTCTCTTTCCAAGGAGAAGTCAGGAAATGAGGTCCCATCCTTGGGCCATGGGCCTTGTCTTCTCAGTCTTGCACCCAAGATAGAAAGCTGGTGGTGATCATAGGATCATAGAGCCAGCACTGTCTGCTCCAACCCCCTCATTTTATGCAGGAAGAAACTGAGGCCCAGAGAGGGGCAGTGATTTCAGGGGGCACTGCAGTGCCCAGAGCACCAAGCCTGGGGTCAAATCTGGCCTCAGACACTCACTAAGCTAGATGATCCTAGCTAAATCCTTTAACCTCTTTTCTGTAACATGGGAGGAATAGCAGCACCTATATCTCAAGGGTGGTTGTGAGACTCAAACATTTGTAAAGCATCTTGCAAATTTTAAGATGCTACATAAATGCCAGCTGTGACCCACTGAGTTCTTGGCAAGGGGGTGACAAGAATCCAAAGCTCTTTCTGCTAACCCCAGACCATCTGTCCTAACCTCTCAGTACCTCAACTTCCAAGAAGAGGGCAAATGAATTTTATGAGAACAGAAGAACTGAAATGTGTCAGGCTTGGGGTTTTAATGAGTTTTATTTTATCCTTCTGGACAGAGAATCCTGTAAAGTCTCATCATGTACAGAGTTAAACCCAAATGCCTGAATCTTGGTCTCCTTTGCAGAGAAGCCCAGATTGTCCTATGGTTCATAAAAGTCATAATCACAATGTCTCCATTCATTAAACTTACCTGTAAGGGTTAATCATCTCCTCTGTGACAAAATTCAAATAATTCCTGAAATTTAAAATTTAAGAGTTTAAATATTTCCCTTCATTGGAGTCTTCAGAAAACAATGAAACCAACAGAGATGGGAAAATGGGCTAGAAGCAGCTACCACAGAAGACATCCCTCCCACTACCTCTGTGGCTCAGACTCAGTAAGAAAATGGGCTGCAGGGTCTCAAGGGCTGAGAATAAACCCTCTGGATATGACTTGGTTCCAATGAAGAGCTGTTCTGTCTATCCCAACATGAGATAGAGCTTTCTAGGACTGAGGAATGGATACCGTGGGATGGGTCACAAGTGCAAAGGGCAGCCTCATCTACTTCAAAGTTAGACAATGGCCATGTAGAGCAGGGAAGACTCTCCTAGGGTAGGGTCCCACATTATTCTCTATCAAGTAGAAACCTAAGTGCTCCCAAAACCCCTAAGACCATAGTGAATGGAAGTAGTAGGTAATGCCAACTCCTTGTAGAGCACTAAGAAATCTAAGGTGGGTGTCTGTGCCAAGGGCAAGAAAGGAGGAAAAGCATGAGAAAGCTTCCCCACGCTCTTAAATAAACAAAGCGTGTGAGTGTACCCACAGGCCTGGCTTGGCCCCTTCAGTCCAGCGTCTGCTCCTAAGAGGCTCACCCTTCAACCTGGGAACCTAGAAACGCATGGGCCTGGGCCTATGATCCAGCGCTCAGCACAGCGCTGGACATGCAGCAGCACTCTGGTGCTCTTTATCACCCGACCAGAATCCTTAGGGGTTAACCACCCAGTAGATGGTTGTTAAAGAAGCCATCGCAGTATTCCAGTCCTGGTGAAGGTCTCTATTCTTTCTACTGAACTAAACTCTCAATCATCTAGCCTGCTGGAGGGGGGGACAGATAGGTGGTGCCCAAGTGCACAGAGTGCCAGGCCTGGAGTCAGAAAGACTCAACTTCCTGAGTTCAAATCCAGCCTCAGGCACATACTAGCTGTGTGAACCTAGAGAAGTCACTTAACCCTGTTTGCCTCAGTTTTCTCATCTGTAAAATGAGTCAGAGAAGGAAATGGCAAACAACTTTCGTATCTCTGACAAGAAAATCCCATGAGGGGTCATGAAAAGTCAGACATGACTGAAACTTGAATAACTGGAGGGAGGGGCAGTTTACATAGCTATATCTTTGGAATGTGGATTTTAACTTGGGCCTATCTGATATAAAATAGAGGGCCCATCAGACAGAAATGGAGTCACTCCATTAACAGGACTCAGTCTCCTCAATCTATTCCTCTGTTCCTTGGTCTCTAAGTTGGACAAAAAGGTAGTCTCACCACCCAAGTGACACAATTGTTTCACCGCCCCTCAAAAGTGCCCTGTCTCTGGAAATTTTGCTAAATTCAATAACGGTTTATAACTATGGGAAAGTATTCAAATGTCTGAGTTGAAGAGGCTTCTTATTAGGTGGCATAAATAAGGGAGGAATGATCTGTAAACAAAAATATGTAATACCAACCCATCTCAGTGATAATGCGGGGACTATGGAAGCAGCAAATGAGAAGTCAAATCTGAAAGGTGACAGGGCTAGGCTGGAGAGCCCAGGAGGCCAACCAGGCCACCTTCTCCATTTTGCTGTGTACTAATTGGTCTTTCCTGGATAGATGGATTCTGGGAAGATATGTTCCTAGAAGAGCTCCTGGCCCCTACCCCATGAGTGGCTCCAGACCTGCCACTGTTCAGGTCTGTAGGAGGTCCTCGTTGACCAAGTATTCTTCCTGCCTTCTGTAGCTTCTTAAAAACCCATGTGTTGTCATATTCTCACTTCCCTGCCTGACCTGGTCCAGAATTCAGGTGACTGTGAGCATGAGAGGCAGCTCAGACACTGTTGTACCTGTGTCCCAACACAGCTCCTGCTCTTCCTAGGGGACAGATGGAAAGGACATCCTAAAGCAGCCCAGTGATCACCAAGTGGTCACTTCAAAGAGAGGACAAATGGTCATGATCTGACTGAAAACTGAGCTACAACTTTCTACAGGAAGCAAATGAAGACCCTCCAGCATCTTACCAGCCACCGTAGGCAAAGAGGCCACTGTATAATGCCAGCACTATATTCCCAACATCTAAATTGGTGCCTTCAAATGAAAACTGGGGGCTCAAGTTGGAGACCTCACCTGCAAAAGAAAACAAAATGAAGGAAAGGGATAAAGTTATTAGCACATGCTCAAAGGTCATGGCACCAAGCTCCCAGCGGTCTATTAATTTTATTTGAGCCCAGCAAAGGTTAGTTCAGGTGGGAACAGGCTTTTCAGCTCATTCTGTTTTTATACATACTTTTATTTATTTTGCTAAATATTTCCCAATTACATGTAAAAATTTTTTAACATTCATTTTTAAAATTTTGAGTTCCAAATTCTCTCCCTCCCTCCTGTTGAGAAGGCAAGCAATAGATATCAATTATACATGTGAAGTCATGCAAAGCCCATTAGCCATTCAAAGCACAAATCCCTGATTCCAGTGTTTCTACTGACACACAATAGTGCTGAAGGCTAGTCAGAGTAATATGGATTCCTTCCAAGTATCCATCGCTTGTTTCAAGGTGGTTGTGCTAAGACAGGACTGAAGGACCCAGAGCAGAAGGGACTGGAGAGGTCATCTAAGCTCTGACTCTGCCTTTACAGATAAGGAGGAAAGTGAGCCCCAAGGTCACACACAGCAAGAGAGCGACAGAAGGGTGACCTGACAGAGGGACTACAGCAAGGAGCAAAGTGAAGACCTGAATCCAGGTCCTCTGAACTTGGAGCTCCTGCTCATCTCTTTTCATTTCATTCTCCTAAGAGCCCAGTGAATGGTTCCACTCTACAAACAAGGAAAAGGAGCCACTGTGACTTGCCCAAAGGCAAGAACCAGTAAATGGCATTTCCTCTGGACTCTTTCAATGTTGTCTTTATTCCCAAGGGAAAGGTCAGACAGATTCCACAGATTTAAGAGGCACCTAAATGTTGCAGCAGATAGAACAGCGAACCTGGAGTCAGAAGATCCGAGTTCAAATCTAGCCTCAGACACTTTCTAGCCATGCAATCCCTGGGCAAGTCACAGCCTGCCTGCTTCAATTTCCTAATCTATAAAATTGGTATTATAATAATAATAGCACATGCCTTTCAGGACGGCTGAGGATAAGATGACAAAGATTTCTAAAGTGCTTTGCAAACCTTACAATGCTTTGTAAATACTACCTAAGAGACGAGCTAACCAACAGTGTCCACTGAACAGTATCCTCCTTGGAGAAGGACATTCGCCATTCCCTACCTGCTGACCACGCATGCTGAGAAACCATGGAAAGGGAGAGCTGGCAGGGATCGGGGAGAAATGTGGCTTCAGGGTAAGCCAATTGGAGGACTAGATGTTCCCTTCACAAACAGAGAGGGCACTGCTTCTATGGCAGTGGCCCTAAATGGTGACTGACCACCTTGCAGCCCAGACTTCTATTTGCCTTTTATTGGCAAAACCTTCAAGAGGGAATATGGTAGAAGAGCATGGAATCCAAGGCGATCCCTTCCCTCTCTGAGCATCAGTTTCCTCAGCTTTAAAATGGGAGATGTGGACTACACTTCTCAGATCCTTGTTAACTTTAATTCCCACAATCCTTTAAGGACCCCCAGGATCACTTTCACCTTATGAAAAGGCAGAGGAGGACTTCAAACCGTAGGACTCACCATCAGCACATAGGAGAAGCACACAGATTCAGAAAGTTTAGGTTGAAATCCTACCCCTGACATCTGTTTGACCCTAGACCTTGGTTTCCTTACCTACAAATGCAAGGCCTGGGTGGGCCTCCAAGGTAGATTAAAAATCTACATCTCTAAACCTGGGATGCTATTTATTTCAATGTTGCTATAAAACATACTTCTCTTGCTCTTTTTTCAGCTGGAATCATGGCAGGCATAGAAGAAAAGAAGCTACCATCCGTTCCAGAATCCCTTCTGAAAAAGCAAAAGGCTTTCACAATACTGAAGGTCAAATGCTTGAAGGAGATGGTTATAAAAATGCTCTGTAAAATGTGGAGAAAAGTTAGCTATGAGAAAGCTAAAGTGAAATACAGAAAGATGTATAGAAGTGAAATCCGGCTGGCTAGAATGGCACAGAAAGCTGGCAACTACTATGTACCTGCCAAACCCAAGTTAGCTTTTGTGATCAGAATCACAGGTATCAAAGATGCTGGCCCAAAGGTCCGAAAAGTACTGCAACATTTTCATCTTTGCCAAATCTTCAATGGAACTTTTGTTAAGCTTAACACAGCCTTAATCAACATGCTAAGGAGTGTGGGATCACACATTGCATGGGGTTGCCCAAACCTGAAGTCTGTGAATGACTTAATTACAAATGTGGTTATGATAAGCTCAAGAAACAAAGAACTGCCCTGACAGATATTGCCCTTATTGCAAAATCTCTTGGTAAATATGGAATTATCTGTATGGAGGACTTCATCCGTGAGATCTACGCTGTTGGCAAACACTTCAAAGTTGCCAACAACTTCCTGTGGCCCTTCCAATTATCTTCTCCACGAGGTGGAATGAAGAAAAAGACTACATGTTTGTGGAAGGTGGAGATGCTGGTAACAAGAAGACCAGATCAAGAGGTCTCTACCATGATTATTTTTCTAGTGGTCTGTTAATAAAAATGCCTGTAACAAAAACAAAACAAAACCAAAAAACCAAAAACCATACTTGTCTTAAAATACATAATTGTGCCATAAAAGCCAATAAATGCGAAGAACAGAGAAGGAGGGGAAGAGAGTGAACTGAAGCAGAGTAAAGCAGGAAAACAAAACACACAGCGCCAAGTCCACAAGCACGCAGCTCCAGGAGAGACCTAGGACAACGTGCCCCCTCCTCCGTGCTGAGCTCTTCTCCTCCTGTCCTTTGTTTCCGGTTTGATGGCTCTCCAGGGAGGTGAGAGAGATGTTTGGAGACAAAAACAAGGTAAAAAGATGTCAACCAAAACTGTAACAATGTTCAGCGGCCAAGTCACTTCTTGGCAGGGGTCCCCAGGTGATTCCCCTTGCAGGGCCTGCAGGCTGACCCATAGAGCCCGCCTCGGGGACACCGAGAGCTGGAGGGATCTGCCCAGTGTCCCACAACCAACACACGGCAGGGGGGACACAGAAACCCAGGCCTCTCAGCCACTGACTGGTACACGAGGAGCCCTGTGAGCTGCACAGGGACTTAGTTGTAATATGTAATCTCATCTGTGTTCTGTTATATTTTATTTGTTTCGTTCACCAATCCCGTGGTAATGGGTGGAAGGCAGGTAGGAGCTGGGTGGGCTGCACGTTTGCCCCTCTGGGCATCCTCCTATGCTGATTCTCATGCTCTTTCTTGTACCCGCCCACAAACAGACCACCTCGCTCCGAATCATTATCCAGTCTCATTCGTGGCTAGCGCTCCACGGACAGCAACTAGCATATTAAAGGTGAAGATCAGGTCAGCGGCATCCTGGGGTGAGGGGATGGCACCAGGCTTTGTCTGTAACTGACACTGTTTCCTGTTGTAAAACAAACCAAGAGGGCCCAGCGAGCTCTTCCTGCTACGATTCAGGACCCACAGTCCAGAGGCAGGAAACAGCAGCTGTGCACAGTCAAAAGGATCTGGGGAGAGGATGCTTTAATTAGGAGATCACCTGTGGCCCTTCTGGGATGGAGCCTTAGGGGGAGGAGGAAGTGGGCAGGGGACGTTCCAGGCCAGCTAAGGAAGCAACACTTCCAAAACTAGAGGCCTGAGACCAGAGGGTTCGCATTAAGCCTTGCTGGTCAGTTCAAAGCTGATGGCTGACATGGCTGCAACCAAACTATGTACCTCAGATGACTACCTCAGGGAGGGGGGCCAAAGGGAAGACCTAAAAGAATGCTTCAGAAACAGTTAGACCTGAGGGCCCCGAATACCTGGCTGTTAATAACAACCATAGCTATATTTGCCAAGTGCTTTATAAATATCATTTCACGTGATCTTCACATCAACCCTAGGAGGTAGGCTCTATTATCATCCCCATTTTACAGGTGAGGAAACTGAGGCAACAGAAGTTCAGTGGCTTGCCTGTCACTTAGCTAGTAAGTGTTGGGGGCTGTTTTTGAACTCAGATCTTCCTGATTCCAGACCCAGGCCTCCAGCCACTGCAACACCCAGCTTCCATGGTTTCACCATGGACCTAGTTTAACAACTAGGAGTGGGGCTCTCTCTGATTAGTTCCTCAGGAATGAAATTACTTCTGCGCCAAGTAAAAGGACACATTTATCGGTCATCCCTTCTTATAAGAAAAGCAAACTATTCACAGGCCAGGGCATTTAACAAGTATTTTTCCTTTATTCAGTCAACAAAAAACACATTAGAGAGAAGAGGACCACACTGTCCTGCCCCGAGCCCTAGTCTGGGAGTCTGGACTTACTCTCCATAGATAATGGAGAAGAAGGAAGAAAGAAATCAATCAAGAAGAGGGGAGCGACCACAGAAGAATGAATAGTGCATTCAACAGCCGACAAGGTTCCTGAGTCAGATGAGCGGCCTCTTTTCCTTCACCCCAAGAGACAGCAGGAGTGGGTGCAAAGTGAAACAAGACCACAAGAACATATTAAACGTGTTTAAATGAAGGCCTGCCCCATGCGATGCCACAGGTCCTGTGAGTGCTGAGGGTCACTAAGGTTCATCGATTCATCCTATTTCCACACGAGGTGGGCTTAGCTCGCTGCCCAAACTGCTCTGGATCAAGGTATGGGTGCCGTGGAGTCAGCTGGCACCTTGGCCCTGGCAGGCAGTGCCAAGGGGTGAGCAAGGGGGTCAGCTCGGACTCAAAGGTGAAAACAGGGTTCAGCTTCCTGTTCATTGGGACACTGGGACTGTATGTTCCTAGACTGGGAGTTACCATCGCCTCACCACCTGCAATAGAAAAAGTGCTAGATCTACAGTCAACAGCCCTGGCTTTGAATTTTACTCCCCAGCTGTGTGACCATGGTCAAGGCCAAATTCTCTGGGTCCCCTGGGGATGAGACTCCAGAAGGTGACTCCTTTCCAGCTTTGACCTATGGTACTGAAAATCTTGGGGGCATGGTAGCTGTTTTCTTGAGGGATCCAGTAGAGATCATAGTTCTAGGGCTAGAAGGGGCCTCAAAAAGTCTGTCTGGTCTAAGTTAGAAGTCCCCTCACGTAGTAGGGTCAAGGTTTCTTGAGGTCAGGGACTCCTGCGCTCAGGTACTGACCTAACTAAGAGTATTAAGGAAGAGGCATCAATTCTGGTTGTGCTCCAGAGGGCAGAACCAGAACAAGGAAAAACTGCCTCTGTCAATCTGAGTTATCCTAAGAAAGTACTAGTCACCTACCCACCCTCTTTTTCTGCAAAGGAGAACGACTTTAGGCATTAGACTTTCCCCTAGGTGTTGGTGAACTTTACTGAACAGGCTTTTCTTCCTCTCTTTTTTATTTTTTCCTATAAGGGGTAGAGCGTTGGGAGGTACAGAAGAGGGATGCATTGAGAAAGAGAGGTGATGCAAAAACAAAGACATGGATAATCTTTTTCTGAATCAGAGCTGTCCTGGGGTGGTGGGTTCTTCCCCTCACTGGAGGTCTCCACACAAAGTCTGGACTGGACAAACCCTTGGTTGTGTTGGAAGTAGGGATCTGTCTATGGTCACAGATTGCATTAGACGGCCACAGAGGTCCCTTCCAATCTGAAATTCTGGGATTATGGCAACAGTTTTAAAATAAAGAAAAGAAAGGGCTACAGGACTACTTATGTACAATAAACTATTTTCATCTCCCCTAACATGAAGCCTGAGTAGACATCCAAGATAAGCACAGGATTTCCTACAGGTAAATGCACATACAAATGCTGTAGGCTCCAAAGGGGTGGGAAGGGAAGCAAGTACCTTGAGAGTAGACTCCCAAAGTTCCTGGGGTGTTGCCCACTGCTCCAGTTTATTTGTTTTTCTTAGAGGCTCAGAAGTTATTTGGTCTCAAGTCTTTTGATCTACAGCCTAAAATTCAGGCCAAGGGTAAGGGAAGAGAGACATCTCCCATCATCCATATACAGGATGAGACAAGTGACCTCCTCTGAAGAGGAGGAAGAGCTGACTCCGTGGGGCACACCAAGGCCTGATTGCCAGTCCCCACATGATCTACAAGGTCACATGGCAATCAGCAGAACTTGGGTGTGATCAGTCCCCCCAGGAGTGTTCTTTCCCTAACCTCTGAACCCCACCCCCCAAGAAAAGGTTGCAGGCTTCCCATGCAGCTCCTGCTGTCCATGGCAGCCTTGATCCATCGCCATAATCCTCACGCGGACATTCTTCCATTTGAGGCAGTCCCCTGTTCCTGCCTTGCTAAAAGGTCCTTTCCCCATTTATAGGTGCATTGCTTTCACTGGTCAATGGCAAGGAAGGCATACTGAGGCAATGTTCCCAATGGGGCTGGAGTGGTAAGGCCTCGCCCCCCCCCAGGAGAGATTGAGCCAGATCCCTGGATCTGGGCATGGCTGAGAATAGTTAGGCTACAGAGAGGCAGGCGAACAGCTGAGAGGTGGCTTCACTGGCGTCTAAGCATAGCCCCTGCCAGAAAAAGAGGGTGACTTTTCAGACCCTTGAATCTGAATGTGTGGAAACTAGCACAGAGCTCACAGCCCTTCACCTTGTAACCAGAGGCTCAGAAATGAAGGATCCTTCAGACTCTAGGCATCCTCCTTTAAGCAATGGAGAGTAACTGTGACTTGGGACCTCTGGTTCAAGAGAGACTTCCTAAAGGGGCAGGGTGGTTAGATTTGGACCCCAGTTCAAATCCTGACAGCACAACATACTACTATATGCCCCTGGGCAAGACATTTACTTACCCTCCTGGGCCCCAGTCTCCTCATCTGTAAAATCGGGGAGGAGGCTGGAGAATATGACCTCTAAAGTTCCTTTCAGTACTAAAGCTGTAACCCTGATTCGATGATCTCCATCTTAACAGGCAACAAACCATATGTTGCTCAAATGTAACAAAAATATTCCCCATTCTTCCTCTTCAATTATTCTTGAGATGTCCTCCTCCCCACTTTCCTGCCAATGCTCTACATTAATGGAGGAGACAGAAAGAGAGAGAGACAGAGACAGAGAGACAGACAGACAGAGAAAATTACTGAGTGAAGTTAACGTTTTACCATAGATGTCAGGTTAGATATCAGGAAGAGATTCCAGGTGAGAAGACCTAGTCACATCCACACTAATGGGCCCCCTTTCCTCCAGGGATCTCAAAGAACAGACCTTCTTTCCATTGCTAGGAAAGGTTGATGTGGAATGAAATGCCTAGCATAGAGCTGGATTTCCTGGTATTTATAGCTTGGTTCAGAAGCTTCTCAAGTTTTAGACAGGCAATTAAACACTTACAAATATTTGAGGAAAACGAGTCAGTTGGGGCCTCCTCTTGTTGGTGGTCTTAGCTCCTGATGAGAAGACTGAATTTTCCTTCAGGAGATGGGATGCTTCTTTAATTACCTAACATGCTTTAAGATCCCCAGATGAAAGCTGATGCCCAGAGTGCATGCAGGGACAGACACAACTGCCAACCTCTCCATCCTTTCAGCACAAGTAGCACAGCCTGCCCAGTCTTTTTTTCTTTTTCTTTTTGTTTGGGGGTCCCACTGGTGACTTGGTCTAAAGCCCCATCCCTCCTGAGGCCATGTCCTGGCTTCTTCTCTCTTCCTACACACAGACACACACACACACACACACACACACACACACACACACACACACACGTCTCTCCCTCTACACCCCTTTCTGGCTCTCTTGGCTACAGGAGACAGAATGTGTCTGTCTGGGTGAATGCTGCTGACAATGGGCAGAGCTTGGTTGGCTGTACGTGCTAGAAAACTGACTCCTATCCCCTAATCCCCGGCGACTCCAGTCTCCCAAGGCCTAATGCCCAGCAGGGGCTAGGGCTCACTGGCCCCCCTCCCTAAGTCCTGGGGTTGGGTGGGAGGAGGAGGGGCTGGCACAGCAGCGAGAACCAGAACAAAGCTTCCCACTTGGCCGGCAAAGGGAGGATTTTGCTATACTGATCTGACAGACACTGAAGTGCCAGTTAATGCTAATAAGTGAAGTGCTTTGATCAGGACCAGAGGCACAAAGACAGTCCCTGGCCAAGACGCTTACAGAGGCCTCAACAAACAGTAGCTAGCCTGTAGAAAGTGGCCCCCACCAAATCCTAAGGAAGCTTGCTATTTAAAGGGATTATAACATAAGCAACCCTTTCATAAATTTAATGAATGTCCCCAAATTTGTGCAAGTCTGTATAAAAGCAAGTTAGCAGAGAAGCTGGTATATCTGTTAGATCAGCCCCATGACAGGCAGATAAGGGAACTGGACAAGATCAGCTGGTGGCTAAAGGGGCTTTGCAGTCTGGGTATTCTCTTGAGGTCCAAGCCACATCTACCATGCAACACCACTGTTGAATTCTGCTTGGAGAGTGAGAGGAGCTTGGGTCAGTACAGTTAAGCTCAGTCACTACTTACTGATTATACCAGGTATAAATCAATGGCCTAGGAGGAGAGCTGGCTTCTTCTAGCTCAATCACTTACCTGTATTGAGATGCTACTCTGGACTTTTCTATCTCTAAAAAGGGAGCTACAATTGCAATTCTAAATCTACAAGCATTTATTAAGTCTCAACTACATGCCAGGGGCAATGCTAAGTTTGGGAGATAGGACAGAAAAGAACAGCTTCTGCCTTCAAGAAACTTATATTCTGAGATAGAAAAAATGGGCCTACAGTAAATGTGTGTGTGTGTGTGTGTGTGTGTGTGTGTGTGTGTGTGTGTGTGTGTGTACGTCTGCGTGCACATGCACATATATACACATATAAGCTAGTTCTGGGAGGAAGGGCTCTGGTAGTGAAGGGAGGAAGGAGGAGGTCTTCATGTAGAAGAAAAAACTTGATTTCCACCAAATTCAGGGATTTTATACGGCAGAGATATGGAGGAAAAGCATTCCAAGCTATGATAAAGGCATGGCAACAGGAAACAGGAAGAAAGTCAGAGTGGGAAGAGCA
This sequence comes from Bettongia penicillata ogilbyi, assembly GCA_023548195.1. Classification (NCBI taxonomy): domain Eukaryota; kingdom Metazoa; phylum Chordata; class Mammalia; order Diprotodontia; family Potoroidae; genus Bettongia; species Bettongia penicillata. Next base: position 1,840,649 of record JAJHZJ010000391.1, read on the forward strand.
GCACTCAGGGAGGGTAAGGAGGCTGGAAAGGTGAGGGCTGCTGCTCTGCTGACCTAGAGCTATGGCTGCTTCTGCAAGACAGATTTTCATGCTAATTGTAAGATCGGGTCCCCCTCCTAATGCCAACTCCACTAGCTCTGGCTTAGCTCCTCAGCTTTTTAGTTTCTTAGGACTCAACACACCCTGAGTACCCAAGTGGACAAGTGAGAAAAGGTGGCGGTTGGCATGGCAAGAGCCTCAACCTGCCTGTTGCCTCTTCTGCAAAACGAGAGGGACAGGCAGAAGGCTCTCTCAGGTCCTTTCCAGTTTTAATGTTGGAATGAGAACTCTTAAGACTCCTAGTACAGCTCTACCCTTGAGGGGTTTGCAAAATGCTTTACAAATATCTAATTTTACCCTCAGTACAAACCCTGGGACGTAGGAGTTTTTATTATCTTCATTTTACAGTTGAGAAAACTGAGGCAAACAGGTTAAGGGACTTGCCCAGGGTCACATGGCTAGGAAATACCTGAGGTGAATCTGAACTCCAAACCAAGTGCTCTAGCCATTGCACCACCCAGCTGTCTAATCAGAAACTCTGATATCTTTTTTTTTTTCTTCTGCTTATCCTATTTCTCTCATTAGACTGAAAATCTCCTAAGAACTTTAATTTCTTTAGCATGGTACTTAGGCCAATGTCTCTCCCAGTTAGCAGCATATACCGAGTGTCCACTATTTATTTAGAAATATTCTGTCTGCTATCTTATTCAGAAACAGTGGGCATCTGTCTTTAAGGCTAAGGAGGTAAGGGGAGGGGGTCCAGAGGGCCTGAATTTGCACCCCACCCTACTAAGGTCAGCACCCTCTGTCTGATCCTCCTGGGGTCACAGCTGTCTTTGCAATCTGGTAGGGGGCTCCCTCCAGGCCAGTAGGCACTTTGGCTTACAAGGGGCAATGAGCAAGCTGTGAAGTTTCCTACAGCAAGATTATCTAAAAATAAATACACTAAGATAAAGGGGGGGTGGGTGGGAGTTTGCTGCCAGATTTGCCTCTCCTAAGTAGCTAGAGTTCTTTCTACCTACTTTACTAATTAAAAACTCCTGACCTGCATTTGTTTGTGGCTCAGCTCACACCCACCTGATAATAATGTGTGTGTTGGTCTTTTCCAGAATGTGTAACTGGCTCTAAGGATTAAATAGGGGTTATCCCAAAGCAACCCAACACCAAATCCACAAAGGCAGCTGGCTACCTACAGGCCAGGGTTTTTCCTGCGGGCCCTTTAGGGCATTTCTCAGTAGTGACTTAGGGACCACCATTTTCCACATTTATAGTCACTTTTCTCAGGGTAAGTCTCTGAACAATGAAATATTACAGACTGAGAAAAAAAAAAGACACCCCCCGCAGCCCATCCTGGAGCTGCTTGGAGCACCTACCCACTCCATCTGGGACACCCCCAACAAAAAAAGTCAGTGAAGTCTTCCTTCCCCTTCTGACTCCCCTTATGGCAGACATTTGAGTCCCAAACACTGTGGTTTCCACCAGGATGGTTCTCTGAAGAATTATCTTCCCTTCCTCCCTTTCCAAGGTTGGTTAGTGAAAAAACTAATGGAGTAATGAAACTGATACAAAAGGCTTTCCTTTTACCTATGAGGAGACAGAGGGGTGTATTTCTTCACTGTGCTATCGCTGAGAGAAATGGGATTTCCTAATTCTGACAACTCGTATAGGGTCCTGCACCCTCATGGATGAAGAGCTGCAGGCTGTAAATTCATGACCATCAAGGATGGTCCTATCTGAAGTGAATGTCTACTTGAACAGCTGCTCATGGCTTGGAGAAATCAGGATGAAAAGACAAAAGCCAATCTGTGTGATGCCATGAGGGCTCTCTGCCTGCTCTCCACAGGACCAAGGAACACACAATGCCTACATTTGTTCTGCCTTCTAATTGTCGATGGCTTTTTCTAACCTTCACTATAAGCCCAAGACTTCTCCAGGATCAGCCTGAAATTAGAACAGTCTTGTTCACTTAATGCTTCAGTTCAGCCTGCCTCTCCCCCAGCAACCCTGAGCCTGCTGTCTCGGTGCTCCTTCACTCCTGACGTTCTCTCTCAGTGCATCTGACTGCCACAGGGCACCACTGGGCCAGAAAATGGGGTAGGCAACAGGCCAACTTTCCATCTCTTTGATCTGATCTGGGGGGTCCACACAAGTGAGACATGTGATTTTCTGAAAAGTTATTATTCCAGATGTTGTATTAACACAAAATATGGCAGATCAAAAAGGAACCAGTTAAAACATGTCCAGCCCCCATCCCTAAAGCTGAATCACAAGCCTTCCCTCTGAGGGTCTTTTTCATGTGTGCCTGAAACAAGATGCCATATGACCTTCCTGCTTGGGTCAGATTCTCACTCTCCCAGGGCATTCAGCCTTCTTTCAAAAAAGGGCAAGAAACAGTCCCACATACACTGCATAGTCCGCCAGACAATTGTTCTGCCAGCAAATCTTTGAAAGAAAGAACAGTATACAGCCCAGGCCTGTTTCCAGACCCTCCTTAAAAAAAGTTCCCCTCCCCCCACCCAAAAGGACTCTATGGTATGTACTAGCTATATTAACCCAGAATGAGCAGATGCCTTGAACTGAAATGTTTCTGGCTCGAGCGTGCCATTGGCCTGGTCTGACCCTGCTCTGAGACATCTCCAAGATGGCACACACTGCGCCCAGGGCCAGACACCATGAGCAGCTCCACAGGAGGATTCCAGGGCCAGTCAGGTTTAATTACAAACTTTGTTTGGTAGCTGGAACTCAGATTCAGACTCATGCTCATTTCTCCACCTCCTTGTCCCTTATTTAAACAAGTCCTTGGGTTCAGTGCCATTCAGCAGAGGGTCCATGTGATTGTTCCCCTCCCCAACCAAAGCCCCTGCTGAGAATCCTTCGGCAGCTCTGCTGTAGGAATAACTGGCATGACCTACTTCCTTTGACAACAAAATTGTTCTTAAGGCCCAGAGCCTATACCCAAAGAGGCTTTCCTTCCAACAGACGCTAACCTTCCAGCTTCTCCCCACAAATATGGCTTTGGAACTCCTCTGGCTCTATATCCCACTGCTACACCAAAGATCCAGATACGAGGTTCTATCTAATGAGTCTCCTCATCACATACATCTTTTTTAACTAGTTCCTGGGGCTGAGTCTTCCCTCCTCTGACAGTGTTACCAGTTCCTTCAAGGTAGGGACTTCATACAGAGATGCTCAATAGAAGAGTTTGCCTCAGTCAAGAGTGGGTAATGGGAGAGGAGCAGAGTGTAATTCCGTAGAAAGCTCTGGCCTTGGGTTCAGGGTTCTTGAGGCTGAGTTTGTAGGGGAGTTTGGGCTAGTTCGTCTTTTGGAGTCTCAGAGGAAGCTGACTGGAATAAATGATACAAAGGCAAGCGATGTTCTGAGAAGCCGCCATCATTTCTGAAGGCAACAAGCAGTTCTGCTTGGAGGTCGAAGCCTTCCCTCATTCTTAGCTTTGAATCTGTTGCTAGAAATAACAGAGACCTTGGTTTCTAGCCCCACAGCCACCTGTAACTCACTATGCTTAAAATTATTTCTGTTTCACTGGAAATGTTTGGGAAGAACCATCTGACTTCTCAAAAGGTCAGGGATAAAGGCCTCTATAGCAACTCCATGAGCAGTCGAGAAATGTTTCTGTGTCCTTGATACTGGTAAGGCACCATGATGCGGGGCAGGTCACTTCATCTCTGGATTGCACTTTACTCATCTGAGATGAAGGTACCTTCTAGCTCTGAACCCCAGAATCTTATAAGCCTTAGTTATAGTACTGTAACTCCTTATTTCCCTCTCTAGAACCTAGGGCTGGACTAGACACCTCCAACTTTTTCTTCCTACTCTAACCCTCCAAGATAGTTTACAGTCATTTGGAAATAGATATTACAGATAAAGGCCTTCTTTTTTGGAAAATGTCAAAGCTTTCCCAAAAAATGTCAAAACTGAGATGTAGGACAAGGGGATTACTGGTTTAAAGCTGGAAGGAGCCTCGGAGATTAAATGAAACAGTTCCATCTCTCAGTGATGCAAGATTCACATTTGCACAATTCTTACCAAACATCTCTAGGGCTCAGGGCCATGGGTATGAGTCTAGACATTCATTCCCAAAGATGGAGAGAGCTGACACTGAGCCCCCTAATGATGGGGACAAAACAGAAGATTTGGTTCATTAATAACATATTTCTACTGTGTTTGGATCTCAAAGAGAACAGGCTTGAAAAGGAGGCCTCCCCATCTTCAAGAAGCAACAATGCAGCCAATGGAAAACTCTTAGTTCTGTTTATGGTTCATGTAAATACAAACTTGGGGGTTGGGGACACTACCCCAGAAAGAGAGGGCAGAAGCAAGAAGTGAGAAGACCAATACCCAGCAAAACTAGTGAACTTCATTCACCCACGAAACAAAATGTCATGGGAACCAAGGAGCCCTTCCACTTCCCCCGCAGGAGGAGGCGGCCAAATTATCAGAGAAGCATGTTTGCTTGGCACGTGTTTTCCCATAACCATGGTCATTAGCCAAGGGTCAGGTTCAGGAAACCCAGGGGCTGTGATTGCTCCTGTGATAGGCCCCTTTGTCCTAAAATCAAACCGGGTCTGAACAACACACATACACAAAAACTCACAACCAACCAAATCCTGCCTCCTCTGCATGGGAACAGAATTCTCCATAGCCTCTGCTCTCACCCACATGCTCAGAGGGCAGAAGAGGTCCTGGACAAAAGCCCTCCCTCCAAGCACCTCTTGTCCCGTAAGTCAGCTGTCTTGGATATCAGTGGCAGAAAGGCTGGCAAAAGGCCCAGCTGGGACACTGCTGCTGGACTGCAGAAGGAGAGCATCCATATAGGTGCTCTTTACTGCAAAGACTCAAGGGTAAACTCTAGGAAAATACTACCTAGGACCTACAATTTATGAACAGGAGGCTATACAATGTTCACAGAAAAAGTTCAAGAAAAGGGCCTTAGAAAGTCATCCTTCACCAGCTTAAAATGGGGATACAAAGGGTTCCACAATATTTGACAACAATCTTCAGTCATTACAAGGGAAATCAGAATGCCCAGTGTTGTGCAACTAAGTATAATGAATTGTACCTTCACCAACCTGAATGAGAAGAAACTTTTAAGAGATCATTTCATTTTGAAGCTGAGGAAATAGGAGCTCAAAGAGGTCCTGGATGAGGTCACAGATCCTTCTACCATATATGTTATGATGATGTATGAAGATGGTCCCTTGGAATAAAATCTAGCCAATCAAGATTCTCCAGAATCTCCTATCTCCCCAAAATGAACTCCCTGTTCTAAGCAAACTAGTCTATTCTTCATACAAAAGAAGAATTAAACAAAACGATGAAATAAAAATGATGAAATAAAACGTCTCCGGGGTGGGGAGGGGAGTTTAGTTGTTCTTCTTTTTTGGTAACTACATAATACAAAATTTCACAAACAGGTTAGTTCGTTCCAAAAACAAAAACAAAGCCAGGCTGTTCAGCTAGGCCCTCTCTCATCTGGGAAGACCCTGGCTCAGCTTTGCTTTGTCACAGGGAGAGGAGAATCTGCTGCTAAGCCATGGGCCCAGGCTGTCTGGTGCAATGGAACGTGTGCCCACTTAGACATGGACACTGGGGGACTTGGTGGTCCCCACAATGCAACCACTAAGAGACAACTCAGAGGTGCATTCAAATTATAGTTGGCTCAAGATGCCATAGGGAAGAAAGATGACCTGACATCAGTGACCCCCAGGAAAACTCTTTGGTTCAGCCTGGACTCAGGACTCCTGGGATTCACAGACCAGGCTATGAATGGGGGAAGAGAGGTGAGCTCTCTGGACCCAAGGTGCAGGCAAGGATTTTAAGGCTCTTGTCAGTTTGGACTTAAAGGAAGGAGACCAAGGGGAACAGGAAGGTTCAGGCCCAGAGATGGTAATACTGTAGATCAAATTCTTCTATCTGCAAGGTGTAGTTAACAAATCACATCTGACCAAAATACAACAAACACATTTGTTTCACTGCCTCAGGTTGACTTCGGATTCTCCAGCTAGTTATCAACACAATGATCAAATTAGACTGACATAGGAATTCAGCTTGTGAAGGGGGAGTAAGTCAACAAGCAATATGGGGAATACACAAATGCAAAGAATGGAGAAAGGGGGCAAAGAGAAGGTATTGCAGAAACCTTTGAAGGAGGAGTTCTACAGAAACAGCAATTTTTCTAAAAGGTCAGGCAAGAATTAAGACGGGGGAGGAGAGGAGCATGGCAGCCTTTTCTACAAAAACATATACATTCAAATCGAATAAAATTCTCTTCCATCAAAGTTTTCATCTGGTGTTGCTCTGATCACAACAGGCAACAAGGGGTCAATGCAAATTGACCATCACATGACTCTTCAGACCAACATTTCCAGAAGTAGAAACAGCTGGAGTAGACCAATGGACTTTTCTTCAATATACAGAAGTGCATTCCAGGTGGCATCTACTAATGATGCCATTAAACAAAGGCTGGGAGCATGGTGCATTTCAAGTGAGTTAACAAAATGAGTGCAAATCTCATTTCAGAAACTTCCTAGATGCATGACTGGGGTTGGCCATCCTCGGTCTCAAAGCTTTCTCCATCTATGAGGACAATCACATCAGACGATGAGCATCATTGGCTCTCCTGTCCCTGACAGCACTTACTTTTCAAAGTCCACAATCAGCCCCTAGTCCCCTGGACATTCCCAGCTTTCTCTAACAAGAAATAAGAGTGAGGAGCACAAATATCCCCTGCCACTCTTACTAGCTGTAACCACCCACAAATCTTTTCACTTCTCTCATGCTCATCTGTAAAAGGGGCTGGACTTCGATGGCCTCTATGATCCCCTTCTGTTTTGTTTTTTGGGAGGCAATCAGGGTTAGGTGACTTGCCCAGGGTCACACAGCTAGTAAGTGTGTGAGGCTGGATTTGAACTCAGATCCTCCTGACTCCAAGGTCAGTGCTCTATCTACTGTACCACCCAGCTGCCGCTATAGTCCCTTTCTTAGGATCCCATGTTATGGGGAAATACTTAACCCCACCTACTCCACATGTTTGGACAAAAGTGCTTTATAAACCTTAAAGTGTAAATAACTGAAAGTCAAAGTAAGTTAAAGCAGAGTTATTGTTATCCCTGTGATGTTTTTAGAAAGTCAACTCATCTATAAAATGGAAGGTTTGGCCTAGGTCCCAAAGTCCTTTGCTACAATGTCCTCCCATCTCCTTAATCCCTATCTGAATCATACTTGTTTGGCAAAGATCAAGCCTTCCACGTGGGGGTGACCAGCCCAGGGAGCTTGTCCTTCTGAGTTACCAGAAGCTTTCCCCCTTATGCACACTCTTGGCACTTAGCATGGGCTGCCAGTGTTGTGGCAAACTCTTCGTTTGTGTGTGCCTGGCCTCTACCTCGATCAACCAACAAACAGCCATATGCCAAGTGCCTCAGCAGCCTAGCATTTAAAGCCTTTTACATTCCCATCTCACATCAACGCCTTTTGTACACTGTGTTCCCACTGCCAACAAGAAGCCAAAAGGGTTTTCTTAGAGCACTATCTGGAAGCTTGTCCCCACCACCACCAACTTTTATCAGACTCATCTGTGTACATGCTGTATTCCTTTTTAGGATTTAGCTCCTTTGTCATCTTCACCACCACCCCCAACCCCTCCCCAAACAAAAGTCAGGATATAGCCTTACAGCCAGTTGTTAAAATATGTGTTTGAATATGAATTCTGACCACGTTCATGCCACCATCTATATTTTATTGCTTCCGGAGGAAGAGCAACACCATATATACCTATTGATGAAAAGGAGTCTTCATTTTTTAAAGAGGGGCTGTGAATACTCTCTGTTCCTATGGGACAGCTCTCAGGGAGGGACTGAGCAGGGAGGGATACATGATACTTCAGAGGTGTAAGAAACAGAAAAGATCAACAAATAAAAGCAGGGCTGTACTTACCTTTTCCAATTTGAATGAAGCCAAGGAGAATGATCAAGGCCAAAGCCAGCAGCTTTGCTGCCGCAAATGCATCCTGGACCCGTGTGGCAGCCTTCACGCTGTAACAATTCACCGCTGTGAGTAACACTGGGGAGGGAAGGACAGAAACAAAAAAAGTTTAGTTTCCATTGCAACAGCAACAAAGTCTCTGGAGTAAAGAAAACACACAGTACAAGCTAGCCCCTCCAACCATGGGGCTGGCATCCAGTGGGTACTGGGCATGGCACACCTCAGAGCAGCACTGCCTGCAATCCTGGCCTAGTGACCCCTCCACAAGTGCTGGGTTTTGTTCTTGCCTCACTGCCTGTCTCCATCCCTGCAGCCACCAGCCTGATGTGGCCCTCATGACTTCTCCTAGGGCTGCTGCCGACTGCCCACTCCAAACCAGGAGCCAGGTTCTCCTGCCCAGAGCACTGCTATCACAGGTGCCGAGTATGGCCAAGTCTAGTAGGAACCAAGACCGGGGCACTAAATAAATAAAGTTCAGCTCATGTATGGAAGCTGGAGGAAAAAGGTGAAGACCGTAGTGAGCACAGCTGCTTGCCATGGGTGGGCTTATGATAATGATAACAGAGCTGCTCAACCTCAAAGATTAATCATCTCTGGACAGAAAAGGTCATAACTCAAATGGCTACTCAGAGCTGAAATCCAAGATAAATAGGGAGATAGAGAACATAACATGCTGCCCAGGGCCTGATGAACCCTAAATATGCTTCAAGAACCATCCAGATGGGACTGCTAAGGCATGTCAGTAACCTCAGCAAGATCAGAGAGAGTGGGACAGGTCCTACAGGGTTGGAAAAGGGAAGAGATAGGCATCTGCCAACTCCATTGGTCAATGAACTTGGAAACTTCACTGTCCAGCCAAATTCTAGAACTATTAGAAACAAGAGTTAGCCAACATCTAGTGAAGGACAGAATGACCACCAAGAACCAACATGGCTGTATCAAGAAACTATTATGGCAAACTAACCTCACTCTCCCTTTTCTGGTAGTTATTCAATTGCATATGTGCATATAGCAAATGCTTATCAAATCTGAAACTGGGGAGAGGAAGAGGCAGATGGAGAGGGAGAGAGGAGATGGGGGAGGGGTAGAGAGAGAGGGAGAGACAGAGAGAGAGAGAGAAAATGAGAATGTTATAACTTTGAATAGCAAAGGCTTATTTCAAAAATACCTTTCCCCTTATAACAAAAAGCCAAATTTAGTATGAAATTCACTATGGATAAATGTAAAAAAAAATTTTAATACCTGGGTTCAAAAAGTTTAAGATAAGGGAAGCATGGGCAGAAAATCTGAGAAAGATTTGGGAGTTTTAGTGGATTATAAACAATGTAAATCTATGAGTAAGATACAGCAGGCAAAAATAGCTTCCCCCCCTTTTTCTTTTGTTCTTTAAAAAATATATATTCTTTGGGATGGCTCTCTGGTAGGGGGTGGGAAAGAGGGATAAAAGGCAAAAATTTAGGTGACATAAGGTAAACAATTTTAAAAAATTATTTTTAAAGTAACTTCATCTCTCTCACTGGCTATTCTTTTTTTTACTCAAAGGTAAACTCAGGCATCCAAGTACATCATTTTACTCAATGTTCACTCTCAAGCTGTTGACTGTCTCTTAACTTCCAAACACAACAGCATTTTCTCATCCCTTGTCCTCACTGGTCTCTCTGCATCTTCTCCTGATGACAGCCTTCTCTTCTAAGATACTCTCTCCTCCCTCCAACTCTACCTGTATGAAAAGTCTCTGTTGCTGGATCAACAATCTTTAACCAAAGGTGTACCAGAATGACACAGGAGCGGTCTGCCTTTTCCTTCTCCAGCTCATTTTACAAATGAGGAAACTGAGGCAAATAGAGTGAAATGATTTACCCAGGGTCACACAGCTAGGAAGTGTCTGAGGCTGGATCTGAACTCAGGAAGAGGAGTCTTCCTGACTCCAGGTCCAGCACCACCTAGCTCCCAAGGCCATCGCACTTCAAACCCTCATCACTCTGCCCACGGTCTTCCTGTTTCTAGCCTGTCCCCTCTCCACTCCAGCCCTACAAATCTAAGCTTTCCAGGGCACAGACAGGCCTGTCCATATTTCCCCTTTCAAAAGCCTTCAATGGTTTCCCTATTGCCTCTAGGATAAAATCCAAAGTCCTCTGCCAGTGCCAACCTACATTTTCAGCTTTATTTCATATCACTCTCCTTCACCCACTCTACATTCCAGCCATACTGGGCTCCAAGCTGTTGGAAGAACTAAACATTCCATCTTCCACCTCCAGGAATCTGCAGAGGGCCCCCTACTGCCCCCCTTATGCCTTCCCACATGCCTAAAAAGCACTCTTCCTCTTTACCTCAAAAATTCTATTGTCTGGGCCTCAGCTCAGATGCCCCCAATTCTGTGATGGCTCCATACCATTCCATCCCCATCTCTGCCCAGAATTGAGTGCTCCATCCCTTCCAGAAGTACACATGGATCCCAAATAGAATGCAGACTTCTGTGGCCAAAGATTAGTTTGGATCCTTCTCTGTATTCCCAGTATACAGAAGTGTTATGTCACTCAAAGAGTAAACACAGTTCATGATTATTTTGAAATAAATGCTCATTAAAAATAGCTTAATGTCATAAGTACTGGAGTCTTTGTTAGATGATTTCCCTAATATAAGAGTCTTCTTTTCTTCCAAATGCTCTTTTGGGAAGTCAGAACCCAAATCTAGGTTTTCTCCTTCCAAATTCAATGTTCTTTGCACCACCCCACCTGGGCCTCTCTTCAAACTAGAAAGGATTCCGACTACACAAACAGTATGGACAGCTACGCTATACCACATTCCTATCACAGTATGGATCTGCCGCTTGTCAAGTACAGCCCACACTTCTAGGTCAGAACCTGATATGCAGAACACAAGGGCTCTGGCCACCTCCCAAAAGAATGCTAATGAAAGAAAAAGGAAAAAAACAACTAGTTAAATTGTTTAAAAGTGTAACAAAGATCCACATGGATCTGAGATCCCTCACCTCTCCCCCAGCAGGAAGCCCAGGTCTCATAGGGGGACAGCCCCACTCCTGGGTCATTCCCATCTTTCCCAGAACATTTCTGGGCTCTCTACTCAGTGTCTGTCAGGCTGCAACCAAAGTCAGGGATCATGTTCTCTGTACCTTTGAGGAAATTAAGGTTTCACATCAGGTGGAGTAAAAAGCTCTGGCTGATTTCTGCTCAGTTATGCTATTAACCAGCCACAGAGGAGAAAAGAGAGGGAAGGAGAAAGGTTGCAGTGGAAGAAAATCTCCTCAGGTTCCACCCCAAAATAATTCAATGCTTCTTTTAGAGATGCTCTGCAGTGTTAGATCATCGGACTTGGTACCAAGGATGAGGATAATGTCAGTGACATTTCCAGACACAAAGGTTTGGAGGAAATGAAATGAGTCTTTTTCCAGATGGAGGATGTGTGTTGGGGTGGGCTCCCTGGAGACCGTCTCAAATTTTCCTAAGCATTCTACTCAGGTAAGGCACTCAGTGACTTACATGGCAAGAGAGCTGAAATATTGCATCATTCATTCACACTGCCTCTATACTACATCTGGCCCCCCAGAAACCACAAGTCCCAGAATTCAGCTCAACAGCATAGCAGATCCAGTAAGGGCTGGATTTCCCCCAAGACCATACCTCTAGATAAAATGTGGTTACAAATTCTGCCGGCTGGAGCACAAGATAAAACCAGAGTCATCGTGGGCAGATAGGCAACTCCCCCAGTATCACATGTAGATAACTAAACACAGTGGACTGGGCTGCCTCCCTACCCCCTACATGGGCAATTTTATAATTTTTTTTTTTAAATAAAAAAGTCCTTATCCACATCCTGTTTCATGAAGATAGATAGAAAGTGTCTCAATTTTATCTGTCAAGGAATGCCTTGTCACTTTAGGCAGAAGCAAAAAACTATCCAACCCAGGCAGGAGTGGAGCCCAAAAGTGCATTTTGCTCAATCATCCTTGAAGTCAACGATCAAGACATCATAACAAGGGTGGGTCTATCTGATTTCTAGGAGTTGTCCTGGAAAGGCCCCTGCTGGGGTGGACATTCAACCTTCTTCCTTGTAAAAAACAAAAACACAAGTGACCCCTATTTCTGCCATCCAAGAAGGAAGCTGCCCTTACCTCAAGGTAACTGGCAAGTACAATGGCCCAGAACCGTGGGAGGAAGTACGCCATGTTGTCCCTACTCTCAGATGTCCACTGTGTCCTTCCCATCCCTATCCCCAATCCAATGATAAGTCTATTGGGAATACTTCTCTCCAAACCATCCCACCTTTTTGACTCCCCTAAGCAGCTTCTCTAGTTTCATTAGATGGAAAAATACAACAGAATTAAGAACATCTCTGTGCCAGATAGTCCAAAACCTCATGCTCTTCTGACAGAGCAGAAATGTCTAACTGAGGCACTGGTCCTGGGGTCTCCTTGGCCCAATGTTTTCTTGTCCCTGCCCCACAAATTCCTAACATCTCAGATGGTACACAATATGAGTGGGTTTCTATTTCACTCGGACCCCTGGTAAAAAGTGCTTCTCACTGTTCTATGCTGTCATTTCTTATCCAGCTAATGCAATGCTGTCTTGTTGGAATGAATGAATTATAAAAACCATTTAAGTGCTGCCTGTGTGCCAAGCTCTATAGAAAAAGAAAATCCAGACAGGACCTGGCCTCAGGGAATTTATATTCTAAAAGGGGGAAACAACCTATAAGGGTGCAGTGTCCAGTCTGAAAAGTCAAGGAGATGGAGAGTGGAGTCACTGAGATGACCAGCCGATGGAAATAAGGGTTGGGGGCATCGTACACATATTTTTGCAAGCAGATGAGATGACAAGAGGGCTAGGATGAAGCACAAAGGAGAGCTAGGGCCAGCCAGGTATATCCACATGGTCTTGTGCTAACTCACCATGAGTGTTGGTTTAAAGTCAGTGGGAAACTTGTATTTACCATTAGTCTGGGACAATTAGGCGTGAGATTAGCTACCTTGCATTCCCCATACTTGGCAGGAGGGAGCCATTCAGACTAAGATTCTGAAGTTCAGTGGTTTGTCCAAGTTATTAGTAAAGGTCAGCAAAGGACTTGCTTCTCCTCAGGTGCCAGTGGGTTTCCCACTATTTCAATGCCTTGATGACCTCCCTGAAAAACCAAGCACCATGGCGCACATGAATGCTCAGCACAGAAAGAACATGGCCCTACCCAAGGCTGCTATTTCAGGAAGGGAGAGACTCTCCCCAAAGGAAGGGTTTCCCAATAACTGCAGCTTGGTCACACAACATAATGCTCTCATGGCACCCGGGTCAGACAATGCCTTGTGACATCCCCTCCATTCTGTCATCTCACTTCACCAGGCTCCAGGCTCTGCCTCCTCACCTAGTGGGCACCTTGCTGTGCTTTCAGAAGTCTTCACTAGCACAAATGCAAATAAATGAATATGGCAGGAGGAGAGGAAAGGGAAGGGGGTAATAACGATTCTTGAATCCATAAGAAGCCCCACTGAGAACTGGGGGGCCTTCAGTGTCCCCTCACCTTACTTTACAAACTAAAAGGACAGTTCATGGAGATAACAAAAACTAATTGCAAGATTCAACCACTGACTCTGCTTCTCCAGCGGGACATGACCAAGACAGCCAGGCACCTGGAAGGTTGCTCCAGCCCAGCCCAAACCAGCCCCGCTCTGCCAATCACTCCGTGCAGACAGTGCTAAGCAATCTGACTTCCTTTCACGTTTCCAAGCCCTGGAGCCAAGTTCATCTGTACAAACATGGCCACAAGGTTTGGCTGATACTCAAGATAAAGCAGAAGAACGTCTGATTTTACCAACTGCCCCTTCTGAAGCTCTTAATAACAGCTGCCCAAATGACTGCCAAATCAGCCCTCCAAGTCCAAGAGAAATTTCATATATTCAAAGATGCATATGCTGGGTGTCCCAAATTTTGTTATACGAGCTGGGAACATGAGATTCAGGCTCCGGGCCCGGTTTAACAGATAAACAGCTGTGTGATCCTAATGAAGTCACTTGCCCTCTATGGGCTTCAGTTTCCTTATCTGTAAAGGGAGAGATTGGCCTAGATAAATCATAGCTCTAAATCTTATGACCCTTGTGTGATCAACAACCTGAAAACCACATCTGGCCAAGTAAGACCCAAACCAGTACAATTTTCTCCTATTCCACAGCAATACTCAGGGCCTCTCTGGCCAACACTTTTGAGCCTGGAGTCCTTGCCCTGTTGTATGTGAAGGTTTCTTAAGTTCAAGAATGAATGGACCTCCCCTCCCCCCCTTTCTTCTGCTCTCCATCTCTTCTATTCCTAAGAGAAACCTCAGCACCTAAAATGGTGTGTGTGGGGGGGAACCACACCCACTCTTAGAAGTGGAGATAATTAGAGACCAGGCCTCCTGTATACAGGGGCCAGCAGTCAATCTGGGAAATAATAAACGAGTTGTTTCACTGCGCTGAACCAAGCTCCATACCACACCAAAGCAAGAGCCAAAAAAACGATCCCATTAAATGGTTCTCCAACATATCAGAGGCCCCAGGGTGCTCTTGGGGGTCACAAAAGGCAAAGAAAAAGGCCAACACTAGATTCTTTGAAGGATGGCAAGATTTCAGTCAGTGAACCCTTTTATTTCCTTCCCATGGTATGGGGAATTATTAAAGGCGTATGTGGTTTTTAAAAAAACAGCATTAAAATGTTGAAGCGAGCTGGTGAAGAAGGGAGACATGAAAGTCCGAGAGAGGGACTATCTAGCTATTTTTAGGGTACATCGAACACAGACCTGCCATTCGCAGGGCTCTCTAATTTTTTTTAAATACAGGGCACCTTTTTCAAAACAGGAAACTGTACAGAGACTATTAGGAGACCAGACTTGGTCATGCGGCCATCAAGAGGCTCTCTGTCTTGGGAAACTGTCTTTCCAGTTTGGTTTTTGGTGGGGCAGGCTGCAAATCCATGCCTCTGTGCGATGAGCCTAGGCAGGGGATTCAGTGTCTGCTTCACTTCCTACCATTTCCTTAACGGTGAGACCTGAGGCAAATCACTTCCCTTCAGTTTCCATCCCTGTTTCAGGTGAATGCCTACCACACCAGGGATACCTGGGGAGGAAGGTCTGGGCTGAGCTCACCAGCCCTATGAGGTTTTGTTATCCCCACATTACAGATGAGGAAACTGAGGCTCAGGTGAAGTGCTCAAGATCACAGTTATCAAGAGCCAGAATTGGAATTCATCTCTCTAGTGATCTTTCTACTATGCCACTACAATTCTGCTCCTAAGGAATTACTCAAATGATTCAGAGATTTCATCGTATTTCCCACTTGCTTCCTTCATCTGCATGTGGGCTGACTTCCTGATCTTGAGCAAGAAGCAGCAGCTTGCAACTGGGAATGCAGTTAAAGAAAGGAAGCTTAGTTTGGCCTCAAAGAGAAAAGGCAGCCCAGTTCGGGCACAGGCTCAAGGGCGAAAGGCTTCTTAGTGTTTCAGTCATTGCTTTTCACTAAAAAGTCGTGTCCTAAGCAGAGCTTGAGTAAACCTGTAAAATGGGGCTAATTTCCTCCCAAACTACTTCATAAGGATGCTGAGGTTCGTAAGATGTCTTCAGTACAATAAAAGAAAAACAAACTGCCTCAGTTTGACATGTGAAAGTCTTCCCCAGTTTGGCTTTGGGCTGTCTTTGCAGCCTTTCCTGCACTCTCCACCCAGCCAAACTGGAGCCCTCCCTTGCCATCTCTGCAGAGGCCCTCCCTGAGACACGAGGGCTCCCCTTCTCACCGCTGTCTTGGGATCCCCAATGTCCATCGAGGCTCAGCTTATGTCTCACTAACTCCATCTTTTCTGCTCTCAGCACACCTTCTCCCCGCTCCCCCCTGCCCCAAGCACCCTGCATTTACCTCTCTGGCTCTATTTTGTTTCTACCCAGCAGAGCGTAAGCCTGTGAGGGCAGGGTCTGGCTTCCATTTGGTCTTTGTAGAAGCTTCTGCATTGTCAGAGTCTGTCCCTCTGTCCATATCAGGGGGACTTGGTGATGTTTTAGATACAGTGTGTCCCAAAGGTCTTAGTGCAGCTTCGGTGTAACTGGCCCATTGGCCTTATAAGCTTAGAGAGCTGGAAACTGCACTGAGACTTCTGGGACATCCTGTACTTTGTGAATTCCTGGTCATCATTTAACCTTAAAACTAAAATAATACTCATATCCTTCTGAACCTAGAATGGAGGCAAATGCTGGAAAGAGGTTGAGATATCTTCTATTTCAAAATCTTCTATTATTGTAACCACAACTCTTTGGACTGCATTAGAACATATATCTATCAAGTAGTTACCCCTAAAGGTGGTGCCTAAAATGCACCTCCCACATTTCCCTTTTACCAGAGAGGCTTAGGAAACCATGAACTTTTCACAGGAATAGGTTGGCACATCTGCTATTTCAAAACAATTCAGAGTACTAAGGAAAAGGATCCTGCTGGTCCACATCCCTCATTTTACAGATGAGGTAACTAAGGCCCAGGGAAGGGAAATAATTTGTCCAATGTCAACATTAGGTGCTGATCTCCAAGCCACTGCAAATGGCCTCTTAAGTGGGAGAAGAGACAAGCAGAGTGAGCTTAAGTCAGCTCAAACCCTGCAAAGATCCAGACTCTATCCACCCTGGTGGGAACTTGGCAGAAAGGTCAACCCCACCTCCAGCCCTCCCCCCACATATACAATGCCCTATCAAAATCTCAGTCTAGTTCTAGGTTCTAAAGAATTATTTGCCCATCCCAGCTCTCAACTTGCATCAAACCCACAAGTGCAGACATGCTATGTTAGAGATGGGATCCTGGGGCTAGACCTAACCAAAGGTCAAGCATAGCCTGGTCCCCACAACCTGGTGCCCAGTCAGACTTCTTGCTTCACTCAGCACCTGAAATCTTCCTGCTGCTCAGATCATTTCTCCCAAGCTTTTTTGGAGGGGTTAGGAGGGTGGGGTATCACTCAGGCTTTGAATTATCTTCTCCTTCTTCACTTGATTTTTATTTCTTTAACATCTAATTCAAATGCCACCTCTCCAAAAAGGAAACAATTCCTCCCAGTTGCCCCTCCATGCCTTATCTGTATTCATATCTTATCCCCTCATAAGTCTAGATTAGAAGCTGTTGATGGGCTGTGCCACCTCTTGCCCTTCCTTCCCAGCAGCCTGGCAGAGTTCTGCACATGGTGGGCACTGAATAAGGGGACAGAATCAAATTTTGAACATGTTCTTTATGTGACTTTTCCTTACCTTTCTTAGATGTCTATGCCCAACTACCTTGACCCTGAACAATGATTTGTGTAAAAAATTTGACTAACAGGTCTATTGTGATTTCTACCGACTGACCAGGATCTAATACACAAGCTTGGCTGTGACCTCTGCTCCCATTCAGCAGTGATTTGGGGTAGGGCAGCTTCCTGCCAGGACCCTATCCCTTCAAACAAGCTGACTGATCATACAGGTTGACATTCAATCCACTGCCTCCTCCTGCTTCATGGTGGTGATGCTCA
This sequence comes from Bettongia penicillata ogilbyi, assembly GCA_023548195.1. Classification (NCBI taxonomy): domain Eukaryota; kingdom Metazoa; phylum Chordata; class Mammalia; order Diprotodontia; family Potoroidae; genus Bettongia; species Bettongia penicillata. Next base: position 1,858,201 of record JAJHZJ010000391.1, read on the forward strand.
CTACTGGCCAAGTTACTGGCACAAGTTAAGATCTGGATCACACTTCTGTAGACAGTCTGTCTAGGTTTTTGTGTGTGTTCCTGCCATGTGATGTAGATGAAGAGTATTAAAGGGAACAGCAGAGGATCTGGGTTCCAATACTGGCCCTTCCTCTTACTCCAAAAGGGCAAGTCACTCAACCTTTCTCAATATTTGCAAAATTGGGATGGCGGCAGGGAGGAACATAAGCACCTGCTGTGTTCTAGGCACTATACAAACATTCTCTCATTTGATGTTCCCAACTACCCTGGGAGAGAGGTGCTATTTATTGTCCCTATTTTATGGTTAAGGAACCTGAGGCAGACAGAGATGAAGTGACTTGCCCAAGGTCACCAGTGTGAGGCCAGATTTGAACTCAGGTCTTCTGGACTCCAGGCCCACTCACCTATGGAGGCAGCTGTTCTAGTTGTGGACCAGCTGACCCTAAGGTTCCTTCCAGCTACAGGACTGATCCTATGACCTACAGAAAAGCCCTCAGAGGAGTGAGTTCACATCAAGCCCAAGAAGTACATGCCAACAACAGAATGGTGCAGCACCACAAAGAACACAAAATGACAAGGTAGTTGGCAGGAGACCCAGGGAGAATGTTACTCTAACTGCTGTTAGCAACACTGATGTCACCAGTAACTGATGTCAAATCTTATGAAAGGTCGGCCTAACTCAGGACAGAGCTGAACAGTAGGCTAGGGGAATGTAGTTGAGAATGTGTGGGCTCACCTCCTAGCCTACAGCCCAAACAGCAGGAGTATTTGCCTATTTTAAAGAAGCTGAAACAAAGATTCCATTCCCAGGATCTCACAGAGAGAAAGGGAAGAGCGCTAAGGGCAGCTTGGAGGGACCTTGCAAGGCCTTCATTTTACAAATGAAGAAAAAGGCCTGGAGGTTACACCACATAGCATTACACAGCAAAACTTGGATTTAAACCCCTGTCCTTGGATTCTATAGAGCTTTCTAGTGTCCCCTCATCTGCCAACAAATAAAAAGGGGCCACCACAGAATCCAAAAGGCATGTACGTGGCTTCTAGCTGGGGCAGAAGTTGTTTCAAGGGAACTTTCCCTTAAAATAGGTGGGTTTTTCCCTATACAATCCACGGAACCTAGTTGTCAGGTAAAAAGGGGCATGAGAAAAAGTCATAAGATTTAGAGGTGGAAGAGATGTCTTGAGGGGCTAATCTAAACTTTGCCACTGAGGAAAAAGAATCCCTGGTAAGTTAAGTGACTTGAGTCTAGGTGAGGATAAGCAGTAAGCAGGTGGGATTTGAACCCTTGTCCTCTGATAACAATCCTCTTCTCACTGTTAGGGAATCAGGAGAGAAAAGTCTGAAAACATAGAATAGATTCCCAAAAATGTAGATAGATTCACTGTTAGTAGAGTCACATCAGGCCATTATCATAAGAAAGTAGGGGTACTGGAGAGACAAGTACAATGAGATAAACAATCTCTACTCATAAGGAGCATACTAATGGGGGACATGACTAACCTTTGAGGCTGAAATAATTTAAGACATAGACTCCCTGATCGGGACAGATCTGAACCAGAACGACTCTTCTTTTGAGCAAAGGATCAAAAAGATCACATAAATCACTGTACAGATGAGGAAACTGAGGCCCAGAATGAAGAAATAACATGTCTCAAACCACATTCTACAGTTACTAACTGAGCCATGAAAGGAAAAGAGCTTTACTGCCTCCAAATCCAATGTTCTTTCCACTACAATCCCATCCCATGGAAGGTCCCCCAAGATAGTCTCTTCCCAAATTCCCCAAGAGCCATATTTTCCTGTGTCTGTTGGTAGTGAGGAAAATGATCGGACATCCCCCCCATCCTGTGTGCATACTCTTAATTCACCTTCCATTTCCTACCTGAACTAGACTTGCCACAGCTTTGAATTTGGTTTGATCAGTTAGTTTCAAAGGCCTGGCTTTGGAGCTATAGTTTAACTGACGGAATAGTGTCAGAAAGAGGGTAGCTTGTAGGAAGGAGACCTGAGGGGAAGGGCCAGGAGCTATAAAACTACAGGATGCTACTGACTAACTAACCTTGGTTAAGTCTGCCCCTTGGGACTGAGTCTGACACATAACAGGCCTTTGAACATGTCAAGGCAGCCAGAGTCATTCTGAAGTCTTATCTTCTCCAGGCCCCAAGTCCTTCAAACAACCTTTGACCATTTGGTCATGGGACTCTTCACCATCTTGGACACTCTAAATTTTCAATGTCCTTCTGAAATGTGGTATCCAGAAGTGACCTAGGGGGAGGGGGAAGATGTCACTACATCTTTCTGTTCTGTAAAATGAGGGGGCTACTGCAGATGACCTCTAAAGTCCCTTCCCACCCTAAATCTATGATTTCATGATATATAACATTACTATGAAGGAAGATACTGGACTAAGATATAGGAGAAATGGGTTCTTAACTTTTATCTCTATAGAATGGGAATAAAAATATCTACCCATCTCCCTTGGAAGTGAGGTCAAAAGACTTAGACATTTAAGATGATTTATATAGCATTTATTCATTATAATATTGGTATCTGAAAGAAATAAATGTGTTCATCCTTCATTGCCAAAGAAGACCATGCCATCAGAGAAATGATAACATGGCTTGCACTTGACTTTGTTTTGAGTGAGGGAGGGCTGTGCAGGTCACCAGCCTCACTTCTCCTCCAGAGCCATCTGAATCCAGTGACCAGATATTCATCAAGATGACTGGAGATGACCCAGGATGAGGCAATTGGGATTAAGTGACTTGCCCAAGGTCACACAGCTAGTGAGTGCCAAGTGTCTGAGGTGAGATTTGAACTCAGGTCCTCCTGACTCCTGCACTGGTGCTCTATCCACTGCACCACCTAGCTGCCCCAAAACTGTCCACTGCTTCACCTAGTAGACCAGTGTTTGCTCCTAGAGGTGACAGGGAGTCGCTGAACTTTAATGAGGAGTATGTGATATGATTGGACCTGTGCTTTAGGAAAATCACTTTGGTGCCTGAATGGAAATGGGAGTGACTTGAAATCAGGCAGACCCACCTGCAGGCATACTGCAGGTATAGTCAGTGGCTAGAAAGTCAACCCAGGAACCAGTAACACCTTTGACAAATACTGGCCATGATGCTAGTTTCTTAGGGCTCCAGACAAAACTGTAGAAGAGGAGACTGCCTCCACTACCAGAGGGCACTTCTACTAGTGACACAGCAGGTCTATGCCCTCTGTGCCAGGCACTGGGCTAGGCCCTCGGGGGTAAGACAAAAGCCCCTGCCTGAACAAGCTTCTCTATTATCAGACAGAACATTTTCTTCTTCCTGGAATAAAAGGATAATCTTTCCTGCCTTGGTAGTCCCAGCTGCTTTCCAGGGTTTGGTCTGGGACCTTGCCTCATTACCATTCCCTCCGCCTCAAAGACTCAAACCAAGCATTTATGAAGCACCAAAGTGTGCCAGGAACCCTGTAAAGTAATGCAAAGAGAAACATGAAGGACTTCTTTAGAGCTAGACAAAAATACAAAAATGAAAGGCTGCTCCTCCCTCCCCCTCCTCTTTCCCTTGCCCCTTTCCAAGGCAGTATGGGCTAGCACAAAGATGTCTACAGAGGAGTCTGAGGACTGAGTTCAAATCCCAGGTCTGCAGCTCAACAACTGAGTGACCTTGGGGAAGTCACCCCTCTAGACCTCAGAGTGTCCTGAAGGCCGGCCTTTCTGATCAGCTCTTGAGTCTTTGATCCCATGATCCTAAGCACAGTTAGGATCCCAGCCCCAAGTGCTCCAAGGGACATCTGAATTTACTGGTCAGGCCCCAAGACCAGAGTCCTCCCTTCAGCTGCGCAGGAAGGGTTAAGGCTGCTCAGCAGAGGAGCTGCCGGGGAGGAGCCCCCAGAGAGGCAGGGGTGACTTTGGGCAGGTCCCTTTGTCAGTGAAATCTTTGATCCTAAGCCCTGTGGACTTCCTGGACCCAGGCCTCAATCATTTCACTGAATGCGTCAGGACAACTGCTGCAACTAACCAGGAGAAACTGACGACTGCAGGGGGAGGGGTCCCTGCCAGCTCCACTTCTACCACCCTACTGTCTCCCTGGCCTCAGTTTTCCTGTCTGTTAGTCAAGGCGGGTGGGTGGGTGGGTGGGGAGGGGCCAGAGGGCAGCACAGGGTGCACTGGCCAGCCCCGGATCCTGCAGATTCTGCAGCATGAGAAACTCCAGTCTCTGAGCCTGGGTGAACCAAGGCACTGCCGCTGGCCCTTCCAGCCATTCCACACCCTGCCCCGCAGAGCCCCTAGGCCTACATCCATCCCCACACAGCCTAGGGCCACAAGCTGGGCCTGGTACCTGCGTGGGCATCAGCACTTGATTGCTCATGCTGTTGTCTGTTGGAGTTGCCCCTGAGGTCCCTCCCCATGCTGTGCACCACGCAGGTGGACCTGAGCCTGCGGATGGGGCCCCTGAGGCTGCTGGAAGTGGAGGAGAGGCCGCAGCACCTGCTCAGCGTCAAGTACACAGAAAGAAATAAATATTCCACAGATGAATATCTACCTTCCAGGCAAGAGGTAAAACTTCCAAGAGGTAAAATTAAGGAACTGGAATGGCATGGGGGAAACACCTGAGAGAGGAAATCATTTTTATTCCATAAACTGCAGTTCAGAAAAACCAGTTAAGTGCCACAGCGAGAACCACTGTCTTCTTCATGCAAATTTCTGACATGCCACTGGTGGGGCTGTTGTACTTTTAGCAAGTTCTGAATTGAGTAGTGACTCACATCAAAATCAAAACTAGGCAAGGACAGCCTCAGGCAATAGGGAAACATCAGTGTTTAATAGTAACAGAATCATAAATACCAAATTTTGTAACTGCTGTGGAGGAAATGTGTTTGGTACATTGGGTTCAGGAACCCAGTAAGAGCTTTACTAGTACTGAAAGAACTTGATAGAGTTGAAGATATTTCTGTTTTTTAAAAAAAATCAACAAATGCTATGCATAGGACGGACCACATTTTACAAAGCATCTTGGTCACAGGGTTAGGCGGAAAATGTTGACATTAAAGAATATATCTATCCAAAAAGTAAAATGTTACTTTTTCCCATCATGTTCTTACTAATAGGAAGCCCAATGGTCCCTCTCCAGTACTTCTTTAAAGGAAAGGAGTGATGGAATAGAGCATTGGATCTGGAAATCAAAAGACTCAGCACTACATCTGAGTCCCAGGACCACCACTCTTAACTACGTGTCCCCAGGCAAGTCACCTCCTCTCCCTGGGTCTCGGTTTCCTTATCACACAGTACTTATTAATGACCTTTCTAATATCTGAACTAAATGTTTTCAGAAACATTTTTAAAGAGTAGAATTTGTTAACTATATTAACTCAGATTCTACTTTCTAAAGGATGCCTTTCCTACCTATCCCCCTCTCTCAATTCCCCTGCTAGAATATATATATGTCTTATAAGAAGATTTATTTGTGTGTTGTCACCCCTCGGCAGGGACTGTATTTTTGCCTTTATTTTTATCCCCAGTACTTCGCATGGTATCTGGCACAGAGTAAGCCCTTAATAGATACTTCTTGGACAGTGAGTCTGCCTGACTCAATAACATGTGCATTGGGTCACAAGATTTGGGGCTAGAAGGGACCTTAGGAAACATGCTGCTACTAGAAGAATGAGAGGTAGAAATCACTAAACCTTAACATGGTTTCATCAAGCATAACGTACTGTCATGACTGACTAATCTCATTTCCTTTTTGACCATATTAGTAGAACAGTAGTAGAACACAGGAATGTTGTAGACACAGTTTAGCTAGATGCCAGTAAAGTCTTTTTTCCACATAGGCTGGACCAGAGATGTCAGATATGCAGCTCACAAATCACAACTGGTCCACAATCCTCTCAAGTGTGGCCAAATCAGATTCAAATGTAACTGGGGAATACTTAACAAAAGAAACAAAAATATAACAAAACAAATGCTACAAAAATATAAATAATATTAATATAAAACTAAGTCAATATGCATCCCACATGGATCCTTATATATAAATTAGTGACTTTCCAATTTCTATTTGAGTTTGATACCTCTGGGCTAGATAGTAGGGTAGTTAAAATTGATTTGCATCTGAACAGACGACCAGAAACAAAGAGTAACTTGAATCAACAGGGAACTGGCCATATAATATTTCCATTAATGGACTTTAAATAACAGCAAAGATGGCATTTACAGATAGCAAGAATATTGGACGGTTAACTAAGACACAGACAGAATGCAGAATTTCAACCTGATTTAACAAGCATCAATGGGCTAGATGTACTGGGGACACAAAAACAAAAAAGGATAATTCCTGACATCAAAGAACTTCCTCTCCAGAAGGATCCTGGCACTTAGGATGAAAATGTTCTCCACCTCCAGAGAGAGAACTGATGCAGTCTGAGTGCAGACTGAAGGATAATTTTTTTTACTTTATTTCTATTTGTTTTTGCAACATGGTAAAACATATGGAAATATGTTTTACATGATTTCACAGGTATAACTGATATCCCATTTCTTGCCTTCTCAATGGGGAAGAGAGGGGCAGGAGGATGGGAAAGAACTCAAAAATTTTAAAAAAGAATGTCAGAAATAAATAATGAAATTTATTAAAAAATTAAGGGAGGAAAAAATGCATTGTTGTTAAGAAAAAAACAAACAAGAAACAGAAGGATCCTGGAAGACCGACAAAAGCCAAATATAACAGTAATAACTCTATTTGAGTTTGCATATCAATAACAACATATGTTTGAAGAGCCAGGTCTAGACAACAGCTCCTATGTAAATGATCTGAAGGACTCCAGCTCAGTTTGCCCACAAATGGCAAAGAAAGCACTGTGCCCAACATATGGGAAATACTGTTCCCACTGTACTATACCCTGAACAGACTAGTCTGGAGTACTGAGCTCAGTTCTGGGCACCACATTTCAGAGGAACACTGAAAAACTCTAGGGCGTCCAAGATGGTGAAAAAACCAATGACCATGCTCAAGGGGTGTTTGTAAAACCTGGGGCCTGGAGAAAATGAGATTTAGAAAGGATGGATCTTGATGTTTGGGAAGTCATGTGTCTGACCTATTCGACTTGGCCCCAAAGGGCAGAACTAGAAGAAGGTGGAAACTTCCAGAGAGCAAAACTTTCCCCAAATAGCTTAAGCTGACTTGAGGTTGGTTCCTAGTAGGAGGTAGTTACCTAAAAACAAATGGAGCCACATACTGCCTATATATCTTAGTGAAAACAGGTGCCACAAAGTCCATCTTGGACTGGACTTAATAGTACCAAAATGGTACACTGTGGGGAGCTGCCATGTTAAGGGTCCTACTGTGTGTACCTGTACAGTTTCCATAGTTCTTGGCATCTGTTAAGACTCATCAGAGGCATGCGAAGAACGCTGGAGGTGAATGGTATGGATCATAGAGATTAAAATGGAGGCACAAAGACATCTAAACATGAAGCCAGACAAGTGGCTTCTTTATGCACACAGTAGGTGTGAGGTTGTGATTGAATCAAACTGTGGTCAAGGAATTCTATGAGGAACTCAATTAAAGAAACCCATACAGGTTTACATGTACTGGATTAGTTTTAGGAGTGACTGCATTCAGAGTTAAATCTCTTTCCTCCTTGGTGGCTAAATGGGTCAGAATTTTAAGCTACCACTAACATACCTTTGTAGCCAGTGTCCTTAAAACCACAGCCAACAAGATGCCAAGATGATGGTGACAGATCCTGTATACAGAATGTTAACAATGTGCTACTGAACTGGGCCTGGATTCCGCACACCAATGCCCTGACCTATACTTTCCACCATAATTGTTACCTTGTAGGATGGGAGCCATTCTCACTATCCACCTTGGACCATGTGCTTATGTGAAATGCTCCCAATCAATTCAGGTTCAAATCCTATTATTTTTGCTTGACTTACCTGAAAGCAGGGAATGATGTTCACGTGCTGACTGATGGAGGCTGATTTCAGTTCTAATTATTCCCACTCTACCACACTCAGATACTATTCATACCCCACCACAGGGTTCCCATAATGCCCCAAACCCCCAGAGGCAAAAGCCTGTAAATCCATGCCACAAAGTGACCAGGTCCAACTGTGTTTTCTTCACTAATCTTTTGGGGTTGGAATATTTCCACAGGATTTTTTAAATTGCAAAGGATCTTAGGGATCACATCTCATATGAATCACCTTCTTATATAGAACCTCATGTTCCCTGGGCTTCAGCTACCCTTGGTGGATATGAAAGCCTTTGGTCATCAACATCAGTCACCATCCAAAGAGTTCAGGTCCACAAAAGATTATGTGAATGGCCCACCCAACCAGTAGCCTGCTGTGTGCTAAGAATTTAGGAATACAGAATTTAGCCTCTCTACTCGAAAAACAATGCAACAGAGATGAGGACTATGTGAACACTGCCCTCAGTGTTTGCTTTTAAAAACAAATAGCATTTTTTAAAATACCAGAGACTTGCAAATATTAAAGCTATTCAAAAAAACAAATGTTCTTTTTGGCAGATGGAAAAAGTCTTTTCTACTCTTTGAAAGGTGATGTTACTTAAGTGCGCTTAGGGTAGGCACCTCCAAATCTCTTAGGTAATAAATATTCATTCCTATGTGCCTTCTGCTCAAACCAGCCTTCAAAGACCAAAGCAAAAATCCCAACTTTGAAATTTTCTACCCTCTTACCCTCCAGATTTAATATCCTATGGGGCATTGGATACATGCTAAAAATGAATGTGTGAGTTAATTAATCAAGAATTGGAACTGTTTTCAAAGGTGAGACACTGGGTGCAGAGACACTGAAAACTCCCTTATCCCCTGGCCCAAGTACCTAGCAGGGGGCAGTTAAAAAATGGGGAAAAGCAAATAAACAAAAGGTCTGGATTCCAGGGTGAGGACTCAAGATTTGAGCCTGAGGAAGAAATTCACTACTTTGGGACTAGTTACTCAAAGGGTTGGACTAGATCATTTTTAAGTTCCTTCCACCTATAAACTTCCTTGGAAACATTCTAAGCAGGGAGCGCCTAAAGGACAGGAGCAGGGACAACCACCTCCAAGCACAGGCTTCAAGGCCTGTCCCCTGAAAAGCACATGGCTCGGTCACTGATCTCTCTCCTTTTGATGAGCCCTACTTTAGAAAGCGGATATGAACCCCTGAGCTTAGCCCACTCCACACTAACCACAATGGGAAGGAGAGAGGGACTATGTTCATGTAGATGGTACCTAACTTTAAGTACAAGCTCCAAACTGTAAACCTGGCCAAAAGTCAGTATGTATCAAGCCTGGCAAGCCTCTGGATCTCTTTACTAGAGACAAGCTCTGGTCAGGAGACATCTTGAGGCCCAGGCGCAGTCTTACAGAGCTACAATCACACTGATGTGGAACCTCCAACAGGAGAGGCTGCCTCTTACACCACCTGGCAGTCTGCTTTACCTCTGTATACAAGCTAATTATAATAGGATTAAATCAGGTTCATCACTTCACAGCTTTTCCCTCCAATGGGTGGACCTTTCTCACTGCAGAAACAACACCAAAAGGTAGCGCTTCCCTCCAATCAAACCCACAGGGCATTTGGTGTGCACTGATATTCCAAAAAGGATGCCAGTGGGGAAATACCCTATCTATGGGAAAGTGCAATTCCACAGTTTTTAGCAAATTGAGCCCTAGGTAAAACTATCATGATGTTGTCAGCGCCTGAAAAAGAGCCCATGGGAAAACTACTATCTCAAATGGTTGGCAACACCATGTGACATCTAGAGTGGCACTGTAGGACCGACAGGCTAGAGGGCTGGCCTCAGAGTCATGGAATCCTCAAGTCCTGTCTCTGAAACATCCCAACCATGAGACCCTGGTGGGCAAAGGCTTCTGCTTTCAGGCCTGATTTTTTTTTTTACTAGTAAAAGGGTGGAGTTGTACAAGATGAGCATGAAATGCCTAGTGATGCCCAGAATGGCTTGTGCTATACTCTCAAGGTTAAATGAAAAAAACAAAGGAGGGGATCAAGGACACACTATATCCAGTTCAACAGACAGCTGTAGGAAAAGTTACCCATGGTGCCTCAGCCCACTAATCTAAAGTTTTACTTTCTGCCAGTTATTTTTTGGGTACATATTTATTCTTACTAATGGCTCTCCTGATAAGAAGTCTGCCTTTTTGCAGAGTTCAAGTCAACTGAACAGAGGCATTCATTAAACTGTGGTTAACCTACACAGTTCTTATGAGGAAGAATTGTAGGCATCCCCTCACCAACTTCCATACAACACCCCCACCCCGCAGAACAATTCTCCTGACATTCTGATCACTAATTGGCATTGCCAGGCCTTTGGGAGAAAAGGTTTTTAATTAATAGAAGAAGGGACATTGCAGGAGTTAGAGTTAGCAGGATGGATGGTCTGAAATCCTGCAATGGGTCCTTTATCTCAGCCTAGCAATGAGGTTTTCAAAGAGCTTTAGAAACATTATTTTATCTGATCAACACAAAGCCAAGCCAATGTAATTTTTCAAGAGAGCAGTAAAAGAAAGCTGTCCATTGGTGGGACATGCCCAGAATGCCAGAAGGAGGTGCAAAAATACAACAGAAACAAGCCTGTTAAGGCCATAAAATAGCTTTCAAAAAGATGCCAATCTGGCACATAAAACAGAAGGCAAAGGCTCTGTGAGTTAGGAATGCCAGGCATTTGTGAAACCATCAAACGGTATTGAAAGCTTTGGGTTAGGATTAGGCTCACGAATGGCAGGGATTCGTTTTCCTTTCTCAAATTTAATTCATGTGGAGATCCTAGGTCCTTTCAGGCCTCACAAGTGATGTAAAGTGAATGGGCAATGCCCCAGGGGCTTCAGCTCAACTGTAAGTTGCAACACTTTAAAAAAGAAAGGGAGGGAGGGGGGAAGGAATGAACAAATGAAGGAAAGAATAAGGAAGGAAAGAAGGGACTGATAGAGAGAAAGAAAAGAAAGAGTAACAAAAGGATAATGCAAGATCAGAAACAGCAATTCTACTGTTTTTAAGGTCAACAAAGTACTTTACAGACATCACTTCATTATCACAACAGCCCTATCAAGGAAATATTATCATTATTCCCAATTTAAAAACAAAACAAAATGGTTTTCGAGACCTGTAATTCCATATAAAGAACTCTCAGGGAAGAAAGTCCCTCTTCTAATGTGGACTGGCACCCTGCCCCAAGACAGCCACACCAGAGCCTCTGCTGGCGATAAGGTTGGGGCAGCACTCAGACCGGCTTGGAACACTGAAGGCATAGGTGCTTTTGGTTAGTAAGTTCATAACCTGAGGTTATCATGCAGGTATTCTGCACTCCACTAGCCTCCCACACATTATGATACATTCTATATAGTTTGTAAAGCATATAATCCAAGGAGATTGGACAGAGCAGGCCCATCTACATCAAATATAGAGAGCAGGCCCCTTTGTGCTTGCAGGGAACCTACCGGGAACAAAGCAGACACCTCCAGCCTGGGCAAGAACCAAACAATCATGGCACATGGATGTGGCAGAACGTAACAACACCAAGAACTCGGAGAAGCTCAAGAACATGCCAGCCCAGGTTCTTCCTTCCTCCTCCTGTGCCTCATTCATCTGCCAGTCTGTCTGCCTAAGGACTTCTGGACCGGTCTTAACGTCACTTGCTTTCTTTTCAGTGTGGCTGGTCACTAGTTGTACCTTGCCCACAGAGGCTCGCTGAACAAGGAGATGAATGCCTAGGCTGTGTCTCACAAGGCTGTCTGTGATGGGGGCCCACCTCCCTCTGCTAGCCTTACCTGCCCCAGCTCCTACCGCTAACCCGGTCTAGAGGTGATGTGTCAGAACAAGAGCCCGCTTGATGGACAGGGCACTGGGTTCAAATCCTGACCCTGAACAGTCACTCCACATCCCTGGGAATCAATTCTTTCATCTAATAAGCCTCTAGGTCCCTTTCAGTTCAAAATCTCTGCTCCTCTTCTCCAGCTTCCCTACATTCACGTACCCTGGCTTACTCTTTAAAATGCTTTTGTCTAATTTTACCCCTCCTTGGAGGTCCAATTTAAATGCCACCTTTCTTCTATCCTCCCATCCACTCTATCTCAGGGCTACCAAATACATCATTTAACTCTCATTACACTAGCATACCCTATCAGCCCAAATGGACGAACACAAAGGACTTGATTCTGGTCTTTCTTACTACTACTTCAAGTTTAGCTTTGACATGGAATGCTTCCGTTGTCCTTTAATTACAATCAGGAATGGTTTTCTTAGAATTTTTTAAAAGAACAATCTGTTTTCTATTAAGCATGTCCTGCTAGTATTTTCTCTGGGACCCATCAAAGCAATTTCAGTAAACATGCTTCCTGACTTTCAAGCAGAAACATGGTGCATTACAGATTACAAAAACAAACAAACATGAGGCATGATTTTATCAAACATGGCCAAACGTGTTGATTTGTTTTGCTTGACTGTACTTATCTGTTACTGGGATTAGTTCTATTGGGGGGGAGGGAGAGGGGTGTGAGATAGGGAGGAATTATTGGAAAGTGACAATAAAACATTTATAATTTTTTCTTTAAATGCCAAGTCTCAATTCTAAGGAATTTGCCAGACTCCAGTTCTTGGCCTAGATGAGGACTTCCGTACCAGGAGCAAGTCCTAGATAGACAAGGGCAGAATTAGGAATGGGCATCTACTATGTGCCCGTTTACTGACTTGCTGGATCACCTTTTTCTAGTTTGTTTCTCTTTGGCAATAACACAACAGAGTGACATCTGTAAAACATATGTAAAACCTTCTGGGGTCTCTTTGAGAGAGACAGCCCGGCAAATCATTATGGAACAGGCAGAAATCAAAATTAAATGCTACTTGGGGGGAAGATAAAAATTTGAATAAATAAAACCTAAGTCCTCCAGGAAATCCCTAGAAGAAATAAAATTTTGCAAGTTCTAATAAAGACAAACTCTTTTGGAAGGCTTCCTCTTCCTTCAAACATTAAATATTCTTAAATACTAAATAAATGCCATGTTTGTACCCAACTGCAATTTCTTGATGGGTCTTTTCTAAAATTTCCAGTAACTTACACTTGCTCTCAGTTTTGATTTTTTTAAGGTGATGCCTACCATCTTAAATTTTCCCTGAAAAAAATCAAATCAATCTCACATGCTGCTAGATTGAGTGCAGTGAAGAACGGACTGTGTCCCAGAATTAACAGACCATTTTCAGGCAGCTTGGGCAATTCAAAATGTCATTATTTATTGTTGAACACCTCCCCCCCCGCAACATTTGTTCTTCTCTAGTTTTATCCTTGTGCCTGCCTCCAGTTCTTGAGGAGTTTGTGCAGGTTACTTCAGAGCTCCTGGGATAGATCTTTCTTTATACAAAACACTTTTCTGCATTCTTTTAGCAAACTGGTAATGAATGCATCAAAGGGTGGCGACAGGTGGGAGCCTTACTCTTACAAAACTGACCTTCGAGAAGTTGTGTTTTATAAGTACTGACATCAAGACATGAATTCACAGTTCTATATAGGCTCATATTTTTAAAGATTCTGTTAAGGGTAAGACAGACTCTTAAATCAGAGGACAGATACTAATGAGAATAAATCAGAAATACTTGGTTGTGTTGTGTCACAGAGTTATCTAGCAGCTAGGCAGAGTAATGGATAGAATGCTGGACTTGAATTCAAATCCAGCTTCGGATACTTACCATCTATATGACTCTGGGCATATCATTAAGTATGCTCATGGGTGAAATGGGGACAGCAATGGTACCGATCTCCAAGGGTTATTGTGTGGATCCCAGGAGATAATGTGTAAAGCACTTTACAAACCTTAAAGTGCTATATAAATGCTAGCTATTATCTTTTTTTAGGTCTTCATACAGGCTTTTTCAGCCTTAAAAAGAATTGGAAAATTTTAAAAGAAACAAAACAACCACCATAATTACACCATCAAAAACCTCCAGTGGTTCCCAACTGACTTTAGAATAAAGTATCACCTCTGGATTGTGGCACTATAAGGTTGTCCATCCATGGGGCTTTAACTTATCATTTGCACTTTGACCTAGCTTAAAGCAGCTTAGTGTATAGTCTGGCTCTCCCTACCAGTGATCTAGGGGTCAGGGCTCCCTACATCTGTCTGTTGAAATCCTCTTCCTTCAGGGTCTGGCTCAGGTAGCATCCCCCTTCAATCAGCTCCCCCCAGCTTCAAGTTCTTTCCCCACATGTCCCTCTGCTTTGATTTCTTAATATATCACAGCTATCTAGTACGCAGCGTACCTTGACACCCACACCCACACCCATACACATACACACACATACACACACACACATACATGCTACATAAACTGTACACTATTTGAGGGTATAGGTTCTGGGATTTTTCATCTTTGTATTTCCAGAGCTTTAAAGGAATTCAAAAGCACTGGATTGTCAGGGGATGCACAACCAAAACAAGCAATCCTAAATGGATGGCTTTTTATTTTTACTAAATGATCATGCCCCGACGCTGGACATGAAACTGCTAACACTGTTAACTGAGAGTTAACACTGCAGCTGAAGAGTTCTGGATTTGACAAAGAACCTAGGTTCAAATCTCAACTTTATCTGCTTGTGACCTGAAGCAGGTCACTTACCTGTGAGATACTGGACAAATCATTTATATAGGGACTTATATAGAGGTTTGCCAGGTGACACAGTGGGTAGAACACTGAACTTGAACTCAGAGACCCAAGTTTAAATCTGCTCTCCAACACTTACTAGTTGTGTGACCCTGAAGAAGTCACTTAACTGCTTTCTGCCTCAGTTTCCTCATCTGTAAACTGCCTCAGTTTCCTCATCTGTAAAAAGAGGATAATAGTAGCACCTATCATCCAGGGTTGCTCTGAGGATAAAATGAGATTTGTAAAGTGCTAAATAACTGGTTACTATAATTGTCACAATCTCCTTTGGATCTCAGTTTCCTCATCTATAAAATGAGAGGATTAGACTAAATGACCTCTAAGGTCCTATGACCAAATAAAATATATGTATCATATAGTAGTCATACATAATAGGGTGCCTGGCTATGATGCAATCTATATGGCCTCCAAAGAAAGAAATTTCTCGAAAAAGAAGTCCATTCTGCCTGGGTTTTCTTTCTTCCTTCTAGGAAGGGGAAAATGATGCCCCATGTTCAGCACTGGATTAGTTTCCTGCCTTCCCTGGTTCCTCCCAAGAAAATACTACATCTTTGTCTTAGTTTAATTTAGAATAATTTCTAAGACTCAGCCAAGACAACAGAATTATCAACAAGCATGTGGATTTTTTTATCCTTAAGTTCCAAGTTATCAACTCTAGAGAAGCTAGTTTAAAGCTCTCTGCTTCCCTAAAGGCAGAAAGATGAATTAACAAAATACTGTCCCTGCAGCTCCTCTCCTAGGTACAGTAAGCACCTTCTCCTCCACACCCACCTCACCTACCTTTAAAACAGAACAAAAAATTCTGCAGCTCAAAAGCTCTGCAGAAAAACCAGTTTCCTCCTCTTCAGAAAAAAAAAAAATCACCAATATCATACATCGCATAGTAAAAAGCCCACCAAGAAAAAGGGAGAGGAGCCCTATAGCAGCCTTTAGCGAGGTAAAAGAAAACCAGGTTTATATCCTTGCTCTTCAAGATAAGAAGCAAGTAAGGTAAAGGGCTTGAGAGGAAGGGAATGAAGAATGAAATTTCCTGACAGGGTAAGGAGGGAAGAATAAATGCCTGTAGGCTTAGGGGAGCAGCAGTATCCCACACATTATGAGGGGACTAGAACAGGGTTAAGGATTAAAGGGAAAGGGCCAATCTATGACCATGGATCATGCCTCCGCGTGGAAGAAAACCCAGGCTGGGCTAAGGGAATTCTTTCCACTCCACTTATTTCCTGTGGCTGCCCCTGGAGCAGCAGAAGCTATTTTGCTTGTCTTTGCTTCCCCAGCCAGGCCCTGGCCCCCTCTGAGAGTTTAATTAAGTAAATGGTTGTAGACTGACTGCTCCATCCATCCATCAGAGCCTTCAGCCACACAGAACCATATGTCTGAGGGGCAGTGGCCAAAGGGGTCTAACCAAGGAGTGGAACCGTATGTGGAGTGGGAATCCTGCACACGGGCATTTCCTGGCAATGGGTATCCGTGGGATAACAAATAAAAGTGCCTACTTTAGCGGAGGAGGTCAATAATCAGTCAACTAAGATTTATTAGGCAGGGAGGAAAAGGAGTCAATCATTCATGGGAGCATTTAAGTACGCTTTACTATGGGGGTGGAGGGGGTCAGCGGCTCAGTCATTTGGTAAGCATTTATTTTTGGGAGGAGTGGATGAGTTGCTCAGTGAGTTGGCCTTCACTGGAAGCTTACAGGAGGAGGAGGGGGGAAGAAGGGGGAAAGGGGGAAAGAAGGGGGAGAGAAGCCCCTCAGCCGGTGGTCGGTCAGCCTGGCAGCACCGATTGGGCGCCTGCCGTGGCTGAGGAGGCTGTGCGGTCCGCTGGCTCTTTAGCTGCCTGGTCGGTCCGTCAGCCCGTATTAGGCACTTACTGTGCTGGGGGCGGGGGGGAATGGAAGCTTGTCATCCATTCATTCTCGGCAGGCCTGTGTGCTGGGGCGGGGCGGGCAGGAGGGGGAAGGATGTGGAAAGCAGTGAGTCATTCATTTACTCCCTTCTTGCTCAGCCCAGCAGCGGAGGGGGCACGTTGTGAGAGCGCGCCCATCGCTCCATTCATTCTAAAGCTGCCACCCCGGGGGGTCGGTTAGAGGAGTGTCTCCTTCGTCCTGGGGGGGGGGGGCGGCACAGAGAGGGCAGGTTCTGGGGGTGCGCGATCATTCACTCATTCATTCGCCCTTAACCCGCCCTCTCCGAGGGGGCACCTTCGGGGCGGTCCCTTCCCCTGGCTCCCGAGGGGCAGCAGGGCGCCGCCACTTTCCGGGGCCCTCTCGGAGGGGGCTCGGTCGGCGGAGCCCGCCCCCCGCGCTCGCGGCCCCCTCCCCGCCCGGCCCGCACTCACGCACGCAGAGGCAGGCCACGAGCTTGGCCGCGTCCTCGGGCACCGGGCAGCTGGGGAAGAGCGGCTTGAGCAGGTAGGTGGCGAAGACGAGCGCCACGATGTACTGCGACGAGGGCCTGATGATGAGCAGCTCGACCCAGAGCTTGAGGAAGGCGGGCAGCGGCCCGTACACGTCCAGCATGTAGGCGTAGTCGCCGCCGGACTTGGTGATGGTGGTGCCCAGCTCGGCGTAGCACAGCGCGCCCACGATGGAGAACACGCCGCAGGCGGCCCACACCACGAGCGCCAGGCCGGGCGAGCCGGCCTCCTTGAGCACCCCGGTGGGCGCCACGAAGATGCCCGAGCCGATGATGGTGCCCAGAATGATGGCCACGCCGTTGAGCAGCGTGATGGAGCGCTGCAGGGTCACGCCCTCGTCGGCGCCCGCGCCGGCCCCGCGCCCGTCGCCGCCGTTCTGCCGCAGCAGCATCTTCTCCCGGGACTCGGAGTCCTCGTCCGACCCCGGCGCGGCCCCGGAGCCCGGACCGGGGGCGGCGGGCAGGCCGGAGGAGCGGCGCTGGTGCGGCGCGCTGCTCATGCCGAGGCCGGTCTGCGGAGCGCGAGCGGCGCTGGCGCGGAGGGAGGGAGGAGCGACGGAGGGAGGGCCGAGGCGGTGCGGCTACGGCCGTGCGGCGGCGGCGGCGCTCGCGTTTTGTGTCCCGAGCGGGCGGCGGGGGGGCGGGGGGCGGGGCCGCTCACCTCCTACAGGTGCCTCTCTCCGGGACCGAGCCGGAGCACGTGACGCCCCCACTCCCGGCCGGAGGCGCCTCCCCCGCCCCGCCCCCGCCCCGCCCCCGCCCCCTCCCCCGGCCACATGGTGGCATTGTTCTCTCTCAGCTTCCCCTGGCGCGCGCCGAGACCTCGACTCCTCGGGGGTGAGTGGGGAGCTGCGGGGGACCGTAGTACTGACATTAGCGAGGAGAGGACTGGGATGGGGGATGGGTGCGGAGCGCAGTGGGGGGCTCAGTGTTGGCATTAACACGAAAATGGGGGAAAACTAGGTTCATAGAGTTAACCTTAGAATGAAAACTTTAGACCGGTCCGGAGTTAGGAGAGGGCCCCGTCACTCCTTACCTTTCCTCCCTAGCAACGGGATTATTGAGTTTTTATAACGGATTCGAGAAGCTTCCCTGCGGGTCAGCGAGGATCCGAGGAGCCTGGGGCCGCGTGCTGGGCCCTCACTTGGACCTGCCCAGACTGCCGGGAGCTCAAAGACGCTCCCCTGCCCCCCAGAAGCGTGAATTCCACTGCGATCTTACGCTCGGAAATGACGACCCCAGCCCGCCCCCGCCCCGTTTTACTGAAGAGGAACCTGAGACCCCCAAGGAGCCAGCGGTCCAGCCCAACCCCAGGAGACTTCCTCAGGGCCGACGCCTTAGACCCCCTGGACCGTCCGCTGACGTTTCTAAAGAGGATGTGCAGTTCTAAATGGTCCCGGGCCCTTTGATCCCTGGAGATCTGAGGATGGGCCCATTTCCACCAAAACTATACCCATGAGCACGGAAGGGCACCTGAGGATGCATCGTGGGTGGAGTGGTATTTGAATAAAGCCCAAGGCTCCTGCCTTCTCCAGGCTTAGCTGTTATCTACCCTGACATTTCATGGCCCTCTTTCCTTCTCTCAACCATCATGTCTAAAGTAGCTGGTGGTGCCCAGGGTGGCTTTTTTGAGTTGGTCAAAAAAGCTGGGTTTGGGTTAGCTTTTCCATTTGTACCTGCAGATCTTTAGGTTGATGAAACTTGTAACAGAAGAGCTGCAGAAAACAGACTTGTATCAAGGGATTTTAAAACTTCACTATAGACCAATTTTAAAGATCTTGAAAATCCACTTGTATTCTTAAAGGTTCCTTATAAAACAATAAGCTTGTCAGAAAAAAACTTCTCTTTCCACTCACATCGAGTCCACCATGCTTTGGGTCCAGAATATAATTGTTGACAGAAAGATGGTTGCAGCTGAGGTTATAAGTGTGCATACTTGCCCCAAATATGAAACATGAACACTGAAACAATACTGGAACAGGACCAACTTCAGGCTGACCAAGGACAGGTCAGCCTTTTCCTATTACACACCTGAAAGGAAGAACCAGAATTTGCATAAAGGATGGAGGGAATGTCCCTAGAAAAGTTGTACTGTAGGATGACCCAAAGAGTCACAGTGTCCATATTATATACTTGAGAGAATATATTTGTCAGGAAGTGGGGCGATGAGGTAACCTGGAGACAAGAACGATAATGATGAATGATAAAGCATTAATTAAAAACTTACTATAGTACCATGCCAAACTCTGGGGAATCAGATACAAGTAAGCAAGATCTTCCTGCCGTCAGGGAGAGAAAACATAAAAGGAGGCAAAAAATAAAGGGAAGTTAGGAAAGAAGGGGAAGAGTGTCTAGAAATGGCCAGGAAATGAGGAGGTTCTGTCTGACCAAGAATTAAAGATTTTTCCCTGCTATAAGCACCCTCAAGGAGGACCAAGTAATTCTAGTGTCAAGGTATCCTGGGAGGGAGAAGTAATAAACAGCTGCTATCCCAATTCGAAGGAGTAGGAGTTTTGGATTAGGAATTTAAAAGGAACTTTTCAGTAACTACTTTTTTACTTGACATCTTTAGAAAAAGTCTGAAATGAGCATCTACCATTCCTTGGGGTTTTTACAAAGTTTTTATACAACAAGCTGGTATTCCTCCTCTCATGAAACTTAGAGTTGGAAGTTAAATTCCCTGTTTTATTCTTTTGGCCTCCTGGGGACAACAACATGGATAATCCAACCAACTTTACACCCTCTCATTGCAGACTCTGTCCATGCATGAAATCTGTTGAGTACAGAAAAAACAGTACTGTGCAAATTATTCATCTGTTCATAGGATCATAGCTATAGAGCTGGATGGGGCCTTATGAGTCACTGAGTCCTACTCTTTCATTTGACAGGTGAGGAAACTGAGGCCAAGAGAAAGGATGTGATTAACCCTTGGTCACTGATTCTAAGGAGCAAAGCCTAAAATTTGAAGTCGTCTCCAGATTCTGTACTCTTTTCACCATGCAATGCTATATTTCCATACAGTTCTCCTGAGGTCATCACAGCTGATAATCTATCCCAACATTTATATTTTAAATCTCTGACTTCCATAACGTAAATTTATCTCAATCCCATTTTGCCCAATATTTCAATGAATAAGCAGGCTTATTAGGCACAGAATGTTAGCAAAGCCTGCCATCTACTGGTGCAAGAATTTTATGATTTTTTTTTTTTCTTTTAAGGAAATTTTTTTACCCTCATTTGACAGTCTAACCTTAAGGAACTTCTGCTGAGACCAGGGGGTCTGGGGTACAGAGCCCATTACCTATGGATCTAAGCATGTGTTTTGCACCAGGCTCAGTCCTGGGGAACCTGGCTTCTAATGAAATAGGGCTAGGTACCCTGTTCCCAAACTTTTCCTGGAGCCCTGGGATGGTTTCGCATATAGCTTAGGTTATGTCTCAGGATTCACCTCCAAAAGTGGGAAGTGAAGGGCACTTGATATACAATATAAATCAGGTCTCAGACAAGTAAATTACTCTTACGTACAAAAGAAAAGGCAGCCATGGGGCATTCACATTTGACAAAAACTTAAAACGATTCAGAAAATTATAACTCCTCTTAAAATCTACTGGGAAGCTGATCTTTAAGTCACATCAGCACAAAAGGCTGCTAATTAGACATTTTGCTTTGGCTTTGCATTGCCTGAACAGCTACTGAATGAGTTGGAGCTGGTTGAGAACACAGATTTCATCTAAGCCTAATTTGTTCATGAATGAATGAATGAAAAAACATCAATATGTGCAAAGCACCATACTAAATGATGCAGATAAAAATGGAAAAGTATCTTCCCTATGAGAGTACTTCAGATTAACTTTATATTATACGATGGATCCAGCTCTTTGAGCTGATAGTTAAATTTGCAGTATGAGAATTCACACCTCAAGAATTGGCAAACTATACATCAGAGCTTCATCCTGCTTTGGTTTGGATTTAAGAAAGTGATGGGGAGCATGTCGATAGTTCAGATTAAACTTAAATGTGTGCTGAGGTTTTCAGAGAGCTGATTGTCAAATATTTACTAGCCTTTTCCTATTTGTATATAAAGTATATATTTGAATACTGCCTCCTCCAATAGAACGTGAGCACCTGGGTAACAGTTTTTGTTTTTAATCTTTCTTTATGAGCTTAGCAATTTAACACTTCCTGCAGGAAACTTTCCTACCCCCTTAATTCTAGTGTTTTCCTTGTATTGATTATTACCAGTTTCTCCTTTCTATAGCTTGTTTCTACATATTTATACATCGTCTTCTCCCACTTAAACTGTGAGCTTCCTAAAAGCTGGTATTCGTGTGTTTTCTGTTGGTGGTGGTTTGTTTTCTTTGTACCTCTAGTATTTAGCACAGTGCCTGGCAGATTTGTTGCTGTTAAGTTATTTCAAACATGTCCAACTCTTTTTGACCCCATTTGGGGTTTTCTTGGCAGAGATATGGAAGGCTTTCCCATTTTCTTTTCCAGTTCATTTGACAGATGAAGAAACAGAAGCAAACAGGGTTAAGTGACTTACTCAAGGTTACACACCTAGTAAGTGTCTGAGTCTGGATTTGAACTCTGGTCCTCTTGATTCCAGGTCCAGTGCTGTATTCACTGCACCATCTTGCTTCCTGCTTGGCACACAGTAGGTACTTAATAAATGCTAAGTGACTTGTTGACTTGTCCCTGCTTTCAGTGAGCTCGTGTTGTATTAGGGGTAAGATCTGCAGGAATTTTCCAATGAAAAACCCCATGATGCTTAAGGTATAGCATTGATGTGGATGGTAATACATCCTCCTTAACGTCATTTTCACTAACAAAATCACGTTTCTAATGTGGAGCTCTCTGACAGTGCCAAGGAATGTGATGGGGAGAACTTTCTTATCTGAGTCATTAGGGGCTGTGGCTACCAAGGAGGCAGGATGACAGTGCTATAGGAGAAGTTGCCAAGTCATATCTTCACAAGGATGGTTCCCCTGGATGATGGCTGTGAGGTCTGGGCTAGAAGCCTCCATTACTGAGGCTCTTGTCCTTACTGATGATCAACAGCAGCTGGTCAGAGGTTAGTATTGAGGATAGGAGGATTCTTTCTCTGTAGACTTTATGGTGTCTTTGAAGACTAAGCTGAAAGCAGGGATAGTGAGATAATGGGAAGAAGAAATGCTATTTCCATGAATCTTCTGCTCTGGTTATAAATAGCAAGTCCCAGATCCTGTGCCTCCTATTCCAGTATTGTTAATTTCCCAGAAAATATCTTTTTTTTTAAAAAAAAAATGTATTGAGAGGTACAATTTTAAGCCCCCAAATTAAAATTTAAAAACGGCTAATAAGAAAAAATGAGTATTCTACCTCCTTCTGAAAGACAAATTTTATTTCACTGAACTCCTTATCTCTGCAGGTCTCTGAACAGAGGCTGGATGTTCATTTGTTCGGGATGTCATAGAAGAAGTTCCTATTTAGACTCTACCTCCACCTTCACTCTACTTCTCTATATGCCACAGGAGCAAAGTCAACTAACCAGAAAGCTAAAAATTGTCCAGCTGTTTGGACAAAGATAGAATTAGCAAAAGCTTGGGATTCCTGATTCTACTGGTTTTTGGTCTGGGTGGGAAAGGACAGATTTGAATATGGATATTTACCCAAAAGTCTGTTAGTCATAAATATCTTTATCATGCAAATATTTGTTCTTTACTGGTTGATAAGTGACAGTCATCTACTAACCTCATTACAACTTTGGTTTTTGACCAAACTGGTTTGTTGGGGGTTTTTTTGTCCTCACTATTCTTAATGGTGTTCATATAGTCTCCAGAGTAATCAAATTCCTGTTTTAGGATGAACTCTTTCTGACACAAGAATGCTCAGTGTTTGATCCACAGGCCAAGGTTGGGGGTGGGGGGGAATCACTTCTAAATTCCTTCTTTTAGATTGAATACAGTCAAATCTCAGTCTGGGGAGTAGCCTCATGGATAATTGACAATGGCACTTATATACCTACCTCCTGCTTTTGCTGACAGTATTTCCTGTGCCTGAAATGCCTTGCCCCCATGTTCTTACATGATGAAGGCCTATCATTCCTTTAAAGTTCAGTTGATGCCACCTCTTCCATGAAGCCTTTATTGATTGCCCCATATGGAAGTGAGCACTTCATCCTTTAAATCCCACAGTACTGTTTATACATCTTTCAGCACTTCTCACACGATGACTTGTCATTGTTTCTGTATTAAAAAGGCCATCTTGATCAAAAGCCTGATATACATACATACATACACACACATATATTAAATGTATGCTTTCTTCCTATCATGCTATACTTCGAGACGAACTTCTAAAGTCCCATAGCTTAGGTCTATAGTGTTTCCTTTCTGTGTGTTTAAAAAAGTTAGGACATGCTTTCCCAAAGCAGAATTCCACTTTCCTGAATTTTTGCTTTCCCGACAGTTGTAATTTTCTTACCTTCTACCTATAGTTAAACAAAGCTTTAACAAGCCCTTTGAACATGAACTCTGAGCCTTGTGCATTTGCAATGTGGTGAAGCCTCTGGACCCTTTCTCAAAATCATGTTCATAAATGAATAAAATCAAATGAGATTACAAAGGAAACCAATTAATGGAAATAAAATTATCACAAAGAATATTTTTAAATTCATGGAACTAGAGTGAAAAACCTCTGCTTTTGAAGACAAAACTAGAAAATCTCCGCTTTTTGAAGACTAGCAAACCCTAGTACAGTGTGTTGTTTTTTATTTGAATTAACTATTCCATAGATGAGTTTCTTCTTTATTCTGTGAGTAAAGGTGGAGCTCCTTCAAGGTTAATGGATGATATTATCCACCCAAAAGCATGTTTGTTTTTCTTGATGATATGTTACAAAATGTCATTTTTTTGTGTTTAAATATTATTAATTAATTGAGTGAGAAAGTGGGAAGTAAAAGGGGTAGGGGGAAGAGTATATTTTATGGAAACATTTCATTCCCAAAGTCCCTTTCTTTGTTCAGATGCTAAGCATAAAACATAAACATAAAATCTTAGCAGCCTGTTTTCTCTGTTTTCACATAAGTGAAATTCACACGTCAGTTTGGTAACATTGAAAGGAGTGATGTCATAGGACCCAGGCTCAAATTCTGGCTGTATGACTTTGAATAAATTATCTAACCTCCCAGACTTCAGTCTCCTCGTCTGTAAGATGAAGGCATTCGGTCTTATCACCTTAAGGTCTCAAAATGAGACAGTGGAAAAAGCAGCATCTTGGAGGCAGAAGTTTTCACTATTCTTGTGTACAGTTGTTTACTTTAAAACAACCTCTAAAATACATTCTAGCTCTGGTTCTAGAAACCTGAGAATTCTAGAATTGAAGGTCTAGGGATCTAGGGACTCCCCTTCCAAGTTCTGTGATCCTAGGAGCAAAGTTAGAATGGAAAGAATTTGATTTTCACATTCTACTTGAACAGGATAGCATAATAAGCTGCAAAGAGCCAAAAAAAAGGAGAAAATTGGACTATATAGAAAGTATTTTCAAGGGAATCATGGAATTGCTTATTAGAATTGATATAATTTATATCACTATCACACCCCCACCAAAAACATAACCAAGCAAACACAAAAATGCAGAACTAGGTCAGGAAATAACAGTGAACTCTGGAGTCCTCTCTATTGTCCAATTTTCAGATTATTCAGATAACCTGCCTCCTCTACCACAGGGCGGGAAAGGAGAAGGAAGAGAAAAATGTAACTTTGGGTTCTGGGCATACTAGTTTTAGGAGGCTTGATCCCTTAGCTGGCAGCCTTGAGAGTGATATTTCAGTTTGTTCCAGTAAGTAGCAGAACTTCAAGACTAGTTACATTCTGAAGGGAGCCTAGTCTGGTGGTAAGAGTGAGGGCTGGGTGTCCCGAAGACTTGAGTTTGATTACCACCTCTGACACTAATCTGCTGGGGACTATGCCACATCACAGATCCCAGGGAATTATTCCCTGGAAAAATGGAAAGTGGCATCTAAATGTGGGCATGTTAATTTAGTCTCATTTTCCTGGTATGTCAAGGGAGAAAAATAATCCTTTCACTGAGGAGGGCATTCTATTTATGTGGCCTCTGGTTTTAAAACTCAAAGATTTGGGTCTTATAACCAGAGGCCACATGAAGGTAAGAGATTTTGCGAGGGAAGAAGATAAGTCTCTTTGATGAAGAGACATTCTTTGATTAGTTATGGGTTCTAATTAAATAATTCAGTTACCTGTTATATTACTTAATAATTAGAAGTAACAAAACTTCCAGTTTCCATCCCAAAGTCCCAATAACTGGAGCAGAAAAACAGAAAGGAAAAAAAGGAGAAAAAAATGAGGAAAGGCTTTAGGCCAGGGATGAGGAACCTACTAGGCTTTAAGCATGAGCATCACCTATTGTAGTAAAAATAACAATAGCTATATTGATAGGATACTTTAAGATGATATGATACTTGAAGATGAATGTGGAAAAACAATCATCTGAAAAGAAGGGTATAGTTTCAGGGGTCATGAACACCCACGCTTGAGAAAAGTACCAGCTTTAGATCCTTCGAAGACCCTGAGTCTCAGAGACTAGCATAATGGTACCTGTAAGGGGAAATCTCAAGAGGACTCCATATAGAGAGAAAAAGACTTCTGGGGACTGGAATCAGGGAGTAGTACCTTTCGGTTGCACATGTGTGCCTGAAGTCAGGAAGACCTGAGTTCAAATGTGACTTCAGACATTTACTAGCTCTGTGACTCTAGGAAAGTCACTTAACCTCTGCTTGCTTCTGTTTCCTCATTTCTAAAATGAGGAGAATAATAGCACCGACTCCCAATGTTCTTGTGAGGATGAAATAATGTTTCAGTAAAGTGCTTAAGCACAGGACCAGGCAGATAGTAAGTGGTGTGTGTGTGTGTGTGTGTGTGTGTGTGTGTGTGTGTGTGTGTGTGTGTGTGTGTGTGTGTGTATGAGAGAGAGAGAGAGAGAGAGAGAGAGAGAGAGAGAGAGAGAGAGAGAGAGAGAGACTTTTATTATTATCAGTTCACTACCATTGGGGACTTTGTATCTGAAAGGGAAGAATTTTTCGTAACTCCTATTCTGATGGTATTTTTCTACAAACTAATGGAGTTTAATTGATTCTGATTGCTGAAGGAGAGGTTACTGACCAGTGCTGGTGAGCTATATGCTACCACAAACTTCAAACCCTCAGGTTTACCTCCAGTAGTCAGCAGGAGACTACATGAGGATCCAGTCTGCCAATGCCAATGAAAGCTGGGGAGGTATCCTCAGAGGAGATGTTATATAAAGAAATGAATTGATGGTTTATAATCTGCTAAGTAGGAGCTATTTTTAAAGAATTCTTTTCTCAGGATTTATCAAAAGCCAGAATTTTTGGTGTTGTTCAGTCATGTCTGACTCGTCATGACCCCATTTGGGGTTTTCTTGGCAAAAATATTGGAGAGGTTTGCCATTTCCTTCCCTAGTTCATTTGAGAGATGAGGAAACTGAGACAAATGGTTAAGTGACTTGCCCAAGGTCCTATAGCTAGAAAATGTCTGAGACAGGATTTGAACTCAGGCCTTCCTGACTCCAGGTCTGGAGCTCTATCCACTGCCCCACCTAGCTGTGACCATCCCCCTTCCTTTCCCTTCCCCCTTCCCCCTACCCCCAAACTCAATGCTTTAAAAAATATCCAGGTCTTGGGGGAGGGGGCAGAGTAAGTACCCTTAGGGCAAAGAGAAAAGATTAAGTTCTTTTCCCTACTACTTGTAGTCTGATGTTAAAATAAACAAAGACAACAAGCCATTGTGGCAGCTAACCCTACACCCTATTGGGTCAAGCCCCAGGTGATTCTGGTCTCAAGCAGAATTTTAAAATCTATTCATTCATTTCATTCAATAAACTTTAAGTGCCAATTGTGTGCCCGACAATGTCCTAAGGGCCAGGAATACAAAAAGACAGTCCCTGCCCTCAAAGAGCTCGTGGGCACCTCATCTCACGTTCCCCTTCGGGTCAAAGCCCAGATTGTGTCTGGAGCAGCAGAGAAACATCGCGCCAGTAATTCTGGGGAGACTTGCCCACCCGCCATCAAATCCAACAGATACAATAAGGATTTAGCAAGTTTTTACTAAGTATAAGGCATGGGTGCTGAGGCCTAGGAAGACAGAAGCAATCAAACAGAAATAAAGGAAACAGCCTGCAGAGAAACAAAGCTTTCCCACACACCGTCCTCCATATGATCTCTTCCCACTGAGTTAAAAAAAAACAGTACTAGTGAATGAACTGTTCTTATTAGCTCATGAAACCACAAGTGGGTTGCTAGGCAAGGGGGAAAAAATGCCTCAGTTTTATGGAAGCTGGGTCCCAGCGGATTGTGACAACTGCAGAGGCCTCCAGTGCAGGGAGGAAAGCAACGGCCGAAGGACCAACTGAGAGACAGGCAAGTTAAGTGGCCGAGAAAGCAGTAGCAGAAGCTAAAGAGTAATCAATCAATCACAAACATTTATTAAACAGGAAACATTGATTAAGCCCCTTCTGTATGCCAGGCACTGTGCTAAGGGAGGGGTATCCAAAAAGAGGCAAAAGACAGTCCCGGTCCTCAAAGAGTTTATGATTTAATCCAGGGGTGGGGAACCTTCCTCCCCGAAGACACCCGTGCCCTTTAGGTTTCAAGTGCGGCCCTTTGACTGAATCCAAACTTCACAGAACACATCTTTTTATTATTAAAAATAATTTTATTTATTATTATCATATATTATATAACTGGATATTAGATATAAATTATATAAAATATAATTATCTATATAATCCATAAGTTATATTGTAATTTATTATTTAAAAATCCCTTAATGGGGATTTGTTCTGTGAAGTTTGGATTCAGTTAAATGACTGCACTTGAGGACCTAGAGGACCATAAGTGACCTTGAGGCCACAGGTTCCCCACCCCTGATAATGCATTAAATACCTAATCAATACCTTGGACATAGTAAGTACTTAATAAGGAGTACCGTGGTAGGAGTTGGTTCGAGTACCAGTTAATCAAAGACCATCTCCAGGCCCCAAGAACGTGTCCCTTTATGTCTTTTTGTCACTTTAATTGTCAATCCTAAGTTCAACAAGCAACTAAGCCTCTACTGGGAGCAAGGCTTTCTTTGGGGATTGTGGATACACTGATCTTTTTAAATATCAGTCTCTGCCCTCAGGGAGTGCACATTTTATTGCAGTAATGTTTAGTGGGAAAAGCACAGAACCTGGAATCAGAAAGACCTACATATTTCCAAATTTTGGGGAGCTGTTTGACCATGAGAAAATTGCTTAACCTTAGCCTTTGTTTACTTATCTGTAAAATGGTCCTATTTACCTAAGAGCATTCTTGTAAGGATCAAACAAGATGTTTACTTGTCATTAAGAACAGGGCTTTATACTCAGGTAAGTGTACCAAAAGGGAGAATGAGATACCAAAGGAAAGATTCAGACAAAATGCCACAGGAAAATTTAAGGAGGAAGATCCACTTTCAGTTCATACGATCAGGGCCTCCTTAGGTCTTAAAAGTTGAAGCAACATTCTAGAGGGTCTAAAAAACAAGGTAAAAAAGTGTGTATTTTACCCTATAGTAAACAGAGAGTTGTTTGCTTTTGTCTAATCAATTTTCAGTCGTATCCGACTTTTCATGACCGCATTTGGGGTTTTCTTGGGAAAGATACTGGAGAGGTTTGCCATCTCCTTCTCCAGCTCGTTTGACAGATGAGGAAACTGAGGCAAACAGGGTAAAATGACTTGTCCTGGGGGTCAGAGTGTAAGAATCTGAAGTTGGATTTGAATTCTTGTCTTCCTAACTCCAGTTCCAGCACTCTATCCACTATGCCACCTACCTGTCCTCAGAGACTAAAGGTTTTCGGTCAGGAGAATTAATATAGGTACAACTGTGCAGTACAAAAATTACCTTGGAAATTGTGTGAAGAATAGATGGGATAGCCTCTCTATAGAAAAGTGGGGACCCATCGCTGCAGAATGTTGCATTTGCTGCTTGTGGCCTTGGTTGATTTTGTCGAACTGTTTCTTTTCTTTGTTACTAGAGAAGACTCAAAGGGGATGGTATGTAAGGAAGTTGACAAGCATGTGTTTACCGTATGCCAGGCACTGCTCTTTTAGGGATGCAGATGGTTGTTGTCCTTCGTTCTCAAGGAGGACCCAAATGACATCACTCTGATAAAGTCAAGTTTCAATGTGTCTGACTGGCTGATCAGACCAATACGAGCTCGGAATGCTCTACCACAGATTGGGCACAGATAATCCATGTGAACCTTTGGGATGGATACTCTAAATGTGGGCATCCTGCGTTTCCTTTGAGCTGTTTCATTTCTGCTTTGCTTATAGAGCACAGCTTCTTTTCTGATATGGGGACACCGTGATATGCATTGCCAGAGCTAGCTCAGTGTTTGGGAGACTCCGAAGGAAACTATGGGGAGAGAAGAGGTATTAAAGATCTACAGAGTCTGCTGACGTCATTGTTGTATACCCGTGAAACTTGGACAGTCTACCAGAGCCAGGAAACTAAATCGCTTCCATTTGAAAAGGGATGCAAATAAAAGTAAAAACAAAGACAGTTCCTGCCTGCAGGGAGCCTATATTCTAATGGGAGTAGAACATAAAAGTGAGCGGAAAAGCCGGAGGTGGGGGAATCTGATTCACTTGGGCCCTGGCTTGGTGAGGTCTGGAGAAGCGATGAAACAAAAGAAATCAATTAAAGTTTGAATTGTAAAAAACGGGATTAGATAAGGAAGAAGCCAGAAGTGAGAGAAACCAGTTAGAGACGTTAGTCTCAGCTAGAAAGGGGGCAACCTGAGGGGGTGGAGAGTGAGTGGAGAGAAGGCTGTTATGGAAATAGAACTGAAGGGCTTTAACAAGGGAGTAGAAGTGGAAATTAAAGAAGGGGGAAGAGTTAAAGACAGCAGAAGCATCTTCTTTGGTAATAGAGGTATTGTGCTTTCACCTGGTTTGAGACACATTATTGTCAGAGTTGACAGGAATTTTTACCATTTTTCCCACACTCCAATGCCTCTCCCACTTTTGTTATTTCATACAGAGTAAAGACCATCAAAGCAAAAAGAGGAAGCTTGGAACCTTCAAAGTTCAGCCAGAAACCTCACAGTACCGTCACCTGCAGTCACAACACAAAGAAAATCCCATCCTCAGAAATAGCGGCCCCTTGCACATCTGTTACTGGCTCCAGTTCAATGGCAGGAGTGAAGGCCTTCTCTGTTTATTTTTTGTACTATTGCTTTGAGGGTAGAAATCAATGTCCTTTCCTCTAGGTTTGTTTGTGAATTCATCGCATATCTGCCCAGGCTTTGTTGAGCTCCCAGGAGACTCTGATTTCTTAAGGTTCACATAGGTTTTTAAAAATAACTATTAAAAAATCCTGACAAGGGACAAAGACGTTTATCTATTCTCAGAAAAGGCGCTTTATTAATCTACGTCAGGACTTCCATGATTACTCACATCTGTCCCCTCCTCGCCATTCACAGGGACTCCACCCTGGTCCAGGCCCTCATCTCTCCTAACCTGGACTAGTATATTTGGTCTCTCTGCTTTCCAGCACTGTGGGTACTCCCCTACCAATATAAATCCCAACCCATCTACTATTGAATAAAACAACTTCTTTAACTGCCATGCTGAAAAAAAAAATCACCTGTGGCCAACCCTCTGGCTGTGAGGCCCTTTAACTACAGACACACAGACTGCCTCAAGGCCATGGTACTCGTGGTAGTTAAAATGGTCTTCCTGATGTTTCTCAGACATAGTATTCCATCTCCCACCTGGATGCCTTGGCATGGGATGTCTTCAATGAAATCTCCAATTTCTTCTGTCCCTCACAATCCCTAGTTTCTTTCGAAACGACCCAAGAGACACATATACATGAACCTTTCCTCATTCCAGTAACTACTAGTCCCCTTCCTTGAAATCATTTTGTCTTCATTTTGTATGTAATCATTTATGTATATGTTTTCTTCCCTGGCTAGATGTAGTTTCCTTGCAGTCAGGAGCCGTTTTAACTTTTGCCTTTGTATCTCCAGCACCTAGGACAGTGCCTGATGCTTAAGAGACCCTTTAATGCTTGTCTATTGATATTGATAATGGGGGCAGCTAGGTGGTGCAGTGGATAGGAGGAGTGCAGGAGTCAGGAGGACCTGACTTCAAATCTCACCTCGGACACTTGACACTCACTAGCTGTGTGACCTTGGGCAAGTCACTTAACCCCAATTGCCTCATCCTGGGTCATCTCCAGTCCTCTTGATGAATATCTGGTCACTGGATTCAGATGGCTCTGGAGGAGTAGTGAGGCTGGTGACCTGCACAGCCCTCCCTCACTCAAAACAAAGTCAAGTGCAAGGCATGTCATCATTTCTCTGTTGGCGTGGTCTTCTTTGGCAACGAAGGACGAACACACACACATTGATATTGATTGATTGACAGTACTCTGTCCCCTAATTTACATATGGAATTCATTCAGATCTCAAAGGGAATATTGTGTTGGGAAGGACCAGAATCAGAGAATCTCCGAGTTATTTCATATTACTCACTTTGGCATACCCTACATTCCAACTAAACTGGATTACTTGCTGTTCGATGAACTCAGTAGTTCATTTTCTGCTGTGTTCTCTCCTTACCTCTGCCTCTTAAATCCCCAAAGACCTAACTCTTCGATCATCTCCTACTCAAACCTCTTCCTGATCTCCCCAGCTGTTCATTCTCTCTCCTTCCTCCTAGTATATTTATTTTTCTGTTGACTTCTTGCTCTTTGGGGGTGAGGACTGTCATTTTGGACTTTGTAGCCCCAGAACCCACCTTGCATATTGTAGATGTTTAATAAGTGGTCGTTGAATTGAGTCGGATTGCAAGACAACCTCTATTCCATCCCCTTCCCTAGCAAGAATGTTCTCTACTTTGTCCCTTTCAAAATGATCATCGACCCTCAGATGAAAGAAATCCAAAAATGTGAAAAACCACAGCCTTATGGAAGCAGCACACCTGCTTTTGGATATCACTATGAAATAACACCGAACCATTGAGCAGAAAATATCTGTTAATCCTCCTTATTCTTTCCAGTTCTATCCTCTGGGACCAAGCGGAAGAAGTCTAATTTCTCTTCTGAGTAACAACTGTTCCTCAGTCAGAGTGAACAAGCATTTATTAAGCACCTAGTATGTGTGAAGCACTGTGCTGAACCCCAGGGATAAAAGGAACAGTCAAAAGAAAGTCCCTGCCTGCACTCAGCTCACAGCCTAATGGGGGAAACACCAGGAAAACAACTATGTACATATACGAACACAGAGACATGCATATATATGCATGTGTGTACATATATATGTAGGTGTGTGTTCATATACACGTATGTATGTACATATGTGTGTAAGTATATGCATGTGTATATATGCATGTACATATGCGGAATAAGTTGGAAATAACCAACATTAAGGGAGATTGGGAAAGACTTCTTGTAGATGGTGAAATTTTAGCCAAGGAAGCCAGGGAGGTCAGGATACAGAGATAAGTGGAGAGGGAATTCCAGGCATGGGGAATATGGGAAGGAAAGGAATTCTAGGCATGGGGGAACAGCTTAACTGCTGAAGACAGCTTTCACATTTCGTCCATCTTTTCTTGTCCCTGGCTTAACTAGATGACTTTCAACCAAGAAAATCTTCCATTTGTTCTTTCTAGCAAAGATCAGGATGTAGGGAGAACATGTGGCAACTCATGATCCCTATGTCCATAGCAGAACAAAGCCTCTGCCCTTTCTAAGTGCAAAGGAGCATTAGAGCCAAATTGCTCCTATGGGAAAACACTTTTAGCTTTTACTTAACATATTAACAGGAAAACATTTTCTGTTTCTTTCCCCTCATTTGTATCATTTTGTTAACCAAGCTCAGTCCCCTCTACTCCAGTGTCTTTTGATGCCCATGGAGAAGGGAACAGTTAAGACTTTCATAAACCACTACAGAACTGACTGATGGAAAATAGCAGAAATAAGTCAAGGTCAGATTACACAGGACACACTTTTAAGTTAATGTACATTAACATTTCCCCCATCACTTTCCTGGGTCTAAACTATAAACAAGATAATAAATTAAGCCCCTAGTTATAGCTTTGCTGATTTCCAAAATATAAATGCTCACAGTCAAAATTTAACAGTCTCTCAGGATCTGGTTCAGTTGGCTCCAGTGAACTGGCAGATATTAAAATGATCTTTGGAAAAATCTAGGTTCCCTTTTAACCTGTTCTGTGTTCTGGATCCCATAGTCAGTCTGAAGAAGCCCATGGACTCCTTTTTTCAGAATCACGTTTTCAAGAAGCACATAAAATAAAATACAGAGAATACAATGAAAATCAATCATATTCAAATACAGTTATCAAAATATTTTAGAAACCAAATTCATAGACTCTTGATCTAATGTATATTGAGAAGAATAAACCAATAAACCTAACCGAAAAGGATCTGTTGTTTTCATTATATTATGATTGCCAAATGTGGCATTATAAGATTCCTAGTTTTACCTCTAAAGTTCTAGGCTTCTTCTGTTTGATTTGATGCCTTTTTCTCTTTATGTAATAATAAAAATGGGAGGGACATTTAATGGTGTGACAATGTCTTGAACTCATGGAAAGAACATCTTTATGGATTGATTGCAGATTTCTGGCAATTTCACCAGGACAGCATAGAAATGATTGTTTTGGGGTTCTCAGTCATTCTTTAAGATTATAGGTTTCAGAGGAAGTACCAACTCGAATTCATAGAGAGGTATCCTTAGCTAGGAGTTCCCTCTATAAAAGAATGAATGAATGAACAAAAACATTTGTTTAGTTCTTACTATGTTCCAGGCATTATTCTAAGCACTGAGGGTATTTATTTAAACATTAGGTCTCCCTATTTCTTCTGGACTAAAAAATACAGCCCCACTCTGATCAGGATGGAAGCTTTAACCTTCTTGTTTCTGACCTGGGCCAGTTCACCCCTACTCAGATAACCTGGAGCTTCCAGGGACCACCATATTAAGGTCAAACTTTTGTGTGGACCCCCTCCCTATCAGTTTAACCCACTGTAGTTCAGAAAGCCTGAGCTTAAAAGACCTACCAGCCTCTCCCTCGCTGGTGGCAAGGATTACAGGCCCAGTTGGATAAAAATATTTAAAAAGAGATAATTCTTATCCCCAAATAGTAATAAAGGAAGACCACACATGGAGGCGAGTAGTGATCAGGGATGAGTGTTTTGTTTTAGGAAGGTAGAAAGTAGAGTGGTCGGGGGGAGCACATTGGTGAAGGGAAGGGAGTATTTGGGTAACCACTTCATGCAGATGGTGAAATGGCCTGATTGGACATTTGAATGGGATGTGAAGCTGAAACATAGTCTTCTGGACCCTAGGACTAGCCAGTAGATATAGGGCGCTGAGTGGGTTAGTTTGCACACAGTCAGCCAATGTCAGAATTGAACCCTAAGGTTAGAAAGCCAAAAACTAACAGATTAGCTTCCCCTGAGGGACTGAAGAATGGATTCGGAAAAACTTACATATGAAAGTGCAAACTTCAGGTCCAGGTGGGCAGGAGCAAATCAGCAGAGAGAGAGAGAGAGAGACAGAGAGACAGAGAGACAGAGAGACAGAGAGACAGAGACAGAGAGAGAGAGACAGAGACAGAGAGAGAGAGAGATGTCCTTGTTTAATGGCTGAATGAAATGTGATAATGAAACATTTGTCAAGGAAATTAATGATCTAGTCCCTGCCCTATCTATCCTGAATGAAGTAGTCCATTTTTAGTTTATGGAAATTCACTCCTTTAAGGACCAGAACTTTACAGGACTTAGCTAGAAAGATTTTAGATATCACTGAGTCCAATTCACTATTTACTGATGAGAAACCTGAAGACTAGAGGTTGTAACTTGCCCAAGGTCATATTAAATAGAAAACAATAAATCTAGGATTCCAGCCCATATCTTCTAAACTCCAACACTAATATTCTTTTCTACTATATTATGCTGCCTTTCAAAGCATCTGGGATAAAAATTTCCCAACAGATTAATAAAAATTAAATGAAATATTTTAACAAGCATTTATTAAGTACCTATTATGTGCATTTAAGAACTAGAAATATTAAGATAAATGAAATAATTTTTCCTTTGAAGAATTTATATCCTACTGAGGGTGTATACCATGGACATAAATAAATAGGAGAAAACTAAAGAAAGAAGCAAATTAAAACTGGGAGAATGAGGTAAGTCTTCCAGTAGGAGACGAATTGTGAAGGACTCCGAGGATTCCATTTGGTCGGGGTGACTAGGTAGAGCATTCCAGGTGTATAATGCAGAGTCAGACAATGAGATGTCCGGTTTGAGGAACAACTATATTCCAGTTTGGGGAAAAGTAGAGTGTGCTCAGGGAAATAATGCTAAATAAGACTGGAACAGTCTACTAAGGCCAGGTTTGGGGTGGGTTGGGGAGGGAAGAGGCACCTTAAATACCAAATCAAGAAATTTAGATTTGTCCAGGATCTAAATCCTGGAGGGATTTAGAACCATTGATGTCTTCTGTTCCTAAATCCAGTGCCCATTCTATTATACCATCTATATCTAATCTCATTATAACAACGAGAAGACTGAGACACAGAGAGGTAAATTAATTTCTCTAGTGTCTGGGTTGCAAAGCTGTGACTAGAACCCAGATTTCCTGGTGTTTCTCCTCCTTCCACCACATCCCGTTTTCTCTATTCTGATTTTTCTAACTCACTTCTATCAAATGAAGCTCATGGTTCAGGTACAAGGACCTTAAACTGGGGTCCACAGACTTTTTTATAGTCAATCAATAAGCATTTATTAAGTGCCTACTATGTACCAGGTACTGTACTAAACTCTGAGTTAGTATTAGGGTTAAGGAACTAGTATTCGGATAAGTGCATTTCCATATAATTGTCTTCCTTTTGTAATCCTTCTCTTTTGTTTTACACATTTTAAAACATTGTTCATTCCCCACAACATCT
This sequence comes from Bettongia penicillata ogilbyi, assembly GCA_023548195.1. NCBI lineage: Eukaryota > Metazoa > Chordata > Mammalia > Diprotodontia > Potoroidae > Bettongia > Bettongia penicillata. The sequence continues at coordinate 1,894,330 of JAJHZJ010000391.1, forward strand.
ATTTCAAACCTTGCCTTCTTTTTCCAAGTCCTCAACTCCACTCTTACTCTCCCACATTCACAACAGATTATCTCACATCTTAATTCACTAAGATTTCACAGAGAGCTCTATTGTCTTTAGCCTTCTTTGTATCCCTAGCACCACTAAGTGCTTAATAAATGCTTATCAACTGACCAGTTGACAGACTAATGAGGGGCCCATAAACTTCCCCCAGTTGCCAAAGGAATCCAGGACATGAGCAAGGTTAAGAACCCCTGATCTAGTAGAAAGACTGCCGTTAACTGTTAAATCAGGGAATGGACATTTAAATCTCAGCTGTACTATTACTAGATAGCAATAACCTTTCTGAGCCTAATTTCTCATCAGTAAAATAAGAGAGCTGTCACAGAACATCTCTGAAGTTCCTTTCAGCTCAGAGTCCTATTATAATACCAGGTCCTAAATTAGTACCTTTTCTGAAGGCTGATCTCAAATAATTGAGAGTTGAGTAGGGATGGAGGGTAGAAGGGACACAGGGGTGGCACCATTGTTGCCCCACCTTCCACTTTGTCTCTGGGATTTCCAATCTACGTGAGATACTTAGTAGGGACAACAGGGCCTATAATATCTAAGAATCATGGTCTAGCCTGATTCCCCATCCTTTCAGTTCATCCAGAAAGGAAGAGGAAGGTGCAGAATCTGTATAGGACAGGACCCTGAGAGGTCCCTCAAACTTGTATTGTCTTTTTGGACCCTTCTAACCTTGCCCAGCTTCATTTTGTCCATCTCTCAAACTTCAGGAGGAAAATAATAAGACTGGAAAATGGCGTCCACTTACTCTGACCCTAGATCTTACATGTTTGTTGAATTATTGCTTTGTTTTGAAGGATCTGTGTTCCTAAGAGACATCTGACCATGTTATTTCCCAGCTCTCAAAGCTCTGTGTTGCATTTAGGAGGAGATACAAACTCCTTTGTTTGACATTTAAATCTGGGCTTTAACCACACTGGACTGAAAGTTTTCTTGCTAAACTTGATGCATACCAATCACTTTACCCTCTCTAGAAGCCAGACAAAATGTCCTACTAGGAAACGCATAAACCAACGTCCAACTTCATAATTCTAGAACGTTGTCAAGAAGTCAGGAAGACTCATCTTTCTCAATTCAAATCTAGCTTCAGGCACTTACTAGCTATGTGAACCTGGGCAAATCACGCAACCCTGTTTGCCTTGGTTTCCTCATCTGTCAAAATAGCTGGAGAAGGAAACGGCAAATCCCTGCAGTATCCTTGCCAAGAAAACTCCAAATAGGGTCCTGAAGAAACAGACACAACTGAAACTACTGAACAGTAATGACAAATATATGTATCTAGATATGTAATAGTGTATTCACATGCAAATGGTTACAGTATCATCCAAAAACATAGTCTGAAACAGCCTGAAAGAAAAACAGAATGTGAACCTAACGCTACACAACTAGTCTCTCTTGAGGAGATAAAAAGACAAATGGGGTCTATTAGAGTCTTCAAATGATATCTCAAATCAAAGAAGAGAAATTACCTTTTGAAAGTTGTTTATTTTGGGAGAAATGTGTATCCTACTATTTGTTGATGTTGTCCCGAACAGATTTCCTTCATTCTGCTATCAGCAATTTACAGCACTAACTACTTCGAGCCATACAATGTCCTGGCAGGTACTACAGACAAGGATATACATAACTTCCTTATGTTTCTTTGCTGAAAAAATACAATCACTGAGAATGTTGTGGCGTTTAACCCAAGTGTGAAATAACAAGGCTTTAATGTCTGTGTATAAAAGAGATGCAATGCTATTTTTACTTGCCAGACAGTTTGCCTTAGGTAGGGATACATGAGCAATTCAATTTCATTTCCTCTAATGTCACAATGATTTACTACTATGTGCAAAACACTACAGTAGGGCTCACTATATTTAATTGATTGGCAGATAACTATCAGGTTCCTCAAATTGCCTCAATCACAAACGAAATGATATGGAGGAATGAGAAACCTTTGAGTGAATTCTGAACTTGAAAATACCTAATTGGTCATTTTGAAGAATTTTAAGGAGGCAATGTGAGGTAATGGAGAGAGCACTGGACCTGGAGGCAGAAGAAGCTCAGATCCCTAGTGCCAGCTACTTACTATATCGACGGTAATGGTAATAATCATGAATAATAATAGCTAGTGGATATGGTACTTTAAGTTTGCAAAGTTTATGCAATGCTTTAAGGGTTGCAAAATACCTTACAAACATTATCTCATTTAATCAACAGTCCTGAGAGGAAGGTGCTAGTACGTGCATTTTACAGTTGAAGAAACTGAGGCAGACAAAGGGTAAGTGACCTGTCCACTTTCATACAGCTAGTATCTGAAACTGGATTTGAACTCAGGTCTTTCTGACTCCAGGATCCGCACTCTGTCCATTTCTCCACCTAACTGCCTGTGGTTTGACTGTTTAAGGCTTCCTTATGAGTTCTTTTGTCCTTTCTGTCTCTGATGCTTATTATCTATGTGACTTAGTTTCTCTGAGCCTCAGTTTCCTTATCTGTAACATGAAGTGGGTTGGACCACATGGTTTCTAAGGTCCCTTCAAACTCTGAATCTATTATCAGTGGTTAGACTAAATGCCTTCTATTCTTTCTAGCACTACAATACTAGTGTTCTAAGCAATGGATTTTGAATTCATTAAAAATGTCTTTGACTAACATTCAACTATATTCAACATGATTGCATATATAACTTTTTTAGATTGCTTTTTGTTTTGGGATGAAAGGAGAAGAGGGATAGGAGGGAGGGAGAAGAATTAGGAACTCAAAATCTCATTTAAAAAATGAATATTGAAAACTATCTTTACATGTAATAGGAAAAAATAAAATACTATTTAGATAGGAAAAAATGTCCTGAGTGGATGATCAATTGGGGAAGACTTGGGTACTCTGATCAAGATATGATCCAAGACAATTCCAAGGGACCCATGGTGAAAAATGCTGTTCACCTCCAGAGAGAACTCATGAGCTCTGATTGAAGACCAACGGATTTTTTTTTTACTTTATTTTTCTTGTTGTGTGAGTGTTTGGAACATGGCTGTTTAGATATATGTTCTGCATGACTTCCCATGTGTAATTAATATATTGCTTGGTTTTCGAGGGGTGAGAGAGTGCAGGAGGGAGAGAGAGAATTAGGAACTCAAAACTTATTTAAATGAATCTTTAAAACATTTACATGTAACTGGGAAGTATTCAACAAAATAACTAAAAATGTATTTTTAGAAATGTCTTGAGTGCCTACTATGCAAAAGGCACTGTGATGAATTAGACATGGTTCTGGCTATTCTGAAACTTAAAACTAGCCTGAAAATATAAAGGAATGAGTGCTATAAGCAGGGTACAAAGGACATCAGTGAGGGCGAATATAGATGACCTACAAGTCTCTTGCATACCTCTAGCCTCTTCCCAGAACTCTAGATCCATCTCTACAACTTTCTGACACTTCTACCCAGAAGTCTCCATGGCATTTCACATTCTTTGGATCCCAAACTAAAGGACTAGCTTCTCCCCAAAGACCTGCCTTTCACTTCAACTTAATTATTTCTGTTCATGATACTTCCAGTCATGAAAGCAAGAAATCTCCAAATTATCTGTCTCTTCCCTTTCCCTCACTCCTCACCATCCTCTAAGTTTCCAAAACCAATTAATTGTACTTTGAAAGTGTCACTTACCTGTGAGAATTAAACGAGATAATGTTTGTGAGGTATTTTGCAACCCTTTAAGCATTACATAAACTTTGCAAAGAAACCTCCATGGACAGTGTCCATGGAATAATGAAGAGTCAGATACGACAGAACAACAATTACCATCTAGATTTCTCTTGTTAGTCACTGAGGGTATGTCACAGCCATCCATCATAGAGGTTTCTTGGCAAAGATGCTGGAGTGGTTTGCCATTTCCTTGTCCAGAGGATTGAGGCAAACACAGGTTAAATGACTTGCCCCCGGTCATACAACTAGGAAGTGTCTGAGGTCGGATTTGAACCGCAAGGCTCTATCACCTCAACCACCTAGCCACTTCCTAGAAATAATACATAAATCCAAGCAAAATGCATTTTGGTTTAATTAATTTAATTCAAAGGAGAGGGAGATGTTTTGGAGGCAAGAGAGGAAAGTGGGGAGGGACCTGCATTGCTTTGTTAGGCTTAACCAAACCCTGTTCTTGTAAAACTCCCTCATCCCCCTCAAACCTAGAAAGTGAAAGTCATTGTGCATGCCTATTAGTCTTAATGGAAGTAGGAATTCTCAGGAATTGAGGAGACAGAAGTAGACCAACTCTGGCTTTTTGAATAGGATTATAGGCCTAATAGGATCATTAGGGGAGGAAATTAGATTTGGTTTATTTTCACTTCCTTACCTGGCAACGAATGTTTTAATTAAGCGCTCATTATGTGCCAAGTACTATGGTAAGGACCTGGGGTAAAAATCCAAAAGGAAAGACTTCCATCAAGGGAATATTCTAATTATGAGAGTCAGCACTAGAAGGAAGAAGGGAAAAAAACTCATGTAAGAATTTCCAGCCCTCCCCTTACCTCCCCTCCAAAATTAGATAAATAAGATCACGAGATTTAGGCCATTAAAAATCATGTGGTCTAAGCCTCTCCTTTTACAGATCAAGAAAGTGAAGCCCAGAGAGGCAAATCAATCTGTCGGAGTCCCACAACTATGATGTAACCAAGGCAGGACTCAAACACAGGTCCCTTCATTCCAGATCCAGTCTGTCTTTCTACTATATCATCAATCCACCACCTAGTCCTCAGCCCTGCAATTCAGAAAACATGCCATCCTTTTTCTCAGACAGTTGTTTGATGGGACCTCTAACTTAATTTCTCAAACTTTCGTTGGGTCTATCTCTACAGGTCTAGAATTCTCCTGGGATCTCTCCTTCCAGTTCCTCTAACCTGTTGCTGCTCTCCATTTCAGTTTGATTCAATAAGCATACAATAGGTGCCCACTTTATGCTAAGGACAGGGATAGGGTCTGGAGATATAAAAAATAAAAATTAAATTGCCTCTGCCCTTGAAGAGATATCTCCTAAACCTTGAAGTCTATGCTTGTCCTCTAGGATGTGCAATGCCAAAGAATAATGGTGATCAAAGCTTGTATCAAAGGTTGGCCTGACCAGTAGAATATAGTCTTGGCATGGTATTCAAGATATATAGGGAACTAACATAAATATATAAGATCAGGACCTATTCTCCAATGGATAAGTAGACAAAGGGTAGTAAAATAAAAGTTCTCAAAAGAATTACAAACTATAGCTTCATCAAAGTTAGCTTCAAATGGCTTGCAATAAGGTAAGTAGAAATCAAATGAACTCTAAAGTTTCACTTTACATTTAGCAACAAAAATTACAAAAGATGGGATAGACATTAATTCAGTATTGGAGAAGTTGTGAATTGGTCCAGATATTCTGGAAAGCAATTTGGAATTACACTAAGAAAGTGACTGAAATACCTGTGCCATTCAACCAGAAGATACCACCACTTTACAGGCAGGCATATGCATCTTGGAGGAGATCAAAGACAGAAATAAAGGTGCCATGAAACTATCTATAATAGTACTTTTTTGTGATGGCAAAGTACTGGAAACGAAATAGATATCCATTGATTGGGGACTAGCTAAATAAATTGTGGTACTTAATTATAATAGAATATTAGGGAATAGCAATAAAATATTAATTATATTATAAATTATAAAATAATAAATTATTTTTTCCTAGGGCAAAATTTTATTATAATCAATTCTAAGAGACTGTTCAATTTATTTTTAAAATTAAAATATATTGTTTGGAATTTAGAAATGTTTCAGTGGACACATTTGTAGAAATAATATTTTTTCCATATAAAGAAATGAGAACCATATAAAATATTAGAATACATTGTAATGAGTTAGCAATGTTTTGCATATTTCAAGTTGTTTGTGAGGGACAATAGTCAAGATTTTATCTATAAACAATTTTTCCAATAAACTTATTAAAAACTGCTCAATAGTTCCTACTTTGGACATCAAAATTATTCAAGATTCAACTGAAGTAAAGAATTCTGTTTCACACCACGCTATTCAGATGTTTTGCTAAAACCAAAATTAGTGCAATAAAAATTATTTAAAATAATGTACAATTTATATACTACTTTTATTTACATTATAAAATTTAAATAGTTTTCTGAGAACAAACTCTGGGAGGGAATGATAGTTCTTTTTTATTAGACTTGAATCTATTTAAAAACCTCCAGAAAGTCTCAATGCTTGTTTTTTAAGGGTAAGCCACAAACTCATTTTAGTTGAAAGCAGATTGAATATTAGTTATTTTGCAACATCAAATTGATTCCATGAGTCTACACAGCCTCCCCACCTCTGTCTTCGAAGTCTCTCAGACCTTCTATGTGGAGGTTCCATTGAGTTCATTACAACAGAGATGGACATTTTATATTCATAATGATCTAACATTTGTGCAATCTTTTCATGAGACACCTCATGTTTATTCCTCTTTTCTAATTCATCAGGATCAAATTTCCACTATGTGTCCGGTTCGTGGAACTCTACTTGGTATCCTTTGCCTATAGCCATTTTCACATAAAGTTTTATTTCCCAAGCTTGGGTATTAGTGTTATCTATTATAACTGGAGATCTTCCCTGATCAATAGCTTTCTTTTCTCTGCTCTCGTTCCAGTCATGGGCATCACCAAGTTGTCTAATGTTATATGTATACCCATTTTGATGCTGAAAATAATCATCAGTGCTGAAGATGATGCCCCCACGATTCTGACCAAGCAGAACACGAGACAATGTTGTTTTCCCTCAACCAGGCAGACCTCTTAAAATGATAAGTAGCCTTGTTAGCTTTTCCTCTTGGAACTGTTGGTTTATAAGTCTGTTTGTTTTCTCCATCTGGAATAAAGAAGGGTCTTCCCAAGATTCTTCTCTTGTTTCACAGAAACCATTATTTTCTCATCCATTTTGTTCATTGTGGCCATTTCTAGAGGCCTATGTGATACTGTTCCTCCCAACACAATCAGAATATCTGTTTGTCTGATGTTGGGCAATTCCAATTTGTGTTACCACTGCTTACATTATATCCATTGTACATTTCACATAATTTAACATCTTGAGCATGGAAAACATTTGGTAGTGGAGATGGAGAGGGATTAAATCTTTGAAAATTTAAATGATCATTGAACCCAGAAGGAAAAAGGCCATGAGAAACTAAAGAGAAATCATTTACAAAACTGTTTATATTCTTTGATGCAGCAAAACCATTATTAGTTCTTTTTCCCAAGGTGATTAGGGAAAAATAAGAGAACCTATATGTTCTGAAGTATTTATAGCAGCTTTTTTTGTGTTGGTAAAGAACTGGAATTGAGAGGATACCCATCAGTTGGAGAATGGCTGAACAACTTGTGGTATATGATTGTAATGGAATACTACTGTGCTATTAAAAATGATGGTTGATTGTAGGAAAACATGGAAAGACTTGCATGAAATAAGGAAGAGTAAAATGAGCAGAACCATGAGAACGTTGTACACTAAAAGCAATACTGTTCTAAGAACAACTTTGAACTAAGTCATTTTGAGTATTATAAATAATTGTATCAGCTACAAAGGACCTATGAAGGAAGATGTTGTCTACAACCAGAAAGAACTGAACTGATAGACAGAAGTATGTGTAATATGATTTTAGAAATATGTGTATGTATATATTTCTCTATAGACATGAGAAGGGAAAGAGAAAAAAAGAAAAAATAAAACAAAAATGCACAGGAGAGAACAAAAGAAAACTTAGAAGGAAGCATAGAAAAACAGCCTTGCGTGGCGTTTTTTTTATCTAATTGTTGGGTTTTTTTTTAAAGTAAGCGGTGTGAAATGGAAATTCATGGTTTAATGTTGAATCTTCTTTTTATGTTGTGCTGTGTACATGGAAATGTTCTGTCTTTTATTGAACTTTTTGTATTTATGAATAAATATTTATGAAAAATGAATAAAACTTAAAAAAAGGATCTTGGAGGTTAAAAATAGAAAAGTATATAAGGTCTTTGAGAGGCAGCCTGGCAAAATGAATAGAGAACTGGCCTTGAAGCCAGGAAGAGTGGATGTCCTCTGACACAATACTGGTTTTGGGATTTGGACAAAACATTTAACTTTGGAAGTGTTCAGACAGAAATTAGGACCAGTAAACTACACCCTAAGGGTTCTTGTGGGCCACATACTGACTTAGAAAACCACCAGTGTTATCTGTCTTAATACATTTTAATTTATTTTGTTAAATACTTCCCATTCACATTTCCATCTGGCGGGGAGAACACTGGAGTGTTTTGGTACATTGGGTCCTGATGGCCCTGACACCTCTAATCTCAGCAATTCTCTAAGCTCTAGGCTGCAGAGGAGGACCCGACATGAATTTGAAGAAGTAGTTTTCTCATCTAGCAATTAGTTCTCTATATTAATGAAATGTCAAATTCAGTTTCTATCCTAAGAATATTGAAGGCAGGGAGTTTATCTTTCTTGATCATTTTTATCACCTGAAGTTACCAGAGTCTTGTGCATGGTAGATGCTTAATGAAGGTCTTAAATTTGAATTACGTTCAAGCTTCATGTCAAACTTTATCTCCTCTCTTACCTCTCCCCTTTCTCTCCCTCCCTCCCTCCCTCCCTCTCTCTGTCTCTCTGTCTCTCTCTCTCTCTCTTTCTCTCTCTTTCCCCTCTCTCTCTCTGTCTCTCTCTCTCTGTCTCTGTCTCTCTCTCTCTCTCTCTCTCTCTCTCTCTCTCTCTCTCTCTCTCTCTCTCTCTCTCTCTCCCTCTCTCCCTCTCCCTCCCTCTCCCTCCTTCACCTTCTCCCTCCCCCTCCCCCCTCCTCCTCTCCTTCTCTCTCCCTCCCCCTCTCTCCCTCCCTCCCTCCTAAGTGTTTAAATAGTGCATTACATAGAGCATAGACCCTGGAGACAGGAGGATTCCAGTTAAAATCTGACCTCAAATGATTACTGTGTGACCCTCAGGAAATCATTTAATCCAAACTGCCTCCAAATACAAAGAACCTACTATGTATTAGACACTGTGCTAAGCACTGAGAACACAAAGAAAGGCAAAAACAGTCCCTGCTCTCAAGGCACTCACAGTCTGATAGAGTCTAATATACAAACAACTATGTGAAAACAAGACACATAACGTCTAAATCAGAGATTATTGTAGAGGCAAAGAATTGACATTAAGGGGAACCAAGAAAGGCTTTCCCCCACCCCTCGAAGGTGGGATTTTAGCTGGTACTTGAAGGAAGCCAGAAAGATCAGGAGACAGAGATGAGGAAGGAGGGAATTCCAGGCCTGGAGGACAGTCAGGAGAAAGGTCTGGAGCTGGTAGATGCAACATTGTGTTGGAACAACAAAGGAGGTCAGCTACATTCTAGAAAAGAAGAAAGGTTAAGAGAGGTCCAGGTTGTGAAGGGTTTTAAAAAACACAACAGAGGATTTTTAACACTTGATCCTGGAGGTCAGAGAGAGCACAGGATTTTATTGAAGGGGTGGGGGGCCTGACTTAATCAGATGTGAACTTTAGGAAGATCACTTTGCTAGCTGAGTGGAGGATGGGCTAGAGTAGGAAGACATTACATTAGAGGCAGGGAGACCAATTGAAGGCTATCTAAGTAATCCAGGCTTCCATTGATGAGGTCCTGTCCCAGAGTGGTAGTTGTGTCAGACAGATCTTCTAAAAGAAGAAAGCATTTTCCAGGAGTGTAGCCATGAAAAGGAGGAGAAATACAGGATGATAGCTATCCAGATATTGTTTGAGGATGGGAGGGACATGGGCTTATCCACAGGCAGCAAGGAAACATCTATCAGACAGGAAGAGATTAAAGACCACCAACAGTATGGATGAAAGAGAGCTGGAAAATGCAGGATGGAATCACATCCCTTATGCATGTAGAAGGGCTTGCCATCTTTATGTGAGATGGGATGAAGAAGGATCTAGTGGCAGAAAGCGTCTGAGTGATATGAAATGCCAAGGAGGAGAGAAAAGGAGACTCTCACCTAGTAAAGTGAAATACAAGGCAAAGTTCTCAACTGAGAAAGGATAGAGGGAGAATATTGGGAGATTTGCAAAAGGATGAAAAAGTCTGGAGAAGATATTGTGGTGAATGGGATATTGAATCAATTCGAAACGTATAAAAAGATTACCTTGGGGCAACAAGAGCTCAGCTGAGAGTTTTTAGTGGACCCAGTCAACACAGTTTTGTAATTTTCTCCAGCTTCTTCAGGATCATGTAACAAAAATAGCAGCAGGTAGTAGGAATTAAGTAAAAGCAAGCTCTTGTCAGGGCAAGATTGGCTATAGAATAAAAACAATAAAATTGAAGGAAGAGAATACTGTATACAGTTGAACTGGTTGGCCAAGGGGGTCAAGCTGGGAAAGGAGAAGACTGTAGCCAGTGCCTGGGAAAGAACTAGGAGACTAGAGGTGATGCTGAAGACCAAGAATAGGACATTTCAGAGCTCATGAACATGGAAATGTTGCATTTAAGGGTGATGGCAAGATCAAGAAGGGGTGACCATCTCTCTGTGTAGCTGAGATGGGATGGAGGAGTAGGTTCTGTGAAATGAGTAAGGTGAAAAACTGAAAAATTAGGGCATTTAAAGGAGTATCGATATGTATGTTACAGACCCCGCCCCCATAAGACAGCAGGAGTTAATAAGGAAGAAAATACTGCACACCAGGCACTGAACTTTTGAAGAAGGAAGAAGAGTATCCTGGAGGCCACTGGAGTCTTGATGGAGTGATAAATAGGGATTGATTGAACTTAAAGGAGATGTTGCTGAGTGAGCATGGTAGAGGGAGAACTTGGAAAGTGGTAAAGGAGAGCGAGGATTACCAGTTCACCCACTCCAGTCACTGAGTTGTATGAATGAAATACACACAGAGTGACCTGGGAAACTGTGTCATCTGAAGGCAGGCAGGTTTCATTGAGTGCAAAAAGATGGCAGGAGAGAAGGAAGAATAGGTTTGAGATGAAAGTATGTTTGTTACCTAAGGATCAGGTGTTCTAGTGAGAGCACAGTAGAAGGGGTAGGTAGACCTACACTGCAATATTGGGGTGTTTGGTTGCAGAGGATGCTCCCTAAAGGGAGCAGTGGCCAGAACTGAGAACCAGAGTTTATGCAATGACAGCAGGTGATTCAGAATCACTGGGGTAGCAGTTCGTTAGTCATGGAGAAATGAGTTCAGGTGGATAGATTATTATGATCCCAAAGGGCCTACCAGCCAGTGAAGACAGTCCTAAGGTACAGAAGATTACCCCCATCAAGGTGGGAAGAAAATAAGGAAGGAACCAAGCATTTACCAAACTTGGACTAAGTATATTAGGCTTTGCTCTAAGTGACAAAAATAAGCTGAAAGAAATACAGTGCTTGCCCTCAGGTAGGGCATTCTAATGCAGGAAGACAATACACAGAGAAGATATTCTGGGTCAGGGCAGAATTTTAAAGTCAATAAACTCAGGTAGCTTCTTTTGCTTCCAGGATCAAACACAAAATGTTTGTTTAGAGTTCAAAACCCTTCCTGACTTAGCCACCTCCTACCCTTCCACACTTCCATCTTTCTTCAATCCAGTGACACCGGCCCCCTGGTCCACAAACAAGACACTCCAACTCTTGACTCCTGGGTATTTCTTCCAGCTGTCCCCCCTCTCTCCTTCACTTCAGCTACTGACCTCCCCTGCTTCCTTAAAGCCTCAGATAAAATTGCATTTTTTAGTAGAAGCTTTCCTCAGCTCCTCTTAATTCTAATGCCTTCCTTCCGTTAATTATTTCCCATTTGACCTGTATTTCACTTGCTTTGTATATATTCATTTGGATGTTGTCTCCCCCATTAGATTGCAAGCTCCTCAAGGCAGGGACTGTTTTTTACCTCTTTGTATATCCCTGGAGCTTAGCACAGTGCCTGAAACATAGCATATACTTAATAAACGTTGAAGTCCAGAGACAGTCAATAACAGGTAGAGGAGGAGAATAAAGGCAGTCTGGTCCTGACTTCTTCACAAAACAAAGGCTCCAGGAAGAATTCACCAAGGAGAGAAGGCAAATGGACCTCAGTGAGATTGGGGCAACCGGTATGGAATTGTAGTAGGTCCCAAAGGATTCCTTGAGGAATCCTAATGCCCAGTGCAAATCTTTCATAGAGCAGGTATTTAAGCATTGAGTTACACCGAATTGAACTGAATCAAATTGAGTGAAGAGGAGTTTTTTAAGGTTAGAACCTTGGGAGAGGAGTGCCTGAGAGCCTTCACCAGGGGCCTAGTGGCATTACCTTAAGAAAGAGCCTAGTTTGGTTTGTTTTGATTCTGTTATTAAACAGAGTATGACTGGCCCTTATAATACGCTCAAGCAGCAGCCTGATTCCACTCTCCAAAATAATACTAGATAAAGTTTAAGGATATCAATGACATGTAAGATTATAAACCCTATTGTCTGCTAGGAACCTGTTGGCCCTGAGCCATGGGACTTACTGACAGTTTAAGAGGAATTGCAGCTCAGGTTCTGTGCCTAAAGACCAGCTGAGGTCTGAAAATCCTACTGAACTTCAAGGAATGAACATTAATACATTTCAGTAGCTGCGTCAGTTAATCACATCCTCAATGGTCACACAAATCCCTTTGATATCCTGGTAGTCAGCTGCAAGCCTGCTTGGCATGTGGAGACTGGCACATGTTGGTCAATTCTCAGTCACTGAGTATCCTATTTCTTCTTGCCCTCTCTTCCCCATCCCAACCCCAGCCTGGGAGATATCCCCTGGGTAAATTAGACCCTTCCTCTTCATTCCCTGGATTTGACCTGGGCCTTAAGCCAGAGAACAAATCCAAGCCTGGCCTCAGCTATCTCAGGCTCATCTTACAATCCTTGAATGTTAGAAGCAGAAGATACTAGAATGTAAAAACTGGAAGGGACCTTAGAACATAAAATGCCAGAGTTGAAAACCGCCCCAGAAATCATAGTCTAAACACTTGATTTTGCAATGAGGAAATATTTCAGAGGAAACAAAGACCCAAAGTGAGGAAGTGATTTATCCAAAATTCCACAATAATTTAGTCAGTTAGTGGTAAAGCTAGAGCAAAAATCCAGCTGTCCTGATTTACACTCAGTGTCCTTTTCACATAGGCAACTAGGATAGAGCACTGCTTAGAGTCACTTAAATCCCTATCTGCCTTAGTTTCCTTATCTGTAAAATTGAGATAATTATTGCACCTATCTCTCAGTTTGGTTATGAGGATCAACTGAGATGATATTCATAAAGTTCTATGGATACCTTAAAGCACTTTGTAAATGCTTATAATTCAATTACACCATGCTGTCTCTTGATACTAACCTAAAATCCAGGCTATCCTTAAGATTTCCCAGAGGTTGCTAGAGTTGTTATTGGCTTCAGTGTTTGAGACAGATGGTCATGTCCTCCCAGAAGCTAAGCAATGTCTCTCCATCTCAAAATCAACTCTTCTTGCTTTTTTTGTGTGTTCACAAACTTTCAGACTCTTGTAAAATGATGTCAAAGTGTCAAGTTGATTGTCTCCTTAGTCATCCATTCAAGCTCATCTCAGATACCACCTCTTCCAAAAAGCTTTTCCACATCTCAGATTATTGTATTATTTTGTACTTCTCAGGTAAGGTTATCATGAAATATTGTATACCACATCCATCTATGTGTTTGTGTTTTATTATTCTAGTAGACGATGAGTTCCATGAAGGTAAAGACTGTGTCCTCTAAGCTCTAATTTCCTCCAATGCTTAGAATAATACTTCATAAATCAAGAGAAACATGAAAAGGTAAACAGGAAAGAGAAATTTTAAGGAACTCATTAAAATTGAACAGTCACCATACATACATATATATGTAGGTGTGTATGGGTATGTGAGTATGGGTATATTATATTGTGTAGGTATGTATATGTACATGGGTGTATGAGTGTATACATACACACACACACACATATATATACATATATATATATATGTATATATATACTCATTACTCATGAGAAGTTTTTCAGTATTAGGATAGTTAGAAGGAATATACACACACATAGGTATGTATGTGTATATTATCTATGTGTAGGTATGCATATGCACGTGTGTGTATGTATGTATATACACATAGAGGGCACAGGGTGAGCTGAATATGAAGGGAGAATACCTAAAAAATAAAATTTACTGTTGAATGGAATGTACTAGGAGTAAGAGAAAGGGAGAGGTGGAATGTAGCACATCATCTCACATAAAAGAGGGAAGAAAGAACTTTTACAATGGAGGGGAAGAGGGGGGGAGATGAAAGGAAATAACTGAGCCTTACTCTCATGCAATTTGGCTTAAAGAAGGAATAACACACACTCAATTGGATATGAAAATCTATTTTACCCTGCAGGAAGGCTAGAGGGAAGGGGATAGGAAAAGGAAAACAATAGAAGGGACATCAAATTGGGGAAAGGGATAATCAGAAGCAAACACTATTGTGGGAGGTCAGATCAAGGGAGGGAATGGAATAAATGAAGGGCAGGATAGGACAGAGGAAAATGTGGTTAGTCTTTCACAATATAAATATTATGGAAGTGCTTTGCATTGTTACACATGTATGACCTATATTGAATTGCTTATTTTCTTAGTGAGGGTAGTTGAGGAGGGAGGGAGAGAATGTGGAATTCAAAGCTCAAAAATTGTTTTAGCATGCAACTGGAAATTAAACTATATAGGCAATGGAGTACAGAAATCTATTTTGCCCTACAGGAAAATAGAGGGGAAGAGGGATGGAAGAAAGGTGGGTAATAGAAGGGAGGATAGATAGGAGGAAGGCATGGATGGGGTGCATGCTACCCTGGGGTAGGGGTGGGGAGAGATGGGGAAAAAATTTTGAATTCAAATTCTTGTGGAAGTGAATGTTAAGAACTGAAAAATAAATTATATGTAAAAGAAGAAAAAATAAAGTTGATGACAGTTTTAAAAAAAGAATAATACTCTATAAGCAGTAGGTATTTAATAAATGCTTGTTTAAATGATTTAATGAATGAGTTACCCAATGAATGGATCAAATGTATCAACTGGAAGGAGGAAATGAATCCATTTTTCTTAGTTTATTATGGCATAAGTCAAGTCAAAGCTGTGAGGAAGTGAATCTCCTATTTATTCTTCTCACATTCTGCCTTTTATTAGCAAATCAGAGTGCTGAAGTATCACACTGAGTCTTAAAAACAGCTAGATACAGCTTGGGAGGCTGTGAAAGGAGGATTCTATCTGGAGAGGGGTCCTATATTTCAAAATGCTAGGCTTGGAAGGATGACCAGACAGTACGATTCATGAGGGGCTGAAGTGGGCGAAAGTTGTTCACCATCTTCTTTTCTTCCTCTCCAAGGGCAGAAAACAGCAGCCTCCGAAACTCAGCTAGCTGAAAAAAGATCAAGTAACTCATGAGGATTATGGAACCTACATACGACATCATACAACAACAATGGTTGGACATGGACACCAAGGTTTCTAGATTCAAAAATCCACACTTCAGAGACTGCAAGAGTTCTGGCTACAGATAAATCCAAAAACAACTCCAGTAACACTTTCAAGAAATACTTTGTCAGTGTGAGGGTCAGATTCTTCGATCTCAAACTAAATAAATTATCATGGTTATAATCATGAAGAGTTTCGGAATTTCCCTCCAATAGCTAGGGGGTTTATGATCTTCAAGTTTTAAAAGTTTAAGAAGGAACCACAACAAATCAGAACTAGCCCTAGCCACAACTATGTTGAGCTTCATGGCTCAGTGGAATAAGCGCTGGACTTGGAGTCAGGAAGACCTGAGTTCAAATCTGGCTTTGCTAGCTGTATGGCCCTGGGCAAATCATTTCCCTTCTGTTTGCCTTAATTTACCAGAGGAGGAAATGACTCCAGTATCTTTGCCAAGAAAATCCCATGGACAACATTGGTATGATATGATTCATGGGGTCAAGAAGAATCGAACACAACAGAATGAATTGAACGACAACAAATTTGCCTTTGACCTTGAGTAAGCCTCTGCTATTTTAGAGACACTTTCCTGCATTTAGGTGTCCCTTCTTCATTTCCCTCATCCTCCTGCTGCCCAAATCTTTTATAAAAATAATGGCTTGTATTTCTTTAATATTTCAATGTTTACTAGCCACTTTCCCCATTGCTATCCTGGGAAGTACACAATGCAAGTATTTTGGTGTCCATTTTACATATGGGGAAAATAAGACCCACAGAAGATGTGACCTGCCCATAGTTATACAGTCATTGAGAGTCCAAGCTGGAATTTTCCAAATTTCAAGTCCACCATGCCCCATTATCTCTCAAAGTTAAATATATCCCTGTCCCTCCATGGGCCCCATCTACACCTCCAATACAAAGGCATCTGGTCTCACCATTTTTTCTGCATTTGTCTTTTTCTCTTAGGGGAAGATTCCTTCCCCAAAATTCTATCCCTCTTCAGTTATAATGTAAAATGAATTGAAGAAAGCCCTCTTGGAGTCTTTAGTTAGCAAACTTTGACTCTTCAAGGTTGCTAGTATCCCCTGGCAGAAGTCAGCTTTTTCCAAGGGAGTTCTAACAATCACCTACCCTCTACCAGTCTTCATGAGGCCTCCTCCAGCTCAGCACTATGACAAACCACAAGGCAATAAAAGGAATATTCACGAACTGAAGGACTTTTGCATTCATTTGTGCATTCATTTACCAGTCAGTCAACCAGAATTTATTAAGCTGGACTTAAAGGAGGCCAGTGAGTTTAGGAGAGGGAGATGAAGGAGAGCATTTCAGGCATGGGGGACACCAGTGAGAAAGCAGAGTTGGGAGTGTCTTGTGCAAGTGACATCAAGAAGGCCAGTGTCACTGGATTTTTGTGTGCATGGGAGGGAGTGAAGTATAAGAAAAGAAAGGCAGGAAGGGGTTGGGTAATGAAAGACTTGCAGCAGCATCATACAGAGGGTCTTATATTCAATTCTGGAGGTGACTGAGAGCCACCAATTTATTGAATGTGGTTTGGGGAAGGTGGACAATATAGTCCTACCTACTCTCTTGAATATTAGCTTTATGGGCCCCCAGATCTACCAACTGAAACTGCTTTTTAGCAAGATGTCATATTATCTCCATGAATGTCAATTCTGGCGCAAGCACAACACAGACTTTGTCTAAAAAGTTTATGATTTCAGCCTACAGGGTATGAGGACCTTAGGCCAGGGCTCTCAAGCTGATTTCCAGGACCTTGATCTGAGTATTGAGATGTTCTTGTCTCAGCGAAGGCCTCTCTCAAACCTCTATCAACAGTCATCATTTCAAAATTGTTGGATAGGAACAAGGTAAAGATTACAGTCAGACATTTGC
This sequence comes from Bettongia penicillata ogilbyi, assembly GCA_023548195.1. Classification (NCBI taxonomy): domain Eukaryota; kingdom Metazoa; phylum Chordata; class Mammalia; order Diprotodontia; family Potoroidae; genus Bettongia; species Bettongia penicillata. Next base: position 1,911,734 of record JAJHZJ010000391.1, read on the forward strand.
CAGGAAGTATGAACATGACAGACTTTCAGGACAGGGCAAAATGGGCTGGGTTGGCTGGGTACAGACTGCGATGTGAAGGGTGCATCATATAGAGTAGAAGGAGCACTTACATATTTATGTGGAGGATAGAAATATGGGGGTATTTACACACCTGTATAGGACATTTAGATATTTATATGGGGTATTATAGATTTTATAGGGCATTTATAGATTTATATGAGGCATTTATAGATTTTCATAGGGTTTTTATATACTTATACAGGAATTTTTGTATTTTATATTTATGTTTTTATGATATTTATCATTATATATTATATTATACAATATATTGTATTATTATATGTAATTTTACATATATATTATATATTTATACAGAATTTGTGTATTTTTTGGAGCATTTATATAGGGCATATGCATTATATGGGGCATTTAGATATTTATACAGGCGTACATATTATATGGAGCATTTATATATTAATATAAGGCATTTTTGGAAGGACATGGAGAAGAATCTCACAGTACAGGAAGCTCTAGATGGGTTGTAATCTACATGTAAGGATCTTCACAAATTTTGGGGTCTCTACAAATAGAAACTTCTGGTCCTACATTCTTATAGCAATAGATGCATCCCATTAATCCTTTGAAATGTCATGGGATGCTGTTGATTAGCTGGATACTCCAGGCAATCTGGAAAAAGCTTCACAACCCCAAAACCTGAACCTTAAAAGCTACTATTGGCAAGCTTCCTTAGCATGCTGAAAAAATATATTTTCTTTTTGGTTTGGCTGCTTAGTCTATTTGACCTCCAGTCTTTCCCACTGGTAGGACATAATCTCCCTAGGTTCTCTAGGAATCTGGGCTAAGACATTCCTCTCAAAAGTCACAACTCCTTGATGTCTTCTCAAATTGTATAAGTCTTGTGCAGGTTATCCTATAAATCTACATGGGAGTCCAGCCAATCTGTTGAGGAACTCTTTCAAGGTAATTTGCCATTATGTATGCACCATCACAGAACTTGAACTGTCCATATTTTATCTCTCTTTCTCACCATATAATCAGCTCACTTCCTTTTTGATTCCTATGGTCACATTTTACTGATTTTAAAATATGAAAGTATAGCTTCTAGATATTGTGGGATTTCTTAAATTCATCCAGGAAATCCAGTCTAGGTCAAGGATTTTAAGAAGCTGGTTACATGACTCACCTGATTATGACTAACCTCAATAGGCTTTTTCTTAATGATCCAAGTGACAGATTCGGTAAGTGGTGGAGTGGTCAAAGATCCAGCATAGGTCCAATAATCTTGACAGGAGGGCAAAAGACACAAGGGATCAAATCTGTCAAAGGTCACACAAGTATCCTAACAGATCAATAAAATCAATAGAGCATATTAAATTCATACACTAACAAATTAAGAATTATAGGAAGCAACTTAAAATTATAGTAATTTACATCTTAGGTCTCTGAAATGTAATCATCAAATAGGTAAAAGAAAACATACAATATGTTCTACTAATTCTGTTTCTTATATGGTTCAATGTGTGCCTCTCTTCTGGAAAGAAGCATGGAATTCCACAAGAAAACATATATTGCCTTAAAGCTATTCATTTGAGGATACTTTAGTTGCAAAGAGAAATTCAAGATGGTGCCAATCAGTTTCCCTAGCTCTTCCACTGCTCAAAACTCTTCAGTGGTTCCTCATTGCCTTCTTATCAATGCCAAACACATAAGAAAATACACTCTCCACCCAATCTTTGAACTGTCCTTTTTTGACAGCTTCATCAAGAAAGATGCATAGGTGTACCTGGAGAGTGCTAAAATGGGAAAAGCATTGACTCCAGACTCAGAGGATTTACATTTGAACTGTGTTTTGCTGCTTACTACCTGAGACGTCTCTCTGGACCTGTTTTCTCATATCAAAAAGATGTAGGATTTGTATAACAACATCTCTAAAATCCCTTCTAACTCTGAGTCCATGATGCTATGTGTCTATGCTTATAGTCAATTGATCAATCTATAAGAATTCATAAGCATAGTACCTACTATGTACCAGGCACTGTACCTATATATTAAACATAGTCAAAACCATGGAAACATTCCCACTACATTCACAAAGAGCAAAGCAGAGCAAAGATGTCAGAGTAGAGAAGTACTCAGCTGAGCTCTCTCAAGTTCTCCTCCAAACAACTCTAAAATAATACCTCACATCAAATTTTAGAACAGCAGAACCAACAAAACTCCAAGTAAAACAATCTTCTCGCTCAAGGCAATTTAGGAGGTTGGCAGGAAAGGTTTGTCTCACTTAGTGGTGGGCAGACTTGAAGTGTAGTGTGGAATGGGTAGCACAGGTCATGCTGCAGGCCCAGCAGCTAGTCTTGGAGGGGGCTGCATTGGCATCAGGGGAAACTTTGGTACTTTCAGCCACAGAGGGTGGGGTGGTCAGAAGAAAATTGCAGGGGACTCTTTTCTGGTGCTGGGTTCAGTATGCTATTGTATTGCCAATGAGTAGTTCTGAGTCACAGTCCCAGAGTCAAAAGGAATTATGGCACTTGTAGCCACAGGAGAGCAAGGACCCCAGTTGTGGTTCCAGGGTGAAGAAGAGTGCATGTGGTCACTTACAAGGGAGTAGAAACCTTGGTCTCAATTCCAAGACAGAGGAGCGTTAGCAATTGTGACTGTCAGAGAGCATGAGACCTGGTCACAGTCTCAAAGCCAAGAGGAGTGCTACCACTGGTGGTTACAGGGGAAGAAGGTCCCTTCCTGGGAAAAGACTAGAGCACAGGCCAAGAGAGCAGTGATCACAGCTTTCCCTAGATCATCCCACTTGGGAAGCACTGAAAACTGACAGACCCCAAAGCTAGCTCTAAAAACAGTAGCAAATAAAACCTGAAGCTTGAGGCAGTGCCCCCACCACCCCTGGAGCTAGGCCCAATTTTAACATAAAGTTAAATGTCAAATGGAAAAATGAGCAAACAACAATAACAAAAAAAAAAAAAAAAACCAAACAAACAAACCCTGATCATAGAAAGTTATTGTGGTGACAGGGAAGATCAAGACACAAACTCAGAAGAAGAATGAAGTCAAAATTGCAGCAGTCAAAGTCTCAAAGAAAAATATGAATTTGTCACAGGCCCAAAAAGAATTCCTGAAGAGTTCAAAAAGAATTTTAAAAATCAAATAGAAGAGGTAGAGGAAAAATCAGAAAAAGAAAAGAGAGCAATGTAAGAAAATTATGAAAGGAGAGCCAACAACTTGATAAAGGAGGCAAAAAAAAATACTGAAGAAAATAACACCTTAAAAATCAGAATTGACCAAATGGTAAAAGAGGCACAAAAATTGACTGAAGACAAGAGTTCATTAAAAAGCAGGATTGGCCAAATGGAAAAAAAGAGGTACAAAAACTCATTGAAGAAAATAATTCCTTAGAATTAGAATTAGGCAAGTGGAAGCTAATGACTCCATGAGACACCAATAAACTATAAAACAAAATTTTAAAAATTGAGAAATAAAAGAAAATGTGAACTATCTCAATGGAGAAACAACTAACCTGGAAAATAGATCCAGGAAAGATAATTTAAGAATTATTGGACTACCTGAAAGCCATAATAATAATAATAATAAAATTATATCATCTTTCAGGAAATTATCAAGTAAAACTTCCCTCATTTCCTAGAACCAGAGAGTAAAATAAAAATGGAAAGAAAATGCTAATAACCTCTTAAAAGGTTCACTTAAAAGGTGAAAATTCCTAATAATATTATAGCCAAATTTCAGAGATTACAGGTCAAGGGGAAAATACTTCCAGCATCAGATGGTAACAATTCAAATGTTATGAAGTCACAGTCAAGATCACACAAGATTTAGCAGCTTCCCCATTAAAGGATTGAAGGGCTTGGAAAATGGTATTCCAGAAAGTAGGGGAGCTAGTATTACAACCAAACATTTACCCAGAAAAACTAAATGTAATCTTTCAGGGAGGAAATGGATATTTAATGAAACAGATGACATTCAAGCACGCCTAATTAAAAGACCAGAGCTCAAGATGGCAGAGTAGAAACATACACATATGCTAGTTCCTAACCCATAGCCCATAAAATACCTGTAAAGAGGAGCTCCCAACGAATTCTGGAGCAGCAGAAGCCACACAACAATGGAGTGGAGGAGATTTCTGTTCCAGAGAGCCCTGAAAAACCAACACCAGACCCGGAGCAGAGACCAGCCCTGCCTTGGCCACATGGCACTGAGGGACCAGATCCAAGCAGGCTTCAGGGACAGAATCTCCAGTGGCCACACAGGTCCATCCACCCACAGATGCCAAAGGTTAGTGAGAGAGCCTGTTAGGCTTGCCAAGAGGGGAGCAGGGTGTCCCCATAACTCAGGCCCCCCTCAGGAGGCAGCAGCAGACAGGGGCTCCCAAAGCAAGCAGGAGCTCAGATCCATCTTTGTGGGTCTCCTCATAAACCCCCTGAGGGAACTGAGCCCTGTGAGGCAGCCCTGCCCCTACCCGAGCAGCTGAACCTAATCTCACACTGAATAGCAGTGCTGCCCCTGCTGAAAGCCCTGAGGCTGGGAAGCAACATTTGAATCTCAGACCCCAAGCACTATCTGGGAAGATCTGGAGGCAAGATGGAGGTGGAAAGGAATCTCAGAAGTCAAGTAACTGGCTGGGAAAATGCCCAGAAAAGGGAAAAAAAATAAGACCATAGAAGGTTACTTTCTTGGTGAACAGATATTTCCTCCTTTCCTTTCTGATGAGGAAGAACAATGCTTACCATCAGGGAAAGACATAGAAGTCAAGGCTTCTGTATCCCAAACGTCCAAAAGAAATATTCAATGGGCTCAGGCCATGGAAGAACTCCAAAAGGATTTTGAAAATCAAGTTAGACAGGTGGAGGAAAAACTGAGAAGAGAAATGAGAGAGATGCAAGAAAAACATGAAAAATGGGTCAATACCTTGCTAAAGGAGACCCAAAAAAATGCTGAATACAATAACACCTTGAAAAATAGGCTAACTCAATTGGCAAAAGAAGTTCAAAAAGCCAATGAGGAGAAGAATGCTTTCAAAAGCAGAATAAGCCAGATGGAAACGGAAGTTCAAAAGATCACTGAAGAAAATAGTTCTTTAAAAATTAGAATGGAACAGATGGAGGCTAATGACTTTCTGAGAAACCAAGAAATCACAAAACAAAACCAAAAGAATGAAAAAATGGAAGAGAATGTGAAATATCTCATTGGAAAAGCAACTGACCTGGAAAACAGATCCAGGAAAGACAATTTAAAAATAATGGGACTACCTGAAAACCATGATGAAAAAAAGAGCCTAGACATCATCTTTCATGAAATTATCAAGGAAAACTGCCCTGATATTCTAGAACCAGAGGGCAAAATAAGTATTGAAGGAATCCATTGATCACCACGTGAAAGAGATCCAAAAAGAGAAACTCCTAGGAACATTGTGGCCAAATTCCAGAATTCCCAGGTCAAGGAGAAAATATTGCAAACAGCTAGAAATAAACAATTCAAACGTTGTGGAAATACAATCAGGATAACACAAGATTTAGCAGCTTCTACAATAAGGGATTGAAGGGCATGGAAAATGATATTCCAGAAGTCAAAGGAACTAGGATTGAAACCAAGAATCACCTACCCAGCAAAACTGAGTATAATACTTCAGGGGAAAAAATGGTCATTCAGTGAAATAGAGGACTTTCAAGCATTCTTGATGAAAAGACCAGAACTGAAAAGAAAAGTTGACTTTCAAACACAAGAATGAAGAGAAGCATGAAAAAGTAAACAGCAAAGAGAAGTCATAAGGGACTTAACTAAAGTTGAACTGTTTACATTCCTACATGGAAAGACAATATTTGTAACTCTTAAAACTTTTCACTATCTGGGTAGTTGGTGGGATTACACACACACACATACACACACACACATGCACACACACGCAGAGACAGAGAGCACAGAGTGAATTGAATAGGAGGGGATCATATCTTAAAAAAATGAAGTGATGAGAGAGAAACGTATTGGGAGGAGAGAGGAAGAAATGGAATGGGGCAAGTTATCTCTCATAAAAGAGGCAGGCAGGAGACTTTTTAGTGGAGGGAAAAAGAGGGGAGCTGATAGAAAAACATGAAGTTTACTCTCATGACATTTGACTAAAGGAAGGAATAAAATGCACACTCATTTTGGGATGAAAACCTATCTTACAATACAGGAAAGTGGGGGAGAAGGGGATAAGCAGGGTTGGGGGGTGATGGAAGGGAGGGCAGTGGGAGGAGGGAACAATTTGAAATCAACAATCTTGGGGAGGGACAGGATCAAAAGAGAGAATAGAAGCAATTAGGGGCAGGATAGGATGGAGGGAAATATAGTTAGTCTTACACAACACGAGTATTATGGAAGTCATTTGCAAAACTGCACAAATATGGCTTATGTTGAATTGCCTGCCTTCCCAAAGGGAATGAGTGGGGAGGGAGGAATAGGGAGAAGTAGGAACTCAAAGTTTTAGGAACAACTCTCAAGTATTGTTCTTGCTACTAGGAAATAAGAAATACAGGTAATGGAGAATAGAAAGTTATCTGGTCCTACAGGACAAAAGAGAAGATGGGGACAAGGAAAGGGAGGGATGATAGAAGAGAGGGCAGATTGGTGATAGGGAAAATTAGAATGCTTGGTGTATTGGGGTGGGGGAGGGGACAAATGGGGAGAAAATTTGGAACCCAAAATTTCGCGAAAATGAATGTAAAAAAGTTAAATAAATAAATTAATAAAAGAAAAAAAATAAAAGACTTGAGCTCAACTAAAAATTTGATCTTCAAATACAAGAATCCAGAAAAACATAAAAAGGTAAACATGGAAGAGAAATTAATCAATAATATTAAAATATTTACATTCCTATATAGGAAGGTGATAGATGTAATTCAAAAGAACTTTATCATTATTAGGGCAGTTAGAAGGACTATACAAATACACAAAGCACTGGTTTAAGTTGCCTATTATCAGATGATTTTAAAAAACTGAAATTAAGGGATGAGAAAGAGGGATGCAGTGGGAGAAGAGGGAAAGGAGAGGAGAATGGAGGAAATTATCTCACTTTTTAAAATGTTAAAAGAAAAGATTTTACATGGAAGGCAAGATTGGGGTGGAAGTGGTGGGCAACACTTGAACCTTACTCTAGTTGCAACTGACTCAGAGATGGAAGAACTTACACATTCACTTCAGGTATAAAAATCTGTCTTACTCTACAGGGAAATAGAAGGGGAAAGGAAGAACAGAATAGGAAAAATGTTGATAAAAGGGAGGGTGGATTAAAGGAGGTAGTAATTAGAAGCAAAAGAGACTTTTGAGGAAGGACAGGGTAAAAAAGGTAGAGAGATAACGGGGGGGAAATAGGATGCAGGGAAACACACAATTAATAATCATAATTGTAAGTGTGAATACAATGAACTCACCTATAAAATAGAATCTGATAGCAGAGTGGATTAAAAAACAGAATCCAACAAGCAATGTGTTTACATGAAATATACTTGAAACAGGGAGACACACATGGAATAAAAATAAGGGCCTGAAGCAGAATCTATTATGCCTTAGCTGAAGTAAAAAAAAGAAAGCAGGTATATCCATCATGATCTCAAACAAAATAGATCCAATTTTAAAAGATAAGCCAGAAAACTACATTTTGCTAAAAGGTACTATAGACAATGAAGTAATGTCATTACTAAACATTATAAGCACTAAATGTTATAGCATCTAAATTTTTTAAAGAGAAGTTGGAGTTACAGAAGGAAATGGACAGTAAAACTATATCAATAGATGATCTCATCTTTCTCCTCTAACTAGATACTACCTAGATAACTAGAAAAATCTAAAATAAACAATAAAGAAGTTGAGAAAATGAATAGATTTTTTTAAAGTTAGATATGATAGATTTCTGAAGAAAATTCAGTGTTTATAGAACAAAGTATGCCTTTTCCTAAGTGGTACATGGTACCTTCACAAAAATTGACCATGTATTATGACATAAAAACCTCATAACCAAGTGCAGAAAAACAGAAATAGTAAATCCATCCTTTTCCATCCATAATGCAAAAAAAAAAAAAATTATATTCAGTACAAGATCATGAGAACAGATTAAAATTTATTGAAACTAAATCATCTATTCCCAAAGAATGAGTGGGGTTAAAGAACAAATCATAGAAACAATGAATAATTTCATTAAAGAGAATGACAATAATGATACAACATATCAAAATTTGTGGGATACAGCCAAAGCAGTATTTAGGTGAAAATGTGTATCTTTAAATGCTTACATCAATAAAACAGATAAAGAAGAGATCAATGTATTGGTCACATAACTTTAACAAACTAGGAAAAGAACAAACTAAAAATCCCCAACTAAATGCCAAATTGTTAATCCTGAAAATCTAAGGAGGGATTAATAAAATTGAGAATAATAAAACTATTGAAATTACAAATAAAACTAGGAGTTGGCTTTACAAAAAACAAAAACAAAGCAATAAAATAGATGTCATTGACTAATTTGATTTTTAAAAAAGGAAAGAAGAAAGCTAAATTGTCAATGTCAAATATGAAAAGGGTGGGTTCACCACCAACAAAGATGAAATTTAAACAATTATTTGGAGCTCTTTTGCCCAATTGCTTGTGAATAAATCTGACAATCTAAGTTAAATGGATGGATATTTACATAAATATACATTTTCCAGATTAACAGAAAAGGAAAAAGAATTCTTACATAGCCCACTCTTAGAAAAGAAATTGAATAAGCTATAAATGAGTTTACTAAGAAAAAATCCCCAGGACCAGTTGGATTCATAAGTGGATTCTACCAAACATTTAGAGAATAATTAATTCCAATATTACATAAATTATTTAGAAAAATAGTCAAAGAAAAATCTTATCAAAATCTTTTTATGACACAAATATGGTGTTGATAGCTAAGCCAGAAAGAGCAAAAAGGAAAAAAAAGACAACCCAGAAAAGTTATAGAACAATTTCCCTAATGAATATTGATACAAAAATGTTAAATAAAATGTTTGCAAGATTACGCAAATATATCACAGGTTCATACGCTGTGACCAGGTGGGATTTCTACCAGGAATGCAAGGTTGATTCAATGTATGGAAAACCATTAGCATAACTGACCATATCAATAACAAAATGAACAAAAATAATATCATTATCTCAATAGATGTAGAAAAAGCTTTTGACAAAATACAATCCTCATTCCTTTTAAAAACACTAGAAAGCATAGGAATAAATGGAGCTTTCCTTAAAAGGATAAGTGGAATCTATCTAAAACCATCAACCAACATTATCCAGAAAAGAGATAAGCTAGAAGCCTTTCCAATACACTGGAATGAAGTAAGAATCAATACATCATCATGACTATTATTCAATACTGTTCTAGAAAAGCTAGCTATAGCAATAAGAGAAGAAATAAAAGGAGAAAAAGAAATTGAAAGAAATAGAATAGGCAACAAGGAAACAAAACTATCCCTATCTGCACATAATACTTAGGGAATCAACTGAAAAACTAGCTGAAATAATAAGCAACTTTAGCAAAGGTACAGGATATAAAATAAACCCCTACAAATCACCAACATTTCTTCATATTACCAACAAAGTCTGGAAGGAAGAGCTAGACAGAGAAATTCCATGTGTAATAACTACAGATAATATAAGATACTTGAGAGTCTACTTGCCAAGACAAACTTAAGAACTATAGGAACACAATTACAAAGCACTGCTCAAATACAGTCAGATCTAAACAATTAGAGAAATGTTAATTTCTTATGGGTAGATCAAGTCAACAAAATAAAAATGATAATTTTGCCTAACTTAATTTAATTACTCAGTCTTATTCAGTATTATACCAATCAAATTATCCAAAAATTAATTCACAGAACTAGGAAAAATAATATCAAAGTTCATCTGGGAGAATAAAATGTCAAATATCAAAAGAATCAAAAAAAAAAGTGAAGACAGGTGGCTTAGACAGATCTCAAATTGTATTGCAAAGGAGGAATAATCAAAAACAATAAGACACTAATTAAGAAATAGAGTGGTGAGCTAATGGAATATATTAGGTACATAATACACAGTGATAAATGACCAGAGTGACCAGTGTTTGACAAATCCAGAGATCCAAAATTGTGGGACAAGAATTCACTGTGGAATTTTATAAAAATTGCTGGGAAAACTGGAGAGCAGTTTGGCAGAAACAAGGTATAGATGGACATCTTACACTGTGTACTGAGATGAGGTCAAAATAGGTACACAGTTTAGATATAAAGGGTGATATCATAAGCAAACCAAGGAGCATGGAATATTTTATCTGTGAGATTTATGGATTAAGGGAAGAATTTATGACCAAACAAGAGGTTGGGAGCATTATGGGATGTAAAATAAGTCATTTTAATGACATCAAATTGAAAAATTTTACACAAAAAAAACCCAGTGCAGCCAAGATGAAAAGAAAAGCAGGAAACTGGGAGAGAAATTCACAGAGTTTCTCTAATAAAGGTTTTATTTCTAAATATATAGAGAACTGAGTCAAATTTATAAGGATATAAGTCATTTCCCAATTGATAAATGGTCAAAAGATAAGAACAGGCAGTTTTCAGAAGAAGAAATTAAATCTATTGGTAGTCATAGGAAAATGCTCTAAATCACTATTGATTGGAGAAACATAAATTAAAACAACTCTGAGGTACCACCTTATACCTATCAGATTGTCAAATATGACAGAAAAGGAAAATGACAAATGTTGGAGAGGGTGTGGAAAAATAGGGACACTAATGCACTGTTGGTACAGTTGTGAATTGATCCAACCACTCTGGAGAGCAATTTAGAATTATGACCAATGGGCTATAAAACTATGCCTACCCTTTGACCCAGTAATGCCACAAATAAGTCTCTATTTCAAAGAGATCAAATTAAAGGAGAAAGGACCTATATGAACAAAAATATTTCTAGTAGCTTTTTTTTGTAGTGGTGAAGAATTGGAACTTCAAAGGATGCCCATCAATTGGAGCACAATATGATTGTGATGGATTACTATTGTGTTATAAAAAATTATGAGGGGGATAGTTTCAGAAAAACCTGGGAAGATTTACATGAACTGATGCAAAGTGAAATGAGCAGAACCAGAAGAGTATTATATACAGTAACAGCAATATTGTACCCTGATCAATTCTGAATGACTTAGCTCTTCTCAGAAGAGCTCAGTGGTGGGCTAACGGAATATATTCGGGTCACAATACACAGTAGTAAATGACCACAGTGACCAGTGTTTGACTATCCAGAGATCCAAAATTGAGGGACAAGAATTCACTATTTTATTTATTTATTTGATTGTTCATTTATATTCTTTATTACTATTTCTCAGAAATACAATGATCCAAGGCAATTTCAAAGGACTTAGGATAAAAACAAATTCTATCCGCCTGCAGAAAAAGAACTGATGGAGTGTGAATGCAGATTAAATTATACTTTTTAAAAAAAGACTTCATTATTTTTGGTGGATTTTTTGAGGGGGTCTGTGTTTTCTTTTACAAGTTGGCTAATATGGAAATATTTTGTGTGACTATGCACCTATAATCTATACTAAATTGTTTGTTTTCTCAAGGACGGGAAAGGTAAGGAATAAAAATTTTAAAAAGAATGTTAAAAAGTTTTGCTTACATGAAATTGAGAAAAAATAAATTTAAAATTAAATATTCACAAAGGGAAAGGAGATTGTATAAAGGCAAAAGATTGGGTACTATTGTTGAAAGAAAAGAGCAATGAGTGACAAATCAGGAGGTCTGGATTCTATTCTCAATTCTGCCAGTAACTACTTGGGAGTTAGGCTAAGTCAGTCAGACAACTAGCATTTAAGTGCCTACTATTCACCTGACACTGTGGTAAGCCCTGGGGATACAAGGAAAGGCAAAAAACTAGTTCCTGTTCTCAAGAATCATGCGGTCTAATGGAGGAGACAGTATGCAAATAACTATGTACAAAGAAGATTTACATAAGGTAATTTGGAGGTAGTGTCAGAGTCAATTCTCCTCTCTGAGTTTCAGTCTCCTCATTTATAAGATGAGAGGGCCTAAGGGGTTATCTAAAATTTTTTTGTATCCTGTACCATAGGTAGTGTGGTGAAATCTATGGGTTTCAGAATGATGTTTTTCAAGGCATAAGTTGAAAACACATAGGATTACAATGAAATCCAAAGGTTAGTGAAAATAAAGATGTGGTTTTTTCCCCCATCCAAGTTCATGAATTCATGGAAATCTATTCATGGCCCCAGGTTAAGAACCCCAAGGGTAGATGATCTCTTAGATATTGACCAGAACTCTAAGTTCTCCATGAAAATGCTGGTTCCCTGAAAGTTGATCCTAGAAAGGTTCATTTGAGCTCAGAGTTTATCTTTATTTTCCAGATGAGACAGATGAGGTTTCAGAGCGACTTACCCAAGGTAAACAGGGTTAGTAGTCATCCTCCTGGGGAAAAGTTTCCCAGAATTTTCAAAGAAGAAAAAGAGAGAAGCCTGAGTATACAACATTGCAAAAGTTGATTCTTCACTGCCAGATCTTTTCTTTCCTACCAAAAGGCATTGTGTTGTGGCCTTCTTGTTGGAAAACATCCCAGGTTTAGTTTGGCAAAGAAAAGGGTGAGGGCTCGGGGATTCACCTTGAACTTGTAAAGTTCTGTAGTTTGCTGAGATGTGTGTGTAGAGGGTGGGACTGACTTGATCTAAGCTCCCTTTAAGGTGAGGGGGCCAAAAGGAAGTCCAATGCACAGATCAAACAGTGGCTGTGAGGAAAACGCATGCTTTCCGAAGCTTTAATCCAATGGTGGCCAGCACCATTGTTACAGGGAAGGTTTATAGTTTTCCCAGGGATCACATCTTAATATCGCTGTTTATTCACAGCATCTGGGAATCCTTCAGGATGCTTATACATTTCACTTCTTGTTTGATCCTGAATCAATAAACAACATTTCTTGAAGTTTCCATTCCATATTCACTAACAATCAGAAAGCCCTTTTCAACTACAACTGGAGCAAAGAGACATGTTCATCTTTGGCATGGTTCTCTTGGTTCATAGGGTCATAGAATTTCAAGCTGAAAAGGGACCTTAGCAGTCATTTAACCTAAACATTGCATTTTACAGATGAGAAAATTGAGGCCTCAGAAGGATGACATCCCCCATTCATGGTCACACATGTAATAAAACAATTTATAAAAATAGGATTTGAACCCATGTTCAGATCCTCTGATTCCTAAGGCAGCATACTTTCTTTTTATGTTACTGGGGTCATTGTATAAACTGTTCTTCTGATTCTACTATCTTCACTGTATCAATTCATCAAAATCTTCCCAGATTTCTCTAAACTCTACATATTCATCATTTTTATGGTGTAATAACATTCCATTACACTCATGGATGACAATTGTTTGACCACTTTATTTCTAGTTCTTTGCAAAAAATAATCAACTTTCCACTGCACCAAACTGCCTCTGTTATGCTGTGATTAAAACAGTAAATTTGGGATTCTTTAGTGATTGATGAAGTGAAATTCCAGAAGGTCAGCTCTGAAAGCAAAGAGGGAGGGAATAAGCATTTAATAAATGCCTACTATGTTCCTGGTATTGTGCTAAGTACCTTACAATATTTTCTCATTTGATAAGAGATTTTTATTAGGGGCCTTAAAGATCATCTTATCTGATTCCTTCAATTTATGGAGGTAGAAACTGAGACCTACAGAGAAAAAGCAACTTACCACTAGTTATTAACAAAACCCTGGACTTCCGACTCTCAGGCTTGTGTCTTTCTGCCATAGCATGCTTTGTATGGTAACAAGAAATCACAAAAGTGATAACAAAACATTCCTTTGCCACCAAAATACGGATGTCAGTCAATTAGCATTTCTTGAGCACCTCCTCTGTGACAGAAACCATGCTATGTGAGTTTTGCTTTCCAAATTATGTTGATTTCAGAATAACCATCTTACCTTATGCTTAATTTCTGGTAAGACATTGACCAACTTCTGTAGCTCCTTGTGCTCTGTGCCCAGCTATAGGATGCAAATTCATGAAAATTTTTAAGAAGTTAAATTTAAATCTGAAAATTTTTTTAAGATTTAAAAATGTTATTTTTTTTAAATCAGAGAGGTAAGAATAACTTAGCAAGACAAGATGACAAATATATACTTCATTTTTTAAAAAAAATCAATCTTTAATATTTTTTTTTTACCCATACTGGTTTCCTAAATGGAAGAGCGATAATATTATAAGGGTTTACCTTCAAAAATACTCCTATTACAGCCAAACCACTTTCTCCCATTACTGCTTCTTTGTAATTTTGATATTTGGCAGAATTCCAGTGTACTAAATGAAGCTGAAATGAAATTCAAAAAGAATTTAAATATCCTGAGATGGAGCAAATATTAAGACAGATTTGATTTGGAAGCTATATATGGCCCTGCTCTGATCTCTCCTTCAGTCTCCATATTGGGAAAGTTGAGGTTTGGAGATGGAACTTAGAGGGAAGTTGGAAGGAAGATGCCATCTATGTACTCTCTGCCTCAAGTGTCTCTCCACTCCAAGTCATTCAATAGACTCTGTTGACTCCTTATTATCTCCAGGATCAAATATAAAACTTTCTGTTTGTCTTTTAAAATCCTCCATAACTTAGACCCTTCCTACCTTTCCAGTATTCATATACCTTATTCCCTCTCCTACCCTCCAACATATTCGGCAATCCAGTGACACTGACCTCTGCTGTTTTTCACACAAGTCCCTCCATTTCTAGATTCAGAGCATTTCTACTGGCTGTCTTCTCATTCCTTATTTATGCCTGATGGTTTCATGTACTTCCTTCATATATCAGATAAAATTCCACCTTCTTCAAGATACCTTTCCCAGTTCCCCTTCATATTTGTACCTTCTCTCTGTGATTAGCTTCAATTTGTTCCTTCTCCAGCTTGTTTGTCCATAGCTGTTTGCATTGTCTTTGCATTAGAAGGTGAGCTCCTTGAGGACAAGGACTTTGGTCCCTAGGACCCTTTATTTCCTCAGTGCTTGACACAGGGCCTGGCATATAATAGGTACTTGATAAATGTTTGTTGACTTGATCGTAAAATATTGTGTGATAACTTCTCTCCCTATTAAACTATAAGCTTGGTAAGGGCGGCAAGATGAAATTATTGAGTCAGTTGCAAAGCACTTAGCACAGTTCCTGGAACATGTATGTTGTTGAGTCATTTCAGTTGTGTCCAGCTCTTCATGACCCCCTTTAGGGATTTCTTGGCAGAAATACTGGAGCAGTTTGTCATTTCCCTCCCTAGCTCATTTTACAGATGAGGAAAGTGAGGCAATAGGATTAAGTGACTTGCCCAGGATCACACAGCTAGTAAGTATCTGAGGCTGGATTTGAACTCACAAAGAGGAGTTTTGCCAATTCCAAGTCCAGTGATCTATCCACTGCACCACCTAGCTGCCTCCTGGCATATAGTAGGTGCTTAATAAAAATTCACTCCATTTAGTCTTATTTAGACTGTACCATTAATTGTGTTGATTTGATGGAATCATGAGATATCAAAGCTTGAAGGACCTTTGGAAGGACAATAACATTACTAGATATAGACCTGAACTCTCTATACCTGGAATAGTCATCCTGGACTTCAGACCTCAGAGGCTTAATTTCTGAAAGGGCTAAAGGCCTTCCTCATAAGGTTAATCTCACCTCTGAGCCATTGTAGCTGAATTCCAAGCGTGTTGTTAACTAACTGAAGAAATGTGTTCTTGTTTGTTTGCTTTTCCTTCAGTGGATTGAATATTAGCCCCCAAAGGTTAATTATCAGGTGATCAAATGTCTGGGCTCCCTGTAGTCCATCTACTTAGAAAAAACTGAATTGTAATTTGCATTGGTATAGGGAGTGATATTGGCCAAAGTGAAGAAATCACTCACTCTTGACATGTTTTATGTATTAAATTAAATTAAATTTCCTGAAATACTATTCAAAGTGCAAAAGTTCCAACCTCCTCAGATTTGTTTATGACCTCCTTTTTCATACAGAATAAAAACTTAACAAGATTGTCTGGCTTTGAATTACAGCCTGAGAAAGAGGAATGTTTTGGTAACTCCAATAGACTGTAAGCTTCTCAACTAGACTGGAAGATCCTTGAGGGCAGGGATTGGGTAGTAAATATTCATCTTTGTATTCTCTCCCATCTCCTCAAATTCCTAATACCGTAGGAACTCCATTTTAAACACTTCAATAATTGAATTTGAATTGAAATATTGAATATGGAATATAGCCATTTATATAATCAATGATTTCCCAATATTGGTACCTCCTTCATCCATGTAGATCCTAACTCTTAGGACACAATGAGGTACAGGGAATAGCACACAGAATTTGTAGTCATAGGCCTTGGGTTCAAATCCTATCTAATGTTTATGACCTGGGTAACCTTGATGAAATCATTTAACTCAGTTTCCTCATATGTAAAATAGAGATAGAGGAGGTTGCTAGACCACATGGCCTCTGAGGTCCTTCTAGTTCTAGATATATGATCCTGACCATAGTGTCCCCAAAACTGCACTAAGACTTATGAGATACTCTGTACAATTTAGTAAATGATCTCAGAGATCATGTCACCCTGGGTAAAACAGTCATGATTCTCAGCTCATGGTGCTGATGGGCTTTTCCAAAAATCACCCATTCTGGTTCTTGAATAATGGACTTTCAGTCTATTTCTGAGCATTCTAGCTTGGCAAGACTCACCAGAAATTACGCTCTATTCCCTTAAATTTAATAAAAATGTAGATGATGTTGAGTTAGTTGGGACCTTGGAAAGTATACAGTCCAATCCCTTGATCTCAGATGAGGGCACAAAAGCCACAAGACAGGATGTAACTTGTCCAAGATTACATAGATAATGCCTTTAAATTTCTGAAAATCCCCAAAGTACCGCACAGAACATGACTTTTATGAGGCTGACTGTGTCTTATCTGAATTTCCTGTCTCTCTCAGGGCCCAGCATGGAGTTCCCTACAGATTAAATACTAAACAAACATTGTCTTGTTGTAAATAAATGTAGCCTTCCCACTATGATACTTTTAGATGTCACTATTCTTACCATGTTTCATTTCTGGCCTTTTAATCCTAAGGTATTATGTTTCTTTCTCCTGTTTCTCCTCTCGCCCTCCTTCCTCTCACTCCCCTACTTTTGGATTTTTTCATCCAGGGATTTTGTTGTCTTAATCCTGGATTCCCTTTCTTTATTTACCCAATTTCCGGAGGATAAACGTCTGACATGTCCTTGAGCCTCTAAATTACTATGGAAATGGGAGAGAGCTAACCAGGCAGGTTCTGTCTGTCAGCAGTGGACTCTCCCTGGGGAGATATCTCAAGTCACCTGCCCTTTCTTCCCCCACCCCCTCCATCCTATTACTCCAAAGGCAGGCAGAGAGAGGAAAACTAAAAAATAAAGTGATGCAATGGATAGAGTGTTCAATTTGCCATGAAAAAAACGTTAGTTAGTGACCCTGGGCCAGACACTTAATTATTCCCAGCTTCAGTTTCTTCATCTATAAAATGGGAAGAATAGTACCTACATTTCAAGTTTATTGTGAGGATCAAATGATATGGCATTTATAAAGTACCTGGAAAACCTTAAAGCACTTATAAATGCTAGATATAATTATAATTATTTAGAAACAGGACAAAATATGGACAAATTGAACAGGAATCTCATCTCCTCCTCTCAACTGGGAGATATAATTTGTTATACGACTAGAACATTCTATACTAGCATGTATTGAAAAACTTCTCTGCAGAACTGTAACGAGAGTGGACAAAGGGAACTTTGCTCCAGGATGCCAACATCCAGGAGAAACATAATTTCTCCCCACAGGCACACTGCCCCCCATGCTTGCTTTTGTGCTTCTTTGGAGCTCCAGGGTAGCACCCTTCCCCACCCCTTCCACGTTTCTGGACCTTCATGCCTTTGGTGTGACTGTGCTCTGTACCTAGCACTACCCTCCAACCAAATTTGCCCCAGATGCAGTCTCATCTAGTTCCATCTGGGCCTCTGTGTGCTTCATTCCTCTACACCTACCCTATAGGAACATCATCAGCTTTAGAAGAATAATAAATAATATAAGTAATAAATAACAATGCAAATTTCGATAGCGATCAAAGGTTTACAAAAGTTTCCCACGAGGTAGATAGTGAGAGCATTTGTTGTGGAGTTGTTTCAGTCATATCAGCTCTTTGTGAGCCTGTTTAGGGTTTTTTTGGCAAAGATACTGAAGCGATTTCCTTTCCTGCTCATTTGACAGATGAGGAAACTGAGACAAATAGGGTTAAGTGACTTACCCAGGATCACACAGCCAGTAAGAGTCTGAGGATGGATTTGAACTCCGGTCCTAGCACTCTATCCACTGCTCCATTTGGCTGCCCCTTTTATACTTATAAATCTCCTCCCATATGTGAAATCAAATGATGCTCTGCTTCTGAAACCTGCTGCTTCTCCTGCTATCTTTACTCTTTCCAATATGATTTTTCAAATAATATAAATAAATAAAATAAACAAAGCTCTCTTGTCCTATGTATTCTGTTGATGAGAGAGGCATCTTTAAATCCTTTTAATAAACCCATGGTCATGTGTGCAAACCTCAGCTGGGAAAACTTGATTATCCACTGTGTGTTCTGAGCCCCAGTCATTTATTTCTCCCCAGTGGAAGTGGAACTGCTTGAGTCTGTAATGGTTGTCCAAGGGTCCACCACTAATTCCTAGAAAAGGAAACCAGAGAGGCTTTTAGAGCAAGCTGACCCCTGCCGCATTTTTGCCCTGGCTCCTCAAAAACTAGATTTGACTAATCTGGTTGCAGATGTTTCAACCCGCAGATTCCACTTTGTGGAGGTTCATTCACCACACAGAGAAGTGAATGTCTATTTGAGGGGTGGAAAGTGGGAATTTCTGGGATGAAAATTGCAAATTCTAGCCTTGCTTACTTCATACCTATATCATTCCAGTCAATTTCCTTTCTTTTTCTGGACATGGAAGGGACAGTCTTGCTGTCATTGGCTTTGGGTTGACCACATGTGGATTCAACTTAGGGTTTGGGGTTCAATTCTGAGCCCCACGTTTGAGAAAGTTTATTAATAAACTGAGAACATGCAGAAGAATGATCAACAGTCCCAAGTCTATGTTTAATGAGAATTGGTTGAAGGTAATGGGAATTTTTAACCTGGAACAAGAGAAGGCTAGTGTTGGGGGAGGGGGCCAAAGGGGTGGGCAGGAGAATTGAAATGATAGCCTTCTCAAGGACCTGAAAAGTGGTCACAAGGAAGAAAGACAATTAGACTTGGCCTTCTTGGCCCCCATGGATTAAACTGGGAGTCATGTGTGAGTCACAAAGGTCAATTGAGCCTTGATGCCCAAAAAAACTTCCTAATAATTAGAGCTACTGAAAAGTGGATCTGAAATTCTGTGACTTTGGTTTTCTCATCTATTAAAAAAAAAAGACTAAATGATTTCTGAAGGCTCTCCCAGATTTCCATTCTATGCATCTAGATTCCTAAGTCATGCCTGCAAGGCACTCCCTAATTTGACCCAACCCTGTCTATCAAGTCTCACATTTGGCTGTTCTTCAGGGATGTTCTGAGTCCCTGAGATTCTAGGTAACTCGCATGCAAAAGTCACATTCTAGAGCTACTGATCAACAGAGATCCTCAGAATCAACAAGGAAAATCACTTCTGAATGTTCAGCATGTGCAAACAATTCTTGCCAGGACAGATTTAAACAATCTGATTAATCTGGTTATAAAAATAAAAGCATGAGCCAGTTCTTTTCAGTCTGCATACAAATCACTGAAGAGCATCCTATTTCGACACATGTTCCTGGAGAAGTATCGTAGTACAGCTGGCACTGGCCTGACTTTCTTTTCCAATTCTGCCCTGTTTCTACAAGGTAGTTGGGCAGGTTACGTTTCCTCTATGGTCTTCACTTTTCCCTTCCACAAAATGAGGTGGGGAGGTCTAATTATCTAATAACAAATGCTCTTTAAGGGACCTTTTGGCTCTAACTTTCTAGACCAATATCAGGTCATTTCTATTGCAAGTTTTCCTAGAGTAATTTTCCCAATTCTCTCTTTTTGCCCCTATCACTCTGTAACTTGTGTTATATTTCTTTGGAAACATGTCAGACTTTCTCTAAAAGACCGAAAACTTTTTGTGTTGTTCAGTTATTTCAGCTGCATCCTACTCTTTGTGACCTCATTTGGAAAAAATATTGGAGTGGTTTGACATTTCCTTCTCCAGTTCATGTGACAGCTAAGGAAACCGAAACAAACAGGGCTAAGTGACTTGCCCACAGTCATATAGCTAACAAGTATCTGAGATCAGATTTGAACTCAGGCCTTCCTATTTCCAGACCCAGTGCTCTATTTACTGTGCCATCTAGCTACCTACCAGACTAAAAGACTAGACCCTGCCATTTTTATATTTTCATGTCAGCAGAACCTAAAAATTCTGTGATTGTAGTAGACCCTTAATAAATATTTATTGGAATAGAATAATGATTCACATTTATATAATGATCTACAAAGCTTTCTTCACACACATTCCTATTCTGTGGGGGGAGAATATGTGTCATTACTGCCTCCCCATCTTCTTGATGAAGAAACTGCTCAAAGGAATTAAATAATTTGCTAAGAATCACCTAGCTCATCATTATAATAATGATGATGAGATCATTAATAATAATTAATAATAATGATGAGAAAGGGAAATTGAACTCTGAGTACTGTAATGAGTAGTTTTGTCCCCAGAGAAGATGACAAATGTATCTCTCTCCTTCTAGCAGAGACTGTGGTCCCTCCACTAACATACTCTATGGATTTTGCTGAAGAGTTTTCTTTGCTATAAGGGGGATGTTGCTTCACTGGGGATGGAGAGAAAGTATCAATTGTGGCTCAAATGAATATCAGTTATGGCTCAGGTCCTCAGGCTCCAAATTGAGAAGAGTTTTATGTAGCTGGAAAGCAAGGAAGGCAATGAAAGATCACTTGGGTTTCCATGAACTTGGTGATTAAATGAGCATCCTGGGAAATGTGCAAAACTTCCCTTTTCCTGGGAAGAAAATAGGTGAAAAGGTTCTGCCTTTGCAAGGGTTCTTTGGAACAGTGTCCTGAAAAGATGGTCACAAACTTGACCTGGGGAAGAGCAGTCTCCCGTGGTGGAGTGGTGGACAGGGGGCTTGGTGACACAATCCTACCTTCTTTTGTCCTAACCTTGAAGGACCCATGGAATCTTGATCCTTCCTTTTCCAGAAAGATAAAAATGACCAATAAGAAACTCTAGCATTTCCCCTTAAAAAAACTTAAAATAAATGCCTTTTTATTTTATATCACAATAATTTCCTTATATATTTTCTCTCTGTCTCCAATGAAATAACATTCCCCCCTTATAACAAGAAAAACTATTAAGTAACATCAGTAGGGTATGTTAGTGGAGGGATTATAGTCTCTGCCAAAAGGAGGGAGGTACCTTTGTCATCTCTTCTTTAGGGGCAACACTGGTCATTAAATTCACTCAAAGTTTGGCTTCCTTTTCTTTTACATTACTATAATTGTGATGAATAAAGGATGGTAGGAAGGAAGGGAGGGAGGGAGGAAGGAAAGAAGGAAGGAAGAAAAGATAGGAAGGAAAGGAGGAAGCAAAAGAAGAAGGAAGGAATGAGTGAGAGAGGAAGGAAGGAAAACAGAAAGGGAGGAAGGAATGGAGGGAGGAAGAAAGAGAAAGAGAGAGGAAGGGAAGGAAGGAGAAGGGAAAGAAGGGAAAAAGAAAGGAAGGAAGAAAAGATACAAGTATGTAATGAGCGTTTCAAGTCTCATCTTGTTTCTTGACCTTTAAAATGGGGATAATAACAGCACATAACTCACAAGCTGTTGTGAGGATCAAAGCACTTATGTAAACATGATCATCCTCATCATTACATTAAACTCTAGTGGATTCTATTACCTCTAGAATCAAGTAGGCACTCCTCTGTTTGAGTGCCTATTATGAGCCAAGTACTCTGCTCAGTGCTTTGCAAATATTTTCATTTGTTCCCCTGGCTCTGGTCCCTTCTCTTTGCATTAATTCATAATGGTCCATAGGATCATAGGGTTATAAAATAGGAAAGGAGTAGTAAAATGATTTGCCCTAGGTCACACAGGTAGTCATTGAGAGAGCCAGGATTTGAACCCAGTTCCCTTCACTCCATCATTCTGGCTTCAGGTCATGTTTGTTGAATGAATACTGAACAAACATAGTATATTCAAGGCAGAATCTAATCTAGAATAGGTTTGAAATAGTATTTCCTTAGTTATTCTAAAGCTGAGATTAAGGTATTTCGATTTCCATTCTCTTAGCATTATTGAGATTCGTAGACTTTCTGGCAAACATAGCTGTTCTCAGTCTCAAAATAAAAGCTGCTGAAGTTTCAGATATTCTGCTCTGTTGAAGTTGCACATTCTATGAAAAAGCAGTAAAGAGAAAGGGTCCAGCCTGGGTTCAAATCCTGACCATGCCACCGACTTGAGTAAATCATTCATTTCCCCTGAGAGTCAATCTTCTCGTCTGTTCAAAGGGATAATAATATTTGTACTTCTCACCTCACAGAATGATATTGAAAAAGGAACCTTTTCACTTAAAATGCTATGTAGCCACAAGTTGTTATTCAGTTTTAGACCACCAGAATAACCCTTTGGGGATGCAAGAGGAATCGAAGATATGGCTTCTGCTCTTAAGGAGAACTCCCAGTGCCTATGGATCCCACCATCTGTCGTCCCTCCACTCCCAGGGCAGGGGGCAAAAAGCCAGTCTTAAAAGAAGGCATTGTTGCTGTTTTTTTTTTAAATCAAACCATCTGCAAGTTTGGAATATTGGAGGGCCACTGCAGAGATCTGTTGATGGTTGCAAGGGTACAGAGCAAATAGAGTTCCTCAAAGTCTCTGGAGCTGGACACAACTTTAGAGATCAGCTACTTCACAGACCCTTAACTGTGTTTGTGTCCTGCACATCTTTGGCAAACTGGGAAAGCCTGTTGGACCCCTTCACAGAATTATGTTTTTAAGTGCATAAAATGAAATACACAGGGTTAAAAAGAAAACCAATTACATTGAAATAAAATGTGATTTTTCCCTACCCAAATTCATGGGCTCCTTGAAATCCATCCACAAGACTTTGGATCCGTGGAGCTCTGGCTGAGAACCCCTGATGGAGCTGAACTCCATTACCTTACAAATGAGGAAAAGAAATTGCTCACAGCTGCTGCAGTGGAAGAAGGGAAATGAATATTTATTAAGCAGTACTATGTACCAGGAACTGTGCTAAACACTTCATCTCATTCAATTCCCACAGGGAAGATATGTCGATATTACTATACCCATTTCACAGCTGGGAAAACTGAGTCAGGCAGAGGTTAAGCAACTTGCCCAGAATCACAGAGCTAGCAAGTATCTTGGGCCAGATATCAGTGTGGGTCTTTCTGACTCCAGACCTAGGTTCTTATTCATGTATCAGCTGGTTGCCTCTATCAAAGCAACATTGGGAATTGAGTTCAACCTAGGTATTCTGACCTCCAAAACACTATATCAGCACTCTATCAGAGGAATAGAGTAGAGGGTAGTGGTACAAAGCTCAAGGCTCCAAGTCCTTAGACCTGAGATCTGCTTCTAACTAGCTATGGCCATAAGCACATCTCTTCCCCTCTCTGGGTGTCTATTATCACCATCCTCAGAGGGAGCAATGAAACCTTTGGCCTCTAAACTTCCAGCTGTGACTTTCTGTAATTCAACTGATAACATTCTTAGTTCTTCATTAATTCTGCAAAGTCTGAGAGTAACCAAAGAAAGACTATGTGTCTAAATCTTGTTCAAATGATTCTTCAGAACAACTACATCCTATTCTCCTACTCCTTTCTTTGACAAAATAGACCAAAGATGTTCAGAGAGAACTGAGAATTTCACAGTGCAGTTTCTTTTATCTGATCAGGTCTTTTCCAGCTCCTCCCAAGCCGTTGTGAGTTAGTTCTCCTGGGTACCTCTTACTTGTCCAGATCAACTAACATTGAATAAGCACCTACTATGTGCCAGGTACCATGTTAAGGGCTGGGTATATAAAGAAAGGCAAAAGCTAGTTCCTACTCTTAAAGAATCACAGTCTAGTGGGAGAGACAACATGCTAACAACTATGTGTAAAAAAGATAAATACATGGTAAACTGAGAGTAATCTTAGAGGAAATGGACAAAATTAAGAATGACTGGAAAAGGCTTCTTGCAAAAGGTGGGACTTCTGCTATGACTAGAAGAAATCCAGAGAAGTCAGGAGGGGAGGGAGAGAGAGAGAGAGAGAGAGAGAGAGAGAGAGAGAGAGAGAGAGAGAGAGAGAGAGAGAGAGAGACAGAGAGACAGAGAGAGACAGAGAGAGAGACAGAGAGAGAGAGACAGAGAGAGAGAGAAGAGAGACAGAGAGAGACAGAGAGAAAGGAGAGGAGAGAGACAGACAGACAGATACACATACACACAAAGAGAGAAGAAAGACAGACAGACACACACACACGCACGCACACACACACACATACACAGAATTCCAGGCATGGGGACCATGAGGAGAGAAAGCATTCCAAGCAAGAGGGGCAGCCATGACACATGAGGGACTCTCAGAGTTGGAAAATGGAGTGTCGTGGGAGGAATAGTTTGTTGGCCAGTGCCTCTGCATTACAGACTACTTGAAAGAGAGTAGAGCCTAAGAAAACTGGGAGGGTAGGAAGAAACTAAGTCCCAGGTGGGGAACTTGTGGTCTTCTAGGTCCTCAGGTGTGATCTTTTAACTGAGACCAAGTTTTACAGGACAAATCCTTTTATGAAGGGGATTTGTTCGATGGAGTTTGGGTTTAGTTAAAGGGCCTCACTTGAGAATCTAGAGGATCACATGTGGCCTCAAGGCTGCAGGTTCCCCATCCCTGGACTAGGTTATTAAGAATTTTCAAAGCCAAATAATCTAATACTTGATTCTGTGCATAATAGGGTTTACCTTCAGTTTTAAACTGATGTTTATTGTATAGAGGGAGAGTAAAATATGGCAGAATGTGGGTTTTAGGAAGATCATTTTGAGAGCTAAGTAGCAGATGGATAGGAAGGTAGAGACTTGAAACAGAGAAACCAACAAATCAATTGTTGCTATAGTAGAGGCATGAGGCGATAAAAGCCCACTGGCGGTGGCAGTTTTAGAGAGGAAAAGGGTGCAGCAGTGCAAGATCTGCTGCACAGATAGAACCGACAGTCCTTTGTAACAGATGGAACATGGGTACTGAGAGAGAGTGAAGAGTTCAGGGTGACTGACTCCTAGGTTGTGAGCCCATGTGACTAGGAAGATGGTAGTACCCTCAATGGTAACAGGAAAGTTAGAATGAGGGGAGGGTTTGGGGGGAAAGAAAATGAGTTCAGTTTTGAGAACATTGAGTTTAAAGGCACTGCAAATGTCTAATGAGCAATTGGAGATCCCAAACTAGAGACTGATAGAGAGGTTAGTACTGGGCAAGTAGATCTGAGGGTCATCTGCATAGAGATGATCATTGAAACTCATAGAAAAATGGGAACTAATGAGATCGCCAAGTGAAATATTATAGAGGAAGAAGAACAGAGGGTCCAGGACAGTGCCTCAGAGGACCTCCACTGTTAGCAAACATGTTGTAGATGAAGATACAGCAAAGGACCCAGAGAAGGAGTGGTCAGATAGGCAGGAGGAGAACCAGGAGAAAGTGTTATATGAAAATCTAGAGGAGAGAGTATCAAGGAGAGATGACTTAACAGTGTTAAAGACTGCAGAGAGGTTCAGAAGCATGAGGACTGAGAAGAGGCCATTAGATTTGACAGTTTGGGGATTGTTGGTAGTTTCTGAGAAACTTCAGTTGAATAAATGATGTTGGAAGTCAGACTTCATGGTTAAAAAGAGTGACAGGAAAGGAAGTATCAATAACCTATTGTCAATAACCTCGAGGAGTTGAACCACAAAAGGAAGGAGAGTTATAGAATGATAGCTAAAGGGGATGGATAGGTCAAGTGAGGGTTTTGAGGATGGAGGAGACATGGACATATTTGAAGGCAGTAAGGAGCAACCAGTAGACAGGGACTACTGATTGAGCAGTAGTGAGAGACTGGGGATGGGGAGAGAGTAGGGAAAATCTTCCAGAGAAGACAAGATGGAATGGGATCCCTTGTGCATGTAGAGATGTTTGCCTTGCCAAGGAGAAGGAATTTTTCCTTGGGTGAGTCAGGGATGAAGAAAGTGAGTGGTAGAAGACATCTGAATTATTCAAGATGAGGAAGAGGGGAGAAGAGGCGAAGAAAAGAGCTCTTTGTGAATAGACTCCATTTTTTTGGGAAATATGAGGCAAGACTCTCATCTGAGAGGAGAACAGGAGGGGGAGGTAAGGGAAATTTGAGTGTGATAGATGGGATAATGGATCGATTAGGGAAGTGTCAAAGAATTGCCTTGCTCCAGTGAAGGCCCAGCAGGAATTAAATAATTATATAACATAAACTTAGAGTGGATCCAGTCAACAGCTGTGTGACCCTGAGTTTTTTGTTATTTGTTTTGTTATTTTCTCCAGCTTTATTCAGCAGTGCATGAGTAGGAATGAAGGCAGCAGTGGATGTTGGGAGTGATCCAAGGCTGGTGTTTAGAAGTACAAGATATTCTATAATCAGGAAAAAAGGGAGAAGGATTCAAGAGAAAAGGAGAATGTAGAGTTGAAATGGTCCATTTGGGCATTAAGATGGGAAATGGAAAGAGTATAGCTTGATATCTTTGTATCAAGCTAAGCCAGAACTGAGGGGTTGAGGGATAGGATCATCGTTGTAATTTCTTGTACAAAGAGTGAAGACTTAAATCTTTTGCAATGTTTTGTCAGCTTTGAGATAAACAGCTTTTCCTTATTGGGTCTCAGTAGTGTTGCAATACTATGGCTTCATTGTTGTTCAATTGTGTCCGATTCTTCATGGCCCCGTTTGAGATTTTCTTGGCAGAGATACTGGAGTGGTTTGCCATCTCCTTCACCTCATTTTACAGATGAGGAAACTGAGGTGAACAGGATTAAGTGATTTGCCTAGAGTCACACAGCTAGTACATGTCAGAAGTCATATTTGAACTCAGGTCTTCATGACTCCAGGCCCTGCCCTCTATCCACTGCACCACCTAGCTGCCAATACTATGGTAATACAAGCACTCATTAAGCTTCTACTACGACCCAAGCATTTGGAAGATACAAAGACAAAAATGAAATAATCCTTACCCTTGAGAGGTTTATAACATGTATAATATGTGCCATGAATGATATGTAACTGCATATATAAATGATACATAACATGTAAAGGATTGAAGGTTAGGGACTGCCTGAGAGGCAATATGACATAGTCAAAAACATTAATTAAGCACTTCCTACTAGTAATAGTAATTGATACTTACTAATAATACGAAGTATTTAATAAAGTCCTTATTAACTGGTAACATTTATATAGTTCCTACTACATGCTAAGCCCTTTATAAATACTATCTTATGTTATCCTCATTTTATCTCAATTTATCAACAATGTTGGGAAGTAGGTGCTATTATTTATCCCCATCTTACACATGAGAAAATGGAGGCAGACAGAGGTTAAGTGAAGTTTACCCAGGGTCACACAGTTAATAAGCCTCTGAGGCCAAATTTCAACTCTAGTCTTCCTGACTCCAGATCCTGCGCTCTAATGCCATCCAGCTGCCCATATGCAAGTCACAATGAATGGCTTGTGAGACTTGGACTCAGGAGTCCCTGGATTCAAATCCTGCCTAATATCCTAAGACAAGTCATTTGCATTGACCTCAGTTAACTAAATTTCCTTCAGTTGTAAAATGGGGGTGATGATAATAAAATCTAATTCACAGCATTATTTTGAGGATCAAATGAGATGATATGTAGATCAAAGATTTAAGTGTGAGAAATGGAGAGGGGAAAGAGGAAGTAAATAAGAGTAGGAAACCCCTCCCCGCACCCCTCACAAAACAAAACCCACCATTTCCAGGTTATCCATTCATTCATTCCACAGACAAGCTAGAATTTTTCATTTGTTCCAGGCTTACGAGATAGCTGCTTCTCTTGTTTCTCTTTCCTGCCATCTAGTGGACTAAAGAGCAAATAGCGGCATGACCCCAATCCACAAGACGCAGAAATTGACAATCTTGAGTTCTCTTGCCTTGGAAGGGACCTCAGAAATCATTTGGGCCAACACATTCCTGAGCAGGTGTTCCCATTTTAGCATCCTGGACAGGTGATTTTTTTGGACAGCTCTATTAGGAAAAATGTTCTTATATGGGGTCAAAATTTGGTCCTCAGCAAGGATTTCTCAGCTGGCTGCCCTCATCTCTGCTCTCTGGATGGAAGGGATGGGAAATCTCATTTTAGGAGCTAAGCTGGTGCCTTCTCTCTTTTGATTACTCTCTTCCCCTGCTCATCTTGTATACATCTTGTATGTGATGGTATTGTTTACATGTTGTCTCTTTCATAGAATGGGAGCTCCTTGAGGGGAAGGATCTTTTGCCTCTCTGTGTTATTCCCAGTGTTTAGCACACTACCTGGCACACAGAACAATCTTGGGAAATACTCCCTTAGAAAGAAGCTAAACTCAAATTGATGTGACTATTTTGTTCTGGGATCAAGAGGAAGTTATAGCATTGCATGGTGCATCATCACTAGAGTAGCAAATACATAGAAAACACCCCCAATTTGTGCTTTCAACATGCATCTAGTTCCATGGGATATTAGAAAAGTCCTTGATTTGAAGACAGAGGACCTGAGTTCAAATCCCCCAAATTGTCACTTGTGTGACCTTGATCAAATACTTGGCTTCCCTGGGCCACCAATGTCTCAGCGGTAAAATAAGGTGGCTTGACTAAATAATTTCTCTGGTCTTTTTTTTTTTTAGTTCTAATATTATGCTCCTGTGCTGGTCAGTCAGTTTTGATAGGCTTGGGGTATATTTTAATCCAGCACCTGGTCATTTCTTATTACTGGGTCATGGTATAAATTTTTTATTTATTTATTTTTTGGTTATCCTACTTCCAAAGGATGGAGAAATTCAAGGAACCATTTGCATAGGTCAACAGGTCTTTAGATTCCCCATGGAATCATATTTTAAGCTGGGGGTAAGTAGCCAAGCTAACATTTAATTCTTTTGTAAACCAGTTTATGGAAAAGAGAGGCAGGATAAAAAATAGCTTATTTTTAGAAGCCGCATATATTTTAAGTCCATGAATATTGACATTACCCTGTGGCTTTTTTGGCTTGAATGTTGGTATCAAGGAAAGAAAGAAATATTTTTCTCTGTTCACCAAAAAAGGGTCACTTGTCCTAGGTCTATAACCAGAAGTCAGGTAGATGGTTTATGGAATTTGACCTTGGGTGTCTATCTGGGCAGGAGTTTTATTCTTCTGTATTACCTCAGTCTTTCCTCTGGCTTCCCCCAATCCTATAAAAATCTTTTCCCTCCTTTCTTTCACCTTGGCTTCCAGGGCTGCTAACATTCCAGAGACTAAATTCACAGTTCCCTGAGACTGTTGCTGGCCAGGCTTGGGTGCGGAATCTTTGCCTTCATTTAACTTCCTTGGGCTCCCAGGAGCCGAAGGAAAATCTGCATGGATATTTAGTAATAGTTGGCCTCACATCTCAGGCCCTCACCCAGCTGGTAATGCCCCAATACCTAAATAGCTATGGGTTTACATATATTAACTCGTATACTGCATGTCTTTTCAATTTGAAATCCTTTCCCCTTCTTACTCTATTTACAAAGTATTGCTGTTTCTTCATGCCCTTCCTTTTTTTCACTAATTTCCTTTTTATAAAAATGTTTTAAGTGACATTTACTTTTCAGATACTACATTTTAAGTTTTCTTCTTTTCATTTCCAACATGTACACTTTGGCCTTCTATCCCAGAGCCAAGTTTGCTATAAACCTGAGGGGTTTGGAAACGCTCTGTTCTTCTGTTGCCATTGGCTCGAGTCTCCATGGATGATGTTTCTCTCTATCGTTAGGGGCCAGTTACAACCACCCTAGGTCCACTTAACTATTTAACATTGATTAGCTTTTACAAGGAAATCCTTACTTCAAAGATTTAGCAAGGCCAAATATTCCTAATTTCCCCTTTCGCAATATGTCCCATATATACCACCTAGAAGAGTAAGGTCAAACTTGTCTCAGTTCCTATATAGCATCAGTCCCAACAAGTTTGTGTCCAAATGTAGCACAACTTCTGGATGAGCATCTCGGATCCCACTGGGATGGGGTCCTGGAAATCATTCCCAAAGGTTTCTCTTTGTTCCTTGGGGAATTGATGTTGTACTACTTGCAAAACCTATCCTGGACTCTGGCTCCAAGATTTCTATAGTTTGCTCTTTGAAGCTCCCAGGGTTGAAACTCTAAAAGTTATGAGCCAGGAGTCATCAAATGAAGCCAATAGAGAATGAAGCAGCACATATTTATTAAGTGCCTACCTTGTGCCAGGCACTGTGCTAAACACTTGTGGCATAACAGCCACTGAAGACAATAGACTTTTTTGAATGCCTTGGCAATCAGTCAAAGAGGTTACTAGTCAACATATAGTTAGCCAATCAGAACCATGGAATGTCTATGCATGCTCCAAGGCATTTCCCTTATACTTCACCATGATTGTCCCAGAAGCGGTCTTCCCAATTTCTCCATGTGAAGTGATGCCATCCCAGGTACTCATCTCCCAATTTCGAGTATGGTTGAATAAGTCAAGAAGAGGAAATAGAAGGCAAAATGAAAGAACTGGAAATAGAAATCAGTGTCAATGTCAACAAGTGTTACTATTAAGTGCTAGGCACCATGGATAAAAAGAAAGATAAAAACATGACTCCTGCTTTCAGAAAGCTCACGTTGGAATGGTGAGACGGCATGGAAGTGCCTATGTACACAGATAATCTATACAGTGGAGAGGGGAGGTAATCTTAGATGGGAGAGAGGTTCAGGGCAATCACTAGCAGAAGGAGGAAGGGTCATGACTGGGCCATGAATATAGATGAGAACAAACACACAAGGGAAAACAAGGCAGGCAAGAAAAAGAAAAGAATGTGAGCTATAAGATCACAGAATTCTGATCTCAATGGTACCTTAAGAAGTTTTCTAACTCCTTTGTTGGATACAGAACCAGAGATTGAGACAGGACTGGTAACTTGTCCAATGTCACACAAGTAATCAGTGTAAGAAACAGAATTTGAACCCAAGTCTGCCAGACTCCAAATCTGGAGCCCTTTCCTATGTGAACTGTTTTTAGGAAACCTAAGTTTACTGAATTTGGCAAGGAATGTAAGGACAACTGGTCAATTTATCAGCTTGTGGATTAGACAGGTCTCTCCTCCCCTGTCTGTGTCATTGCCAGTGTATTTCTGGTCATTAGCTTTTTCTTCAGGAAGTAGAACAATAACAGCATACAAACATTTGCTTAACACTTGGAGGTTTCCATAATGTTTTGTACACTTTATCTCATGCATCCTTTACAAGATCCTCATGTGGCAGGGGGACATTATTGTCCCCATTTTACAGATGAGGTAATTAAGCTTCAGAGGGGTTGACCTTCCCATCGTCATACAGCAAAAGTCAAGCCTGTACCCTCTAGAATCTAAGTGCATTCCTCTTTCCATTATACTTTGCTTTTGCTTCTGCTTCTCCCTTAGTGAGATGAATATTTCTTCTGACTAAGTAGGGTTTCTTTGGGCCACCTGAGTAAAAAAAGTTCGACAAAAATTAGTTTGAAGAATTTATCCCCCTTGGATATCATCATCCTTATCATTATTACTAACATACTGTAATTATAATTGATAATAATAATGACCATACACAAAATCCTACTCCAATACTAATTGTAGTATAGAGATAAGTGTGGGTGACGTGCCATTGGACTGTAAGTTCTGACAGGGTCTGCCATCATGGAATGGTTTCAATATGGTCCTCGTAATAGATTTAATCTGCTTTTTGAAGTCTAGCCAGCCCCAGTACAGGGGCATATCATCAACAGCCCACTTACTTGGTGATGAATCTTTTGGCCATGGAAATTCACGAAATAAAGAAAAACACAAAATAAATTTAATTCTCAGTCCTACTCAGCAACTTTCCACAGCGACAAAGATCAAGCGTTAGGCAATAAGGCAGACAGAAATAAGTATCACATTGTTTTTCAGACTCTCTACAAACATTAACATGGTAGTTACTGCCTATGTTTGAGATTCTTGTCCAGTGGCCAGTGAATGGACATACTGGCAGAAAAACCAAGTTATATCAATGTTGACATTCTTACTATAAATGAAACCAGAAGGAATAAAGGGCGCCACAGTGGAATGAAAGGAGGGCTCACAGAGCCTTCTGGGGGAAGCAAATAAAGGATCTGGTGGAACTGTATTTATTGTGTGCCCAAAGGCAATGAAAAAGATAATTTCATGAGACAGTTGGTCATCTCATGTTGCAGTACTCTTAAATATTTACCAAAAAAGAAGGCAACCATGAAAATAATCATGACTGTAGCTTATGCAACAACATCCATTACAAAGAATGAAGAGGTTGAGAAATTTTGTGAAGAATTTCGTTGTCCTTCCAAATTAAATCAACACTCATTATGTATATCTTATACATATGTGGTTTGCATGTTGTCCCTTCCATTAGCATGAAAGCTCTGGGTTGGTTTGTTTTTGTTTGTGCCTTTCTTTGTATCCCTAGTGTTTAACACAAGCTCAAAAAATGCTTACTGTGGTCTGAAATATACTTTGAAACTCAATGACTTCAATACAAGAGTCAAGTAAGTAAGAATTCCAGGAACGTAGTGGAAAATATGTATTGGAAATCAGGAATGAGTGAGGGCAAAGACATGAAGACTACACATATACCTCACACTTACATATTAATCCTTGTCTGTATTTTAACAGACTGGAAATGACTCATTGATAAAGATGGATTCCAAGGTCCTCCAATATCTCTTGACTGCATGCTATATTGCGTTGGGTATACTGGGCCCTAGAATGCTGAAGAACCTCCTAGAAGAAGTTATCTACTCAAAAGTGAGTTTAACCTAACCATTCATGCAGGGAGCACCATATGGATAAAGATATCTCTTATGACATGGACAACTATAGAGCTCATTAACTAGTATAGATACCTTAGACAGACAGTAAAAAATGGAGTCATGGAGTCAAATCATGGAGAATGAGAGAAGTCTGACCTTCAGAAAAGTGATAAAGCTCCTTTAAATACTTGAAATTTGTTTCAGAATGAAAGACCCATCTCTTAAATACCAATACTCTTCTGGCATTTATTGAATGGTAATGAGTCATAAACACTAAATTCTCCAAAGGATTAAAAATTTGTATTATCCAGAGAGCAATGGAAAGGTATAGCATGACTATGAGCAGGCTTCTGTAAATGAGGAACTTCACAGAAGAAGAAATTGAATAAAGGTTGTTGTTCTCGGCTGGGTCTGATTCCAGTCAGCCCTTTGGCAGTTGTGTTTGATATTGGCACCAAACGAGATAATTGTAGGTCATTAAACAGTTTTTTAAAAAAGGAGATTTTCTTAGACTTAGTAGTAGAAGAATATTCAACAAAGATAAGTATTGAGTATACTTTGAGTTGCTTTAGCTAGGTGAATCTCCCTTGCCTGAATTGCTTCTTAGTTTTCACCAACCAAGCATCAAAGAGGACCAGGAACAACTTGTGACTATTTTGGACTTGGGTGAGAAGGAAGTGATGTCAGTAGTAACTAGAATTTATAAAACCCTGTAAGGTTTGAAAAATGCTTTTTATCTCATTTTATTTTCACAACAATCTTGGAAGGTAGATATTATTATCCCCATTTTACAGTTGAGGAAACTGAGGCAGGCAACAGTTAAGTGACTTAAGGGTCACATAGCTAGTAAGTATCCAAGTTAGGATTTGAATTCAGCTCCTCTTTTTCCCATGTCCAAGCACCTTACCCAGGGTACTATCTAGCTGCCTCAACAAACTTCCCTTTTAGTCTCAGGAGTCAGTAAAGGCCTGAGGATAGTTTCAATACCATTTAAGGTAAACTAGCCTAAAAACTTGCATGGGACTGAGATATTGCTCCCATCACAGTTGTCAACAAGGCAACACATGATTATAAAAGAAAACGGATTGTTCACATGGCAAAAGTGAGCATGAACAGGCATAGAGCCCAGGTCCTCTACTGGCGTCCCCAGCTGTCAAGGAGAAAATGAGAAAGGCTCCTAGCTGTTGGCTGGACCGCCTGTGGGGATCCTGCTTATGAGAGGACATGGGCAGACATGGATGGATTGAGATCTCAGGCCAGAGCCTGAATATAATGAAAGGTTAAAGTAGAGGTTGAATATCTGGGAATTATTGAAAGGAAAATCCAAATTGATGAGATCATAGAGCCACTTAAATACTTCAGTAATAATAGTGATGATAATAAGAAGTGACATTTATGTAGTGATTGAAAGTCCCCAAAGTGCCTTGCAAACATGATCTCATTCGAACCTCTCAGTAGCACTGCCAAAATGCCAGTGTTCTGGTACACATGAGATCTCTATCCCCATTCGTATTGACTTGGGAGAATTTCCTTCTCAATTTTCTGAGGAAGACAAGTTCATTTTAAATCTAAAATAAATGTCATCAGTAAACACAGATAATAAATAACCACATTGTTCTTGAGATAGGAAGATCACATCATTTACCCATGGCTCTCAGAACCAATGACTTAAAACTGGCAAAGTTAAGTGACTTGGACAAAGTCACATAGCTGATAAATGACTAAGTTGGGATTCAAACCCAGGTCCTCTGACTTCTACTGGGGACACGTTACCCTTCCCCAAGCTGCCTCTCCCAAAGGGAAGTGGATTTGTGGTGAACCATGTCCCCTTCATGACCAAAAAGTGCACATATTTTGCTAACTATGCTGGCGAGGATCAAGGGTGTAGTCTCAGTCTGTGCAACCGAGCAGAGAAAACTGACTCATGTAGATTTCGAACCCATGTCCTTGGATCTCTTTAGCACAGTGGCCCAATGTTTCCTCCCTGAAGAAACAGAATACTAGCATTTGGAATCAAACCCCAACCTTGCCCTCACTCCCTGGGCTCTGATTTGAACTTTGGGCTTTTAGATCAAAGTAGGTTTTGGTTTAGTTTGGTTTGATTTTCTTGATTAGGGGTCTCAGGCTTCTGAAGAGTAAAGAGGACCCTGCTTACTAGAATTCAGCCCATGGTTCCTGAACAAGGCTATTCTCTGGTGTTCAGGGGAATGGAATTCTTAGGGGATTTCAACCATTAATGGAGGCAGTGTGAGTGCCAATATGCTGCCAGAATCCAAGCATAATGACTCAACCAGAGACATCCAAATAATAATTGCAGAAGCAGCAGCGGATGGATATCCAGATGAGTGTGTTTAGCTAATTACCTTGGACAGGTCTACTGCTCTTGGAATATTAAGGGTCTTAAAAAGTTGATGAGAAGCACATGGATGTATTGTCCCTCATCTCCTCTTTTTTTTGATTTGGAAAAAGGGATGATGGCCATCACCCCAAAAATAACTTTATGCAGACCAGGAACTACAGACAGAAAGATATATTGACCTAAAATTCTAATGGGGTATGATGTCAGTGGAGATATTTTCAGGGAGTTCACAATCAGCACTGATTGAAAGGCTGGGGTAGAAATAATTGGCCCGCCATACTGATGATCTGAGGTTTCCTAGAATAAAAAAAATAGAAAATAGAGAACATAGAGAAATACTTTCATTTATCCAGTTTACAAACATTTATTAAGTCTACTATGTGATTCAGTGGACAGGAAGTCAGAAAACCTGGACTTAAGACTTGGTTCTGTGACTTGCTAGCTCTCTGGCTTTGTACAGATCACTTTATCTCTTAAGATTTGGGAATTTTTGTTTGTTTGTTTTTAAGACAAATCTCAAAGACAGATGAAAGGCCAGGTAACGGCTAAGGTGACACCACCTTACAGTAATTACATTTGTGTTGACACTGCTCAGTTATTCGTGACCCTATTTGGGGTTTCCTTAGCTAAAATACTGGAGAGATCTGCCATTTCCTTCTCAAGCTCATGTGACAGATGAGGAACTGAGGCATATAAGGTTAAGTGACTTGCCCAGGGTCACACAACTAATAAATGTCCAAGGCTGGATTTGAACTCAGGTCTTCTAGTCTCCAAGCCCAGAATTCTATGCATTGTATCACCTAACTGCCTGGTAATAGGTACATAGAAAGTACTAAAACTAAAGATGAGCTGAACAAAGGAAAGAGCATTTATTAAGCACCTACTAGGTGCCAGACATTGTGTTAGGTACTTGTTGCATTATTGTTTTTGTGTTTGTTCTTCATTCTCAAAGAGGACCATGACATCCAGATAATGCCATGACTTGCAGTTGACTTTGGTTTGAGTAAGGGGGGCTGTGTGAGGTCACCAACCTCACTTTTTTCTCCTGAGTCATCTAGGTCCAGTGGCCGCATGTTCATCAGGATGACTGGAGATGACCCAGGCTGCAGTGGGAGACCCTGAACTTTTAGGGTAAGGTCTTATCAGATTCCCACTTTGAGTGAGATACACTCATTCAATGAATAGGCCTCTTTAAGTAGTTACTCAAGGGATTTAAAAAAAATCCCTTTAGTAAAAAAAAAATCCAGCTAGGAGAAGACTGTAATAAGTACCAAGGGAACTGAGACCAACCTGCCCAAAGTCACACAGCTAGAAAGTATCTGAGGCTGAATTTGAACTGAAGTCTCTTCCGATGCTGAGCTCAGTGCTCTATCCATTGAGCTGATGCCAAACAAACGGCATTGTCTTGCTTTTATATTCTCTTTGCTCCTTATTGCTATTTCTATACACTCTTTCTCTGGTGCCATCACTCAGGAACCTCTTCTCTTTGGAGGTGGACTGTCCAAATTTATTGGCCAATATACATCCCCATGGTTGTCATCCTTCAGCTTCCAGAGCGTTCTACTTACTTTCTCAATGAGTACAGTGACTGGCTCAGTTTCCCTCTCATTCTACCTCCTGCTTCCATACTTGAGGATTCCCACATACATGCTGATGTTCCCTGAAATACTCTAATTTTCCAGTTCCATGATCTACTCTAGTACAATTCAGCTACATTCAGACTCATACCCTTGACCTTGTCATTACCCACAAAATTCTACTTCCAGTGCTTAAGAGAGCACTGAAATTCCTACAGGATCATTCCATTTCTGCCTATGCCTTACTCTTTCAAATTCTCTTCTCTATCCTCACTGTAACTACCAGTCCTTCTCCTGCTCAGCCTGGGCTATCACCCCCACTAGGAGTACACTCTTGTCTCTTCCCAAGCTCAACCTCCTTGAGGAATAAATTTTCCATGATTGTCACTTCCTAAGAACTTCTCCCCTCATAAAGCTCTCACTTGTAATAAAGAAAAATAATTATTTCTTAAGTTTTATCTTTCTACTAAAGAGTACGATCTTTGGACTGGAATGGATTGAACAAAAATGACATTAAGAGAGTGGTTTCATAAGATTAGAAAAGAAAGTCATTAACCTTGATGAGTTCAAATCACAAAGCTTCCAAGAACTGTCAGCCCACCTCCTTTTCTAGCTTCCATTTATATTATCTTCCCCCAAGAATGCAAGGACAAGGATTGTCTTTCTGTTCGTGTTGTATCTCCAGCACTTAGCTCAAGTAGTTAGTGCTTAATAAATGCTTTTTTATTTGACTTGACTATATCTCAGGGTACTAAAAAAATTATTGTGTATGGTTGTTTAATCACAGCCAGTGATCTCTGAAATATAATGGAAAAGAGGGAAGGTGTCACAAGACTGGAGAGAGGCAAAAAAGAAAGAGATGTGTGTCTTTATTTTTTTTTTGAGGTATCTCTTTAAGGTCTAGCCTAGAGAGCTTTAATCTGATTCTTAGCAAAATTTTAAAAAACATGAATAAAAGGATAGTTAGCAAAAAGCTAGGAAAGGAAATGGTGAGCACCAAGAGCTAGCATGGCTTCACAAAGAAAAATACCTGCAATAGAATAAATGAAAACACTTAAAGGCAATTGAACCTTGATTAATTATAGTGGCCACCTTTGTCCAGGAGACTAGATGATAAAACATTTTCTTCTACTCCTTAGAAAGGTTATAGACAAGTAGTAGCACCATAGTGCATAGAGTTTCAGATATGGAGAGAGGAAAACTCATTTTCATGAATTCAAATCTGACCTCAGAGACTTACAAGTTGTGTGACCCTGGGCAAGTCCCTTAACCTTGTTTGCTTCAGTTTCCTCATCTGTCAAATGAGCAAGAGAAGGAAATAGCAAACCATTCCAGTATCTTTGCCAGGTAAACCTCAAATGGGACAGTGAAGAGCTGACATGACTGAATAATGAGTAGTATCACATATAATATCAAACTTAGTCATTGTGATGCATGACTTTACTTAACTATTTTTCTTTCCATATTTTAAGTAGGATTCAATGACAGAAATAGGAAGATAAAATCAGAAAATAACTATACTTTAAAAAGCATCAATAAAATTTTTTAAGCACCCCACCCAATTCATAGTTGACTAACCTACCTAATTTCCTTTGGTGATAGAGAAATTAGATTGGCAAAACAAGAAACACCATTTGCCTGGATTTTAATAAGTATCCGATGAAATTTCTCTCCCTATTCTCATGAACAAGATGGAGAGTTGTGAATTAGAAAGTAGTACAGCTAGGTTATTTCAGAAGGAGCTGGATATCAGTACAACCATTTTGGAAAAGTAATTTGGAATTATATAAAATGTCTAAAGCATTCATGTTCTTTAACCATAAGATTCTACTACTAGGCTTGTAACTCCAAGGAAGTCACTAAGAGAGTCATCTTATACATCAAAATATTTATAGTAGCATTTTTTGATAGCAAAACATTGCAAACAGAGTATGCGCCCATCAATTGGGGAATGGCTGAATAAATTATATGAAATGACAATTATGATGAATAAAAACAAGTGTGGAAATATCTATATGAACTAATGTGGAATGAAGTAAGCAGAGTCAAGAAATCAATATACACATTGTCTATAGTCTATAATAATTTAAGTGTAAAGGACAGTCTCCCCCCCACAAAAAAAGTTTTGCAAAGTTACAAAACATGGTTCCAAATAAGAAATATGAAAAGATGCTTCCAATCTACCTCTTTGCAGAGGCAGGAGACCTACCTATAAAACATTGCACATATTTTTAGAGTTTTGCAATAGATTGATCAGTTTGGTTGATTTTTCTCTCTTTTTTTTTTGGCTTTCAAAATTTTTTGTTATATGAGATGCCTCTCTGAGTGGGCAAGAGGGAAAGATACTGGAACAAATTTTGGTGACTAAAAAAAAGAAAAACAGGCCAAGTTTAAATGAAAATATTTTTTTGAAAGGAGTTGAATGCCTAGATTAAAATTATAGTCAGCAAGGGCTGAAAGTCAATTTGGAAGGAAAATCCCAGTGGATTGCTCCAGGAATCTATTTTGTCCTGTGCTGGTTAACGTATCAACTCACTGGATGAAGACACAAATAACATAGCATATTCACAAATGACACAAAGGTAAGGGGGTTGGCTATTATCTAGTGGAAATTGCCCTGGGCTTGGAGACAGGAAAAAACTAGTTTTGAATTCTGCCTACAAATGAGATCATGTATATCAAGTGCTTCATAAACCATAAAGTGTTCTTAAAATACCAGCTCTGATTATTTCCATGGTGTGATCACATCTGATCTGAAGAGATGTTAACCACATTCACTTTTTGTTTTGGGTAGTTGTCCTTTTAATTTAAAGAGATCTTGATAAGCAAAGTCTACGAAGATGAAATTAAATAGAAATAGAAAATCTTCTGCTTGGATTAAAAAGAAAATCAACTTCCCAGGTAGAAGATAGGATAGATAGAAACTCATCTGGAAAAGATCTGGGGTTTTTAGTGGGCTCTAAGCTTAATATGAGTCAACCTTTTTATGAGGTGTGGTGGCTAAAAAGAAAATGAAGATATCTTGGACTTCATTGAGAGGAACTATGTCATAGGAGTGCTGCCACACTCTGCCTCCAAAGGCCACTTTACGCTGCCTGCCCCCAAGGTGTTTACAATATAGTAAAAAGGATCACTCAGTCTATCGACAAGCATTTATTAAGTATCTCCTATGTTCCTATTTGCCAAACATTGTGCTAAGCACCAGATTAAATATATACACAGATAAATAGAATTCAGATTGGAATATAAGGGCATGTGAGAAATGCAAAATTCCATAAGATGAAGGAGGAGGGATTTTTAGGTAAGTGAGGGAACTCAGAATTGCTGAACTTAGGAAATTTCACCCCGTGGTGTTTCCTTTGTCTCTAAAAGAAAACTGAAGCCCTGATGTAAATGAAAATAATAACAAAAAGACACTTGATATCTCTGTAATTTTAAGGAGAAATCTTGGCCCTTTGAAGAGCTTAGGAAATATACCTCCCTTCACTGAAGAGATGGGAGACTACATATGTGGTGTGTTATATACATGACTAGATAAGATGGATGCCTATGTTACCTTAGTTATTTGCTTTTTTCTTTTTTTATAAGAGAAGGATATGGGTGAGGGATGCTCACTGGGCAATGGAGTGGGAAGATGGAAATATCCAGAAATAATAAAAACAAAGAAAA
Organism: Bettongia penicillata ogilbyi; assembly: GCA_023548195.1. NCBI lineage: Eukaryota > Metazoa > Chordata > Mammalia > Diprotodontia > Potoroidae > Bettongia > Bettongia penicillata. The sequence goes on from JAJHZJ010000391.1 coordinate 1,952,516, forward strand.
AAGAAAATTGAGGCTCAGGGTTTTATGAAAACCGTGTAGCCACAATTAATTTATGAATGGATATGAGGGTCCCACAGGGTGAGAAGACATGGGTAGTTGACAGTCTGCACCACTGAAGGGCTCCCCATATTTCTGACCTCATTGAGTCACAAAAATATTGAAGTCTAAGGGGGAAGAGAAGCTCTCCTAATGACTGAATGGAAATCTGTTTGCCTCCATGAGCCAGTCTAGACACTTATCTCCTACTATAATATCATAGGGACATAGGATCTACATACTTGAGCTCTCCCCTCTCCCTATCACATTGTCACTCCCCTTCCCCATTCAGAGACCGCAACCATTCAAATAGAGACACCACCTCTCATCACTGTTCCCAGGTACTAAAATCTCTCCATGGGCACTTGGACCAACGTGCACCTGATTTCTATAGAGGGAGGTATAAACTGACGGTGCCTATCTCCATAGACTGCCTTCATACTTCCTCTATCATATGCACTACAAATTGAGGATTGCCCCCACTCCTAATCAGTCACAAAGTTATCATGAAGCCATATCCTATATAGCCCCATACTGCCTGGAGATCTATATCCAGAATTGAAAGGACATTGACTTTGGAGAAAAAGGCCCAGGTTTGACTCCCAGCTCTGGCCTTACTGGTGTGACTTTGGGCTCTTCTTTCAGCTTCAGTTTGAAATGAGACACTATAACCTGTGAGGAATCTTTTCACTCTGATACTATGAGTTTTACTGTGATATTCTCAAACACATACATTGCCTACTCCATACTCCAAAGATTCTTCTGACTTTCAGTATTCTGTTTGAATGATTATCTAAGCCCCAGGATTGGACCTAAAGCTACTTTGGCCTCCTAGCAATTCCCTAGACTGGTGGTCTCTAAAGCTAAGACCATGGCCTGACTCCAAAGGGACTGTAGTCTAAACCCAAGAGGTGTGTGACCAACCAATTGGAAGACAAGAAAATGCATTACATCCAAGGATGTGAAGGACTCAGAGTTGGTTGCTAAAATTTCTGTGGTTTTAAATTTAGCATTTATACCTCAGAAATTCCTATAAAATGCTATAATAACTGATGAACAGGAAGACTTCAGAGAGGCCTGGAAAGACTTATATGATGTGATGCTGAGAGAAAAGAGCAGAACCAGGAGAACTTTGTACACAGCAACAACCACAGTGTGTGAGGATTTTTTTTCTGGTAGATTTAGACCTTCATTGCAATGCAAGGACTTAAAAAATTCCCAATGGTCTTTTAAGGCAAAATGCCTACCACATCCAGAGAAAGAACTATGGAATTCAATCGCATAATGGAGCAGATCATTTTCTTTTTCTATTACATTTTGGTTTGTTATATTTCTCCCACTCATTTTAATAATTCTATACAACTTGAGAATGGTGAAAATGCATTTAATAGGAATGTATGTGTAGAACCTATATAAAATTGTATGCTGTCTCAGGGAGGGAGGGGAAAGGGAGGAGGGAAGAAGGGGGAGGGAGGGGAAAAGTCTAAGTTATATGGTAGTGATTATAGAACACTGAAAATAAATTTTAAAAAATAGAATAAAAAAAGCAATTGCTACAAATCAGGGCTTGATTTATTGTTTTACTGATTTCTAGACTGTGATGAATGTGATGAAGAATGTTAAGAATGTGATGAAGAAAATGTTAATAATGGAAATTGTCTCAATGAGTTGTTAGAAATTTACCAGCTCTCTGGTAGATTCTATATTCTCTTCCTCTTAAAGATGGGACTCATCTCCAAAAGAATTCCCCTTAAACATATCCCTTTACACTCCCCTACTCTGTTCCCTCCTTCCACTGTATAAGCTATTAACCTGCCCTGTTCTGAACTGTGTCCTTCTCTCAGGACAATTATTACTTAATTGAGGAACTTTAGCAATAACTGCATGGGTACCATTGGGAAAATTCTGCCTATGTTCCCCCAGCATTCTCATCCCCTTCAACTCAGATCACTTCATGGCTGCCACAGGTAACCCTGGGCCCATGATCCATCCTTTCCACTTTTTGTTTTGGGTGGGACAGAGTGAGTGGCATAGGATTAACAGTCAAGGATGGATTATGATCTTCATCACACATCTTATAGTATTACCTTTCCCCACAAATCCACCTTTCTTCTCACCTTTTCTATTACTCTTGAGAGCACCAGAATATTTCCAGTCATCCAGGCTCACAATCTCTGTGTCATTCTTCTGTTCCTGACTTTCCATATCCCTACTTATCCAATCTGTTGCCAGGTCTTGTCATTTCTGTCTCTTCCACAACATCTCTTACATCTGTTTCCTTCTCTGTATTCACAGTTGCCACCATAGTCCAGGCCCTTATCCTCACTCACCTGGAAAGACAACTGCTGTAGCTTCCTAGTGGGTCTCCCTCCTTCAGGTCTTTCCCACTCCAATCAAGGTGCCAAAAAAATTTTCCTTAAATGCATGTCTGACAAAGTCATTGTCCTCAATAAACTTTAGTAACTCTAAGATCAAACATTATTTCATCTTTAACACATCCATTTAAAATATCAATTTTATGGCAGAGTAGAAAGACTAGCTCTTCCCCCACAGCCCATAAAATACCTGAAAAGAAGAAATTTCAACAAATTCTAGAGCAACAGAAACCACAGAACAACGGAGTGGAGGAGATTTCTAGCACAGAGTGACCTGAAAGACTGATGGCAAAGGTCTGTCGTACCAGACTTGGAGCAGAGCTCAGCCCAGCCTTGGCCACATGGCGCTGGGAGGAGCAGAACCAAGCAGGTTTCAGGGACAGAATCTCCAGTGGCAGCACAGATCCCTCAACCCACAGGCTCTAAAGGTCAGTGAGAGGGTTTTTTCGGCTGCTCGAGAAGGGAGCACCGTGTCCCCATAACTCAGGGCTCCTCAGGTGGCAGCAGTGGAGGCAACAGTGGATGGGGGCTACTGCCCCCATCCATTGTTGAAGGGCTCATGGTAAAGCCTCCGAGGAACTGAGCCTTATGTGGCAGCCCTGCCCCCACCTGAGCATCTGATCTTAATCTCACACTGAATAGCAGCCCTGCCCCCATCTAAAGCCCCTGAGGGATTGGAGCAGCTCATCTGAATCTCAGCCCTTGGTGCTGGCTTGGGGGAACTGGAGGTGAGGAAACTAAGAAATCAAGTAACTGGCTGGGAAAATGTCCAAAAAGGGGGAAAAAATAAGACCATAGAAGGTTACTTTCTTGGGGAACAGGTGTGTCTCCCCCCATCCTTTCAGATGAGGAAGAACAAGGCATACTGTCAGAGGAAGTCAAGGCCCCTGCCTCCAGAGCTTCCAAAGGGAACTTACATTGAGTGCAGGCAATAGAAGAACTTGAAAAACAAGTTAGCAGCTTACTAAAGGAGAACAAAAAAAAAAAACACTGAGGAAAATAACACCTTTAAAAAGAGGATAACTCAATCGGAAAAAGAGGTCTAAAAAGTCAATGAGGAGAAGGAGGCTTTAAAAAACAGAATTAGCCAAATGGAGGAGAAGTTTCAAAAGCTCACTGAACAAAATAATTTGTTGAAAGAGAGAATTGAGTTCAGGGAAATGAAATATTAGGAGATAAACCAAGTAGTTAGAAAACAAAACCAAAAGTTTGAAAAAATAGAAGATAATGTGAAACATCTCACTGGAAAAACAATAGACCTGGAAAATAGATCCAGCAGAAACAATTTAAAAATTATGGGACTATCTGAAAGCAATGGTCAAAAAAAGAGCCTAGACATTATCTTCCATGAAATTATCAAGGAAAACTGCCCTGATATTCTAGAAACAGAGGGCAAAATAAATATTGAAAGAATCCACCAATCACCTCCTAAAAGTGACCTAAACAGAGAAACTCCTAGGAATATTTTGGCCAGACTTCAGAGTTTCCAGATCAAGGAGAAAATACTGCAAGCTGCTAGAAAGAAACAATTTGAGTATTGTGGAAATACAATCAGGATAACACAGGATCTGGTAGCTTCAACATTAAGGGATTGAAGGTCTTGGAATGCGATATTCCAGAGGTCAAAGGAACTTGGATTGAAACCAAGAATCACCTACCCAGCAAATCTGAGTATAATACTTCAAGGGAATAGATGGTCATTCAAAAATACAGAGGACTTTCAGTCATTCATATTGAGGAAAACACCAGATCTATATAGAAAATTTTACTTTACAATACAAGAATGAAGAGAAGCATGAAAAAGTAAACAGGAAAGGAAAATCATAAAAGACTTTCTAAAGCTGAACTGTTTACATTACTACATGGAAAGAAAATATTTATAACTCTTGAATCTTTTCTCAATATTTGGGTAGATTGAGAGATTGTACATACACACACACATACACATACATAGACAGAGACTATAGGGTGTGTTGAATCAGAAGAGATGATATCCACACACAAAAATAAATAAATAAAATAAAATAAAAATTAAGGGCTGAGGGAGGAAAATACTGGGAGGAGAAAGGGAGAAATGGAATGGGGCAAACTATAACTCATAAAAGAGATAAGAAAAATCTTGTTCAGTGCAGGAAAAAAGGCAGAAGGGGAGAAGGGAAAAGTGAAGCTACTCTCTCCACATATGACTGAAGGAGTGAATAACATGTTCACTAAATTTGATATGAAAATCTATCTTACACCACAGGAAAGTAGGGAAGGAGGTGACAAGTGGGGTGAGGGGAATGGTAGAAGGGAGGGCAAATGGGAGAAGGGAGTTACTAGAAATAAACACTTTTGGGAAGGGACAAGGTCAGTTGAGGGGAAAAAATAAGGGGGAATAGAGCAAGACACAGGGCAATAGAGTTAGTATTACACAACATGATTATTATGGAAGTCTTTTGTAAAACAATACATATTTAGTTTGTATTGAATTGCTTGCCTTCTCAGTGGATTTAGGGAGGGAAGGGGAGAGGGAAAGAAGTTGGAATTCAAAGTCTTAGTAACAAGTTGTGAATTTTTATTGCATATAATCAGGAAATAAGAAATACAGGGAATGGGTTGTAGAAATTTATCTTGCCCTACAAGAAAATAGAGAAGATGGGGATAAGGGAAGGGTGGGGTGTGATAGAAAGGAGGGTACATTGAGGGAAGGAGTAATCAGAATGCAAGGTATTAGGAAATGAGGGGAGAGGAGTGATGGGGAGAAAAATTGGACATGTTACAAAGTGAGGTAAAAGCAATTAGTATTAAAACAATTGAATTAATTATTGAGAATAAATCTATGACATCTTTAGTTTAGGGAAAAGAATTTTCATCTAAATTTCCTAGAGGAAGGTAACCTCAGGTAAAATTTGGCATTGATGGAAAAGTTAAGATTTTAATGGTAAATTTGATTTTATGATTGCTATTTAATCAGGAACTAGAATATGTATAGAAAGGCATGTAAGTCACTTACGACTTGCCTTAAAAGATGTTCCTTAGCCAAAGTGAAATTATAATCAAGTTATTGAAACTTGCCATTTTTAGATGCTATGGGACTATTAAGTGATTGTTCTTCTGAGTCTAACTCCAGGTATGGATAGCAAGAAAGGTGATCTGAGCCTCCAATCTAAGATGCCAGTAAACCTGTGAGATGCTGGTATGAACTGCAAAAGGTGGTCTCATGGGAAGGGTGGGAGAGTGGCTATTCAGCCTGGGCTGAGGTAGGATTCTCCTAACTCAATTTCCCCACTGACACCTGGCGGACTTTAAACCCGACTGAATGCAAGTTGACAATCTACTTCTGCCTGGAATTGACATGAGGTTGGGGAGATATTGTTTCCCTGCAATGTCCCTACTCTTGGTGGTAATTTCCTGTAGAGAAAAGGTTTGTAAGCTTGATACCAGACCTATTAAATTATAGATTATTAGTAGGGGAACATCCGAGGTTAAGTCTAAAATTAAACTATTAGGCTTAGGACTTTAGACCAAAAACAACAGGTTAGGGTCCTTTAATTCTTAGTAATACTGTGGAGACAATTAGGTCAAGAGCTTGTGAAGTTAGCAACATAAATATTATTTGTGTCTCAGTTGGTTAAAAAATTCTTTTGTGGTCCATATTGTAAATGCTTTAAAAAGAAGTATCACTTGACCAAAAGTTTGAAGTGTTTTATCTGTTATAAACTGTGTTAAAAATGAAAAAAAAATTAAGTAAATAAGTAAATGAAGTATTTTATGTAAGTCTTCTAATATACTTAATTACTAATATGGTCACAGACATTATTAATAAATAAATAAATGTATGTGTTATTCAGTTGTTTCAAACATGTCCAACTCTTTATGACCCCATTTGGGGTTTTCTTGGCAAAGATACTGGAGTAGTTTGCCATTTCCTTCTCCAGATCATTCAGCAGTGGAGGAAGCTGAGGGAAACAAGGTTAAGGGACTGGCCCAGGGTCACACAGCTAGTAAAAGTATCTGAGGCCAAATTTGAACTCATAATGATGAGTCTTCCTAACTCCAAGCCCAGCACTCTATCCACTGTGTCACCTACCTTTTCCAAGTAAATATATACATATTCTCAAAATACTCAAAATGTTTTTACTGATCAGGTGTTCAATGAGAAAAGTTTGAAGACCACTGCTCCAGGTACACGATAACTTGACCCAAGGCCAAGGTTCCTCTTTATTAGAGAGACCTTTCCCAGATCTCTTAACATCGTCAAATACAGACCCTCAATCTCAGAGTTTCCTCCCAGCCTCCCCCCATCTATAAACGGAGGAATATGGAGAAACAGGTAAGTAGGAGACCTGGAAGAAAAAAATGACTACTATTGATTAGGCCATTAGATTCCAGTTACTACTTACCTGATCCATCTGTAGAGTCATCAAATTCAACCTGGAACAAGTATCCTGTATTCCAGACATGAAGACAACAAGATGGGTCATAGTAGATTTTCAGGGGTTTCAAGTGAGGATCATAGACACTGTCTCTCCACTGGATATTGATAGGAGATTGCTGAGTGCCTCCTGGTACAGACAATGGGCTCGTCCAGAGCGGATGTACTATAATCCAGAGAAGAGTAGACTGTGTTGATGAAGACATTCTGCCAAGCACCCCATTAGCCAACCTAAAGCATTAGAACCTTGGGGAAACCAAGCTACCATCTGGATTTTCATTCTGTAAAATTAGACCAGAAATTGAACACCAATAAAATAAAAGGAGTTAAAGTAACATTTTCGGTACTTGCTTTGAGAGTAGATTGTTAAATTTTCATTGGGAGCACTTACACCTTGCAAATTGGTAAACACTACAATTTAGGGCTTGATTTATTGTTATGTTGATTTCTAGGCTTGGAAAGTGATGGAAAGCATATTAATAATGCAAATTAAGCTTAAAAGTGAATCATGTTTACATAGCTCTTTTGGAAAGTCAGTAGTTAAACATTGAGTAGCACCTCCCTCCCCCCATCACCTGAGTGTCCATTATTTGGCAGGGCAACATAGGACTACAAAAAACTGGGATTAGAATCAGGAAGACGTGGGTTCAAATCCTACTTCTGATACCAAGTAGCTGCAGGAGAGTAGGCAAATTGCTTAACTTCTTCAGGTATATTTCTGCATTTACTACTGGGGATAGCCTACAGTACCTGCCTCTCACAATGGTTGTGAGGCTCAAGTAAGATTAGGTAGGGGGAGAGAAAGAGAGAGAGAGAGAGAGAGAGAGAGAGAGAGAGAGAGAGAGAGAGAGAGAGAGAGTGAGAGAGAAAGAGAGAGAGAGAGAGAGAGACAGAGAGACAGAGAGACAGAGAGAGAGAGAGAGAGATGTATATGTATATATGTATGCACACATACATACATACATATATACATATACATATACATATATATATATATATATATATATATATATGGGCTTTTCCAATTTTCTTTTCTTTTTTTATTTTATTTATTTATTTAAATTTTTCACATTCATTTTCACAAATTTTTGCGTTCCAAATTTTCTCCCCTTTTATCCCCTCCCCCCACCCCAATACCCCATGCAATCTAATTTTCCCTATCTCCAATCTGCCCTCTCTTCTGTCATCTCTCCCTTCTCTTGTCTCTATCTTCTCTTTTCTCCTGTACGGCCAGATGACTTTCTATTCCTCCTTAACCGTATGTCTTCTTTCCTAGTTGCAACAACAATACTAAACAGTTGTTCCTAAAACTTTGAGTTCCAAATTCTCCCCATCCCTCCCTCCCCACCCATTCCCTTTGGGACAGCAGGCAATTCAATATAGGCCATATCTGTGTAGTTTTGCCAATGACCTCCCTGATAGTCGTGTTGTGTAAGACTAACTGGATTACCATCCCTCCTAACCTGCCCCTCATTGTTTCTCTTCTGTCTTTTGATCCTGTCCCTCCCCAAGTGTTGACTTCAAATTGCTCCCTCCTCCCTTTGCCCTCCCTTCCATCATCCCCCCCCTTGCAATATCTCTTTCTCCCCCACTTTCTTATACTGTAAGATAGGTTTTCATACCAAAATGAGTGTGCATTTCACTCCTTCGTTTAGTCAAATGTGATGAGGGTAAACTTCTTGTTTTTTTTTTTTTTTCTCAGCTCTCCTCTTTTTCCCTCCACTAAGAAAAACTCCTACCTGCCTCTTAAATGACATATAGTTATCCCCTTCCCTTTCCCTCCCCCTACATTTCTCTCTCACCATTTACCTTAGTTTCTTTTAAGGTATGGTCCCATCCTATTCAGTTCAATCTGTGCTCTCTATCTCTGTATGTGTGTGCATGTGTGTATGTGTGTGCATGTGTGTACATGTGTATGTGTGGTCCCACCAACTACCCAGATACTGAAAAGTTTTAAGAGTTACAAATATTGTCTTTCCATGTAGGAATGTAAACAGTTCACTCATGGTAAGTCCCTTAAGACTTCTCTTTGCTGTTTACTTTTTCATGCTTCTTCTCATTCTTGTGTTTGAAAGTCAAATTTTCTTTTCAGCTCTGGTTTTTTCATCAAGAATGATTGAAAGTCCTCTGTTTCATTGAAAGACCATATTTTCCCTTGAAGTATTTTACTCAATTTAGCTGGGTAGGTGATTCTTGGTTTGAGTCCTAGTTCCTTTGCCTTCTGGAATATCCTATTCCACGCCCTTCGATCCCTTAATGTAGAAGCTGCTAGATCTTGGGTTATCCTGATTGTATTTCCACAGTACTGGAATTGTTTCTTTCTAGCTGCTTGTAAGATTTTCTCCTTGACCTGGGAGTTCTGGAATTTGGCCACAATGTTCCTAGGAGTTTCTCTTTTTGGATCTCTTTCAGGTGGTGATCGATGGATTCTTTCAATACTTATTTTGTCCTCTGGTTCTAGAATGTCAGGGCAGTTTTCCTTGATAATTTCATGGAAGATGATGTCTAGGCTCTTTTTTTGATCATGACTTTCAGGTAGTCCCATAATTTTTAAATTGTCTCTCCTGGATCTATTTTCCAGGTCAGTTGTTTTTCCCATGAGATATTTCACATTCTCTTCCATTTTTTCATTCTTTTGGTTTTGTTTGGTGATTTCTTGGTTTCTCATAAAGTCATTAGACTCCATCTGTTCCATTCTAATTTTGAGAGAGCTATTAAATTCAGTGAGCTTTTGAGCCTCTTTTTCCATTTGGCTCATTCTGCTTTTGAAAGCATTCTTCTCCTCATTGGCTTTTTGAACCTCCTTTGCCAATTGGGTGAGCCTATTTTTCAAGGTGTTAATTTCCTCAGCATTTTTTTGGGTCTCCTTTACCAAGGTATTGACCTGTTTTTCATACTTTTGTTGCATCTCTGACATTTCTCTTCCCAGTTTTTCCTCCACCTGTCTAACTTGCTTTCAAAATCCTTTTTGAGCTCTTCCAGGGCCTGAGCCCACCCACCACCCCCCTGGGGTGTCTGGGGTACTGAGGCCCCGCCCTCCACGTCTTTCCCTGATGGCAAGAATACGTCCTCATCTTCGTCAGATCCGAAGGTTGGGATCATTTGCATTTGTTGGAAAAAACTCTCTAAAGTCTTATTTTTCTTCCCTTTTCTAGGCATTTTCGCAGCCAGTTACTTGACTTCTGAGATTCCTTTCCACCCCCGCCTGGATCCGCCCAGCTAGTGCTTGGCCTCTGAGATTTAAATGGGCTTTCCTCCTGCCAGCTGTCAATTCAGTGAGCTTTAGTTCAGGTGCTGGGGTGGGGCCAGGGCTGCCTCCGAGACTGATCCCTCGGGGGCTTTATGCAGAGACTTTCAGGAATGGAATGGGTGGGGGCAGGGTGGGGGGCCCGCCTCCCAAATCCCGCTCCCTTGGGGGTTTTAAGCAGAAGCCTTCAGTAACAGAGCAGGGTGGGGGCAGGGCCATCTCCCAGGCTCAGCTCCATCAGGTTTTATGCAGGAATCTTCCGTAATGAAGATCCTGCCTGCCGTTGGGGGATTCCTGAGTCTTGGGCCGCTGCCACCTCAGCCGCCGCCCACACCTCTGCCTCCACCGCTTCCTGCCCCCGTCCCCGCCGCCGCCAACGCCGCCGCTGCCGCTTCCTCCCGAGGGGGCCCGAGTCACGGAGATGCCTCGCTTCCCCTCTCCTTCAGCCCGGCTTTCTTTCTCACTGACCTGTAGCTTCTGTGGGCGGAGGGACTTTCCAGGCTTCTGGAGCTTCCGTCTCTGAAGCCTGCTCGGATCAGCTTCTCTGGGGTCTCGGCCAGGGCAGCGCTGGGGGTCGGGTTTACTTTCCGGGGCGCGCCGGACCCTGGGGACGGGTCTTCAGGGCTCCCTGGAACGGAAATCTCTTCCACTCTGCTTCTGCATACCTTATACTCACCCAGAAGCTATGGGGGACTCTTTTTACATTAATTCTATGGGCTTTGGTTTCGGAGCTCGTAAACGTGCGTCCTTCTACTCCGCCATCTTGGCTCCGCCCCTTCGGCTTTTCCAATTTTCAAGGTTAAATAAATTCATTAATTCAGTGGAATTAAAGGAAATAGCATCTACTATGTGCTGGGCCCTAGGGAATACAAAGAAATAATGGCCAAGTTCCTGCTCTCTAGGAACTCACATTCTTAATTGAGGAGATACTATCCATCTACGGAGAAGCCAATATCAGGTGTAAACAAGATTATATGACAACAGCTTCATGGGGAGAAATAACCAGGGATGGGGGTGTCAGGAGATGCTTCTCTTAGGAAATGGTGCCTGAGCTGGATTTTTAAGGAAGGTAAGGATTCTTGGAGGCGGATGGAAGGAGACACCCATGCAAAGGCGTGGAAGTGAGAGATGAGGAAGACAGAGCAGTACTTGGTCACTGGTATCCTTAAAGCACAGGTCTGAAGCTTCACTGTTTCCCTCTTGCTTCTAGAAGAAAAAAATACCAAATTCCTTTGTCTGACTTTTAAAACCCTTTCACAATGTGACTCTAGCCCACTTCTCTAGCCCGATGGCCTATCCTTCATGCACGCTACAGTCAGAGTAACCTTACTTGCCACTCTCCATTTAAACCTTTCTATCTCTTGTCTCCACCTTTGCAGAAGCTTATCATCCCCACCACATGCACACATTCACACCCCATCCCTGAAATGCCCTCCAGACTCACTCTACCTCAGAATTCCTTCCCTCAAAGCTCAGCTTAAAAAGCCCCATCATTGCCAACAACCTCCCCTCCCCTGAATTACTTTGTACCAACTTCGTGTATGTATACCTCATATATGTGTACACACTCATGTACATATACACATACATATGCACACATATATGTTCATATTTACATATATTGAAGGAACTAAAGAGAATAAGCCTTTATTAAGTGCCTACAATGTCAGGCACTCTGCTAGGTGCTTTACAAATAATATTTCATGTGGGCTTCGAAACATCCATGCAGGGTAGACAATATTTTTATTTCCCTTTTACAGTTGGGGAAACTGAGGCAAGCAGTGGTTAATTGATGTATATAGCTGTACATATATATGTGTATACACATATATACATACATACATACACTTTGTGCTTCCTTTTCTATGCACATGTTGTTTCCTTCTAATAGAAAGTAAACTCCTGAGGAGTCTGTGTCTTCTTTCCTTAGCACACTGGCTGGCACTTAATAAGTGATTAATGGATGAATGGATGAATGAATAAATGAATGAATGAATGAAACAAGACTGGAAAGGCATTTTAACTTAAGATGAGAGTTTATTGCCTGCTCCCTGATTCTATGATTCTCACCTGAAAACCTGATTCTATGATTCTCACCTGAAAACCATTTTTTCTGTCTGTCAAACTTTTGAGTTTATTTGATATCTATTTCTAATGTCTCGGGCATAATTTTGATTTATTTTACTGTTACTTTCATAGAACTTGGTCACAATGGGTGAATTTTCCTGGTGCCCTGATGTCCCTGAATGACATGAGCACAGACCAAAGATGATGAAGTATAAGGCCACTATTAATGTTTATTGGCAAAGAGCCAACAAGAGTCTTTGTTGTTCTTTTGCAAAGTTAGCCAATGGAAGGGGGAGGGTTAAAGGTAGCAAGCCAGGGTAGTGAGTGGTAGTGGGGTCCTATTGTAGGGAGGGTCCTCTTGTAGAGGATAACAGAGTGAGGTTCTTAGGCTGTGGAGCTTTCAGGAAATGTCTCGTTGCCTTCAGCAAACAAGGGTGACTAGAGATGGTCCCAGATGAAGTGGAAGACCTTGGCCTTTTAAAGCTAAGGTCTTTTGCAGGTCTCAGTTTGACCGAGGTTAACACCCATTCAGCGATTAAAGATAGGTAAAAAAAAAATCAGGGGAAGAACGGCCTCTTTAACCTAGTCAAAAAAAATGCTGATGTGTATCTGGTCACTGGACTCAGATGGCTCTGAAGGATAAAGTGAGGCTGGTAACTACACAGCCCTCCCTCACTTAAATCCAATCCACTTGCTTGTTTTGGCATCATCTTTCTGACATCACCATCCTCTTCAAGAATAGAGGACAAACAGCAACCTAGCTGAATAAAATCAATTCAAATATATTTATTTTTAAATTGTACTCTTTAACTTTTCCTATATGTGATGGTATGGAGTTAACTCTAGGTCATGTGCCAACAATGGTTAAACTCAGACATGGAAAGGTTTCCAGCACAAGACCATGCCACTGATTGCTTCCTCTCTAAGGACCATCCTAGTTAAATTTAGAGAGGATAATCACCCAGTTGGTAGCTGGGTATGAATTTTTTGGTACAACAACAATTCATAATCTTCTTCTAAATTATTGAGGAGCTGTGACCTTTGCTTGTGAAGGGAACGTGCACCTCTACAAAATTCCAAATTGTTGAATTATAAGCCATTGATAAGTGATGTACTAAGATTTGGTGCCAAGAGATCCAGATTTGAAATTTAAAAACCTGATGGAGTTCTCTTCCTATCATCGGCTAGCCATGTTAAAGGGAAAACATGTCCAATTGGGGAACCAGAGACTGGTGGTACTAACGAGTGGTGCAGAGGTGGAGGGAAGGGTGTGAGAATTGAATTATGTCTCATACCATGGCATTGGGAAAGCAGGCACTGAGAAGGTGATATAGAAACCTAAAAAATAAACTTTTCCCTCCTTTACAATTTTGTCTTGGCTAGTCTACATGCTCTCCCCACATATATATTTCTAATGATATTTTATAAAATCAAAAGACAATAGAGCTCAAAGGGATTTTAGAAGCTGTCAAGCCCAATCTCATTTTATAAGTTGGGAAACTGAGGCACAGGGAAGTTAATTGATTTGTCCAGGAATGCTGTTGTTGCTGTTGTTCAGTTATGTCCAACTCTTGGTGACATTTGGAGTTTTCTTGGCAAAGATGCTGGAGTGGTTTGCCATTTCCTTCTCCAGCTTATTTTACAGATGAGAAAATGGAGGCAGACAGGATTAAGTGACTTGCCCAGGATCACACCACTAGTAAATGCCAAAGACCAGATTTGAACTCATGATGATGAGTCTTCCTGATCCTAGGCCCAACACTCTATCTACTGTGGCACAATTTGACTCTTACTTGTCTTCCCAAGACTCATTTCATATTGTTCCTCTTTATATACTCTGCAATCCAGTCATATGGGACTACTCTTTGGATTCCTGTCCTATCTTGCCTCCATGATTGCGTCCATGCCATCATCCAAACCTGAAATGCACTCCTTTGTCCTCTGCCTCACCTCATTTCTGTTGGTAAAAGCTTATTCCTTCTTTCAAGATCCAATTCAGGGGCTTCCTCCTCCATGAAGCTCTTCCTAAGCTCCCTTACTGGGCCCTAGAAAGTATTATTTCTTACCTCAAACTTTTCATTATGTTTTGCTTGGGTCCATCCTCCTCATATCAGAGTTATTTGTGAGCATGTTTTTACCTTTCCCTTACACCATTAGACAGTAAGCTTTTTGAGACCACAATCCTATTGTCCAAGGTCCTACGTTTTATTTGCCTCTCCAGCCCCAATGCATAGTATTCCTTGAATAAATATTACACCCATTTTAGCCATCTCCTGGACTCTTTCCATATGGCAAAATCCATAAGCAATCCATAAACCAACCATGCATCCTCATCTTTCTAAGTACAAATGGAAGTTACTAAATATGATTTCAGTTAGGTAGTATGATAGCATCATCAGGATGGAAGTAAAACCCTGCCACAGTTGAGATGGTAGCTTCTGAGGGGAAAAGAACAGAAGGTCAGTGTCACAGAGGAATTCAAAATGTTAATGAATTCTTAGTCTTGCAGATGGAATGGTATGATAAGAAGGAGTGAGTAAATAAAAGGTGCATTTGAGGGACAAGGAGTAGCCCAGTCTAGATAGAGCAGAAGGTTCCCATAGAAGAATTAGCAAAGGGATAACCCTTGAAAGTTGGATCAAGGTTCACAGAGGACCCAGAATCATAATGTAATTGTTACCTTATGGTTTCATATAGTCCTTACAACAACTCCATATTCTAAGTGGTACAAATATCATAATTCTACAGCTGAGCAAATAAGCTTGGAAAAAACTAATTCTATGTGGTAATAGAAGCATAGTGTCCCAAATGAGAGAGGTGATAGTTTGAGTGAACTCTGCCTTGGTTGGACACATTTGGACTATTGTTCTAGGAAC
This sequence comes from Bettongia penicillata ogilbyi, assembly GCA_023548195.1. Taxonomy (NCBI): domain Eukaryota; kingdom Metazoa; phylum Chordata; class Mammalia; order Diprotodontia; family Potoroidae; genus Bettongia; species Bettongia penicillata. The sequence continues at coordinate 1,967,534 of JAJHZJ010000391.1, forward strand.
CACATTTTAAGAAGAAAATTGTCAAGCACATTTTAAGGAGGGTAACAAAGACGGTAGTTGGGCTGGAGGCCAGCAATATAAGGATTAGCTAAAATCTGGAGAAGAGGACCTAAAGAGAACATGAGTGCTGTCCTCTAATATTTGAAGAGCTATCATTTAGAAGAGACAATACACTTGTCCTGATGGACCAGAGATATTACACTTGTCCTGATGTACCCCAGAGGACAGAATGAAGAGCAAAAGTTAGAAGCTTTAGAAAGGTAAATTTTGGCATGAGAGAAGGAAAAACCCCAACTTTCTAACCAGTAGAATTGTTCCAAAGTAGAATGGGCTGCCTCAAGAAGAGGAAAATTCCCCTTCATCTGAGATCACTAAGTGAATAAGAATGCCATTATATTGTCCTTCACATATTATATATATGTATATGTATACATATATATTATCATATATTGTATTACACAGTACATATAATGTACTGACAATATATCACATTGTCAGTACATTATAGAGAGGATTCTTATGTACACTCATTGCTCTTAATTCAAGAATGACCACATATTTTACTTACAGGATTTATTCCTATTTCTTAGAGCACAGGAACCCCCAGTGCATGCTCTTTCTGGCATCATCTGCTGACACCCGGGACTTCCTCTCATCTGCTTGCCACAAAACAGGGAACTCAAACCTCTGAGGTTGTTGAAGGTCAAGATCTTGACTCTGGACATCTTGGGCTGTTCCACGCTTGGGCCCCAGTGTTTCACAGCACCTCAGTGGACATTCTGATTTGTATCTGATGCTTGCTCTCCCTTTGAGGATTATTATGCCCCAGCTGGACTATGCCTCCTACACCATACAGAAAGTCACCCAAATCTCAAAGCCAAATAGTTAATCTTCAAGCTCTCTCTGTCCTGACCCTTCACCCCAGACTGATGCTGAATTTTGTTTGAGGATGGAATGGGACAGCTGGGATTGGCTGTATAGGTTTGATTTGTATCTGTCCTTTGGTTTTGTCAACATGAGTTAGTTGGCCAATATGATGAGGTGAATTATTTTCAGAAGAGGACTTAAGGAAGGATACAGTATAAATTAGAGGATACATGATACTAACTGTTAGTGAAATTACATTATAACTTGAGAAGAAAAGACTTTCTCTAAATCAAACACCTAAAAAGAATGAAAAATTCGTAGTTTGACATTCCAGAAATGATCTTCTTAACACAGAGCCAGATTGAAGTCAAATCATGAGTTGAAAGTTTGTCTGCCTTGCTTCTCCTTTCTTTCACCTTTCCCTGTCTCCCCTTTAAGTGCCCAAGGTCCCCAACTCTTTTCAGATATCCAAGATAATGTGGTTATAGATCCTAAGATGAAGGGGATTTAAGCAATTCTATAACAAATGAGGAAACTGAGACCTACAGAGTCCAAGGTCACAAGGTAGTTAATAGCAGAATTAGATTTTGAACTCATCTTGTAACTCCAAATTCACCACTCTAAGCTAATCTCTATGGTTATTAGTCCGCCTTCTTTAGCCAAGCCCTTTTGACTTTTTACCTCTTGTCTATATCAAAACCTCTTTTTGTGAAAAGGCAACAAGTCAGTCATTTATACCTTAATATGAATTTAAGTCTAGGTGTTACCTTTCCCAAGGGAATATGAATTTTAAGCCATCTCTGAAGCAAGGGAGAGAGGGGGTAAAAACTGTTGTCTCTGGTTAAGGAAATTTAAACAATTCCAAGGGATGGAGAGTTTTTTGTTGTAGGAAATTATTTCCTCTGGAAAAGAGAAAAGAGCTTTGGATTTGGAGTTAAAGGACTTGGATTCAAAGATGACAGTTACTATATGTGCTATCCTGAGCAAGTCATGTCAATTTTCTCTGTGCCTCGGTTTCCTCATCTGTAAAAGGAGATTGGACTAGATGACTTTGGGAGTCCCTTGACGCTCTGATGAATCCCCTTGACAATACTTCTAAGAACTGGTCATTTAAGTCAGCGGTCCTTAATTCAGTGACCTTAATTCAAATCCTGCCTCAGACACTTACTAGTTGTGTGACCTTGGGCAAGTCACTTAACTTCTGTCTGCCTCAGTTTCCTCATCTGTTTAAAAAAAGTGAAGGCATTGGACTCCAAGGTCCCTTCCAGTTCTATGAGTCTATGATACACACCTTATACATAGTAAACACTCAGTAAATACTTGTGACTGAATGAATGCACAAATGGAAGGGCTACCATGCTTGAAAGTTACTCTGCTATATTGTTCTATTCATTTTGTCCAATTATCCTCAGTCTTATCAGATTCATTCAAGTTGAGTAAAATACAGGGCAAGCAAATATTTAAACAAGTGGTGTTTGTCTTAAAGACTCATGAAAAACATTGATTTACAGTAATCTGCACGCCTGGAAAAATGAAGGACATTGTCTTGTTAGGACTGATCCACTCTAGAGGCCGATATTAAAAGCACTGGCCCCACCCCCCACTCCCAAGCATGAGGTGACCTGACTATTCTAGGCTTCAGCTTCCTCATTTGTAGAACAGAAGTAGATGGTCTATATCTATAGTGTTAAACTTGTACAAAAGGATTCCTGTGGGCTGCATGTTGACTTAGAAAACTACACATTTATATGTTTCTTTTTTATATTAATTTGTCAGCACATTAAAATTAGATAGCAACTACATTTTAATCTGGTTCATTCCTGACTCGGGAGTGTTATGGGTCCCATGTGACACATAGGCAGGGTTTTTCACCACCTCCAGTCTGTATGCCTTGCAAAACCTCTTTAAGCTCTCAATCAATGATTGTATGGTCCCATTCTGTTTCCTACTGCAAAACCTGAACACTTGGGTTATTAAAACACACAAACAACAAATGCAGAGTTATCTAATTTGTGTGAATAGGACCATGTTGTGGTTCTTTATGTGCTATCATTATTTTTATTGCTTTAATTACTCCTGACTCCATGAAACTGGAAGAATGCTAAGTGTATCCTCTGTCTCTTTGGAACCTTTCAAGTGGTCAGTTTGGAAAGGAAGGAAGGAAGGAAGGAAGGAAGGAAGGAAGGAAGGAAGGAAGGAAGGAAGGAAGGAAGGAAGGAAGGAAGGAAGGAAGGAAGGAAGGAAGGAAGGAAGGAAGAGAGTGAGGAAAGGAATGAAGGAAGGAAAGAAGGAAGGAAGGGAGGGAGGAAAGGAAGAAAGAAAGAAAAAAGAAAGAAAAAAGAAAAGGAGGAAGGAAGAGAAAGAAACCATTCAGACTTCTAAGCTAATAGTATTTTGGTTAGACTTATTTCTCTCTCCTAATTCCTGTTGGGTTTGTGTTTAAAAGAAGACCCATTGGCATATCATTCATTCCCAGCACATTTTAGATCCAGATTTTTTTTAAGTCTTTGTCTACATCATCCTCTACCTGGAGGCAGGTCTTTCTGCAACAACCCTCCTTTCCTCCTCTCTTCTCCTTGAAAGTAAGCATTCCGGACCTCAACTAAGACATGACAAAATTCTTTACCTTCCATTCATTGAATAAGGAAAGCAAGCTGTGTGTGTTAAATGGTACAGAACAGTCAGATCCATTTGCTATATTGGCTATTTTTTTCTCAGCTGTTTCTCCTTCTTACAAGGGAATGCTTCCTTGTTGGGGGCAGGGGTGCAGGACGTGCTGCGGGGTAGGAAGGCATGCCTGGAAATGACTGCAATGTAAAAAAAAAAGAAGTGCCAATAGAACTTTTAAAAATAAATCACAGAAGGTAATGGAGTATAGGGAGTAATTGAACAGAATTTCCCCAACATTCTTTTCCAAACAACTTTAAATAAGAATAATTCCTCAAATCAAATTTTGGAGCAGTAGAGACTATGACAGGTGAGAGTGAGACATTTTAGGACAATCACTTTAGTGAATAAAAGGATTGGAAGGGGTAGAGACTTGACACAGGCAGACCCAATCACAGTTATTGCAATAATCCAGGTGTGAGGTCTCCGTCAGCATAAGAAAGGCAGGAGTGGAGAGGGCTTAAGGGCAAAGACAATGAGGTCAGTGCCCATGTGGGTTCTCCCTCCAACAGTGCATATGACAACTCAGTCCCATCAGGTGCAACTCTTATTCATGCTAAGTGTATCCTCTGTCTCTTTGGAAACTTTCAATTGAACAGCTTGGAAAGGAAGGAAGAAAGGAAAGAAGGAAGGAAGGAATGTACTACTCTTCAGTACATTTTCCATGAGGTTGAAGGAGAGGGACAGAACCACTCAAGCCTGCCGTTGGGTCTCTCGACATTATGGAGGCCTGGAGCGTTAGCAAAGAGAGTGGTGGGTGTAGAATTAGGAAGATGGAGGTTCAAATTTTACCTCAGATACTAATTGTATGACCTTGGGCAAATCACAGCTCTGTGCTTCAATCTCCTCATCTGAAGAAAAAATGAGGGGGACAGACTCGGTGGCCTCTAAGGTCCTTTCCAGCTCTAATCTATGATCTTATATAGGTACCAGTAGAGTTTGCAACGAAGATGCTTAAGAAATGCTTCTTGATTGATTGCGGCTGTTTTCTGTACTTTGCAAATGCGCTGCTATAAATGTTGTAGCACAAACTAGCTCTTTTCTCCCCTGTCCCATGTGTAAACCCTTCTTTCTTCAAGCAATCTGACTTGACATTACCTTTCCTAAAGTTCTCATCTCCCTATCATCCACAAAAAAATCAAATCCTTTAGCTTGCCGTTGAAGGCACTCCACAATGTATTTCTACCCTGCCTCTCCAGTCATATCTCATGCTGGGCATTTCAGCTTCCTAAAACTTCCCATTGCCATTTCCCATCTCTTTGAATCTCTACAGGCCCTCCCTCATGCCCAAAATGCACTTCCTTATCATGTTTAGCTTCTTTCCAAGACCAAGTTTGGTGCCACTTACATGAAGCCTTTCTTGATTTCCCTGCCTAAAAGTATTATCTCTCCTTAAATTTTCCTGGAGGTTTTGTACTGGATCTCTCTTTTGACCCTTTGCTATTTTACCTTATGCATATCATTGTGCATTTCCCTGATGAATGATGAACTGCTTTTGGCAGAGATAGGGAGAGTATTATTTTCATTGTTGTATTACCCATCTAATTAGTCCTTGTTAGCTTATTAGTGCACCTAATTATTGAAGTAAGACAGTGGATAGAATTCTGGGCCTGGAGTCAGAAGACTCATCTTCCTGAGTTTAAATATGGCCTCAGACACCTACTAGTTTTGTGACCCTGGGCAAGTCACTTAACCCTCTTGCCTTCATCTGTAAAATGAACTGGAGAAGGAAATGACAAACCACTTCAGTATCTTTGTCAAGAAAACCCCAAATGAGTCATGGACGCAACTGAACAACAGCAAAATAATTGTTAATAAACAAGTTCTGTAATTTTTTTTGAGGCATTCGAGATTAACTGACTTGCCCAAAGTCACTCAGTTAGTAAGAGTCTGAGGCTAGATTTGAACTCAGGTTCTTCTGACTTTAGGGCTGGTGCTCTATTTACTGCTTCATCTGTCTGCCCTAATAAATAGCTCTTATGTGGTTAATAAATGGCTATTAAAAATATCTTTTTGATAATAATCTTAAGCCACATTCTTAACAACATGATTTTTGATTCAAGATATAAAATTGTATCTTTAATTCTTACAGTGTGCTTCCAGGTTTTTCTCCAGAAAGACTGTACCAGTTATGAGTCTTACCAACCATGTAAGTGAGTTTACCTGTTTCTCCATAATCCTACCAATGCTGTTTTGTCCCTTTGGGCTATTTGTGTCAGGGGTATTTGAAGCCATGTCTCCAATTGGTTTTCATTTTAAAATATTTTTTAAAGTGTTTCTTTTCATTCTAGTCCTACATCTCTTCCTTTCTCTTAATTGTCTCCACCTGGATATCATGTCAAAGTCAACAGACTCAAATCTTATCTTCCCCCCAAACCTACCCCTATCTCAACTTACCTCATCCTGTTATGGCATGTCTGTTCTCTCAGTCACCCAGATTCATACTTCAGAGTAATGAACGGGGTAGCCAGGGTGATCCTTGGCTCCATGTGTAGGATTGACTAAGAGAACTGGGGTAATTAATTAGCTTGAGAAATAGAAGACATAATGAGGCTAGAAATTTTTCCAGTATTCAAAACGGAGACATGAGAAAGAAGAGAGGCATGCTCTGCATTTTCCTAGGGGTGGAAGCAACTTCCTCACGATGTGTGCTTTCTGAAGCCCCCGTGACAGAAGGCTTAGTCTTCTCAATTCTCATCAAGGCCTTTTAGGTGAAGGCTGGTCGATTGCTCACTTGGCATGTTGTGAGTAGAAGTATCTTAAATAAGACTGGAGCGTAATTGACCATTCTGACAATCTCATGAAATCTATTCCAGAACCATGTTTTCAAGGTTTTTGTTATTTTCAGTCATTTTCAGTCATGTCCAACTCTTCAAGACCCATTTGGGGTTTTCCTGGCAAGGATCCTGCAACGGTTTGCTATTTCCTTCTCCAGCTCATTTTACAGAGAAGGAAAATGAGGCAAAGAGGGTGAAGCGATTTGCTCAGGGTCACACAGCCAGTAATAATCTGAGACCGAATTTGAACTCAGATCTTCCTGACTTCAAACTTAGTCACCTAACTCATCTAGGTCAAAATCTGGATTCAAATTTTCCTTCAGCTTCTTACTAGCTATGAAACCTTAGGCAAGTAATTTGACCTCTCAGTAGCCTCAGAGGGAGGACTAGGCTAAAGAAAGCTGATAGGATTTTAAAAAATATACTGAATTCATGTTTCTTCTCTTGTAAATTGTTTGTGTCCTTTGATTTTGGGTATGATGAGGAATGAGTGCTTTCCTTAAATATCTGTCTCTAGACTCTGTTTTGGAATTCACCCTACAGTGCCCATTCTAATAACAGTGAGGCCACCGAAGTCGAGTTTTAAAATGTTGGCCATTTGGAAGTCTTCTTCTCCAGTGGTTTGGCCTCTGCAAAAAATAGGCTAATTGCAAATTAAGTTTAAGTCAGCAAAGTCTAGCTATAAGGCTATTCTTACCCCATGGTGACTATTTTCTCTTTTTCTCTTTCTTTCCCCTCTCCCACACTTGAGTCATTCCAGAACTTTTCAACTAATCCTACTGAGCTGGAGAGGCAACAAGACTAACCAAATTACAATTTTATTTTTTTGTCTCTTTTAATCTGGGCTCTTTCTTCTGAAATGAAGTAAAGCATAACTGACCTCAGTCTCCTGGCTCTGGGAAACACACTATTGCCCAGGAATCAAATGAAATAGTAGCCAAATCCATGGAAAAAAGAAAAACATCCTTGGTGCAAGAACACCCTCCTCTTTGTATTACATAATTTAAGGATCTTTATTAAACTATTTGGCCATTTTAGTAAATACTTACTTTATTAAACAATTTGACTTATTTGAAAGAAATGTTTCCAATGCCTTCTGCATATAGGAAAGGTCATCACTCATTATGGAACTAAGGAGGAAGGCTTTGTCTTCTTAATTTTTTTCCCCTAATAGTCAAGCTTGCAGATTTTCATGATGACATTTTAGGGATAAAATAAAATTTCTTGTATTCTCCAGTTATTCATCAACAGAAAGTAGATCTCCTTCTCTGATGATCCAAACTCTACTTTCCCTTCCCAATTATCTCAATATAAGATAGTGGATCTAAGGTCCCACCAAATTATCTGCCTCCCTGCCCTTTGCTTTATTTACACATTCTAAAAAGTAATTTTATTGATCCCTTTTTTATTTACATCACAGTTATTTCCAAATTTGACCCTTCCCCTACCCCCACAAATATATACATCAAACAAAGAAAAACAGTTAAAGAAGATCTGTTGGCACAATGACACCAACACCTCTGGCAGTGTATGCAACATTCTGGACTCATCCCCTTCCCCTTCCAGAGAGAGGAGGGAAGGAGGTATGTTTTCTGATTTATTTGTTATTGTTTTGTCATGTGCAACGCTTCATGATCCCATTTGGGGTTTTCTTGGCAAAAATACTGGAGTGATTTGCCATTTTCTTTTCCAACTTATTGACAGCTTAAGAAACTGAGGCAAACAGGGTGAAGCGACTTGCCCAGGGCCACATAGCTGGTAAGTGTCTGAGTTGGATTTGAATTCAGGTCCTCCTGACTCCAGGCCTGGTGCTCTATTCACTGAGCCACCGAACTGCCCCATTCCTCATTTTGTTCTGGGGACCAAGAACAGAGGTTTGCGTCCTCTTGCTTGTCATTGTAATCTTTATACACTTCTCTGATCCTCCGTCCTCTTCCTGTCCTCACCTGTAAAATGAGCTTAATAACAGCACCTACTTGTGGTGAGATTAACTGAGATTGGGGGTGAAGTGCCTGCTAATTTAAAGACTCTATCCAAATGATAATTATGGTTCTCCAGTTTTTTCTTATTTCCCTCTGCATCATACTCTGGATTTAAAATGCGACAAGTCAAAACTCATTCATTAATTCATCAAACACTTCCTAAAAAGTCTTGCAATGTGGCAGATTGCTGAACATTGTGGCCACAAGATAAAAAAAAGTTTCCTGCCCTTAAGGAGTTAACACCCTTCCCAGGGAAGTGTGTGTGCGCATGTGTGTGTATATGTATATGTATATATACATATACATACACACACATATATGTATATATACACACATATATGTATATATATATATACATACACACACACACATATATATGTGTATACACATATACAGATAGAGTGGTGAGATCTAATCAATGGCCAGGAAGTTAGACTAAATGCTCTCAGTAAATTAGGTCTGTGGGCAGTGGATAGAGCAGGGGCAAGACCTTAATTCAAATCCAACCTCAAACACTTCCTAGTGGTGTGACCCTGGACAAGTCATTTAACCCTGTTTGCCTCAGTTTCCTCATCTGTAAAATGAGCTGGAGAAGGAAAGGGCAAACTGTTCCAGTATCTCTGCCATGGAAATGTCAAATGGGATCACAGAGAGTCAGACTGACTAAACGGCAACAACCACAAATTGGAAATGGGAAAGTGCTGCTTCTGCTGGGGGAGAGAGCAACCAGGGAGAGCTCAGGAAAAGCTTTCCTTACGCATATGGCTCTTGAGCAGAGATTTGAAAGAACCTAAGGATTCTGAAAGACAGAGAGGATTCCAGCGCTTAGCACAGTGAAAGTCACATAGCAGACTTTTAATAAATGTTTATTGACTATATTTCCAGCCATAACCTTCGTGAATGCATAATACTGAATCAGCTAATATTTATTAATTACTTGTTATGTACCATGCTCTGTGCTAATTTCTTAGGATAAAAACAGAATCTTTGACCTCAAGGAAGATTCTTGTATGGAACAACCAGTAAAGAGCCAGCCATCCAGCTTGGCTGGAATAGTTGATTCCTTTTCCTAATAGCTCGTTGATTTATACTTAGGAAAAAGAAGCAGAACTAGAATATTTTCAGGGAGGAGCAGGAGGGGAAGTGGGGGCAGGGATGCTCTTTCTCCAGAGCTGTCCGCCTGCCCTTGATTCATTGCTTTTAATTTGCTGAGATGTGGGTATTAGGAGAGAGTCCACTTATTGCAATGGCACAACCCTGACAGGTGATCAAAATAATGATTGGCCTGCAGTTGTTTTCATGGGTTTATGAATTTGAAATTTTCATTTGCAGCTATTTCCTAAGGCTACTCCAAGGAGGGGAGATAGGTGCATCAAAAAAAGAAATGAGTGAATTGCAAATCAGTCAGCTGTGCAAAGGTACTTTAAAAAAAAATCCTAGTGGGCTGGGCTTATTGAGTGCTGGTAAGGTAGTGCAGTGGCTAGAGTGCCGAGCCAGGAGACTCTTCTTCCTTAGTCCAAATCTGGTGTCAGACACTTACCAGCTGTGGGACCCTAAGCAAGTCACTTAACCCTGCTTGCCTCAGTCTCCTCATTTGTAAAATGAGTCTGAAAAGGAAATGATAAACCACACCAGTATCTTTGCCAAGAAAACCTCCAGTGGGGTCAGGAAGAGTCCCAGCATAACTGAAATTACTAAATAACAAGAGCAACTGGGAAAGCCTCCTGAAAAATGGCTAGAATGAGATTGATCTGTGGTCTGGGACTTCAGGTTTCACAGGAGTGAGAAGATGCTCAATCTGGCTAGGAGAGCAAAGACCAAAAAGGAAGCATTTGAAGGGAGTGAGGCTGTGGAGCTGGGCAGAAGAGCTCCCATCCTTTTCCCAACCAAAGAAGGAGGAGTCCCTGCACCTTAAGAATGTGCTGGTGATATAGCCCTAGAAGCCACCCACATTGTCAAGAAGTGACCTCCAGGCTCCAGGTACATCAGGGGGAGGGATGCCAAGAAGTGCCCTGTTTGTTGGGATTGTGAACTTGGCCTTGTTCAAAAAAACCTTCTATGAAGAGTTTGGGGTGGGCACAAAATGGAGAGGAGGCAATGGAATGGGGAGGGGAGAGACTCAATCAAATGAAAGATTTGAAAATGAATAAACTTTAGATTCATTGAGTTCAACTTTTTCCCTCTCCCCATTAGATATGATGAAAACTTATCTTCAGACTAGTGCTTTTCCCACCATGTTTCTAGAATGTAATTTAAGAACAATGGGTATACATTGGAGAGCAAACCCCGCTCAATTGTTATTAAATTTTATTTGAATGTCTAAATTTCCAAAGGGAAAGGCAACCTCAGGGGGTACTACTAGAAGTGTGACTCTGGGCAAGTTACTTACCCTCCTTTTGCCTCAGTTTCTTCATCTGTAAAAGTCCCCATTGGGCTTCATGGCCCCCAAGGCCCCTTGATTCTTCAGGATCTGGTTGAATTCATGGTCATTTGCACTTATCTCTTGCACTGACAAAGCGTCCTTCCTTCCTGGAGTTCAAATCTCCATACTGCCATGTCGCCTGGTTTTGTATCTTGTTGTAACACTAACTTGTAGGTAGTAGGCCATGAACAGGTCCCAACCATTCTAAGCCTCAGTTTCCATATCAATAAAATGGGTGTAATACTATTTGTACTGTGTCCCTCACGGGGCTATGGTAAGGACCTGAGCACTTTACAAACCTTGAAGTGTTGTATATCTGCCTGTGTAATGAGGAACTGGTGTGTGTTCAGTGTATAAGTATGCTTTGTTGATGAAAATTCCTTACATCGGAGTACCTGGAGAGACTGCTTTTTGAAGTGTTGAAATAATTTCTAATGACAGTTCCTCAGAGAGATATTGGAATATGCATTCATATTGTATAACTAGTTCCAGTTCACTATAATAGATATATAAATGAGTATGTGTGTGTATACACATATATATGTGGGTGTAAGACAGATAAACACAGCACACAGGAAGTCTGCCAGCACTGGTTCAGTCTTGATCTGGTCAGACAGGAAAGACACTAAGATGGGGATAATGATCTTACTTTATTGTAGTCTAGTTTTTTCAGAAGAGGATTGCTGAAAATGAGAGCACAAACGCTACAGCATTCTCTAATCACCCTTCTCACAGGGGCAGGCAAGAAGAGGGAGCAATTACCCCTATGTCTCCATTGGGTCAATTGAGACAGGCACAGCTTGTGCATCCCCTAAATCCTCTCAAGCCTTAATGGGGGCCCGTTGAATCACACACAGCATTTGTACATTCAACCCTAAAGTTCCCCATTCACTGTCTAGTGACCACCTGCTTTACAGGGCATCAGACAAAGAAGGCATATTGCCAGCAATCGCCTCACAAGTTCACATCACCTCCTCCCTGTATCTCACTGTGCATATGCAGTGGGTATTTATATTATAGGATGATATATGCACAAGAGTGGTAGAAATGTTTTGAACATAAGTGTGGGAACTCATATCCAGTACCTGGGAACAGGATATTGTTATGGCTACGAATTCTGGGAAACTGACTCTGAGAAATAATAACAAAAATTCTCTTTGCACACACTAAAATCCACCTTACCCACTCTAAAATTCAATTTACATACACTCCACCCCTCCAAGATCCTGATCTTTACAATAGCCAAGAAACTAAAACATTATAATCCATAACAACAGCAATATAACTGCAATAATATACATGCTACAATAGCAACAATATAGACTACAGCAACACAGACATTGTGTTGGGTATCACTTATATAAACAGAGCTTACTACCAGAGTGGCCACAGGGCCTCAGCCACTGAAGTAACTTGCCCCTTTCCCCAACAAGTATGGCCACAGCCTAAAACAAAACTTATCATTCAGTATATAACATAACACTCAGTATGTAACATGGCACACAATAAATAACATTGTATTCAATATGTAACATAGCATACAGTATATAACATAGCATGCCCCCACATCTTATACATTCTAAGATTTGGGTCTTGATCTCCAATATTACTTGGGCTTATTCACAGGTCTCTTTTTCCTGGACTAAATCAATCTGAATCCCCCACCCCATAACCAGGCTACCCCTGACAGTAGCTGGTTAGTATTTTTTCTCACAATAGCTAACTTTAATCAAACTGTAACACAAGAGACTGAATTGCCCACTCAGTTACCACACCTCCCAAGGTCATGTTTTCCTCCCACAGCCACTTCTCTGGCTTATCTCTTCAGGAGTGCTAGTGGGGGGGGGGGAGAGGGGTTATCTCCTTGGGGCCCTGCTCCTGCTGCTCCTCGCTTGGCTCCTCTCAGGTCATGGGTGCCTGCTTCATGGTCACAGCCTCTTCTGCTGTTATTGGATCTCTCTAGGCTGGTCCAAGGTCTCTTTGGGCTGGTCCACGATGCTGCTGTCTCTGTCAGTGAACACTGACTCTCCCACTCCTTTGGGGCCAAGTCAGTCTGGGTGTCCCACAGAATTTCTACAATTCCTGCAGCCTTTCTAGCTCCCTTCTTATTAAGGTACTCACATTTTTCAGCAAAACTTTCTCAAAGTCTCTAGGGGTAGAAGGCACATCCTCCCACTCCTTGGAAGGGGTCCATTCTCCATCCTCCCATCCTTTGGAAGGGCTCCATAGAACCATAGCTACCAAAAAACCCAAAATAACTGTGAAACACTGGACAATTCTCCCAGTCCCACTAAATCCCATACTTTCCTTTAGTCTACACACATCTTACTGACTATACCAGGTGTAAGACAGATAAACACAGTGCACAGGATGGCTGCTAGCACAGGTTCACTCGATTTGGTCAGACAGGAAAGACACTGAGAAGGGGTTAATAATCTTACTTTATTCGATTAGTTTTCTCAGAAGAGGATTGCTGATAATGAGAACAAAAATTCTCAAAGCATTGTCTAATCACTCTTCTCAACAGGGCCAGCAAAAAGTGGGGGCAACTACCCCTACATCTTGATGGAGTCAATGGAGACAGGCACAACTTGTGCTTCCCCTAAGTCCCCTTAAGCCTCAATGGAGGCCAGTCGAGACAAACACAGATTCCCACCTCCCTCCCACCCCAGCCTTGATGGGGGCCTATCTGAAGCATGCACAGCATTCCAATTTGTGCATTCAACCCTAAGGGTTCTCCCCGAGCCTCACTGGGGACCAGTTGAGGCACCCACAGCATTTGTGCATTCAGCCCTAAGGGCTCCCCATTCACTGACCATTGCTCACCTGCTTTATAGGTCAACAAAGAAAGCATATTTCCAGCAGAAGCCTCAAAAGTTTACTTCACCTCCTCCCTATGTCTCATTGCACAGGTACAGTGGATGTTCCTGGGAACAGGAGATGGTTATGACTATGGATCCTGGGAAACTGAACTCTGAGAAATAATAATAAAAATCCACCTTACCCACACTAAAATTCACCTTAAATACAATGGAAAACAATGAACGTCAATAAACATTAAGCATCTACTATGTGCTAGGCACTGTGCAAAGTAGTGGGGATACAAACAAAGATAGTCCCTGCCCTGAAGGAGTTTACAATCTCAGGAAAGAAGATGATACACAAAAGGAAGCTGAAAAAAGGGGCTGGGGCATGATACTGGTGGAATTAATTCCAAGCAATGCAACTGATAGGAAATGTTTGAGCTGTGAACCCTCTTTAGATGGGGGCTTTGGGAGAAGTTTTTGTTTCTCCCTCCAGCCTTACAATTAGAGAGGCAGAGTCCCCCCAGGATACTGATAAGGTGTGATTACAAAAAGGATGTCATCTCTGGGCTGATGTAGCTTCCTGGTGATGAGACTTTGAGGGGCATGATGTTAAATTCAAGGAGTTCAGACTTTCCCCCGAACTGCTGAGAACTTGCAACCTTCTACTAGATCCTAGTCCCAATAGCCATTCATTTTTTCGGGACTTCTCCAGTGCCTGAGGGGAGATGGTCCTCTGTTAGTCCTTGCTGAGTTGCTCTCTGTACACAGGATCACATCTCCATCAGGGCCCTACCTTTTGATTTTTGTGATAAACAATAAGGACAATGCAGAAATACACACCATTTTGGTGTTCCCCAAACAAAACTTCAGAAGGAAGCCCATTTTATTCTTACTGCCGGAATAAAAAGCTAGCAGAGAGCTCTTATAGAAGAAAGGAAATTGATTATTCTCAATGCCTCACCAATGACTCATCTGTAGCCTGGGCAGCAGCCATCCCAGCAAATGGGTTAAACTAGGTTGGGTAACTTAGGAGGATGTCTACCCAAGGCAAGCGAATGGGCAGATAAGAACAATTTGTTCCAAAGGCCATGAGGTGGCTGAGGCAGGTGCTGTGAAGTGATTAGAGCTTGGTCAATCATCAAGGGCACCAAGGTCATCCATCCACTGTATTCCAGGCCATTGTCAGTAGTGTTGATTTTCACTTACCATCGGATTTCAATGACTCTAGAAGAGAGAAGGAGACTGATTGGCAGCTTGTGCTGTTTTGCTTCAAGTAAGTCCAATTTATCTGAAAGTCAAGACATCACCAGTGATGTCATTGGTTCTCTTAAAAAAAAAAGCCAAACTTTAGAGGTACCAAACAGTCTACATTGCTACTCCTTACATTTTTCCTTCTCTTCATATAAATAATCTACAGTGGGTTTGTTGTCCTTTGATCTTTCCACAGAACTTGCTATCTGTAGTAAATTTGGATTCCTGATTACTCAGAGCAATTTAAAACTAGAATTACCTACTTTAGTTCCACTCATTTTACATATAACTCATGTCAAAGGTCTGGATATACTTTGAGGATCTCTCATTTCTTTGGCTTGTTATTTTAATTCATATGACTTGACATCATCAGTATTGTATCTGACATTTCCCAAGGGTAGTCACCAGCTCCCTTTACAAGCAAATAAGCTCACAAGGCTTAAAATATGAACAGTTTATATTTATTAGTTAATAGAAGCAGATGAAAGTAGAATCTGAGCCCATATAAAATAAAAACATTCTTCTTTCTAAAGATCCATAAAGGCTATGAGTTGTAGCACTGCTCTCAGTAAGGCTTCATGTTTGGGGCTTGTTCCTCTCCAGTAAGGTGCTACTCTACAGCAACTCTGTCTACATCAAATTCTTTGCTTCCTGTAGCTCTCCTAGACTCCTGACTGGTGTTTTCAGTTGCTGTTTCCCCTCTTATACTGTCTACTGCTGACCTTCTCCAATTATATAATTTAGCTCCTCTCTACTCCCAACAAATGGTAATCCTCTTGTCTTCATCCCTGGCCTCTGCCACTGCCACTGCTCCCCACTCACTTCTCCCCTTGCTTTGCTGCTTTCTATAGATAATCTCTCTTCTAGCATATGATGTTGGTCACTTGTTCATCTCTTCTCTCCTTCTCAACTTTCTTGGATCATCTCTGTGAGGTGATCTCTCACCTACTTTCTCCTGCTTTCCAAATTTCAATTCTTCAGAAGGTGGTATTTGTCCCGTTTCCCAGGGGGCCATTTCTTTAACAAAACCCATATGAGACAAGTCTCATGGAACATCTCATTTTATTTCATTGTTATTGATAAATTTTTCTGGCTATTTCCAACCATGAAGGCTAATCACACCGTAAAATAAATCATCCTTAAGAGTTACACAAAAGCTGCCTAATAATGCGATTATAAGTTATGGTAGACTTCCCTTACTTTTGTAGTATGATTGATATTAATGAAAGGGACGATGTGTTCTTTAACAGAATGGTTGTTGTTCAGTGGTTAAGTCATGCCCGACTCTTTGCGATCCCTTTTTACGGTTTTCTTGGCAAAAATATTGGAGTGGTGTGCCATTTCCTTCTCCAGTTTATTTTACAGATGAGAAATGAGGCAAACAGGGTTAAGTGACTTACCCAGGGTCACACTGCTAATAACTGTTTGAGGCTAGATTTAAACTCAGGTCTTCTGACTCCAGGTGTGGCACTCTTATCCAGTGTGCCACCCAGCTGCTATAGCAGAATGGTAGCAGCATACTATTTGCCCCGAGGCTTGTTGCTTCTTAAAGTTACCTTAATTTTAATTGTGGTAGTCATTATGTGTTTAAAATTTTTTTTGTTCTTTTCTATTCTGAAATCTCTTTGTGCATGGTCTCCATTGCTCCAAACCTATGATGGTAGACTTATTTGGGGCAGAGGGGAACCTGTTCAAGAATTTTTCAACACTCAAGTAAATTTTTGTTTCTAACTCAACATGGGTTTGTGATGAGTCATTTGCTTCTCTTCTTCTGTTTTCAGGTAGTGGGTCTCCCACCAGTGTCTCACAATCTGGCAAGGGACATACTCTCTTTCTCCTGTATTGTTCCTCCAAGATTGGAGGCAGCTGGGCCTGGATATTCACATTACTCAGGGTTGCTTCTGGAAGCAGCACCAGCTTTTCCCAGTACTGAGATACTAAGAAAAGGGAGGAATTTATCATCCCTGCAAAATGTAAATTAGGAAAGTGGGTCATAGAGAGGCTAAATGATTTTCCCAAGGTCATATAGGTAGTCAGTGGAAGAGCCAAGACTTAAATATAGACCTTTTGAATCCAAATCTGTGGCTCTTTCTACAGCTACATTATTCAACTGTTTAGCAGGAAGGAATCCCCACAAGGAAAAGGCATAATGACATATAATGTAATCCCACTTTTCCACTCTGGGTCAAGTACAGACATTCTGTAACTGATTCCAATTGGCTTCCATGATGAAGAGGCAGACTGTCGATTAGTTGCTTAACCTAAACTAGGGATTCAATCAAGAGCCACTAACTTGCTAATGAGTGATTAGTCTTTATTCCTTCCTGGCTATGTTCAAGTGATGAAGAAAAGACTGAGACTTGATGAAGGCAGAGGCCTTGTAGCACATGAACTCAACCTTGGAGCTTCTGTCTCTGTCTGAAAGCAAAGTCCCCTGATATTTGTCATGTAGTTAAGTCTCCCCACATTTATATGTACATGAAAACTGTCATGCACTTATTTCCTTGGGAAGGAATGGAAATGCAAGAGTCCAACTTCTTTTGCTGACTGTGGTCCCATCTGAATTGCTTTTATCTCATTAAGAATGTTACCAATACAAGCTGGCCCCACCTTGGAGGCATCTCTCCTCTCCATTGATCAGCCCCTCAATGTGTGGCTACCTGGATGTATTTATAATAAACTTCTTTTCAATTTCCTTGTCCTGAGTTTTGCCTCATTAATCAAGGTGAAATCCCAAAGAGAGAATTTTTCTTTCAACAATATCACACGATCATTTCTTAGAGTTTTAAGAAATGTCATAATGACATGAACTTGGTATTTTCATTAATACTTGTAACATGGCACTGGTGATGTCATACAAAGCAGGGAAATAGCTTTCTAAGTGACCAAGATGGAGGCCTAAGTCTGTATCTTCCAGCAGGAACGCACCAAGTAGGGACTGCTATGATCTTACAGGCACATCTGCAGGACAGCTGGTCACATCAAGTTACATCACTACACTCATATGTTCATGCTTGGCATTGTACTATGTGCAATTCTAATCATTAGGACTCCAGAATGCACTTCTTAAATAATCATGCTAAAGCTCCAATTAAATCAAGTTCCCATTTGGCTAACGACCTCCTGAATGAGAGTGTTCCTGAGGAACATTGTCATGCATGATGTGGATTGTAGCAGTCCTTGCACCCTTAGATTGATTTTTGCAGTTTATGATGTAAGTAATTGAGACAAACTGAGTTGAATTGGAGAGGAAATTGTTTACACCTGCTGTCTTTTAAACTGGTCCAGGGGAGCTTGGGTTAAGTTTGTACACCCTCTAAATTTTGGTTGCCTCACAAAGCCTTGACTGCTGCAGCCTAGCTAAGAATCTGCACAGGACAGATGGCCGCTAGGAACAATGGGGAAAAGGAGCAGAGTCAGATTGTGTCAATTTAATTCAATTCAATACAATTCAACACTGCAACGACATTTCAGCCAAATTGACTTACATGCATTTTTCATTCTTGGGTATAGCATTCAATTACAACACTTTCTTTCTGCTTCTTCTTGGATTCTATGTGGAATGAGCTTCTCAACTTAGAGAATTTTAGCCTCCTTCAAAGCTCATTTCAGAGGCCACCTTCTATGACTTCTTTCTTATTTCTTCCAGTGACTGAGGCTGCCCTCACTCCATTGCTGGGTCAGATATATTTTGTGTTTAATTTTATGTGTATATGTGTTTCTCCCAGTGAGATGTAATCTCTTTGAAGATAGGGATTGTTTTGTTTTGTTTTACTTTTCCTTTCTATTTCTGGCACCTGGCACTTACTAGTGGCTTAACAAGTGTTTGTTGAATGAATGAATGATAAGCCATTATAGGATAGCTCGTTTTAGTGGAGGATTGTTCACATAACAAGTGCTTCATTTTGAAAACCGATAGGTCTAGGGTTAAAAGGGACCTCAAAGTCCATCTACTTCAACAAGCTGACAAATTCTGATGCTCTTCCTCTCCCAGATTGATTATTTTGTGAGGGCAAACTAGGTCATCTTTTGCCTCCATTTTTACCTAGCCTTAAATCACTGAATGGGTGTTGCCTCAAATAAACCTGGGAAAGACCTTAACTTAAAAAGACCAAAGTCTCCCACTGCATCTAAGGCCATGTCTAATGATCTTGACCTATGTTTTGTCACTGCATTCTGATGACTATGGAGTAAAGAGTGAGGCTGAATACTTTTCACAGCCCTGCCTTGCTTAAATTCAATTCACTAGCAAATCAAGACATCTTCCTCCTGATGTTACTGGTCCTCTTTAAGAAGGAAGGATGAACAATAATCCATCTCCCCTTATTTTACAGATGAGGAAGCTGAGATCCAGATAAGTTAATAGACTTGATTAAGGTCACACAAATAGTAAGATCACACAGGTAGTAAGTGCCAGAGGCACTATAGTTTTTGAATTTTAATACCTCCCACATATTCCCACTACTGGAGATATCAAACTTGGCCTGTTGCAGTTTGCAAAAGTCCCAGGTGGGGCCAGATTAGATTAAAATGTAATTGGGATTTGTTTAATAAGATAAAAATATAATGAAACATAAATAATGTTAATTTGTGTTTTTCTACATCATTATGCTACACACAGGGATGTTTCTAATTGAGTTTGACATCACTGCCCTACACTATGCCCTACACTATATGGTAGTCTTGGGGTGAGACCATACCTTGAAAGACTTTCATGAGAATTCTAGCCAGCCTGACTGATGACTGTCTTTCTGGGATTACAATTTCAGGAAAGTCCACCCAGGCTGCCTGAATGGGGACTCAGCTAGCTGGGTAACTCAGCTCCTCCTCTCCTGTCTCTCTCCCCTTCCCCTTCCTTCTCCTCTCCCCTCCCCTCCCCTCCCCTCTCCTCTCCTCTTCTCTCCTTTCCCTTCTCAAAACCTTAAACCTACTGCACTCTGAAGCTCATCCATTGGACAACACTAGGCACTTGTTTAATGGCTCTCCTCTGGACCCTCCTGGGTCAGAGTGTTGCTGTTTCCCTCCCAGTCTGATATCTTAACTTTTCTTTGCCTCGTTAAAGGGACCAACCCCTGGCTACCTCTTAAACAGGCCTATTCAATGAATGGGCATTACCTCACCCTAGGTGAGTACCTGAATAGACCTTGGTCTAAAAAGGGCCAAGATCTCCCAGTGCATCCTGGGTCATCTGCAGTCATCCTGAATATCTGGTCACTGGATTCAGACGACTCTGGAGGAGAAGTGAAGCTGGTGACCTTGCACAGCCCTCCCTCACTCAAAACAAAGTCAAGTGCAGTCATGTCATCATTTCTCTGATGGCATGGTCTTCTTTGGCAACAAAGGACAAACACAACAACCTTATTCCTGGATGGGATCAGTCCAATCTTCTCTCCTATGATCCCATTCAACATACAGTAATCCCTTGTCACCACTCTGCTACCCCATTGTAATATAAGCTTCTGTATTTGTATCCTCAGCCGTTAGTACAGTACTTAGCACAAAAGAAGCACTTAGTATTTTAAAAAATTCATTCATTTAGTTATTAATCAGGACTAACATTAATTGAAAATTTCCCATGGAGACCAGACAGAGCCTTATGCCCAATTATCCCTCAAAAGGCTTCAGTAAGCAAAAATCTGACAGTTTCAGAGAGTTTAGTTGAATTGGTATTGTATATAACTGCATTGACAATTTATAGGGTGATAGGATTCAGGAACTTAGAAATAATCTAATCAACCAACAGCATTTATTAAGTACCTACTGTGTGGAAGAATTGTATTAGACACTGGGGATACAAGGAGAGAAGGGGAACAAACAGTCCCTGCCTTCCGGTAGAGCTGAAGAGGTAAGTGAGGATCTCGTGGGAAGGACCTTAAACGCCACAGGTTAGATTTGTTTCTAGAGGTCAGAGGGAGCTATTGAAGCTTCTTGAATAGGGGAGTGAGATGGTCAGTTGGGACTTTTGTCAGTCATTTTGATCATGTCTCACTCTTCGTGACCCTATTTGGGGTTTTCTTGGCAAAGATACTGGAGAGGTTTTTGCCATTTCCTTCTGGGTAACTGGAAGGATGGTGGTAATCTAGCTAGAAAGAGGGAGATTTGGAAAAGGGGTGGATTTTGGAAGGAAAATAATGAATTGTGTTGTGGACATATTGAGTTTGAGATGCTTATAGGATACCCAACTAGAAATATCTCATAGGCAATTTGTAATGTATAGTGAGAGCAAATTTTTTTTTTCATAGTTGGAGAAAAGGAAGACCAGAGAAGGAAACTAATAAATCCAGGTCACCCAGGAAATGGCTTAATTAAATCCAGTAAATATTCATTAAATGCCTACTATGCATAAGGCACTGTGCTAGGTGGTTGGACATTTTAAAAAAGAAAAAAACCCTGACATTCCCTCTTCTAACGGATCTTACAGTCTAATGAGGGTAAGGAAAGTTTTAGCAGTCTCTCCAAAGGCATAGTAAATATATTGATTGAGAAAAAGTTTCTTTTGATTGTAATTTCTAAGATGAATTTTTAGGGTTCCTGGTTCCTCAATGGACTTGCAGGGCTTGAGTGGTAACTATGCATAGGATGGTTGGAGTAGGGGATATGTTAATTAAGGTGCCAAGTCTGTATGCTAGGAGTCAT
Organism: Bettongia penicillata ogilbyi; assembly: GCA_023548195.1. Lineage (NCBI taxonomy): Eukaryota > Metazoa > Chordata > Mammalia > Diprotodontia > Potoroidae > Bettongia > Bettongia penicillata. The sequence continues at coordinate 1,988,943 of JAJHZJ010000391.1, forward strand.
TAAGACTAGCAAGATCTAATGCCATAACATAAATCAGGGAGAGAGGGATGGGCATCTAGATTGTCGACAGACAAATCTTATCTTTATTATAATCTTAATAAACATCAAATGGAATGGACATTTAAACTGCTCTAAGATTTTTGAGATACCTTTTAGAACAGAAAAAGAAGATTGTACCTGAAACTATAGGACTCTATGAGATACAGCTGACTTTTCTTTTAAAGTCTATAATAAGATCAACCTGTAGCTTTTAAGGCTTTTCCTGCTTCCTTGGTTTACGTTTTTTTCTTTCTACTATTAAAAATAAAAAAATTTTTTTTTCCTTCCTCTCCTCCTTTCTATCCATATCTCCATCTTCATCCTTCTATCCCCATACCCCCACTGCAATAAAATAATGAATCCCTTGTAACAATATACCTAGTCCAGTGGAACAAATGCCCACATTGGCCAATGTCTGAAACTGTGTAGCCCATTCTGCATCTTGTGACTCAGTGGAAATTAGAAGAAAAAATCCATCTCCTCTGCAATTCCATTGAACAAGCATTTACCTAGAAAATGCTTATTATGCTCAAAGCTTTGTGCTCGTCGCTAGGGCTGCAAAGACAAAAATCTCTGTCATCAATTTGGAAAGACAATTAAAACCTAGTGGGAATCAGTGGAGTCTTTTAAAGAAAGGGGCACTTGGGCTGGAGAGTGAAGAAAAGCTGATTATTTCACCTGTGAAATTTCTTTTTTTTACTTTTAATTTTTTTAAATTTTATTTATTTTTAATGCTCTATAATCACTACCATAAAACTTAGATTTTCCCCCCCACCTATTCCCCATCAGCCCCTCCCTCCCCATGACGGCATACAGTTCTATGTAGGATCTACACATATGTTCCTGTTGAATACATTTTCATTATAGTCATGTTGTAAAGAACTAAAATAAATGGGAGAAATCATATAACAAACCAAAACATAATACACACACGTGCACACACACACACACACACACACACACACACACACACACACACACACACACACATGATCTGCTACATTCTGCGATTGAATTCCATAGTTCTTTCTCTGAATGTGGAAGGTATTTTGCCTTAGAAGACCATTGGGAATTTTTTTTTTAATGTCCTTGCATTGCTATGAAGATTCAAGTCTACCAGAAAAAACTCTCACACACTGTGGTCGTTGCTGTGCACAAAGTTCTCCTGGATCTGCTCCTTTCGCTTAGCATCAGATCCAATTGACCTATTTCTGTCCGTTGGTGGTCAATGCAAGACTTGTACATTGACAGTTCTTCAAATACTTGGAGAATATGGCAGAGATATGTTGGTTTGCATAGAGCAGATGAAATAAACAGCATGAAATCTGTTAAATATCAATCATTTAACACTTATTAAGGGGCTTGCACAGCTCTCCCTCACTCAGATCCAAGTCAATTGCAAGTCATATCATCATCTTGACAACATGGTCCACTTCGAGAACAAAGCACTTGTGTACCAGGCACTGTGCTAAATGCTGGAGATACAAAAATAGGCAAAAGACATGCCCTGTCCCCAAGAAGCTTACAATCTAATGAGGGAGATGACATACACATTTATATACGAAACTAGTTGTACCTACACTGTAAAAGCAAGCCAGTAGAGAACTGTTTACTAGGGTCTCTTAAAAAAGTGAAAAAATTAAAACCTTAAAACCTTTTCAGAAAAGTAAACTGGTTACAGAGAAGAATTTTGAGGGGAAAAATTGGTTTTGTAAAAAAGTATACCTTTGAAAAGTATAGAGTGTACGTGTGTGTTTTTGTGGCCAAGACTGTAAACAACCTTTAAAAAAAAATGGAGGTCTTCCCATCTATATAATGTTGGAATGACCTCTAAAATCCCTGGGTCTTAGTTTCCTTCTCTGTCAATTTAAGAGGTTGGTCCTTGATTTCTCTGGTCCCCAAAGCTGACAATCCTGACTGGTTATTAATTCCAAACAGGTGCAGCCTTGCAGATAAATTCACCAATTAGAGAAACCTCCATCAAGGGACCCAGGTCATCTGATCGCCACCCTGCCTGCTTCCAGACAAGGCCTCCAAAGGTTTAAATATAGGTTAAAGAAGGACAGAGGGAACTACTGAAAATCACTTTGGAGGCATCTAATAACTAAATTAACTTAACTACAAGTCCCAGCATTCCATGCGGTGGGGAACGGGGCCAGGATGGAGACCAGCTTAGCAGACTACAAATCCCAGCATGCTCTCTAACATATAACACAGAATGGACTACAAGTCCCAGGATGCACCTTGTACTTAGAACCATGCATCCTGGGATATGTAGTATTGCCCTCCTGGTTCTTTCGGGATGGGGGTTGGGAGCGGGAAACGACAGCAATAAACAAAGCCAAAAGTCAATAAATCAAATTATTTCATCAATCCATTTAAATGACACCCTCCGCCCCTTTCTACAGTCAGCTGAAGAAGCTGAGAGCACACCCTTGTGTGAGTCTCGGAAAATCAAAACAGGACGAGCTTGAGAGGCGGTGCGCATGCGCTCTGCCTGAAGTAGTGACTAAAGGGAACGGGATCAGGTTAAGGTGAAAGCGCGCGCACGAAGATAAGGGACGAGGCCGGCGCTCGCGCGTCGTTTCCTATTCCCTCTCCTGGCGGGTGGGGGTAATACGTCTGCGCAGGTTTGGGAGGACGATCGCCGCGGGGGAAGGGAATCGCGGCGCCTGCGCGCTGCAGCAGCTCCTCTCGCGAGGACGGACGCCATTATCGCATCTCCCCGACAAACACCACGAGAATTCCGCAGCCCACACGGTAATTGCAGCTCCCGCAGCCGGTCGCGTCTCCACCTCCCCCCCTTCCCGCGGGGCGAGAGCGAGAGCGAGATCTCCCCCTCCCCCGCCTCTCCCCTGCTCTCCTCTCCGGGCCTGGCCGGGCCCAGCTCCAGCTCCCACCGCCCGGCCCGGCGTCCGCCTCAGCCCCGGGGCGTCTGGGTCCGGGCCTCGCCGCGCCCCCCCGGACCGAAGCCGCCGCCGCTGGGAGCGGGAGCGTAGGCCCGGCCGGGCCCGCCAGGCCCCGCCGCCAACGGCGGCCTCGCTCGGGCCGCTCGCTCTCCGGGGATGGCGAATACCGGGGCGGGGTGGGGGAGGCGGCAGCGGCGGCCGCTTCCTGGGCGATCAGCCCAGGATCCGGGCCCGGCGGCGGCCCCAGGGACCGGGAGTCCCGCCCAACCCCCTCCTCGACAAGACGAGGAAACTGAGCCCCTGGCAGGGAGGCGGCCTCCCCTTTGGGCTCAAGGGATCGAGACTCTTTTGGGGGAGCCTCCGCCTCTGTTTTACAGATGAGGAAACTGAGGCCCGCAGGGGAGGAGGCTTCCCCAGCATGGCCACCTACTTAGGCTCTAGGCTTGTGAAGTGGAAAAGGGCCCTTAGAAATGAGCTGATCCACTACCCCTACTTTACAGGCGGGGAAACTGAGGCCTCGAGAGGGGAAAGTGAAGTGGCCCGAAGCTAGGAAACCCTAGGCCGTGTCTGAGATCGGCAGTCATTTGGGAAACGGAATATTCCCCGCCTCCTCCCCCCGAAATGACTGGAGAAGATTGTTTAGTGAATTATTCATGACCTTCCCCCTACCTCCCCCCAAACATAAAGATAATTGCGTTTCTCTTCCAGCTCACCTGATGCTCTGTGTATTGTAAACAGTCCACGTGTCTGTGACCCACTTTTGTACATTTCCAAAGCCCTCAATTTCTTCCGTTGGGCTTTGCAAACAAAACCTTTGTGCTTTAAAAAAAAAAGAAAGAAAAGAAAATTAGCTGTTTGCCTTTGCTTTTTTTTTTTCCCCACCACTGACTTTGCAGAGTTTGTATTAGAAAACGAATTTGGATAAATTATAAAAGCATCAGGATTTATATAATTAAATACTTGAAAGTCAAATTACTATCGATTCTGTGCTTATTGAGCTTCTCTACTGTATTCATACTGTTGGTCAGTATTCTGTCAGATAATGCTTTGTGAGTTTCGGTTTCTAAGGCAGTTCAAATTTAAATAATTTTGATGAGATTGGGGAATTTTTAATGTTATTTGAACAGAACTCTAAAGGCACTTTCCAGTTTCTGAACTATTATTCTACAGCATATTTGGAGAAGGGAAAACTCACTTTAATACTGTGGTGCCTAACAAGACTGATTGTAATTAGACTTTGTGTTAAAAGGTGTGAATATCAGATTCCTAGATTTTTCCTTTCATGCTCAGTTTTCACATTTTAGATTAGTGTATGTAAAGTCTTAGCTCAGTAGTCTCATGGAGGATTACATTCTATGGTTGTATGAAAAGTGTACTAGAAGTTATGTTGGTGGGAATTTTTAGAATTGGAACAATATTTAAAGTACAAAGAAACTTGTTAAACTTATCATTATTCCATAAATAAGATACATGGATCTTTGGGTTACTGATTGTTTATGTTTAGTCTGTTTCAGAAAAGAAATCAGGATGTAAAGAAATCAGGATGTAACCTACTTTGAATTTTGGGAAGACAATCATAGAATTTTAGAAATGGAAGGATCTGTAGGGAGTCTCAAAACAGTTCCTTCAGTGATTTTAATAGCTGACTTTTTTTTGCCTCGCTTCATATTATTTTTGGGTATACTGATTTGGCTCTTTTGAATCTTAGCCTTGATTTTTGCTTTGGTCAGGTTTAAGTTTTTTTTCCCTGTGCTAAACTGGGGCAAAATTCAGACAAATATACACCCACAATATGATCATTCTTGAGATATATTTTAATACTCATACTTTAAGTATAATTTTTTTTAGTTTGGCATGCCTTCCATAAATGTGGATTGAAGTTTCTCTCCATGTTCGTTTTCAGTTGTTGCTAAGGAATTAATCAATGCTCCCAGCTTGTTGAGGTCTCTGGGTTTTGGCTTGCAGTGTAACAGCATCTTAATTGGGTCCATTCTTAGAGCCTTTGCATTCTGGTAGCACTTGCCAGAGCTGACCCTTTATGGGGGGGGAGGAGTGTTGAGAAGCCCTGGCCACATCAAACTTTGATAATGTCTCAGCTGGTCCCTCCATGGATGTGTTCTTAACATAAGAACTTTTAGTTTGTGAAGAGGAGGGGAACATTTTCACCTGGGAGGGAAAAAAAAATTCCCCGAGAGGGGAAGGTGGTAGGTAGGGGGAGGGAGTGAGCATTTAAGTGCTTACCATGAGTTGGACACTTTACGAATATCATCTTGTTTGATAATTATGCTGCCAAGGTGTGAGATGTGAGGGGAAGTACTGCCCAGTGAAAAGAGCTTTGACTGGAGGAATCCAGAGGTGGGACTGGCAGTCTGATTTGTTTTGAGTGACTTGGAATGGTAACTTTGTCTTTAATTTTCAGTACCCTCCTCATCTTGAAAACATGTGGGGCTTAGACTAGGCCTCTAAGGATAGTTGCAGTTTCCAAATTCTGATTATTTGTTTACAATAATAGAAATATTTGTGGGATTGTGGTAGGTTAGGTTTGCACTCCATGGCAGCGAAAATTTTCTTCTAGGTGAGAAGTCATGTGAGTGGCTTTGGCTCAATTATAACTCATGGCCGAACTTTAACTCTGCCAAGCCCTGTCTTAGCAAAGCTAGATCAATTCAAACAAGTGGCCCCCAAGGGGGTGAAGTAGAAGGGTTTAGGATGGGCATGGAGCTGGAAAACCCATGGTAAACTTGAACTTATTGAAGAAAAAGAATTTTGGAACAATGTGGTGGTTAGGAGGGAGACACAAAGTAATGAGGAATAGTCTATGCTCCCATCAGAGTGCTGCATAATTGCCAGATAGAATAAAGATTGAGCAGCTTGAAATTTTGTATTGTAGACTAGCTACTGTCTCAAGAGTTTATTTGAATAATAAGGATGAAGATATATAGATATACAGTATCTATAATATAGGTATCCCTAGACATGTGTAATAGATACATTTCAACAAAACCCTCTGCAAAGTGAGATTTTGTTCAATAAAGGTGTATCACTTGCTTACTGTGTGTGAGGCACTGGGCTAGTGGTGGGGATACAAAAGTGACAATTTCTGTCCTGGGCAGCTTAGCCTTTTGGGGTGGGGAGTAGGTATGTGGCATACATAGACAACTAGATTAGAAGATGGTGAAAGGGGCAAAGAAGATCCAAAGTCTCTTACAAAAATTTGAGAAGGGAGGAACAGGGGAGGAACTTCATGAAAGAGGACAAATCTGAACAGTAGTTTTGAAAGAATCTGGGTTTTTTAGCAGGCAGTGTATTTTGGCCATTGAGGACATAGGCCAGAACATAGGACAACCTATGTTGTGTACAGAGGTGGGAGGTGTTGGATATTTGGGGAACAGCCAGGAGTGTAGTGTTTGGAATGTATAAGTTGTAAAGGAACTTAATATGGAACTAGCCTGGAGAGTTAAGTCTGGAACTAGATTTCGTATGGCAAACCCCTTTGTCTCTTTCCCTCCAATTTAAAGGAAGCTTGTTGGCAATCTTGGAACCCGGGTAGAATGATCCTCCTGATCATCTCCGTACCTGCTTTGATAGTTGACCTGTTGTTTAGGGGGGCTGAGCCCTGAGTAGCTAGCTATAGGCTACTTTGTTGGTCACATAACTGCCATCCCCTAAGGTCTAGTTCAAGAATTAAAATTTTACCAAATGATTAGCAAGAAACAAGTTTCAAAACAGAATTTTCAGGCACATTTGATTCTTCACCTTTTATCAATTGCTGAGGCCAGTGTTAGGAGAGACCTGCAGTGACACTGACTGCCACGCATGGCTCCTGAGGGAAGAGCAGCTCAGGCCACTACCACAAAGCCACAATATGGGTGATAGCTAAAACGCTGGAAATGACTCTCAAGTCATTGGAAATGACTCTCAAGTTGTAGTTATACTGACTTTTCTTATTTGAAACTGCTCACTAAGTCACGTGTGCCTGCTTAACTTTGTAATCTGTTGCCTGTGGGAGAGCTTGCCTCATTTCAAGACTGGCTATTGTGCATTGGTTGTGTGTTAGGGACAAAAAGCTGATGAGTGGGGTGTGTGTAAACTGGCAGAGTGGGAGCCGCCATTGCAGGTTCTAATCAATTAATGTTCTATTACTGATTCAGACCCACCTTACTGATCTGATCTGGTCTGATCTCTCTGGTCTCCTTTTGGGGTATTTCCCAATAGAATGTAAGCTCCTTGAGGGCAGGGACTCTTTTTTTCTTTGTCTTTGTATCCCTAGTGCCTAGTACAGTGCCTTACACATAGAGATGCTTAATAAACATTTTTTTGTATGGTGTCTTCAAATTACTCTGTGGAAATGCAGGATAAGTAAGATTTGGAACTGAATAAACTACTTGTTATAATTATGACCAACTTAAAATGACTTTAAATAAAAAAATAGTGTTTTTAAAAGTTGTTTACTTCCCAGGTTTTATACATTCATATGTTTTTCTTTATAAAGTCACTCTTTCCTCCCTTTATATTTTTATAAGTATGTTTAAATTCAGAGCATGGCAATATAAAACACATTTGTGGTCAATAACTCTTAGCACAATTTATAAAACTACTGCATGTAATGCAGGTGTAGTAAATAAAGGTTTGTTGTTTTGAATTTCCATTTCAAATGTGTAGTGTTCACCTAAGATCACACCAGGAATGATAAAATGCAATTCCCTGTGAACTTTTGTCAGGAGATTTTATTAGGAAAAATGAAGTTTGGATTCTAGGAAAAACTAAAGCAAAACTGCTCCACAGTTACATGGTTCAATTTGACCATAGCCCCGAGTAGAAAACAAATGGGTGTGTACACTAGAACAACTGGCAATGGGTGAGAAATAGTCAAGATCAAATTGAAAGATTCTGAGAGTCATTGTTCAAGGCATTGTTTCCATAGTTTACTTCAAAGTCCTTCAAAGACATTTTAAAATCTTAGGTCTGAATAGTATTAATGTTAATCTGTTAGGTGTTTTGATGACCAGATTGAAATAATGAACCTTAGCCCATTTGTAAGTTCATCCCTACATTGACTTTCCACCATTCCATGTTTTATTCTTTCACTACCTTCTAAGCAGAAAACGGCTTTGTTGTATTTATGTGTCAGGACTATGATAACTGGGAGGACTAGGTGGCAGTCATGATGCTAGGGGTATAAGCAGTATTTTCCAAAAGATTACTTTTATTTTGCCTCTCCATGATGATGAGGACCCATCATCAATATTACAGTTAATTTTGAGTTTTTCTAGCAATTATGTTTTTCTACTGGACCATTCCCATAGCCCATGTCTCCCTCTCCTTCCCCAGTAGTTAGACAACATGGATTTACAAGTCAGCTGGATATCAGAGGTATAAGCTATAGTCACAGAATAAAAGGAAGTGGTCCTCTTAGGTACTGAACCCACACTCAGTGTACTAATTAGCATGATGATTGGATTGAAGTAATGAATTTGACAGGAGAACAGATTGGCATCTGTACCTCACTATGTTTATGGGTAGTTGGAACAGTAAGATATCCTGGAATTAAGTAAACATTAATTTATCCACACCCAGTAATAGGATGGTGAAATTCACAATATATTCTATATCCAGGCACAAATAATTGATTTCCCCCCTATTTTAAGCAAAGCTTACCTCTCCATGTTTTCTTTGTGTGGGAAATCAAGAGACATTTAGTGATAAGTAGGTTTTAATTAAAATCAAAAGCTCAACAAAAAGACTGAGTCCATAGGCATTTTTCACGTTCCTATGTTCTTGAACATTTTAAACTTCCATGAAGATGTCTATATTACCAGATGTATAGCTGACTTAAGGCTGAGTGACACTGCATCACAGAATCAGGAAGGATTCAGAAAGATGAAGAGGGCATTGTTCTTCCAGATGACCTCTGAGGTCCCTCTACACATCTGCCACTCTCCGTTCCGTGAAAATCAGCCAACAAGGATTCTTAAATGACTATTGATATTCAAAACTTAGAAGAGTCTTCAGGGCCTCGTTTTGTTTCACCCTATCACATTTTTTTATTGTCAGTCAACAAGCACAGTGGAATTATAGACACTGTATTCTAATACCTTTCAAGTGCTCTTACAGTATATTGCTCGCAAAAGCCTTTAGTTGTTATTTTTTTAACCATTTATCAAACATGCCTTCTGAAGCTTGTGTATGAATGAGTGAAAAAGTATTTAAGTGCTTACTGAGAGTCAAGGTGGGTTAGGTGCTAGGTAGTGGATACAAATACAAAATCATACCATTCCCAACCTTAAGGAGCTTATTTTAATAAAGAAGGCTATTTGCAGTTTGGCATTAATCAAGTCTGAATTTTTTTTACAGGCTTTTGGCATAGTAATAATAGTAGTTATAAATGATATAGTGCATTGAGGTTTGTGAACATCTAAATTTTATCTACACACCAAGGGAGGTGCTATTATTCTCCCCATTTTAAGTTGAGGAAACTGAGAATGGCAGAATGCCCAGGATCATCCAGCTAGCGTCTGAGGTTATTTTTGAACCCCGGCCTTTCTGACTCCCAGTCCAGTGCTCTCTCTGCTGTGCCACCTTTCTGATACCTTGAGAACCGCTCCTTCGAAGCACTCAAAATGCTGTAGCCTCCAGCATTGGTATAGAGGATTAATTACAAAAAAAGATAGCAAAGAGATGAGTTAGAAAACTGTCATAGTAGTGGGTGATGAAAGTTTGAAGCAAAGTAATGATATTTGAAACAGAATAGTAGTGTCCTAGATAAAGATGTTTTTATAAAAAAGTATTTTGTTTTTTATCAGCTACTGTTTATTCTGCCTCTCTTTTTCTCACCTCTCCTAGCCCCAGTTGAAAATAAAAAAAAGGAAAGAAACTAAACCTTTGTAACATATGCATAGTCAAGCAAAGCAGATTCTCATATTGGCCATATCCGAAAACATCTCTCTCTTTCTGCATTTTGAGTCCATCCCCTATTGCAGAAGTTGGTGGGTAGCACCATGCTGCAGCATTGGGCCACTGGAACCATGGTTTGTAACTGCGGGGATCAACTGAAAGAGATTGTGTTTGTCCTTCGTTTTCAAAGAAGACTAGGACATCAGAGAAATTATGACATGACTTGCAGTTGACTTTGTTTTGAGTGAGGGAGGGCTATGCAGGATCACCATCCTCACTTCTCCAGAGCCATCTGAATCCAGTGACCAGATATTCATCAGGATGATTGGAGATGGCCCAGGATGCAGTGCGACCTTGGCTTTCTTAGGCTGACCTTTCTCAAGTGAAAGAGAAACTTTATTTGGTCACCTGCTAGGTACAGGGTCTCTGTACTTCTTATACCCACCTCTTGTTTTGCCTTGACTCATTTGTTGCAATAGTTTAGTTTATATCTTTTCCTTCTTTGTTTTAAATTAGGAGTGGGAGGGAGAGAAAATAAATGCTTATTAATAAAACTATAATAATTAAAAGAAAAAAGAACACTTCTATAAGAATCTACTGTTCTCCTCTGATTCTTGTATTAGCTTGCTTCAGGCCTTTGTCCCTTGCTACAATTATAGTGAGAAGAGTCAGGGATGGTGTCATGAGTTTATGGCTTTCAAGGTGAGAGAATAGTCATGCCATTTGTAGCTCTCTGGAAGGGAGCTTTTTGGTGGTGAGGGGGAAGAGAGGAGAGACAAAGTGCCTGGCCCCTTTGGTCATACTGAATTTGAGATGATAGTGGGAGATTTACGTGTTTAGAAATAGATGAGAATGGAGCATAAAGGAGAAATCAAGGCAAGAGTTGTAACTTTGGGAGTGTCTTGCTTAGAGTTAAAGCCTTGAGAAGAAGAGAGGAGACAAGATCTGGGATAAAGTCTTGGGGAAGACCCTCAGGGAGCTGTCAGCAGTACAAGATTAATCTGAAGGGTAGGAGAACCATAGAAACTAGAGGCTGGGAGAGTTGTAAGAAATAGATGATGTTTAGCAGTGCAAAGATGCTAAAAGGAAGAATCAAGGAAGCTGAGTTCTGAGAGAAGGTACTTGAGGGAATTCCTGACCTTGGAGACAGCAATTTAGTTAAGTATTGTAAGCAGAAGCGCGTTAGTGGGGGAATCTGAAAGATGTAGGAGGACGCTTTGCTGCTCGTTCCTCTACATAGGTGTAGTAAATCAATAATTCAGCTTCCTGGGCCTCAGTTTTTCATCTGTAAAATGGAGAGGTTCTTAACCTGGGATCCATGAATTTATTTTAAAAATGTTTTGAGGACTGTATTTCAATATAATTGGTCTTATTTGTAATTGTATGTGTTTTATGAATTTAAAAACATGATTTTGAAAAGTGGGTCATACAATTTACCAGACTACTGAAGAGGTCCATGAAACAAAAAGGAACTCCTGGACCAGATGATCTCTGGGGTTTCTCTCAGATCTAAAATCCTACGATTTCCATGTAATAGATAGAAGTGATAGTTAGGAATCCCACATCCTAGGGGTTTGAGAGTTGTTTTGTTTTCTAATGTAACCATTAGGTCCCGGGAGATAGGAATTTAAATGGGAAATTTTTAATGGGAATTTTAAATGGGAAATTTTTAATGGGAATTTTAAATGGGAAAACTGGTGCTGATCTGAAGGCAATAAGGAACTGGCAAGTGCTCTAGAGGAAAGGGATCATTGAAATACAGAGGCCCCAAGGGAGGCAAGAAGAAATGGGATCTAGGGTACAGGTGGGGAGGGCTCACTGTAGAGAGGAGGTATGTGTTTCCTTTAATAATCAGGGGAAAGATGATAAATTTAAGATATTGCGGAGCTGAAGGAGAAAGTGCCTGAGGGAATTCACCTGAGATGTACTCAATCTTCTCTGTAAAGGAGAGAAATGTGCACTTGTCCTGTGAGTGATAGAGAAAAGATGAGGCCTAAAGTGACTTCTTCAAACATCGGGATGGCATTGTGGAGATGTTTTGATGATGCCATAATAATGAGGTTTGAAGAAAAGTAATAAACCACATTTTATTTCCCTTTAGGCTAGGTTGTTAATGGCTTAGTACATATTAGAAGTTCACCAAAGCAAAAGTGATGTTTCTGAAAGCTGAGATTTTTTAAAAAGTTAATTATTTTATTTGTTTTCAGTTTTCTACACTCACTTACATATATTTCCTCCCTTCCCCCTCCCTCCTCGAGATGGTGTGCAGTCTTATATAGGTTCTCCACATACATTCTTATTAAATGCATTTTCACTTTAGTCATGTTGCATGATATGCATGCAACCATAAAACAAAACAAAACATAACACAAGAGAAAATGATCTTCATTCTGTGATACAATTCCATAGTTCTTTCTCTGGATGTGAAAGCCATTTTGCCTCGAGTCCATTGGGAATTTTTTAGTTCCTTGCATTGCTGTGAAGGACTAAGTCTGCCAGAAAAATTCCTCACACACTGTGGTTGTTGCTGTGTACAAAATTCTTCTAGTACTGCTCCTTTCACTCAGCATCAGTTCATACAAGTCCTTCCAGGCCTCTCTGAAGTCTTCCTGTTCATCATTTCTTATAGCACAATAGTATTCCATTACATTCATGTGCCATAATTTATTCATTCCTTAATTGATGGACATCCCCTTGATTTTCAGTTTTTGGCCACCACAAAGATAGCTGCCATAAATATTTTTGTACATGTGGGACCCTTTCCCATTTTTATGATCTCTTTGAGATACAGTCAAAAGGTATGCTCTGGATCAAAGGGTATGCACATTTTTGTAGTCCTTTGGGCATAATTCCAAATTGCTCTCCAGAATAGTTGGATCAGCTCACAGCTCCACCAACAATGAATTAGTGTTCCAGCTCTCCCACATCTTCTCCAACATTTATCGTTTTCCTGTTTTGTCATGTTAGCCAATCTGATAGGTGTGATGTGGTACCTCAGAGTTGTTTTGATTTGCATCTCTCTAATCAATAGTGATTTAGAGCATTTTTTGATATGACTAGATAATTTTAATTTCTTCTTCTGAAAACTGCCTGTTCATATCCTTTGACCATTTATCAATTGGGGAATGACAAGCTGAGATTTTGTTAAATGCTTTTTTTTACAATAGGATTTTAAAGTAGTTACCATTATCGAACAAAACAGCAGACTAATTATATTTGAAGAAACAGAAAAAACTTCACAAGATCTTCCACATGTGGAAAAAGTGGAAAATACAGAGTCAAAAAGGATTTGCCATAATAGATTTTTTGATTGCTGTACAAATCGTTCCAGGTATTTAAACAGCTATTCTGGAAAACATGAGACATCCTTTGTTTGAATGGAAATGTTAGACCAAACCTAATTATTCTTTGAAAGCTTTATTTTGTTGAAGTTGTTGCAGTTAGATCAGATTTCGATGGCAAGAAGTTGTCATGTCATTGCCTTATCATAACTCTGGCTGCTTTGAGCTTTAGTTGTTAACATCTATTTTGTTTATTTTTCCTTTTTATGGTGTAACTCGTGGAAAATTATGCCTTGTAACTATAAAGGATTTTTTGATTTGGCTTTTAAAGTACCCACTGTGAGAAGCTCGTGAGAAGCTCATGAGCAGAGTCCCTTTATCATCAAGGCCCAGGACTACCTTGCTGCCTCCCTTCCTTTGGTAATTGGGAAGAACGTTAAGTACGAGTATGTTTATGTACATCAACCGCAATTAAGAGTTGACTGGATTAAGAACAGAATGGAATTTAATTTAGAACAAAGAAAAAGTATCATCCAGTTAAATTATAGTCAAGGCAACAACCTAAGGCCTTTCTTCCCTTCTAGCGGGCTTCCCTTCCTCCCCCTATTGCTTTTTCTGTTTTACCTCAACCAATGAATCAGCAAATATTTCTTAAATGCTTACTGTGCTAGACCTAGTCTGCCATATATAGTTGGGGATTTATTTTTAATCCTAGGGAAATAAGGGGTAGGCATACCAGACAAAATTAATTGCCTTTCACTCCAACAAGCTGACTTATATTATCTTAATCATGGCATACTAAACCCTTTGCCAAATAACCCCACAGGAATTTTGCTTGCTGGGTTGGCGGAATGAGTGAAATTAGAACTGTTACTCAAACTCAGCAGAGTTGGATTTTTTCCAAGGTTCTTCTTGTACCCTTAAGGGGTTTTACTTGGACTTTTCTCTAAAATGTTAAGGTACAAGGTTGTCTTCACATATTAGCAAATAACTTCAGAATACTGAACTGAATTCATTAGCCTATCTTCATAAGCATATTCTGTTCCATCATTCCCTAATTTGTATGATTACGTATTGGAAGCATACCCCATGTTGTTGTCATAGCTTACTCTGTAATGCATGGTGAAAACAAACTCTCTTTGTGTATACACATACACGCACATATATTACATATATATATATATATAAAATCAAGGTTGTTTATTGGAGAGGCACTCATGGTGAAAATGTGAACTGTAGCATGTAGTGACCTCTGGCCCCAAGAATTCCCCAGCCCTCCATACCCTTTGATTTGCTTTGGCATCATGCTTCAGCAGTGGAGTGCTCAGTTGGGTGGCCAGTGGATGTTACACAAACTCCAGGGCGGGCCATTGGCCACTGTCTTTCTTATTAACTTGGGATGGAATGAACTTTAAGGATAGTTGTTCCCTGTTCTTGACAATGGTCAGAGGGATAGGATGAGGATGGGCTATAGTCAGAAATGCCCATAGGCACAGTTTTATCCTCTGCTCTGTACTGATGTCATAGCTACTAAAGGGGCAACAGTTATCCTCCTTGGCATCCTGGAGCCCCCATGTAGGGAGCTGCCATCATCTCTGGCTGAAGAGGCGGAATCACAGCTCCTCCTGTGGAAGGACAACAAAGGAAGGAGGAGTTTTTGTTTGGTTAGTCAGGCCTTAAGCTTGATCTTTCATCTGTTTCTGATGATGATCTATCATGTTCTCCTTGTATTGCAATGGGTCTCTCTCACAGAGATCACAGATGAGGTAGATCCAAACTGTCTTGTAACTTGGGCTTGGTCATTCTGCTGTGCCCGGCAGTCTCTTGGCACAGAACCAGGTTTCGTCGAAGCATAGTGGCATCTTATTCTCAGTGACTTGGAAGTCCAACTGTCTGCTGAATCCTCAGAAGAGATTGCGTGCTCCCTGCACTTTTGTGTCCATCCTTTCTTTGACCTTGTTCTCATATTGTGCACGTGGGCCAGAGAGATTTCCTTCAGGATACCCTGAAGTGTCTTTCTAGATTTTTTTTCCCGTTTACATTTAATAGTTTCTATTCTATTCTCTTCTTTTCATTAGAAGTGCTCTCTGTTCTCTGAAAGGCCCACTTTCCCCCTTATGCTCAGTTTTATATGGTTAGCTATTCTGATATCTGTGTAGCATCTCTTCTCCACCTTTTTGGTCTTTTTCTGCAGTTTTAGGCTTGATAGATGAGACTGCTTTTTTTTCAGTTTGCTTTCTCATTGATCCTTCTTAGTTTTTTTTTTTTGTTTTTTTTTTTTTAAATTATTTGCTGAGGTTTATATGGCAGAACTGGGCTTCTCCACCATTCTTGATGTTATGAGCTGGAAGACCCTAATGGACTGTTGGCCAAGCTGTGAATTGATCCAACCATTCAGAGGTCCCAAGAGTTTTGGGAAGCATGGATAGTGAGAACTATTAATGTAGATCTAACAGATGTTTGAAATGATCTCTAGTTTTAAAAATAGAAAATCCCTCAGTTCTTTAATTTTGTATGGAAAAAAAGTCTTGTTTTCAAATTGGAGTGGTACATTTAAGCCCAGTAAGCTACAAAGTCATAGATTTATTGAATTATTATACTTATCTATGTACTCACAGTGTTCTTTTCAGTAAAAATGCCTGCTTATCTCCCATCATTCAGAGAAACTTTAAAGAGAAAAAAGGTTTCTAGTTGATACTGTGCTGGACCCTAAATTAAACTTTACAAGCAAGGTTAAAAACTCTCCATGGCAGGGAGAGCAAGCCCATAGGACTGGGAAGCATGAAACGTGTTTGTTGCCTAAGTCAAGCCTTCCAGATTCGGCCTAAATATGCTATTTGACGCATGGGTATAACTGTGATCCTAGCCTTTCAAGAATGATAACATCCAGAAGTCAGAGGAAGGGGCCAGTAAAGTCTTTAAGGCCTTCTACTTAAATATTCAACTTAGAGAAAATAATCATTTATTAAAGATAAGTTATTTTGTTTATATGGACTCTTAAAGTGGGAAAAGATAAAAAAGGCAGGAAAAAGAAAGTTTCCCTGTTAAGGCCTTCCCATAGTCTTCTTTTTCTAATCTTCTTAGGTGTCAGTTAGGTTGCAACTAGGTGGTGCCAAAGTGCCTGAAGTCAGGAAGACTCCTCCTCTTGAGTTCAGATTCAGCCCCAGACACCCACTAGCTGTGTGACCCTGGGCAAGTCACTTTGCCCTGTTGGCCTCAGTTCCTCAACTGTCAAATGAGGTACAGAAGGAAATAGCACGTCACTCCAATATCTTTGGCAGGAAAACTCCAAATGGGTCACCAAGAGTTGCCATAACAAGGACACATTTCAGTGGCTACAGCCATTTGTTTATTATATTACACAAAATAGTAAGAGAAGGGTCCCTTCCTGAAAACTTTGGTTATAGACCCAAAATTTTGTTAAATAATTATAGACAAACTGAAAAATGAGTTCAAAATAAAACCATAAAACTTGAACTACAAGTTCAACTACAACTACAACTGAATGACAATGACTCTTCTTATTATACAGCTGAGAAAACGGAGGCACATAGGTTACCTGCCTTTCCCAGGTTCACACAGCTACTGTGTGTTTGAGGCACAATGTGAACTTGGATCTTTCCAGCTCCAGGCCAGGACTCTTTATTATACTACTTAGCTGAAATAAATGTTTTACTTAGAAACATTTTTTTATTTTTACTTTTTCTTAATTTTACTCACATTAATTTTATCCTCACATTAACACACATACAGACAGACTTTTCTATCATACATAACAAAATCCCCACATTTCTTGCTATTCTGTGTTTTTCAGAAATTCTGCTTTCCCGTTACATCTCTGGAGATGGGAATGCCACATTCTGTATGGTTCCCTCTGTTGGCCTCTTTTTCTGTTCTTTCATTATCGCTGAGGTCTACAGTCAAATTGCTGCTATCCTATGTGCCCCTCCTTTTCACTTCTTTCCCCTACTTATGGTTTTGTTATCCATCTATGGTATTTACATTGCAATATTAATTAGTTAATTACAATTGTAATGTTCTTGGTAATGTTTTATTTTTATTTTGGATCCACTGCTTTTTGTTATGAAAAAATATGATTTTTATAGGTTAAAATTTGTTTGTAATTTCTTTCAGATAATTATTTTGCTCCTTCTTAAAAATGTTTAGGTGGTTGATCTAATTGGAATTATTATAGTGGATTTTTGAGATGTAGATCTGAACTTTTTTTTGCCCAACAGTTCAAGTACATGGTGGGATGTAAGGAGTAAGAAGACTGAAAAGATGGGAGGGGACCAGGTTAGGAAGGGTTCTGAAGACCAGACTGACAATTTCCTATTTGATCTTGGAGGTGAGTGATAGGGAGCCTCTAGAACAGGGAGCCCTCTAAGTCCTCAAGTGTGGCCCTTTGAATCCAAACTTCACAGAACAAATCCCTGTAATAAAGGGATTTGTTCTATAGAACTTGAACCAGTCAAAAGGTTGCACCCAAGGACCTAGAGGGCCACAAGAGGCCTTGAGGCTGCCGGTTCCTGATCCCTGCCCTAGAATTTATTGAGTGGGGGGGTTAGTGGGGGATCATGATGTGATATGGTCATACCTTTGCTTTAGGAAGATGCCTGACAGCTGAGTGGAGATTTGAGGCAGGCCAGCTAGCAGGTGATTTATTACAATAGTCTAGGTGTGAAGAAAGGAAGGGCCTGCACCAGGGTTCTGGCAGTGTCAGAGGAGAGAAAGAAGCATATAGGAGAGATATTAGCAAGGTAAAATCTACAGGCCTTGACAATAGATTGGATATGGGGAGGGAGAGAGATAGTGTAGGATTGAAGGTGACACCTAGGTTTTGAGCTTGGGTCACTGGGAAGACCCTTACAACAGTAGGGAACTTATCAAGAGAAGGTGGAGGGTTTGGGAGTAAAGATGAATTCTCTTTTGGACACATTGAATTTAAGGTGACTACAGGGCATCCACTTTGAGAAAGGCTGTTAGAGATGTGAGACTGGGGGTCAGCACAGAGGTTAAGGTTGGAAAGTAGATCTGAGAATCATCAGGATAGAGATGGTGGTTGAATCCATGACAGCTAATGGAATAATACTGATGGTGATGATGATGATGATGATGATATTGTCTATCGGAGATGGTTTGGTATTGCCCTGTTTGAAGATGGAAGTTTGAGTAGATTGGTTGACCTTTCATATTCCCATTTAACACTATGATTTTGTAATCTTTGAATACTTATGTACACCCTTGGGATCATAGAACTTTTCGCTAGAGGGCATCTGAGAGATCATTTATTCTACCTTCTTCATTTGGCTCGTGAGGATATTGAGGACAGGGTCCAGGTCACTTTGATATTGTGATAGCAGAGAGCTAGGAGTCTAGTCTAGCTTCTCTCAAGCCAGATCCACTTGTCCGTTGCCCCAGGTGAAGGGCAAATGGTTGGTAGTATCTGGTCCATTTATGATAACATTCTTTCCTCCCAACTGTGTTTTTTCTCTTCTTTGTCCTAGTTTTCTTCCTTTTGCTTCAGTTTTTTACTGTTTCATGTTTTTTCTGTTTCCACCCAGTTTTTACTTCTCTTCTGACTTAGCAGTGAGGAGGTCAGTTGGACTGAACTGTAAAGCATATGAAGTAGAGCCATGCATCATGACGATAAAGGGAGTTGGGGAGGGGCAGTGAAAGTCTTTGAATGCTCAACAGAGGGGATTATGGTTGATCCTCAAGGTGATAGGGAGCACTGTAATTTATTGAGTAAAGGAGGCATATGGTCCATCTTGGACTTCAGGAAGATCACTTTGCCAGATGTTTGGAAGATGGAACAGAGTGGATTGAGATGAGAGGCACCCAGATCTTGGCAACCAGATACTGCTGCAGCCGCCATAACTTTAGAGCATTGTTGTGTAGCTCAGATGAGATTCAGTACAGTACTCTCCAAACATCCCAGAATTTTTGAAGGGCTATTGTTCCCTGGGGTGGAACCACTCTTCTAAGAAAGCCAGTCGGTTTTTTACATAGCAGTTAGAAGTCAGGAAGACTCAGACTGACAGTGTGTTGGTGACACATGGGGACTCTGGGATTAGGGTTCTGTGGACCATGGATTGATTCAAGAGAGTCCATGAAACTGGACAGGAACAAAAATAACATCTCTATTTTTACTAAGTTCTAGCTGAAATTTAGCATTTCTTTCATTTATGAGTTAAAAACAAAACAAAGCACCACAGCAGTGGGCTTCTGTGAAAGGACCCATTGGCTTTACCACTCTGCCAAAGGGGTCCATGACATCAAAGAGATTCTGAACCCCTGATCTAGGATTATGCATTCAAGGATGGGTCGCTTACCTTTTCTAGTAGGAGTGCTGGAGCTCCCTCCGTACACAATCACAGCTCTGGACGCTGCTGGACTCTTTCCTCCTCATCTCACTGCTTCTCAAACCCCTTATTAATTTGTGGCTGCTGAGGTGATTTTTTTTGCTTCCTTTTTTGTTTTCTTCTGTTTTCTCAGAATTATAGATAAATGAGGATGATGTTAGAGGTGCCATGAGAAAGTGTGTGCAGACAGGTCCATACTGCCTGCCTCTTGGTGCATTGTGATCTGGGACTGTTATGAACTTTACCCATCTGCCTTTGGACATGGTCCTGCCTTATTGCTCTTTTCTCTGGAATTGGCCAATAGGATTTAGTAAATTTCTCCAGCACCTGGGGGATTAGGAAGCTAGATGCCGTACCTAAGTGTAGGAATGACTTTGGCCTAAATCCTGACCCTGCTACTTGTTACCTAGGTGACCTTGGGCAAGTCATTCTCTCTGGACCTCTGTAAAAGGAGGGATCGGGCTAAATGGCCAGTAAGCTCTAAATCTATGAGTCTTGGTCCTGGCTGATAGGTGGGGCTAAGCTCTAACAAGACAGAAGGAGACCTAGAGGCATTGGGCTTTCCAAAGATGGTGAGAAGTGAATGGTTAGGATAAATCTGGAAATTCCCTACAATGGATCTCCCAGTTCTGTTCCTACCCCCTTATCCCCTGTTCTTGGGACATACAATTTCAAGATAATTATGGAAAGAAATCAACATGGGAAATCAGTGCTCTAGAATTTCAGAAAATCTGACACTTTTTGTGAAATTATACATGGTACTGGATTCCCAGATAAATAGTATTGGAGCTGGTGTGTTTCTTTGGGGGGGAAAAACCTGTTAGGCCAAGTCATTTAGTGGTTAGGGTGTCAAGTAGATTTTATTAGTGGTTTTTTCTGAACCATTGATTTTTCTGAATGAATGTATTGAAATAAACTGTTTAATACTCTTTTGTGTCCCTGAACCAGATCAAGAATAGGAAATCAAATCCCAACATTTCATTATTCTTGTGAACTTAAATCATACTTTTGAACTTAAATAAAGCTAAATGTTAGTAGGTTCAAAAAGGGAAGATATTGAAATGTGAAAGAGAAATCCCATCAGATGTAAAGGTACCACCCCACACATGTTAGAAAAGGTCTGAGGCTGGAACAGTTTCACCTGCTTAGAAAAAGACCCTCCAGGATCAGAAACGTGCTCCAAGGCACACAGATTGCCGTCATACCTTTGTCTATAGTCATTCAGCTGATATGATTCATAAAGGGAGTCTGAAAAGTGTGTTGTGTGTATGGGAGAGGGGATGTACCATCTTCAAGGAAAGGGGGAATCCCTTATTGGGGACCCTGACATGAGGCAAGCTGGAGACCCAAGATCTTTTTTCCCACCTTTGGCCTAGAGTTATCAGGTCTCAGATCCAAGGCTTGAAAGAGTTAAGGCATTGCTGAAACGAGGACCATATCACACAACTGTAAGAGCACCCCGAGCCAGATGCCAGAGAGGATGAAAACATGAGCAGCTCACGAGAGTCCATCTGTGGAGCCAAGAGAGATGCCACACCCTGTGAAAACCCCTAGAAGTGGAGTGATCTGCCCTGCCCTGCCCAGCCCAGCCTTGCCTGGGCAGCAGCCAAGTCTACTGAGGAGCCAGCTTGACAGCTGAACATCCTGCTTGAGCCATCCCTGCAGCAACTTGGACTGTCCAGCGGGGATGTCGTGAGCCCTCTTGAGCTTGCCCAGGCAGTGGAGAAGGTGTCCTTAAGGGCAGCCCAGCCAGCAGAGGAGCAGTCCTCCATCCCTGATGCCTCTCCTAGCCCTGAGCTTCGTGAGGCCCTGTCCTTCCACAGCCTGAGTTGCTTTGGCTGTATATCTTCCTTACCATCGTACTTTAAACTCATGCCCACTCTTTCACCTGAGGACCCTTTCAGTTTGTTGGAGAATATGCTCTGGGTTTGGGGGGATGTGCTTTGCAGTTACTGTTTTTGCTACTTGAGTGAATGCTTTTTTAGAAAAAGCAATTGAGTCTCCTGGCTGATTGTTAAAGGACAACTTACCAGTGGTGAACCTGGGGTAGTCTTAGCAATGTAGTGTTACTCCTAGGACCCCTCTGGGTACTCTTGCGGTGCCATTGATGGCCTGAGTGCTACCTCTGTAAGCTAATGTCTCTTCAGCTTCCAAAAAGATCAATATGAAGGGGAAACTTGACAAAAGGAAGAAATATTTTCCCTATGTTTGACTTACTGAGATTCTGGAAAGAAAATGTGTTTTATGAAAGAAAGTCTGGAGGTAAGGGGTACTTTTATTTCCTGAGAAGTAAGGCACATCAGCTGAGTGAAGGCATTGAAAATGTTTCTACAGAGACAAGTGCTCATCGGAGTGGCCATGATTTTGTCTGGGGTGGAGGAGTCCCTCCGGATGAGTGCTGTAACCCCTTTGTGATGCAGAGCCAGGACTCTCTTAACAGTTGTGGTCCCTGAAACATTCATTCCTTTGTGGGCGTGTGTGGTGAGGTTACCCCACTGACCTAGTCCGTTCTCAGACAGCAGACACTGAGCTCATTCTTTGTGCTTTAGGACAACCAGGCTGCCCAGTGGCCAGAATGCTGTGCCTGCAGACAGAACGACCTGAACTCAAAGGCAGCTGCAGACACTTATGAGCTTTATGACCCTGGGCAAGTCACTTCACCTCTACCTCAGTTTCTTCATCTGTAAAACAGGGACAATAATAGCATCTGCCTCCCAGGATTGTTGTCAGGGTCAGATGAGGTAATAGTTGTGAAGTGCTTTGCACAGTGTGTGGTACATAACAGGGGCTGTGTAAAAATTGTTGTTACTATTTGCCTGACCTTGGAACCTTTGTGCACTGGTGAAACCTGTCAGAGTTTGTTTTTACTGGCATGGTGTGCGTGGTCGCAGTAACATAGTGCTGTGAAGAGGCATCAGATCACAACTTTGTTGTTCAGTCAGGGTTTTCTTGGCAATGATACTGGAGTGGTTTTGCCATTTCCTTCTTCAGCTCATTTTACAGATAAGGAAACTGAGGCAACAGGGTGAAGTGACTTGTCCAGGGTCACGCAGCTGTTAAGTGTCTGAGGCTGGATTTGAACTCGTCTTCCTGACTCCAGACCCAGCTCCCTGTGCACTACACCATCTAGCTGCCCTATGATTACAACTTTAGCAGGGAGAAGAGACAAGCAGTTAGCATTTCCCACAATTAACCTAACATACCTGTAATCAGTTTGGTATCAATAGTTCCAGAGATTTTGCCGTGTTTAATATTTTTGTGTTACTTGAAAATATTCTTTGCATTGTAACCAACAGACAAATAACTGTAATCTTAAGGGCAGGCATTTATCTTATGCTGTGAGCTTTGCTAAGTGCTTTATCCATCGTCTCATGTTACTTTTGCAATGACTCTGGGAAGCAGGTGTTATTGCTACTTCCATTTTACAGAAAACAGGTAGAGGTTAAGTGATTTGCCTGCTGTCACACAGTTAGCAAGTGTCTGAGGCTGGATTTGAACTCGGGTTGCTCTGATTTTGGATCCAGAACTACCTCCACTCTTCCACCAAGTATGTATATACAGCTGTATATTTTTATGTTTGCTAGAGTGGTCTACAAAGCAGTTTAGTTTAAGTTAATCATAATTGGACTAACGTCTTATATTTGAGGCAAAGGTTATTTGAAATCCATCTTAACTCTTATAAGGATTACATACAGTCTTGGAAGAATTGTGCCTGAAGTGTTCATGTTATTCACGATGTTAAGCTAGAAATTCTTCCTTTTCACAGTCAGTTGCTTATTTGACAATTACAAAGATTTCTTTCAGCTTTAAAATTAATTAAATTACCATCTTAATGGATTCATTTTCAACCTTACTACTTTTACTCCCTTTGTACTGTTTTGCTTAGTGATCTCACCAGCTCCCATGGATTTGCTTTTCTTCTTCATTCATATGGTTCTCAGCCCTAATTTCTCTCCTGACCTCCAGTCTCACACATCCAGCTGCACTGGCTATCTCAGGGTCAGCTGGGTGGCACCAAAGTGGCCAGAATTCTGGGCCTGGGGTCAGGAAGATTGATCTTCCTGAGTTCAAATCCAGTCTGATACACTTACTGACTGTGTGAGATCAAATCACTCAGTTTCTCATCTGTTAAAAGAGCTGGAAAAAGAAATGGTAAACAAGTCTAATATCTTTGCTAAGAAAACTCCAAATGGGATGACAAAGAATTGGATGTGAGTGAAAAACAATTGAACCGATTAGACGTCTCATACTGGATGTCCTGCAGACATATCCAGAACTGGACTTGGTATCTTCATCTCCCCCTGCCCCTCAACCATCCCTTCTTCCTAACCTCCCTATTACCATCTAGGTCACCACCATCCTGTCAGCCCCTCAGGTTCACAGCTTAGGCATCTTCAGTCTCGCTCCCCTCCGCTCCAAGCCAATCTGTCCTGTCAAATGTAGACTGGAAACATTGCATGCTGTTGGTTTCCCTTGATGTGTAGGGAATTTTACTTTACTCTCTCATTTTGATTCTGTGTTTGTCTTTGCTTTTTAGGTGCTTTCTTATAAGCAACAGACTGTGGGGTTTTATTTTATCCAGTATGTCATCTCTTGAAACAAAATCGTGGTGTGGCTGTAAAAGAATAGGATGACATCAAAGTAAATGAAACATAGTTAATTGCAGGGACGAAGTATTGACTTAAAAAGGAGTAGGAACAAGCAGATGCTTTGTTTTTTTTAAAGGCAGTATTAGGGAGGATGAAAACATACACTTAACTTTTCCTGGAATGGATTAAAAAATCCAACAATCAACCGACATTATGCACCTACTATGTGCCAGGCACCATGCTAAGGCTGGGAATACAAAGGGGGAGACAAAAGACAGTCTCAGCCTTGAAGGAACTTGTAATCTAATGGGGGCCCCAACACACAAATGTATGCAAAGTTAGCTTTTACAGGATAAATAGAAAATGATGAGCAGAAGGAAGGAATTGGAATGAAGAGGAGAAAGGGAAAGCTTCCAGTGAAAGCAGAGATTTAGTAGAAACTTACAGGGAGCCTGGGAGGTGGAACAGAGGAGGAAGGCCCTCATTACCAGAGCCCTGAGATTACTGCAGTAGTTTGGTCTTCCAGCTCCAAGGCTCTACCGCTCCAGTTCCTCCTCCCTACAGCCACTAAAGTGATCTTCCTAAAATGCAGGTTTGATTGTATCACCAATAAACTCCAGTGGATCCCTGTTGCCTCCACGAGCTAATACAAAATGCTGTTTGGCATTCAAAGCCTTTCGTATCCCACCCCACTCCTACCTTTCCAGACTTTTTACACCTTACTCCCCTCCAGGTACTCTGAGCCTGTGACACTCACCTTTCCTGGCTGTCCTCCCCTGCCTGGAATGCTCTCCCTCCTTGTGTCTGCTTCCTGCCTTCCCTGGATTCTTGTACTGGAAGCCTTCCCCATCTTAATTCTAGTTACTGTCTTCTATTAGTTATTTCCCATTTATCTTGCATATGGCTTACTTTGTAGATATTTGTTTGCATGCTGTTATTTTTTAGTTTGTTTTTAGCTTTTTATTAGGCTAGACAGTACCCAAAGAGTGCCACAACTATCCATTAAACAGGTAATTAGTTTGAGAATATAAGCATGGAGTATAACCCTTGGTTATAATCTTTTAATTTGCTGACTTGGGTGGATTGTTAGCCAGATGTTGTATTTTTCTGTGTAAAATAAAAGCCTATGGAAATATTTTCAAAATTTGCTTCTGTTAATGGAAAACAACAAAAAAATGTAATTAGGGGTTAATGGCTTTTATACATTATTTATATTTTGATTTAAAAAACTGATGATTTTCATCTCTTCTTCACTGTTGGTATTAATCTAATAACACACCATGTCACTAATTCTTACCTAGTTGGGAAATTTGTGTTATTGGGAAGATTTGTGCTTACATGTGATTTCCCTTCATGTTACTTGTCTATTTTAATTATTTTGCAATTTCCCAAAGGCTTAGCCTGGAAAAAAGAATGTAATTTATCTCTCCTCATGATAGCTCTCTTCAGACATTTTACGGTCCTGTGGAAGGAAGCGCGATACGCCGATCGTGCTTGGCCCCGGCGCATGGAGCCAGGACCGAAGCGTTGGAGAAGTCGAAGCCTGGCTGATTCTGGTTCAGCACAAGGAAAGACTAACTAATGAGTGGAGTGGTCCAGAAGTGAAGTGGGCCCTCTTAGCAGGGAGGGAATCACTCATCACTGGGGGTATGGAAGCACAGGGTGGACGACCACTTGTCAGGGCTTGTGTGGAATTTAAAGGGACTACTTCACAGTAACTTAATCAAAATCTCTTGTAAATGAAGTACTACAGCTTAAGACATAGGTACAGAACTTAGTTTTGGGAAAAGTTCTTAGTCCCTGGAACAGAGTTTTTTCCAAAACACAAATGTACTCATAGCATCACTGGAGTATCACTATAAAAGTATAGAAGGCTTCTCATATTTAATAAGATTTTGCTATGTTTACCCCCTTTCTCTGTGCAAAGGAGAAGATGCGCCTCTTCAAGGACAGGGCAGGGTTCTAAATTGTAATTGCAGATAGTGACATTATGAAACATTAATCCTAGCACAGATGTTTTATTATGTTAAGACTGGATAGTCCCCAGGACTTCTGAGAAATGGCAAATTCAATTTGCCAAAATGGCAACCACATGTGTAAATCTATTGCCAGTTTTCTTGGGCTGATTGCCATAGTCTTTTCTATCCGAAAAGTTTCACCATGAGCAGAATTTTAAATGACTCTTTATGTTGGCAAAAGAATCGTTTTGTGTAAACAACTTGGATATTGTGTGGTGTTCTGGTTTGGAAGAGATGACATGATTCAGGCTTTTATGAAGTATAGTGCCGTCTTAGGCCAAGCTCGAAGCCTTTAGTAACAGTACAAAAACATTATATTGTGCATTTTCAATTGTTTTCCACCTGTCACTAATTTATTTCCTCCTTAAATAGTAAAATGAGGAAAAATGTCTTCACTTGACCATCTTGAGTTGGTTTTAATGTTTATGTTGTGATAATGCTCATGTTGGGAAAGCTCAACGTAGACTTCCAGTGGTCTTTGCCTCAGATTTTCACTGTAGAAAAACAGGGTACATGTAAGTTTATACATATGCTGTTTTTGATTTGAAAATTCACAGTCTTTCAGATCTGAAGGATACCTTTTAGAAAGCAGTTGGGTTTTTTGGGGAACTTCTTTTAATTTCACTGTGGTTTGGTAGGCCTCATCAATAAAGTAGCATTTATTAAGCTCCTACTATGCCAGGCACTGAATACAAAGACAGAAAAAAAGTATTCCCTACCCTCACAGTATCTCTCTGATGAAATAGTCGATGTATGGAAAGGCACGCACACGTTAAACAATATTTTTTTTGAGCAAAATTATTAATAATCGGAAAGGTTCATGGAAAGGGAAGTATTTGAGCTGAGCTTTTAAAGGAACAAGGGAATCCAGGAGGTGGCGGTGAGGGGTGCCAAGGGCATCGGACAGCATGGAGCACCTCTGTACTTCTTCAGAGTAACATTGAAGGTTAAGTCTTCTCATTATGACTAACACATAGAGGCTAATGGAGAACTCCATTAACGGTGTAAGGGAAAACTGGCCTCCAGCATTTGTCAATAAAACAGCCATTGGCTCTCTTCACTTGGAATCCTGAGAAGTTTATAAATTAAGTTTGTAGAAGGTTCTGGGGAAAGAAAATCATAGGCTCAGAGTTAGGAGGGCGCTTAGAAGTCATGTGGTACACCCCACTCATTTTACAGTTGAGGCACTGAGGGTCCAGAGAGGTTAAGTGATTGCCTAAGGAGGTAGAGATAAAGTTGTTCCTTATCTTTAATTTTTGAGAAACTTTTAAATTGAATTTAATACATACACAAGTTTGTGTATATATTAAAGAGGCAGCTAGGTGGTGCAGTGAATACAGCCCCTGGCCTGGAGTTCAAATATGACCGTAGATGCTTGCTGACTGTATGACTCTGGGCAAGTCACTTAACGCTATTTGCCTTAGTTTCCTCATGTATAAAATGAACTGAAGAGTGAAATGGCAAACCACTCCAATATCTTTGCCAAAAAAACCCCTAATGGATATGACTGAAACAATTCAAAAACAACAAGTCAGTGGATTTGAACACACGTAGGAGTTAGGGAATTTTTAATCCAAATCTCTTAATTATTTGAATTTACAACACTGAGCAAATAATGTACTTTCTATTATCTTAGCATATTGGCATACATTAGGAATGAGAAGAACAGAAATATGAAGAGAAATTATTAATATTAACATTATTATAAAGTTTTTGTATAGTCATTATCATTCTTTTATGTGACAAAATTTAAAATTTTCCCTTTGTATGTATTTTAATAGGTTATTAAAAGCTGACCAACCTTTCCCAGTTGGAATTTATACTTGGCTGCTGTGATAATTGAACCTTACTGCATGATTCTGGATGATGTCAGAACAGGATTTGGCCGATGTGGTCCAGATTGCCGT
This sequence comes from Bettongia penicillata ogilbyi, assembly GCA_023548195.1. NCBI lineage: Eukaryota > Metazoa > Chordata > Mammalia > Diprotodontia > Potoroidae > Bettongia > Bettongia penicillata. The sequence goes on from JAJHZJ010000391.1 coordinate 2,016,945, forward strand.
GGAAGACTTGAACCCTGATCACCCAGGTACAGTAGGTATGGGAGCAGAAAGTGAAATATTAAAAAATACAATGTAAGGGAGACTTGCTGTATTTGTAAATTTAAAAAAAGGTCATCTTCCCCTCTCCCAAGGCCGTCTCCTTTCCACTCCAGTGATCCCACATGTGTTAATGATATTCTTAGTAACGTGAAATTCAATTCTTTAAGGATCTGTGATTTCACTGGTGTGTGCAGTCCCTCCACCAACACAGATCGCCATCTCTCCTTGACTTAATAGATGGCCTTTAAAAAAAAATTTGTTTTAATCACCAAATCTGCCTTCTAGCCCTTTTGTTGAGAACACAAGAAAAGCAAAACCCATTACAAACATGGATAGTCAAAACAAATTTCCTCACTGACCACATCCAAAAAAAAATTGATCATCTTCTACATTCATCTCATCTCTATCAGGAAGTGGGTAACGTGTTCATCATTAGTCCTCTGGAATTGTGGCTGGCCATTATGCTGATACAAGATGAGCACTACAGCCTTCCATCGTATTCATTAATATAACTTGTTCATCCATTTCCTGATTTACGGACATCCCCTCAGATTCCTATTCTTTACTTTCCCCAAAAGAACTCAGTAGACATTGTTGTTGGGGTCACAGCTATTGTGCTGTGCTAGGCTAGCTACCAGAGAGGCCAAGACTGTCGGGTCTTTAGAATTTGGCACTTCTGAGTTGCCATGGGCTCTGCTGATTAGGTACCTGCATCAGTTCGGCATTAACATGGTGAACATTTACAACCTTTCCAACTTGCTCAATCTCCGCTGAAGTTTGTACTTTCCTGGCATGGTCTTTAAGAACCGTGGAGAGGCATCAGAATAGGACTATAGTGGCTGTGATGCTCAGTAACATCAATTTGCTTTGAATATCTGGTTTAAATGGTTCTCTTAAGTAGAAGCCACAGAACAAGATACAAATCCTAGGTGCTAGAAGTATGGCTGTGTTATTTATCTCTGTAGCCTTAATATTTTGTAAAATGGTCATTTGAAGAAATTTGATTTTATTACCTCTGTTTTTCTGTCCCTCATCCCCTACCCCCCAGTCTCACCCCCTCAGTGTTTTCATCTGAAATGGAATCAATGGGATTTGGGAAACTTGGAGTTTTAAATGAAAAAACAAACGAACAATTAAATTTCCAAGAACTCCATTGCAGCACAATGTAGTGCCTTTTTTGAGCTGGCTATTTGTTTTACTAGTAGAAAATTTCCATTGGGACACTAATATTTAAATATAATAACACAAATAGTTTTGGAATCAAATGAGATTAGACATAAGCAATCACCAAGAAGTGTATGAGTTGTTAGCCTCTTAAGACATATTCCTTAATGTGTCTTTCTTGTTTTGTTTCAGATGCTTTTTATAGGAAACACTAAAAAATAATTTTAAGATATCTTTATTTCGAATTTTGAAAGTTTTAGAAGGTTAATAATAACTTAGTTACAAAAGTATGCAATGTGAAACACTACATAAGAAAAGCACTGCAACTTTAAATTATGATCATTTATATAGCTATCTAAATTCTGACAGTTTACTCATCAGAATGATTTTATCTGCAGGCCATAATGCCAAAAGATACTTTTCAGTATTCATTTGCAGCCTCAGTTTTTCCAGCATTGTCATTTCACTGATAGTCCCAAATGGATGAACTAAATTATGTTTCAAATAGAATGCAAACTGCAGATTCTGTGGTACATTGCTCAGGACTCTGAGCAAACTGTTTGCTTTATTGCTTGTATCAACCATCCATCAATAAGCATTTATTGAGTGCTTGCTGTCTGCCGGGTACTGGAGACATAGGTAGGAAGAATGAAGCAATTTGGGCTTGCAGTGAGCTTATATTCCAGTGAGGAAGACAAGTGCGTGTACAAACATATGCAGCATAAATGTAAAGTGGATAAATGCAAATATGTACAAAACAGGTGAATAGAATGAACTGTGGGATGGGGGTGGCACTCACATTTGGAAGGAATCTTCCTGAAGAACATGGTGACCGACCTATATATTAAAAGAAGAGAGAGAGAGGGAGAGAGAGAGAGAGAGAGAGGGAGAGGGAGAGAGGGAGAGGCTCTGAAATGACTTCCGGCAGTGGGGGGGGGCTGCCTCTGCAGTCCCACAGATAGGAGCTGGGGTGTCCTACAGGCTGGATGGCAGAGTATGTGAGAGGGTAGGCTGCAAGGGTGGGTTGGGGCCATGTTGGGTCAGGCTTTCTAAGCTGACCAGAGGAATTTATAGTTTGTCCTGGAGAAAACAGGATGCTTTAGACCCCATTGGGGATGGGAGTCACACGCATTCACTGTCTTTCTTAATATGTTTTGGCCTTCTTTGCACGGTGCCCTTTTGTAGAACTTTGAAACCGTGTCTGTGTACAAAAAAAGGTCTCATTAAGATGAATGTGGTTCTAGGCCTGTTTTTGGATGTATACTTGAAATTAGAACAATGAGACCACGGGTTGTAAAAAATAACCTGCATGGAGATTCAGAAAGAGATCCTAACCTTGTGAGCGGTAAAAAGGTCCATTTTCTCCTTTAGCAGCAATAATAGCAAAAGTAACAAAGGCTTAGAATCTTAGACTTTCGAGCCAGAAGGGATCTGGAGGCATCTAGTCCTTCTTCCCTATTTTACAGATGAAGAAACTGAGTCCCCGGTCCAAGGTTGTATGAGGCAGGAGTTGAATCCCACACCTCTGCCTTCAGGGCCAGGCCTTCTTCTAGTCAGGCTCTTCCCCCTGTGATCTGCTACAGAAATTATTTCCTGTACAATTCATTTGCTAGTTAACCATTTGACACTCTGTGACCACATATACTGTGGCCGTGTATAGACAATGAAATCTGATGCTGGCATGTGTTCTGGTTGTCTTGCCCCGCCCTGGATTGATTCTTGGCCCCCCAAGGGAAGGAAGGGCTTGGGCCCCTCACTTTGTCCTGTGGGCTGCCTCTTTCAGTGCTTTGCATATAGAAGGCGCTCAGTAAATAATTGTTGATTTAATAAACACTCTTCCAACACAGTTTCAAGGCTGAATTCAGGAGGACTGATTTATTATTTTATTATTATGCTTCAGAGTTGGTGGCTGTTTTCCCCAGTGGACAATTCAAAACAGAGGAGGTGCGGTCACCACCAGGTAAAAGATGCAATGGCATTTGTGTTATGCTAAAACCTGTCAGAATGGGCTTTGGATTTGTCCAGGCACTTAGAGTGAAGGAGGTGGTGACCTTGCTGGTCTCTTCTGGACTACTTCTGGGGGTGCTCAGGGATTTCAGGGCTGCACCTTTTAGAATGGGCATTGGCAAGGGGAACCACATTGCATGGTAATTCAGAACCAAGTCAGGAAAAAAATGGTTGAAAGAACTTAGAGTACTAGATAAGGGAAGGAGTACGGTGAAAAGGGCCCAGGTCCTGGAATCAGTGGGCCTGGGTTCAAACCCCACCTTTAATACTGCCTACTTGGGCAACCTTGGGCATGATATTGAATATCCCTTTGTAAAATGAAGGGGCTCTCTGGCCAGATGGCCTCCGAGCCACCTTCCAGGTCTGTGTCCACTTAAGTTTTGTAAGGTTGTTGTATGGAAAATACACTAGGCTTTTTCTGACTCCAGAAAGCAAAACTAGACCCAAGTGGGGACTAGAGGGAGTTAGAGGGGAACAGATTCTACTTTTATACATAAGACCAAACAAATGCAAAAAACCCTTTCTCAGCAGTTAAGAGCTGGCCCAGAGTGAAGCAGTATGCCTTTGGAGGAATAATGATTTGCCCATCAGAGTATTTGATAGAAGCCAGATGATCATTTCTGAAGGAAAGGATTCAAGATTTGGTTTGGGTTTGGATAGAGAGTTTAGATTCTGTAATTTAATCATTAATGGGATGAAACCTTTTTAAATTAGATTTTTTCTCTTGCTTTTCTGAGCAGAGTAGATGTTAAGGATCATTAGGAATCTCAGTGCTCATTCTGTGCTGTTAAGATGCTTTAGGGATATTGGCCTCTATATGACCTTTTAAGTTTTCTGTCATTAGTGTGTCACACTGAGCATGTTGTGAACAGAACTTGTATTTTACCACCAAACGTGTCTTCCAAAGCTCTTCTTTCTGTCCAGTCTTCCGGGTTTGTAATCTGGATATTTCCCTAGACTTACCGCTCTTACTTTGCATGTCTTTTTCATTTGCCAGATCTTGCTGTTTTCACCTCTGCATCTCTTGCTTTGAGCCCTTTCTCCCTATTCACATGACTGTCCCTTAATGAAGGCCCTCATGGCCTTTCACTTAGGGTTACTGCAACAGCCTTGATTTCCCTTCCTCAGGCCTGCCCCCACCTCCCCCCACCCCCGCCCCGCTCCTGTCTGTCCTCTACACAACTGCTTAAGGAATTTTCCTCAAGCTAGATCTGACCATTCTTCTCTGTTACTAAACTAAGTCCAGTGATTTCCTGTAGCTTTTAATATAAATATGAACTCTTCTGTTTAACTAAGTTGCATAGTGGATAGAACACTGGGCCTGGAATCAGGGCAATCTGAGTTTTAAATCCAGCCTCGGACATATCCTAGCTGTGTGACCCTGGGCAAGTCATTTCCCCTCTGTGTGCCTCTCTTTCCTTCTCCATAATGATGTGAACTACAATAGTGCCTATCTCGCAGGCTTGTTGTGAGGATTCAGTGGGATTAGCCCAGGACCTGGCTCATACTATTTGCTATGTAAATGCTTGTTTCCTTCCTTCCTTCCTTCCTTCCTTCCTTCCTTCCTTCCTTCCTTCCTTCCTTCCTTCCTTCCTTCCTTCCTTCCTTCCTTCCTTCCTTCCTTCCTTCCTTCCTTCCCTCCTTCCCTCCTTCCCTCCTTCCCTCCTTCCTTCCTCAACCCTTCAATACCTGATCCCGGCCTATGTTTCAAATCTGCCTATGCATGGTTCTCTCTCCTGCATGGTATAATCCAGCCACACTGGCCTTCTCTCTTCCTCACACATATATTCCATCTTCTCTTTCCATGCCTTTACCCTGACTCCAACCCCTGTATGGTATACACTTCCTTTTCATGTCTGCCTCAAAGAATGCCTCTCTTCTTAATGTGTACCTCAAGCATGGCCTTGGGAAGTCACTGGAGTTTATTGAAGTGATATTTTGATTACTGATGTGGTCAGACTTGGTTTTGAGAAAGATCACTTTGACAGCTGAGTGGAAAGACACTCGAGGCAGGCAGCCCACCCTTGGACGGTGGTCCTTCTGAGAAGTGATGAGGGCCCACAGAAGGACAGTAGTAGTGTCAGAGAAGAGGAGGACATATGCATGAGGGGTGGTATGAATGTCAAAATGACAGAGTTGGCAATAGATTGGAAACGGGGGATGAGAGAGTTTGAGGAGGTGAGGATGAAACTTGGGCTGTGAGCCTGGGTCCCTGGTACTCTCTATAGTAAAAGGGAAGCTAGGAAGAAGGGAGGAATTGGGGAGAAAGGTTTTGGACATGTTGAATTTAAGATATCTATGGGATACCCGATTTGAAGCATGCAGTAGCAGCTGGAGATCATGAGAGAAGTTAGGGCTGGATGAATCTTAATCATCTGCTTAGAGATGATGGTTGGAAGCATGGGAACTGATGAGATCATGGGTGAAATGTATGGAGGGAGAAGAGGATCCAGGACAGAATCCTGAGGGACACCCACACTTAATGGGCATCACCTGGATAAGGATCCAACAAGAACCCGAGAAGGAGCAGTCAGGTAGGAGGAGAGGCAGGAGAGAACTGTGTCCCACAAACCTTGAGCAAAGACAATTTCTGATGAGAAGACCAGGGATGAGAAGAAACTTTGAAATGCCAACACAAGAGAAAAAAAAAACTTAAAAGGGTCGATTTTTGCGTAAGCTGCTACATGTAACCAATAAGGTGCTCTAGAACAGTAGATGAATGGTGGGGATTGATCAGGAGATGGACTGGTGAGAGGGAAGGGTGACAAGGGCATGAGCAGTGTGCCCAGGAGGTTGAGCAGGCCCCTAGGGTGGATAAGTGATGTCATCCAGCATGGCCAGTCATGACTTGGGGGCGGTGAGAGGATTTGCAGTGTTGATGGAGCTCTTGAGTTGAAGAGATGTTGGATCCATCTGAGTATTTTGTATTTAGAGTATGTGCTCTTTTAACCATTACTGGTCCTTCCCTGCTGACTCTCTGCATCTCAAGATAGCTGTCCCCTTGTAGCCAATGAGAAGTGTGGTGTAGCATTGGCCAGACCTGACAGTGGAAGCCTTCAGCTCTTACTGTACTTGCAGTGTGTCCTAGGAGGAGTGTGCTGGCCTCAGTGATAGTACCTTGCTTAATACCATGACCATTTACAAACAGGTAGATCAGATGCTGGTGCTTAGGTTCTATGCTTGCTGAGTGTGGCAGGCACAGGGCACCCAGAAATGCTGCAGACGTCATTTTGTCTGTGACAGCCATAAATCCAGCTCAGATTGGAAGCAGGCCTGCTGGGAACCAGTGGTTTGGTTTTTTAAAAATTACAAACCTTGTCTGAAAATGATGTAGTTACTGATGACTTGCAATCAGTATCTAGTACCTTGAAGCTTGCTAAGTTTTCTCATTTGTTTTGAAAAATCAAACTGAAGTCTGCGGTGTACAGGTGGTAGTGATATCTCCATTTAACAGAGGAGGAAACCGAATCTCATTGCTACTGAGTGACTTTCTCACTGTCACACAGCTAGTTAAGTGTCAGAAGTAGAATTTGAACCGTGGTCTCTAATGCTCTTCCCACTTTAACTTTCAAATATTATTGCTTTGTTTTCTGAATGCACTCTGTTTTGACCGATCTGTCCATTGAAACAGAGAATTTCTATAAACTGAAAGTTAGAGATCGATGTAGTTTGGAAGTAAACAACTCTGTATACGTCAGTCCCATGTTAGACGTCTTGGTATTAGATGGTACAACAGTAATTGCTAAGAAAACCAATATTAAAACAGATTTCATGAGATGCTCCCAGCAAGGACATGCCCTCAATCAATGCAGATCTCCACCTGCTCTGTATCTCCTACAGCTTCCTGGGCACAGCCAATGTGTATCTGAGCAAGGATGGCATTCTAGCCACCAGGCCAATTACCTCTGGGTTTCCTTTTAATAACAGAAAGGGGTGATAGATGGGAATGAAAAAAAACTTTTTTCCTACAGTGGAAGGCAATAATGTCATTCTGCTTAACATTTTGCAGTCTAATCAGTAGAATGGTTTAATAGCTGGGACAATGAACAATTTAGTCATTTGTGATTTAGTCATTGCCACCCTTGGCAAATCATTTATCTAGTATGGAAAGTTTTCTTTAAAATTTCCTAGGGGCTTTTTAAGAATAAATGTAAGGGCTCGAATCTCTCTTTGTCTCTCCATCTCTGTCCCTCTGTTCCTCCTCTCTCTCCCCCCGTCTTTTCTGGTTCTCTGTCTCTCTCTTCTGTCTTTTACTTAGTCTTGGTCTCTCACATAACAGGATTTTGTTTCCTACAATATCTGCCCACCTATCTGTCTCCTTGTGCATTGTACATGAAATACAAATTTATCATACACACACACACAGGTGCATGCATGTACACACGTACACACTCACACATGCGTGTGCATGCTACACACACACACTCCCCTCCAGAACGAAATAGAATTAATTTGTTCCTCTTGTCTTTTTTGGTGTGCAGTTGTGTTAGAGAATCATGAAGTCACGGATGAAGAAGTAGAGCCTCCTTTGAAACGCCAGCGAATAGAAATCAACTGCCAGGACCCCTCCATAAAGGTAACCTTGTAGAAATGTACTTGTTCCCTATTCATTTGTACAGAAAACGTTTGCTTTGGGAAATGAATGAAAACAAGCCTACATAGAAGTCTTTTAAACTGCCAAGATTGCTGTCTTAACTCCTCCTTCCTTGCCCCCACACTCTGGTTTGCCCCATGCAAAGTTGGCTGAATTATCGTTTTAGACCAAAGATGAAGAAAAGCATACATCGCCCTGCTGACAGGTCTGCTCAGCCCCTCAGTTAGGCCTGCTTACTTTTCATATTGTAACAGTGATTCATTTCTGGATCCTCAAAGCTACTCGTTTGGCTCTGTGGCATGTAGAGTCAGACACATCCCTTCCCTGTGCAAAGCAGGACTTTGTTCTGCCTTGGGGTGTGTGTGTGTGTGTGTGTGTGTGTGTGTGTGTATGACTCTGAGTGTGGAGGGCAGAAAAGGCATGGGAATTCACATAAGATAAACATAATGTCTGGGGAGCTTGTAAACCAGTCTTAAGTGGTAAATCCCAGGCTCCCAGCCTAGAGTGGCTGTGCTCTGTGGTCTGCAGTGATATAGGCCACCTCCTTGAATGCTAGTGACCCATTCCACAAGGATCACTTTAATTTCTGTCACTTAATGCAGTCCTGTATGCACTTCTATTTCTGTTGTTCTGGTGGTTTAAAAGAAACAAAACATGTAACATTGAAGCAGTTGTCATTTGTATTTTTCATATTATTAAACATAGGAAGGAAGGAATGTGGATATAGTGGTGGCTCTAGTGCCTGGAAACCTGGATCAAATACTGCTACTTGCTGCCTTCATGGTTTGAAAAAATTGATTTTCCTCCCTGGGCTTGTTTCCTAATTTTGAAAAAAGATGGTTAGATGAGATTATTTCAGTGGTCCCTTCTACATCTAAATCCTGTGGCCCACACAGGGTTTCCCTGGCAGTTTAAGGGGGAGGACATATAAAGTAAATGGGGTATCTTTCTGAAGTAGCTTAGAAATTTAGGTTTACAGTACATAACTTTTCAGAATTAGGATTATGTTTGGGGTCAGATTTAAATTTTTTGTCTATCTATGCCTGTGTGTGCATGTGTAACACATGCCATCTCTTGAAGAGGGGAGCTGGATGGATCTTGCCTTGACATCTTTTTAGAGCCCCATAACAGATGTGCACCCTGTAGATGACAGAGTCCCAGGTACTCCTGGTTTCAGATGTGTTGTGCCCTGGACATTAGACAGTCTCCTAAATGAGAGCCATACTGTGCAGAAAAGTTTACTCCAACAGCCCACCTAAGAAAAGAACCAGGGAGATAGAGCCTCCTTGTATTGACCATACTTGGCTAGCTGCACAGGCCCTTGAAGTGGTGCAGCAGTGTGGGTTTTGGACAAATAGACAAGTAGACACTGAACTGGATGCAGAATTGAATAGGAGGACATTGGCAGTCTGGATTGCACAGCAGTTTCCACTAGATCAAGGTTTTCTCTGAAAAAAAAAAAAAACAAAAAAAAAAACCCAAAACAAAACCCATTTTTAAAGCCTGTGTTCTGTTGCTGCTATATGGTTGTGAATCATGGAACTTCTGAAAAAATCCAAATTTCAAGTAGTAATAGCAATCTAGCTTGATTATAGCACTTAAAAGGTTTTCAAAATGCTTTACAAATATTACCTCACCTTGTCTTCCCAACAACCCTGCGATGTAGGTACTGTTATTATCTCCATTTTACAGACTGGGACACTGAGGAGGCTAAATGATTTGCCCAGGCTAGGATGTGTCTGAAGGCACATTTTGAAATCCAGAGCCAGTGTTCTATCCATTGTACCACTCACCTGCCTCTAGGTCACCCAGGCAATAGGGAGACATGTAAATAGACTGTACCATATTGCCAAAAAAAGGTTTTCATCCAAGAAGCTATGTGGAAGAGATCATGGAGGGGAAAGAAGATAACAGTGCCATAAACCTCTCCCTGGCAGATGGCACACATTGAGCTGTTTGCAGCAACTTGGGAAAGCAACCAAACAATTTAGTTTAGGGGGAATAGATACTTGATAAAATAATCAAATATGAAAATGATAAATCTATATTTATCTTTTTTAACTTTCCTAATGACTAGAAAAATGACTGAAAGGAGTTGAATCAAGAGAGAATGAGACAAGAAATTCAAATATTCCAAAAGCTGATGAGCTTCTTGTTCAGTCGTGTCTGATTTTTTGTGTGACCCCATTTTGTGTTTTCTTGGCAAAAATGCTGGAGTGGTTTGCCATTTCCTTCTCCAGTTCAGGTTACAGATGAGGAAACTGGGAAACAGGGTGAAGTGACTTGCCCGGGATCACACAGCTTGCAAGTGTCTGAGGCTGGATTTGAACTCATGAAGATGAGTCTTCCAGACTCTAGGTCCAGGGCACGACTGTGCCACCTAGATGTACTCATAAGCTTTGCTGCTAGCCTTAAATAGCTGAGAACTGCATTTAATATTTACTTCTCAAGGTGTATTTTAAATAATAGACAGGGAAAAGATTATTCCCTGTCACTTTCTGGGACTAGCCTGTAGTATTTGGAAAAGACCCAATTATTAATCTCAGTTCTCTTAATGTATACTACTTTAATACCTCGCAGTAACTGGCTAATAACAATTGAGTTTTGTTTCATTAAGTTTTAAGTACCATTTGTATTCATGAATGTACTTGCTAATTCACTAACACTAAGTAGTCCTTTAAATGGAAATAAACTGGTTACATACCAGTTTATCTTATATCTGTCCTACTCGTTTCTGATAGTGGCCTAGTTTATACTCAAGGGAACAGCCAGACTTAAGAAGTAATTTTCCTGTAGTCCACTAGATGGCAGACTTGCCATTAATAACACCAAGGTGCCCATCCCCAGAAAGCCAGGGCAGGTGCCGCTTTCAGTAAACAGACATGTGGTTCCATGTATGTGGTTTTCTGAAATGTCCTTGTTCATTTTTAGTCACCTCTGAAGTTAGCTGTCTCGAGCACAGGCTGGAAGCAACTGCCAGTGGCTTTGTATATTGTGTTATAATTCTGTGGGAATGGCATTATACTGATTAAACATATTAATAGATTAGAGTTCTTAGGTATTTTCTTTTGTCTGTTTGTGGAAAAGTAAGAATGTGCTAATGTCATAATTTAAAACATTCTAATTTCATGACAATTGAAATCAATATTGACAAATGCTAAATCTTATTAACAAAAAGGACTTAAACAGGTTTACTCCTCAGGGGTAGGGAACTTGCCCACCTCCAGGCTACATGTGGTACTTTAGATCTTGCCCTTTGAAAGAATGTAAACTTCACAGAACAAAGTGTAGGTGTTTGTGGATTATATAAATCAAGAGCAAGCCTGGGAGTGTGGATTCATTGTACTTCGGGAATATCTGAGGTTGGTACTTGCCCTTTATCATTGTTTGTGGTAGTTTCACCTTGCACTATTAGGCACTTAATACCCTTTTGTTTCATGACTATGTATGTTTTTCTTTAAGATCAATTTGTCATTGAAGAAATCCTTTCTGTTTCTTTTCTCACTTTCAGTCATTCCTGTATTCCATTAATCAGACAATATGCTTACGATTGGATAGCATTGAGGCCAAGCTGCAGGCCCTGGAAGCCACGTGCAAGTCGTTAGAAGAGAAACTTGACCTGGTCATGAACAAGCAGCACAGTCCCATCCAGGTGCCAATGGTGGCGGGCTCTCCCCTTGGTGCCACCCAGACGTGCAATAAAGTGCGATGGTAAGGAGTCACCAGAGAAGATAGGACTTCCAGATGGATTTTCTGTGTCCTTTTTTATTCACTTGGAAAAGCATTTCCTGTCTGTCTCTTTGGGCTGTTTCTCCTGTCTTTCACAATATCAGCCATTGGTGCCCTGTAGATAGGTCTTGGAGGCCCTCGCCTTGCCGGTTTTGTGCTGCTGATTTGAGTTAGACTGAGCCTGAGTGCTTGGGACATGGGTACACAGGAGTGCACGTGCAGGCTGAGATCGTTCTCATCCATATTTATTCTTGGCCTAAACTAGACTGATAAGTCTTGCTTTTGTAAAAGACACGCTAAACCTAGGAGGATGGGTATTTGTTCGTTTCCTTGTTTTTCCAGTGAGAGTATAGCTAGCTTTGTCCTTATGTATTTTTTTCCTCACATAGATTGCATCTTTTTCATCTCATTTTATCAAAATTGCAATGAAGTTTTCAATTTTTCAGAGCCTCTTATTTTCATATCTTTTTTTAAGAAAGGAAATATGGAGCTGATTTAATCAGGGCATGAGGAATAATGACAGGTAGAAAAGGATGCAAACAGCTTGATAAAACAAGCAGATTGAAAAGATTTCACGTAAAGTCTTTGACCTACTAGATTCCATGACTGTCTAATAGACCTTTGTCAGGGAACAAAGAGACTTGAGTTTTCATCTCTGGGCTGCGGGTGGGCCCTTCTCACTCACCACTTTTGCCCCTCTTCTACTCTTTTCTCAGCTCAAGTCATCAAGAATGAAGGGCTCATTTCTCCTCTTCTCTTGACTTGGACTTCAGCATGATTTTCCTGGGAGAATTCCTTTACAGGGTCTGCCAGGGATCCCTTCTATGCTCAAGACATCTGTCCTCTGTTTCTGGGGCTTCAGTGGTGTGGCATATGCTGCCTCCCTCAGCCTCCCCCTCACCAGGAGTGGGGTATGGGATGGCAATCACAGCGGACCCAGAGGGAACATAGAAACATTAACCACCGTTATACTGGAGTCCTTCTTGTGCTTTGGGGGTGATGGTAGCAGCTGTGTAAGAAAGGGCAAGGTGGTGTTAGTGCCTGCCAGGGAAAAGTGCGTCAGGGTATGAGAGGAGAGACCTGTACCCCACAGTGGTCATGCAGTACAATGGTCTAGACCTTACATCTTGCCTTAGAGCACATTGCCCATGTCTTTGTGTGATGTGAGGTATTGAAAGCCTTGGGGATACCACGAGCATGGTCTCTAAAATGTTATAAGTTTGGGTTGTTATTATGTGTTTGAAATCACAGGTCTAGATCACAAAACATTTTGAAATAGGATAGTCCTGTCTTCTGGGCAAGGTGTTAAAACCATAAATGGAAATTCAGATTCTCATAAATCTAATTTGTGATCAGATAAGCTGTGTTTGCTGAAAGTGTATTTGTGTATGTCTTATCTGTGGTTAAAAAAAAGCCATACATGAAGCAAATTGATGATGTAGAGGAGACTTCAGGACTAATTTTTGACTCCTCAAAATTGTTTCCATAGATCTGGCTGTCTGTAGTTATATTACTGCAAAGTAAACCAAATCATAAATAACTCATTCATTTATTATGGCTGATACAGTGATAACATAGTAGTCCTTGTTGCAAAGGGGCCTTGGGCTAGTTTTAATTGGTTGATTCATCTATACAATATTTATTTTGAATATCTACTATGTGTAAGATTTTGGGTAAAGTTCTGATAATTGTATGAGGTACAGGATTTTGTATTAGCAGGCAAAGAGTTCTGCTATTGTAAAACTTAAAATCGAGTAGCGGAGGTAAGGGATCTATATTTCCCAGGACTTAAATCCTTTATCAGTTGTTTTATAATCTTTATTGATAAAATGATATCATGTGTTGATGAAATGTACATATGTACATATTTTAAAAAGTACTTGAATTTGCAACTTATTTTGCTATAATTTAATGACGACAACTTGGCTTTTTCAAGTTACTTAAGGGTTATGTGCTCAGCTACATTGTCAAGGAACCCACGGCCATCCCAAATCCCTTTACTTGACATTTTTCTGATGAACATTTTATGCCCTGTGATTAGGATACAAACTGGACCTGGGATTTTAGTGATACAAGGAACTCCTTCTTCTAGCACATGTTAACACCTTTTCTGCAGCTGGTAGGATTAGAGAGAGAACTTCCTAGAGTGACTATGTGACTTGGCCAGGATCATATAGCTACCATGTATCAGAGATGGGACTTGAACCTTGGTCTTGGGGTAAGGTCTTTACACCAAAGCCTCTCAAGGACCTTACATGCTTAAAAACAATTATTTATAACTTTTGTTTCTTCATCACTTCCACTTTTGAATATAGCTTTACCTTCTCCCTGACCCTTCTGGCTGTCCCTTATGATAATGGATTCTTAAAAAAAAAACTAGTTCATCTAAATTAATGAACGTAATTTGTATTTTGTACACATGTATAAAGCAGGTGAATAGATACACATGTATATGTGTGTGTATATGCATATATGTGTATATATGTATATGTATGTATGCATATACTAATAGCTAACATTTATCAGGCACTATATTAAGTGCTTTGCAATAATTATCTTCCTTGATTTTCACAACAATCCCAGAAGGTAGGTGCTATTTTTATACTCACTTTTCAGATGATGAAACTGAGGCAACTAGTGGTTAAGTGATTTGCCCAGGGTCACATAGAGAGTAATATTAATTTTCTACCAGGCTTAGGATCCAGCCAAGGCAGGAAAAACTATTAACTGTAAAAACCAGGGAATTACGGAGGGTCTGTTTGTACTAACCCCACTGTCACTGAGACAGGAGGCAACCAACAAGCTGGAAATGCCAGTTAGACAGAGTTACAGGCAAAAGATGGCAGGCAGTTGAAACTCCAGGAAACCTTCCTTGTTCCCTGCAGCCTCTGAACTCCTGTAGCTCTAGCTCTCCCAAATCTCTCTTCCAATATTATACATGTATGTGTGTTTATAAACATGAGAGTGTGTGTAGATTATAGACAGTGAATAGAGCACTGGACCTGGAGTCAGGAAGACCTAGCTGTGTGACCCTGGGCAAGTCACTTCACTCTGTTTCCCTCAGTTTCCTCATCTGTAAAATATGAGCTGGAGAAGGAGACAGTCAAGCACTGCAGTGTGTCTTCCAAAAAAACCCCAAATGGGGTCACAGAGAGTCAGACATGACTTAATGACTCAACAGCAATAGTGCAAATTGTTATAGTTCAGCTCTGCACTTAAAAAAAATCAGGGTCAGGTTAGTAGAAATAGAAACGATTCTTTCCTTTTATCTAAGTCAAGAATGAAAAAAATAATCTGTACTTGGATGATTTAAATAAAATTTAAAAAAAAGACACCCTGCCCAAATGCCAGATCAGACATTCCCATCTGCTTAAGTTCTGTAAGCGAGAAAACAAAAACTGTCAACCATTAATCAAAAGCCATAAAGAAAGAAATTTGGAGGAGAAATACAGAAGAAGGACTCAGTCCCTAGGAAGAAAACATTTGGATTAAATGGGAAGATGAATACTAAAAAAACCTAGATATTAAAGGCAGGGGGGAATGCAGGACAGTTCTATGGTGAAGATGAGGCAAGTAATGGTTGGTAGCGCCTTGTTATTCCAGCATCAGTATCACTGACCTCTGGGTCTTCCCCGGTGCCCGCCACCATACTGTGTGGTGTTCTCCATACAGTATCAGTTATGGGGCAGGTCAAATACATAGCTGCTTATTGCCTAGGAGCTCTGTCCTAAGGGAAATGAAAGATTTAAAATCTTAAGTATTGCATGAATGAACTAAAAACTATGGACGACTTACAATGTAGCCAAAATAAGTAGGTGCTCCTATAAATGTTTTTGTTTTAGTTCTAAAATTTATGGCAGTTTTTTTGGAACAATTGGAAACTCATAAAAATAGTAACTTCTTGAATATCCATGTAATACATTTTAATGAGTAAATTTTAAATCCCCCAAAACTTAACTCGTGAGCCAGCTGACACAAATTCAATTCAACACATATTTTGCAGCAACTCCCTGCAGGATACCTAAGCAGATAGTGACCAGAACGTGGCGGAACAGTCCTTTGTCTTCCTTGCTTCCTTTCTTTGGGCAGATGCAACAAGCCCACAAACACATGGGCAGTTGAGCCATGCCTGCTCTCTCGGGGATCAGAGAAGGTCCTAGGGGCATTAGCACCTTTGTTGAAACTTGAAAAAAACAAGTTTTCTGAGAAGGAATGTGCTTAATCTTAGAGAACAAATGTTAAGTCAACTCTAAGGTGACTTCAACTTTAATAAAGCTTTCAGAGAGTTTGATGAAGAGTTGTCAGTTTAAATACCAACGACTTTTTCATTTGGAAAACCTGCCTGCTCAGTTTTGACCCAGTACTGCTTTGAAAATGGTTGGCTTTGTTTCATAGTGACAGGACGTGTTACAAAATCCCTATGTCTTAGCTAATAGAAACCTGTTCCACTTGTTGATTATTTCTAACTGAAAACCTGCGGGGACCATTTTTTTGTTATCAGCTTTGTGTTATTTTTTTTTCTTTTTGGAACACAGATACCAGTGAACTGTTGCCAACCTTAGTTGGCATTTTGGACCCAGATTTTCAGATTCTACACCTGAAAGAGAATCTTCAGAAAGACATTGCTTGACAAAAATACCGTACCTTTGCTACCGTTACAGGAGTGTTTGTGCAGTGTATGTGTTTCATGTACGTAGTTGTTTGCCTGATGTCTCCCCAGGTGGAATGTGAGCTCCTTGCAGGCAGGAGTCATGTTTTTGCACTTCATTGTGTCCAGTTCCAGACCTGTGCCTGGACGTTTACATTTAGAACATTCTGACCCACTGACCACGTACATTACCTTTGCTCCTCACTGTGTCTTAGTTCAGACAAGATTGGTTACTCTTGAGCCGCCTTTCCTTATTAGGGCAGATAAATTTTCTCCCAGAACATGAATGACTAATTATGAATTGTGGTTCGTTAGTATTTTTTTTAAATTTCGGTGCGATGTAGACTTTGACTTCTTAAAGATACATCACATAAGATGTTACAAATGGTAGACTTTTGATGCCATACTGTGGCAAACAGTGGAATCTCATGATGTAATGTGTTTTAGAATCATGTGCCTCAATCTTGCTACTTGGGTGTGATGGTATCTGAATATGTACATTTCGTTTTTTTAAAAAAAGTGACCATATCCATATGTATATGCCTAAATGTGCATAATACATGTGCACATATATATTTAGGTATTTTTGTATAAAAATATTTATTTTTTGGTCCTGTGCCACCATTAAAACCAAGTACACTAAACTCATTATTTCTAGTTGAATATTCAACCAGTCTTTGCTGTGGAATGATGTCTTAAGCTGGTGACACTCACAAGGCTGGAATAAAAGGTTTATATGATGTATGGTTTGTTGGAGATCAGTTGTCTAGGCTGTTACCTGTCGGGCCACATGATATATAGTCAGACCAGATTATGGCTCCCTCTTTCCTTTTCTCTTTCAATTCACATGGAATTTCTTTTCTCCCCTTTTTTCAAAGAACTGTGACTGTAACCCAGAAGCCATGTTTTCTGTTTTTATTATTGGAATACTATTTTTTTTTACTAGTCTAGTGTTTCTAAGTTTTAAAACATTTCAGTGGGTAAATGAGTTTATATTTGTATAAAAAATTTACAAAAAAACTGAAGTTTATTAACTCTCAACAAAAATGGTTTAATTAATTGCTCTTTTACTGTGATATATTATTGTCAGGGGAAAAATCAGTTTAACTAGTTCTTTATGTTTTCCTAAAAATGGTTATTGCTGTGTTGTAAACTATAGCACATTTTATTTGGAACTATTTTAATTCCATTTATGTTACTTTAAAAATTCTGTTCCATATAACTTGGATTTATAGGAGAATGTTTAGTTTTGGTGTTTTTTATGGGATGGGCAACATGTCTTAATTGAAAGCATCCTCTGTCTGGACTCAGGAGACCTGATTCTGATACTTTCTAGTTGGTGAGGCTTTGACCAGCCAAGTCACTTTCAGGAAACTGATTGTCAGGTCGGAATACCAGTACTACTTCCCTAATCCAGGCTTGTCTTGAGGAAAATATTTGGTCACCTTAAAGTGATCATGAAGGAATGACTTGCTTCTCATCTGTTTTTGGTGTTTTAAGATGTAGTTTATATATCCATAATCAGTCAAGTTCTCAAATTGTTTGGTGTCAGTTCTCAAATTGTTATATTTTGTTCATCAGTCAAGTTCTCAAATTGTTACATTTTGTTTCAACACAGTAAACATGTCTCACTACTCTTCCCTCATGTCCTAGTGCCCTAAAAAAAAGCCAAGATAGAGTGATGGTGGTTGGAAAGAGCCCATGTGACTTTTAGGTACTAGCTGATAATTTCCTGAAAGAAAGTAAGTAGAAAAGAAAGTAGAAAAGAAAGAAAGTAAGTGTATTTTAATGTCAGTCATCCAAAACAACATTGGCCATTGTGTTTGACCTAAATTATTTTAATATTTATATATAGATTTACATTTGACTTAGGTATAAAATTAATATAAATTATGTAACATTAAGTATAATTGTAATTATACCTAATATAACATAAATTATATATTATCTATATGTATATTTATATAGAAATTTCATTTTCTCATTATTATAGTCAATGAGCATGCATATATATATATATAGATATATCTATATCTATCTATATCTATATCTATACATAAAATCTTGTTGTTACAGATATCCCAGGTTTCTTCAAATTTTTGTCAGTCCTTTAGGGTACAACTTTTTTTTTAAACTAAATAGGAAACAGCATTGCTTTGTTATTACATCAATTAACTGATAATAATAATTTATCTGGTAATAAAGCTACTAAAATTTTTGGTCAGCAAAAATACAGTGTTTCACACTTTGCAGTGAATAATGAGACAGTACTGCTTTGAATTTTGAGGAGAAGATTTGGTCCCAGTCACTATGATAGCTTGTTAATCCTTTTAAGAACTTTTAAGTAATTTAAGTAGTTATAAGTAATTTTGTATGAATTTTATTTGTTTTATTTCTTTTTTATTTATTTCATCTCTGCTTGAATTCTGGATCTGCTGTTTTTTAGTTGTGTGACCATGGACCCTCAGTTTCCTCATCCATAAAATGAATGGTTCGAATTATATGATCTCTAAAACACGTTCCAGGTCTAAATCCTAGAAAATCATGTAAAATTATAAAATTCCAAGTTAAAGTAGCTCACTTTACAGGTGAAGAAACTGAGGCAAACAGGTTTAGGGGACTTGCCGGTCACATGTCTAGTAAGTGTCTAAGGCTAGATTTGAACCCAGGAAGATGAGTCTTCTTAATTCCAGGTCTGGAACTCTATCCACTGCACTATCTACCTGCCCCACATTTCTAATGACTTATAGATGTGAAAATACTAAATAAAATGATTTAACAGCATATAGCAATAAACATAATAAAACTTGTTTGTTATCAATTAGGTTTTATATAAAGTAGGCAAGGTTTAGATTGCCATTTTAAAATCTAGCAGTATAACAACTTAGATGTTTTTTTTTTCCTTCTACCCAAGGAGTTTTGAGGGTAGTCTTTACAGGATTCAGAGTAATAAACAATGTTCTTTCTCACACTGGAAACTCCTTGTTTTTTCCTCTATTCATATCTCTAGATATGACTAAATAGAGCTGTATTTCTATTTCTGTGTATAAATATACAAAGTGTATAAAATATATAAAATATACACAGTAGCATTTCTGTGATGTGGCTCTTTAATCATGGCTGCCATAATGTCTTCACAGGCTTAGTGCATTTTAGGTGTCCATTAAATGTTTCCCAAATTCAGTTAATATGATGTTGCACTCTATGTTAGCCCCCACCCCATATCTTCTATCAGAAAAGGGAGTCTATTCAATGGAATGAGTAATGTGTTAGAAAATTTCACAGAGACAGGATAGGATTGATGTAAAGGAACCTTTCTTAATGATTAGAGCTCTGTAAGAGTGAAATTAATTGGATGATGAGGAAGGACATGGGGAGGATAGGAATGGACTCTTTTGTTTCTTTCTCCCCTTGTTGCCAGGTCTTCAGGTTGAGGCTGTTGGGCCACTCAGTATTCTTGTTGTGGGATTTCTTTTTCATTTGTAGGTTGATTTAGGTGACCTTGGTGCTTGTCATTTCTAATTCTGTGGTTGTGTGCGGGTGAGCCCCTTGACCAAGGAGGTCTGGGTCTCCTGGTCAAAGGCTGACCCAGGATAAGAGCCCATCAAATCCATGGGGCCTGGGTCCTAACCTGGTGCTTTCTCTACTACTCCATGATATGTAATTCTTTGCCAGTTTTCTAAGATAAGTAGACAGAAGAGGGAACCTGTGACTTCACAACCAGTAGGAAAATGTAGTTTCCTCTTAACTTTTAATTTGTGTTCATGATCTTTACTAGCATTTATTTTATAGTTAGCAAAGGAAGGAAGGAAAACTAGCCTCAAAACCACCTGGGACCTGGGTTCAAGTGCCACCTCTTATCACAGCTTGACTGTGTAATCTTGGCTATTAACCTCTCAGTTCTCGAGACAAGTGTCTACGACTAGAAATTATTGAGAAGGTGCTGGCCTTTGTGGATAAGAAGGGTTTCCCTATATCAGTGAAACCACAGGTCCAGTCACTATTATTCATTAGCAGGGTATTATTAGGAATTAACTAATTTTTGTTTTTTTAAATTTTAAATTTTTTAAAAATTCACAAATTTTTATTAAGATTGTTTCCATCTCATTTGTCACTGGAATACCCTGGCCCCCTGCAGCCCTATTCCAGGAGATGTGAATTTGAATTTCATCAAGAAGGCTACAGTTCATTCTGAAGTTATTTGTATTCTGTCCTTAAAAAAACCCAAAACCTTAATATTAGAAACAGACAGAAAATAAATGTTGGAAACAGATATAACAAAATCCAGAATTATCTTCTTGAACTTTAGAACTAAATGATATATAAATAAAAAGAATCCAAATTTGTGCATACAACTGTGCAAAAAAAAAAAAAAAGAGTTACATCCCTACTGTGATGAACATTTGCATCAGACTTTGGAAGCCTTCGAAATACAATCTGCAGTGGTTGACTTTTATACATGTTGTCTTTCTTGTTCATATTTCCAGCTGATGGTTTTAGTTGCTTCGTCACCTTTTCACTATCATTTAGAACATGGATTTCTCTACAAAAGCCTGGAAGACAAATGC
Source organism: Bettongia penicillata ogilbyi (assembly GCA_023548195.1). Lineage (NCBI taxonomy): Eukaryota > Metazoa > Chordata > Mammalia > Diprotodontia > Potoroidae > Bettongia > Bettongia penicillata. The sequence continues at coordinate 2,037,694 of JAJHZJ010000391.1, forward strand.
TAGGGATCAAACATTTAGCCAAGAAGTGTCTTCCCTTTGTGATGTAGTCTTTGCATTAGCTTTGGGGAGTGGGGAAGAGGGGAAAACCAGTTCAGGGCATCTCACATATACCAAGTGTGTCATATGAAAGATACTGAGATTTCCTAGGTAGTCTTTGCTTCATTTGAGAATTTGCCAAGAATCATTTACACCTTCAGCTGAAGTAATAGGTAGGCAGCAGCCCTTAACATTAGCATGAGCTGAATCATTGCAGATTGCTCAGCGAATGGGGCATTACCATCTGTGAAAGCATCTCAGGAGAGATAAAGACAAATTTAGCCGAGTTATAGTGTTACATAACATAGTCAGTTATATTGAAAAGTGCACAAGTAGTACTCACCTAATTGATAAAAAAAAATTAATAAAAAGATGGGGACCAGAGAATTTATGTTTTTTATGGTGGTAAACATATTGTAATTTAATTTAAAATTTTTTTTAGTTTGTTAAATACTATTTCAGTGCCTTTTGTCTTTACATCACAACCTCTTCTGGGGAAGAAAGTAAAAATAACTCCTCTCCCTTTTAGATCAAACCCCTTGTGAAAAGAAAAAACAGATACAATGATGATATCTTGACACTGTACAGCATTTTGTCTAGTAGTCTGTCTGCTGTGAGAAAGAAGGTGGAGATGTGTTTCATTATTAGTTTGTCTTAATAATGGTATTCTGGTAAATATTTGACAGCTGTTGGTCAGTGATTTCAGTTGTGTCTGTCTCTTTGTGATCCTGTTTGGAATTTTCTTAGGGAATAGTTTGCTATATCCTTCTCTTGCTTTTGTTTTACAGATGAAGAAACGGAGGCCAACAGGGTGAGTGACTTGCCCAGGGTCACACAAATAGTAAGTGTCTGAGTCTGGATTTGGACTCGGGTCTTCTTGATTCCAAGCCTGGCCCTCTTTCTGGTGTGCCACTTAACTGCTCAGCTCCGCATCAGTCACATTTTCTCTATTTCTTTAAGTCTAGACAGTAAATCAAGCTTTGGTTCACAGCAGTTGACAACTTCCCAGGCGTGAATGCTCACATTAGAAACTGAACCCCTGGCTCTCCTGAGATGTTCCAGGCTGTATCCAGCACGCTTGGTCTGAGGCCTTGTTGGCTTTCCACTTCCTCGCTGTTCAGCTTAGTTCAGTGATCTTTTCATTCCCTTTGTGGTAGTCATTGTGAGTTTGTTCAATCACCTTTTCTTGCTTTGCTCTGAAATCTTCCACTGGTCATTTCTTCCCTCGTAATAACATTCTCTTACCTTCCCATGACCATAGTTCTTCAGCTCTTCCTCAGGTGATGGGCAAGCACTCTATTTCCAGTTCTTTGCTCCCACAAAGAGTACTTTTCTAAGTATCTTGGTAGGTGTTGTGCCATAGTTTCTGTCTTTGACTTCCTTGAAGGATGCACATGATCAGTTGTAGGTTTGCTCAGACAAAGGACTTGTGAGCATTTTTTAGTCAGTGAAGTATGAGTAGAAAGAGTGCTGGACTTGGATTTAAAAAGACCTGAGTTCAAATCCTGCTCCAGATGCCTGTGAGCTCTGTGATTCTGGGCAAGTCAGTTAAACCTCTCTGTGCCTCAGTTTCCTCATCTGTAAAATCAGAATAATAGCAATTCCTCCCTCCTGGGGTTGCCAGAAGGATCAAATGAGAATGTATGTGAAGTGTTTTATAAACCTTAAATTGCTAGGTAAATACATACTCTTTTCTTACATGAATGAATTAGTAAATGAAAGTAAAAGCATTTATTTAGTGCTTATTGTGTGCTGAGAGCTATGTTAAGTGATGGCCCTCTGTTTCTCTCTTCTAGGAAGTCTAAATTTGAATTTCATCAAGAGAAAACTCATGTTCTAACAGGGGAGATAGTACACATAGGAAAGTTCAGCTGCAGAGCCCATGGAAAGGCCCCATGGTACAAGGGAAAGGCAGCAAGGCGTTTGGTAATTCATTTTCTTTACTGCCAGTTTAATTGACAGAACTGTTTGTGCTTCTGATGCTGCTGCATCTGACAATGCCTGTGACTTTGGTGAAAACTGACTCTTCATATAGTCAGTAGCTGTGGTAGCTGAGAAGGGCTGCAGCTCTCACAGAGCTGTTTGCCAAGTCCCATCCTTTGGATGGTGACTGTAGGGCTCAGCTGATAACAGGTGGGGGTGGACTGAGTGTGCTGCTGATCCTGAAGTGGCCTCACCTGCCCTTCAGTGGCACTTGGATGGCAGTCAGTATTGATGGGGTGAGGATGGGCTGGCCCCTTTCCACTTGGGTTGGGCCACCCTGCCATGGTGTTGGAAACAGGTCCAGTGATCTGGGAGGCTCTTCAGTTCCCAGGGCTCTTGGACTCTTGGTCCTGGACTGTTTTTAACAGTGAGAGCCGCCGGACTAATTAATTTACAGCTCCACCAGTGTTTGTCCTAATTAATTTTAATTAAAAGCTAGCTGCACCTCAAATTCTAGGTTACTTTTGTGTTTAGCAGCTTCCATTATGTTTGTTAATTCAGAGAGTTTAAAATGGAATTTTGCTAGAGTGGAGATTATTCAGAATCAAAATACCTGGATTTGCATAGACTGACACTTATTAACTCTATAACTATGATCAGTTGCTTAAGCTGTCAGCCTTAGTTTCTCCATTTGCAAAGTTGGGATAAAATATTTGGGTTATCTACTCCAGAAGGTCATTATGGGGATAGAGTACTTTGTAATCTCAAAATGCTGTGAATTAATATTATTTATTAGGTTTTTCCTTTTCTTATTTTTGGGTCTTTTTCTTTTCTTGAGTTACAGTTAAAAGATTGAAAATTGTAACATGTATGGATGTCTTTGATAGTGTTTTAGAAAGAATGTTATTTTGGTTTTTGAAATCAGTGGTTTTACCGGGCTTCATGTGATGTGTTGAAGAGCAGTGGAATTTGAGGCCATGCATTATGGCATTACTTATTTATATTGTGCGTGCCTTGGCCATGGGCACTGTGGTAGGGCTCGGTGACTGCGACAGTGAATGCAGGTAGTGTTCTGCCAAGGCTGAACTTTCATCATGGATGTTCTCCAGTGTGTTCCAGAGATGTTCTAATCCATCATAAACTCAAAGTAGTCAGGAAGATTTTTTTTTCAGTTATACTGGTGAAATTGCAGTATTAATTTTTCAAAGAAAATGAACTCATTGCTACATTTCATTTACTTGTCACTAGATTAGCAAATCAAGTGAATTGCGCCCCTGGCCCTTCTGCCTTCATGGGCAGGTCAGCTGGAACCTTGAATATTGAGAAATAAAGGCCTTGTCCCTCCAGAGACCTTGCTCACCTTGGGTATTTGGAAATCTAAGAAGTCTGTTCTGCACTGTATTATGATTAGTCTTGGACAAATACGGAGTTTTTCATTGCCTTGTTTTTTGGAGCAGGATATGTTTAAACAATGGAATCTTTTTTCTCTCCTATTTCATGTTGTCTTCAGGTGAACGTTGTTTATTAATTCTAAAACTAAATAAATGGGTGGTGTTTTGTATTGCTTGACACGTTCATGAAGGAAAATTTATGTCTATAGTCAGTGAAGGATAACATAACTTGTATCAAGTTATGTGTTATGTTATAAAACCAATGTCACAATTTATATATACATATCCCACCTAATGCTAACGTTCTCTGTTCTAAAATGATATTATTGTAAATACATATTATGTATAAAATATTGAAAATGACTATCTCTGAAATTCATAGACAGCCAAAAGTCATCTTCTGTTCACCACTTCTTGGGAAATAAAGGGTTTGGGACACATGTACAAAAACTGTCATGATTCATTTTCATTCAGTGTTTTGCAGGCACTTAGGCCTTGTCTGTGATTGCAGATTGATCGATAAATCTTTTCCCAGTAAATGCTACAGAGGGATGGCGTGGTAGAACGGATAAAGAGTCATGACTGGAAACAGGAGCCCTTGAGTCCAAGTCCAGCTTCTGACACACACTGGTTAGGTGACTGTGGGCAGGTTACATCAGCTCTTATAGCCACTAGAGCACTGCCAGATACTCGTGGTCTGCCTTAGCGGAAAGACTGTGCTTTTTCACTCTTCCTCATTCTTTGAATGTGTTTTGCATTTGCCTCTCTGTGCAGACGTTCTTTTAAGCTGGTAGGAGGAAGAAAACCTGCTGAGGGCAGACTTGTGTTTTTGTTGTCGCTGTGTTGTCTGTGCTTGTTGCTTTAAATCTGTGCATCTTACTGATGCAGTCCTGGGTGTGTCCACAAATCTTTTTACAAAGTACATATATGAATATTCTTATCTTAATGTAAGCTTTAGAACACAGAAAACTCTTCTATACCCAGAATCCTGAAGTATCACCAAGTTACTTGGTCCGGGGGCATCAGTTTTTATTCTCTTTTATATAATTACTGCTGGGTCTCTCATTTATTATTTCTGATAGTAACAGTTAATCCCTCCTGAGGCATTTTTAATTCATTAAGTTGAAACGTTATGAATTAGGTCATTGAGTCATGTTACCTCTTACCCTCTGCCATCGGTATCTGAGGAGAAGTATTTAAGTACTTAGGTCAACTGTGCAAATCTAGGCATTATTTATTCCTTTTTCCCCTAAATTTTGTTTAGGTTTTTATAGGCATCTTTATGTAAATGAGTTCTGTGTCCATATCTTGGCTTTTGGTAGGTTAGGAAGGTGTCACAATTTTATATTTGTGTAGGCAGGATTTAAAAAATTTGAAGTTATAGAAACTTTTGATGTATTCCCAAAGTCAGATTATAGATAATCTAGACCTAGGCATTTTAAGCACAGAGACTTAAAACCACTTGGAAAAAAGATCTAAAAATAATCTGAAAGAAAAAAATTAAATCATTGTAAGTCAGTCATCTTTACAGTGATCTTTTTGCTTATGTCTCTCATGAGCAGTGGTAGGTGAAACATCTCTTGAAATGATGGTTCTTGTTGTCTCTGGACAGGAGATGAAACCAGCTCTATGTCGTAAAAGGAATCATCCTTCTGTTTAATTTCAGCTTATCTGTAGCTTTTGCCTTTTGTTCATAGTGAGAAGGTCCATAATATTTTGGCATCTTGATTGTCAGAGGAGAATCTCACATTTAACATAATAACAATAAGATTAATAGATTGGGGAGGTTTACTGTATTATATATGTTTTAATAAAGGACATGCTGTGTATAGTAGGTGGTCATTATAATGGAATCTTTGTATCTTGTAGACAATCTAACAGCTTTGTTACTTTGTTTCAAAACTTGCCGTAAAACTTTTGTGGAACAATTTGCCTTATTGGTTGGGAAACTTTACCAGGAACCATCAAGTTAACCTCCTTCCATGGTGATTAGTAGAACTATTCAGAGTTGCTGTATTTGCAGTGGTATTTTCAGATGGAGAATTATACACTCTGAATTATCAGGATTTTGGTTGGGGGGTATTGGGGAGTTATGGTTCTAGAATTTTATTTTTAATAAAGCAACTTTTGCTGGGTTAAAAAGTTTTGTAATAGTAGGAACTTTTCTAGTATTTATTCTGTTTTGAAAGTTAACGGGCAGTGATTTTATGGAATGGTTTCTAGCCTAAATCCATCTTTAGGGTGGCTCTAAGCCACTGTATGGGTTCGGATTTTCCAACCACTGTTGGCTATATACCTATTAGGACCATGTGTGTACCTATGTCTAGTCTTCCCATTGTGTTTATTGGGCATAGACAATCAAGGATTTGGGGCTGTGATTGTGGTGGTAAAAGGAACAATTTAAGTCCTGATCTCTGCTTTTTAGTTTACAGGAACTTCTCTAAGGTGAGAGCTCTCCCCATACACATTTATTTCCTTAGATGTATTTATCTCCTTAGTTTGTCAGCTAAATTTTTCCATCTTCACCATTTTATATTTTGCTTCATCGTGGGCAGGTTCCAGCCAGCAGAGTAGCTGTCTAATAACATCTGCTTCGTCTTCTACTGGTGAAATTAATTTTTTTCTCTTCTCTTTTTATTCATTCGTTTATGTGTAGCATTCACTTAAAATTCTTTTTGAGTCCCAAATTGTCTCTCTCTGGCTCTTCATAGCTTCGACAGAGATAAATCTAACCTGATTAGATTTGTCCTAGTGTACTAACCTGTCGCCAGGTCGTATTGGAGCCTCCTTTTCATCCAGTCAGACCTTCAGATCTGTCACTCTTTGAATCTTTTGAATCTTCATCTTTGATGACAAACTATTCCCATCCATTGTCATGGTTTAAAAATTCTGCCTCTTCAGTTGCTTTTCTTGTACCTGTGTACTTTTCTGCAATTCTGTCTTAATGATCTTAGTTCCCACTCTCCTCACCTTTCATTTGGACTTTTTAAATAACTTCCTAATTGAATTCCCTGAATCTGCCTTCTCTTTTCTATAGCCTGTCTTCCATCTGGTTACCAAATTGAAATTTCTAAAGTATAGGCCTGACTACATCCCTCTCTTACTCAAGGAACCACCCTGACTTTCTCTTGCCCCTAGGATAACCTACAACCTTTTTTGTGTGTCATTTAAAGCCCTTCAAAATCTGTCTCCAGGCTACTTGTTAGCTAGCATTTTTTTCTGATTGCACATGACTTCTCTTTACACACTCTACATACCAATCAAACTGGCTTATTTGCTGCTTCCCATGCATGATCTTCAATTTCCCACCTCCGTGACTTTGCACAGCTAGTGCATTCCCCATGCCTGGGAAGCTCTTTGCTTACCTTTGCCTTTTGAAAACTCTAGCTTCCTTCAAAGGGTTAGCTGTAGTATTCTGTCTTTCACCCTTAATCTGAGCTCTCCCTGCATTCCCCTACCCCCTGCACAAAGTGATTCCCCTTATTCAGTTGTATTTTAATGAATCCATATTTTTAGAAGTAGAGTTTAGGAAGCCCAGTAAGGTGATGGTCTGATAAATAAATGGTCAGAAGGCTGTTAGAGCCTCTAGTCAGTGACCTTGACATTTCTATCTTCAAGTTTCACCTGGAAGAAATTAGAATGGGTGGTTAAGTAGTTCTTTGATTTGAATTTTGCATAGTTAGGAGATGTGATGCTTAGGTATTAATTACCCTGTTGGTGACCTATAGGAAAAGAAGAGAGGCTTTTGTCCTTTTAAACTGTCCTTTGAAAGCCCTCTCAGGCTGTTTTTGTTCCTGAGTAGAGATTTCCATGAAGGGATGAAAAAGAAAAAAACTAAAAATTGAGGAGGCAAAAGACTTGTCTGTGACTACATTGTTCCTGGCTCATCCCTGATTAATTTAGAGGGTGTGACATCTTGCTGATTTGGATTCTGGTCCTTTTGAGCTGCTCCCCTTTAGCCTTGGCTGCTGGGTAGCATTCATGTCATTTGTCATTCACTTTTCTTGGAGGGTATCATAACTAGTTTGTTGATGGGCTTTGAAGATTTCCATGGTTGTGTTTTTAAAATCTCAATCCCAAAATTCTTAAGACTGAGTACAATGAACACAGTTGTATCAGGATGTCTAGAAATCGAGTTAGCCCAAGGAGAGAATGCTCCTGTTATCAGCTTCTCCATGTTAGTTGCCAACCCTTAACTAAAATGTCAAATTGATTGGTCTTTTTCCACAAATCACAAGTTTTAGAAAGTAAAAATAGAAGAGAACATTGGAGTTGGAGCCAAGAGACATGGATTCCTGCCCTTGACCTGTTAGGAAATTAGCTGGGTCCCTGTTGGCAAGCCATTTAATACCTCAGTTTTCTCATCTATAAAATGAGATGTTCTCTGAAGTTCCTAAAAGATTGTGATTTTTAATAAAAAAGGTTAATCAGTCCTGTTTCTCCCATGTACTCTTAAGTCAGTTTTCCTTGACTTGGACAAGATGTTTTAATAATGACATTATTTGATGCTCCAGATGACTGTTGTATTAGTTCAGCTTAACTGGGGTATTACGTTCTCATGCTTTTCTTCTCTTTATGTGAATCCTGCATTTTAAAAGAGTGGAGAAGAGGTACGTAGGCTTTTGAGCTGGAAGATTGTTCCTTAAAGTCCTGGACCAGAGTCAGAGTCGTCTTCCTGAGGTCAAATCTGGCCTCAGACACTTACTTGCTGTGTGACCTTGGGCAAGTCACTCAGTTTCCTCATCTGTCAAATGATTTAGAGAAGGAAATGGCAAACCATTCCAGCATCTTTGTCAAGACTGGAAAATGACCAAACAACAACCAATGCACATACATAGGTAAATAGAAGGTAATTTGGGGAGGGGGGAACTCTTGGAACTCTAAAAAAGGCTTCCTGGAAGAGGTGACACCTGGGATGAGCTTTAAAGGAATACAGAGATGTCATTCAGTCAGCAAGCATTTTTTAAGTGTCTGCTATGTCTTGGATACTGTGAGGATGTGGAGGGAGAGCATTTCAGCTAGTATAGATGCACTGAATGGGAAGACAGAATGTCAGGTCAGAGGAGTGACCAGCAGTGCGTCTCATTTGGAAGCAACTTTGGGTCTTCAGAGGCCATTAAATTCAAACAAGACTTGAAGGTATTTGGATCCAGGTTATAATGTGCCCTGAATGCCAGGGTGAGAAGTTTGTTTTTTTACCATAGGCGACAAGGAGCCGCAGTGGGTTTTGGTGCAGGGGATGACACTTTAGAAACATTATCTTGGCCGTTTTATGGAGGGAGAGACTGGAGAAGGGAGAACCTGGGAGCAGGGGGACCCAAAGGGAACCATAGCAGTTAAGAGAGCCTGAACTGCAGGGGTGGTTAAGGCAATGGCATTGGGGAGTACTTGACTGTGGAATGGATGTGAATTCAGGGCAATGTGGAGGAGTAGCCAGAGTGAATGTTGGACTTGTGGGTGGGAGGGCCTGGGTGTGAATGCTGCCTTTGACACCTGTTGACTGTATGACTTTGGACAAGTCATTGAAACTCACCTCTCTACAACATAATGTAATTATCTGCGCCATAAAGTTGTAGTGAAGTTTAATGAGACAGTAAGTGAGAAAGAAGAATCAAGGATTATCCCAGTGTGATCAAACTTGTGAGACTAGGAGGGTAGTGGTCCCCTCAACAGAGATGAAGAAGGTGAAAGAGGTGGGATAGTAAGTTCTGCTTTGGAGATGCTGGTTGCAATTGATATGCCATATGATATGGCATATCTGAGGGGACTGGTCCTCTTGATAGGCAGGGGTGGTGATCAGTTCTGGAGTTCAGGAGACATGAAGCCTAGAAATACAGATTTGGGAGGTGTCTGCAAAAAGGATGATAATTGAGTCCTTGGAAGTTGAGCTCACCAAGGAAGAGAATATAGAGAAAGGATTAGAGAATTCCAGACTGCGACTTTTGGGATGCTCCAGCTTGGCATCAGGGAGTGGTGGGGATGCGCAAAGGAGATTGAAATGGTCACGGTGTCATAGGAGCATATATAGATATGGAAGGGACATCAGAGTTCATCTGGTCCAGCCCTCTTATTCTACAGGTAAGGAAACTGAGGCTCAGGGAAGCGAGGACCAAGGTCACCCAGGTAGAGTGAGAAGCAGGATTTGAATCCTAGTTCTCTGACTTCAGAGCCAGGGTTCTTTCTACTGTGTGATGAATCTCTGTCAGTAGTATTTGGCATCATTTGTGCTTTGGATTACCCAAGCCAACGAGATGCATGAATTATCACAGAGCTTAAAGTATAAATGTAAAATTGATATATAGGGCTTTGCCATTGGGAAAATACTCCCAAATGCATTTTGATAATAAGGTGGTGAAAATATAAGGATGGAAAGGGAAGGGAGTAAGCATTTATTAAGAGGCTACTATGTGCCAGGCACTATGCTAAGTGCTTTACAAATATTCTATAATTTTTTAATAGAAGGACCTTTAAAAAAAGCTATCCCTACAGAAGTAGTAAAGCCAAATTAATTTTTAAAAACCTATTTCATTAAGATTATTTTTTAGCCTAGAACTAACTAACTTGGAGATTTTTTTCAGATGCCAGTCAGTGATGTCAATCTCTGAAGCTGGCTTTTGTGACAGAGTATGTACTAAAATGTGGTAGGGAAGTTTACTTTGTAATTCTAATTAATGCTATACATCAAGGATCTATTATTTAATTGGTGGGAGTATTCCTTCCATCAATGTAAATTACAAATGTTGTGGTAGGTAGTCATTGAGAGAAGTTGTGGCTAATAAAATTTCACATGGTTGCCAACCTTTTGGTAATAAAAAGTCTTTTCAGACTTTAAAAGGCTTAGTATTAAAGAATGCCTTACAAATCAGAGTTTGCCTTCCAGTGACATAGGTTTTGAGAACCCAGCATCACCATCCACACCACAATGAGGTAGGGTAAGAATTTGGTGAAGGCTAATGTTGATTTATTGAAATATTGAACTTGCTTTTTAAACAATGAATTTTTACTCTTTTCGGTTTTAGATCATGGTGTCCCAGAATGCCCAACTTAGGCAATTATTTAAGGATGTTTTTATTTACCCTCCCCAAAGATGTTTAGTGATAATTTCCTCAAGCTTAAATTTATGACTAGTTTTAAAAATGTTTTTCAGTAAAATTTTTCTTTATAGAAATACCACATTTCAAAAATTAGTTAATCTTAGAATACAGTCGTTTTTATCTGATAAAATTACCACATATGTTGTTTCACTTCAGAAAAGAAAGTTGAAGTTTCTGCTTTATGGTTTGAAGACTTTTCCATAGAATTTATCAGTTTAAAATATCAATGTTATTCTTTCAGTGGTCACTCACTGACTTGTGTAATTCCAATAAAATTAGATCGGGTTGCAAACATTTGGTGATTCTTGGGATGTCTAGATAAAACATTTAATCAATTAGAACTTTAGGCTTTGGATTATAGGAGATAGTTGGGATAGAATGGCTAAAGGTTACAGCAAATTTTTGAAGCTATTTCAAAGAGCTTATTAAATAAAAGTAGTGTCAGGTCTTGTTTATCTTAGCAGAGATATGGACAATACTTTCAGTCCTGGAATATCTTTTCTTTGCCACTCAGTATACTACTTGTGGGGTTCTTTGGGGATGGAGGTGGGGAGAGAGGTTTTTTTTTTAAGGTCAGTGACAGATTTGGATTTCCAATTCCTTTATTCAGTTCAATTACTACATAATAGTTGACCTTATTAGAGTAATCTAATGTACGATTAACATGTTGTTTCTTTAAGTTATTTTTTCTTTGTGATTTTTGTTTCATAGCGTCGTCCCCCAGACTACAGTAATACTGAACAATGATCGACAGAACTCCATTGTAGCCAAGATGGTTGGGCAAGAAGAACCTTTGAGCAGGGCAGCGGATTCCCTGGAAAATATCCTTAGCAAGTCAGTAGCTCCAGCACCAATCCCACCACTTTTCTGTTTTCATTTGATACTCTTACCAGTCTCCTTCCCATTACATTTAAAAGATCAAACTCAAGATCGCTTTTATTTTTGTTATGCTAAGGAAAATAATCAGAATGTATTTAATATTGCTATAGACATTGGAACTGTCTAAAAAAAAAAGAAACCATACAGACTATTTTTGTGACTACTTGTGAAATTAGAATGTGATTAAATTATTATGAGTGCCATTGTCCTGAGTGATTCATGATATAAAGTGGTGATACAGTATAGGTCGATATAGAATATTGGAATTTTTTAAGTTTCTGAGTTTAGCTCAGACATTGAGTTCTCACAAAATGTTCAGAGAATTTCTTGTGTGTTTCCTCAGTAGTAGTGTAAGATTACTCATCTTGTTCACAGAAATATTTTTTCCCACTGGTTTGTTGAGAAAATTGGCCAGCATCAGAGATAGTTGATTGCTAACCATTTTTCTGAATCAGTGGCAGCAGTAGTAAGATGTTTACACCACCTGTTTTTCTTCTCAGTGAATTCTGTGGGCATATCTATTTCATGATTTTTTTCAAATAATTTTTTTTAGTTAAAAATTACAGATTTCAGAATGCTTATTCATGGAAAAAACATACAGTTATCACTGTTATGTTCCAATAAATGACTTTTGGCTACCGTAACTGTGACACACTTATTTCCTCCATTCTGTTCCCAAAGATAACTTTTCTGCCACTTGTTTTCCATCTGCCATCTTACAAAGCCTTGGGTTGCTTTTTCTACCAAAGTTTCTCTCTTAGCAAACTGCTTCTTCTCCACTTTTAGTGTATCTTTTTTATCTTGGTCTAATACTCCAGGAAGCCAGCTGGATCTATGGAGAACTGAGAATGGGCAGGATAGAAAAGAAGGTGACAATTTTTCTGAGATTTCCTCTCAGTCAGCTTTGTTAATGACTTGATTCATCTCACTGAATATCAATGAGATAAGTTAGGATGCTTGCTGCCTTCCCTCTAAGCAGAGCCCCAATTTGGAAAGTCGACATTGCTAAGATGGTGATCCAGAAGCAGCCCATGCCACACTAGCCAGTCCCTTCCATTTTTTGCCGTGTATAGTGACGCAAAATGTTGTCTTCCTTTCCAGAAATCTCATTGTTATTCATCAGTGCAAGTGAAGGGATTAGAAAGGAGTCAGGATACAAGTCTGGTACTAAGAGAGGGTGAAGAAGGTGTCAGAATCCCCTCCCAGCTGTCATCTGGTTTCTCCTAGTTCTTTGTCTCTCTAAATATCTTCTCTCTTTGATGCTGAGATGGTTGAAGTGCTGGGTAAAACCTTCTTCTAGTGGATTATCTGCTGTTTTATTATCTGCTTTCTGCTCTTTGTGTTGGGATCATCAGGATTTCAAATGCTACAGCAGGTTGATGTCTTGCACTGAATCGACTCAGTGGAATTTTCTAACCACCCCCTTTTTTGCTCCCCCTCAACCCCCAATTCATTGAGCTCTTTCACTTGTTAATTCTCCTTGGGCTGCCCTAGGGGATCAGGAATCAGTGTTCTATGTTTTGTGGTAGAATAAATTTACCTGTCTTATTTGGTGAAGAAACACGAGCTTCAAATAAGTTACAGAGAGTGCAGGCACTACTCACATATCTTCAATATACGATTGACATCCTTAGATTTTCATATGGAAGGCTTTTGTTTGATTCTGACTTTAGTATCATGGAATTGCTTTTTAATGTTTCAGCTTTCCCCCCTTTACTTAGCCCTTCTTGTTATTGATCCTAAGATGATATGTGGTACTATACAGGAAAATGCCTTGATCTGTATGAAGTATAAAACCTATTCTTTAAAGCAAAAAAAAAAAAAGTCCCAATGATTCAATATTAGCCTTGTCTTTTTTTCATTCTATAAATTGACAAGAGGTGGGTCTGCTTTGTTTCTGTTTCAGTGCCGTTCCTGCACGTAGGCAAAACACCATAGTGGTGAAGGTTCCAGGTCATGAAGACAGTCACAATGAAGATGGGGAGAGTGGATCAGAGGCCAGTGACTCTGTTTCCAATAGTGGACAGTCAGGAAGCCAGAACATTGGAAACAACGTTACTTTGATCACGTTGAATTCGGAAGGTATGTCCTATGCAGTGGGTGTTAAAGGGGCTGGTAAAGAACACGAATGAAAATCATCGTGTTGCCTCTTAATAAATTCCATGTCCTTTGATTCCTTGTGGCGTGATTTTTAAGACAACTGTTGCCCAGTTTTCTTTGGCATTAAAATGGAAACTTCATTTATGATACTTGGTAAATGTGATCCAGATCAGGGTCTTGGGAGTTTTTACATCACTTCACAGTCATTTGTGGAATTATCTTTTCAAAATTATATTGCATTTAGTAGAGATAAAATTTTGAAAATGGAACACTCAGCATTGCGTTCATCACTTAGAACAAAGATGCAGTTTTAGAATTATAGATTCTCAGAGTTCAGAAGGTTCTCAGTGATTATATCTATTCCACTTTGAACCTGGACAAGAATTCCCTGCACAATATAGTTGAGAGTGGTCATCTAGTCTTTGCTCACAGACCTCTCTTTATTATCATCTACCAAGGGAGCTCATTCTATTTGTGTATAGTTTTAATTAGGTAGATTTTTTTTTAATGTCCATCAAACCTCTGTTTTCCTCTTTGATACTATTATGTACTGCTCCCAGTTCTGTCCTCTAGGGCTGAGCATAACAAATCTAATCCCTTAAGAAATAAAAAGTTAGTTATGTCTGTAAAGTTCCTTGACCCTTCCCAAGGAGCCGTCTTATAAGAAAAGAGTTAAAAAAGGAAGAAAGACAAAAGAAAGTTCTTGACTAATGTGAAAAAAAAGTGTGACTTTTTCTGAAGTATTCCATACTCATGGTCCTTCATGTCTGCATTGAACTGTTTTGGGTGGGAAGGGAAATGTCTTCTCATGTGGTTCCTTTGGGCCAGGCTTGGCCATGATAATTCTGTAGCTCTGATCCTTCTTCCGTAGTATGGTTCTTCAGATACTGGAAAACAGTTACCATGTGCTTCTCCCTTCCTTTCTCTAGTTTCTTCTACCCACCTTTCAATGCCTTGAAGTCAAGACCTGTCACCATCTTGGTTGCCCTTTGAAACCAGGTCTTCTCTGCAGTTTATCAGTGTTCCTCCTAAAATGGAGTGCCCATGACTCAGTAAACTATTTCAGATGTGGTCTGACCTGGACAGGGCGCAGTGGGACTGTCCTCCTAGACCCAGGCATTCTACTTCCTTTTGGTGCATCTGAGATGGAAGGTACTTTCCACACTGTGATTCCTTTTGAGGTTGCAGTGTACCGTGATATCCAGATGTTTTTTGCATGAATGACTGAATACCTCCACACCTCTATTTTATACATAGACGGTTGAGTTTTTGATTCCAAGTGTCAGACTTCAAATTTACTCACATTAAGTTTTATTAGGACCAATATTTATTTTTGAGGAGGGGAGAAGGCAAGGCAGTTGGGGTTGAGTGACTTGCTCAAGGTCCCACAGCTAGTAAGTGCCAAGTGTCTGAGGCTGGATTTGAACTCAAGTCCTCCTGAATCTAGGGCCAGTATTCTATTCACTGCATTACCTAGTTCCCCCTAGATCAATATTTTTAAAGACTTAGACTATCTGGCTTCCTTCAAGGTTCTATTTCAATATTACCTCCTACTTTCCTGATCTCTCCACCCCAGCTCTTCCTTCTTCCACTCCAAATACTACCCTCTCTCTCACTTATTAGGGTCCATCTCCCCTGGCAACACTACTTCAGATTTACTAAGTATATATTTTGTATTTTCGAATTTGTGTACATACTCCCCCTTCCCTCCCAACCCCCCTTGAATGTATGCTCCTTCAGGGCAAATGCTGCCATTGTTTCTGTCTTTGTGTCTACAGCAGAGTGCGTGTATGTGCTTAATACAGTATGTGCTTAATATTAATAATATGTGTTTAATAATTGCTTGTGGAATTGAAGGTCTCTTTTTTACTCCTCCTTCCCCTTTCTGAGTCTACAGATCTTTGAGGGGGAGCAAAAATGTTTGATATATCAGTTGCTGTAATTTATTGACCTATTTCATGGATGTGGAATTCTTTAGAAAAACAAACAGTATGCTAGCTCATAAATATGTAAGATTCCCAACAGGAATAGGTCATTCATTTATCTTGTCAGTAATTTCAGGGTCACATAGAAACTTTATTTTAAGCACAAAAATGTCTATAAATTTCAATTAAGAGCTCATACAAGGCAGGATTTAACTTTGAACATTTAATTTCTGTGGGGTTTTTTTTGCTTTAGTGTATATGGCATTAATATAGCTTATTGAATTTCACTAACATGAAAATGAGAAATAGAAGCACGAAAGGATCAGAGATACAGGATTTAGATGGAGAATTCCAGAATTTCAAAGTTAGAAGAGACCTACCAGTCCATCTCATTCAGCTCCTACTTGAAGTCTCTCCACAGTAGATGTGACCATGGTCACCTGGACAGTCTTGCCTTCTTCTTGCACACTGGGCTTCTGTTATTCTTACTTTGATATCACAGAGGTTTCTTGGCGGCCACACCCTGCTGTTGATTTATGCCCAGCTCACAGTCTGCCACAGATCTTCACTTCAAGGCTATATGCATTGATTAAGCACATTTGCCAGGTCTTGTGCTAGGTCCTGGAATGCAAAGCCAAAAATGAGACAGTTTTTGTCTCTAAAGAGCTTCCATTTTCCCAGGCTTGCCTACCTCAGCTTGAGCTTGGGAGGATGCTTTTTGGTACTGGAGTATAATAATTTTCATTTCATCTATATTAAATGTCATCTTATTAGAGCTAATAATACACATAGACAAGACAAGAAAAGCATGAGAGAAGACAGTTTAGAGAGTGCTTTAAGATCCTGTTGGAGCCTTCCAACAAGGAGACGAGATAACCGTTGTTATGATCTTTATTTTAATTAAAGGTAAAGGAGGCTGGTGCTTGCCTATTGTCATACAACTATCACTCGACATTTGGGAGGAATTTGAACTCAGGTCCTCCTGACCCCAAATCTGGCATTCCATCCACTATACCAGATGGCTGCCTAGTATAGAGCTTGCAGGTCTTCAGTGATAGGTGGATTTACTTATGGAAGTTCCTTCCACTGATGAAACTGGATGATGAAACATAGACAAGACTCCCCCCCCCCCCCCATGCTTCTTAATGCTACATGGCTAGTGATATAATTGTATTAATAAGTGACCTGTAATGGTATCATGAACTGTATTCCTTTAATCATTGTCTTCTTTCACTTTTCTGCAGTAAATGAACATAGTCTGGGTGTTATATCTCCATTCCTGCATTTTTAGAGACTATGTTATTTAGAAAGTAAGTATATTACATAAGCTTCCCTCAGTGTTCTGTCGAAAGGTTTGTAGAGGACAGCCTGAAGACAGATGAGTGTGAGAGGTCTTCCCACTTTTTCAGTTTATTTGTTCATTTCTTAGTTTTCAGGCATGTTATCTCTGGAACCAGAAACATCACAGGCCATCCCCAACTTACAATGCTGTGTGTTCTTGAAAGTTTCTTTTTAAGTCATTTGTTTGGAACCTAGAACACATTTTTCGGCATGATGGTTAGGTCATGGAAGCTTCTGTCACTCATCCTGTGAAATAGGGTTTTTCGTAAGGTGCTTATAATTGGTAAGCTATTAAATGAATGGGGGTAATCATTATGACTCTAGAGTCTAATGGGCATGTGTTGTTTCTATGGGAAAATAGACTCTGAAATCCAGTTTGGAATTCTCTGATTGCCTCTTCTTGTCGATTGTGAGGCTAATAGCTCCAAGTCTTAAGATTGTGTGACTTTATGAGACATAGGAGAGATGTGAGAACTCTAGTTTAAGTTAGTATTAGGGGATGGGGAGGAGGAGCTGGGATAGGGCCTAGAGGGGGAAGGCCCACAGGTGGTCATGGCATCATATTCTAGCATTACTCCAGTATTGCTTCTTGGGCTGGGACACTTCTCTAGTGGAACTATCTCTCCTGTGAGGTTGGGGGTCAAGACCACCTACTACCCCTTTGGTTTCTACTACCTGTCACTCTAGTCAGTGTTTTTCTCTCTTTCTTGGCCTACTTGCCTGCTCTCTTCCTTGAAGTATGCATATAGCCCTTTCAAGTCTTTCAAATGATTTTTATTGATAGCAGCAGTAGAAAATGAGGGAGAAAGGGAGAGGGTGTAAAAAAGATTTCCTCCAGTTTCTCCTTTTCTCTCACGTTTTTCCCTTACAGCTGACCACAAGCACTAATAATGATTGGTGTTGGGATGCGCTAGAAAGATGCATTCAAGAATTAAGATTGATGTCCATTTCAGAGGAGCTAACCTAGTCATTCATCATAAGATTTGGAGCAGGGTTCAGGAGTGGAAAGCAGTGTGGAGGCCTCTGGGGATAGTAGTGAGGATGGGATGGGACTTGTGGGTACAACTAATGGGGTCAGCACTGAAGATGGAGTGATCAGTATCAGAAATGGCCTTAGGTATTTAATCTCCTTCTGTTCCTTCTCACCAAGGTTAATTTGCTCACTCCATTTCTCCCCCATCCACCATGTGCCTGGTTAAAATCTGTTAGCCAACAAGCATTAATTAGACACCTGCTACATGCCCAATGCTGTGCTAAGCATTGGGATGCATAAATGACAAACTTCTGTCCTCAGAGAGCGTGTTTACCTTCTTACCTTATAGGGAGAGGAAATGGAGATCTGTAAATACGTGCAAAATATGTACAAGTTAATTGTGAATTATAAACACAAGACAATCACAATTAATTGTTAAATAGTATTAAATTAAGTATTTATAAATAAAAAATTAAATAGAGGAGTAAGAAGAAGGAAAGGGAAGACTGGAAGATGTGGTTCTAGGCAGTAGGCCATGGAGGTAGAAGGGAGAAGTGGGAAGGGGAGAAGAAAAGGGAGTTCTTTCTGGGCACAAGGAGAGCTATTCTACTGGGGGCTTTTGATTGCTGAGAATTGCCTGTATTCTCTCATGCCAAATGTGCTTGTGCATTTCCTATCTGGGAGCCACTGAATGCTGTCTTCCACTGTCTGTTTGTTTTGTCTGCTACTTAGAGAGCCTCTTGACACTGAACCCCTGGCATACCTTGTGACCCAAAGGGGCTTCCAGAGCTGAGGGGAGATAAGGGGAATAAAAAACATTTTAAAGAGATGAAGCTGCAGAAGAGATACCCCCTTTCCTAAGCTAAACGTGATAGTTTAAGGAAAAACTCTGATGATTTAAATACAGATTTCTAACATCTTTAAATTTACAAGTTTGTGAGACATAGATTTTTAATTACATGTACTTATTTGTGTATCTTTGTGTAACGGAGCCTTCCTATTTTGGTAACTGGAATGGTTATTTTGTTGGAAATGATCCCTCTGGAACTCCAGTAGCATCACTATTAGTTTCTTTTGTCAATCATTGGTAACTCTTGAGGTCTTTTCTTCCTTCTACTGTTTGATCTTAACATGTTCAAGGAGGCAGTGTCCCAGAAAATGGCACAAGTTCCTTTTGTACTTGAGGAAGCTGAGAAGTAAATGACTTTACCAAAGTCTTGAAGCTAAAAAGTGTGGCAGCATTGGGCCCAGAACTGACTCAGAGGTCAGAGTGCCCCGGGACACACACAGACTTTGCAGAAGCCTGTCCTGTCAGTACAGTTGGGGTTTTTCAGTTATTTTTCTCATCAGATGTGGCTTTGCCTGAACGCAGAGGAAACAGAGTTAGGGTGAGGAGCATGAGGCATCTGTCTCAGTAAATTACTCTGTTGTTTTAAAGGGTAACTATTTTGATCACATAGCTAGGTGAAACCTCACTGGTGGTCTTAATGTTGGAAAATGATTAGACAAGTATGACTCTTTATTTGTTTCGTGTTTAGAGGGTGTGTACAGCCTACACCTAGCACCTGAGGTTCTGGGGCCAGTTCTCTTATCCTGATATGAATTCAGTATATGCTTCTGTCTTTCCCCTGAAGGGTGTGGGAATAAAGCATAAGTTTAGGAAAAGAGTCTTCTAGGCCAGACCTAACTCAGGTCACTCTGGTCAACAAGCATTTCTTAAGTCATTATTATATGCTAGTTTACTGTGCCTGATTTGGGGATACAAAGAAAGGCAAAGACCATCCCTGCTCTGAAGGAGCTTACTTCCTAATGGAGGAGGCAGTATATAAGCAGCTATGTACATGTAAGATACACAAACACACATACTGAATAAACTGGAGGTAATCTCAGAGGGAAAGCATTATCTTGAGGGGGAAGGTGAAACTTTAGCTGAGATTTGAAGGAAGCCAGGAGACACAGACAAGGAAGAGGTGCATTCTAGGCTTGGGGAACAGCCAGTGGAAAGGTAAATAGCTGCGAGGTGTGAGATACAGTCAAGGTCACTTGATTGCAGAGAACATGGAGAAAATTAATATGAAGACTGAGGGGAGCCAAGTGGTGAAGGGCTTTAGATGCCAAGTAGGACTTTATATTTGAGGTCCTGAAGGTGATAGAGGGCCACTGGAGTTTATTGAATAGGGAGATGGCATAGTCATACTGGGGTTTACAGAAAGCCAGTTTGGAAGGTGGACTCTGGAGTAGGGAGAGACTCTGGCAGGGAGCCTGGGCAGCAGGGCATTGCAACAGTCCAGGTGTGAGGTGATGTGGGTCTGCCCCAGGGTTGGGGCAGCTTCAGGAGAGAAGGGGAGTGTATATAAGAAATGGTGGAAGGTAGGGCACATGACTTGTCATCATTAGATGATGGAGGTAGAGTGAGGACTCAAGGATGGTGCCTAGCTTGGGAGTCTGGGTGAATGGGTACATGATGATGGCTTTGATAGGATTAGGGACGTTTTAAGGGAAAAGATAATGAGTTCAGTTCTGGACATGTTGAGTTTAAGATTTCTATTGGCTAACTACTTTGAGATGTCCGGTGGGAAGTTGGAAATGTGAGACTAGCAGTCAGGATAGAGTCCAGTGATTCAGTCCAGGAGTCAAATGCAATAAGGCCCTCATGGACTGGATAATGCAATAAAAAACACTTTATTAGTGTCAAAGGATAGAAGTTTTAAAAATATTATAATGCAGATAGACATGTTATTCCTCTCAGCTGTGGCATTCACTGGCCAGACTAGGTCAGGAAAGCATTCCCAGCAGGACAGTAGAAGGATCTCAAATATAATTTCATCATAAATTGGACATTTTATAATTAAAATAAGGAAACCAAATTACTGATAATCCCAGGAATGGTCTCCTTGTCCCTGAAAGGGAAACCAGCCTAGCTTAGGTTGTCTAACATACTTGTAACTCCTACTTCAGTGAGCCTCACATAAATTAAGAAGAAAAAAATTGACTCCTCTCCCCACCCTTGTATTTTTTCTTAATATAAACCTACATCACTTACATTTTAAGATGAGCATGGTCTGTGGTAATATACCTTTTATTTAGAAAACATAAATAGATGAAAAGTTTTTAAAAATGGTTTTAGATCATGCTACTGTAAAAAAATTCCTTTTATGGAGATAAATCTCCGTAACAGGTTAGTCCAGGGCAGTATTTTTTGTATCTGTGTCAAAATAGTTTATAAGTTTGAGATTCTGGACTTCTTGGATAAAAAATTTAGTCAGGGAAGAAAGTTGCATTAGGAAGGTAAATTATTCTGCAAGGTTACGCTTGAATGACAGGAATTATAATTTGGAATTATTGTATTATAGCCCTTCAAAGTGTTTATATGTTAGGCTTCATACACTATGTCCTTGAGGAAATGTATTGATCATTTTTAATGCTATGAAGTATTTCCTGGAGTTTATCCTTTTAGATAGGATTGCTTGGCACAGACTGTATTAAGACAGATGTGGCCTTTTTTTCCCCCAATGTGATTGTTGTTTATGTAAATGGTGAAAAAAATAGCTAATCCATTAATGTCCCTTGCATCAGATTTACTTTGGACCTTTTGTAGAATCATCCATTAAAAATTTTTCAGTGAGATTTATTTTGTGAGAATTGGATCTGTGTCCTCAACACTCCCCATGACTGGAAAGAACTTTGCTCAGCTGTAGGGAATGCTAAGTAGGCAAGCTGGTTTCAGAGAAATTGCGTTATTAAAATTAAACTGCTAAAGAATGATAGGCTTGTCTTCTTGATTTAGTCATTTTATTTCTTGATAGGAGACAAAAGTTGCAACCAGGCAGCTTGCTCTTATCTTTTTGTAAGGGAGAACGTTAATGTCTAAACTTGACTTTGGAATAACCCAGATCTCACAGTGGCCATGCTCTTCCTAGTTCACGTGGTCTGTACTATTGCTGTGTAGTCTTTAAAGCAAATTTGGAATTGATTCCCTGGTATTTAGAAGATGTTGCAGCTTGTTGCCTCATCATGTGATGTGGTACTGACTTCTGTCATATAACAAAAAGTCAATTGTTATGCTTCATGGGAGTGTTTTCTTTAATTGGGCTTCTTGGAAAATTATGAGTTCTGGCTCAGCTAATTTTCTGCTTAAGGTTAGAATAGTTCTCTCTTCATTATTTTTTGATTCTGGTAGAAAATGAGCTGATACCTATTTTATTGAATAGAGAACAATAGGCATAACTTAATGATATATGTCTCCAGTATTAGCAGTAGCCCACCAAAGTCATGCTTAGGGACATGAATAATGATTTCTCTGAAGTGGAAATGGGGCAAGTGTAGGAGATTAGATTCTGTGGTTGAGTGTATACTGACCTCACAACATCATCTATCTGTAAGTCAAAACTCATTAGGAAAAACTCGTATTATTAATAAGAGGATACTCATTTGGCTGTCTCTCTTAGACCAAAAACCCTTATGGCAATGGGCTCACAGTATATATACTCTTTGAAAAGTTGAGGGTAGCAATCAACTGATTGGTTGACAGTTGATGAGAAAATGAATATTACAGTGACAGGCTGGGCTATTTTGCAATGAGGGTCTTGGGGGGTATGTGTTGGGTAGGTCTTTTAAAAAAGATTGTTTAATTTGTTTCAACCAACATTAATCAGCTTTCTCTACCTCCTTTCCTACAATATCTAATGAAGGAACAGCAGAACCCCTGTTACACATACATAAATGGTCAAGCAAATAAATTCCTGCTTTGGCCATATCTAAAATAATATATCTCAATTTGTATAAGCTTCATCAGTCAAAAAACATTTAAGTATTTAAGCCAGGCATTGTACTATGCACTAGGGATATAAAAAGAGGCAATAGACAGTGCTTGTCCTCAAGGAGCTTATAATTTAATGGGAATGTGATAGAATTCGATCTCTCTGTGCTAGATTTGGGACCTCTTCTTTCCCTAGTGTCCCTGCACTGGCATGCTTTGCCAGGCTGATTCCTGGATCGATCTCCTTCCCAGAATTGTGCAGACAGACCTCTTTTGTCTCCCTGTGATGTCTTGGGTTGGAAAAATAACTTACTGCGCTTTATTTATTTATTTATTTATTTGATTTCCTAATCAGAACTCGGTCTGCTGCATTTTCTAGACCTATTTGGAGATGTGTGGTAGACTTCTGCTGTACTTACTGCTGCTCTGCCATCTTGGCTCTGCCTCACTGCTCAACACTTTATGAAGAAGTTTCGACATTTGCTTAACTGTTTCAGTCGTGTTTGACTCTTCATGACTCCATTTGGGTTTTTTTTTTTTTTGGCAAAGACACTGGAGTGGTTCACGTTTTCCTTCTTTACTCATTTTACAGATGAGGAAATTGAGGCAAAGAGAGGTGACTTGCCCAGTTAAGTGACACACAGTTAGTGAAGAGTCTGAGATCAAATTTGAACTCAGGCCTTGCTGACTGCAGGCCTGGTGCTCTACATGATGCACTGCCTCGCTGCCCCTTGGAGTGTGTAGCTGAGGATGTCATGGAATGCAATGACCAGGTTTTAGCCTGTACCGTTGGAGGATGTATACACTCAGTGATAAACTCATAGATATGCAGAAATGTTTAGGTTGTCTTGAAGTTTATTTTTTTTAAGTTAATTTATTTTGAGCTTGAAGTTCATCTGGTACTTAGATACTTCTTCCTTAGAGACTTGGGTGGGCAAGTGATCTCAGCTGTGCTGAGGCTGTGTGCGGAGGGTACTCCTTGCTTGCCTCTTCGTCTTGTCCCGTTCTTCCCAATGAAACTGATGCTTAGTTCATCAGATTCTCTTGCTGTCCCAGTGACAGTTTGGTAGTGCTCCAGGGAGGTATTACTTCTCGTTCTCATTCTCAGGGATGTCTTTTATCAGATTTTTCAGGTGTAGACCGCTGCCGATAATATGTCACCCAACTTATGCTCAGCATGTGTCATTTGATTGTTATTTCTCGATTCTCCACACTTACACTGTGCCTGGTGCACAGTGGACAGTTGTCAATGAATGCTTGTTGATTGGACTTGGGATTGCTTATCATTTCAACTCTTTGAGATCATGGTGTTCCATGATTCACAGCTGTGTGGCATCACTATGATGATGTGTAAATAATTTATTGGTAGAATATAAAATTGTATAAGTCTTTAGGATTTTAAGTGACGAATACAGTAACATCTCAACAAATACTTATATGAATAGGAAAAGAATGTGGTGTTTGACAAGATAGGGATCATGTTCTATGATGCTTTGTAGCCCTCACAATACTGTATTTTCACACTTTGTATCATGGTACATCAATACTGCTGGAAGAGGCTGTGGCGATGTAATTTATTGATGAACTTAAAAAAAAATAAAAGCCGTGCCTTCTTTCTGTTAAAAAGATCACTAATCTGCTTTTAATAAACTAGCAAGGTGTATGGATAGTATATGTGATGGCTATTATTCAAAAACTGTCTAGTATATAGATTTAACCTGAAGGACTGGCTAATATTCAGGGTATACAGTAGAAGCGTGAGACAGTTACTGCACACATTTTCCTTTTGGGGAGACAGGGTAGTGTGGTAAAACTTGGTAATCCCCCGATTCTGCCCCCATAATCTGTGTGACCTAGGGGATGTCATGTTGACTCTTTGGGCTTAATAGCATCTTAGATTCAGAGTAAGAAGGGACCTTAGCTTTTGTCTATTGTGGTTTTTATTTTCTAGATGAGAAAGTAGACCCAGAATAGGGGATGGATACATTTATTTATACTTGAAGTAAGCAGATGCGGAATTTAAGTCATGGTCCTTCTTTAAATTCAGTGTTATTTCTTCTGTGCCATGCTCCCTGTTCCTATTTTCTTATTTGTGGAATTAATTATGTGACAGGACTAGATGCTTTCTAGGGTCCATTTCAGGCCTAAAATTCATAGGGTCATAAATGTAGTTGAAGCAAGGCACCTTTTAGTACTGTATCAAGCCTCCACTCTTCTTTTACAGATGAGGAAACTGGGGCATGGAGAGATTAATGGATTTTCCCAGGGTCATATAGCTAGTTAATTTTTGAGGCAGGGTTTGAACTCATGTCTTCTGATTTCAAGATATTTACCTTGCTGTGTTGCCCCCCTTCCTGTGATAATGCTACTTAATTTATGTTACATGATTGTCTTCAATAGGGCGGTCTCTGAACTTTACTCCAGCTTTTTGGTGAACCATGTTCTGAGTTCTAAGCATGTGTTTAGACAGCTGACTGAAAAAGAAACTTTTAAGTCAAATATTCTGTATTTGTGGCATCTGCTTAAATTGTAAAACCATTTTATACTGCAGGGGGAGCTCTTTATTAAGTGATTCTTTTTGAAAAAGAAAAGTCTTCTCTCCCACGCCCACCCCCCACATAGGTTAATTTCCTGAAATTATTGGGGAGTGAAATTAATATTTTATGGTGTTTGAATTCAGTAGTAGACAAGGATTATGTTTGTTATTTCTCCTTTTCTTTTTTCTTTTTCCACTCCACTCTTATTTCTCTTAAATTTTTTCCCTCTGTTTAAGAAACTATGCCTTGGGAACTTGGGTCATGAAGTACACTTTTATTAGAGGCTTTCCCCCCTTGTTGCATGTGCTGTGACGGTAGCATTTTTGTGTACTCTTGCAAACAAGATATTGTTGTCTCTTAGTAATTCATTTGCTGAGGTGTGACTTGCAGAGAACTGATAAATCATCCTTGTCAATTTTGAGCAAACTTGGTAATGTTGAGATCATCTTGTTAGGGAAGGAACACAGTGCAATGGATTTAGAACACTCAGCTCCTTCCAAAGGCCGATCACCTTTTTGGGATCTCCATTTCCTTATTTGTGAAGTGGGGATGGTGTTGGTGCTTCTCAGACTGCAGGGTTGAGCGCTTTGCAAGCAACAAAGTGTTACTAGAAAATGAACCTCATTGAGAGGGAGTCCCAAGTTTTGGCCATTTCTTCTGCTTCTACCAGACAGAGTAATTCAGAGGAATGGGAAGTTGCAGTTACTGAAGTGTAATCATAATTATATGATCATATGTGTGTATAAATTATATAAATATACACATACAAATGTAATATATAAATAAATATATTTATGTAAGGCACATATTTATTATTTTAATATATAAATGGATATAAATCAACATGTAATATAAATTAACATTTTATATATAGATATGTATACATGTATAATATGTACACATATCCATATAATATACATGCACACATGTGGAATTAAAGTTCCAGGTCTCCTTTTGTGAAATGGGAGATTGACACAGAAACGCGAGAAGCCAACTAATTGAATTGAAATGAATAATGACTGAGGCAGAGAGGGGTGAGGATAGATGTCGGGCTCCCTGAGTACATTTGGGGTGATTTTGTGGTTCTCAAGCTAAGGAGAGAGTAACAACAATGATGATGATGATGATGATGGTGATGATGATGATAGCTAACATTTATATAGTTGTTTATGTTAGGCCCTTTATGAATATTATTTCATTTGATTATCAAATCAACAAAGACCCAAGTATTTGAATTGTATCATTATATTTCCTTCCTTTTAATAAACCTTTACATTAAAAAATAAGGCAAGAATTAATAACTTAATAACAAATGTACAATAAAAATATTTTTCTAAGTTGAAAGTGATTTTGGTAGAACTCTTTAAACTTCTTAAATATAGAGACTCTTTTAGAAGAACTGTCAAAGGAGATCATCAAATGTAGCCTCTATTCCTTTGGTACAAACGTTTTTAAGCCATTCATGATAGTAAACTCTCGTATTTGGTTTTTATTTACAATATATTCATGAGATGCTTATTGTGTGCTTGGCAACAATGGAATCTCCCCTCTTTCTCTGACAGCCTGTGCTAGGCTCTATCCCTTTTACCATCTACAAAGTTTAGCCACTTAGGTTGCCCCAGTTTTTAAGTTGTGACAAGCTCTATTTTTAAACATATATTCCTGATACTCAGAGTCCTTAAATGACACTACTGTTCATCTCATTTACAGAACATTCAGGTCTGGTTAACAGTGTCATGTTCATGGAGATTTTCCCCAATGTAAAAATGATTGCTCTCTGCTCTGGGTGGAAGAAATTAATGTTTGCACTTACATTTATAGTTAATTTATTTCTTGGCTTTGGGAAACATTTCCAATTATGGTGTAAGTATTCAGTGACACACCGTGAAACGCATTACTCAGTGTAACCAATCTTTTGATTCCCCATTCTATTAATTGTTTTTTTAAAGGAAATGCCTGATATTTATATCTTTCATTGCTTTGGATTTTAGTGTATTGTTGGAATTACTTTTCCCACTTTCCATATAAGGAGGTTTTAACATTTACTTAACAGTTTGAAACTTCTTAAATTTCCTACTTTGATGTCTCATTGTGGCATAATGGTGATCCTGGGTCATCAAAGGCTATGCTAGCCAAGGATAATTTCTATACAACAACAGCTAAAATTTATGTAGCATTTACTTTGTGCCAGGCATTGTGCCAAATGCTTTCCAAATGTTGGGTGCCAAATCAATGAAAACGCAAGTATTTCTCTTCTAGCTTTATATTTTCCTTCATTTTAATAAATCCTTATGTCAAAAATAAGAAACAAAATTTTTATTTAAAATAAATTACACCAGTGTTTCCATAAATGTATACTATACAAATATCCACAGTATGGTTCTGCCAAACTAAGGAAACTTTGAGACTGGGCCAGCTGGTGTGCTCCGTAGGAATCGGTCTTGTTGGATTGGGCAAGGTTCATCACCAGGTTGATTGCTGTGATCTGCACAGGGGGAAGGAGGATGTGCCTCAGCACAGTCATTGATTTCAGCAGTTCTTATGGATAATGCAGGACAACAATTACTTGGTTGGTGTTCTCTGGTGGTGATGGCTCTTGTGAACCTAGAGTAACTTTCATAGAAATGTCATGAGAGTTGAGCTTCAAGAGCTGTCAGACATGATGTGTGCTGGATTTTTAACAGCTTTTGCAAAGATCAGCATGCAGATGAGGAATCTGAAAGCTTCCTTTTTTGGTTGTGTCTTTGGATTAATCACAGAAGCTAAAAAGTCATTCTTTGCTCATTTCCCATCCCTAGGGATTCTTTGCTAAATAATTTCACTTAATTGGTTTTCAAGTACAGAGTATAACTTCAATAATAACGAATAGAAAATATGTAAGTTAAAGCTAACTCTCAAACAGATGATAGAAAAGGTCAAAAGGAGACTAAATTGGATAATGGAGCCTCATCTATAATTTACATACTCATGTTAGAGACTAATTTTAGCCTGTTTTTTTTTAATCTGCCCTTTCATCAGAACTCTGACAATGAGCAAAAGAAAATTATTTTGAGTTTCCTCAGTTCATCTGTCTTTATCCTCTATTAAAGGAACAAGAAGCAACACAATGGTAAGATGAAGTGGTTCTGAGAGCCAGGGTAAGCCAGCGCCTGAATAGTTGACAATTAAATCAGTGAGACAAAGCAAACTCCCTTTACTATCGAGGTTCAGGTTCTGTTGGCCTCAGAGAACATAGTGGGATGGGTGATGAAGTAGCAGAGATGGTGAGTACTTTTTATCAACCAAGAAGTACCATGTTGTCACTGCAGAAAATTAGGGAAATTGTGTTTCTTTTCTTTTTTTTTAAATTTTAAGTGTTTATTTATTAATTTTTAGTTTTCAACATTCATTTCCACAAAATTTTGAGTTCTAAATTTTCTCCCCATCTCTCCCCTCCCCCACCCCATAACATCTTGCATTCTGATTACCCCTTCTCTCAATATGCCCTCCCTTCTATCACATCCCTCCCTTCCCTTATCCCCATCTTCTCTCTTTGCTTGTAGGGCAAGATAGTTTTTTTATACCCCATTACCTATGTTTCTTATTTCTCAATTGTATGCAGAAACATTTCTCAACATTCACTCCTAATAATTTGAACTCCAACATATTCCCCATTCCACATCTGTAGTCCTCGCTTCTCTACTGAGGACCTTTTGTGGCTTTGTTGCATTAGCACCTGTCCTAAGTTTCTAAACAGTAACATAGTACTAACAATATCTCATAAAAAGATTTCATTTATGGATCTAGTCTTTCTTTCTGGCCTCATCCCATCTTTTTCTTCCCTGTAGTTTAGATTAGAATTATCCATTTATCTCTTATTTTTTCCATATTCATATATGAATGTTCATTTTATATTTTAAAAATCTTTTGCTTGTATACTATTTTACGTGCACTGGTTTCCATCTCTTTAGGTTTTGTTAAGTTTTCTGGATATATACAGTATCTTGCATCTGAGTGATGTTTGCCTTTGTCCTGCATTGTCCTTTATCTGACTCCCTATTGAGATGTAGAAGCAATATCCAAGCTACAAAGGAGGGATATTTGTCAAATTATGATATATCTATATTTCTATATTTAGATATTTATAACATCCAACTGATATCCTAAAGTACATCTTCTTTAAAGCGTTTAATTTGGCCTGTCTTTAATATAATTTCTATAAAGTCAAATTTTATAGTTTTCTAGGGGAAGTATGGCATATTTCAAACCCTGAGGATATCTCTTATTCAACTTCATATCTCAAATCTTTACAACTATTGGCTATTTACCATTTGGCCAGAAATCCCGTGTTTAATAATTATTTGGGTGTCTTGTTGATCACTGTGTCTGCGCTTATCCAGCCCCTGGTCCTCATTATCACTGCTCTGGTCTACTGTAATAGCTTCCTAATTGATCTCTCTGCTTCTATTCTCCATCTTCTCTAACATATCCCTGCTCATGGCTACCAAATTGATATTGCTTAATCAGTTATCTGACTTTGCCATTCCCTTACCCAAAGATCTCCAGTGGTTTCCTTTTTTTCTCTAGGATAAAATAGAAAACGCTCTGTCTTCCATTTAAAATTCTCTGTTATCTTGCTCCAACCTATCCTTCCTGTATTATTTAATATTATTCCTCTTACTTCTCTATATTACTCAAACCAGACTGCTAAATGCTTTCCTTTATGTCTTATCTTTACACAAGTAGTTTCCATATCTGGGATATAGTTACTTCTTGCCCCCATGTCATAGGATTCCTAGATCCTTTTGGTGATGGTGGTTCAGGTACCTCCTCCTATGAGAAACCCTTGCCAGACTCTCCACTTGTTTAGTATCATCTCCTTCTTGAAGTGATTATTACTTTATCTAAACTCTTTGATATCAATACTGTTTCATTTTTGTTTTTGTATTTGTAGTACATAGTACTGTATTCCGAATGTAGTTCTGAGCACTTAAAAATGTGTTAAAAAATTCAACTTGAGTTTTGCTTGTGGTCAAAATACTTGTCAGAAAAACACTTTTCATGGAAAAAACATAAAGTTGTTTAATTGGACCATCTCTAGATGACTATGCAGGCCTTAGAATTTATTCTTGTAAAGGTACATAGAAATCACCTGTTCCCTTTATAGATGAGGAAACCGAGTTTCAGGAAAGGGTAAATTGTCTTGGATCACAGAGATATGATTTGAATCTAGGTTTTCCTATTTAAAATATAGTGCTCTTTCTGCTATAACATGAAACCTTATCAATTTCTCTCCACTTGGAGGTTCCCTACCAAACAGAAACCTGGGCAGGTAGAATCCTTTTAACTAAATGTATGTCCATGGGCAAAATGACTTTCTCTCTCTAAATGTCCATTTTCTCATCTATAATATAGGAATGATATTAGTAGTATTTACATCTTCGGGTTGTTTTATATACATATACATGTACATGTATAGATATACATATAGGTGTAAATCTTGAAGCACTAAATGAAAGATATTTTTATTGTTGAATATCACAAGTCAAGTCCAGGTTTCTATTTTGTACAGAAGCCATATGTTATGTGAAGTATATGTGGAACAAGGTGAATTGGTTCAGACTGGGATTTATACCACTCTCTTAGTTTTTAAAGGCCTATGACATTATTTATTTCTGTGACACCCATAAACATGAGAAGGACCTGTGCCAAAGTTGCAGGTATAAAAGCATCTTTGGAATGTCTTTCCAAAATGTATTTTGAAGGTATAATTTTGTACTTACTTTCATCTCTGTTAAACATGAAATCTGGTTTAAATAGTACAAAACTGAAAATTAGTGTCTGAATTCTCAAGGAAAGACTTTGTAGTAGGCATGTTCTAGTGATAAAAATTCAAACTTACTGAGGTTGTTTATTTACAGATCCTACAGAATATAATTGAATAGTTCCAGGGATTAAATTATTGGAGTCAGTGCCTGTTTATTTTTAGAACAGACAGATTTGTAATTGTGTAATACAGCTGCTAGGGCCTCTCCATTGTTTTAAGTGCTGGGGTCATCCCAAGTTATTTTATTAAAAATAAATATATCTCTTCTGAATGATAGGGCAAACTAATCTCTCAAATATTTATGTAGGCAGGTGGTACAGCTTACTTTCCATATTAAAAAGATGCTTCATAGAAGCTACTGAGAAACTTGAGCCCAGTATAGTCATCACAAGCATCAAATATTGGTTCAGGCCTGGGGTGTTCTAGTGAGGTGAATGTTAGGAATGAGTAACTGGTTAAAGTCAATTATTGCTTTAGATGGAAAGTGTACGTCTTTTTTATTTTTATTTATTTATTAATTTTTTTTAGTCAATTGTTTTAATACTAATTGCTTTTACATCACTTTGTAACATAGCCAGTTTTTCTGCCCATCACTCCCTTCTCCCCACCTTCCTAATACCTTGTATTCTGATTACTCCTTCCCTCAATGTACCCTCCCTTCTATCATACTCCACCCTTCCTTTATCCCCATCTTCTCTCTTTTCTTGTAGGGCAAGATAAACTTCTATAGCCCATTCCCTGTATTTCTTATTTCCCAGTTACATGCAATAAAAATTCTCATCATTTGTTACTAATACTTTGAATTCCAACTTCTCTCCCTCCCTTCCTCCTTATCCATCCGCACTGAGAAGGCAAGCAATTCAATATAGACTAAATATGTGTCGTTTTGCAAAAGACCTCCATAATAATCATGTTGTACAATGCTAATATTGCCCTCTATCCTACTCTACCCCCCCTTATTTTTTTATATTCCATCATTTGACTTTGTCCCTTCCCAAAAGTGTTTATTTCTAGTAACTTCCTTCTCCCATTTGCCCTCCCTTCTGTCATTCCCCTCACCCCACTTGTCACTTCCTCCCCTACTTTCCTGTGGTGTTAAGATAGATTTCCATATCAAATTTAGTGAACATGTTATTTGCTCCTTCAGCCATATGTGGAGAGAGTAGCTTCACTTTTCCCCTCTCCCCTTCTCCCTTTTCTCCTCCATTGAGCAAGATTTTTCTTATCTCTTTTATGAGTTATAGCCTGCCCCATTCCATTTCTCCCTTTCTCCTCCCAGTATTTTCCTCCTTCACCCTTTAATTTTATTTTATCTTATTTTTGTGTGTGAATATCACCTCTTCTGATTCAACACACCCTGTACTCTCTGTCTGTATGTGTGTGTGTGTGTGTGTGTGTGTGTCTGTGTCTGTGTGTATGTATGTATATACAATCTCTCTATCCAAATACTGAGAAAAGATTCAAGAGTTATAAATATTTTCTTTCCATGTAGTAATGTAAACAGTTCAGCTTTAGGAAGTCTTTTATGATTTTTCTTTCCTGTTTATCTTTTCATGCTTCTCTTGATTCTTGTATTGTAAAGTCAAATTTTCTATACAGATCTGGTATTTTCCTCAATATGAATGATTGAACTTCCTCTATATCATTGAAAGACCATTTATTCCCTTGAAGTATTATACTTTGCTGAGTAGGTGATTCTTGGTTTCAATCCCAGTTCCTTTGACCTCTGGAATATCCCATGTCAAGCCCTTTGATCCCTTAGTGTTGAGCTGCCAGATCCTCTGTTATCCTGATTGTATTTCCATAATACTCAAATTGTTTCTTTCTAGCAGCTTGTAGTATTTTCTCCTTGATCTGGGAGCTCTGAAATTTGGCCACAATATTCCTGGGAGTTTCTCTGTTCAGGTCTCTCTCAGGAGGTGATCAGTGGATTCTTTCAATGTTTATTTTGCCCTCTGTTTCTAGAATATCAGGACAGTTTTGCTTGATAATTTCATGGAAGATAATGTCTAGGCTTCTTTTTTGATCTTGACTGTCAGGTAGTCCCATAATTTTGAAATTGTCTCTCCTGGATCTATTTTCCAGGTCAGTTGTTTTTCCAGTGAGATGTTTCACATTATCTTCTATTTTTCAAACTTTTGGTTTTGTTTTCTAACTGGTTGGTTTATCTCATAGTCATTCATTTCCCTGAACTCAGTTCTCTCTTTCAACAAATTATTTCATTCAGTGAGCTTTTGAACCTTCTCCTCCATTTGGCTAATTCTGCTTTGTAAAGCCTATTTCTTCTCATTGACTTTTTGGACCTCTTTTTCCAATTGAGTTAGCCTCTTTTTAAAGGTGTTATTTTCCTCAGCATTTTTTTGGTTCTCCTTTAGTAAGTTGCTAACTCATTTTTTAAGCTCTTCTATTTCCTGGGTCTAGTTTAAGTTCCCTTTGGAGGCCCTAGAGGGAGGGACCTTGACTTCCTCTGACAGTATGCCTTGTTCTTCCTCATCTGAAAGGATGGGGGGAGACACCTGTTCCCCAAGAAAGTAACCTTCTATGGTCTTATTTTTTTCCCCCTTTTTTAGGCATTTTCCCAGCCAGTTATTTGACTTCTGAGTTTCCTCTCCATGACCACCTCGCCTCCAGTTCTGTCAAGCCAACACTAGGGGCTGAAATTCAGATGACCTGCTCCAATTCTCCAGGGGCTTTAGGCAGGGGCAGGCACACTATACAGTGTGAAATTAAGACCAGCTGCTCAGGTGGGGGCAGGGCAGCCCCACAGGGCTCAGTTCCTCAGGGGGCTTTACAATGAGAACTTCAACAGTGGATGTGGGGTACTGCCTGCCTTAGGAGCTCCCATCCCCTGCTTCCTCCACTGCTGCCACCTGAGGAGGCCTGAGTTATTGGGACACCCTTCTCCCTTCTTAGCCAGCCGAAAAAACCCTTGCACTGACTGTTAGCACCTGTGGGTTGAGGGATCTGTGCTACTGCTGGAGATTCTGTCCCTGAAGCCTGCTTGGTCCTGGTCCTCCTGCTGCTGTGAAGCCAAGACTGGGCTGGGCTCTGCTCCACTTCTGGTGTGACTAACCTTTCCTGTTGGTCTTTCACGTCACTCTGGGCTAGAAATCTCCTCCACTCTGTTGTTCTGTGGTTTCTGCTGCTCTAGAATTTGTTGAGAGTCCTTTTTTACAGGTATTTTATGGGCTGTAGGGGAAGAGCTAGTGTGTGTGTGTCTTTCTACTCCACCATCTTGGCTCCACCCCCTGTATGTCTTTTTAAAAAGAATTTTGTTTATTCTTTGTTTTCACCATTCATTTTTATAAGATTTTAAGTTTCAAATTTTTTCCCCCTCTCCTCTACCCCTTCCTCAAGATGACACACAATCTGATATAGGCTATACATGTATAATCATATTAAACATATTTCCACATTACCCATGTTGTAAATGAAGAATCAGAACAAAAGGGAAAAAAACACAAGAGAGAAAAACAAAACGGGAAAATATTATGCTTTGATCTACATTCAGACTCCATAGTTTTTTCTCTGGGTGTGGATAACATTTTCTGTCATGAGTGTTTTGGAATTGTTCTGTCATGGATGGGGAACCTGCAGCCTCTAGGTCCTCAAGTGCAATCCTTTGACCAAATCCAAACTTCACAGGACAGATCTCCTTAGAAAAGGATTTGTTCTGTAAAACTTGGACTCAGTCACAATGAAATAGAAGGCCACATGTGATCTCGAGGCTGCAGGTTCGCCACCCCTCTGACTTAGATCATTATATTGCTAAGAAGAGTTAAGTCTATCAAAGTTGGGCATTGTACCATGTTGCTGTTACTGTGTACAGTGTTCTCCTGGTTCTACTGCCTTCACTCAGCATCAGTTCATGGAAGTGTTTCCAGTTTTTTTCTGAAACCTGCCTGCTCATCATTTCTTATTGCACAACAGTATTCCATAGCATTCATATACCCCAACTTGTTCAACCCTTCCCCAATTGATGGGCCTCCCCTTGATTTCCCTTTCTTTGCTACTGCAAAAAGAGCTGCTATAAATATTTTTGTATGTGTGGGTCCTTTTCCTTTTTTTATGATCGAAAGTGTATGTCTTAAAGGTGATTTTAAAATGTAGTCATCCAGGAAGAACTTTTTAGTTTCTAGCTCACCTTCCACTCTTCTCATTAATGATTAAAAAAAAATACAGTTCTGTTTCCTATGTGAGGTCTTTCTTTCCAGATGCCCATCTCTTCTACAGTCTCCTCTTTGGAGCTAATCTTTATATTGAGTTGTGAGCTCCTTGAGGACTAGGACAGCTTCATTTTTGTCTTTGTTATTGTCCATGTGCAGCTGTAGTGTCTTGCACAAGTGTGTCCTTAACAAGTGTTTTTTGAATTGAATTAGTGATTGGTTATGTTATGAGTACTTTCCCCCCTCTCCTCTATGGGGCTTTCCTAGACTATCTGTAGACAGTGGCATTCGCTTTTTTCTAGTCTGCCTGATTTGAGGGATGACAGCCCAGCTCAAGATACATCTATCATGTGTATGCCTGAAACCAAGAAATTGATTTTGGAGGTAAACAGATTTTGGAGTGTTTGAATGACAGACATGAAAAAATTTTAAATAGCCCTTACATGTTTAGTCTTGTAGCTTGGGAAAGTAGCTCTTATATAAGATGAAAGATGAGAGGGCCGTGTTGTCTGATTCGTTTTGTCTTGGGAGAAGGAAGCTGCCCAAAAAGCATCCAAAGATGTGGAGTCAGAAGATCTGGGCTTGGGTCTCAATTGTGCCTCATCCTATCTGTGTGACCGTGGGTAGCTCAGACCTTTCCCTTTTTTTTTTTAAAATAAAATATGGTGATTAGACCAGATGGTCTCTAAGGCCTCTGACAACTCTAAACCCTGCGTTCCTGACTGAGAGCAAAGATGTTTAGTTTATTCTTTGTGATTAATGTTGTTTTATGTACAAAGGAATATGTGAGACAGTCTTAGCCAATAAGATAAACCACATATTATTAGAAATTGTTCCATGTGGCCCTCACAGTAAAAATTGCTGCTGGTGTTTTTTTGACCCATCCTTTATAACTGTTTTAACAGACATAATAACGTTGTACATAGTGTTTTAATTAGTAATGTACCTCCCTTAGGATTTCTAAACTATGATCTGACAAAATGACTAAAGCGCCTTCCAGCTGTCCTGGGATCCTATGTTCATACCAGTGGTACCTGTAAAGACCTGTTTAGTTGTAGCTCATTAAGCTAAGGTGAATAAAACCGAACCAGGAATGATCAGAAGAAAGGATATTATCTGTTCTTAATGAGGGAGGTCGAACTCCACAGTCTGATAGGAACTGTGAGGGATAACAGGCATACAAGCAGGAGCAAATGAAATCTTTCATAACATGCCATTATTTTCAAAATAATTCAGTAAAAGTGAGTGACAAACTGGTGGTCCTTTAAATTTTCCTTTCACTAAAGGATCAACATGAACTTAAATTGAATAAAAATATTACCAGTAGAAGGTTCAGTTTACTCATTCTGTGTACCAAGTCTAATTAGCTATAATTAACTTCAACCAATACATGTTAAATGTTCTTATGTTTGGGACTCTCTGCTAGTTTCTAGTAACAAAAAAGTAGATTACACTCACTGATAGAGGAGAGAGAAGAGAAGTAATTGATGATAACTGTGGTCCAAAGGAGAAATTCAGGCAAAGCGCTCTGACGAATCTGAGGTAAGAAAACTTGGGGAAGTAATACCTTTGCCGAGAAAACCCTATAGGCAGTATGGCCCTGGGGTTACCAAGAGTTGGACGTGATTGAACAACAACAGATTGTTGTGTATATTATTCTCCTGGTTCTGCTTACCTTCTGTATCAATTTATACAAGGCTCCCTGTGTTCCTAAGGCTTCCTCATATGCTGTGATTCTTAGAGTGATTCCATTCCATTTATATTTCACAATTTGTTGAGCCATTCCTCTGTCTCCAGTTTGTTGTTACTACAAAAAGTGCTGTTGTAAATATTGCACTGTACATGGAGGCTTTCTGTCTTTGATCTCCTTGGAAGTAGGATACCAAATCCACAGGTATGGACGTTTCAGTGGCTGTTTGTCTAATTCCCAACTGATTTTCAGAACGGTTGGGCCTAGTATATAATTTTATCTTGATGGTTGTTTTCTGTGAACTGTTTTAACCATTGCTTAAATCAGTTCAAGGGAAGTTTGTATGTGTCATACCACAGTGTTGCTGTTTATTATAATATTGGCTTTGAAATGAAATCCTTCTTCCCAAATAGAGACATCTGGAACTGGAAGCAAACTGTTCTAGGTGATGAAAGATGTGGGGGTTTAACTGGCCTGATGTTTCTGTGAAAAAGAAAAAAGTAATGTTGCAACTAATTTCTCTTTTATTTTCTTCTTTCTACCTCTCTGGAAAGTTAGTAGAGAGCTTGGCACACAAATTATAAGAGCTTGAATAGCTACTGTTTATATGGAAAGAAATCATCCAGAAATCCTTTTACTTAAATACAAAGACTTCATAGTTCTAAAACTGAAAGGTATCTTAGAACTTTCTGTGTTTTGATCTTTTGAAAGAGAAATTAAACCAATTAGAAACTAACCAAAATTATATGATATATCTTCAAATAGTTTTCATTTTGAAAAATGGAACTGAAAAAATGGATTAAATCTATATGTCATGTGGGACAACTTTTCCCTTTGTAAAGTAAGACAATTAAGGACAATATAGTACTGACAGGTTTTTCCTCTTTGTAATTCACTCATACCTTTTCTTTAGGTTAAATTTAAATATTTCTGAAACGCAATTCTTAGAACTAGTTAACTTCATTTGTAGTTTGTAGTGATTTTTGAATCAATTAATAATGCAATAATGCTTTATTTTCACTTTATTGTGTACTTGTTTCGTGTTATTACTTGTCTTATGATCATGTACAGAGTCTCCTGTAGATAAAAATGTATATTACCACCAAGAGGGAAATTGAAGAGGTACACAGTGGATTGGGTAATGGAAGCAATGAGCTTCCTAGAAGAAGGAAAGTGAAAGATATAAAAGAAAATATGATAGTTTGAAAAAAAAAGGACTGATTACATGGTGAGAGCAAGGGGTGATGTCAGAAGAAAGCTAAGAAGGTCTTCATCATGCTAAGCAGTCTTTCCAAGCAGGTGTTTAGGACTCCATGGACAAGAGTCACGTAGAATGGGCAGGCCTTGGATAGATGCTGGTGTGCATTGTTGGAGGACACATCTACTTAGTGAGCCCATAGGCAGGTCCGTGGGATTCTTTTGAATTTGACTCCCTTAGCAGACTCTGAAGTTTCTAATTGCACGAAGTTAGAGTTGGGAGTGGCTTCAGAGGCCATCCATGTAGTCCATTTATGTGGATGAGAAGTCTCTTTCCAGTATACCTCACCAGTGAATGGCATTTTCTAGATGAGCTCTAGGGACATTGAATACATGATTTCCAGGAAGAGCTCAAATAGACTTTTCCCTCTATTGAGCAGAAATACATATACCTTTCTGTAAACTCCATTGGTTTCTTCTGTCTTCTGAGATCAAGTAAAAGAAGTCCCTCCCAGGCATGAGAGTTTAAGACTATTATGAAGCCCCCTAATTCTTCTCCATGCATTTTCCACAAGCATTTTTTTAAGGGCCTTCTGTATATCAGGATAATCTGTCCTTCATACAACTGCCAAAATGATATTCATAAAGCACAAGTCTGACCAGTTTACTTCCCTGGTCACTGAACTCTGGGGGCTTTGGATTACTAGGATCAAACGTAGATGATTCTGCTTAGCATTTCGAGCCCCTGACGACTGGACTCCAGCCTACCTTTCTGCATTCTGCAGTCCAGTCAGAATGGCCTCCTCGTTGCCCTTCATAAAGACTGTTCTCTCCCTTTAGTCTGTCTCCAGTGCCTGGGATGCCTCAGCTCTACCTCCCAGCGTCCCTGGTTCCCTTCACAGTTCAACTCATTGACCAGCAGTGATCATGCAAATGTGCTTCTATATAATATGCTAGTCTGGTTCAGATGTCTGAGCTTCATCAGATGACTTTGAAATTAGCAGGTTACCTCATCTTTAGAGAGTTCTTTGACAGCTGAATGCTAGATGTCCTGTCACAGGTAGGGTTTGTTGTTTAGCTTTGTTGTGTTTTTAATTCTCTGGTTTATAATAATAGATATCACTCTATATATATGTGCAATAGTTATATCTCTCAAAGAACATACATTAGTGACTGTTAGAAATAGTGCTGCAGCAGTATCATTCGAGCCTACATTTGAAAAAAAAAAAAAGATCATTCCTACCAAAACACAAAGAAAATTGTGTCATTGAAAGTATACCTCCTCTTCCCTTCCCCTGCCCTCCAACCAAAAACAAAACCACAGTACCAAGAATTGACAAGCTAACTGCTGTGAAACAGCCTGATTAATTCTCAGAAAAGAAGGAAAGTCTCTGGGCGGGATCTGGCAGCCTGGAAATTGGAAGCCTTAGCATGTGGGGGTATGTCAGGCTGGCAGCCAGCAAAAGGGTCCTGTGGCCCTGAACTGAGTGCCATGGTGAGCATCTGTAGTCTTGTCTGGCTTCTTGCTGACCTGCTCAGGGGTTGAGAGATGTCCCTGGACAGCACTTGATGCTGCTGTGGGACCTGATGAATTTCTCTCTGACCTGCCTCATCACAGCCTGGTGCACTGGTGTCACTTACTCAGGAGGGTTTCTGTTCATAAACCATAGGCCTGACCCCTCCTCAATAGATTCCAGTGGCTCCTCATCACTGCTAGGATCAAACAGGAAATTCTCTCTTTGGTGTTTAAGGCCCTTCATCAGCTGTGTGCCCCATTCTCCCTCTTACCTTTGCGGGCCTCTTGCTTTACTCATCCCACTTCTCCCCCTCCCTTTTTCCATTCAGTGTTGTCACTTACTTTGGCTTCCGGGCCTACCTCAAGTTCCAGCCAAAAGCAAACCTTCTTCAGGAATCCTTTCCCAACTCTCTTAACTCTCTTTTCTTCCCTCTGTTATTTCCTATTTTTCCTGTACATAGATTGTTTGTAGAAAGTTGTTGGCGTATTGTATCTCCCATTAAAGTAAGCTAGGCAACACCACAATGCATAGAACATTGGGCCTGAAGTTAGGAAGACCTGAGTTCAAATGTGTTCTCAGACACTTACTAGCTGTGTGACCCTGGGCAAGTTACTTAACCCAGTTTGCTTCAGTTTCCTCATCTTTCACATGAGCTGGAGAAGGAAAATGATACTCCAGTATTTTTGCCAAGAAAACCCAAATGGGAACATGGAGAGCTGGACATGACTAAAACGACTGAACAGCAACCCCCCGCATTGGATTTTGAGCCTCTTGAGGGCAAAGTTTGCTTTTGCCTTTCTTTGTGTCCCTATTACTAAGCACAGTGCCTTGAACCTTGTAGGTGCTTGATAAATGCCTGTTCTCCTTAAATCTTACTTATTCACTGGCTGTACTTTTCTAATAAGTTTTGTCTCCAGGTAAAGACAAACTGATTTTTGATGCATTCTGAAACATTGTTAGCTATAAATGAGTTTACACACCATGGGACAGAACAAAGGGAGCACTGCCATCCCCAGATGGAACAGTGAGTCTATATCAAAGCATGTTCTCTCTCTCTCTTTCTCTCCTGTCCTCTCCTTCCTGCCTTCCTTCTTCCCTTTTGCCTGCCACATTTTTTTTTTTGCAAATAATAGGTGCAAAAAATAAATGCATATTGAATTAAATTAAGTGCTTCTTATATAGAAAGTTCTGGGTATACAAAGCTGAAACCAACCAGCCAAACAAACCTCAATAATACCTTCCCTTAAGAAGCCTGCATTCTCATATAGTACATAGAACTGGAGTTGGGCCTTGAAGGGAGAGAAATATTTTTCACAAGCCCAAATGAGAAAGGTGTGCAGTCTAGGTATATTATCCAGCCCATGCAAGTGCTTCAAGGCAGGAGAGTAGAGGATAAAAAGAGGGCAGAGAACAGCTTGGTTAGATATTCTGTGCATGAAAAGGAATGGTGTGAAATGTGACTGCAAAGTGAGGTGATTGTAAGAATGGGAAGGCCTTTAATGTCAGGTGAAGGAAGAGGTTTTGTTTGATGACATAGATAACAGTGAACTGTGAGGGGGGAAGGTTCCCAACCATAGACTTTACCAACTTCAGATTTCAGGCTTTCAGTAATGGATTCCACTCTTAGCTACCAGTGTTGATCTGGAAACTTCAGCATCTCAACCTTATCATAGTAAACAATTTGGATATTGAGAGGTTAGGGGTGGATGGAAGGAATTGTTGGCATGCAACTAGATAGGATACAGATTCTCATCCATAAAAGTTAGGTTCAGAGTAAGTTTACTTAGGGTTTATGTAAATAGTTCACATTATGTAAGCCAAAATTCACAAACATTTTTCAACATTGCATATAGTTTGACTTTATGTTGACTTACTGCATATAATAAACAATATTGTATTTGATAATATATAATATTTGCATTACTTAAACAAATCATCTAAACATGGAAATGTAAATGAATAAAATTGGGTTTTTCTCTAGTCATTCTTCAAATGCAGTGACACAAACATCTTCAGTAGTTTTAATAGATAGTACTTTGTGTCAAGGTTCCTAAAAGTGTTTTCTTCATCACAATAACTGGCAAAGTTAACGTATTTTACTTTGATATCAGAGACAGGAATGTTACTGACTAGAGCAAGCAAATTTAGCCATACCAACTCAGATGAAGAGCTAGTTACCAGTACCTATCAGTGCCAAAGTGCTGCTCCCTTGCTTTTTTGCCTTATATTTGGGCGTCAACAAAGAAATATTCCATCCCTAATCTTCTTGTCTTTTCTCAGATCATCCCCCATAACCATAAGGTGCCCTCTTCTCTTCTTTGCCTCTTATATAGTCTGAGCTAAGCTGATAGGTTGTCCATTCTAAGTTTGGCATTAGTATGGTGAGCCCCTGGGAATAGGAATCCACTGGACTGCCTAAGGAAGGGTAAGCTGGCCCTGTTGGAAAGAGAGCTAGTCAAAGCTTCCATGCCAATCAGAATGAGATTGACCTATCAGAGAGGCCTGTGCATTTC
Source organism: Bettongia penicillata ogilbyi (assembly GCA_023548195.1). Taxonomy (NCBI): domain Eukaryota; kingdom Metazoa; phylum Chordata; class Mammalia; order Diprotodontia; family Potoroidae; genus Bettongia; species Bettongia penicillata. The sequence goes on from JAJHZJ010000391.1 coordinate 2,079,541, forward strand.
CAACCTCTGTGAGCTAGGAGACCTAGTCCTTTAAAAAAAAAAAGCAATTGTATTAGCCACTTCATCACTTCTAATTCTATCTGCTTTTATGTATGTAATCTTTCCTTTTAACTTTTGGCCATTTTAAAACATTTTTTTCTGCATTTTTTTAGAGGACTACCCTAATGGCACTTGGCTTGGTGATGAGAATAATCCTGAGATGAGGGTTCGATGCGCGATCATCCCTGCTGACATGCTGCACATTAGCACCAATTGTCGAACAGCAGAGAAGATGGCGCTAACATTACTTGATTATCTTTTCCATCGGGAAGTTCAGGCTGTCTCCAACCTCTCTGGGCAGGGAAAACATGGGAAAAAACAGCTTGATCCCCTCACCATCTATGGAATTCGTTGTAAGTATGCTTCATGCTTTGTACTTCTGGAGCACCTATAGGGTTAGTAGATTTGCTTCATGTCTGTATGCATCCATTTGTTTTCAGAGACTGGGTTATTCTCCCCTCCAAGTGTTAAAATGGAAGAGGGAATTACAGAAGGAACATTTCAGTGGATAGTGTTTTGACATTTTAAAAAGGAGATGCCATGCCTTCCCCGTAGGCACTTAGTGTATTAGTATGGGTGACTGAGTTCAAGATGGCCCAAGCTTGAGAGCTGTGTCTGTGGTTGATAGGTATTCCTGGGGATGAATACAAATAGAGTTGCAAGCAAGCCTTCTTCCTCCCCTCTCCACCAGAAGCACCATTTCCACATATAGAAATGAAGAGAAGTATAAAGACCATTCAAAATAGTTATCTGACATATAGTTATCTTACATATGGGAACAGCTCCTCTTTTCTCTACTTAATTCCAGGTTTTAAGCATCTGTCAGCCAAGAATGATGTGTAGTAGTAGCCATTATTCACATTTCTATTCAAATTTTGTAGAGATTTCCCTCTGAAACAATTAACTTTGGAACAAAATTTAGAACTGTGTAAATAACCCCCAAATGTTATACTATTAGAAAAAATAATGAGAATTGGGACTTTAGGAGAAAACGGGAAGAGGAAAGTGGATTAACCTATGGGATCCTTATGAAAACCTGATGCTTTATTTGAAATTTTCATTTGTGCATTTTTTCATCAACATATTTTTTTGACATGGGGCTATTTCTTTTTCACTAATTTTCTCTCTGTCTCTTCTCTCTTTGTGTCTTTCTGTCTTTCCCATCCCTTCTCCATTCCTCCTTCTTTCTCTCCTCTTTCACTGTCTGTCTTACTTTTATCTCTTGGGACTTCAGTTTCCTTAAATGAGAAGTGAGCAGTTAGGATTAGATGGTCTTCAGAGCTCCCTCCTAATTTTAAAGAATTATCTCCCAGGGTTGTTTTGAGTGTCCAGTGAGGTAATGATTATAAAATGCAATACAAATGCTAGCTGTTATTAAATCTCTAAAAATACCAGTCACCAGAAACAGTGTTTCTTGAAGGCCATGCGTCTCAACTGATATGTAAGGACCTTACCTTCATCAGAAAAACAAATAGAAACCCCTTAATATGTCCGAATCACTAAGAAGACTTAATTTTTATTTGGTTGTTGCTCCTCAGGGAGCATCCAGTATAGTAGTAATAAGAAGAGAAGACATGTTTCTTCCTCCCTATCTCTTTCTGTCTCTCTCTCTCTGCCTACCTGTCTAATAATCTTATGATCTCTTAGAGTAAAAGTGATTCTTTCTCAGAGGAGCTCTCATGGTAGTCTGTGCGATTTCTCCTGTTCTAACTTGAATTACAATTGTATGTGTACGTTCTCTCTCTCTCTCTGTCTCTCTCTCGCACCCCCTTATTTCTTTCCTTCCCTTGGAGATTTTGCATTCCTCAAGGACAGACTCCCTGTTGTTTCTTTTTGTATCATGAGTCCCTCTCATAGTATCTTGTATAAGGTTAGCTATTTGTTAATCAAGCACATTGTGCTGTGCTCTGTGAGCAAAGCAGAATTGAAACAGCTCAAAGGAAACATAGGATACGCATATTTGGAGTATCCCCCCAAATGTCCACGTGGAATATCCATGCCCAATCTGTGGCAGAGCATTCTGAGCTCATGTTGGTCTGATCAGCCGCAGTTGGACACATTGAAACTTGACTTTTTCAGAGTGATGCCATTTTGGTCCTCTTTAAGAAGGAAGGACAACAACCAGCTCCGTGCTGTCAAGGATTCATGTATTGATCCATTCCGGTTGTCCTGTTACTCATGTGAATGTAGCTTCATTCCACGTTGGGACAACATTTGTAGTTGCTGTGACTCAAAATATTCATTATATGTTGTCTAACATCCTAGCCAAGCTAGTGTTTTCACAGCAGACACATACCTGGTCTCTGCTCAGAGCTTTCCCATCTTAGTGTAAGACTTGAAAAAATTTGAGGTTCTTTAGCACCACCTTCATCACCCAGGTTACCTCTGTGGTTCAGCAAGGTATCAGAATAAGACTTCAGTGGTCTTATCAGGAAAAACCAACTTAACCCTTCAAGCTAACCCATCTCTTTGCTGAGCTTGATGGATTCACGATACTGAATGAGATATATTTTTGGACATGGACAGGAATTTGTTTTGCTCTCCTATGCATATTTGTTGCAAGGATTTTGTTTTTATTTTTTTCAGTGGGGAAAGATGTGAAGGAGAAAAATAAATGCTTATTAATTGAAAAAATTAATTAAAGTTTTTAAAAAGGACAGGCAGATTCATCAGATTTTATTGTTGAATGGCATTTGGTCTACATCAATTACATATTATCCAAGGGTATACTTAGGCTACTGAGCATATTTATACAGGCAGTAAAGAATTACAATCCTCTCTTTCTCCCAAGAGCTTTGGCTGATTGATTTTTCTGTTTTAGTACTATCACACTGAATGTGTTTTAAGTTCAGCTTTCTCACACCACCAGTTGTCCTAGAACTACAGGCCAAGTCAGCTGAAAGAAAATATGACTCCCAAACTATTGCATTAATCATGGTACTTGGACCCACTGGAATATGAAGAAATGTAGACATATATGTCCACACAAAAGGTCACAAGTTTAAAAGAATTGTCATTTCATAATATTTTTAAATGCAGGAATGACTAATTATTTTGGTTTGTGTGTTTCACTCCTACCTTATGCTTTAGGCACCTCTTAGACATTCAGTCACAAAAATTTAGTGGGTTAGCAAGAGGAGATATAAAAAGACAAAAAATCATAATCCAATTTTTTGTTGTGAGTAAACAAGGGCAAAAGTATTTGTGGATTCACAAGTGTGTTTTATTTGTTAAATATAAGAAAATCAGTGGTTGTTCATTTTCTGCTAGTGTCCACATAGTCCCAAGGTCTCACTCCTAATTTTATATATTTGTCCTCCTAACCCCACTCTCCCTAAAAAGGTGAGGGGGCAAACAAGTTGGCCCATAGGCCATTAAAGGTAGCTTTATTGATGTTTTTTCTTTTCCTTTTTCTCTTCAAAAATGAAAGTTATACTACCCTGTATATCGTTCCATCCCTGCAACCCTCCTCTCTAATGTAGAAAAAGTTTAGCAAAACCAGATGATAAAATGAAGATGTAGCAGAGGAAGAAAGTATATTTTATTAAATATCCTTTGGGTTCAGAATGCTTAATTGCAATTATTTTTTTCTGAATTCTTCCTGTTTGTAAGTTCAACATCAGTGTTATGGTCTTATAGCTCGATGATAGACAATTACATCTGTGTACCACAGTTTGTTCAACCATTTTCCTGTCAGTGACCACCCACTTATCTCACATTTGTCCTGTAGATAGCTTGCTTATTTGTTGTCTCCTCCATTAGACTATAATATTCTTAAAGCCTTTTGCCTTTCTTTGTAATCATCAACACTTAGCATAATGCCTGGCACATAATAGGTACTTAATAAATATTTATTTACTGACTTATTGTTCCGTGGGGCAACTAAGTGTTATAGTGGGTGGAGTGCTGGGCCTGGGGTCAGGAAGACTCCTCTTTGTGAGCTCAATTCTGGCCTCAGATACTTACTTCCTGGGTTATCCTGGGCAAGTCATTTAACCCTGTTTACCTCAGTGTCCTCATCTGTAGTATGAGCTGGAGAAGGAAATGGCAAAACACTCTAGTGTCTTTGCCAAGAAAACTCCACATGGGGTTGTGAAGAGTCACACATGACCAAAAAATGACAACAAAATTCTTCTAGTTGTTGGCATTTTGTTGAAGCACTAATTAATTCAGTAGCATCATGATTTATGGTGTATTGACTGGCATGGACTAATCATTCACATGTCCTTCATGGAACCCAATGAGGTCCGGTCTTCGCTGACTCATCGTTGGTGCTATAGGAGGGGGAAGGATTTTATCTTGGTATTGTGGAGGGTGATGGGATGCAGAGCAGAGAATACATAGCAAATACAGCGTACTCTAATAATAGCAATTGTGAGTGAGTACAGGCTGTCATCACATTTGATCTATGTAGCAGCCCTGGATGATAAAAGGGCAAGTAATAATATTCCTTAAAAACAACAATTAATCAAGAAGGTAGAATTCAGGAGGCTTAAGGATCTTGCCTCAGGTTCTGTTTAATGCTAGGACATGGAGCCAGGAGTGGGACGCAGACGTGGTTTCTGCTCATGCTCCTTCCACAAGGTGCCCTGCCATCTCTCTGCACAGTAGCTGAAGGTGCAGAACTCTTCTGTGTCTCTTAGACTTCCTGGCAATTCTGTAACGATTCTCAAATGAAAAAGCCCTGTGTGAAATGGAGCATAGCTACTGAACTTCATTCAGTTCTGTTCAGTTCAGTAACCATTGCCCATTGTGTGGAAGTCATAGATGCTGGGGATGCAAGGATGCAATAAAATACAGTATTTACTCTTATCTTCTGCTGTAGCGGAGGCCAAGAATGGGCAATAAAAAGCATATCATTTACTGTGAGCTCTACCCTGGGGCACCAAGTTCTGATGCCCTCATTCATCATTGTTATTTGCTTTTGTAGTTATTTGTATCGTAACAACTTTCTTGTGTGCGCAGTGGAGATGTGCTTTTTGATTTTTCTTTCACCCTTTTACCCAGTCTTACCTCCATCTTTCCACACAGATAAATAATTGTCCCATTCTATTACCTTTGGCTATGAAGGCCAGCAGTGTCATGTGCTATGTGAAGCCTGAAACTCCCACATCTTTTTTCAAAAGCTACAATATACTGACAAGTTAAGTTAATTTACATCATTAAATTTGCAAAATGTTATTGATATATCAAGTATAATGTGCTCACAAGCCCCTTAGCATTTGGTATGGATTGGCTAGAACAGTTATAACATGGTAGGACAAGGTCCTTGATGGGAGGCTGGTGTTGGTCTGGTCTGTTCAGTGTCCCAAGCTGCATCCCTACTGCACCTAGCTGACTGTGTGTGCTCAGTACTTGGTTTAAAGAGGGGCTAGTGAGAGAGGGTTTATAACTCTATTTGTACTTTTAGAAAACAGCTCAAGAGTTCATGTTCTTGTGCTAGTTGGCCACTCACATCATTTTATTATGAACAGTGCAGTTTTAGTATGCTGAATATTTTTTAAATTCGCAGCAAAGTGATATAAATTTTATTAGCAAAGCAAATGGTAAAATTACATATTTTCTTCTGAAGAGGAGAGATTGTTGCATGTGACTGTGTTCCTTAGTCTTACAAATGAATGTGATTTTGCCATATGAAGGACTGTGGGTAAGGAGTGTGTGGGGGTCTTGGCACCAGGTTTGGTAGACAGTCACTTCAAGGAAGCAGTCACAAAAGTGGCAGTGTGCATTTTCTTTCTCCAGATAGGGAAGGCATGTGAAATTTTCTCAGTAGATGAATTCTTCACTCAAGCTATGTCAGTTGACTGTTTAATTATGTATAATGAAGAATGGAGTACATTTTTTTTAAAAAACAAAACCAGATATCTCCTAATAGTTTCTACTGAGAAACATGACAAAGCAATTCATGCTTAAAGAAACCCGAGCAAGCAAAAAAACAACCAAGAGAATGAACTACTTGGTGCAGTGTGGAAAGGAAGAGTAAAAGAACTCTGGATGGGTGGCTACCTAGCCAGGGAAGTTCAGAGCAAGAAGTCAGAATTGGCTTATTGGTGACCCAGAGCAGCGTGAGCTCCTGTAATTAAATTGTGGCAACTTGTAGCATATAAAAGAAATCCCATGTTTGCCAAGTTTGTATGTTTGCTAGTTTTTACAGAAGAAATAATAATAGAGTGATTGTTCTTCTGCCTGGCAGTATTTATCTCTTTGCCAGAAAGGTTGAAACTTTAAGGAGAATACCAGACTTTTGGTGAATTCACAGGGTTGTGCATTATTGAAATTCTTCTGGAATAGAAAAGATATATTGCCTCAAATGAGAGCATGCCATGTCTACTTAGGGACGTGGTGTAACCAGAAAGTTCCCATGGAGACTTTGAAAAAATACTGGATTCAGAATTATGGTTCCCAACTACTTTTAGCATATTGAGTGGTGAGTAATCAGTTTTTATTTGTTTGTAGGGATAGCATTTAAGTCAATCAGAAAACAATTCCGATCAAATAATAAAACAGGGGTAGCTTTACATTTATGTGGTGTTGGCAAATCTTCCCTAGCACTGTATTATTCATCATAGAGTTTGAGGTAGATAGTATCCATGATATTAACCACATTTCACAAGTGAATCGAATAAAGCTCACCTTCTGACTTGCCCATGGATCAGATCCAGTATTATGACAGATTTGAACTCAAGTCTTCTGCCTCTAAGTAGAGAAGGAGAGGGAAGTTGAATGGAAAAAGTATTGCATCTCCATTCAGAAGACCTGGATTCAAAGTCTGGCTCTGCCACTTAGCTCTGTGTTCTGAGGCTCTGTCCCTCAATTCTTTCACCTTTAAAATGTGAGATCCTTCTAAGCTCCCTTTTGGCTTTAAATTCCATGATAAGTACAACTTTCATTATTTCATCTTGGGTAAAATTTACAAAAGAGCATATGAACAGTTAGTCAGAGGCAAAATGGTTATGAGATAATTTTCATGTTATCTTAATGATGTGTATCATCTGCTCTTTTGAATGTGATAGGCAAATGACATCTATAGATTAGTGGCTATTGTAGTCTTTTTTCAAAAGTATGTCTTTTTGTGGCAATCATGAGTGCCCTCATCATATCTGATACTGAGGCAACCCGTTTTGCACAAGCAGATTACTGCTGGTCACTTCTACATGACCAGGTCTGTTCTTGTACTTCTTGGTTTTCAAGTTATCTCACGTTGCCTTCAAACTGAGTATGTATGAAATTGCTATAAAAAGAATGAAATTGCACATGTAGCTTTGTTAAGGAGCAACTCCCCACCCTCCCAAACCAAAAACCTGTCAGAACCCAGAAGCTAAATGACAGCTCTTTTACCTTATAAACTCTACCTCCACCTGCAAAGTGAAAACATTAACCTTTCACTTACCACTAAAGCTCCGCTACTGACCTCTCTGTGATCCTCCAGCATCTCCTGAAATTGGCTCACGTGACATTTCTTTATCTTTCTGGCAAGATAAAGTGGGTGGCCATAATATGAAGAAAGTTATTTTCTTGCCAGTTCCTAGCCCACCGTTTCTTATTCTAGCCCCAGGAAGTTCTAGAAAATCTTTTTGAATGCTTAGACAGTCTTCTTATTTTGATTATTTTTTTTTCTTTTTTTTTTTCCTTTTAATTTTATTTATTTAATTTTTTACATTCATTTTCACAAATTTTTGGGTTCCAAATTTTCTCCCCTTTTATCCCCTCCCCCCACCCCAATACCCCAAGCAATCTAATTTTCCCTATCTCCAATCTGCCCTCTCTTCTGTCATCCCTCCCTTCTCTTGTCTCCATCTTCTCTTTTCTCCTGTAGGGCCAGATGACTTTCTATTCCTCATTAACTGTATGTCTTCTTTCCTAGTTGCAACAACAATACTAAACAGTTGTTCCTAAAACTTTGAGTTCCAAATTCTCCCCATCCCTCCCTCCCCACCCATTCCCTTTGGGACAGCAGGCAATTCAATATAGGCCATATCTGTGTAGTTTTGCAAATGACCTCCCTGATAGTCATGTTGTGTAAGACTAACTGGATTACCATCCCTCCTAACCTGCCCCTCATTGTTTCTATTCTGTCTTTTGATCCTGTCCCTCCCCGAGTGTTGACTTCAAATTGCTCCCTCCTCCCTTTGCCCTCCCCTCCATCATCCCCACCCTTGCAATATCTCCTTCTCCCCCACTTTCTTATACTGTAAGATAGGTTTTCATACCAAAATGAGTGTGCATTTCACTCCTTCCTTTAGTCAAATGTGATGAGGGTAAACTTCTTGTTGTTTTTTTTTTTCTCAGCTCTTCTCTTTTTCCCTTCACTAAGTAAAACTCCTACCTGCCTCTTAAATGACATATAGTTACCCCCTTCCCTTTCCCTCTCTTTCCTCCCCCTACATTTCTCTCTCACCATTTACCTTAGTTTCTTTTAAGGTATGGTCCCATCCTATTCAGTTCAATCTGTGCTCTCTATCTCTGTATGTGTGTGCATGTGTGTATGTGTGTGCATGCATGTACATGTGTGTGTGTGGTCCCACCAACTACCCAGATACTGAAAAGTTTTAAGAGTTAGAAATATTGTATTTCCCTGTATGAATGTAAACAGTTCACTTCTGGTAAGTCCCTTAAGACTTCTCTTTGCTGTTTCCTTTTTCATGCTTCTTCTCATTCTTGTGTTTGAAAGTTAGATTTTCTTTTCAGCTCTGGTCTTTTCATTAAGAATGATTAAAAGTCCTCTGTTTCATTGAAAGACCATATTTTCCCTTGAAGTATTATACTCAGTTTAGCTGGGTAGGTGATTCTTGGTTTGAGTCCTAGTTCCTTTGCCTTTTGGAATATCCTATTCCACACCCTTCGATCCCTTAATGTAGAAGCTGCTAGATCTTGGGTTATCCTGATTGTATTTCCACAATACTGGAATTGTTTCTTTCTAGCTGCTTGCAAGATTTTCTCCTTGAGCTGGGAGTTCTGGAATTTGGCCACAATGATCCTAGGAGTTTCTCTTTTTGGATCTCTTTCAGGTGGTGATCGATGGATTCTTTCAATACTTATTTTGCCCTCTGGTTCTAGAATGTCAGGGCAGTTTTCCTTGATAATTTCATGGAAGATGATGTCTAGGCTCTTTTTTTGATCATGACTTTCAGGTAGTCCCATAATTTTTAAATTGTCCCTTCTGGATCTATTTTCCAGGTCAGTTGTTTTTCCCATGAGATATTTCACATTCTCTTCTATTTTTTCATTCTTTTGGTTTTGTTTGGTGATTTCTTGGTTTCTCGTAAAGTCATTAGACTCCATCTGTTCCATTCTAATTTTGAGAGAACTATTAAATTCAGTGAGCTTTTGAGCCTCTTTTTCCATTTGGCTCATTCTGCTTTTGAAAGCATTCTTCTCCTCATTGGCTTTTTGAACCTCCTTTGCCAATTGAGTGAGCCTATTTTTCAAGGTGTTAATTTCCTCAGCAATTTTGGGTCTCCTTTACCAAGGTATTGACCCATTTTTCATACTTTTGTTGCATCTCTGACATTTCTCTTCCCAATTTTTCCTCCACCTGTCTAACTTGCTTTTCAAAATCCTTTTTGAGCTGTTCCAGGGCTTGAGCCCACCCGCCACCCCCCTGGGGTGTCTGGGGTACTGAGGCTCTGCCCTGCACGTCTTTCCCTGATGGCAAGGATACGTCCTCATCCTCGCCATCAGATCCGAAGGTCGGGATCATTTGCACTTGTTGGAAAAAACTCTCTATAGTCTTATTTTTCTTCCCTTTTCTAGGCATTTTCCCAGCCAGTTACTTGACTTCTGAGATTCCTTTCCTCCTGCCGGCTGTCAATCAGTGAGCTTTAGTTCAGGTGCTGGGGTGGGGGCAGGGCCGCCTCCCAGGCTCAGATCCCTCAGGGGCTTTATGTAGAGACTTTCAGGAATGGAGCGGGTGGGGGCGGGGTGGGGGGCCCGCCTCCCAAGCTCAGTTCCCTCGGGGGCTTTAAGCAGAAGCCTTCAGTAATAGAGCGGGGTGGGGGCAGGGCCGTCTCCCAGGCTCAGCTCCCTCAGGTTTTATGCAGGAATCTTCGGTAATGAAGATCCTGCCTGCTGCTGGGGGATTCCTGAGTCCCGGTCCGCTGCCGCCTCAGCCGCCGCCCACACCTATGCCTCCACAGCTTCCTGCCCCCGTCTCTGCCGCCGTCGCTTCCTCCCGAGGGGGCCGAGTCACGGAGATGCCCTGCTCCCCCTCTCCTCCAGCCCGGCCTTCTCTCTCACTGACCTGTAGCTCCTGTGGGCGGAGGGACTTTCCCTGCTGCCGGAGCTTACGTCTCTGAAGCCTGCTCGGATCAGCTTCTCTGGGGCCGCAGCCAGGGCAGCGCTGGGGTTGGGGTCCACTTTCCAGGGTGCGACGGACCCTGGGGATGGGTCTCCAGGGCTCCCTGGAACGGAAATCTCTTCCACTCCGTTTCTGCACACCTTGTATTGACCCAGAAGTTATGGGGGACTCTTTTTACATTCTATGGGCTTTGGTTTCGGAGCTTGTAAACGTGCGTCCTTCTACTCCGCCATCTTGGCTCCGCTCTTATTTTGATTATTTTGACCTATACCTGTAGACCACTTTCCTCTTCCTTTTGATTACAGTACTTTGGAAATTCTGCTACATCACCACCTTTAGGTAGAGATTTCTGCTATTTGTTAAAAAATAATTACCAGTTGTCTCAGTCACACATTCATTCAGTTTATAAGTTTTAATTTTTTTATTGACCATTTATTGACCATTTACTTTTTCTTCCTTTTATCTCTCTGACCCCAAGATAAAACAAAACCTTTGTAACAAATAAGTGTGGTCACATCAAACAAAATGTGTGTCTTGTTCTGCATGTTAGTAGCTGTTCACTCTTGTGTGAGGAGGGGGTGGCCTCATCAGTCCTTTGGGGTGATGGTTGGTCACTGTTCCTTTTCTTAATGTTGATATTACAGTATAAATTGTTCTCCTGATTCTGTTCACTTTGTATCATTTCATCCAGTTCTTCCCAGATTTCTCTGAAAATGTCTATTTTTTCATTCTTATAGCATAGATAGTAGTGTTGCATTACACCTGTATACCATAATTTTTTAGGCACTCCTCAACGGAGAGGTACCCTCTTCTTTTTTACTTCTTTGCCACTACAAAGATAGATGCTATAATTTTTTCTTGTATATAGAAAACCTTTTCCTCTTTCTTGACCTCTTGTGGGGGACTAATCCTAATAATGATAGTGTGGAGTCAAGGATAGATACAGTCTAGTTCTTTTGGGGCATGGTTCTCAATGGCTTTTCAGAGTGACTGTGCCTGCTTGCCCACAGCTCCTCTGTCATTTGCCGTTCTCCTTTTGTGTCATCTTTGCCAATCTGATAGTGTAAGGAAAAACTCCAAAGTTACCATAATTCGAATTTCTTTGGTTGTTAGTGATTCAGAGCCCTTTTTTTCTTGTGGTTATAAGATAGCAATGAATTCTTCCCTTAAACGTCGCCTATTCATATTCTCTCATCATTTATCAATTGGTAAATGACTCTTATTCTTACAAGTTTTAATTGGTTTGTTTTGTGTCTTAGAAATGATACCTTTGTTAGGGAAACTCGATTCAAAGACCCTTCCTCCCCCACTCTGCTCCCCAGATACAGATTTCTTTTCTTAATTTAGCTGCATTAGATTTATTTCTAATAATACATTGTCCATTGTGCCTTCTGTTTGGTCATGAAGTCTTAGATCTGAAAAGATAATTTTTTTTTTTTGTTCCTCTAGTTTATTTATAAGATAGCCTTTTATCCATTTGGAGCTTATCTTGAAATATGATATGAAGTATTAGTCAAAACCTAAATTTTTCTAAACAGTTATCCAGTTTTTCTAGTTGTTTCTGTCAAGTTGTGAGTCCTTATCCTGGTAACTGGGATCTCTTCAATTGTATTTATAGCTGAGAACCTGTGGAGGTGAAGTCAAATTTATTCAAGTAATATATGGCCTATATAACTAGATCATGTCTGTCTCGTTATGAAGATGTTTTTGGTTCAAGAAAGATTTTTCCTCCTCTTCTTCCTTTTCTGGAAAAAAATACTCAACGTAATGTTCATTTAGTTGTAGTATTTTGGAACATACAGTAAGCAGAATTTGTATCACTTTTTCCAAATGAAGAAATATTTGTTTGAAAAAAAAAGGCAGCATGTACACACACAAAAGAAACCATTTGGTATATTGCACAAACCATAGCACAAAACACAGTTTGTCTTATGAGATAATCCCTTTTTATGTGGTTACTTGTGGAGGCAGTACAATTTGGACAGCTAACCAGGGTAGTTAGGGTTAGTGGATGCCTTAAATTAGCCTACAGTTGATTGTTTTAGAAATCTTTAAATTTTCACAGGGAAACATGATCTGAAAACTTTACCAGGCTGCCTCTTTTGCTGTAGTTGAAAATACAGACTTTACCTTTCTTTTTTATAATGGCACATGTAAGCCTATATTTTAAAAATCAAATAAAAATATTTATTCTGCATACTGTTAGAAATGTAATGAAAATGTGTAGCAAAATAAGTCACTAGATTTTTTTTATCGTATACCATGGAGAAGGTAGATTCATTTCAAAGTAAAATGCCATTTCAACCAACTGGCAATTTTGGGGTAAATTTAATTTTCAAAACAGTAAGATAGATAAGTTTTTTTTAACTGTTTGTTGTTCAGATATTTCCACTATAGTCTTAATTTTATCCTCAATGATAGATAGCAACAATAGTGTATATCAGTGGTGTCAAACACAAATGGATCCCTGTTGGCCTCATGTTGACTTAGAAAACCATAAATTAACATTATCATTGTGGTATTGTGTTTTTATTTATTTTGTCAAACATTTCCCAATTATACTTTAGTCTGGTTTGGTCCCACTTGAGTTTTGCCCTGTAGCCTGGTCCAAGTTTGACCACTCTGTCCTCTATGATGCAAAAGCAGCTGGTGATACTAACAGTCTTTTCTTCTGTTGTCCAGATCTTTGGAGCAGGTTTCTGCCTGCTTGACTTAAGCTTGAGAACCTCATCCCTCAATGAGCTCCTGAATTTCTTCTTTATTCCTTCCTGCCATAATCCTCTATCCTTGGGTCTTGTTTCTTTGTACCTTTCTGATTTATCAAGCATATTTCATTGTTGGATTTATAGATGGGGCACTGGTCTGGAACTCTCAAGATCTAGGTTGCTTTTTTGGGCAATCTAATTAATCTTCCTATGTCTAGTTTGCATACCTGTGTTTGCACATTTTTATGGTTTCATGGTGTCACTGACCTAAGGGCTACCTCTGCCAGTACAGTAGGTTACAGCCCATGGAGATCTTCTTCCCCTGGGCCCACCCTTGTTATTTCTTTGCACCTGTTCCCTATGGAGAATCTGCGCTGGGTGCTGTCCTCTTAGTCTTGGCATATTTTGTGGATCCCACACTCATGCTGTTCATTTGTTGTCTTTCCCTCTTGTTGCATGAATGGCTCCCCTGCTTTTCTTGTCATTCTTACTTTAGGTGTCCTATGCCATGTGTTGGCCCCGTGTCATGTTGTTAAGGAAATGACAAACAGTTCCAGGATCTTTGCCTAGAAAATCCAGATGGAGTCATGGAGAATTGTACACAACTGAAATGACTGAGCAACAGCATGTAGTAATCCACTCTAGTCTGCTCACAACCAAGCTTTTTGTCTCTGTTTGAATCAAGTGCAGATTCGAGTGTGACATGTAGACACGTAAAAGAGGTTACTTATGTATTGAGCAAGCCATACCGCAGAAGACAAAAATTTGTCTTTTGAAATATAAGCCTTTGAATGGTTCCTTGTGGCGGCAGTGCAGCTTAGACAGCTAACCCCAGTTGGCAACCGTGACACACCATCATTTAACAAACAGAGTCTCACCAGGAAAATACTGGTTTGGGGAAATTGGACTCTAGTGTCAGGGACCAGCACGTGGCCATTGAAAGCTCCATGTAGAACCTTCAAACAGGATCTTAACCCACTATCTTTGTAACCCTCAGATGTCACTTGATTTTCCAGTGCTCTACACAACTCTCAAGACAACACCATACAAAAAGGTGCCCTTCTTCATTGGTTGCAGGAGTTTCCTCATCTAGGAGTTTCCTATACCAGAGAAATCTTAAGTTCAGGCCTGTATTTCATAGGAATATTGTGACTATGAATGATAGAACACCTTGAAAATGTTTTTGGATCTTAAGGGAAAGGATCCACTATAAATTTATTAGTATTAGACTACTACCTTCAATAAACATCTTTAAAATTGATTCTCATAAGTGGTCAGTTTAAGTCAATCCACCTGAATAGTAAGTTTCACTAAGAAAGAGCAGAAACAAATTTTGTTTTCCTGTGATACCTCAGTTAAATGACATAAATACTCTTTAGTAAGTTTCAATGACTTGTTATACAGTTGGCAAGATTTCAGATCTCAGATGGTTGGTAGGGAGGGACACGGTTGGAAAGAAACAGCATTTCATGCAAGCCTCAACTTTGTTTCTCTAGAATTTGTCATCAGATGGATGTGTTTTCTTAAAACCTCATGTCAGTCCTTTTGTGGGGCAGTGTTTCTTTCACCATTTCTATATTTAAAATGTTTTCCCTAGGAGCAGTGGGTATATCACACATTCCTTTAAGTAGGGAACACAAGGTGTCTTAGGGAGTGGGGAAGGAAAACAACCATGTGAGAACTGGATTTTTAAAGAGCATTTTTACATATCATTTCGTGGTGGTTTTTTGGACAGATTATTTTTAGAAAGACATTCTTCTCTTCCCGTAGCATTCCTTCAAGGAACTAGCTGATTTCTTTACGCTGGCTCTCCTCCTGGCCTGGAATATTCCATATCCTTACTTCTGCCTCTTGAAATCCCTGTTTTTCATTTAAGGCTCAACCTAAGCACCACCTTGTTTCTGAAAGTTTTCCTAATCTCCCCAGCTGCTTGTTATACTCTTTCTGAAAACCGCCCTTGTATTCATATGTATACACATAGGTATAGAAGCCTACTAGGCTTCTCCCTTATAGTGTCAGATCCTTCAGGAGAAAGACCTCCATCTTTTATCCTTGGTCCTTAGCATATAGGGCTTGTTCTTAGCACAAAAGGCTTAATAAATATTTGCTGACTGATTGCTCGATTGGTGACCAGACAAATAGTAAGATGAGAAGAGTGCTAGGTTCGGTGCTACCTGTGTGACCTGTGGCAAATCACTTGTCCCATCTGGGCTTAGTTTACTTTATCTATGAAAGTGAAGGGTTTGGATTAGATGACCTTTGAACTGTATTCAACTGTAAATCTATGGAATAATGATGAAAAGACAAAAGGAGACTTGACTCTTATGCCTAAACCAGAGATTTTTTTTTTTTTTTTGGTGGCAGGACTTTTTGCCTACAATCTCCTGTTAAAAGTCAAGTCAATAAGCATTTATGAAGTGCTTATCATGTGCCTGGAATTGTGGAATATAAGCAGAAAGCCTTCTGCCCTCAAGGCGCATACATGCTAATAGGGGAATACAGTGTGAGAAAGGGAGGTGAAAAGGAGTGGAGAAGTTGTGAATGAAGGTATTCAGTGGAGCAGGGGCATTGTAGGCAGTCAGGAGTGGGAACCAGGGGAGGAATGAAGACATGACTAGTCTGAATCACCTCTTGAAAATGGGTGAAACCAGCCAGTTTGAGGTCAGAGGCCACAGGAGCAGACAGTAAATCTCATGTAAGAAATAGTCCTGGGGTGGAGGGAGCTTCCAGGGGGAAAAGGAGTAATATATAAAAAATCCTGTGGCGCTGAGTCAGGAGTGGAGCCTGGAGAGGGATGAAGGTGTGGATGGCCTGGCCTCTGCCTCAGAATACCCAAGTGGGTATTGGCTCATTCTCCCACTTTTAATCCTTCATCAAAGGAATCCACATAGGAGTGGTTCTTGGGCTATGGTCAGTGCTAATTATAGAATCGTGTGCTTACAGAATTATTTAGGTCATGGCTTTTATAGATGCAACAAAATATGGTGACTGCTCCATTCTGCTCATACCTATTTGAGTCCAGTTGCAATTAAGCTCAATACTTTGGGTCAGTCAGAGAAGTATAACATATAAGATACTACCCTCCAGAAGTCTATAGTTTTACCTGGAGTCAAAGATATGCAGATATGGAAAGTTCAGTAGCAGTATAAAGAAGTATGATTCAGTCCAAAATAAGTGGTTCACAGGTTTTAGTTGTAAGTGTTCAGAGGAGGAAGATGCCAGGGAGGAGGAGATGGGGCTGGAGGTGGCTTTTGAAGGATGAGGAGGATTTGAAAAGGCAAAGAGGAAAATGGATATAAGGGAAAATATTCTAAAGAAAGGTCCTACAGAATGAACCATGCCGTGGAGGTTGGAAAATAAGAAGCCTATGCTTCAGGGAGTGGTGTGGACGTTCCTTTATTAAAATAAACAGTTTCTCTAGATTTTGGGGGTACTACGATCACCTGACTTTCCTCCTAATTATCTGGCTGCCCCTTTTCCATTTCATTTGCTGGATCCTCCTCCAGAGCATGCTCTCTTTCCAGAAGGGTCATGCAAGACCCCCTTCTCTTCTCCCTCCATTCTTCTTCACTTGGGGATCTCATCAGCTCCCATAGATTTAATTACTATCCCTCTTCTGACTGTTTTCAAATCTTTTTCCTCCCCCAGTCTCTCTGCTGACCTCTAGTCTCACATCTTTAGCTGCCTTTTAGACGTCTCAAACTGGATGTCCAGTAGGCATCTTAAACTCAATATGTCCAAAAAGGAAGCTCATCATCTTTCCCTCTAAACACCCTACGCCCCCCACCTATTCCTCAGTCCTTCGGGTTCACAGCCTTGGAGTCATCTGGGATTCTTCTATCTTTCTCACCCTTCATGTCCAAGCAGTTGCCAAGGCCTATCAATCTCATCTTTGTATCATTGCTTGTTTATGCCCCCTTCTCTGCTCTGACCCAGCCACCCTCCTGGTGCTGCTGGCCTTATCACCTCACAAATAGACTTTTACAGTAGCCTACTGGAGGATCTGCCTGCCTCAAGTTTCTCTCACTCCAATCCATTCTCTATTCAACCCCTGAAGTGATTTTCCTAAAATTAAGGTCTGACAACAGTCACTCCCCTTACTTAATTAACTCTCTTGGCACCCTGTTGCCTTTAGAATAAAATCTCATTTGTATTTAAAACTCTTTAAAAACCTTCTATTCCTCCCCCACTATACACTAATCTGCTACATTCTTGCTACAGTCTAGCCAGATTGGCCCATCTCCCATGCCTATCCCCATCCCCTGTGATTAGACCGTCCTCCCTCCTCACTCTTGTCTCTTAGTATCCTCCCGTCTGCTGGAGTCTGGCTCTACCCTCTTCATCCTCTCTTTGCCTTTTCCCTTAAAGTAGACTGAATCTGTATATGTGCACATTGCCTCCTCAGTTAGAATGTGAGTTCCTGTCTTTGTACCCTTGTCGCCTTAGTGTAGTGCCTGGAGCATAATGAATGCTTATTGGCTGATGCCTCAGGCCGCCTCACACAAAGCTATAATAAAATATAATACATATATTATACATGAAGTCATATAAGAACATAAACAGGCATTGGCCTGTATTCTCAAGTACTTATTGAGTGGCAGGAACTGGGGAATATAAATACATGCAGAAAGTCTTGTGCCCTCGAGGAGCATACCTTCTAACAGGGTGGGGGGTTGGGGGGGGAACAGCACAAGAAAGGGAGTGGAGAGGTTGGGAATAAACCAATAATGAAGTCCGTGCTTTGAGCTGCTTTTCTAGATGGAAGCAGACACAACTATTTGCATCCCAGATACTGAGGTTCTCCTTCTTGCACTGAGGCCTGTGGACACAGAACAAAGTTCAGAAGATAATTGTCTTTGGCCTCGTTAGTCATGTCCCTAACAAGTCGAGTTAACCAGTCTTTGCATCTTCTCTGATTTGAAACTAGACAGATAGGCTCCAAGCAAGGAGGAAGGAAGAGACTATTATTATATGAGATAAAGGGATATTATTCACTCTCTTTTTTTTTTTGCTTCAGAGAAGCAAAAAAAAGGGGAAGAGGGGATAAGGTGGCTTTCTTTTTACAATCTTGGAAAAGGTAGAGCTGAGTATTTATTTTTGTCTTGAATAAATGAATTACCACTGGAGAAAAGTGACTAACTTGGCTTTGAGGCTGGGAAAATATGGATATGGGTAATCATCACATGGAATATTAGTTGAGTAGCACTGACTTTTTGCTTCCTCGTTTTTTGGGTATAAAATACTGTAATTTATTCTAGGCAGTCTTCCGCTGTTTATTTCGTTTACTTTCCTGGACCAGTGACATTTCAAGACAGTAATTTAAAGAAATAAATTATCAGCAGTGGGTTTGATGTTTCTTTTCCCCCTTGAATTTCAGATCACAGTAGTAGTAAATTTAATTTTTATTCCTTTATGAAAGATGAACTTGATACTTCTCCCTTCCTTTCAACTCAAGTGACTTTAAAGTTTAAAAATCCTAGTATTTTAGTCTGTGTCTTTGCCTTTCAGTGTCTCTCACAGGTTTTGTTACAAGTGGTATAATCTGAGATTTTGGAATATCACCAGTTATTGGGCTAGGCCAGGCTTATAGAGAATGCTTCAGTGGTAAGGGATGTGAAAGGTAGCCATTTCCAGATCTCATTTAGAGATTTGCCAAACTCCAGGCCTGGAGGGGAGAGCCAAGCAGCTCAGAAGACTCTGGAGGTAAAGGGAGAGAGGTGAGCAGCTCTCAGGACCTTGGAGGTGAGGGGAGCAGTTGAAGTCTTAGATGGCTCTTATAGACTAATAAAAGGGAAACTAACCTGTAGAGTTAAAGTGGATTTAGCCTGTTAACCACCATTGGTGCATCAGCAGAAAGGAGAAAGGCCATCTTCTTATGTGTACGGAGCCATAGTTCCGGTGGATTTCACTTTTCCCTTTTATTCAGTCCAAAAACAAGAATTGTTAACAGAATTCCAGACGTTAGAATTAACAGACGTTAATACAGAACAAAAACAGTGCTGAATGACCACGGCATCTTTGATGTTCAACCAAGCTTTAGGGGTTTAGCACTCTACAGCACCTGCTCCAGCTGCCTTCGTGGCTATTGGAACAAATTGTTCTCATGTGCCCATTCTGCTGGGGAAGGTCTCCCCATGCCTGTGTAGATGTGCCCCTAACTCAGCAGCAGGTTTGAGGCCTGTTGGTTCCCCTCAGCTGAGTCTAGGCCGTCTGCCAAGATGACTTTCCTGAGGTGTGGCTGCTGCGTATGCTATAGCTTCTTGGAGTCACAGGTGAGAGTTGGGTACTAACGGTAGATGAACTGCCCTGAGAAGAACTCAGCAACCCCTGTCACCCCAGAGGGGCGCTATCCTTCCCTGAACACCCCACCCAACTAGGTAAACTGCTGGAGCGGACTAATTACTTTGTATTTCAAGGAGAAATTTGTAATTTTGTTCTGTTTTTCTTAGCTTTTGGTTAAGCCAGATTAGTTTAGACAAAACGAAAATTATTTTCTTCTGTTTGTAACATTGTGAGACTTAGGGAAATCATACATTTTGTTTAGTGGTATTCATTCAGCAGACTTTAATTATACACATGCTATATGTGATATCATTCTTAGTACTGAGGGAGACACAAAGATAAACGAAGACGTTCCGGAAAGGGTATTAGAATAGGAGACGTACAAAACAAAGCCTGTGAGAGTTCATGTATAAGTTCCCTCTTAAATATGGGCTTTCTTTTGGATGTGGAATTTGAACTAGGATTTAAAGGATGGGCAATAAGTAATTCAAATGGCAGGGTAGGGTTGGGGTTGGGAGAGGCTTTCTAGGCGTCATGAACAGGCACTCAGATTGAAAGGCAAGTGGTCTGGGTTGTCTTAGATAGAGGGTTCCTGAAAGGAGAGAGGGTGTGGGGAAACCCAGATGGTAGTTTCAGCCAAGGTTATGGGGGTCTTTAGTCATTTCTGCTAGTTACAGGGAAGTCTTTAATTTCTAATTAAGGTAATAATGTGATCACAACTGGGCACATTGAGAAAGTTTGATCAATGACACCAAGAGTCAATGTACAGGCAAGAAGAAAACCCTGTGATTTTGCACAGTCTGACAGACTGTATGCCAGTGTCTGCCTGGCTCCCTCCATTGATAAGGAGAAGTGATTTTGCCTTTTTCCCTCCCCCTCCCCTCCTAGACCCTAACTCTTCCCCTCTTCTTTTCCCAGTTTTCTTACCCCTCCATTTTGTCATTTGGTGTGTACGTGAAATTACAATGGAGGAATGATTGTCTGTCTCTCTTCCCTGGGGCATTGTTGTCTTTTTTTAAAATATAAAATTAGTGACTCCTTTCTAAAGTGAGATTATTCACTCGGTGCCGGTCAGTTCCAATCCAACAGATTTTTCTGAAGGATCTGGTTAAGTTCTGCCAAGCAGTCAGCGAGAGAGATGGAAGAAAGAGGAGGAAGGATGGAGAGGGTTGGTTGAATCCCAGTTCAAACGGTTCTAGAGATAAGAAGATGTAGGAATGGGTGGAGTAGATGGATAAAGGGGGAGGAGGTAGATGTCCAGAGCAAACACACTGAGGGTCCAGTAATTAGTGACAGTATGGAGCTTGGGGCGCACCAACCCAAGTCAGCCACAGTCCTAAAATCCAAGTTGGGGGAATATTAGGACATGCGTTCAGCTTTCTTCACAACTAACTTTTTGATCTTGAGGAAAGATCTTTGATCACTTAATCTCCCGTCTGGTTGCTCAGATGTAAAATGGTAATCGCTATATATCTCTTATATGCTTTTCAGGGATTTTGTAACAAATGGAATATTAAATGAGAAAGCTCTTTGAGTAGTAGAAAAGCAGTATGCTAGTACAGAATGTTCTTAGTATCTCAATTACAGAGGAATACTGATTTGTTTAAAAGTTTAAAAATACAAAAACTGTATTTTGTGCCACCTTGCCAAAGTTCATATGGAAAAATTATTATGAAAATCAAGGGAAAATTGTGATTTTGCTCATCTCAAATATAGTTCTAGAAAGATCATTCCTTTAATACCCACACTGGGACCAAACCAAACTTTGAGGTATAGTTTTTGTTGTTAAGAGTTGTGAGTGCACTCGGAACCAAGGTCTGATGATAGTGCTGCTGTTGGTAAAATGTAAATACATTTGTGCACTAGCTGGGTTTCTGTCACACCCGTCATTTCTAAACCCACAAGCTCCTTCAGAAGGGTAGAAATTTTCGTTGTTGATTCATAAGCTAGTTTTTCTTGGCAGACTTGTGATGGCATTTGCCATCCAGATGGAATTCTGTGTTGCTGTTGAAAAGGCTTATATAACATGATGTCTTAGAAATTTTTGTCATTTATAAATATCAATACAATTTTTTTCCTTTAAAAAGATAATGCCACTTTTTTCATTTGCTAGAATCTAGGTTCTGAGCTGTCGGATTAACATATAAATTAAAATTAAAATTTTTATTTTCACCAGAATGCATAAAATTCATCTTTTTCACTAAAAGCTTCAAAAAACATTTGACAGATTCCATTAAACTCCATGCTTTTTTTTTTTTTTGGGTCACAAAAAGATGATAGTTTTTTAAAATTCATTTTAGTGGGTTTCCTTTTCATGTCCTGCATGATTGAATATTCAGAAGCATGCTTTTATTTGTCTTTTGTGGATATTGAGTTGCTGTCTGTGGAGCTGGAAGTTTAGTGTGAGTGTGTTCTGTTACATCTATGAGAAAAATGAATGCAAACAGAAAAGAGTAAAATTTTTAGTATATTTGACCTGCTTCATCCATTTTGTTTTTCATTTATTTCCATTCAACAAGGATTTCAGTGTCAGTGTCCAGTTATGGTGACTCTACTGTCATTCATGGAAAAAAAATTGTAGAAATTTTGACAACAGATCTTTTCCATTTATGAGGTGTTTATTGTCCTTCTAGTTTCATTTTTCAGTGCTCTTAGGATCATTTGTATAAATTGGGCCTTTTGCTGAGCATCCTGTGAATCTAGTTTTCCTTATAGTAGTTCTCACTATTGTTATGAGCAGCTGTCCTTCTTAAGATTTTATAAATGAATTATAAGATGGTTTTGGCCTCGGTTGACATTTCTGTCTACCTGGTAAGGATAACAGATCATAGGTTTAGAGATCTAAGGGACCTCACAGCTTATCTAGTCCAGCCCCTATCTTTTGCTTATGATATTATCCAGGCTCAAGGAGGTAGTGGAATTTGCCCACAATCAGCTAAGTAGTCACTGGCAAATCCAACTTTCTTTTGCATCAGTTTCTAGTTTATGTAGGGCAGGTTGGCAGGTCTCACATTTATTCTTCTACTTTGGGGTTGACTTTTATGTTTGTTCTTACAAGTCATGGTCTATCTGTACACTGAAAGGTGATTTAGAATGTCATGTCAATAACCAGTCCTTACCTTTCTGTTGAGATTAATGTCCCATGCTTCTCTGAATTCTTTTTATTCATCCTTTTCTTTTAAATGGCACAGTAATATACCCTTATAGTCATGTCATGGTTTGGCCAACCATTCTCTAATTAATGGGCAGCTGCATTGCTGGGTTTTTTTCTAATACAAGAAAGTAGTTATAATATTTTGCTCTACATGGGGCTTTTCTCCCTGTCATTAATCACTCTGGGGTTTATGTGTCTCTGGGTCAAAGGGGACAGTTTCTTCCTGGGAGACTATGCATAATTTAGGTGAGAGCACTGAATTGAAATCAGAAGGTCTGCCTTTTGTGCTTCTTGTATGTGTGACCTTGGACAAGTAATCTTGACTTTCTGGGTCTTGTCTTATTTGTATATAGTGAATTGATCCAGATGATTCTAAATTTCCTTCCAATCTGTAGAATCTACCTCCCTTGGTTGTTGTTAGGATCAGCTGCAATAACATATTTAAAGTGCTTTTTTACATTTTATAGTGTGCTATTTGCAAACCTTAAATGCTATATAAATGCTAGCTGTTATTAGCCGTTCCTGTAGGTTTTTGGTTTTTTTTTTTTTTTAATAGGACATACTCACCTGGAGCGATGGTTCTGTTCATTGGTTTCATTCCATCAATTTTTAATGATGCTTATGGAGTT
Organism: Bettongia penicillata ogilbyi; assembly: GCA_023548195.1. NCBI lineage: Eukaryota > Metazoa > Chordata > Mammalia > Diprotodontia > Potoroidae > Bettongia > Bettongia penicillata. The sequence goes on from JAJHZJ010000391.1 coordinate 2,102,647, forward strand.
AAATTTACCTCATTAAGATTTCTAATTCTTCATTTGGGCATTTCTTTGTCAGCATTTGAGGCCATGAGGCTTCTTTCTTGAATTTTGTCTCCTTTGAAGGTCAGGGTGTTTGAATTGCTGCTCCTCCTTCTTTGTAACTTTCTCTGAGATAGCTGCCTTGAAAATATTGGGACAGTTTTCTCCATCTCTCACCTTTCTTAGTTTAGTGTTCTTTGTATTCGATTTGTCAGTACATTTCAGAAATATTCCTTTTGTAAGGTTAATTTTCTTAGCTTGCCCAATATCTTTCATTTAAAAATTTATTAATTGTATCTTGCTCACAGATTGTTTTGGTATATATTTTGCTTTTCCTAAGTAAGAAGGTAAGATTACTGATTACTTTAGATTTAGCTTCAATCTCAGGAAACAAAGTAGGGAATCAGTTTATTAAAAATTTCCCTTTGTTTTAAAGGTTTTTGAAGTGCCCTTTGTAACTTCTATAATAACTATTGTGTCCCATGCTGTAAATTATCTCCCCCTCCCTTTTTTTTAACCTAGATCTGACCCTGAAGTTTTTTTTTTTTTAATTTGGAGTCAAAAGACTTGAATGTGTGTTATTAGAAGTGTTTTCTCCAAGTAATATTCTAAAACAAAGGGGACTCTTGATCTTAATTCCAGTGCTTTAAAAAAAAACATTTCCTTTGTTTTGATTATTATAAGTATTTTGGTCCTGCTAGGAAGATACTGTGAAAATACATTTTAACTCTCAGTAGATAGTCCAGCTTCATTGCCTTTAGTAGTCAAAACATTAAGTTTTCCAGCTTAAACTTATTACCAAATGGCTGAACTTCAACCATATTTTTCTATGTTAATCAGTGAAATTTCATGGGCCCTCTAGATAAGGTCACAGTGTTCTGAGGCACATATTTCTTGTGATTTGAACTTTAAAGTCAATAGGAAGGTTGAGAATGTTTTCTTCGGAGTACTTATTCCCACATTCATCATTACTCCTTTAGTAAATCTTAAGGGAATAGTAGGTATTATTATATAGAATGTAGAATTGGACATAAGCCCAAATTTAACTTATTATTAAAATTAGATAAAAGCCAATTAAGTATTTATTAAATCTTGCTGTATTCAGGGCACTATGGGAGGTGCTTGTAGGAAATAATAAAAAATGAGGATCTTGGGGAGATGGTAGAGTGAGTAGTAGCCCAGAATATAGCCCTTTTCCCCACCAAATGCACATGAAAAATACTTGCAAATTCAGTAGTGATAAGAACAGGAAAATTGAAAGAATCCAACGCTTTATCAGTTCTTTTAGAAAACAAAAGAGGACTAAATACCAACTCACTAGCCTGTGGTTGCTCCTGGACCTCCCACAGTACTGAGTGGTACCACCGCCTCCCCCCCCCCCCCCCCCCCCCCCCCACCTATAGTCTAGACTTGGCTAGTTCTTCAGCATTTTATTGGCTGAAATTTTAGGAATCAGCTCTGAGTTCTTGGTTGTGTCCCAGGGAGGGGCCCTTTTGCCAGAACCTGTTGAAGCCTCTGAATCAAACCAGCCCTGAGGCTCCAGAAGAAGATAAAGGGGGTTGTAGCAGACTTTGAAGCCTGAGGAGAAGAATATAGGGGAGTCAGGAGACCAGAAATACTCTAGTTATAAAGGTTTAGTACTATACAGGAGGAAACGCAGAGTCAGGAGATGGAGAAAAGCAGTTGCAGAGATGTTTCCCCAGCTGGGTCCAAGGGGATCCTTCCTGATTTTTCATCACCAGCACCTTCTAGGGTCTTTCTAGGAACCGGAGAAGGCCAGTGACTGAGGGAATGGATAAAGCCCAGCAGAATAGACCTGGAAAGGGTGAAGAATAGATTTAGTGACTTGAGTTTCCGAGTCTCCCTGCAGCAGCATCCCAACTGGGCAGCTTTCCTTATCCCCTGAGGGTTGTAGAGAACCCTGGAAGGTGACTGGGGCTCAGTTAAGACCACCTTAAAGCTAAGCTACAGAAAAGAAGGATTGACCGGGAACATTTGCATCAAGAAAACCACAAAAGAATTAAGGAAGTGTTTTATAAAGAAATAAAAACTGCTGCGGGGCAGGGTGGGATGAGGAACAGAGAAGAGTCAAATCAAACAAGTTCAGAGAGAACTCCCTCGAGGATGATGATGATTCCGAAGAGCAGTTAGAGAATTAAGTGAAAATCAAAGCATAAAAAGGCCCCCCCCCAAAGGGCAGAAATGAGAGCTGTGTAAGGAGAAGTAAGTGTAACAGGAGCAGAACCAAAGGCAGGCATTCTCTAAACCAGTGAACTCCCCAAACAAAGGAGCGTGTGGGCAGCATTTGGGAACAGTCCCACAGAATGTGGAGGAGGGGAGTGATATGGAACGGGAGTTGTAGCAAAGTCTGCTGGGTTGGGGAGGATACAGATACAGGGATGTTTGAGTACTTCAGGAGGAGAATTCTTCTCTGTGATGGAAGTGCGGGTATGGGGGACCCAGCTTAGTGCAGGTTGAACTGGGAGTCCTAGGTTCAAAGGGAAAGTGATATGACATCAAAATGGAAAATTTAAGAGAGGAAAGGTAAAAGGGGAGCGCTCTCCCTGAGACTAGGGCTACAGGGTGTCCTGCTTCCCTCAGTGGAGAATTAACAACTTCTAGAATAGATGTTGAGAATCCTACAAGGGGAATGGTGTAAGAATGGAAGGTAGAAAGAGAGAGATAAAGTCAGCTTTTCTTAATGTAATTAAAAGTAAGAGAATGAATGAGGTTGGGAGCAGGAAGAATTTGGGCATATTCTTTCTCAGCAATAAATATTGATAATAATAAGAAAGATCAAGTGACCAAAGAAAATGGAAAAAACAAAACAAACCACTGAAGTGTAAAAGCACCAAATAAAATAGGGTTTAAATTCTTAAAAGAAAAACTTGATAAATTTTGAAAAAATATTAATTGTAGCATAATAATAGTAAGAGACTGATGATCTCTTACGTCTGAGAAGATGCATAGGAAGAGCAATGAGAAGAAAAATACAGGAGTCAAGTAGATTGTAGAGGATAGTACCTTTTGCTGGACTGTGGTGTCTTTGAATGGAAACATCACAGAATACATGTATCCCAGAATCCTGTGGTACTTGTTACAGAAAGTGACAGTTTGTTATTCCTCAGAAGTATCATAAGCATGTGTAAGAAGGAGGACAGAAATTACAAGTAGATCTGCTGTACACTATGATGCAATGAAAAGTAACAAAGGACATGCAGAAAAATAGTACAGACCTAATGGAGACTAGGATCATAAGATCATGGGATCCTGTGTTGGGAGGGAGAAGGGATTTCACAGGGTATCTAGTTTACCTCCTTGTTTTACAGATGAAACAAATGAAGCTTAGAGAAATATCACTGTAGTAGTAAGTGTAGAACTAAATAATGGCATCCTGAAAGGGATGGGTCAATAAACAAATTATAGAAATGATAAATTGTTATATTAATTATAGTGATAATAATGGGTCAGTACATCCAGACTTATGGGTTGCAGCTGTGTATTGGTGCAGGCATTCTGGATTTCAGTATGCAGGAAAGTGGCTGTATACCATATGACCCAGTGAACCTACCCAAAGGAAGTCAAAGACGGAAAGACATATCCATTATTTGCAAAAACATAATTATAATAAAAACAAGCCACATTTTATAGTTCCTTCAGTTGTTTACAAGGGCTTCCAATATGTTTTCTCATTTTAATTTCACAAGAACTGCTTGCATTAGGATGCTGTTATTTTTCCATCTAATAGATGAGGAAGCTAAGTTGAAGAGAGGTTCCATGATTGGCTGGGACTTCATGGCTGATAAATACTTGAAGTTTGATTTAAACTCAGTTTTTCTTAACTCAAAGGCCAGCACCTTATGCTGCCTGACTGCCAGCTATGAAAATATCCATAGTTTTCTCCTTAGTGATAGAAAGGAAGTGGAAACAAAGCAGATACCCATCAGTTATGGAGTGGATGAAAAAACTGGTTTATAAAAGTAATGGAGTACTATTATACAGTAGGAAATGTTGTGTATGAAGTTTTTTTTAATTAAAAAATACAGCAGGGTCTCTGCTCCATATAAACAAATGAAAACAAAAGTAAAATTTCAATACAAGGCAAATGCAGTTAACTGCCAGATGAGTGATACCAACAGATGGATTTGAGATAATGTGAACAGGAGGTGTTGCTGCTATTAAGCAGGTTATGATTGTTGTAGAAGATAAATTTAATTCTCATAGGAGGCAAACTTTTACTTCCTTTCCTCTGGGCAAGCTAATTGTTAGAGTGGATAGAACTCTAGGTCTGGAGTCAGGAAGATGTAATTCAAATCTAGCATTGGACATTTATTAGCTGTGTGATCTTGGGCAAGTTTCTTGACAGTTGTTTGCCTCAGTTTCCTTATCTGTATAGTGGAGTTACTAATAGTTCTTACCTTATAGGATTGTTGTAAGGACCAAATTAGATTATTTTTATTGAAGTGCCTAACAGAGTGCCTGGTACATAGTATATACCAGGTAAGTGTTAGCCACTGCTATTATCTATGACTAAGACTATGACTCCAGCTAGGAACCATTATTAGTAAGACTTACCCTGAGGGCATTCCTTTATGAAATTTCCATTCATTTAAAAGAAATGGGTGGGAAACCAAGTTGATATGCATTGATGTCATGCTGCCAGCAAAGTCATCTTTTCATGTTGGGGGATAATTGTTGTTTTTAATTATTGAAGTGCTGCCATTTGGAAGAGGGATAAGACTTGCCCTGCTTGACCCCAAGGAGCAGATTTAGGAGCAGTGAATGAACTTTTCAGCTTGATATAAGAAAAACTAGGAGTTAGATCTCTCCCTGATTGGAGTGGGTTGCCTTGGGCAAGAGTAGGTGCCCCATCGCTGGGAATCTTCAAACTGAATCTAGGTGACTATTTGTTAGAGGAATCATAGAAGGGATTGCTGTTCAGGTATGAATTAAGCTGTATCACCTTTGAATTCTTTTTAAGTTTTAAGATATGATGAGATATGATAATGAGAAATGCTATTTGGTCAGTATTAGGAAGCTCTTTTGATGGAGGATGTTTAACATTAAATCAGGGCGGTGATATCTGATTTAAAAAGCATCAGAGAGTCACAGAGGCTTTTTGACTAGTGGCATGACTTGAAGAAGATGATTTTTGGGAGGTGTCCTGGTAATTGCGTATAGAACAGACTGCAGCAGGGCTCAGTCTTTGTAGTGGCTGTGGAAATGTAGGAGGATTAACTTTCAGAGATAGAAGAACAAAGCAGGCAGTAATTCTGATGGACTTAAAGATTGTGAGGGACATGGAAGGAGTGGAGCCTTGAGAGATGGCAATGTTATTGATGGGTGGGGGGACGTTAGCTAGACTTTTTTGATGTTTTTATTGCTGTTGCCATCTTAGAAGTTATGAACCTAGATAGTAAGAGCTTCATTTCATGGGCATTTTGGTAGGGGGTTATTCTTCCCAAATGCTGAGCTTTGCTTCTTGGGATGAGCTCATTGTGTGCCAGCTCAAGGGATAAGTGACCTGAAGTCCCAGTGAGTCAGAAACTTCTAATATCTGTAGTTCCTTGTTTTGGGCACTGTCAAGTGATGTAAGGTGGAAAGAGCTCAGAAACTGGAATCAGATGAATTTAACCTCTGCAGAGTCCCTAAGGTTCCTCATCTCTAAAATAAGGGGGTTGGGCTAGATGGCCTCTGAGGGCTTGCCTGTTTTGAAATCTATGATCTTGTGGTTTTAGAGTCACGTTAGATCCTTTATGGAAAGCAACGTGTATTCACTTAGTACTCTCTTTTAGAGCAAGAAACTAAGCTCTGAATTATAAAGTGACTCTTGTTCCAAGTCTCATGGAAAGCAGGCTGTTCTCTGAACCTACACTTTCTGATTCTGTGACACAACTTCTTTAATTGGGGTCAGCACAGTTGTGAATAGCTTAACTTGTTCTAAAGTTAAATGCATATTTAGAAATTAAAATTTTTGATTTTGTAAATGTTTGATCTTGTTTTTGAGGATGACCTGTTGACTGTGTTTGTTACTCAGGATTCTCTTATAAAATGATTTTTTCAGATCATGAGTTTAGCAACCAGAGAAGTGCATTCTGACTTCATTCATTACATTAGCAGTGCTCTTTGGCGTAGATGTTGTGGGCACCATTTTTGTGCTTCCTCTAAGTGTGCCCATCAAACACATTCATCTCACTCAGGGCTTTTTTGGGATGTGTTTTTCAGGTCACCTTTTTTATAAATTTGGAATCACAGAATCTGACTGGTATCGAATCAAGCAGAGTATTGACTCCAAGTGTAGGACAGCCTGGCGACGAAAACAGAGAGGGCAGAGTCTTGCAGTCAAAAGCTTCTCAAGGCGGACCCCTTCTTCATCATCGTATAGTGGCTCAGGTAACTATTGTCAGAAATTGGATCTTCTGTTAAGTTTTTTACGTTTATGATTTTATTATGCTTTCAAGTTAATTTGAGATTGATTCTACCTATTTAACTGGCCTCAAGATTACAATTTATATTTATATGTGATGCTTTATAGTTTGCAGATCACTTAACTTTGTTATTAGATTAAGTTTTATTACCCTCATTTTCCAGGTGAAGAAACTGAGGCTCAGAGGTTCAGTAACTTGGAGTATTATTCTCACACAGCTAGCCAGTGGGAAAACCCAGAAATTATCTTTTCAAATCTTAGATTCTTTCCCCCATTTTAAATTACTTTTTCAAACCATCAATGAAATATTAACATCTATTTCATCAAACTATCTAGTCAAACATTCTAATTTATTAGATAGTCACATAGGATCATACTTTATTTAAATTATTAAAAACTTCAACGAAACCATCAGCAAAAAGAATTAAATACAAAACTAGAGGAAAAATTTTTACCAGTACCTCCTTAATAATGTAGAAACAAATGAATTAGCAAACAGCAAACAAGAAGATAAAAGGATTTTGTTCAACGTTCCTTTCCTAAGACTTCCCAGAGTTCTGCTGCTTTTGACCCAGGTTTCCTTCTGCCTCCTTCTCTTTCTTTCTTTCTTTCTTTTTTTTTTTTTTTACTGTTTAATTGTAGCCCTGGCTTTGCTGATTTTGCTATGCAGTCCTTTGTATAGGTCTCTGTATTTCCTTTTTTGTTTCGTACTTACTATTTCTTTGTGCAGTCTACTAACCATGAGATCTTTCCATCTAACTTGAGGTCTGAAACGTCGTATATGTGTTGTTCTCTCCTCCATTAGAATGTAAGTTCTTTGACAGCAGGGACTGTATTGTCTTTCTCTTTCTGTCCTCAGCTTTTAGCTCAGTGTTTTGCAAATAGTAAGAACTTAATAAATTCTTTCTTTGTTTCTTTCTCACACTTTTCCTTCCTTCTTTTTACTCAGTGAATTTTGCCTCTCTTTCCCCTCCTTTCCCTTTTCTCTTTCCCTTTTTCCTTCCTTCCTTCCTTCCTTCCTTCCTTCCTTCCTTCCTTCCTTCCTTCCTTCCTTCCTTCCTTCCTTCCTTCCTTCCTTCCTTCCTTCCTTCCTTCCTTCCTTCCTTCCTTCCCTCTCCCTCTCTTTGTTTCCTCCCCTTTCTCTTTCTGTCTACTTCCTTGGGTCCCTGAGCAGTTCTATGCATTGCTAAGGGTCACCCAGCTAGTATGGACATCCACTCAACCTTCTGGGGAACTTGAGTCAGGACAATACCAGTGGAGCATGTGAGCTGTCTCTGTGCTTTGCTTCACTTTTACCCATCTTTTTGGATCATTTTTAATGGCATCTTTTATACTGTTTCTGCATGATTCTTTGTCATGTATTGTATCCTGTTCAAATCCACTGTGTGACTCTCCCATTTTTCTTTGGATGATCCTTACCTTCCATTCTTTGAAAATTGTCCTTGTTCCATACCTGATTGCCATGTAGCACCACTGGAAGATGCCTTAGCATACCTTGATCATACAGCTGTTCTCTAGTTGTTGAATGTGTAGACAGTTTCTAGGTGGATTTTTACCCTTTTTAAAATTACGGATATAGCTACTGTGGATATAATGGCTGAAAACCACAGTTATTCACTGTTTGAGGAGATCTATTTGTAGAGAGGTCTTTTTTTTTTAATGACACTTTGGGGTTAGAGTGGACTTAATGAGTCAAAAACTGTGATCTGACTCTACATAATGACTTACTGCTTGTCAAAATGTTTGCATCAATTTGTAGTTTTACAAACAGCACATCAGAAGGCTTCTTTCCCAGGAGAAAGAACCTGGCAGTACAGAGCTCTACCATTTCTTAAATTGTTGAAGTCATTTTAGTGGGTGAGCGTGTCCTTTTATGGCTCTCTGTCTTTGCTTTCCTCTGGGGAGGGGAGGCCATGTAGGACAGTGCAAAGAACACTGGATTTGGAGTCAAGAAGACTGTTCAGATTCTCACTCCTTCCTGAGACCTTGGGCAAGTCACTTAACTTTCTGGTCCTCAGTTTCTTTGTCTATCAATGAAGGGACTAGACTAGGTAAACTCTGAGGCCGCATTCATTTCTAAACCTGTGGTTCTGTGACTGTTAGGGAATTGGAAAATGTTTTGATGTGGTTACCAGCAAGTTCATGATGACTATTCATTGCTTCGTTGAGCAGTAGTTAGGTGTTAATTCCTTAGGTTCTGGATATCATCAATTCTTTGTTTGGTGTATGAAGTCACTGAAAAATGTCTCCTAATTTACTTCTTCCATTTTAATTTTATAGAAATTGTGCTTTGTTGGGTAAGACCCTTTTCTGTTGACATAATCAGTCGAATTAAAGGTCTTTAAAAAGCAAGAATGGACTCTAAATGAGACATGTACTGCACGACTCTTAAGAAAATTCCTATAAATGTCATCTTTATCAAACAGAATTTTATTTCAAGTCAATAAATGTATAGCTTGATGTATTTGGGAGTAAGGGAAATAGTAGTCTTTTCCTCTTCTTGACTTGGAGCATCATGTGTTTAGAATTCAGACTAAAAGTTCCAGTGAGATTGGAATGGGATTGGAAAATTTCTAGGTATTGGTCTCTAATCCTAGACATGGCTTTGTTATAATAATATAAAAAAGTAGAGCTAAAAGTTTTCAAAAGGGCTTCCCCATCCCACCCTCCTTTAAGTCATGTGGAAAAATGTATTATATTGGAGTAGGATTTAACCACTGGATCTCTGAAGCCACTGGCAACTCATCCCTAAAAACAGCTTCTAGCACAACTGGAAATTGAGATTTCCCCGTAGACATTTGATAATTTCTTTTACTGATCAGTGAAAATCTCCCTTTTAGCAGGCATATATCAAATATTCACACCGCTAAGGTTTCTACCAATTTGACTAAGTGTTGAAATGGACAGAAGAGATGAAACAATGATAATCTTTCAGATTGGGAATCATGGAATATTAGTAGAGAACAATGTCATAAATAGCATCCAGGCTGAGAACTCCTACACCCCCATTCTCCTTGCTCCCCGAAGGTATTTTGATAGGTAATACTTCTTGTTATGGTCTTAAAAAAACCCAAATCTTTTGTATTTTCATCTGTGGTTGTTGTTCTTGTGTACATCCATGTCATCAGAGAAATGATGACATGACTTGCACTTGACTTTGTTTTGAGTGAGAGAGGGCTGTGCAGGTCACCAGCCTCACTTCTCCTCCAGAGCCATCTGGACCCAGTCACCAGGTATTCATCAGGATGACTGGAGATGATCCAGGATGCAATGGGAGGCCTTGGCCCCCTTTTAGACCAAGGTCTATTCAGATATTCTTTCATCTGTATTGGTATGCAGGGGAAGCTATAAAGACAGACTGAATATAGGTGATGTTAGCTAGGGGATATAGGTCCTAGATGTGGAACCAAAAAGGTCAAAATTCAAATCCTTCCTTAGACATTATCTGATTATTTCTGGGCAAATCACTGAATCTTTACTAGCCTCAGTGTCCTTATTTGTAAAATGGGGATCATGATAGGCCCTACCTTATAGAGTTGTTGAGGCTTGAATATAGTATATGGGAAGTGCTTTGCAAAATTTAAAGCATTATGTAAAGGTTATGGTCATTGATGGGAGAAGTTTGGCACAGTGGATGATATGTTCCTCTGAGACTGAATTTGAAATGTAAAGAAACAACCAAGGAGAAAGGAGAAAGTGTGACAAGGGTGAGCCCTGAGAAAAATGGCAGCCGAATAGATGTCACTGGGTGTCAAGCTTGTTTCCATTTAGTGGTGTGTATCCACGCTGCAGATTCAAAGGGTCAGAGTGGGTTTTAAAGACCAGGAATGATCATGGTGTGTGAAACGATCAGAAAACCTCATGGACTGGAACAGTTATTGACTTCAAATTGCTGTGGTCTTTGGCTGACCTCCCTGGTATAAATGCTGACCAGATAAATCACTGTGTTGCAAGGGAATACCCTGGATAGAGGCACACTCTCTATTAGAAATCAATTTATTTTGTAATTAAAAGGAAGAGGGAACACCTTTCTGGAAAATTTGATTTGCAGACTTCAATTTGAGTTTGTGTCAGTTGCTGAAGCCTCTGAGTTTGAGTTTGTTTGAGTCAGGTCCACTTTGTTGACATGATCTTCAAAATTCTTCATGTCATTCTTGAGTCTTCCATAATTCTGAGTTTGCATCTTTGAATGAGGATAAGGAGGGGAGGGGAGTGGGTGCCCTGCAGGTTCCATTGAATCAAAGATACTTGGAAGTTACATAGATCAGCTCCTACAGAGCACAATCAGAACAAGCCTGTTGGCTACAAGGATCTCTGAAGCTCTTGACTGTGTCCATCCTAGGCTCAATGAGTTGAATTCTGAACCCATCAATTTTGGTGAGTTCCAGGGCAGCTTAGGACATGCAGTAAGTGGAACGGCTGCTCTCCTTGCATTTTTTTTTCCTGTTGTTCAGCTCCTCGGGCATATGGTTGGCAGGTTTTGTTTGTAGAATGCCTGGAGCTTCATAAGTGGTGAGCCCTTCCTTGGGGCTTTTCCATCTGGTGAGCCTGTTCTCAGCAAAATAAGAATTCTATTTAGACATGATCATTAGCCAAGAAAATGTGCTCACAAGTTTTAGGGTAGGCTTTTAAAAGTTAATTGCATTCTAGTCATACCCCTTTCATCTAGGGGAATCTCAAAGTACCTCAACATCTAATCTTAGAGTCATATTTTTTAAAAATCATAGGGAAGGTGAAGGTAAATTTAATTTATGCTAGATTAGGTTAGGAATAGCTCACAGATTGAGAACTCGAAAGGACCTGAGAGGACATCTAGCCCACTCCCCTCATTTTGAAAGAGATCCATGGGGGAATCACTTGTGCAAAGTCACACAGTCAGTAAGTATCAATGTTGGGAAGCGAAGCCAGGTCCTATAACTCTTTGCACTGTCCCATCTAGATAGGTATCCTATCTTCTGAACGCTGTATAACTAAATTGTAAGCTGCTTGAAGGTAGCAATGTGTGCATTCATCTTGTGTTCCTCACCATGCCTCACAATAGGCATTTAATAGACATTAATTGGTTGGTTGAATTCTCCGTGACACAGAATACCTTTTCTTCATTTCTTCTTATGAGGTCCGCCCTCCTCTACTGCATATAATTTTAATTAGAATGGCCATCCGAAAAGACATAGTTAATGGGAAAATGGACATGCTCTGAAGTTTGTGGCTCTGTGACTTTACACGGGGCCACAGTCTTATCAATGTCACTTCTTTTTGATTCTCATATCTTTGGAATCAGGAGCAGACTGTTTCCCAGGAGCCACATGTGCCTCCCTTTCCTTGCTCCATCTTTCCCTTCTTGCTTTGAATGTAGAAGAACTCATAATCAGTCAACAAGCAATGATCATTTGCTTTTCATGAACTGATAACTGTTGTAGTTGCTAGCAGCACAGACACAAATAATGCAACAACCTCTACTTCTCAAGGAACTTAGGTTCATTCTGAAGTGGGAAAAAGCAAGTCCGGATGACGTGTATATACCCTCTAAGTACAAATAAATAGAAGGCAGTTAGGGAGGGAGGTCCATAACAGTTGGAGTCAAAGAGTGGTTTCTTGTAGAAAGTACTCCTTAAACAGGGATTCTGGGAGACAGGGGTCAGGAGGGAGCAGCATGTTCCAGGCCTGAGGGACAGCCAGCGGAGAAGCATGGAAGCCAGAGATGGTAAGCTGCCTGAGGGACAGAGAGGAGGCCAGTTTGTATACCTAATAAGAGCATGCAAAGGGAGAAGCAGCAAGGACAGTGAAATGTGGAGCAGAAATTTATTTAGGGGGAAAGATGATGGATTTTGTTTTGGTCTTGGTAAGGTTGGGGTGTCTCTAGAACATTCTGTTAGAAATGTTAAGTAAATTATTGGTGATGTAAAACTGAAGGTTAGGAGATAGTATAGGACCAGGGCATATAGATATGTGAATGATCTGTATAAAGTGATAATTAGACCTGTGAAAGGAGCTCAGGGGCTGCAGTTATTAACAGTAAGTCTAATCATAAGCCCTTTAACTTTGTAATTTACTGTGAGGATCAGATTTTATCTGTTCTTTGTAGTATAAACCATAAGATGACCAAAGCCTAATGGAACAGAATCCTCCCTGAGACAATGATCTCATAGGATCAGAAGCTGAACGATTATTCAGTCTAGCTGCTTCTTTTACCGATGAGGCAGCTATGGGCACCAGATAGGCTAAAATAACTCCCTAATGTCCAAAGGCAGTAATAAATGGTAAAGCTAAGATTTCAATCTAAGTTCTCTGATGCCGCATACTGGATTCTTTCACTACCAGTGCCTGTCCCAATATGGCAATAAACTAGTCAGGGTTCTTAATCTGGGGTAACTGTATTTCAGTATCCTTCATTTCCTTTACAACTCAAATTTACTTTGTGCATTTAACAGTGTTCTGAGGAGGGGCTGATAGGCGTCACAGACTGCCAGTGGGGTCCATCACACAAAAAGTGTTCAGAACTCCTGAGCTAAATTGAGAAAACAATAGTTCTGTCCTTTGGTAACACATCCCTGCAGGAAAAGCTGTGTTTCAATAGCGTTTTAAAATTAAATAGTAATCATGAATAATACTGATCTCAGAAATGTTCACAGAAAATGTTTTGACTCTTAATGATATGTACCTTCATGGGGCATTTTAATGTTAAAATCAGACCTTTGCATATGAGCTGGAAGAACAAACGACAACTTTAGCTGAGATATGAAACTTTGAGTTGTATGCTAACAGTATCATTGTATCTTGGGCAATGCCAGGAAATATGGTTTTACAATGGAAAAACCATTCTCAAGCTGCGTGCTATTTTCAGAAATCCTAAATGAAAACAACATAAACTAACTACTTTCCTTATAAACATGAGTTCTTTTTATTGATTGCATTTTCATTTGAAGAATGATCCAGTATTTTTATGTAAATTGTGCAATATTTTTATCTTATTTGTGTATCCTTCATATTAAAATACTTATTCAAAAAGAAGTACTTCCTTGAGGCTGACATGGCAAAGTCTGGATTAAGAAAGTGAACAAGAGTGGGGTGTCTTAATAGTTCCATGAAATTAGGGTGATATCCAAACTTTAAAATGTGGTAATTCAAGTGTTGTAGCTTCATAATGCTTCTAACTATTGACTTTCCTAGCAGTGTTCTTTCAAGTTAGATTGGTATTATTGATTGCTTTTTTCCTGAAATCTCTTCCCTGTAACAGGATTAAATGACTTTCATAAATCAGGCCAGGCAAATTCCTGTGTGACTTGATCATTATATACCTTTTCCTTCTATTATATTTTATTGTCGGTAAACACGAATTTATTAAGAGTTTACTATGTGCCAGGTACTGTGCTGAGTGGTAGGGTTATATAAAGAAAGACACAAACACAATCCCTTCCATGCCATCAAGGTGCTTTTTCTCATGAGGGAGATAACATACAAATAACTACACCTGTAACAATCTATGTAGTGTCAGTGTAAGTTAATTTCAGAGGGAAGACTTGGTGGGAAGTGGGGGTGGGGAGGACATAGAAAGCATCCTGCAGTTTTTTAAAAAGTTAATGTATTTTTATTTTGAATGAACAAACACCAAACAAAACGGGCATTTCTGTATAGTACAACAGAAAAGAGAGTTTTATGTAAAACTGTAAATCTCTATCATGCACAGCTTGCCTTTTCAGTCAGTAGCTTTCAAAGCTGTCCTACTGGTCTGTAATTCTTTCTGTCCTTCTGTTGTCTTTAACTTGAGCTGTGTTTTGCAGGAAGTCAGAGATGAAAAGGGAAAACATTCCAGGCATGAGGAATAGCCAACTAAAATGCTTGGAGTCTGGAGAGATTGTATCCTCTAATAGGAACAGCAAATAAGCTAGTGTAGCTGGATTGTACAGGAGAGACAAGTATAAGAAGAAGGGAGAGGTAAGAAGGGAACAAGTTGTGAAGGGCTTTAAAAGTCCAGGAGCTGATTTTGTACTTTATCCTTTAGATTTTAGGGAGCCCCTCAGTGTGAGTGTGAATGTGTGAGATCTCAGTGATATGATCAAGTCAAACTTGGGCTTTGGGAGAATCACTTTGGTAGCTAACTGGAGGATGCATTGGGAAGGGGAAAGCCTTGAAGCAGGCACACTTATCAGAAAGATATAACACCCTCTGTGAGAGATGATGAGAGCCTCTACTGGGTGCTGACTGAGTACAAAGAAGGGGCCTTGCAGGAGAGGTGGCATGAAAGTAAGAAGGATGAGATTTAACCACAAACTGGACACATGGGGTGCTATAACTGAGGAACTGACAGTGACACTGAGTTGAGTGATTGGGAAGATGGCGGTGCTATTGAAAATAACAAGGAAATTGGGAAGAAGAGAGAGTTTTTGGGGATAAGATGAATATATTTTGAATGTGTAGAATTTGAGTTGCTTATGGGATATCCATTTGAAGAGTAGTTTAAGAAATGGAAATGTAAGAGCTCAGCATTTCCATTTGAAAAAAAGGAAGCATATCTAAGGCCAAATAAAAGGTTATTCAGAGGGAATTTTTGATTCCTGCTTTGGTGTTTAATTTGTTGGGAGATCTGCAGTATTCTAAAGTATAAATATCCCATTCTAGGTGATTTAACTAGCCCATTAAGATATATTTTTGGTCTAAATAGATGAAATTCCATTAAGAAAACAACAACAGCTATTCGTCACAACCAGTAAAGAGGAAATAGAAGTAATTATTAGGAGTTAGTTTGCCCAATTCCTTGCCAGTAAACCTGACAGTCTAACTGAAATGGATAAATACATATTGTTGATTTGTTTCAGTCTTTTTCAAATCATTGTTACCCCATGTGGGTTTTTGTGACAAAGATACTGGAATGGCTTGCCATTTCCTTCTCCAGCTCATTTACAGAGGAGGAAACTGAGTCAAATAGGGTTAAGTGACTTGCCTAGGGTTGCATAGCTAGTGAGAGTCTGAGGGCAGATTTTAACTCATGAAGGTGAATCTTTCTGACCCCAGGCCTGGCACTCTATCCACTGTGCCACCTAGATGCTCATGGATGAATATTTGCAAGAATATAAATTGCCCATAAAATAGAATACTTAACCCTATATTAATTGGGGAAAAAAATCAAACAAGACGTAAATGAACTCTGTAAGGGGAAAACAAAAGTAGCTGACATCTTAAGATGGATTTATATGTAAATTCTATGAGACATCTAAAGAACAATGAATTCTGATAGTATATAGATTGTTTAGAAAAAAATAGGTAAAGGAGCCCTACAAAATTCATTCTGTGACACAAATATAATCTTGATATCTAAGCTAAGGGGAGTCAAAACAGAAAGAAAGTATGAACTAATTTCCCTAATGAATGTTGGTGCAAAAATAAAAAGTGAAATACTAGCAAGGAGATTACAATAATACGTCACAAAGATATATGACCAGGCCGGATTTCTAACAGGAATTCAGGGCTAATTTAATATTAGGAAAACTAGAAGCATAATTGACCATATCAGTAGCAAACAACAAAAATCACATGATTATTTCAATAGATGCAGAAAAAACTTTTAACAAAATGGTAACACTCAATCCCTGTTAAAAATACCAGAAAGCACAGGAGCAAATGGAGCTTTCTCTAGCATAAATATTATCTATCAAAAACAAAGAGGGAGCATTGGTGAAGCAAGGATGATCCTTCAGGTATAAACAAGAAAAAAGAAAATGAAGAAATAAACATAGGCAACAAGAAAACAGAACTATCACTTTTTCCAGATGACTTGGCTGAAAAAATTATAGTATATCATATAGTATAGTATAT
This sequence comes from Bettongia penicillata ogilbyi, assembly GCA_023548195.1. Taxonomy (NCBI): domain Eukaryota; kingdom Metazoa; phylum Chordata; class Mammalia; order Diprotodontia; family Potoroidae; genus Bettongia; species Bettongia penicillata. Next base: position 2,118,902 of record JAJHZJ010000391.1, read on the forward strand.
TGGAATATTATTGTACTCAAGAATTGATGAAGTAGATGGGTTGCAGAAAAACCTAGGGAGACTTAAATAAGCTGATGCACTGTGAAGTTCATCCAGATTTCTCAATAGCTAGCATTTATGTAGCACCTCCTATGTACTAGGCACTGTGCTAAGTATTTTATACTTATTACCTCAATTGATTCTCACAACAACCCTGAGAAGTAGATGCTATGCTTATTCCATTTTACAGATGAGGAAACTGAGGCAAACAGAGGTTAAATGACTTTCTCAGGGTCACACAGCTATTAAGTGTCTGAGGCTCAGGCTTGATTTGAACTTCGATCGTCCTGACTCCAGACCCAGTCCTCTATTCACTGCACCACTTAGTTGCCTAGTGCCATCTATTTTCTCAGAAGCTATACCCTTCATCATTTCTGTAGTACAGTATTATTCCATCACATATTTGTTCAGCCGTTCCTCATTTGATGGATACCACCTCAGTTTCTAATTCTTTGCCTTTGCATAAAGAGCTATATTTTTTATATCTTTAATTAAAATTTGTTTTGCTTAGGAGTAATCCCATGCCTTAATATACTGTCCCTTTCTCCCTTCTCACCCTCCTCTCCTTCCTGTTTCCCCATTGATTCAAATGCACCTCTGTCCCCAGCTGTGAGTGGATAAATGTGTCTTCTTACCTCCTTTGACCATTTCAGATGAGAGCGAGATACAGGTGTCACCCCTCCTCTTCCACCTTCCTTCTTGTCTGTACAGACTTCTACTTGCACATTCTGATTATATGAGATAAAATTCCATAACCTTCCTCCTCCCTCCAATATATTCCTTTTTTTCTCCCTCTATTCTTCTTTTAAGATCATCAGAATATAACCGAACCACACTCCTAGGCCTTCTGTCTGACTAGATTCCCTTTATGACTCCAGATGCTTTTAGGTTTTAGGGTTCAGAGAGTATTTGTGTCTTCTCCCAGTAGTTTATCATTGTTCATTCATATTGACCTTTTTATGTTTCTCTTGACTCTCATGTTTGTATCTAAGAGTTTATGTGTAGCTCTCTGGTCTTTTCATCAGGAGTACTTCAAATATACTATATCCTGTTGACTTCCCCAAGCCCATGAGAAAAGGGAACAATTTGGTTTTGCTTTGGGTCTTAATTTTTCTAGTTTTAGGCTTGGTGTCAGAGGCTGTGGCTGATGTGGTGCCATTCCTTTGAAGTCTCAGGCTTCTGGCACCTTGCACAGCCCTCCCTCACTCAAAACAAAGTCAAGTGCAAGTCATGTCATCATTTCTCTGATGGCATGGTCTTCTTCGGCAACAAAAGACGAACACAACACTCTGAGTAGACACAGCTGCCTGAATGAGGACTCAGCTAGCTAGGTAACTTAGCTGCTCCTCTCCTGTCTGTCTCCCTCTCCCCTTTCTTCTCGTATCCAAAGGAAGGTAAATTTAGAACAGAATGCAATCTCTGACCCTGAAACTAGTGGTAGGCCCTTTTGAAATTTTCTAAGGAATTTTTCCTCCAGACATGATAAAACTATCTAATTGGATTTATAGCAAAAGGGATCTTTGAGATCATGTAGTCAAATCCTTTTATTTTGTTGATGAGGAAACTAAGATCCAGAGTCATAAGGCAATATGTAATCAAAGCAAAATTTGAATTCAGTCCCTCTTACTCCAAAACCTGTGCCTACAATGTTATATTGTGAAAGCAAAGATAAAATACCTCATTTTGATTCTATTTCCCTTCTTTAGTCCTTGAAGGAAAAGACATAAATAGAATGATAGGTAATTTATTAAGCTCTTACTGTATGTCAGGCACAATACTCTAAATGCTGGTGATACAGATATACAACTAAACAAGGCAATCCTTATCCTCATGGAGCTTGTGTTCTAATAGTGGGAAAATACCACAAGATATAGGACTATGTGGGTGAGGGTACCAGTATGGAAGGCAAAGGTGCTATAAGTAGAGAAATGCAGAGAATGAGTTGAGCTGAGAATGAATTGGCCATGACGGGTTCCCTCGTGAAATGACTGTCCTAGGTCCTTACCAGTCCTGAGAGTGGGTTCTCAGGATAGATTTATCTCTAGTCTGGGAGGCTGCTGATGAGGAGGTGGAGATATCCAGAGAGTAAGTCAAGCTAGGAGATATATAGTTAATACAGTGACCTATAGATTGCCAACAGTGGGTGCTTTCAGTAGACTAAAGATTGGAGTAATCCTTGTCTACCTCCTAGAGGAAAATCAAGCTTATCCTAGTCATTTTATCACAACAGCTAGGGTAAGGACTCTAGGGTAGGAAGATACCAAAGGAAGAGTCCCTTAACCTCGTTGGACCCACATTTCCTCATCTGTAAAATGATGGAACTGGCTTAGATAGCCTCTGAGGTCAATTCTAGCTGTAGGAGTTTTGGAGAGAGAGAAGGGAAGCACTCCTCATGAGTTCAGCATGATTGGGTAGTAAGCAGCCTTCTAAAATGATTTCATTCAGAGCAATCAGTGGTATGGAGCACCATTCATAACCAGATGAAGAAAGTTGTGAATGACTGTCTTTTTAGGTAAGTTTAATCATATACAGGTTTAACTTTGCATGCTTTGTTCCAAGCCTTTGGAAATTTTGTCTTTTTAATGTAGACAAGAAGAATTTTTGAAAATTTAACTTATCACCCATCTCTTGGAACACTACTGTTGAAAGAATGTGTGTGTGCATTATTACAAGTGATATGTGATAAAACTTGGATGGTCTCAAGTTCTTTTCTGTGTTGTTTTTTTTCTTCCATTTTTCATACCCAGTTGTTTTGGTAGTTATCAGACGCTAAGTATTAACAGTTGCCAAAGATAGTTATAGATAGGGAAATAGCATACTGGGCCACACAAGTAGCAGCTCCAGTTGTGTTGTTGGGCTGCATTGTGGTAGAAAGTCTTCCTGGTGCAGAACCCAACACTTTCTCCGTTGGAATCTCTTGACTCTCAGGGACTCAGTAATGAGAATAATGAAATTATGGCTCCAGCTGGAAGTTTCCCTTGGCTCTTTGATGTGTCTAGCTGTTTTCAAGGGAAGTCATCTTTTGTATTAGAAGATGGAGGCAGAATGCAAGTGGGATTGTGGTGCAGAGCCTGGATGAGAAGGAAGTTCTCAGTGCAGTGGAGAGCAGCTGAACATCCCCTGGGACTCTTGCTCACAACACCACTGAGTTCTAGCTGCTTTCTCTCTGAATATAGTAGAGAGGGATGAAAATTCAGGGAAAGGAAGCTAACTGCTATGAGTTCTATAGGGTGAAAGAAAAGCAGTGGATAGAAAGCTTGTGGCAGAGATGGAGGGAAATAAGACTTTAGGCAATCTTCAACTGAAAGTACTTACTCTCTGTATTTATTTGCAGAAAAGCTTGTCCTTCAATACCAAATACTTGTCTTTGGCTACTAATTGTATTTACAATCAGTAATTGTAAATTGTAATTGATTGGAATAGGTAATAATAGGGAAAAAAAACCAAGATAAATATCTTGTTTTAAACGTTTTTCTCACCACAATTTTACCCAAGCACCTCTCATGGCAATGTCTCCCACTGACCAGTGTTACTTGGCTGAATCAGATTTACAAATGGCACCAGCTTATCACCTAATGTGATAGTGCCATTTGTGTTATGTTAATGTCAATAGGGGCACCTTGATTTAGCATGGTAATGTCGAAAGGGAATCATGATAGTGACAAGTTTATAAAGAGGATCATGGAATTCAGCTGTTTAATCTTTCGCTGATGCTCCTCCTGGCTAGAATACTTGCACAGTTTAGTAAAGTTTTGTGGGGTTTTTTGTCCTAATTTGTGGTTTCATTGGTAGAGTATATAGAGCTCTCAGTGAGGAAACCAATGTAGATTGGCACCTGCTTTGGGACTTCGAGTCTTTGAAAATTGCCTATAACACTGAGATCTTAAGCCCAGGATTGGTCCCTCATTCGTTGTTAAAGGCAAGACTTGAATCCGAGTTTTTTGATTTGGAGGCCAGTTCTTTGCCATGCTGACTCTCAGGAATACTGATAGTCTACAGATTTTTGACACTTTTTATCTCAAAGTCAGCCTCTTCCCCTTAGACATCATGCATGGTGTCTGAATGATTTATGTGAGTTTCTTTTTCTTTTTTGAAAGGAGAAGGTAACAATGTCATCATGTCAGTTTCATCATTGGCTAAGGATAATAGTCTTTTTTCTTGGATATCTTTGAAGTTTACTTTTAGCTTTTACTACACCTTCTTACGTTGTCCAAGCATTCAATCAAGAAGCCCCAGGACTTTAATATTCCCAACAAGTATTAGATTTAATTGCTACTAATCAGCCAGTATATCTCAGAATGAAATCTCCTCAAAATTGACTTTACAGCCAGATCTGCATTCCTAATTTGCTAAACTAGAGACAATCAGGACTGAGTGAATTAGTATTAGGTAACAATTCAGTGTCCAATTTTATTTCTCTTTTAAGATTTTCCCTTTCCAGGAGGTAAGATGGTTTATCAGAAAAAGCAGTCATATGAGGTAGTTGTCACTTAAGCCTTTTTGTTTGAAGTAACAGATGAGCATTGTGCTTGGTCTTTAGCTGTTTTTTCAGTGCCTTTTTATAAAGATAGCAGCACTTAACCATACTCATGTTCTGTTTTGAGATTTTATTTTGTTATTCTTGTTACTCCTGAGGACTCTGTCAATGGATCATGATCTGTGGTAGGTCCTACCACATTGAAAATGTCTGGAACATGTATTGAGTGATGTGCTGCTATACAGAAGAGGGCCCACCTGGTTTTGTTCAGAAGGCTCATCACTAGTACTGCTGTACAGTGACAGTTTTTTTTGGCAAGAATAACTCTTGAAGGGCTAAGCAGAGGTCATAAAGCAGGGGAGGGAGTACATACCCAAAGGATTGCTCTTTGGTATTCTTAAACCAGAGACCTCTTCAACAAGAGACCTACAAAAATATTTTTGGAAAAAACAAACAGCAGGCATCACTTCATCAATTAGATTGTAACTGAAAGTAGTTTATCTCCACACTGAGATTATGAAATGGCTAAGCTCCCAGAAGGAAATCAAAAGACTTTCCATGGGTGACATCCCTGTGAACTCAGCCAACAATATTTGTTATGGTAATTTCATAAGAGTACCATTGATTTAGCATAGTAATGTCTAAAGGGAATATTGCTTGTTTTAACTTGAAGGATGATGATGATGATGATGATGATGATGATGATGATGATGATGATGATGATGATGATGATGGTGGTGGTGGTGGTGGTGGTGGTGGCAACAATGGCAACAATGGAAATGATGAGTGAATGTGCTACCGAAAGAATAGAAATACTAAATTATTGCAATTTTCCCAACGTGAGTCTACCTTCCTAAATGATGAGACATGTATTTCAACCATACCAGTGGAATTGTTTACTCCCTGAGAACTGTAGTCAACCAGGCATTCATTAATGTATCAAAACGGTAAATCTAAAAGTGGTTTGTTTACATCGCTGTGACTAATAACTTGCAATTAAAATCATAGGGATTAGAACTTAAATATAATCTAACATATGTCTCTTATATAATACAAATAATCTTAATATAATCTAATAGTTAATTTTATGGATGAGAAAATTGAGGCCTATAGAGCAGAAGAGATTTGTCCCAAGTCACATAGGTAGTGAGTCTTATTTATTTTTAAGGTGGATTTTTGAAAATACCTAGATATTACTTGTTCATGGTCAGAGAATTGGAGGTAGGGGTTAGAGGAAACCAATTAGACTTGAAGGATGCTTGTTTTTTTTTTTTTTTTTAATTTGCTCAGTCTTTTCTCTTTTGTTTCCTTATGATTGTGAACATTACCAAGAATTGTTGTAGGAATTGCTTTCATCAGTTAATTCACCATGACCTCTGGATTCAAGCTCAAATCTTGTAGCCTTCATCTTTTCTTGGCTTGCCTTAAGAATATTACAATTTTTGGATGCAAATGAATTTTATCTTTGAAGAAAGATCCCATGAAACAAAAGCTCTATTTAATGTGTTTTTCGGTGGAGCCATTTTATTTGATGTCACCCATGTGCAGCAAATTATTATTATTTTTTATTTAAATTTATTAACTTAAATTTTCAACATTCATTTCCACAAAATTTTTAGTTCCAAATTTTCTCCCCTCCCCCCACCCCAAAACGCCGAGCATTCTAATTGCCCCTATCACCAATCTGCCCTCCATTCTAACATCCCTCCCTTCCCTTATCCCCATCTTCTCTTTTGTCCTGTAGGGCAAGATAACTTTCTATATCCCATTACCTGTATTTCTTATTTCCTAGTTGCAAGAACAATACTCAACAATTGTTCCTAAAACTTTGAGTTCCAACCTCTCTTTATCCTTCCCTACCCACCCATTCCCTTTGGGAAGGCAAGCAATTCAATATAGGCCATATCTGTGTAGTTTTGCAAATGACTTCCATAATAGTTGTGTTGTGTAAGACTAACTATGTTTCCCTCCATCCTATCCTGCCCCCCATTGCTTCTATTTTCTCTTTTGACCCTGTCCCTCCCCAGGAGTGTTGACTTCTAATTGCTCCCTCCTCCCATGGCCCTCCCTTCTGCCATTCCCCCACCCTGCTTGTCCCCTTCTCCCCCACTTTCCTGTATTGTAAGATAGGTTTATACCAAAATGAGTGTGCATTTTATTCCTTCCTTTAGTCGAATGTGATGAGAGTAAGCTTCATGTTTTTTCTGTCATCTCCCCCCTTTTCCCTCCACTGAAAAGTCTTTTGCTTGCCTGTTTTATGAGATAATTTGCCCCATTCCATTTCTCCCTTTCTCCTCCCAATATATTTCTCTCTCACCACTTAATTTCATTTTTTTGAGATATGATCCCATCCTATTCAATTCCCAATTTCCCCTGTGCTCGCTCTCTCTCTCTCTCTCTGTGCGTGCGTGCGTGCGTGTGTGTGTGTGTGTGTGTGTGTGTGTGTGTGTGTGTGTGTGTAATCCCACCAACTACCCAGACAGTGAAAAAAGTTTCAAGAGTTACAAATATTGTCTTTCCATGTAGGAATGTAAATAGTTCAACTTTATTAAGTCCCTTATGATTTCTCTTTCCAGTTTACCTTTTCATGCTTCTCTTGATTCTTGTGTTTGAAAGTCAGGTTTTCTTTTCAGCTCTGGTGTTTTCATCAAGAATGCTTGAAAGTCCTCTATTTCATTGAAAGACCATATTTTCCCCTGAAGTATTATACTCAGTTTTGCTGTGTAGGTGATTCTTGGTTTGAGTCCTAGTTCCTTTGACTTCTGAAATATCCTATTCCACGCCCTTCAATCCCTTAATATAGAAGCTGCTAGATCTTGTGTTATCCTGATTGTGTTTCCACAATACTTGAATTGTTCTTTCTAGCTGCTTGCAATATTTTCTCCTTGACCTGGGAACTCTGGAATTTGGCCACAATGTTCCTAGGAGTTTCTCTTTTTGGATCTCTTTCACGTGGTGATCGATGGATTCCTTCAATACTTATTTTGCCCTCTGGTTCTAGAATATCAGGGCAGTTTTCCTTGATAATTTCCTGAAAGATGATGTCTAGGCTCTTTCTTTGGTCATGGCTTTCGGGTAGTCCCACAATTTTTAAATTATCTCTCTTGGATCTATTTTCCAGGTCAATTGTTTTTCCCATGAGATATTTCACATTCTCTTCCATTTTTTCATTCTTTTGGTTTTGTTTTGTGATTTCTTGGTTTCTCATAAAGTCATTAACCTCCATCTATTCCATTCTAATTTTGAGAGAACTATTTTCTTCAGTGAGCTTTTGAACTTCCTTTTCCATTTGGCTAATTCTGCTTTTGAAAGCATTCTTCCCCTCATTGGCTTTTTGAGCTTCTTTTGCCAATTGAGTTAGCCTATTTTTAATGGTGTTATTTTCTTCAGCATCTTTTTGGGTCTCCTTTAGTAAGCTGTTCACTCGCTTTTCATGCTTTTCTTGCATCTCTGTCATTTCTCTTCCAAGTTTTTCCTCCACTTCTTTTACTTGATTTTCAAAATTCCTTTTGAGCTCTTCCATGACCTGAGACCACTGAATATTTATTTTGGATGTTTGGGATACAAAAGCCTTGACTTTTATGACTTTCTCTGATGGTAAGCATTGTTCTTCCTCATCTGAAAGGATGGGAGGAGATATCTGTTCACCAAGAAAGTAACCTTCTATGGTCTTATTTTTTTTCCCCTTTTTTGGGCATTTTCCCAACCAGTTACTTGACTTTTGGGTCCTTTGTCAAGAGTAGGGTATACTCTGGGAATCTGTAAGATCTCAGTTCCTCCTAGGTGGCCCAATCAAGCACGTACACTGGTCTGGGAGGAGGGAGAGATTTTTGTGCCCAGAATCTTAGCAGAGTTTCCTATCCACAGCCACCTGGCCTCCAGTTCCACCAAGCCAGCATTGTGGGGCTGGGATTCAGTTAAGCTGTGGGGGCAGGTCACCAATCAGTGTGAGATAAAGATCTCAGGCCCCAAGGCCTCTACACAGGGCTGAGGTAAGAATTAGCTCTTCAGTGCCCCCAGGGGTTTTATGATCCAACAATGGGTGCGGGCTGCTGTAGGGGCTGCTGTGGGAACTGCTGCTGCCTGCCCAGTGTGGCCTCCGTAGCTGTAGCCGCTGCCTGAGGCTGGAGCGATGGGAAGGCTCTTCTCCCTTCCTGGCCAGCAGAAAAAACCCTGTCACTGATCTTTGGTGCCTATGGGTTGAGGGCTCTGCGAACCTGCTGCTGTGACTGGGGAGTCTGAGACTGGAAGGTCTGGCCGTGAGGTGTCCTCTTCCCAGAGCTGTGCCGCGCAGTGCTGCACTTCCTGTGCAACAAACGTTTCCTGTGGGCCTTTCAGGTCACCCTGGGCTGGAAATAAATCTCCACTTTGTTCTGCTCCAAAATTTGCTGAGAGTCCCTCTCTACAGGTATTTTTTGGGCTGTGTGGGGAAAACCTGCATTTGTGTCATAGCAAATTATTAATAAGATGGTTTAGTCCATCTCTGTCTTTGATTTGGAAATCATACTTAGTTTTACTTAAGAGAAATGACAATACATCAAGGCTCGGCAGAACCTTGATGGACTCAATGAGGAAGACTATGATAATGAAGTAAGTTTTTTACCCCTAGCAATTGTTTTTAGTAGTGTTTATTAGTTTATTCATAGTATTAGTATTGTTTCTTGCTTCTGTGATGCATTATGTTCCTAAAAAATAGACATGGTATTTTTGAGTGAATGGTCCAAGGTTACCAAACTGCTAATTGGTATAGCTTTGACTCAAACCCATCTTTTTGACTCTATGTCTGAGACTCCATTATGTCATTCTCTCTCTAGATAAAAATAAAGATGGATTTTTTTTACACTTTCAGAGGAAATGTTAGTGCTTCGTCTCTTATTTGAATTTCTTTAAGGTCTTTCAGGTTTTATTAAATCATTGGTATTTTTACATTTCACATTATTTGGGAGCAGAAACTGTCCTTATAATGAACATTTTTGCTAGCTTTTCAGAAGTGTAATACTGCCTGTTTGTACTTTTAGGCTAAATTTTATTAGAGAATGTAGTTTTTAATGTTATGCTTATGTGACATTCATATATTCATCAACTATGCTTTGGATTCGTTGTCAGCTGTCTAAACAATAAAGATAATTTACAACAAAATATGTCCAGATATACCTTTCTTCATTTGTGCAATTAGTTTTTTTCAGTAAAATTCCCTTTGTACCTAGGGAGGACAAATGTTTTATATTCTTCTGTTTAGTCAGCTGTTTTCCATTTATCCAATGATGAACATTGTTATACTAAATGAAAATTTCAGTTGAACACTTGATCTGAGTTTTTTGTGACCCAAAGGTTTGGAGAGAGAATGAATAAGAATCATGCCTGGATAAGACTTAAGATAAATTAAGGGGTTTTTGTTTTTATTTTGTTTAAATGTGAGCAGTTTAGCATAATTATATTCTTTTGGCAATTTAGTTGTGTTTGTCTAGGAAGGAATAAAAATGAGTTTTTAAGATATCTTATTCAGTTCTGTGCTACTTCTAATCAACTGAGACAGTACTTTTTTCCTTGATCTTTTATTAGAAGTTAGAAAGATTGCATTTTAGTAGTTGGTCTCTTCCAGTGGTAGGAATTGAGTGAAAATTTAAGGGAAGCATCAAACATACTGACATATTTGTTTGTACTGACAAGTCAGGTTTGGCTAACATTTTCATTTGCTTTAATGAATTATGTTTAGATTAAATTTGGTTGAGTGATTGAATTTAGAGGAGCCTGTTAAATAATCGTTCCCAATATCAGATATTTGTTAAGGGATCACTATGTACAGTGCAATCCATTTTCCTCTCCTTAGTTTTTACACTTAAATTTTAATCTGAAATTTTGTTTCCTTAGGATGATTTGCTTAAAGAAGCATTCCTGTAGAATTTTAATGGTTGAGGGATATTAGGATAACCACCAATAAGAATCTTTTTGCCCCTAATGTTTAAAAGATGTGTTTTCTCTCACAAAAGTAAACTTCATTTTATTCCAACTAGAACAAATTACCAAAGCCAAATCAATGGTTCTCCCATTTAATTAAGTGATTTTGAGTTTCTGGTTGTTAGATCACTGTTATGGGTAATTCTGCCACTTTTATGAAGTGGATGTTTGGGACGCTTTAAAATGTTATCTAAGATTCACTCTAGATGCCTTTTATAGCAGTGAGTTCAAGAGTGTTGTTCTCTTAAGTATTATTTATCGCTATCTGTAAGTGTTAGTTGATCTTTCTTACTTGGTTTTTATGTTGATGTTAGGAAGGAATTCTGGAATTGTGAATATCTCATCTGATGACATCGAGGATTACTCCTATGGTACCTATTTTTAATCTTTTTCTACATGAAAAGACTGCTTTGGCTTCTTTCCAGTGATTATTTTTGTGCAATTAGAATTCCTATCTGAGCTATAAAATTTAGCATTGTTGTGATGTTTCCCCATAATAGATGGAGAACTGTTATTTGAATCACAAGAATAGATAACATTTTAGATCATGGATATTAATTTATGGATCTTTTGCCTTTTTTTCTCTCTCATATGCCAGAATTCTATATGAAGGGTACAATTACATCATTTTTCTCTTTATAATTACTTATACTTAGTTTTTTTAAATGAAATTTAAATATATGAATAAATTCAAAAACATTTATAAAGTGTTTACTATGGCCCAAACACTATGCTAAATACTCAGTCAATAAATATCTATTAACTACCTCCTGTGTTTCAAACCCTGTGCTAAGTGGTGGAGATGCAAAAGAATGCCAAACACAGTCCTTCCTTTCAAGGAACTCACAACTAATGGGAGAGACAGCATTCAAACAACTACATAGTCATAAATTCCAGGCTGAAATGGAAATAATGAACAGAGAGAAGACACTAGAATTAAGACTGGTTGGGAAAGCCTTCCTGTCAAGGTTGGAATTTTAGTTCAGGTTTATTAAATGCTTTGCTCACAACAATTAGGTGAGGTAATAGAAATACAAGTATTGTTACCTTCATTTCCCAGTGGGGAAATGGAATCTTTTAGAGGTTGGATAATGTGCTCATGGTTGCACAGCTAGCGAGCATCCGAGGATGACTTGGGATCCAGGTCTTCTGCCTGATGGTCCAGTACTGTACTCACTTCTCACTACTCACATGGCCCCTGAATCTACAAGGGAGGGATAGAAATGTAATAATAATAATAACCAAAAATAACCTGTCTTGTGTTCTAATTATGCAATCATAGAGTTTCTTTATTTGTAACAAAGACCTGTTAATTTGTTCAAGTATGAAAAGGTTTCTCCTGTACATTTTTACTAGTTATGGTATGGTTCTTCTGCTTTTTAGACTGGAAATTACTAGTCGATTTAGTGATTTGAGTCATAGGAATGAAAAAAAGGATATTCAAAGAAATATTCTGTAGAACTAAAAAAAAACCCTACATCAATATGATGAAAAAGAAATTTAGAACCTGAGAAAGGGAAATAATAATTTCAAAAAAAGGAATAAAGAGGATAGAGCAAAACATCACCATCTCTAGACTTTGTCATGAAATAACTATCATCAGAACTCTTAAGTTCTGGATAAAATGAGAAAAGCAGATCAGTGGAACAGACTAGATAAGGGAAAACCAGTAACGATTATTAAAAAACTCAACCATTGGCTTGATGTTTGATAAAACCAAGCACCATCGTTGCACAGGGGCTTTATTTGATGAGAATTGCTTGTCAAACAGGAAAGTAGTTTGGCATTAAATTAGTTTTGATTTCATACTCTATAACATAATTTTGATCTCACATGCTGTACCATATACCACAGTATGCTCTAAATAAGGGATGTAAGTAATTACAAAAGATAAACTGTACAATTTCAGGTAAATAAAAGTAAGCTTTTGCTCAAACAAAATTAATGCAGATAAAATAAAAAGAAACTCAATAGGGAACAAAAATCTTTTCTATTGATACAAGTGTGACATTTAAGATATATAAAAATTGTCTCAAATTTGTAAGCTCAAGAATGATTTCTTAGTCATGATTTGGAAAGGTCATGTACAATTAAAAACAAAGAATTGCAGTTATCAAGGACCATATGGAAGCAAACTGCCAACCTCTACAATAGGTATGCAAATTAAAATATGAGGTTGCACTTCGTATACATCATACACATCAGAATGTGGGAGGCTTCGTGGGAAGACAGGCATATAAATGCACAGCTGGTGAAGCTCTCACTTGTTCCGACTGTTCCAGCAAACAATTTAGAATGAGAGAATTGTGACTAAACTAGTCATGTACTTTTGACCGAGCAATTCCATTATGGAGGCATGTACTTTGAGGATATCAGAGGTGGAGAGAAAAATTCAGTGTATCCTACAGAATTCACAGCAGCTCCTTTTAGGGTAACAAAGTGGATGCCCGTTGATTGAAGGCTGGCTGAATAAATTGTGATATATGAATGCAATTGTAGATGCACATATAAGCAGTAAGAAATGGAAAACATGAGCAATTCAGAAGCTGTGCATGAACTAATGAAGAATGAAATAAGCAGAAATGGGAAAAATAGGCAAAATGATTACAAAATGCAAATGAAACAAACACAAAAAATATATATGTGTGTGTTTTCTCTGAGTAATTTTAATAATGTAATAAACTTAAATAAATTATAATAATTGCAAGAATACTTAAAAAAACAATGCCTACTTCTAGCTACAGACTTGGGAGAGTATTGCATACATTTTCAGGTATAGTCACTATACTGATTGTTTTCACTTAACTGTTTTTCTTTGTGAATTCATTTCCTGGTTGAAGAGGAGCTGGAGGTGAGGAGCACAGCCAGTGTTGACTGTGATGTTAAAAAAAAAGAGTCATCAATAACATGTTTCAAATTCATCTACCATAGCTGTCAATCGAAAAGATTTTGTAACTTTAATCTTGTTACTGTCTTTGAACATTTATTGATACACACTAATGGCACATAGAGCCTAGACTGTTCTATTTCTTTATGTTTTAACACAGTACAGGATGCTTAAGTAGATAGCTGCATTCAGTAGATGGTTTTTATTCACGCTGTCATTATAAAACATGTTTCACTACAGTCTTCATTTAGGTATCTTTTCAAATACATAATATTGATTGTTACAAAATTTATGGTCTCTCTCTCCCCCTCTCACTTGCTGCCTTTCTAGCTTTTTACACATACATACACACACACATGTGAAGGTGCATATGTATGTGGCATGCATGTGCATGTGTACAGTTCTTCTTCTGTGCGTCCCTGTCTCTCCCTTCCCCAATCTATAGAAACTTGTATCAGGAGATAGGTGAAAACCCGTAGAGGAAGGCTCTATGCTTTTGTTATCATGAAGTGGTGATTTACCAGTAAAAACATCACTCTGGACCAGTGGAGCGATGATCCACTTTTGTCTCTTTTTTTCAGAGAGTGTTCAGAGCACAGCATCTGCTTCTAATGAGATTCAGCAACCCCAGCCTCAGGCATTGCATTACACACTTGCCAATGCCCAGCAGGTCCAGATCCACCAAATTGGCGAAGATGGGCAAGTACAAGTAGTATGTACTCTTTATTAGTTGCCCTTTCTAAGAGGGGCAGGTATAGAAGCAGGCTAGGTTTGGGGTGGGGTAGCATTCACTACGAGGAATGATTGACTTATTGACCAAAGTTATGTGATACTTGTGCGTATATATGCATCAGTGTCTTTGTGTGACAAAAGAAAATATATTACCTTAAAGTGAACAGAATTTGGGTAGTGCCCATGGGACTTGTAAGACTGAGAAGGATTGTAGAGATTTCTTGTTTTGCCATCTACTTGATTCTGTTTTTTCAATATGGGAACCAACATGAAGTGACTTGCTGTAGATCACACAGCTAGGTTGTTTTATTAGCAAGCCTTCGTATACATCTCTCTCAAGAAGTAGTCTAAATGTCCCTTTTCAGCCATTCCTCTTTTGTCCTGTGAAGATGATTTGCATGTGCTTGTAGTGAATCTAAAGAAGCCCTGGTTCGGTTTTTTTGGCATGCATTCTGCAATGCCTTTGACCCTGGAGAAATGACCCCAAGTCTTCAAATTTCAGTATGCTGGCCCACCTTTTACTTAGAGACAAGAAGAGAATTTGTTTATATGAATAATTCAACAATTTAAGAAAAGGTGGTTTGCTTTGTTGGGTTGAATACCACTTATTTTGACAATTTCTCTAAAATTTTCATGACTAAGAAGTCACAATTTAAGAAGTCCAAATTACTTAATGTTAAAAAAAATAAAATCAATGAACTATTTATCTGCAGTGATGATGGGAAACAAAAAGTCTTCCCTAATGAAAAATAGTTACTGTTGCTTCCTTACAAAAGATTAATAACCGAAGCTAAACAGAATTTAGGGAGCACTGTAAGATCAAGACAGGTGTGAAAATACTTTACCGGTATTTAATACATCTTCAGTACAACATGAAGGAGTATTTCCTCCTTTTTTCTGTGTACTTCTTTATAAAGGATGAGACTGCTACAAATTTAGTTAAGGAACTGAGAATTCAAATGTATTCTCCTGGGATACATTCATTGGCATACATTCTTTGAGATGTTTTTAGCATCATTTGCATGTAACATGAAGATGATTGTTTTCATGCCTATTTCATTTACAAGGTGATAGAACCTTGGAACCATATGTGTTAAGAGGGAAAAGCATTCCTGATTTTAATGAGAACTGAGATTTCTTACGTAGTATTGCACCATACTGCTATTGGATATTTTAATTATTTTTTCCTACTTTTGAAGGAAAGGAAATAGTTTAAAATGGAGAATTTTCTTGAAGACAATCTTGTCATGGAATTCTAAGTAGATATTTTTATCCCAGGTTTTATATAAATATTAAACTATAAGCAAAACTGTATCAAAGTTAAAATAGGTTACTTAAGAACCTGGTTTTTCTCTAATAAATTTTATATTAAGACATATTTTAATAATAGAGCTTAATTTCATTTGATTCAATTGACATGAATTTTATTTTCTTCCAAAATAAGTATAAAAGGTCATATTGACTATTTTGTGATTTGAATCTTGATTTTTTCCCCAGATTTACTGTAATTCTCTTAGATTGTTTTTATTGTTGTATTTGTCATATATATATAGCAATTACAAATCTATTTACTCTTTTTTTTACTAGCATGCTATTTTGATAACTGTGTATTGCAGTGGCTAATTTTTAATGTTGAGGTGTATGTGTAACATTGCCCATGTGGCTCAAAATAGAGCCCTGTAAATCTATAACCAGTTCTTGTCCCACTTTCCTGATACTGGGTATGTGTTTTGGAAAGAATTTTAAGAAAATCTTATTCTAAGACCCCATGTACTGAGAACTAGACTTTTAGGGATCTTCATAGAGTAGTGGAGATTTTCCCCTAAAAAAATTTAAAAACTTGATTTTAAATAACACTTTTGTTTCAGTCTCATCTAGAAAATTTTTGATAAATAGTTCTCCTCCTCGGGTGGAAGACAAGTTTCTTTACTGCAATATGAAACTTACCTAATGTTTGTGACTCATTGCTTCATTAAAATTTTTATGTGGATGGGTATTCAGTGTCAAAGGTACCATATATAAGCCCTTTGCCATCTTTGCTACATAAATTTGAGTTATTATTATTTGATAATAAGGAATTGAAAGAAAGTGCACTGTTATTATACTACATATGGAGTGCAGTGTATTATTCAGGACATAAATATCCCTTCTGGGTTTGTTATTTTGGGGTTGGTCATTTATTGAACAATAATCATAAAATTAGGAGTTCCAAAGATACTTTTTTTCCCCTGGTGTTGATTTTCTTCTGATGCTTCTTGATGTTTTATTTTGCTGTGGATTCCACAGGGACATCTCCACATAGCTCAAGTGCCCCAAGGGGATCAAGTCCAGATAACACAAGACAGTGAGGTGAGTGACCATGATTCCCTAAACCCAAGAGATTCCTCCAATTTCACCTTATATTCCTTCCCTTATTTTTGGCAATGGTCTTCTGCATTACACTATACACCTGAAAATCAAACCTATATTAGGAAAACACTTTCTCCATCAATACTTCATAGACCTGTAATTTATTCAGTATGGATCTTCTATGCACTGATATAACTCATAGTCCTATAACTTAGCAGATGATCCTTGAGAATTCCTATGGATGAAAAATCTACCCACTTTGGGTAATTCCATTCTTTACCCCCTGAACTGGTCCTATAGCTGGTCTTTTGATGACAAGCCTAGGTGGCCTGCCATTGGTCTTCAAAGCGAAGTCTTTTGAGTTTGAGTTAGAGCCTGTGCTTTCCTGAAATATCCTTTGAGAACCCAGGAATTCATCTAGGACATGAAGAGGTATCCTACGATCAGGGGAAATACAGTTAAAATAGGACATTCTGGAACCAAGGATAAATTTCTTTTATGACATAGATTTTTAGGTGTTTCTTAAGTGTCTGTTGTGCCCCGAGTTTTACACTAAGGGGGAAACCAGAGACAGAGAGAACCCTGTTCTCAAGAGCTCCCAGTCTGATTGGAAGATGCACCCAGTGCCTTTAAAATTACTAACAATCAATGCCATAGAAGAGATCATATGATCATCGACTGACAGAAGGGACCTTGATAAGCATTATTCGATTTGAGTGCATATAGTGTGGAACCAGGGGTGGGGAACCTGTGGCCTTTAGGCCATACCTGGAGTTTGTATTCAAAAGGCTACACTTGAGGACCTAGAGGGCCACATGTGACCTCAAGGCTACAGGTTCCTCATCCCTAGATAGCCTCTATGCACCATCAGAATTTAGAGAATGTTGAGGCTGGATCTGTTCAAGAAGAACTCACAGATGAGGTGAGATTAGAGCCACAACTTGATAGATTTGAAGCTTAAATAATATTTGCACATCCAGCAGGCCCCAGGAAAGGCACTGGAGCACCAGGAAAGCTCTTGGACTTGACCAGATTAATTAGGTGACTGATGACCATTTGTTAGAACTCTTTCAGATACTTCTCATGCTGCTCAGAATTATTTTGAAGTTAAGGGAAAATATATTATGGAAATCAGTAAAAGACTAGCACTTTAAAAAAGCATACTGTTGATGAGTTTGCAGTAGACTTCTTTTTGTTATGTGTGCTTATTAACATAATGTTTTTATATTTCTATGGGGAAAAATTACCTTTGAATACTCTCATGTGGGTGTGGCAAAAACTGAATTCTGAACTGATAATTCAAGAGCTATCAAATAATTTCTGCCAGTGCTATAAGGAGAAGGCATGTTCATTGTATGGTTTGAATGGCAGGAATCTTGGTGCTAATAAAATGGATTTTAGAAAAAATTCAGCAAAATATCTAGCTTCTCCTCATTAAACAAAGAAACCACCTCATCCTCTGCCACTTCTAATGGTTGTGCTCAAAAACCTTATTTTTATATGTTTAATACATGAAAAGAAAGAGCTGTCTCTCTGTCTCTTTCTTTCACACACACACACACACACACACACACACACACACACACTGTAATAACCAGTGTTTTTTAGTATTATAGTTTCAAAGAGAGCAAAAATTGCAACTTTTTAACGTGGACCTGGTAATAAGCATTTCACACTGGGTCTGTGTGTGTTTGTTGAAAGTGGAAGATTGGAAAAGAACAAGATTCTCCAAAATATACCCCATGAACGCTACATGATCAGACTTTAAATTTAATTGTATTTTAGTAAATTCCATTTCCTTTTTTCCTTAATTGGGATAACTTTTTTTTTAAGTTGTAAAACTCTGGTCCATGTGGTTAAATATATTAAATGAAGTGTACCTTCATTGTTTTTATTGGTCAAGGTCACACCATAGGAGCAATTCCTGAAATTAATGTGTTTGCTTAAGTAAACAAGTGAAGTATTAAATAACAAACATTTTAAATGTGTCGTAGAATCAGTATTCTCTTTCCCAATTCTTTACCTTGTTTGTGTGGTTTTTTTAACAGGGCAATCTACAGATTCATCACGTTGGACAAGATGGGCAGGTAATAACTATCTATTCTGATTACTTTGTCAGATGTTGGTGAATTAACGTTGAGTTTGCTTGAATATCTGACTTGACTTTGCTGAGTTGACATGTTCTCATTCTGTGAAGTCTACATAGAGTCTAAGCATATAGATCATAATATTAGAGGCAGAACATTTCTCCTTTGTGTCATAAAGTAATTTAATATTCAAACAGAATTTTTCCTTGATTGATGAAATAATAGTGGTTCAATGACCTTTATTATTCATTGTTGATGAAGAGTAAAGTTTTTATTTCATCTAGTCTATCTATACCTTTGTCATGATTTCTTAGTTTGCCAGACCCAGAATTATGTTGATTGAAGAACATCTGTAAGAATTATGTAAATGTTGTTTCATGATCACAAGTCCCCTGAGAATGCAGTAAATTTTAGTAAGATAGTTTTATTATTGTAGGTCGCTTATAAAACTGAGACAACTTAAATTCTTTCTCATCTGTGGAAAACAACGCCCTTGAGTAGAAACCTCATGATGAGAATCAGCTGTAAAAAGTGAAAATAGTCAAAACACAAAATAATCACAAGTGATTTGCCTTACAAGTCCAAGCTAAGTCTGCATTAGTGGTCCTAAATCTTTTTGGGAATGATCACAAATTGTGAATAGAGAGAAAGATTATTTCAGAAGCTGCTCATCTTTCAGAAGTAGCTAATTTATTGACATGGATATAACAGTCCGAGTAAATTTTACAAACAGTGAGTATATATAATGTGTAAATATGTTTATCACATCAATGAACTAATATTTATTAAAGTAGTATTCTGTCTAATATGAGCATTTTCACATTTGAAATCTCACTTTCGTGTGCTTATCTAAAGCATTTTAAAATCACCAGTCTGAGAGATAAATGTCTTAAACATCTAATGTTTGTATGTGTTATACATACATATCATAAAAACACAATTTACATGAAGATATCATTTGTGCATGTCTAGGCACATGCATCTCATACTATGTATTTATATAAACATTACATGTTATGTATGTATGTACAGAGGTGTTCATTATATTTATGTGTATCTGTTTCTTTAAGTAGATAACATTATTATACCAGTTTTTCTTTGCATGCATGTTTGGAATGTAGTATACTGAAGTTTTCAGTCATAATACACATGTGCTCATATTAAATATGTAATATATTTAGATTCAGCATAGAACAAAAAGATTTAATACATCCAATATTGGGTTAATCCCCCTTTTGGTCTTTTGGACCCTAGACCAGAGACTTCATTATCAAAGGTTAAAAAACAGAATCATAGACTATTGGAGCAGCTTTTCTAGAAAATGGGGCTATTGCTATCAGAGGTTTGTGGTGCTTCAGAAGGGAGGATTCCAGGCATGCCAAAGAGGAACAAGCCACTTGTATTTGTTGTTGCGGGTCTTTAAAGGTGCTTTGGGCCATGTGTTTTAAATAAATAATGAAATTCAGTTGAGTTACCTTGGAAAGGAAATTGGGAGATTTTAAAACACACACACACACACACACACACACACACACACACGCACACACACACGTTTCAGTCAGAGATAGGGTTTGTTTGACTTTGAAGTTGTATTAGCATTTGGCATCTGGTTGTCTCTTTAAAGAGCTAGATAACCAAATGAGGATCAAACTTTAGAAAGTTCAATAATTACATAGTCCAAAAATTGGTATTTAAATTGAGAGACAACAACTAGTTGTCAGGACTATCAGTAAATTCTGATAAAATTTCTTTTGAAAAATTCTTATTTTTGCTCAGTCGAGAGTTGTTTCATTTTGGGTGGGTGGAACACCAGGTTTAAAATTGTTATTTAAGCATGTTGTCTTTCATAAATTACTTTGCTTTCTTTTTTCACTGCTAGTAATATTTCTATAACACAATAACCAGAGCTCCTTTGATCGACTCATTTAAAAGAATTGTTTTACTTAGAAATTCCTCTTCCTTTTCCTGTCTTGGAAAAATATTCTGTCTTCTATTCACTTGGTCATCAATATTCCCTTTTTTCACAGTTCCAGTTTCTAATGTACTAATTTTAATTCTATTTACTATGAGGATGAGTTAGAAAAGACTGCAGAAAACTCTCCCATGTGTTATGTAAAAGTAGAAGTCCCAGCTTATATCTAAAAGACATCTCAAGTTTGTAGTTAAGTGTAGAAAAATGATTACAGTCCTTTTTCAGACATAAGTATATTGATTCTTATAGCATTCTTTTGAGGAGCCAAGAAATAGTAAGATCTTATTTTTGGGGGGAACCAGAAAACTGAACTAACCACATATCATGATTTTATCTTAAAAAAAAACCAAACAACCCACTATAGTTTGCATTAGACATCAAAGCATAAATTCTGTTTGGTTTACTGAATTTATTCATTAGACACGTTGTTCAGAACATTGTAGTGGACATTTGGTGCAATGAAACAATTAAGGATACTTACCCTGTCCTTAAGGAACTTCCTGGTAGTCAAGGAACTGTTCATCTTTGGATCACTATTGCCTGGCAGAGTGCTTCCTGGGTAGGTAGGTACTTAATAAATGCATCTTTGTGCTTGAATCTGGGAGGATAATGACATCAACTTGTCTCATTCACTTTCATGTATATTTATTTCACTGTGTATACTTTCACCCTTAATATTCACAGGGGTGATCCTGAGTCACTCTGTGCTCCTGAGACATCTTCTGAATCCTTCAGGACAAATTGCATTGTATTCTGTGTAATTTCATATCGATTATAGTTTATTATATTTGAATACTTTTATGATTGGCATTTTGTTCTTGGAGCTAGTTGTAATAGTTCCTAATCTCACCTACTCAGTTTTCCCCATCATTCTGAACAAAGGGGAATGTATCTTGTATGTGAAAGCATGGGCTAAATAGGTTCAGCTTACTAAGAATGCATCATGGCTTAATTCCAAGCCATCTCACAGAATGTATTCTTTGAGGTTTGTGTCCCCCATTTGCAGCCCCAAGTAAAACTGTTACCTCAGCTTTTTCTCCATTTGGATGAATTGAATCATAGATTTAGAGCTCTGAGGGATCTTAAAAAGGGCATCTTAGTACAACTCCATTTTGTAGCTGAGGAAACTGAGGGCCAGAGTTTAGGTAAGTTGCCATTTGATTTGCTACATAAATTCTGCCTTTGCTTTTGATGTTAATTTAAAGCAGTCACATGCATTGTTGTACAGGTTGCTTCCTTTCAAGGTCATACAAGTAATAGGCGGCAGAGCTAAATTTGAACCCAGGACCTGCTTCATCCTTACTGGTTCATCTCATGTCCTCTTTAAGAGGTGCTTTTGAAGGGTGTCACACACACACACACACACACAGACACACACACACACTCTACACAAAAACAACTCCTGAGAAGCTTCAGGGAAAAAAACAAATTTAGAGATTAGAAGTCCTTGTGTAAATGGACATTGAATGAAGGAGTGAATTGACAATCTTGCCTTTGTTACTGAGCTCCAAATTACCTTTGGTGGGAGCATGTGTGATTGGCAAGAATATTGTGGCCTGACAATTTTTATTTTTATACAATTTCCATGAATTACATATTTATTTTTAATTATTTGTGTATGCCTGTATCTTTTGATTGGCAAAGGACTGTGCTGATTTAAATGCTGCTTTAAACTAAACTTAAAAGAGAGATAATTTTTTGTAAAGGCCAGAGATTTAAAAATTATCTTATATGATAATTTTTTATTTTAATTTTTCCAATAATCACAAATGCTTCAGATCATTGAAGAAGCCTGTATCATAAGCCCCCAGAGAGCTGACAAATCTACCTTAGGACATGCAAGTTCTGAATCTGGTTTACATTTCCATCTTTGATGGCAGTTATTCCAGGTAAAACTCACTGGATTATAAGGAACTTCATGAGGTTACCCTCCTGCCTTCTTGGAAAGACTGTCCTTAGTCAGGAAGGGTGTTTTCTATCCCTTTCTCTTTAAAAAATGACTTCAAGATTATTTTCTGGCCTCTGTTTGTAAGATGCTCTCAGGACCCTGGTGCTCAGAACCTCAGTTCCTTCTCTCTGATTGTGGGTCCTTTCCTTCCTGTGATCTTTCTGGCCAGAGGAATGACTCAGAACTCATGGACCACAGTTTTCACTGCTGCCTGTGCAGAGGAAGTCATTGCCCCAGCTTCTGTTAGTGGAGATTATTTGTCTTTCCTGAATAAATTTGGGTTTGGTTCCATTAAACATCATATTTACATCTGCTTAGTTCTTGGCAAAGCAGTTCCAAATTCAAATTGTGTTTTCTAATATGCTAGGCTCCCAGTTCAGCTTCAAGCTCTTTGATGATGATTTTGATTTCTACTCCAAAATCTAATTAATTAATGCTGTAGAACCCTAGTCTGTTGCTATAAATTTCTAATGCTAGGGTTGCCACAGTGCCCAGAATACCAGGGGTGGAGTCAGGATGACCGCAGTTCAAAAATGGCCTCAGGCTAACTGTGCTACTTGGCTGCTATCTCAGTTACCTCATCTGCAAAATGGCATAATAATGGTGGTTGTGAACATAAAATGAGATAATAATTGTATAGTGCCCTGTACAATGTCTGGCATCTGGGAAACACTCTAAATATTCTTCATTGGCATTTTTATCATAGGTATTATTGTTACAGCTTGATGGAGGTTAGGATAGAGTTATTAGCCATAGAGTTAGTTACACCTGCATTCTGAGTTTGTCTTGCAGCAAATACAATCACTGTGGCATTCAGCATAGAACTATGGTGATTCTCTGTAAACCAAAATTGAAAATGGTTTTATCAAGCATACGTACTTCCTTTAGGAATTCATCCGAAATCTTTTCAAACTGATAGTCATATTAAGCCTCACATGGGCTGATAACCTTAGCTTGCCAGTTTTTCTTTTGCTTTGAGTCTTCGGTCCTAGTAGCTCTGTTGGGTTTAATTTAAATCTTGTTTTCTGGCATGAAGGGCCGTGGAACAAACTGAACCACGCCAGAAGAGCTCTTTCTCCCAAATGTGGATTCTGTTACCCTGGAGTTTTGTGTTGCAGGGCACGTTTAATAAAAACACCAAACTGCAGAAATAATTAGACTTCTGTACTTGTGTTTTAAATACTTTAACCAGTTGGATTCTCTCTATCTCTGTCTCTTCCCTCCCTTCCCCAACCTGGTTTGGTGTTGTCTTTTATTCTAAATTTTTCTCTCCATCACTTTCCCATGTTTCCGTGCCTCTGTAGTGTTTCAGACTTTTGAAGATTCTAACTACTGGCTACTTATACTCACTATACAGCTTCCCTTGCCCTTTGGGTCATCTGCAGTTTTGATTCCTCGGAGATCCTGGTGTTCCATGATTCATAGCCATAAAGCATCGCTAGGAGAATGCTGATTTTTCAAGAGAAAATCTTTCTCTTAAAGAGAAAGCAGCAGCAAGCTGCTCTGAGTGCCTGAGAATTGTGCAGTTGTACAGTTTCCCAATTACAGTCCAGTCCCCTCTATTTTATAACATTCTAAGTCCAATTCATGATCTGTCAGTCTATCAGTCATTCAATCAGCACTATTTATTACCTGCCTGCTATGGGCCATGTACTGTTATGCTCAGACTCAACTAAGACAGGGGAAACAATCTCCTCCCAAGGGACTTGAGTCTTTATGAAGGAACCATGTCTCTAAATAAGAGTTCACCAAATAAATATAAAGAGAATCAATCTAAAGTTTTGTTTGGAAGGTGGTTTGACCTACATCTCGAGGGAAGAAGGGGGTCCTTAGGCACTTTTGCAGCGGGAATATATTCCAGTTGTGAGGGAGAGCCACAGAAAAGGCCTGCAGAGCATAAATGAAACAGAGGGAAGGCCAGGATGCCTGATCTTGATCTGTATGGTGAGGCTGGAGGGAGGATGGCTTGTAGCAAACGTGTGGAGAGGCAGCACAGAGGCTGGAAGCTGATTGAGGAAGGGATGCTCCTGACCTGTGCATGAGGAAAGTTACTTTGTCAGCAGTCTAGAGAGAAACTTGAAGCAGGTAGGCCAGTGTAGAGACCGTTGCAGTAGTCAAGGAGAAGTGATTAAGTAACCCAGGGAGTGGTTGTGTGAGTAGAGTCTGGTTTGAGAGATGGCATGGAGGTGACAAGATTTGACAACTGACTGAGTATTCAGAGCAAGGGAGGCTTTTCACAGGTGTGCAGAGCACCTCTGCTTGTAGACCTGAGTCTCTAGTAGTTTGTACCTCTCAATGTTGTAAGCCAGTAAGAAAGGAGCATCTTTGACTGACCTGTTTTGAGAACAGTGGCACTGCTATTGCTTTAAATTATCCACATTAGTGATTAATTGGTAGGTCTTAATCACCACACTGGCCATACAGGGATTTCATGACCATCCCATCTCTTGAAGACCATCATGGTGACAGGCAGGGACCATTGATTTGTGACTGGAAAGGACCCCAGAGGCCATCTTGTCGACCCCCTTGTTTTACAGATAAGGAAACAGAGCCCCAGGAGGTTAAACGATATATCTAAGGTCACATGGTCCAGGTAATGATCAAGATCTGAAGGAGGTCCTCTGATTCCATAGGCAGTGGTCCCTTCTGAGCCTTTTTCTCTGCAGTTTGCATTAATGAAGGCAGTACCTATGGACTGATGCCAGTATAGTTTCTTGATGTTGAATTAGCATCATTCTTATTTTTCTAGATTTCTTTAGAAAAGACCAATTTATCTAAAGTCTTTGCTCTTGATATATTTTTCATGGCTAGATTTGTCTCTCTGAACTTGCTGCTATTTCTAACAGCTAACATGAAGGTCTAACTAAGTATAAGGTAGCAGTTGTGTAAAATTGTACTGTTCCTTGAAGAAGCAATATAAGACATTTTTTAAATGCTGTACTTGTTGGAAAATGTTTACTGGGAACAATTATCTTTGATACAAAGTGACAAAAGTAATATCTTAGAGACGGTTTGAGGGTTGCTCGTTTAAAAGCATTTTCTGTCTTTTAGATGAATGTTACATAAATTCATGAACCTGTTGCAAAAGGAATTCTGAGTGAAATATTTCTTTTGTAAGAGATTATATTTTTTTATCCTCATGTGGGAGACCTGATGCATTCCCTGAATCCTGCCTGAGTAAGCAAATATTTTTACATGCCTGATTCAGATTCATTGCTACTAATGTATTTCTTTTCATTTACTGTGTCACTGTTAACAGTAGAGGGCAATGCTGTTAAATTCATCCTAGTATTTCCTCTGCCACATTTTGACTCTACAGTTGAGGATAAGCTGTATTGTCGGGGAAAAACTGAAATCTTTTGCTAGCTGCTGTGCTGTAGGGGCATAGAGATTCATATTACATATGCTCATTTTGCATATCACACTGGCTGCGGAGTTTGTTCCTCCCATTTTGGCATGAAGCTGTTATAACTCCAAGGATTGTTTTCCTATTTCAGAACATAAACCACATAGGAAAACACAAAAACACAGAGTGGATGGAGGTTAATCTGAGAGGGAAAGCAAAGGAGGTAGGTGGCTGAAATTCAGAAAGGTCTCTTACAAAGTCAGGAAGGAAACCAGGGGAACCCTTAGATAAAGGAGAGGAGAAAGAGTATTCCGAGCATGGGTATGCCTACATACCCAGGAAGATTGAGACAAAGAAAAACAACAAATGGAAAGCTTTTGTCCTTCAAAAAATACTTTTCATGCTTTTAAAAATAGTATTTTTTGAATATTTTATTATTCTGTTATAGAATTATTTTAGTTTACAATGGAGATAATATTGAGCAGTGAATTCGGCAAACTGGCATTCTAAAAAAGCTTTAAGAAGCTCAGTTATTAAATCTTTTTTTAAAAGAAAAAAATATCTATTATGCCAGAAGTGTGATTGTTGAACTGGAAGATACTCTTTTTGAATTATTTGAATCTTAGCAAAACAAACATATGTTGTTGAAATTAAAAGGATCATCTAAGCAAGTAATGGTATTGAATGTAAATGATGCTTTGTAAGCAATTGGCATTTTCTGTATAAAATTAAGGTGGCAATTAATTGTGCTAGAAAATTGTTGATATTCTCACCTTCTGATGTGAAGTATATAATCACAAAAGCTCCACATATACCTTTGAGTTTTTAGTCAATAAACCTTTATTAAGTGCCAATTGTGTGGCTGAGCCCAGTCAGTCTCAGAGCTCACAGAAGGAGATAGCATGGAGCTTGACCTTCCGTCTGACCATTTCTCATCTCCCGTTTCCCTTCCACCTACAGTCTTTTTACTTTCCTTCTAGACTTTGCAAGGTCCCTTTCTGAATTCCACCTGCTCGCTTCCTTTGCCTTCCCTCTGAGATTACCCCACATCCACTCTGTGTATACCTCATAGACCATTGTTGTTTGCATGTAGTCTTTTTATTAGATTGGGATCCTTGGGGCAAGGACCCTGTGTGCCTTTCTTTGCATTCCCAGTACTCAGCACTGTGCCTGGCACATCAGTTAATAAAAAATAAGTGGTAATAAATAATAATAGTAATTATAATTAATAAATGCTTATTGGCTATTCACATCCCTTTTATGCTTCCCTTTTCTTTCTCTTTTGAACTTATTTCATATCTATGTAAGTAGTAGCTTATGATATGTTGCCCGTACCCCATAATTTGGCATTTTTATACCCTTTGGTATTATTTGCTGAGCATACCTTTTAGGCCATGTCTCCAGTTGATCTAAGTTTCTTGTGGGCAGGGACATCCACTGCTATGTAGTAGAATTTTGTCCCTTGAATTCCAAATCTAATATGTA
Source organism: Bettongia penicillata ogilbyi (assembly GCA_023548195.1). NCBI lineage: Eukaryota > Metazoa > Chordata > Mammalia > Diprotodontia > Potoroidae > Bettongia > Bettongia penicillata. Next base: position 2,146,182 of record JAJHZJ010000391.1, read on the forward strand.
TTACAGGCTGTCCAGCCCTGCATAGGGCCTTATTAAATACTTGTGTTTCTATGGCAGTAGTGGGGCCCTATCAAGCGAAAGGCTAATGCTGCCCCTGCCCAGGCACTGCCAATAATCTGTGTCTGCTTGTCACATTTTGGTGTCCTAGGCTTATGGCTAATTATTGGGTTGATAGCACAATGCTCTAAATAGTGTTCTCGACCACGAACCCCAGCTGATAATACTTGTACTATTAATATTCACTGATTGAAAAATACATAATGGCAAACAAAACCCTACTATGAATTCAGAAAGGATTGGGATGAATTTGCGCTTTATTAATCACAACAGTTTCTCTATATATTTCACATATGGTTAAGGCATAATTTATTTCTTCTATAGAAGGGATGTTTGTTGTTTTATATGTTGCATGAGGATTTGTGGAACCCTTATAGTTACATGGAGATTTGCAGATTGGAAAATAAAGCTCAAAAATGTTTGACTGCTTAAAGTTGGATTTCTGTAGAATTCTGTAGAATGGAAGAGTATTTTATAGAGCCAGTAATTAAATATCTATTTATTACATAGTAAAATGGAGAGAATGCTAGACTAAATGCAAAAACTGACATTTAAATTTCAACTCCTGCATTTCTTAACTCTGTGATCTTGGGCAAAGTTCTTTGTCCTTGTTCCTCAACTTTGTCATTGATGAAATGGAGATAATGGTATTTTAATACCAAATTCAACAGAGTTTGGGGGATGAAGTGCTGCTCCCCCCCCTGAAAAAAGCACTTCATAAAATGGATAATTATTCCAGGTTGATAAGGAGTTTATATTAGATGATCTTAAACGTCACTTCTAAGTTTAAAATTCTACATTTTTACCAGGTAACACTTTTTCATCTCTGTGCATCTTAAAATATACTTGCATTGAACAAATAGCTTGTGCTATTAAGATTACAATATTAATGCTTATAGTCTAAATATATTAATATTCCTTTGCATCTTAAAATACCAAATTCTAATTATGTTGTTTATCAGTTACATAAAACTCTTAATTTTTAAAAATCACATTTAGAATTAAGAATTTTGAGATACACTTAGTGATGTATACTTATATATAAGTATTATTTTGACAATATTTTGGTCTTGACAAACATTTCAAAATATTTTTTGAGAAATATTCTGGTTAGACCATGCAAATCCGATTTTGTTATACACTTTCTCTTTTAATTTTCAAATTGAAATTTCAGAAAAATTCAATTAGGCTATTTCTAATTTGTTTACACTTTGTGCATTCAGTTTTGAATGAAAGCTGCTGGCTCACAGAGCTTTTTGATACATTTTTAATGAAGTTTTTTTCCCCTTTGAGCCAGGAAATCGAATTTTGCCAAGCACAAATAGAACTCAGACCTCCAAACATTTGTGTTTAGTTTGAAAGTCAAAGGCACAAAGTTCAAGTTGGGTATTATCTGCTTTTCACACTGCCCCTTTATACCTAGAAAATATTTTTGGAGTTATTTAGCCATTAAAAAAAAATCTTGGCAAATCATGCGTAAGAAATAGTTTCAAATTAATAATACAGGATTAGAATTTGGCTGTATTTTTATGCTTCCTTTAAGAATGACGCAGGTAAAAATTTGTTTTGGGAGCAAACCGTAAATTCCAGGGGATAGTTGGCTGCCCTTCCATAGTATGGTATCTGTATTTTAACTCAAATATACTTCTAACCCATAAATTTTAGACATTATGTCATTTAACTCCTTCCACTTCCCAGTTTTGTTAATGAGTTATGGTAACTTTAAAAGATATTCTTGCTTTCCTTTTTTTTGAAACTAGTTGTTTGGTGTGGGGAGCTGGAAGATCCCTTTGGTCTCGAGGAGCGGGAATGCATGCTTCCTAGAGCGTGGAAGTTGTGTTTATTTTTCCACACTTGTTTCGTTAGCTCTCTCCAACCCTTCATGTACAAATATCTTAGGAGATGGGAAGGCTTACTAATCTAGATTCTTTGGATCTTGATATAGCAGAAAGAGTAGCGAACAACGCAAGTCTTCAAGGCATTTTCTGGGAAGGGATACTGTGTCTTTCAAAAACCACGTGCTTAAGTAAATTTAGCACGAGCAATTCAGGATTTCTGACTTGAGCACTTTTCTGTTAGTATGGGGCTGTAATTTTCACCCAGTTTCTATTAGGTTCTGAACAAATAAATGCTTAGAAGTTTTTCTGGCTTTGAAACAATGTCATGTATTTAGGATTTATCTTTCTTTTAACTGTCAAAATTTTTTTCAATGTAAGCAAGTAGTTCTTTGGGAAGAAATGAAGCAGGCTCCCACACTTGTGGCCACGAGGCTATAATTTCCTAATTGACACTCTGGCATAGCAAGGACTATATTGTAAAAAATGTAACTGGTGAAAGGGCAGGGGAGCAGTTGCTGCTCACAATAGACCTCTATATATTGAACTTTTTAATTAGATGATAAAAGTGACTTTGCTCCATAAGCCTGATGAAAGGAAGTGTTTTCATTTGCTCCTTTGTCCCACTGCCTTTAGCTTGCCAGGAGAGTTGAACTGAGTGTTTTAGGAGTGAGAAGTGTTTAAAAAAAAAAGAAAATGAACTCCTTGCTGTATCCTAAACAATTTACTCTAGAGAGGAGCATCAGTAGGAGATTCAGAAGTGTTTTGTAAGCCCTCAAAAGTAGAGAAATGTAAATCATGCAAAAGAAATATATTTCTTACTTCAGTGAAAATGTAAAGCACACCTACAATCAAATACCCGCATACGAAGACATAAACATCAAAGAAAATGAGCACAAGAAGGACATTCTCTTTATGGATTAGGATTTGGCCCACGTGGATTACATTTTTAGTTTTAGAATTGTGTGACTGAGAAGCAGGCCAGCTGTAGTTAATTGGGCATACTTTGTTTGAACCAATCAAGGGAAACATGCAAATGAGATAGATTGCTTTTGGAAGATTTCATCACAGTTCTGGATCTGAAATTATAAATATTAGACATTATATAGGGAGGGAACATTAAAATATAAAGAACGGTTATTCTTAGGATATTTTCACAATTGCAGACTTCCATAAAGAAAATTGTCCAATGGATGCATACCATATGATTTGCTTATTAAAGTTTAAATATATGTCACTATTTTGGGGGGTAGTTTTAAAACTTTAATAGTATCTCACAACCTCACATAAGCCATATAGTGGTTTTACTAACTCAATCACAGTATATGATCAGTTCCATCCTTGGTATACCACAATATAAAGAATAGGTTACATAAGTCCTATGATTAGTGAGAATTTGTGACATTAAGCTTTCAGACATATGATTTCATATCAAAACCAGATATCTTCTGCAATTCATTTGAGTATATTAGAAGATAAAATGTATTCCTTCTTGTATATATTTTTTTCTAAAGGTAATGGTTTTCTTGGAGTTTGGTTGCATGAAGCTCAGGTGTGTGTGTGTGTGTGTGTGTGTGTGTGTGTGTGTGTTAATTAGAGTAATATTTTTCCAAATTAAGAACATACTTGTTTTTAGGAAAGAATTGGCATGTCTGTGCTCTGTTTTTGGTGTTTTTCCCAAAGTGGATATTTTAGTTACTTAACATTTTATTTAATTCACATTGTTTTATTCATTTACCTGATTCAATTCCATTTGTGATCCTCACATTTTGGGCCAAATTCAAGAGACTTAAGTCTCTTACATAGAGATATAACAGTTGCTAATGTTGTTCATTCATTCAGTCAGTCCACAAGCATTTATTAAGATCCTCTCTGCCAGGCTCTGGAAGGCAGAGCCTAAAATGACGTAGTACCTACCCTCAAGAAACTCCCTCTGTTAGGGTCAGCACTATGCACGTCTCTAAGTGTATGCAAAGCAAGTTGCAAGGTAGTTCCATGGAGTTGGGGGGTTGGGGAAGATACAGTAGGGGTGGAATAAGAGAAGTTTTTGTCTAGGAGCTGACTTTTGAACTGAGTTTTGAAGGAATCTTGGAATCCTGATATGCAGAGATAGGGAAGAAGGGACTTCTAGGTAGCGGGACCTTCCAGTGCCAAGGCATGGAGACAGGAGATCATCAGTTGTGAGTGAGAAATGGCAAGGATGGTTTGGCAGACCCTCCCTGGATGGCAGGAATGGGAGAAATTTGTGACAAGCCAGGAACGCTGGAGAGGAGCCAGGTTAGGAATGGCCTTAAATGCCAAGCAGTGGATGTTTTTACTTTTTTCTAGCCACAGGAGCTTACTCAGCAAGGGGGTGGTGTGATGAGACCTGTGTTTTAGAAATATGAGTTTGGCAGCAGAGTAGAAGATGGATTAGAGGATGGTAGAAACTCAAGTCATGGCAATCCATGCAGAGATTAGAGAACAGTTGTACTGATTTGCCTACATATTGCCTCTGATTACAATATTAATGTTCATGTTGTATATAACTTACATTGTATATTTATTATATGTTTATATTATGCTATTAATATTTATATTATATATTTTACACTGAATGTTTTTCATTATATGGGGAGACAGAAAATATTGCCTAGTCTTCTTTCATGCATCTAAGTACATCAAATTAGACATAATATTAAGGAAGATCCATGGTAGCAAGGATTTCCCAGCCATTTCTCAGATTTCCAAGTAGATGTCCCACTACCTGTAGAGACTCATTATTTTCAAAATAGGCATATTCCAAATTGACTTGCTTCTCTTTCGTGGAGTGGAGAATTTATTGTGAACCTGACTGTATGGCATTTGCTCATCAGTCTTAATAGTGGTCTTGGTTAGTTTTAAGGCTTAGTGAACAAGAGTAAATAGGAATTTAAAATTTGAATGTAGCAGAGAAAGATCAAGTGGAATTTGGTGGGGGTACTTTGCATGGAAAAACTGATGCTGGTTTTTTGAAAGAAAAATCAAGAGAGAAACAGAAAAAGGGGAAAATCCACAAAAAATATTCCTGTGACTATGTAGACTTCAGGGACAGCTCTTGAGTAAGTTCCTTGAGTGCTGAGACTGTGTTTTATTTTTAATTTTTTTAATATTTGGATTGTTAGAAGTATCATCATGCTGTGTATATAGGAGATAAGTGACAAAGTATTTGTAGAATTAATTTTGATTGAACTGACTCTTGGAAAAGCTAATTGGCAGGTGAGATTGTCACCTTAACCATTATTACAGACAGATCCTGATGTTTTCTCAGTGTTTTTTGTTTTGTTTTGGAAGGTGGCAGGGTTACTTTAAACTTTTTTCTTTTTCTTTTTAAAGATGGTACATAAAAACCATTTTCGTTCTTGGCTCCTACCTTTTGGGTTTCATAGTTGGGGTTTCTGTGGTTGAAAACACATTGAAGTCTCAATGGTTGTTGTGATATTACCGAGAGGGTATCCTGGATCTTTCCAATGCTTGAAACAATGAGACCAAAAGAGCTACAAGCAAGATGAGTTGCAGTCGGAAAATGTGCTGAATGGCCCCTTTGAGAATCCAGACTCTTCAGCACATAATGGGTTGCTTGGTCTAGCAGTGTAGTTACAAAGACCAATTAATGTTAAGCTACCCAGATGCGAGGGAATCTTCACAATTCTGTGTCCTCCATTTCAAATCTCCATTACCCACAATATCCCCTTCTCTAAGAAGAAGCACCAAAAAGCATGATAGCTGCAAGCTTAGTCAGTTAATGAACATCTTACATCTAAGAACTTGTCCCCTCATATTTCATTATCCATGCCATCCTTGTTTCTTCACATTTCCGGACTTTAATCAGAGTTGAATCCATAAGGTCATTTTGATGATGTTTTCTCTAAGGTCATGTTGCCTAGTTTGTTCCCCCTTTGTATTTAGTCTCCTAAATATGTCAGCTTGTGTATTTTCTGGGAGATGTAGCTTTAAAGAATATTACAAATTGGTGATCGACAGTAGCAACTTTGAGCTGTATTCTTTCAGTATATATGCTTTGAAGTATTGACAGAAATTTACTTATAACCCCTACAAATCGTAGAACACAAAGCAAATGCCTTCTGCCATTGGAATACCTAATTCTTTTTGTTGGTGGTAGTGTTGGTGGTTCTGTTGTGCAAACTTTTATTTATTTTTACATTCATTTAAAACAGTTTTTTGAATTGAAAAATTTCTCCCTCCTCTACCCATTGAGAATACAACAATATGGTATCAGCTATACATGTGGAGTCATGCAAAACATATTTCCATACTAGCCATGTTGCAAAAAAACCCCAAAAACGAAACAAAAAAGCAAGAAAAATAGTGGAAAAAAAATGCTTCAGTTTACGCTCAGAATTCATCAGTTTTCTCTCTGGAAGTGGATAGCATTTTCCATCACTAGTCTTGTAGGATTGTCTTGGACTATTGCCTTGATCCAAGTAGCCAAGTCTTTCCCAGTTGATCATTGTTATAATATCGCTGTTATCCTGCTCAGTTTACTTTACATCATCTCACATAAACCTTCCTAGGTTCTGCTGAAACCATCCCACTTGTCATTTCTTTCGGGACAATCGCATTCCATCACAGTCATATATCACAACTTGTTTAGTCGTTCCCCAGGTGGTGGTCATCCCCTCAGTTTCCGGTTCTCACCACAAAAAGAGCTGCTATAAATATTTTTGTACATATAGGTTCTTTTGCCTTTTATTTGACCTTTTTGGGATATGAACTGATTGGTGTTGTTGGGCTAAAGGATACATACAGTTTTCTAGCCCTTTGGGCATAGGTCCAAATTATTCTCCAAAATGGTTAAAATAATTAATAACTCCACCAAGACTGCGTTAGTGCCTCCATTTTTCCACATCCCTTCCTGCAGTTAACATTGCCCTTTTCTTTTTATGTTAGCCAGTCTGGTAGTTGTAAGGTGATACCTCAGAGTTGCATAAGTTCATTTCTCTAATTAATAGTGATTTAGTATATTTTCTTCATGTAACTATTAGTAGCTTTGATTTCTTCTTAAAACTTTCTGTTCATATCCTTTGTTTATCAGTTGTGGAATGGCTCTTAATTTTTATAAATTTGAGTCATTTCCCTATATATTTTATAAATGAGGTCTTTATCAGAAAATCCTACAGTAATTTTTTCTCTCTAGCTTCCTTTTAATTTCATATAATAAGGATGATTCCTTTTACTCCCCACATGTAAAGGGAAGTAAATTTTGCTCTTTTCTAGCTTGTTTGCTCAGACTCTTCCCTTATCCATAGATCTAACAGGTGCATTTTTCCATGCTCTCTGCTAAAGTTGTTTAAACTAGTTATTTGTTTTGTTGTTAATTCTCTAGGGTTCTCTAAGCATATCATCATATCATCTGGAAAGAGTGATAGTTTTGTTTCTTCATTGACTTTTTATTCTTTCAGTTTCTTTTTCTTATAGCTATAACTAGCATTTCTTATAGAATCTTGAATAATAGTGATATTAACAGACATAGTGGTAGAATATCCTTGCTTGACCCCTGTTTGGGAAGGCTTCTAGTTTATCCCCATTACAGATAATGTTTACTCTTGATTTTAGACACTACTTAATCATCTTTGGAGGGAGTAGGGGGAGAGCTCAGTGGTACAATGGATAGGGCACCATGCCTGGAGTGAGGAAGAGCTGAGTTCAAATGTAGCCTCAGACACTTACTGGCTGTGTGACCCTAGGCAAGTCACTTAACCCTTATTTGCCTCAGTTCCTCAGCTGCAAAATAAGAACACACCATAGAAGGAAATGGCACCATTCCAGTATGTCTACCACTCCAAAACAGCAACAACAATATGTTATTTTAAGAAAGCCTCCATTGATTCCTATGTTTTCTATTATTTTTAATAGGAATGGATATTCTATTTCCCAACAGCTTTTTCTGCATCTATTGAGATAATGATATAATTTTTGTTGTTTTTGTTACTTGTATGGTTAATTATGCTTATAGTTTTCCTAACCTACATTCCTGGTATGAATCCTATTTGGTCATGGTATATGATCTTTGTGATACATTGCTGATAGTGTATTTAAAAGTTTTGCATCAATATTCATCAGGGAAATTGGCCTATAGTTTTCTTTCTCAGTTTTTGTTCTCCCTGGTTTGGGTATCTAAACCATATATATGTTATAGAAGGAATTTGCTAGTGTTCCTTCTTTGCCTATCTTTTCACGTAGTTAATATACCAATATACCATTGGGATTACTTGCTTTTTAAATGTTTGGTAGATTTCACTTGTCAGTTCATATGATCCTAGATTTTTTTCTTAGCAAGTTCTTTTAGGACTTCAGTTTCTTTTTCTAAGCTAGGGTTATTTAATTATTCTATTTCCTCTTCTGTTAAACTTGGCAGTTTATATTTTTTAAAAATATTCACCCTAGCTAAGTGATGCGATGAATATGAGTGCCAGACCTGGAGTCAGGAAAACTCATCTTCTCATGAGTTCAAATCTGGCTTTGGATATTTACTATGTGACCCTGAGCAAGTCACTTAACCCCATTTGCCTCAGTTTCCTCTTCTGTAAAATGAACTGGGGAAGGAAATGGCAAACCACTTCAGTATTTCTGCCAAGAAAACCTCAAATGGGGTCATGAAGCGTTGGACGTGACTGAAACAAATGAAGGACAAAATTTCCATTAGATTGTCAGTTTTACTGGCATGTAATTGAACAAAATAATTCCTAATAATTACTTTGACTTGATCTTCATTGTGTGTTCATTTACCCTTATAATTTTGTATTCTGGCAAATTGATTGTCTTCTTTTATAAAAAAAAATTATCATTGGTTTATCAATTTTAATGTTTTTTTCCCATATAAAACCAGCTCCTAGTTTTATTTATTAATTTAAAAGTTTTTTTTTTTTACTTTCAATTTTATTAATCTCTCCTTTGATTTTCAGGATTTCCATTTTGGTGTTTAATTAGGGATTTCCAATTTTTTTCCTTTTCTAGGTTTTTTTTTTTTTTTAGTTGCATGCCTTCTTTGCTCTTTCTCTGTTTTATGTATTTAAGCATTTAGAGATATAGAATTTTCCCTTAAGTACTGCTTTAACTACATTCCACAGATTTTGGTATGTTATCTCGTTGTCCTTTTTGATGAAATTTTTGATTGTTTCTGTGATTTGTTCTTTGACACACTCATTCCTTAGGATTAAATTATTTAATTTCCAATTAATTTTTAAGCTTTGCTTCCAGTTCCCTTTATTGAATGTAATTTTTATTGTATTGTGGTCAGAAAAAGGTTCATTTAATTTTGTTTTTCTGCATTTGTGAGGTTTTTATGTCTTTAATAAGGTACAACATACAGCTGAGAAAAATATGTATTCCTTTCTATTCCCATTCACTTTTCTCTAAAGGTCTGCCATGTTTAACTTTTCCAGAATTTTATTCACCTCCATAACTTCTTTCTTATTTATTTGTTGGTTAGATTTATCTAGCTCTGAGAGGGGAAAAACTGAGATTTCCTCAGTAGTTTTTTACTTTCTTTCTGTAGCTTTCTTAACTTTTTATTTAAGAATTTGGGTGCTAAGCCATTTGGTGCATGTATGTTTAGTTTTGATATTACTTCATTGTCTTATATCTTTTCAAAAGATACAGTTTCCTTGCTTATCTCTTTTAATTAGGTCTATTTCTTTTGCTCTTTCTGAGATCATGATCGCTGTTCCTGCTTTTTTGAAAAATTCACCTGAAGCATAATAGATTCTGCTCCGGTCTCTTATTTTAACTCTGTATGTCTCTCAGTTTGAGATGTGTTTCTTTGTAAGCAACATATTGTTGGATTCTGATTTCAAGTCCATTCTTCTATCTACTTTTATTATATGGGTGAATTAAACACATTCTTGGTTATGATTACTTTCTGTTCATTTTCCTTCATCCTGTTTTCTTCTGTTTATTCTTCTTGTCTTTTAACCCTATCCTACCTCAAAATTTTGTTTTGCTTCTCACCACTGGCTCCCTTAATCTGCCTTCCTTTTATTATCCTCCCTTCCTTTTGTTTATTCCTTTCCACTTCTGTTTTCCTGATGAATAATACAGATTTTTTTACTCAAATGGGTATGTGTGTTCAAGGATTTCCTCCATCCTTCTTCACTGAGCTTTTGTATCTTCTTTTTCTTTTGGCCAATTCTGCTTTTTAAAGAATATCAGTGAATTTTTCTACCTCTTTGACCATTTGGACAATTCTGTTTATTTAAGGAGTTATTTTCTTCAGTATTTTTTTGTGCCTCTTTTATCAAGCTGTTAATTTCTTTTCATAAGTTTTTACTTGATTCTCATTGCTTTTCTCCATTTTTCATCTACTGCTCTGATTTTTAAATCACATTTTAGCTTTGTGTCCAATTCACATTTTTCCTTTGAGGCTTTGTTTTTAGCTGTTTTAAAATCATTATCTTTTTCTGAGGTGGTGATCTTCCCTGTCACCACCGTAACATTTAATGGTCAGTTTTGTTTTTTGCTGGTTTTTTTTTTGTTTTGTTTTGTTTTTGCAGCACTTCTTGACTGAATTTTATGTTAAAGTTCGACTCTGTTCCATGGTGGAGTTGGAGGAGCACTGTCTCAAGCTTCAGACTTTTTTTTTTATTGCTCTTTTCAGAGCTAGTACAAGGGGTTTGGAAGTTTTGGGTACTTTCATGGTGTTATGATTAGGGGAGAAATGTGGTCAGTATCCTCCTGGTCTGCTGTTTGGACTCCTGATTCCCTGAGTCCTCAAGTGATATTCTTCCATGGGGCCCATGTTCCCTTGGAACCACAGGTAATACTGCTTCTCAGGTCTGAAATCAGTACTATTCCTCAAGGCCTCTGCTCCCTTGAGATTACAAGCACTCCTCTATACTCTAGAACTGTGACTAGGAAGTGGGTATGGACAGTGGAGTTGCCAAATAACACTTTTCCTGTGCCCAGTGGCAGCCCATTGGTCTTTTGTAATATCTTTCTGACCAGTTATCCAATCCCCTGACTTGAGAGCCCAGAAATTGCTGGTGCTGATGTCCCCATTGCCTCCAAGGCATTCCCCTCCAGCTTCACAGACCTGTCCTTCTAATCTCAGTTATTGGGGCTGGAAAAAAAGTTTCACCCTGACCTTTTCTTGACTCTGCCACTCCAGAAATCGATTTGAGGCATTAGTTTGAAGTTGTTTGGAGGGTTTGGCAATAGTGCTTCCTCTTTTCTGCCATCTAGGCTCTACTCCTAAAATCTAATTCTTAATATTGCTTACCCAGATCAGGTGGCAACTGTTTTCTTGTACGTAACCTGCCCTTAATGAATAAATCAAACAGCATTTTTAAAAGTTCTTGCTATGTGCTACTAAGCTTGTGCTTAAGTTTTTAGGGTACAAATAGAGAAAGTGAGATAGACTCTGCCCTTAGGAGCTTATACTCTAGTTGTACTTTATGACCCTGTTTGAGGTTTTCTTGGCAGAGATATTGAAGTAGTTTGCCATTTCTTTCTCCAGCTCATTTGACAGATGAGAAAACTGAGGCAAACAGGTAAGTAACTTGACCAGAGTCACAGTGTCAAAGGCCAGATTTGAACTCAGAAAAATGAATCTTCTTGACTCCAAGCCCAGAGCTGTATTCATTGTATCACCTAGCCACTCCTTTACATTGTAGACAACACATTTAAAAAGAAAACTTGGCTGCAGGATGCATAGAAAGGCCCAGGAATCCTGAGGTTGGAGAGGCAGGATGGATGGCAAGGTCTAGGCTTTCTTAGGTTCATCAGTTGTAATCTGTCTGCTCTCTTGTGGGAATAGAGTGGTTCTGTTAGGTCTATTTTTAATAGTAGAGAATTATATTATGTTCAGTTAATATCTTTACAAAATCCATAATACTACTGTGTAAAAATATTCATGAAAGGCAAGGATTCTGGGAAACATTCCACTTAACATATTTAAGCAGTGTACTAACAAAAATGTAGCTAGTTGAAATTTGTGAGCACGTGGATGGTGAAATTTTTCTCCCAAAGCTTTTTTTGCTTCCATAACTGCTCTGCTTATTTCCTCTCACATACAGTAAAATACTGCCAGTCTGTGTACTAGATTACTTTGTAAGCTATTGTTAGTTGCAAATTCAGAGTGAGAAATTCAACCAGATTAGATCTTTAGTGAGGACATAGTGGGAGAGAATTCCCCTGGAACCTTCACTTGTTTATTTTGTTTGACAGTATAGTCTTCTTATTCTCAGTGTAGTGTACTGTCTTCTGTATCATGCAAGCTTTGGTAGAACACAAATACTTTGTTCCAGAGACTAAGAATTTTTTAAATTGTTATGCCAGAAAAGTAGTTAGAGGTTTCATTTCTTAAAGAATATGGCTATAGTTTAATTTTTGAAAGTATTAGGTTCCCAAATCATTTTCCTCTAAGAAGAATAAAAGCATTTTGAAGTTTTCTTCAATTCAAATAAAGATATTTTATTCATTTTTCTTAATTGCAAAAACATGAGAAAGCCAGACTTTGGAAATGCTTGAGAACAATAAAAGAAATGTGCAATATAAAAGACTCTTTACCAAATGAATTTGATTTTATCCTATTTAAATGTTGTGTTTTCAAGGAACATTTGCTTATTGAGATCTGTAACTATTCGTTCCTAATTCAGCTGATGTTTTTGTGGTGGTGGTGGTGACTAATTTGTTTAAGGACGTGATTTAAATTTTAATTTGTTATTAATTTAAGGCAAACATTTTATAGGTGTTAACATTTAGTAACTGATAATAAAAAACGCTACTAGTGTCTTGTCACCAAACTCTATTCGTTAAGCTGGATGGCTGTCAGTAAAATGTTTTGATGCCTCTTTTGAAGATTTTATGTTCTTCGATTGATGTTTGGCATGGATAGAATATGTCAAAAGATTTCAGAATAGGATTGGAGCCCATGGAGACAATTCCTACAGACAGTCTCTTGGCAACCGTTAATGTTTGTTCAGTGCCTTGAAGATAGAGCTATAGAAATTTCAAGTACTTCTGTTTTTGTTATTAAGAAACCTTAGAATCTAATTTGAAGAGCAGAGAACATATGGCTCCACTTTCCCTAGACATGGTTTGAATCCTCAACTCGACTTCCAGTAATTTAACCTTATTGATCGCTGTTCTTAATATCTCCCCCAACTGGTCTCACATTAGTTGGGCTTTAAGAGATCAAGTTAAGTTCTCTCACTATAAAGGAACAGCTTCTTTTTACTAGCCTTTGTTTTCACCTCATTGTTGTATATATGTTTATTCTAGCTTTCAGAATATAGTCTGGAAGTGAGGAATAAAGTATTTAGTTAAATCATCCTAATGTAAGCTAAGAGAGATTGGAAGGTGCAGGTGGAAGGATTTCCCTGTTTGCTAAAAATGACATTTTTTTCCCAGGTAACTCCAGGGGCATTTTTAGTCATTCAGAATTTGCAGTTGAAAAGTTGTATAATGTATAATGGAAAGAATTCTGGTTTCATAGTCTGGAGAGATCTAGCTTTGAAAATATTGCTTAAATTATAAACTTGGAGAAATCACTAAATCTCTCTGAGCCTCTGTTTCCTTGTCTGAAAAAGGGGAAAAAATGTACCTTTGCTGTTCCATAGGACTGCTTTATGGAAAACTCTGTAAACCTTCAGGTACAATGTAGATGTGAGTTAAAGTGTCCTAGCAGTAATTGTAATACTTGGAATAAGCAGGGAAATCCTAAATTGTTAATCCTGATCTTTAGGAGAGAGTGATGACCTGTGTTGAGATCATTTAAATGTATTCATTTTTTTTCTCATAAGCTTCAGCCTTCCCATTTGCTTCTCTCACTAATGGCTGTCTACTGGATACTACATTGGTAATGTCTGGAGTTGTGATCTGCTATTTTCCAATGAGTTGTGCCTCTGCTGCAGCATAGTGCATGGGATGCCTTGGGAGAGTGCCCTAGCTTGAGAGCAGTCATTGTCTTTTGCTTCTGTCTCTACAGCCTTTGTCCCAATGTGTCACAGTATCCTAGAATGAGTGGTGGGAGGGGACAGGAGCCCAGCCTTGTGGCCTCTCTACGCGTGGCCTCTCTAGCCTTGTAAGTGTCTCTAGGCAAGGAACATCTCCCTCCCTCTACAAAGGCAGTTCGAGATCTGTTGTACAGATTGGCATGTGGGAAGTTTTAGGAATAAATCAAGTTGCCTATGTAAACAGCTGAGTTTTTTTAAATAAAAAATTATAACTATAATTTTTACTTTGGTTTAAAAATTTTGTTTTGATATCTTGATACTTTTGATATTTTTTCCTATAATTTAGTTACCTGGTCTCTTTCCTAGCATTCTAATTTTTGTTTTAGAACACTTAACTACCAAAGGGTATTGTGACTAACAGATGAAAGCCCAGTTTTTATCCTTCCTTTGAAAGTTAGGTGAATTCAGACTCTGGAAATGCAGCTTCCCTCTAGAGTGTAGCATTCATTGCTTATGGCTTTTAAAACTTGAGTTGATGGTCTTTTCAGAATTTCTCACCTGTGATAAGTGGGTTTTTTTTTTCTGCTGATATACATCTCATTTGGTTGGTTGTTGTCCTTTGTTCTTGAAGAGGACCAGAATGACATCACCATGATAAAGCCAAATTTCATTGTGCCTGACTGTGGCTGATCAGATCAATATGAGCTTGGAATGCTCTACCACAGATCAGGTACAAATAGTTCATGTAAACATTTGGAGTAGATTCTCTAAAGTTGCGCATCCTGTGTTTCCTTTGAGCTATTTCAATTCTGCTTTGCTCACAGAGCGCAGCACCTTCTCTGATGTGGGCATACCATGCTGGGCAGTCCTGTGCCAGTGTCTCCCATGTCCTACAATCATTTCCAAAGTTGAGAGAGACCTTGAGAGTGTCCTTTATCACTTTTTCTTATCACCACGTGATCGCTTGTTCTGTGTGAGTTCCCAGTGTTAATTTTAAGGACTTATAGAAAATTATGTCAAAATTTGGTTGCCCAGAGAAGTTCATCAGCATTGCATGTCAATTTCATGACAGCATGCTTGCCCAAGTTCTGGATAGTGGACAATGCTCTTGTGCCTTCCCAGTCACCAATGGAGTGAAATAGAGCTGTGTGCTTGCTCCCATGCTTTTTAACATGATGTTTTCAGCCATGTTGTCAAATGCTTACATCTCAGTAATAATAATTTGGATAATTGTTCCAATTTCTTTTGTCTAAGGACAAGTATCTTATGAATTATGTTTGTATTACGTCTTGGAAGGATAATCACACAACTCTGGTAATGTATAGGAGCAGATCTGCACAATAAACTAGATATATTCTCAATTCTTGAACTTGAAAAGGGATGAAAGGCAGCATGTGATGGTTAGAACCTGGAGTAAAGAAAGCTTGAATTTGGACAGTCTCTGATCTGCACTAACTCTGTGACCCTGAGGACCAAAACGATGTGTGTGTATGTGTGTGTGTGTATGTATACATCTATCATATATGTGTATATATGCACATGTATTTATACATACATTATATATATCTTTGCAAACTTTAAAACTACTTAAATGTAAGCTATTATTACTACTGCAGTTGAGATGAAATGAAGGAATCATGATCACAAATCTTTATCAAGAGATTAGGTATAGCCTCACTCTTGAAGATAGGAGCCACAGGCATTTTTAAAAACTAAACTATTGATTGACAGTGTTCTAGAATGTAAGTGGTTCTTTTAATTTTGGAGCACTTCCTCTCAAAAATCTTTTTGTTAACTAGGACCAAACCCCAGCGTTTAGAGCTAGACAATAAAATAACCCTGGATGATTAAATAATGAAGAGGAAAAAGAAGGGAAGAGTAGCTGAGTAACAAATTGAGAAAGTGTTTAACGACCGCGGCCAACCAACAGAATTCTTTCCTAAACCTCCCTCCATTTGGTTTCTGGGCATTTCAAGCCCTAGTTGCAATTCATCTGGTGCTTCATAAATAGCAGTGTTATTTGGGACCCACTCCTCAAACTTGCCAATCAAGTGCCATTCTCCAGGCAGAGGGAACTTGTTGCCCCAGAGATAACAATGGGTAGCGAGTTCACATCGGAGAATGCCTTCTGCTCCTTCAGTTTCCAGAACTTCAGAGGATTGGTATATGTGGTTTTGAAAGCCAGTAATTATTCAGAAGAAGAACAAGAATGGAAAACAGATTTTTAAATGGCTTTTCTTTGTGTCAACCAGATAGGTTTTATCTTCAGCCATTGTGTTTAAATGACTTTTTGAAAAACCCTCCTATTAACAGTGGTGGCTAAATCAGGTCGTTTTAGATACCTTCTAGTCATTTTGCCAGTGGTTCCAAAATTAACTGAGAACTTTTCCCCCCTACTATTTTTACCCCTTAAGGTTAATATCCTCTTGGAGAGATCCAAAATTCAACCCACTAGTCAATGAAAGATGAAAAAACAAGGGGAAAAAATCAGAGATGTCTCTCTGAAAGCATATTTCCTCCCTTCAGTACTACCTCCAGGAAAATTCTTGCACTAGCACATCATATTTACAAAACTGAGATGTTAACAGACTCAGATGATTATTAGGGGTGCTTTAAAAAGGTTTTGTCCTCAAGTACTGTATGATAATATGTACCCTGATGATATGTTTACAGGGCATGGTTTCCTAAGCTTAATGCCCCATGCCACAGGAATTTTTTTCAACAAATTATTTGCCCAGCAGGTTTTATTCATTAAGTTCAGACTAACCACAAACCTGATCAGAACATAATGGTATTTTGCAAGAGAATAAACAAAGACACGTTTGTGGCCTTGACTATCAGATATGTTCTCGGAGTCAGTGTGGGAAGCATTGCATTCAGGTTTTCTTTCTTGCTCTGGTTTTCAATTTCTGTTGCTTGTATGTGAATTGGAAAAGGCAAAATCGATATGTAGGCATGTTGTCAGCTTATCTCAACATCAAAAATTACAATAGGGAATAATTTCTTTCTTGGAATTACATATATGAAAAACCATTGTCCTATCTTATGGACAGTGGTTTGTGTTAACTTAGAAGTTATAATAATGGTATTATGGCCATATGATTGCTTTTATTTGCCCCATACTTCATTGTCAACATTTTGTCAATCAGTGATTAACAAGCCTTCTATGTAATTGGCATTTTGCTGGGCATTATTAAAGTCTTAGTTCATTTTCAAAATTCATAAAACTTTTATAGAACTGTTCAAATGGATATTTGAAAGTGTTTGGGAGACCTTGGCAGTTTTCATCAGAATTAGAGGGGAGACAATGCCATTTGTCATGGAGAGTTGGGACTTGTAGTTCTTCACATGATATGACACTGTGTGTGTGTGCGCGTATATGCACGTGTGTGAAGAATATAAGGCTGTCTTCAATAGGTCCTTTTGTAATTCTCCATATTGATGATTTTAAAAATGAATTTATTTGTTTTCAGTTTTCTATAATCAGTCACTTCCACAAGTCTTAGATTTTCACCCCCTCCCTCCCCAACCAAATTAATGCTTTCTAGAGCTCATGATTAGAGACCTAGAACTCACAACTTTATGTCCTTCAACTCCATAGGAACCTGAAACTCAAATTAAAAACTGAGCAGAATGGCAGGTTTTTCTTTCCTCAATACATTTCTTCATAGAGCTTTCTACCTTCAGGAGCCACAGTAAGGTAACTGCTGTTTTCTATTACCATGATGAATGAATGCCTTGCATAAAGAAGGTGCTTCCACCTCTGTACTTCGCTGGCAAGATGCTATTCTCAGCCTTCAATCTTAGTACTTTGTCCCAAGACTATAGCTCACTTGGTTATAGTTGGCTCTCCCATTCGACTGTGAGCTCCTAAAGCCAGGGACTGTTTTCTCTGCATCCTTAGCACTTGGAGCAGTGTCTGACACACAGTAGGTGCTTAATAAATATGAGTGGACTTGATTTTCCTTTAGCCTTTCCTCCCAGACTGAAAACAGTTGTGCTTCAAAGGGCAGATGGGGCTTAATTTCCAGGAGAAGTCAAGCAAAGAGGCCTTGCCTAATAGGCCTTTTTAGAAGCTGAGCATTGAAATGATAGTGATCAAGTTTAGGAGAAGAGTTGAGAAAATGTACTTCCTTCCTTTCTTTCTTTTCAGTGGTAGGGGGCCAGTGGTGGAGAATATCATGTATTCTGTTGGTTGATTTTTTTGGTTGGTTTTGCTGAATGTCTTTTTCCTATGGCCCATCCCTGTCCTCCAGTCTGTTTTCTGAGGGAGAACTCGATTTGTAAAGAAGGGAGAAGTATGCAGGATAGATTCTGAAATAAGCTGGAAAGAACTTTACAGGTCACTTAGATCAACACCTTCATTTTATAGGTGAAAAAAGAAAGGTCCAAAGAGGCTAAATGTCTTGTTTTTTTTTTTAAATATAAATTTATTTATTTAACTTTTTACATTCATTTTCACAAAATTTTGGGTTCCAAATTTTCTCCCCATTTGTCCCCTACCCCTACCCCAATACACCAAGCATTCTAATTTCCCCATCACCAATCTGCCCTCTCTTCTATCATCCCTCCCTTCCCTCGTCCCCATATTCTGTTTTGTCCTGTAGGGCCAGATAACTTTCTATTCCCCATTACCTGTATTTCTTATTTCCTAGTAGCAAGAACAATACTCAACAGTTGTTCCTAAAACTTTGAGTTCCAACTTCTCCCCATCCCTCCCTCCCCACCCATTCCCTTTGGGAAGGTAGGCAATTCAATATAGGTCATATCTGTGTAGTTTTGCAAATGATTTCCATAATAGTCATGTTGTGTAAGACTAACTATATTTCCCTCCATCCTATCCTGCCCCCCATTGTTTCTATTCTCTCTTTTGATCCTATCCCTCCCCGAGTGTTGACTTCAAATTGCTCCCTCCTCCCATTGCCTTCCCTTGCATCATCCCCCCCACCCTGATTATCTCTTTCTCCCCCATTTTCCTCTATTGTAAGATAGGTTTTCATACCAAAAAGAGTATGCATTTTATTCCTTCATTTAGTTGAATGTGATGAGGGTAAACTTGATGTTTTTTTCTCATCTCTCCTCTTTTTCCCTCCACTAAAAAGTCTCCTGCTTGCCTCTTCTATGAGAGATAATTTGCCCCATTCCATTTCATCCTCTCTCCTCCCAATACATTTCTCTTATACATTTACCTTAATTTTTTTTAAATATAAATTTATTTATTTAGCTTTTTACATTCATTTTCACAAAATTTTGGGTTCCAAATTTTCTCCCCATTCATCCCCTCCCCCCACCCCAATACACAGAGCATTCTAATTTCCCCTATCACCAATCTGCCCTCTCTTCTATCATCCCTCCCTTCTCTTGTCCCCATCTTCTCTTTTGTCCTGTAGGGCCAGATGACTTTCTATTCCCCATTAACTATATTTCTTATTTCCTAGTAGCAAGAACAATACTCAACAGTTGTTCCTAAAACTTTGAGTTCCAAATTCTCCCCATCCCTCCCTCCCCACCCATTCCCTTTGGGAAGGCATGCAATTCAATATAGGCCATATCTGTGTACTTTTGCAAATGGCTTCCATAATAGTCGTGTTGTGTAAGACTAACTGTATATCCCTCCATCCTATTCTGCCCCCCACTGTTTCTATTCTGTCTTTTGATCCTGTCCCTCCCTGAGTGTTGACTTCAAATTGCTCCCTTCTCCCATTGCCCTCCGTTCCATCATCCCTCCCTCCCTGCTTATCTCCTTCTCTCCCACTTTCCTGTACTGTAAGATAGGTTTTCATACCAAAATGAGTGTGCATTTTACTCCTTCTTTAGTCGAATGTGATGAGGGTAAACTTCATGTTTTTTTTCTCAGCTCTCCTTTTTCCCTCCACTAAAAAGTCTCCTGCTTGCCTCTTGAATGAGATATAATGTACCTCATTCCATTTCACCCTCTCTCCTCCCACTACATTTCTCTCTCACCACTTACCTTAATTTCTTTTAAGATATGGTCCCATCCTATTCAATTCACTCTGTGCTCTCTGTCTCTGTGTGTGCGTGTATGTGTGTATGTGTGTATGTATGTCTGTGTGTGGTCCCACCAACTACCCAGATACTGAAACGTTTTAAGAGTTACAAACATTGTATTTCCATGTAGGAATGTAAACAGTTCACCTTTGCTAAGTCCCTTATGACTTCTCTTTGCTGTTTACTTTTTCATGCTTCTTCTCATTCTTGTGTTTGAAAGTCAAATTTTCTTTTCAGCTCTGGTCTTTTCATCAAGAATGCTTGAAAATCCTCTATTTCATTGAAAGACTATTTTTTCCCCTGAGTATTATACTCAGTTTTGCTGGGTAGGTGATTCTTGGTTTGAGTCCTAGTTCCTTTGACTTTTGGAATATCATATTCCAAGGCTTTCTATCCCTTATTGTAGAAGCTGCTAGATCTTGTGTTAATCTGATTGTATTTCCACAATATTTAAATTGTTTCTTTCTAGCTGCTTGCAATATTTTCTCCTTGACCTGGGAACTCTGGAATTTGGCCACAATGTTTCCAGGAGTTTCTCTTTTGGGATCTCTTTCCAGTGGTGATAGGTGGATTCTTTCAATATTTACTTTGCCCTCTGGTTCTAGAATGTCAGGGCAGTTTTCCTTGATAATTTCATGAAAGATGATGTCTAGGCTCTTTTTTTGATCATGGCTTTCAGGTAGTCCCATAATTTTTAAGTTGTCTCTCCTGGATCTATTTTCCAGGTAAGTTGTTTTTCCAATGAGATATTTCACATTCCCTTCCATTTTTTCATTCTTTTGGTTTTGTTTTGTGATTTCTAGGTTTCTGAGAAAGTCATTAGACTCCATCTGTTCCATTCTAATTTTGAGAGAAATATTTTCTTCAGTGAACTTTTGAACCTCCTTTTCCATTTGGCTCATTCTGTTTTTGAAAGCATTCTTCTCCTCATTGGCTTTTTGAACCTCTTTTGCCAGTTGAGTTAGCCTATTTTTCAAGGTGTTATTTTCTTCAGCGTTTTTTTGGGTCTCCTTTAACAAGGTATTGACCCATTGTTCATGCTTTTCTTGCATCTCATTTCTCTTCCCAGTTTTTCCTCCACCTGTCTAACTTGATTTTCAAAATCCTTTTTGAGCTCTTCCATGGCCTGAGCCCATTGGATATCTATTTCGGATGTTTGGGATACAGAGGCCTTGACTTCTATGTCTTTCCCTGATGGTAAGCATTGTTCTTCCTCATCAGAAAGGAAAGGAGGAGATATCTGTTCACCAGGGAAGTAACCTTCTATGGTCTTATTTTTTTTCCCTTTTCTGGGCATTTTCCCAGCCAGTTACTTGACTTCTGAGATACCTCTCCACCCCGCCTCTCCAGTACTTGGGGTCTGAAATTCAAATGCTGCTTCCCAGCCTCAGGACTTTCAGCCGGGGAAGGGGCTGCTATTCAGTGAAAGATTAAGTACTGCTGCTCAGGTGTGGGCAAGGCCCCCTCCCAGGCTCAGTTCCCTCAGGGGGTTTATGCAGAGACCTTCAGTAATGGACCTGATTTCCCAACTGCTCCGGGAGCTCCTGTCTGCCACCTCTCCCACTGCTTCCTCCTGATGGGGCTTGAGCCACAGAGACACCCCACTCCCCTCTCGGCCAGTCCAGAAGGCTCTCTCACTGACCTTTAGTGCCTGTGGGTTGAGGGACCTTCGCGGCCACCAGAGATTCTGTACCTGAAGCCTGCTGGGATCTGCTCTTCTCGGTGCCACGCGGCCAAGGTGGGGCTAGGCTGTGCTCCGCCTCTGGTGCCCAACAGACCTTTGGGGTCGGTTTTTCAGGGCTCTCTGGAACAGAAATCTTCTCCACTCCATTGCTACATGGCTTCCACTGCTCCAGAATCCATTGGGTGTTCTTTTTATAGATAATTTATGGGCTGTGAGTTCGGAGCTAACATATGTGAATCTTTCTACTCCGCCCTCTTGGCTTCTTCCCCAAGGCTAAATGTCTTAACCCAGATTCACATGGGGAGTCAGTAGCAAAGGTAAGTTTGAACCCTGGTCTTCTGATTTGAAATATGACCTTCTTTCCATGTAGCATGCTGCCATTTGTAGGACAAAATTGGCTTATGAAAATTAATATGTGTTAAGCAACCTTTTCGTGTTGTTTTTGTTTATATTCTTATCATCATTTTGTATATTGTTCTCCTGCTTTAGTTTATTTCAGTTCACATCAGCATGTCCAAGTCTTCTCATATTTTTCTGAATCCGCCTAGGGCTGTGCTTCTTGTGGTATTTCATGGATGCAGAGGTCATGAGTTTTTCAGTCATTCCCTAATTCATCTATCTTTACCTACCCATTTTGTTTCCAGTTTTTAGATGGAAAGTGCTATTACAAGTATGAGATATCTGTGGGACCTTTCTATCTTTAACTGTAGGATTAGAGTTTTGGAATAGGGGAGAAGAAAGAGTCCATGACAGATGTCTTCTGTTTCTTTTAGAAATTATTTTATTGATTGTTTTACATAGATAGCCATTTCTGCATATTCCTCTTTGTATACCCTTCCCCTTATGAATGTCCTTATCTCTTTGTGGAGAGGAGGGATGTATATTTCATACTGAAGCTACAATTGGTTATTACAGTTCATTATTTGGCTTCCTTTCACTGTTATTTTTGTTTATGTGATTATAATCATTGCATGTTATAGGTGGCAGGTGGCACGGCAGATAGAGCACTGGATTTCGAATCAGGAAGACTCATTTTCATGAGTTCAAATTCAACTTTAGACACTAACTAACTGTGTAAACTGGAAAAGGAAATGGCAAGCCACTCCAGGATCTTTGCCAAAAAAAAGAGACCCTTCCAAAATGCGTGTAGGAGAGGCAGCACTGACTACACCTTATGTAAGACAGGAGACACAGGACCCTTTGGGTTCTGCCCCCTAGCAGGTTCATTCTTGATCTGGGCAGCCAGAAGGACAGTAACGAAGATATAATAAGGGGTTAATTAATTATTTTATTCTTCTCAAAGGGTTGCTGATGATGGGAACACCAACTCCTACAGCATCACCTAATTACTCTTCTCACAGGGGTGGATGAGAAGAAGTAGGAATACAATTCCTACATTATCTCCGATGTCTCAGTGGGGGCTAATTGAGACATATAAAATATTCAAGCTTGTGCATTCCCATTTCCCACTTACTGACCAGTGCTCACTTGATTTATAGAGTAACAGATGATTGCCAGCCATAGCCTCACAAGTTTACATTAACTTTAGCAATATCATGATAACTTAGCATAGTGCCCTGGATGTTTACAACAACTAAACTTGTCTTTATATTATCTTAAGATTATAATATTGATGCACAAGTGTGGTGGAAATGTTCACAAGTCATGAGCCTGGAAACTAATAGAATGCTATGGCCGTGTATCCTGGGGCCTAGTATCTATTATCCTGGGAAGTAGTATCTTTAAAAGAATAACAAAAGTCCGCCTTACATACAATGGGCTCACAAAGACTTGGGCATGACTAAAACAATTGAACAAGAACAAGAGTTTGTTTGTATTCTAATTCTGATGATTTCATTCTGCATCAATTCATGCTAATTTCCTCATGTTCCTCCAAATTCCTCATGGTCATAATTTCTTATTGCATAATAATGCTCCATTTTATTAATTTGCTTGGCTATTGTTTTCTTTGGAAAGTAAGATTTTCTGAGAGTGAGTAAGAGGGTTTGGTATGGAAGACTTGAGTAAAAATAATTTGAAACAGCTGCTATGTAGAGTATAGTAAAGATTTAAGGAAGAAGAAGAGAGATGACATGAAGTAGTGAAGACCCCCTGGAGACTTAGACAGTCTAAATTTGTACTGGACTCAGTATGGTTGGTTGACTTCCCAGTGTTGGTTGTGAATGGAGAAGGTAGATGGAAAGGGTAACCAAGGAATGAGATTTGACACAATTTTAACAAATCATAAGCCAGGAAGGCAAGAGGTTCAGTGTATAGTCATGGCCAAACAGGTTAGTTGTAGGGTCAGCTGCAACAAGAGGAAAGTGAAGTCAGAGCAGAAGTGATGTGTAGGGTGAACGAAGCATGGAGTGACTAGAAATCTTGATGAGAGCAAAGAGCAGGTTTAGGAAGGGGGAGATAAGGAAAGCTGAGGTTTTTCTTTGGCAGTGGATATTATGGAAGTAAAAACTAGTGAAATTAAGTAGTATGATAGGGCCTATATATGGAGTAAAGGTATAGATTATTGGAACTGTGGAAGCTTGATGACATGAGAGGTTAGGTCGTTTTAGGAGGGCATCAACCTCCATATTTAAGTCCTTAAGTCTAAGGAGAAATGTTGGAGAAAAAGAGGAAAACTGATGGTATATATTGATCTCTTTTGTTTCTATGTATCTCACTATATTCTGTCTTTTTCTCATCAGAGAGTCATCCTTTAGAATAATAAAGAAAAAGGGAAAAAGTAGTTCAGCAAAACTGCTCAGCACATCATCATCTGATAGGATCTAGACTGTTCCACACCCATTCAGGCCTCCCTCTGCAAAGAAGGGAAGGAGGTACATTTTCTCATCTCTTGGGGTTCATTATTGACACAGCAGTGAAATGTTTTTGTTGTTGGTCTTTCATTTGTGACCCAGGGTTCCTAAAAGTTTTCCCATGCATATCTCTGTATTCATCAAATTCATTTTTTCATAAATCTGTGTAATATTCCATTACATTCACATACTGCAATTTGTTTAGCTATTCCCCAGTCTTTTGGCATCTTTGTATTCAGTTATTTGCTACAACAAAAAGTGCTGCTATAAATATTTGGATGCATGTGGGAGTTCTTTTTGTGTTTTTGACCTTCTTGGGGTATATATGTAGCATCAGGATGTTTGGATCAAAGAACATCGACATGTCAGTCACTTTTTGGGTGTAATTCTACTTTTAAGACTTTCTCTGATGGTAAGCATTGTTCTTCCCCATCAGAAAGGAAGGGAGGAGATATCTGTTCACCAAGAAAGTAACCTTTTATGGTCTTATTTTTTTCCCCTTTTCTGGACATTTTCCCAGCCAGTTACTTGACTTCTGAGATTCCCCTCCACCCCCGCCTTGCCTCCAGATCCGCCCAGCTAGTGCTTGGGGTCTGAGATTCAAATGTTGCTTCCCAGCCTCAGTGCTTTCAGCCGGGGCAGGGCTGATATTCAGTGTGAGTTTAAATTCGGGTGCTCAGGTGGGGGTAGGGCTGCTATTGAGTGAGAGATTAAGTTCAGCTGCTCAGGTGGGGGTCAGGGCCACCACCAGGGACTCAGTTCCCTCAGGGGGTTTAGGTGGGCCGCACAGGGCTCAGTTCCCTCTGGGGGTTTATGCAGAGACCTTCAACAATGGATCAGAGCTTCTGCCTTCTTTGGGAGCTCTTGTCCACTGCTGGCTCAGCTGCTGCCTCCCGAGGGGGCCTGAGTTATGGAGACACCCTGCTCCAACCAACCATGTTCTCTCACTGACTTTTGCCCCTGTGGGTGGAGGGACCTGCGCGGCCGCTGGAGATTTCACCCCTGAATCCTGCTCGGATCTGCTTCTTTGGGCTGGCCTCTGCTCCGAGTCCTGTGTGCCACAAATCTTTGGTGTTGGTTTTTCAGGGCTCTCTGGAACAGAAATCTCCTCCACTCCGTTGTTCTGTGGCTTCCGCTGCTCCAGAATTTGTTGGGAGTTCTTTTTTACAGGTATTTTATGGGCTGTGGGTTCGGAGCTAGCATATGTGAATCTTTCTACTCTGCCATCTGGGCTCCTCCCCCTCTTCTCATTTTTTACACTGAGGTGATTGTTAATATTTAGGCCTTTTTTATCTGTATTTGACCCATTCATTTTCATTTTATGCACTCATCTAAGAGATGGAGCTTAGAGGTGAAGTGGAGAAAGTGCTGGTTTTCAAGTTAGGGGAGATACATACACACACAGACACACACACACACACACACGTTTAAATCTCACCTCAAGGATTTTTTGTCTATGTGATCATAGATGAGCCCCTTCTCTCTTATGATAAAATAGTGGTACTAAGTATTTGCCCTACCTACATTATAGAGCTGTTGTAAAACAAGTACAAACATGAAAAGTCTATATAAATGAGAGTTATTATTTTCAACTAAAAAAAACAACTTGTCCTCAGAGTTGGAAGGAAACCACAAATGATGACAAATCCTTTTAGACTACAATGGGCAATATAATTGTGCAGTGATTCTTTAAAACACAAAGCACATCAATTGTTCAATTGTGTCTGACTCTTGGTGACCACACTTGGTGTTTTCTTGGTAAAGAAACTGGAGTTTCTTTCTCCAGTTCATTTGACAGATATGGAAACTGAGGCAAACAGCAAAGTAACTTGTCCAGTATCACACACCTAGTGAGTGTCTGAAGCCAGATTTGAACTTATGTCTTCCTGATTCCAAGTCCAGTGCTCTATCTGCTGTGCCAATAACAGCAAATCTGAAGCTAATATAAGGGACTAAATTTTTTTTTCCTATTAAATGCCTCTTGAGCCGAAATCAGTTCTTAACTTCCATAGTGTTTAATTGTATTGTGCATTTTGACGTTTATTGACTATCTTACATTGGTGTGTGTGTGTGTGTGTGTGTGTGTGTGTGTGTGTGTATTCATTAGTACAAGGAAGTTCAACTTATTTTTAAATTAACTTCATAAAAGAAGTGGTATTTGGTATTTGATTTATGAAGAGATTGTGTTGAACATATATTTCCACTGGGAAGATATTGTGCCATGTGGCCAGTGCTATCCACAATATTGGAGCAATTATAGAAGAAATTGTACATCATTAGTACATGAGCCAGAAAAAAGTACTGGACTCAAGGGGTAATACTTAAGAGTCATATTATAGTTCCACTAGCACTGGTCCAAATAACCCTTCATACAAGGTCCCCCCATCCAGGCTGTTTTTGAGCAGGGTGGTTCTATTTCCTACCTACCCTGCCCTAATCTCATGTCCATTTATGCCTCATTTGGCAATTGTTATCTCAGCCAGGATTTGAAAGAAGAGAATACTAATGTGAATAAAGTTACAGTATCCATATAACTTTTAGATAGGTTGTAAATTACATGACTTCAACTACTGTGAATTCTGAAGTAATGGAATTGGTTTTACTGGGCAGTCACTTACATACGTATGACCTGAAAATGTTTATTTTAAAAATTTACCAGTGACACAGTGGCCCCAAGCCATCCTGACTTCTCTCAGGTCCAGTGTCTGACAGGATGTTAGAAATATTGCTCAATTGCCTAAGAAATACCAGTGGAATCAGAGCATCAGAGAGAGTCTGAGCATTCTGTGGGGTGGTAGGCAGGAGTCTGATTTTGTTATCTAAGCTGCACCTAGAGGAGTGGCCAGTCTGTTGGATAACAGATGGCTTCCGGATGCTTGATTTGAATTAGAATGTTTGGCAGTTGATGTCAGCCCTAAAACATTTCATTTACCATAATAAATTCCTAAAACTTGCCTTTTTTCAGCCTTTTATAGTGTAGATGCCCCTTAGTTCTCACAGATTGGGTTTTGGTAAGTAAATCCAAACTGACCCTATCTATGGGTCCATGTCCACCTTCATTGTTGTACTTATTTTAATTGTCTTCTCTCAGCCTTTGACTCTTCAGACCGGAGAACGCCAGAGGTAACTAACTGCTTATTCCCTAGATTCTTCTGACTGCCCTAAGGTGAGGCTCTCATGGACTTTTCCAGATAATTTTCATCATTTTCTTTTGTATTTACCCCTTTTGTATTTTACTTATCTCCTACCAGTGGCTACAGGAAGCTATGGTATGCACAGTGGCCACACCCCTGATAAAACCGTCCTGGTATAAGGGCTAAACTAGGTTGAGGTTTGAGACAGGCCTCAGAACCATTGATGAGTTAGAAGGACGTCTGCACAAGCGTGTGAAATCTTCCCTTGGTGGAATGAGTGGATGAGAACAGTTTGTTCCAGTGGCCATGAAGGCAGGTACTCTGGAGTGCTCAGAGCTGGTGAGACGTCAAAGATGCCGAGATCATCCACTGCCTCCTCCTGAGCCATCGCCAGCAGTGCAGGCATTTGTCCTGCCACTGGACTCTGATAACTCTTGAGAGAGAGAGCAAGGCTGATGACTGCGCCTCTCTGCCTCACTTAAATCCAGTTTGCACAAGTTAAGACACCACCTGTGACATCATCAGTCCTCTTCAAAAGGAAGGACAAACAACAATGATTTACCCGCCAGTTTTTGACTTCCCTGCTAGAGGGAGCTGAGATGAAGAGTCTCCTTTTCCCAAGACTGAGCAGCCTCTTTCCTGCAACTTTGCCACTTTGGAGGGTGACGAGAGCCCCATCCCAAGAGTCACAAACACAGCTGGCATGTTTCAGGCGTGAGTCTTCCTCAGCGAGGCCGGGTCTCTGTGGATGCCACCCTCCTGCTTCTCACTCTCTCATCCTGGCCATTGCTGACGTATTCAGTGTTTAGCCGTCCCTGTATGATTTACATGGTCACCAAGTACAGCCAGCCATCTAACACATTTGTATTTACAAAGCTGAGGTAATGCTAAATATTTCTCTGATTTTACTGGGACAAAAAGTGCTTCAGAACCTGTCAGAAATTCACCTTTTCCTGGTATATTTTCTTCCCAGAAAACCATTCAAGCCTTCCATTGACCAAGTAACTTATGCATGCTAAAGCATGTTCATATCCTCTGTCTCATTTGAGTCTCATAATAATCTTGTAGGGTAGCTGGGGCCATCATTATTATCCCCATTTTTCATGCCAGGAAACTGAGGCTGAGAAAAGTCAAATGACCTTGCTTAGGACAAACTGTGAGCGAATATCAGAACTGAACCTAGAATATAGATCTCTTGACAGTTAGGTTTTCTTAACCATATCAAAGGGAATCGGGAGACTTAACTGAGTCTCCAGAATTTTTTATTTTTCATTTTTTTAGAGAAAGAAAGAAGTACATGATATGCTCAAGATTTAATCTGCTTTGGTGGAATGAACATGGTGCTAATTAGGAATGAGACCAGGTTATTAGTTTTTCTTTGGCAAATACCACCATCTCTGTATTCCATTTACAAAATGGACATCACTGAGGGTGTGTGTGTGCGTGCGTGCGTGCGTTCATGTGCGCATGTGTGTGTGAGAGAGAGAGAGAGAGAGAGATTCTAATAAAAGAACCTTGATATGAGTTTTCTGAAAAGTTCACATCCTGCCTCATACATTTACCTGGCTCTGTGATCCTAAGCAAAAATCACTTAACTTCTCTCAGACTTGATTTTCTCATTTATAGAGGGTTATTGTAAGGATCAACTATGTCAAATGCTTTGTCAGCATGGTTTAAATGTGCACTCTTATGTCTTATTGTTACAGCAGTTATTATTGTAGCACTTTGTGATTTCTTGGGTTTGTTCATGTGGTATAAGGGGAAGAATGCTTGATTAGAATTACAGACCACAAACCATTTAACCTGTTTAAGGGCTTCTTTCTTTAAATAAAGGTGGGGGGGAGGTATGGATTATAATTTAGTTCAATTTTTCAAGCAATGAAGTGCCTTCTATGTATTGAGCAATCTATTGGGTGCTGGTGATACAAAGACAAAAACAGAACAGTCCTTGTTCTTAAGAAGCTTATTTTCTTCGTAGGGGGAAACTACATACACATGGAGAGATCAATGCAATCCATACAAAGTCATGGGAAAATAAGGAAAAGCCTCTTGTAGGACATGACATTTGAACTGTGCCTTAAGGGGCTAGGTGGGCCTTCAGAGAGGTGGAAGTGTGGAGAGAGCATGCCAATCTTTGAGGACTTATTCCAAGTGTTGAAGGCTGGAGATGAATATCAGATATGGGGACATAACAGGCCCCAGGCAGGATATAGCAAACCTAGAGATCAGCAGAGACAATGAGTCTTTTATGAGTAAATAGCATGGGAGCAGCATGGGAGAAAACCTTCTTTGATGGAAGTGGGGCTTGAAGAATCTGACCTTCATCGTTAAAAGTCAGATAAATAGAAACTTAAGTTAGAAACCATTCTAGGATAGGAGTTGGGCATAACTGGAAGTCAGAGAGCGGAGAACAAGTTGGCAGCATATTTTGAGAGTAAGAATTTAAAGAGTGCAGAATAGAGATAGGGTTGCACGTGGCAGTAATGGACAGCACCTCTGTGAAAGACCTACAAGACAAAGGAGTAAAGAGGGTTAGGGATAGACTGGGCGGGGTCTTCCAAGCCTTCTCCAGTCTCTTCCACCTCTAAACAGATGATCTTGTGATTCTTTTACGAACTCAGATCCTCTAGTCAGTGGTCTTTTTCTTTTTTTTTCAAATTCTAATTTATTTATTTGTTTTTAGTTTTCAACATGCATTTCTACAAGATTTTGAGTTCCAAATTTTATCCCTATCTCTCCCCTCCCTTCCCCTCACCGCAAGACACTGTGCATTCTGAATTCCCCTTCCCCTAGTCTGACCTCCTTTCTATCACACACCTCCCTTCTCTTATCCTCATCCCCTTTATTTTCTTGGACAAGATAGATTTCTATACCCCATTGCCTTATATCTTATTTCCCAGTTGCATGTAAAAACAAATTTTTTAACATTCACTTTTAAAACTTTGAGTTCCAACTTCTCTCCCTTCCTCCTTCCCCACCCATCCCCACTGAGAAGGCAAGCAGTTCAATATATGTTATACATGTGTAGTTATGCAAAAGACTTCCATAAAATCATGTTCTGAAAGACTAACTATATTTCTCTCCATCCTATCCTGCTCCCCGTTTATTCTATTCTCTCTTTTGACCCTATCCCTTCTCAAAAGTATTTACTTATAATTACACCCTCCTCACTTTTGCTCTTGCTTTTCTCATCTCCCACCACCCTCTTGTCCCCCTTCTCCCCCACTTTTCTGTAGTGTAAGAAGGAGTCTCACAGCAAATTGAGTATGCATGTTATTCCCCTCTTAAGCCAAATGGGATGCTAGTAAGGTTCACTTTTTCCTTCTCACCTCCTCTCTCTTCCCTTCATTGAAAAAGTTTCTTCTTGCCTCTTTTATGCAAGAGATAATTTGCCCCATTTTCCCTTTGTCCTCCCAATATATTCCTCTCTCACCCCTTAATTTTATTTTTTTAAAATATCATCCCTTCCCGTTCAACTTACTCTGTGCCCTCTGCTATATGTATATAATCCCTTCAACTACCCTAGTACTGAGAAAAGTCTCAAGAGTTAAAAATATTATCTTTCCATGTAAGAATGTAAACAGTAAGTCCCTTATGATTTCTCTTTCCTGTTTACCTTTTCATGCTTCTCTTGATTCTTGTGTTTGAAAATCAGATTTTCTATTCAGCTTTGATCTTTTTCTCAAGAATGCTTGGAAGTCCTCTATTTCATTGAATGACCATTTTTCCCCGGAAGTATTATACTCAGTTATGTTGGGTAGGTGATTCTTGGTTTTAATCCTAGTTCCTTTGACTTCTGGAATATCATATTTCAAGCCCTTCAATCCCTTAATGTAGAAGCTCCTAGATTTTGTGTTATTCTGATTGTATTTCCACCATATTAAAATTGTTTCTTTCTGGCTGCTTGCAATATTTTCTCCTTGACCTGGGAACTCTGGAATTTGGCTACAGTATTCCTGGGAGTTTTTCTATTTTGATCTCTTTCAGGAAGTGATCAGTGGATTCTTTCAAAATTTATTTAACCTTCTGGTTCTAGAATATCCGGGCAATTTTCCTTGATAATTTCTTGAAAGATGATGTCTAGGCTCTCTTTTTGATTATGGCTTTTAGGTAGTCCCATAATTTTTCAGTTGTCTCTCCTGGATCTATTTTCCAGGTCAGTTATTTTTTCAGTGAGTTATTTTACCTTGTCTGCTATTTTTTCATTCCTTTGATTAAGTTTTATAATTTCTTAATTTTTCATAAAGTCATTAGCTTTTATCTGTCCATTCTAATCTTTATGGAATTATTTTCTTCAGTGAGCTTTTGGACCTCCTTTTCCATCTGGCCAATTCTGCTTTTTAGGGAATTCTTCTCTTCATTGGCTTTTTGGATCTCTTTTGTCATTTGAGTTACCCTATTTTTTTACAGTGCTATTTTCTTCGGCATTTTTTTTTGGTTTCCTTTAGCAAGCAGTGGACACGTTTTTCATAATTTTCTTTCACCCACACTCATTTCTTTTCCCAGTTTTTGCTCTACTTCTCTTACTTGATTTTCAAAATCCTTTGTGAGCTCTTCCATAGCCTGAGATCAATTCATATTTTTCTTGGAGGATTTGGATGGAGGAGCTTTGACTTTGTTTTCTTTTATTTGCATGGTTTGGTCTTCCTTGTCACCAAAGTAATTCTTTTTTCAGGTTTTGCTCATTTTCCCAGCCATTTACTTGCCTTTTGAGCTCTTTTTCAAGATAGATCTCTGCTTCCAGTGGGGGTGGGAGGTGTACTGTTAGCCACTTGATTCCCCCACAATCTGTGGGCCTAGAGCTTCAGAAACAGTTGCTATCTCTGTCCCTGCTGCTTCTGTGGCTGCTACGGGTTCCTCCACCCCCTTCTCCCTCTTGCTGCCCTGAGGCTGGGGCAGGCCACTCCCCACACTGGTCCCACAGGCTTTTTTCACTGACTTTCCAATTTGTCCTTGGCATTTTGGGGTCCTGAAGTCTGGAAACTGCCACAGGTGTGAGAGATTCAGTCTCCCCAAGGCATGCTCAGGTTCTGTCTATGCCAATGAGGCCCATGCCCCTAGTGTGGCATGAGAGACACTTCTCTGTGACCCTTCCAGGTTGTCTTAGGCTGGAGATTTGCTTCACTCTGTCATTCTATGACTTCTGCTGCTCCAGAATTTGTTTAGAGCCATTTTTTTTTTTTTACTAGTATTTAGCTAGGCTTGGGGGCAGTGCTCTAGAAAGTGTGTGCTGTTACTCTGCCATCATGGCACTTCCCCCCCCCCCCCAGGCATCCTCCCTCCCATCTTTGTAATTGACATCATCATCTGGCATCTAACCTTCTGGGGATGAGAGCCTCCATAATTAGCAGCACTCCACCTCAGAATAGGGGCACATAAACTCTTTGCTGCTTGGCCCATAGTTTTAACAGGGCAGGATGTGCCTGAGCTTGTGTCCTGATAGTATACATAGCATTTTGAGACCCTATGGTCACCTTCACAACATTGTGATGAGGCTCAGGAGGTCATTGGGAGGAACACAACTGGTTTGTATCATTTTCATCCATCAGTACCTTGCCTGTGTGAATTGAACAACCTTAACCTCGTTGCTGAACTTCACTGTCATTTCAGTTGAATTCATATTATGATGATGGTAGGACTTAATATAGATTTGTTAATAATGCTCTGTTCCTTGCATATAGATAAAAATATTCTTATATTTGTCTATTATTAGTTCAAGCTTTTAAGTTGAAAGTTGTTTATTTTAACATCTTGGATTCTTCTTTCTGATAAGTGCTTTCATGATGAATGAATATATATTTTTCAATGGAGTTTCTTAAGTCAGTAATACAGAATGGTATCCAGAGAGATTTATTATTTATACTTGAGACAGCTCACACAACAGCCACCTCACAAATGCCTTTGGCATCGTTAAACTTTAACCTTGTGTTCTTTCTTGGTTTTTTTTTGTTAAGTAAATTTCAGTAGATTTCAAATCTTTTCCATGAAGTGAAGCCTTCTAAACCCAGATGGGGAAAATATTAAGAGAGGTGAGGAGTTTCCAGCAGCATTACATATGTAAGAACTTGAAGAGGGGGGGAATATTAGGGGTTTTATCTCCGGGAGAAAAACAGTCCCTTCAAATTATTTCCAAGAGGCCTTAGACCAGTCTGTCACATAAGGGAGAATAATCTTAACTCAACAGACAGCACACTGTGTCACTTCACTTCTAATAAAAATGTTCCTGCTTTGTATGCCAGTGCAAAAACAGAAATCTTGGAGAAGCTGGGCAGCTCAGGGAATTAATCCCTCATGGAAAACCCTTTTCTACCAGAATTAGTGGAAAATATTTAAGCTGTAAAAGGTTAGAAGTGGAGTGGGTTTGGTGTTGACTAGCTCCACAAAGCATCCTGGTAAACTCTCCAAAACAACTGAACATCTTTTGGTGTCTGGCAAAGGAGACTAGAGCCAAAAGAGGCCCAGGACTGAATGACCGAGACACTGAAATAAATATCTGCCCGAGACGGGGCTCTCTGCAGGTTCTTTTAAAGTTGTCTGATGGAGGTTGTGTGCTTAATGTGACAGAGGCATTTCTCCTCCGTTACTGCTTCAGGCTCTCATTACTCTTCCTTTTTTTTTTTGGAAAGTAGAACTGTTGTGGAGTAGCACAATGAGTGCAGAGTTCTCCAGAACTCAATAATACACCATATCATAACTTCCTTCTTTTCCTCTCATTATATTTGCTATAGAAAGGTTGGCCTTCAGTTTTAGCAGAGGTCAGTGCATTTAAGGGAAAAAAGAACCCCTGATATTTTAAAATAGTTATATAACTAGCATTTATGTAGCTCTTTAAAGAGTGTAAACACTTTACAAATATTAATCTCATTGCAACTCTAGGAGTTAGGGGCCGTTATTATTGCCATTTTACAGATGAGGAAACTAAGGCAGGCAGATTTGCCCAGAATTATACAGCCAGTGTATCTGAGGCTGGATTTGAATTGGAGTCTTCCTGACCTTAAGTCCAGTACTCTTATCCATCATCCATTCCTCACCTAACTGCCTCAGATAGCATCTTTCTTGTCTGTTTTGAATTTTTTGGTGCCCTAAATTCTTCTAGGCTTTTCATCTATTTTCTGAGGTAATAGTTTGCCTGTCAAACTCCTTCCCCATCCTCGCACCGTTCTTGGGGTTTACAAGCAGAGACTGGTTGGCTGCTTGTTGATTACGTTGTAGAGAGGATTCCTATTCAGACATGGGTTGGACTATGGCCTCTGAGGACCCTGTATTTGGAGTAATTCTCATATATTCCAAGGGAGGTAAAAGCTTAGGAAAAAAAAAAAGATTGAATAATCTTTTTGCCATGGGAAAAGATATTATTTCTCATTCAAAAGGGGGAAAAACTGGTTTGGTCTAATGCTTTTAATTATATTTGAGTCTTTTAGACCATTGGCAATCTGAAACCCTTGCTTCGATATGGTATCAATCACACCTACTGTATCTTGAAGAGAGTCTCCTCAAAAGAAACTGAAAAGTTTTAGAAGGGGTTTTTAAAAACATACAGAAAACACCTGCTGCAATTATGCTGATATTTTTCACATTAGGATACAATTTAGTTGTTATTCAAAAAAAAAAACCAGTGATGAACTCAAAAGCAGCCTCCACTTTCAATGCATAGGTACCTCTAATGGTACCCAATAACCATAATGATACCTAATACGTAGATATGATATTTAGTGCATAGACACTGAATGAATGAAATATCACTTGGAATAATCTAACCTATTGAATTATCTAAAAAGTATTTAAAAGCATGCTCAGTATCAGTACTTAGAAGTAATACATAATATGAACTAAGCTGTAGAAAACCCTCCCAAGTTCAGGAAAACATTTAAAATTTATATGCCTCAATAATTTCATGTAATTTCATATCTCTTACAGTCTCCCATATATAGTAACCTCTCAGTTATTTGTGGAATAACTGAATGGACAAAGAAAATAGGATGGGCCACCAATAGGAGAGTCTTACTAGACAGTGATTGGCCTTACATTGAAATGGAAGACATTTTGAAAATGAAAGACTCTTCTACTTCTTGAATCCTTAGTTTCAACGTTACTGATATAAACCATAGAATGATAGATTTTTCATAAAATAAATTTCA
Organism: Bettongia penicillata ogilbyi; assembly: GCA_023548195.1. Taxonomy (NCBI): domain Eukaryota; kingdom Metazoa; phylum Chordata; class Mammalia; order Diprotodontia; family Potoroidae; genus Bettongia; species Bettongia penicillata. The sequence continues at coordinate 2,181,785 of JAJHZJ010000391.1, forward strand.
GGGATCACCTAGTCCAGACCATGAATAAGATCTTGAAATTTTATAAAGAGAAAAAATTTTCAAACTTTTTTTTAGTCGAATTCATCATGACATTATCATTAATTATATTTCCAATTAATGAGATTTGAATTTCAGCAGTAAGATTTTACTGAATATGAAGAACTATCAGTTCTTCAGGAATGTTACTATATTTAGTATGGTATTTAATATCTTTGGCTAGTTTGGTAGCTTGGTGTCATGGATAATGTGATGATTTTAGGAAGGATTTCTTTCAACCCTAAGAAGTACATTTTGAAAGAAATTTTATTGCTAGAGAAGCAAGGAAAAGAATACCATTACTGAAAGTGTGATTTTATTTCTGAACCAGGTGTTGGGCTTTAAAAAAAAAAAGTTAAGCTGGGAGACTTTGTCAGGACCTAGCATGAAAGTCCAGCTGCTTTACTTATTCACAGTAGTAGGCATTAGACATGGAAAATACTGATTAGAACATTAATTCCTTCTTTGACTGGTGCCCAACTTAACCGTGGTGTAAAACCTCTAGGAGCTTTGACTAGTCTAAATTTAATAAGATTTGGAAGACTCTTTTCTCAGTCTACCTATTGGAACAGTCTTGAACTCTAGTTATGTTGTGTATGAGAATTTTCCTTTCTGTGCAAAAGAGCTGACTTCAGAACAGTGGTGAAAACCCACTTTGTGGATTACCGCCAGCTGGGCTTTGACTGGCCCTGGCTGGTCTTACAGAGTTGAGTGATCGCTGTAGGCCTCTGAGCGGGGGGAAGGGCAGGGCATTGGCCCCTCCTTAGTTATGGACCATTTGGGTAGCGTCATCAGGGCCACCCCTAGGATGCTGCCTCTCAAATGTGACCAAGATTGGCATTTAAGCAAACATAGATACTTGTGTGGGTGAATAAGCCTACTGTAGATCTCATTTAACCCTGTTGATCTCTCAAGAAACAAAATTTACCATGGAAGGAAAGAATTCTTAGGTAATCTTTAGAGTGAACTGAGGTGACTATCATTTCTTTAGGTCTACTTATCCTTTGTACTGAAAAATGTGGAATGGAATCTTGTCTCTACAGGACAAGTAGTAATTTTAAAGTTTTAACTGCCACCATATATATTGAAATGGGCAGGATAATATAATACGAACTTAATGCCAGATTTTCTTTTGGGGGAGAGTATGGAAATGACAAAGATAACAATAATAAAAATAAATACCGCTAGCATCTGTATAGTGCCTGCTATATGTGAGGTACTATGCTAAGCATTTTACAAATATTATCTCAAGTAGGAGCCAGAATAGAGAGAATTTAAAATTTAATAGATTTTATTGTTATCTTTTATCTTTTTTATCTTTTGCTTTTATTATACATAGATTTCCCCTCTTTTTCTTCATGGTAAGTGTGTGTATAATATTTATATGTGTATGTATGTGTATATGTTTATATATGTATGTACATGCTTATATGTATATAGAAATATATCTATATAGTCATGTATATACACACATATATACACATACACACATCATACCCTTTACTCTTTTGACTGTGAGAAGGGACCCAAAGAATAAAACCATGAAGCTCATTGTTGTGTGGGATATGAAGAGCCAGTGTCTTTACTTTTTATATTGGGAGGAGTTGGCGGCACTAGTCACCTGCAAGACCTGAATTCTAATCGTGCATCAAACGCTCACTGGCTGCATGACTCTGGGTGAGTCTCTCTACCTCCGTTGGTCTCCTTTTCCTGGTATGGAGGCATGGTAGCACTGACCTCCCAAGGACGTTATAAGGATCCAGTGAGATCGCAGAGATAAAGAACTTTACAAAGCCTAGGCTGCTGTAGGAATTCTGGTTTTTCCTTTACTTCTGTGCCTAGAGAATGCACTAAGATCTGAATCAGAGCCTAGGAATCCAACTTCCCAGTCATACTCCATATTACCCATCCTTTCTTGGGCCCAGAGTGGAGGTTTGTCTTTATCTCTTTCTCAGAAATTGAAAAGATTCTCCACTTCATCATATTGTAACAGTAATCACCCCCTCTCTCCTTGTGTATGTGTATATGTACACATACATTTACATGCATAGACATGCATACGTATATACACACATGGATGTAAATACATATGACATGTCTCCTACTTCTTTCTATTGTGTCCTTTTAAATTTTTTTTAAAGCAATTCCCATGCCTCACTCCTTTGTGCATGAGAGGGACATTATGATATTATCAAGTGGATCTTGTTTTTGTTTTGTGAGGAGGTAGTGTGGACAAAGGGAAGGAAAGAAATCAGTTCATATTGAGCAAATCTGTTGTATCTTAAAATAGCAGGTTTCTTTTCTTTCAAAGAGCATTTGAGTCACATTGAATTAATTTGCATAATTGGCTGCATTGGTGTACTAGCCTCTGAGGACTGGGTCAGGGGAGCCTAGGGAATGTTTTAACGCTTTAACAAATGTCTCCATTTGGTGTTAATTTTTATTCCTTGGGCCTTGCCTTAGGAATGACTTTTTGAGTTCTTAAAAGAAAAAATCATGCTAGGGACCCAAATCTGCTCATCTGCAAATTCTGTAAACATTTTTCCTCGCTCTACCCTCTGGTGCCAAGTCTGGTCCCTCTTCACATACTCTGAGACCACTATACTGGCCCACTTTGAGTCTAATCTTTTCCAGACTAAACTCCCCCATTTCCTTCAACTAATACACATATGACAATAGAGGCCCTTTTCCTCTACTTTCCGAACCACAGGCTGGTTAGTCACTCTGTAGTTTGTCTCTTCTGAAATGAGGTGCCCATGAGAAAACACAGTATACCTGATGTGTTCCAGTAGGAGCATCAGAACCTCACACATTCTGAACATTGAATGACTTACAATCAAATTTAGGAACATACTAACTGTCTGGACTTCCACTGGACTTTTATTAAGCTTGCATTTCACTTAAATAATAACCCAGATCTTGTCCATAGGAGCTATTTCTACTGCCCTACCTTCTGTCATCTTTTACTTACAAAGCTGACTTTTTTGAATCTAGAACTTTACATTATTTCTATTAAATTTCATCTTATCCAATAACAACTCATTCTAAATTGTCAAAATATTTTTTTGATTCTGACTTCACCCAGTGCATTAGCTCTGTCTCCCTTATCTTGATGTCATGTGCAAATTTGATAAGCCAGCATGTTTTTTATAACTTCATCCAAGTTGTTGATAAAAATGTCAAAAACAAATGGGTCATGATCAGATCCTTAAAACACTCCACTAGAGAATTCCCTATCCCCATCAAACTATACCCATGTAACCAATATCATTTTACATTATTAATAAACAAATTGCTGGTTAATATAATTCATCCTGTCATCAGTGTATTACTTTGTTCTGCTGTACCATTGATTCACCAGAAGGGCTTTCATTGAATCAATTGATAGTTATACAGAGAATCTCTGAATATTTTAGATTTATCAACTAGATTTTTATTGAACGGTTGGGTTCAAAAATTGGATCTTTGCACCATGGAGTGACTTGGGATCATAAGAAATACTGTCCAATTTACCAAATGCAATCCATTCTCTTCCTCATCCTCTGCCTCTTCCTGTACCTTTGCTGAGGATATATCTGCCTCGCAGGTGCTTTGCTTGATATTAGTTATCGTTAATTGTCAGAGGGACGTAAAACAAAGTTATAAAATCCTCTGTTTGGTTTTCAGAGCCCATCAGCACTTGGTTCTCTCCTACCTTTCCAGGCTTCTCACACCTTACTCCCTCCATGTAGTCTGATACCCCGTCACACTGGCCTCTTTGCCAGCATGTTTCCTCACACACACACACACACACACACACACACACACACATGCATACGCATACACATGTGCACACACATGCATGTGCACACACACCATCTTCTCCATCTCCTGACTCTCAGCATTTTTACTGGTTCTCCCTCCTGCCTTCAATGCTTTCTCTCCTCATCTCTGCCTCTTGACCTCCCTAGTTTCCTTTTAGTCTCAAGAAAAGGCTCACTTTCTGCAAGAAGCCTTTTTTTCACCATCCTCCTGAAACCTGGTGCCTTCCCTTATGAGATTGTCCTCAATTTGTTCTGTCTATAGCTTGTTTGGATGCAGTTTTTGCCTGTTTTTTCCTATTAGACTGTGCTCTCTTTGAGAGTAGGGACCATCTTTTGCCTTTCGTTGTACCCCCATCCATAGCACAGTGTCTAAATGCTTGATTGATTTAACTTGACTCTATCATTGAATTTTTCAGTGCATCATCTTAACACTTGAAAGATTTATCTTCTCTCCCTAAGGTCATCCAGACAATAAGTGGTAGTGTTTTATCATTCCGAGAAGCTAAATGCTTTTTCCATACTGTCTTTTAAATTAAGAGAATCGGACAATTCTGTGTATAGCCCTGATGATGAAGAGAAGAGGGGAAAACCTTTTATATGGAACTTAACTGATAATCAACACAGCAATGGCAACAAAACCAAACAACTTGGTGACTTGGGATTTTGGGGGTTTTTTCCCCTTCTTTAAAGAGAAACTTTTTAATGTATCTTTGTCCTCAGGACAATGATCTATAATATTGGTGATCAAAATTTAATTGTCTGGATTAGCCACTGGAGGTGGTTTGTGTTGGGTCCAGTTAGAGCTGGACACTCAATGCTGGTCGGGTCTGAAGGAGGTGTTGCCAGCAGGCCTGGCCAGTCTACTCTTTCTGTCTCCAGGAGAAGCACGACAAATTGCTTCTTAGTTGAGCTCTGGGACTTCAGATTAGTTTTAATTGTTCCTAGTACCAGGATAATTTTTTAAAACGCAATTTTTTTTTCTGTTTAGACACCCCCTTTATATTCCCTAAGAAACCAAAAGCAAAGAAAGTCTTCTAAAGGAAATTTATGTCACTTATGAGTTTAAAACTTGCATTATTCAATCTTTTTTTTCTGAGCATTTCACAAATCATTGGAATTCAGCTGAACAGCTGATTTAAATGAAAGACTTTTTGTCTTTTGAAACCTGGTAATTGTTTCAGGGGCGGCTAGGTGGCACGGCGGATAGAGTGTCAAGTCGGGAGTTAGGAAGACTCATCTTTCTGAGTTCAAATCTGACCTCAGACACTGACTAACTGTGTGACCCTGGGAAAGTCATGCCACCCTGTTTGCCTCAGTTTTCTTATCTGTAAAATGAGCTGGACAAGTAAATGCATGCCACTTAAGCATCTTTGCAAGAAAACCCCAAATGAGGTCCTGAAGAGTTGGACACGATTGAAAATGACTAAATAAAATCAGTACTAACCATTGCCAGTGATTTTAGTGACTTCCAACTAGCTGGTGATTATTTGAGGGACCGCTTGACTTGGAGTCAGGAAGACTTGAGTTTGAATCCCCCTTCAGATATTTACTACCTTGGTGACCTTGGGCAAATCATATTAACATTCTATGCTTTACTTCCCTCATCTGTACAATGCAGGCGTTGAACTTGATGGTTTCTGAGGTTCTTTCCAGTTCTAAATCCATGATCAGTGATTAGCCTTAAAAGCCTTTTTGTTTTGTTTATGCATGCCCCAAAGTATTGGTTCAGCTCGGCAAATGTTTATCAGTTGCCTACTGTGTACATGACCCTATATGCTAGTTGTGAAGAGTATAAAATGAAAAACCACATCGTCGTTTACATTTCCTCAAAGAGTTTACTGTCTGCAAGGGAGCATCACCCTCCCAATGACAGGTGTAATATAGAGACGTCCAGGCAGATGCTTTGTCCTCCAGGAAAACATGGAGTTGTGCACTCCTGACGAGGGTGTAGGCTTGGTGTTGGTCCAGATTTTACAAACTTCTCTCATTGTTTCTGCTGTTGAGAAAAGTTGGATGATAACCTCACATACGCTGGTGGTAACTTCTGTTAGGAAATATGGGAAGGCAAGACGATCTGCTCCAGTTTGGGGAAGCTTAAGGCTTGCGTAGTGTCTCCTGTAAATCCTCACCTCTCTGGTTTCTCCCTCTCTTCTCTTTGTTCCTCCTTGTCACCCCTTTGTAGGGGACTCTGCGTTATCATGTGGTGTCCTTAAGTTGAGGTCAAGGCAGTTGAACCCTCCTCTCTCACTTCACCCAGAAGAAACATGGGGGGAGGGTGCTGCCATGTGCGGATGGGAAGTACATGTGAGGCAAGATATGTCTGTTGTTGCCTTAAGGGGCATAGCTTTGTAGTTTGCATACGTTTAAGTTTTTAAAAATTGTTTATTCAAATTTTTCAATTTCTGTTTGTTAAGTTTTAACTATGAAATATTCCTCTCCATTCCCATGAATCTCAGAATGTGGGGTGAGTATACCACCAGATTGTGTATGAATTTAACGGTTCTCATTTAAGTACTTTGGTGGTCTGGGCAAGGTTTTGAATCTGATGAATCTGAAGCCAGAGTAGTCCCATTTTTCTTCCAGTAGATTTCATCATATGTAGCATGAGTAAATTTCATTCTGTTTCATTTTAGCCAGTGCAAGAAAATCAGTGGGCGTTGTGCTTTTGAAAAGCATTGCTGCTCTGAGAAACCAATTTTCATCTGTGTAAATGCTACTCATCATCTCCATTGTTTAACAGGGAAGACAAGAAGTCTGGCCAAATATGAGAAACCACTTTTCTGGGTGGCAGCTTTGCTGTAAATTGGGTTTGGGTCACTCACAGTTGCCTTCTGCAATAGCAGCTCTCAGACATTTTTGGGCTCAGCACATCTCTATAGTCTTGGAAACTTTGAGGAACATCTCCACACCTCTGATGCCCCTTGAGGATTTATTTATGTAGGTTATTTCTATTAGTATTTACCATCTTAGAAATTAAAATGTATTAGTATTATTATGAAATTAATTTTGACCTCCCAGGGGCCCATGGGCCACGCGTTAAGAACTGTTGTTCTATAACATCCTCATGAATCAATGGGAGTTGAGTATTAAACCCAAATGATTTCAAGACAAAGCTTTGTGATTGTATATTCCTGGCTGATCATGATGCTCAGATCAGATCTGGGGCAATCAAAATCTTGCATCCAAATGAGAATGTGAGATTTAGCTGTGAATTAGTTTTACTGCCATTAGAAGGAAAATTGGAATTAAAAAAAATCTTCTCTATGATTGACAAAATCACATTCAAGAAATATGGATTAAAGGACTACTCTGCATAAAATGTTGTATCCGGCGTTTGGAAGGAAGCTAGAATAACGAGAGTTCTTTAATACAGAGCATAGAGACTAGGCAAGCCCTCTAACCATAAGAGCCTAGTGGGTAGATCATTGTGAGCCCTGTGATCCCCATTTATTGAGGAAGAACGTAAGACCCAGAGAGGTAAATGAACTCACCCAGGTTCCAGGTGTCACAGTCTGGACTTAACTCTGGATTCTCAGTCTGCTGTTCCTTCAACTGTATGTTGGCCACATCCAGTCAGTGTTAAGTGAAAGAGATAAAACATGTCCCTAAGAAGAATAAAAGGTGATGTGAGAAATTGCACTAAGAAAAGTAAGAGACACTTTATTCTTTGATTAGTTGGGATTGTTATTATTGATTAGCAGCATCAGTGCAATAGAAAGAAGCAGGACTTGAATTGGGGCTCAGAAGTCCTGGGTTTGAATCCTAGCACAGCCATTTACTGTGTGACCTTTGGTAAGACACCTGACTTCCCCGGGTCTCTTTGTTTCTTTGCCTGTAAAACATGGGAGTCAGTCTAAGTGACATCCAACATCCCTTCCAGCTCGTAATCTCTGATCCAAGTTCATGTGAGAGATCAGGAAGATCTGCAGTCTATGAAGCAGGCCATGCAGGATGCTTGGGATTAGAACGGGCAGGCACATTCTAAAGGAATACTTCCTAGTCTGCTTTGTGTGTCTTTTAAAAAGTAATAATAATTCAAAAAATTTAAACTCTTCTTGTTAAGCATAAGTATTACAGTATGTAAGCAAGAAATAAAAGCAAGAACTTTAAAACTAAAAAAGATGATTTATTATTGTACATGCTCATAAATATGATCTTAGCTTGATGACTGAGCCTAACTCCATAGGTGTCTATACTGGATCCTTTAATCTAGTGATCTCATCATGGTATTGGTTCTTGTAATCCTTTCTGGGTTTGTTGCTGCTATTCTTGCCTTTAATTTCATAATTTCAGTGCACAGATATGGTTTGGATTCTGCTTTCTTCACTCTGTAATACTTCCTAGAAGATTTCTCATGTCTTTGACATCTTCACAGTTCATCGTTTCTTATGGAAGAGTGATCATAGAAACATGGAAGTTTAGAGTTAGGGGTCTCAGTGACCAGCTAAGGGATCCTTAGATGCCTTTGCTTGAAGACCTGAACTGCTGTAGAGAAAGTATTAGGAGTGGGGTGGGATTTGGGCAGGAAAATATGAATGTATAGATAGAATGGAGTAAGAGGAGGCAAGCTAGAATGTGACTTTCCATGAGGTGCCTTTACTTTGGACCCTGAAACAGGCTCTGGGACTCAACTTCTCAGATCCCCAGGGGAGGGATCTCCAGGACTACATTGTCAACCCTGCCCTAAGACTAGGCTTGTTTCATTCTTTGTATTTGTATCCCATGCCCTGAGACCATACTTGAAATATAGCAGGACCGTAATAAGTGCTTGTTTGTTGGATTGACTACATCACCTCTTTGATCAGAAGAATTCAGGGAAATATCATTCACATTGTTGTAGTACTTGATTGCTACAACTGCATGTTATTATTATACTGTTATATATAAAATATGGGAATTAAGGCACACATTTAGTAAGTATCAGAACAAAGACTCTTGTCTCTATATTCAGACTTCTTGACAGATTCTTTCCACCATTTTACGGTGCTAATAAATGCCCCAGTGGGGAAGAAAAATGGGTAACCCCTCTCTGGTGAGGGGGTACAAGTATGTGTTTACGTGAGAAGAACAGTACATTTTGTTTTGATATACATTATTAGTAGCATTTGAGTCCCCATTATGTGCAAAGCACTGAAGCTGGTCAAGATACCCTAAGTTACAATTTGCAAAGTTGTTCTAATGGTTGGATATCTTAAGTACTATTCTGAGTTAACTTTGGAGGAATTTTCTTATAGAAAGTTTGATCTTCTTCATTTTCCCTGTAGGGAAAAAGGGAAAAAAAATTCCTTTTTCTTTTTGCTTAAAGTAGGAAAGGCCCTCTTCTGAAAATGTTAAAGTCTCCCAAAACAAACAATTCACTGAAGACAAATGATGATCAGTTTTTGCCAAGACAATGTTATAAATGTTTAAAAATAGTCCACTATGTTTTAACAGTACACACAAGGGCAGTACTTCATATTTGGAGGGATATATGAGATTATAGCATGTGGGGTGCAGGTGAAGAACAAGCAAGAACCTTGTCTGTTTTTCTTTCTGTTCATTCATTCGAGTCATGAGCATCCTTTGGGAGTTGCATCACAGAGCAGATCCTTTATATTCTCCCAGCACCCCTTCCCTTTTTCGCTTTTTCTTTAGAGCAAGAGGTTAAAGATCCCAGTCTCTTAATGTCAAGGAACATGTCAAGCATTATCCTCCATTATGGCTTCATAAACTCCCACAGATTTGTAATGGTTTTAGGGAAACATTTTACTCAATCCAAAGCCCGGGGTATAGTCAAAGGAGTTCTTTGTAAATAAAATTTGTAATGGTTATGATCTAGGTTTTCTAGAGCCATTGAAAATAACCAGTAAATGCCATTATACAGTTACTCCAGTTTATATGAATAACATGACAGTTAACTTTACATCATAGAAAATTAATACCATTAAGTTTGAAAGCAAGGTCAAGACATCAAGGATCCACCAAGAGGTCAGATATAGTCTGTCTCCCCCACGTCCTTCTTTCTCATAGCAAAGATCACCAGGAGTTCACATTATAAACTCTTTCTTATTTGCATTAATTAAAACTAGTTAACATATGATGTATTTACTGTAGAATAATAGCGTATAATATATAATATGGTACATAATATATGATAGTATATTATAATATCTAATAATAGCATATATTTCAAATTTATTTCCTTTTTTGCACTCAAGTAGCCACCGCCCTGTGTTCTTTCAGTCCTCATCACCTTCTAGTTTTGATTCTTAGCTTGTAGTCTCTTACCTCTCTCCAATCCAGCCCCCACATAGCTAGCAAAATAATCAAATACAAGTCTAATAATGTCATTTCTCCCTTCAAGAGCCTTCAGTAACTCCTTATTTCCTCTACGATAAAACATAAATTACTCCACTGGCCATTTGAAACCTTTCATAATCTAGCTCCATCTCACCTTTCAAGTTTTATTTCATGTAATTCTCTATTGTAAGACAAACTGTCCTTCCTCCTCTTCCCTGATTTCATCATTTCATTCCCCATCTTCTTGGATTGGGGAGGTGGATCTGGAGTCTTAGCCCTTAGGCCAATCAAGTCCTAGAGTGAATTTTGTTGCCTGGTTAGGGCAAAAACTCTCCTATCCAGTATGGTAAGAGAATGGAAAACCTGATAGTAATTTTATTACAACCTATATTAATATTTTTGCATCATGATATTTTATTATATTACTAGTCCACAAATAATTCATCAGATATAGATTCCTCCCTCCTTCCCTCCCCCCATGTCCCAATAGTGTATTAGTGTATCGATTTCCCTGTGATCCTGCCAATATTCAATTTTAATAATTAAAAACTATTTTAGTACAGATCTGGTGATATGTTTTAAGGTTGTCTTGAATTTCATTTTTTTGATAATTAGTGAATTAGTGAATTAGTGAATTTGTTTTAAGGTTGTCTTGAATGTAATTTTTTTGATAATTAGTGAATTTGATAATTAGTGAAGGACCCATTGTCTGGGTCCTTCCTCTGACCCAGACGAGCTTTGTTAGTAAGGTCGCCTCTCAGTGCCCTGGAGAACTTTCTCAAAAGACTGAGTTGAAGAGAAGGTGCCAAGCTGCATTAATGATTAAAATGTCTTTGTCTTCATACTTCTTGTAATTTTGAAGTATAAGTTTAATACTGAGATGTCCCACTTACGGTATAAGGTTTGGATCTGACTTTACTAGGAAGGCCTTGGGTTGCCAGTAAAGACAGGACCCCTCACAACGGTGAAGAATTTGCTGTAACTTGGAGCCCAGACTCAGAGAAACAATGGCATAGCATAGAATGGGGTCCTAGCAGCTCCTGGGATGCATCTAATACCAGTAGAGGGGAGTGAATTATCCCTAGGTACCTGTCATTGTACGTAATGTATCAGGGAGAACATAGGACAGGCACATAACATTAAAAAGTCTTCTAAGGTGCATTTTGTCTGTATGCTATCATAGGAAATAAATTTTATCTGCAATGTCCTCATTTCATTTATGCTGCAGAGTTGTACCCTACGATCATAAAGCTGCTTCCTTCGTTCTCCAAGGTCAGACATTTCCATCGTACTAATTGCTTGTGAGACCTTTTCAACTACCTTGGAAGCAAATTGTAGTGGCTTTTGGCCTCATTCTGTTCAAACTTGAAAAGATGTACTGTACAGAAAGACTGCATAGAAATTCATAAAAATTTAGCAGATGTGAATTACGGGTGCCAGCCAAAGTCCTCTGTGGAGGGCTGAGAATTCAGAAAGTAAGACATAATGCCTGTCTTCAAGAAGCTTGCAACCTAATGGGGGAACCCTTGACTTGTGAAGCATGTAAATGTTCGTTTCATTTATCTTTTTACTTGTGTTTATGTGTGTCTGTATTCTTTTACACATTGGTATGTATGTATATACACAATATGTATATTTATACGTATGCATGTATGTTTAAATACACATATATGTGTAGGTAGATAGGTATGTAGATATCAGTATATTTAAATTATTACTCATCTCATTATTCTTTTTTTTTCCAGTGGAATTCATATAGAAATAGTCTTGGGATCAGTTGTCAGTCTGTTAGTTTTCTGTTTAATATTTTGCAGACTGTCGCAAAGGTGGATACAAATGAGTGCCTTTTATTCTTGGTTGAAAGTGCTAGACTCTCTGTAGGCTCACTTCAGCAAAAACAGGAAGAATGTGCCTTTTATCTGATCGGGTGCCTGCCGCTAGGCCTCAGATTGGAAGCTTCCAGTCCATGCAATGTGGAGAACGTGAATGTCTTATCTAGTCTAGCGATATCTACTCATACCTTGCTCTTCAGCATTTTTGGCTGAGTCAGTGTTATGTTAAAATAATCACGGGCAATCACAATCCCTCGGTCTGCGATAATGATGTGGGTGCCCTTAATTTGTTAGTTAAGTTCTCCCAGACAGTCTGAAGTCTGTATTTGTAGTATGGAAGTGGATCACTTTCTGTCCATGAAAGATAGTGAAATTCTGTTATAGGAGTCATGTTATATTGGTCGTGTCTCTCTAGGTAAATTTTGAGAGCCTGTAATGATGCGTTGCACATCGTCTACCTGACTAGATTTCTATGATTCTTAAGTATAGAACTCTTAGTGAATAGAGCCCTGGCACTGGAGTCAGGAAGAGCTGAGTTCAAATCCAACCTCAGACACTGACTGGGAGACCTTGGGCAAGTCACTTTACCTCTGCCTCATTTTCCTCATCTGTAAAATGAGCTGGGGAAGGAAGTGGTAAATTGCTCCGGTATCTTTACCTAGAAAACTTCAAATGGGATCTCAAAGAGTTGGCCACCACTGAAAAATGACAGAACAATAAAATTGCTGTTTTAACATCCTCCATTTCCTGTTTCAGAAAAGGTTCATGTAAAGCAGCTCTTGAACTGAGATGGGAGGATTTTTCTTATATTTTTTTTCCAATGACTGTTTAGTTCATGTACAATTCTCTTCAGTTTGGGCACTCTAGCAGAAAATGTCAAAGACTGACATGGTTTTTATCCTCCAGACAAATCTGTGTACCATTGTTTCCTCCTTGTTCCTCGTCTCTTAGTTGTACAAAAGCTTCTCCAGTGGTCCCTTAACCTCCAGTTTAGTCATTAAAATCGTTGTCTCTGTTCGGTGCAGTGTGTTATCCAAGCTTTGGTCATGTTTAGTTGGCCATGTTAGTGCTGGATATAGCCTAGGGAAATACATGTTAACGTCTTTCTTCTCTAAACTGAGTGGTCATTACTTAAAACAACTGTTGTAGAGATGATTTTCATTGGTAGTTCTGATCATTACAAGTGGTGAAATATAACACCTGAATTCCAGGGTTCAACGTTTTCCAGATTATATTTAAAAAATAAATATTGAGCATGAGCCTAATGACAGACTATGTATATTGTTCAAGGACTGATAATATTTACATTAAACAATAGGCCAAGTATATCACAATTCCATATTTTGGCCATGAAAGTTCTTGAAGACTTTCTACTAAGTTCGTGGAATATAACTTCTTGAGGCAGGGACAGTTATATTTTTATCTGTATTACAAATGCTTAGCATAGTGCCATGTACAAAGTAGATATCTAACATATGTTTATAGAATGAGGGATTGTGTGGAAGGCGCTGTCTACAAAAGTATGAACCTTTGAAGTTTTGGGAAGTTATGAATCCCTTCATCATTTCTAAAAATCTAATGAGCATTTGTTTTATTTAATTGAGGAACAAAAATATTTTGCAGGTTCTCTCACATCTTTTTCCTTCCTTAATTCTCTCCCCACCCGTAGTAAAAGGAAGAAGCCAAAATTATCTAAAATATATAGCATAAAATGCAGAGACCTTCTATTTGATTCAGACCATGATTTACAACAAGATATAAACAAAGAATTTTCATTGGGAAGGTTTTAGGACACATGGAGAAGATTTGTTGCTTGGAATGCTATCCTGTTTGGAAAGAGAAGACTCCCAAGTATCTCCAGACTTGTGTTATGCACATTGGACCAAATTTTTTTTTTGTTTTTATTTTATTTTGTTTTTTCCCAAAAGATCACCTTTGAGCTCCAAAACCCAGAGGCTAGAATCAGCTACAGTACATGCAAATGAAAAGTTTTTTTAGTCCTGCTTGTTATATGGAATTCTTAGATTAATAGCATATTGAAATTTTCCTTTTCTTGGGACCTTCTTAGCCATCATCTCTGAGCTGTGAATCTGGCTCATTAATAATATAGTTTGAGGGAGGATCAGGCCTTTACCGGCTCTAGGGCTGCTTGCCTCTACTGTCTTTTTCAACAAAAGCTTCCAGAAGGCCATATTTATTTTAAAAATAAGAAGTAAGTTCATCCCTTGACTTTGTATTCCTGGGAGTCCAAGTTACTGTGCCCTGTCTGTAATCCTGCGAAAATGAGAGAGATTTCATTTGCCAACCAATCAATCCACATTTATTAATCACCTAATGGGCACTAGACAGTGCAATAGGCAGCGTGGATACAAAAACAAGACTGAGCCAGCCCTTCCTTATGGAGCTTGCATTCTGTTGGGGAGATACTTTTTCACAGGAAGATGACTGAGAGTATATGCTTTTATTTGTAGATGCTGAACTACACAACTAGAGAAATCCCTTTGTTTTTAAAAATGACCTACAGCTGCCCCTTACAGAATTCAAGGAGAGTTCCTTGCATTATTTTCCATAAACTTAATTGTAATTTGCTTCTTGACCTTCAAGAACTGTTGTGTGAAAATTGTTTTAGGTTGACACACTGGAAGTTTCATGGGAATAGAGCTAAAATAGGCAAGGCGCCTAATCTCTGATAAGTTGTTTTTCTTTTACTTAAAAAAAACAAAAAAAACTCCACCACTTTTTAGCTTTGTCCCTGATTTTAAAATCTCATGACTTGCATATGTAATCAGAGTCACTTTTCAAGTTGAGATTGGTTTAAGGTGGTTCTTAGTGGCTCCTGCCATTCTGCATCCTTTTTTTTTTTTTGGAGTTAGTTCCATGAATGTTCTGTGAATTTGTGAACCCAAAATCTGAGCTCCATAAGGTATACCGTGGAGTCCAACCCATGCCTGAAGAGATTCCATTGAAGATGGAATCACATCCCTTTGATAAAGATCCAGATGGTTTCTGCTTGAGAACTGTCAAGGAAGGGATACCTAAGTAGCCCCAGGTGTTTTTGAACAGTAGCTTTTCTCAGATTGAGTGTAAATTTCCCTCCCCAAGTTCCATCCATTATTCTTATGGTTTGCCTTGTGGGCTCAGACATGAGAAGTCTAATTATGTTCTTCTGTATGGGGACCCTGCATGTATGTGAAGATGGCTCAGATCTCTTCTTCCTCATGAATGATGCATTGTTTTAAAAGTCATATTTTAAAAAGCTTAGTGATGTGATGAATAGAGTGCTGGATTTGGAGTCAGACTTACCTCAGACATAGTAACTCTTCATGACCCTGGCAAGTCACTTAATCTCTTACAGCTTCAATTTTCTTATTTGTAAAGTGGGGATAGTAAAAACACCTATCTCACCCAGTTGTGTGGATCAAATGAAGTAGCATGCAAAATTCTTTTCAAACTTTAAAGTGCTATATAATTGATATCATCATCATCATCACCATGGTATAGGAGCTTACATATCCCTATTAGGTAAAACTGATACTTATTTAAAGCCATTGAAGGAGAAAACAAGGTTAGAGGTCAACCCTTTCCATTTACATCATGTTGCTTGCCCCAAGGTCATATCACTCCCAAGTGACAAGATGAGACCATAGGTTTCCTGACCCACTCTGGTGCTTTCCCATTGTACTGTGCTTATACGCTTCATGCATTTATTTTCGGTTCTTCACCAGTTTTGCATTACCCCAGCTGGGTTTTAAACTGAAATTCAGAATTGGCAGTATATTGGGGGAAACCAGATGTGTACAGTTGAAATATCGTGCTTTCAGGTCCAGGATTCTCATGGAAGGCTGCTACAAATCATACCCTGTGTCATTCGCCCTTCCCCGGAAAGAAATTGAGTCTACTTCAAAAGTGCATTTTTTAAAAAGCCCAAATGATGATTGGAAAATTTAAGAAACCTACAAACACTCTCTGGTTATCACTTTAGGAGGAAGAAAACTTTGGCTGGCGCATTCCTTCGGTTAGTAGCTCAGTATAGGGACACTTGGGAAATCTTTGTTCAAGTTCACTCTCGGGCTGGTTGTAGCTGGAAGCACAGGGGATGCTCTTGGCCACCAGGAAGGGAGCAAGGAGCTGACTGTGCTGCTGTTAGAGATTTCAGAAATTAAAAGGCAGTTTGGAGGTTGTCTAGAGGTTTGGGCTCTGTGGCAGTTATTACAGAGCAAGAAATGAGGAAATGACTTTTCAGAACCTCCCGAAACCTTTGATAACCTCCACCAGAACTTTGGGGAGAGCTGGCTGTTCCTTCTGTAACAGAGGATGCACTGTGAGGGGCAAGGACAAAATCTCCTCAGCTTTCTCCTTGATTGCTTTTCTTCTGGAATTGCAGCAGGGATGTCCGAAAGGTTCATGCCTCAGCTCACAGTTGCTGCTCTTAATTTATGACTTCAAGCAAATGGATTTCACTTATCAATAATATCCTGGGTTTAACATCAGAATGCAAGAATTGCATTTGCCCAAGGCATTTCAAATCTCTCTTTCCTGACATTTCCAGAACAACACAGCACATGTGAGCTCTGGAGTAAATTGTACCCCTCTGGGGCTTGAAGACAGACACAGACACACACAGATATATATATATATTTTTTCATGTATTTTGAAAAAAAGCATAATCATTTTTATAGTCTGTTAAACTTTTTAATGTAAGTCTAAACTAGCTTCGAAGGAGCTCTCTCTCTGAGAGAAAGAAAAGATAAATGTGAGAATTTTACTTGAACCCATAAAGTGAGAATGATAAATAGCAATCAGCCTAAGAGAAGGAACTGTCCCAGGTCCAGGCCTGTTTGGTGTTCAAAAAAAAAAAGGAAAAATAGATTTTTTTTTTTGTTTTAAAATATTTTAATGTTTTTTTTACATTATGCTTTTTACAAAATACAAAGTGTTTTGTATTCTTGAGCTAAAGGAGAAGCTGCAGAATAGAGGGAGGTAAGCACCAGACTTGGAGACATTGTTTTAATTCTTGGCTCTGATATATCCCAATTAGATGACTTCAGTTTCCTGATATGGAAAATGGGGAGAATGAGTCTTGTATCTCCTAATTCACTAGGTGGTTTGGAAATGGAGGTTTTGGAAATGTTAAAGTATTCTGACAATGTATATTATAATTTTGGTCAAGGTTAGCAAAAATTATATCCATTTGTATAATTACTTCCTATCAATGGAGCATCAGAGGTTAAAAAAGAGGAAGTATCCAGAGAAAAAGAGCCCTTGATTTTCAGAAGTAGTTACATTTCTTTTTTCTACAGTTCTTAGGTTTAATACAGGGTATCCATTACAATTACTGAAGGAGGAGATGGCAAACCACTCCAGGATCTTTGCCAAGAAAATCCCACGGACAGTCTGGTGTCCATGGGGTCCCAGGGAGTCAGACAGCGCTGAAGGACAATAACACGACATTACAGTTGGTTATCTTTCAGTCCTTGTGTTCCTTTCAACATGTAAATGGGAATGCTCTTATTTGTCTTACTGAAGCTTGGTGTGAGTAAAGTGCCCATGTTGAGTACATTGGGGTCATACGAAGGAGGATGGGTATGGAATGGGAAGGGAAGTCAGTCTTGTGCAGATCTCTCATTTAACTGAAGAGGAATCTGAAACTCAGAAGGTTCCAGGGCCTTGTCTTACTGGACTTGACTCCATCAGAGCAGGGAACGCAGACAGCCCTCCCTGGTGCCTGCTCCCTTGCTCTCCTGAATGCTTTGGTTTTTGCCTCTAGCTGGGTGATTTGACTGTAAGACACTGAAGAATGAAAAATAACAGAAAAGTTGGGGACTTGTGTTTTGAGTAAAGTAAGTACCAGCTCACTCTAGTGCCTTAGGAAAAAACATTGTTTATGAAATCACTGGGCTAGATTCTGTCACTGAAGCTTTCAGGTGAGACTAGCAGATGCTCTCAGGGAAGCTGGATTTTTCTAATATTATTTATTTTTAAAGCTCCTAGGCACCTGTAGAGAGTTATCACCAGTGAATAATATTTAGTTAAAAGAAATTTAAAAATAAATTAATTAAAAGCTTATTAATGCTACATCAGAGAATTCCTACTCATTTCTGCTTCAAAGTGGTTAGGTAATACCCACTTACTAAAAACAATGTAGGAGTAAAGATCAAATGATCTTGCTTCTCATGTACTTTCTCATTTCACCTCCTGTCGTAGCAACTTAAGAGTCCTTCTAGCTGCTTAGGCCCTAGTTTGTCAGCAGCAAGACTCATTTTAGTGTGTGATCACTAGGCATCTGAGAGCCACCATTCTCATTCAGGAGTGGGTCTGTGGCTCTGGCCGCAACCCCAACTCAAAGGTTTCCTGTTCTACGTGAGACCTTTCTCGAGTCTCCCTAACCTATAGTGCAGATGTGGGGAACCTGCACCCTCGAGGCCATGTGTGACCTTCTAGGTCCTCAAATGTGGCCCTTTGACTGAATTCAGGGTTCAGTAAGATGGCTGTGCTGGAGGACCTAGAGGGCCACATGTAGCCCCAAGGCCACAGGTTCCCTATACCCTCTTGTGTCTCCCCAAATTACTTTGTATTTGGTTTGAATCTACTTATATAAGACAAATGTTGTCTCTCACAGTAGAGTCTAAGGTTCTCAAGGGGATGAGTGGCTATTTGAGTTCTCTCTCTGCATTCTTAGTATCTGGCATAGTATAGTAGGAAGAAAATCCAAGTTCAGGTATAGAAGTGCCCAGAGCAAAGCAGACACTTTTTTTTTTTCTGTAATTCTCAGGTATAGTATGGAGTGTGTATTAGAATTGGTCATCTTTCAGTATTTGCATTTCTTTCATTTAAATTGGGATTCATTCCTCTGCCTCATTGTAGTTTTCTGTGAGGGAAATGCCACCTCTGAGTGTATTTATATTTAGAGTAAGAAGGGACTTCAGAGGTCATCTGATCCAAAATCCTTATTTTACAGATGAAAAAACTGTGATGAGGCTGCATCTATGTTAATGTAATGAATTAGTAGACCTGAACTAGAATCCAAGTCTTCCATAAGCAGGGAGCGCATACTGTCTCAGATACTTGCTAGTCATATAAGTGACCTTGAGAAAGTCACTTAACTCTCTTGGCCTCGATTATCTCATAATAATAGCACTTATCTCCCATGGTTGTTGTAAGGATCAAATGAGATATCCTAGGTAAAAATTCTTTACAAAGTTAAAATGTATATATTCTTGCTAATATTATTAGGTGCTTAGTAAATGTTTCTTGATCGGTTCTACTTTTGCTTAAAGAGCCATGCTATAGCATCTGGCAGCTTGTGTTAATCACTCCTTCAGAACTCCATTGTCTGGTGACTGGCTGTTTCCTTGGACTCTGATCAAGTGTGCATCCTTATAGACTGATGCCCTGAGTACTAGATCAGAAGACAGACGTTACTTTTTGTGTTCCTAAGATGCCCCAGGTTTCTGCTTGGTGCTCACTAGTCTGTATGTGCAAAAAGATGCTGGAAATTGAACCCAAACTGATTATATTTTCAAAGCTGATGATGAGAACCAGCTCAGCCTGTCTGGAGAGACATATGCCTGTGTGTGTAGCCAAAGGGAATTTTATTGGGGAAGGGGAAAGAGGAAACATCTGTAGAGCCCTTTAAATCTAAGATCATTGAGCAAATGGGGATAGAGGGGAAACACCTAGAGTTTTTAAGAAGTACAGGGGTGGGGTTTTTTTTGTTGTTGTTTTTGGTTTTTTTTTTCTATTTATGTCTCAAGTGCCCTATTTGGGCCAGGGATGCTGGGTAAAAATAATCAGATAAATATTTTTCAGTTAGCAGCCCCAGGCTTGTATTCTGCTTTGGGTCCAGTGCTGCACAGGATGTTGTGTAGTCTGAGGGACAGAAGGGAGAAATAAGGGTCTTCTAGCTCTGCTGAGACCATACCTACTCCAAGGGTTACAAGACTCCTTGAAGTGGAAGGCACCATAGCTATCTTTTTCAGTCCTCCATTTTAAAGAAGAAATGGAAGTCTAGAGAGATGAAGATCCTTACCTTGGGCATGAAGGAAGTGAATAAGAGACTGAGGGCTGGGTGGTTTACTGAGTCACAAATGCCAGCATACCTCTATGTTAATATAATGCTAATACTTAGTAGTTTTGCTTTTCCTTTAAATGATGTAAGTAAAATTACTTAGCATGTAAAAAACAGGTCATATCAATGCCCATGAAAATATCCCCAAACTTTTTTTCCCCATATTTACTTCTACTTATAAGCCTGTGAGATAAATATTATGAGGAAGAAAAAATAACCCAGGTTCTAGATGGGATACTCGCTAAGAAAAATAGCACTAGAGATTTATAATACAAATTAAGTTTCTTTTTTAAACATTTCAGTGCTTTTCTTCTCTTTGTATGGGGATCTGATTTTGAAAGCTGCTTGTAGCTTTTGTTTTCCTTTAAAAATGTCTACCTACCTACCTATGTACCTACCTACCTACACACATACACGTGCACATGCACACACAGGTGTATATGTATGAATATACATGTATATGTGTGCATATCCCTTGTAAGAAGTTTTCTACCTGCAAACTTTCTTCAGTGAATGATTTCCTGGGAAATAAATTCATTTTAAAGTTTTGCTGTACTTACTAGGTTTGATTTCCTATTCTAGCGTTCAAGATAAAAGCAATTTTCATGCTTTGGATATACAAAAAAAAAATCAAGTTGTGATGTTTGGTTCAGGTCAGTGCAGATAATAGTTAATAAATACCTACTATATACAGCATTAGAGATACAAAACAAATGTGAAACAGTCTTTGATTCAGGAAGTTTGGGTTCTTAATCTTTCCTCCTGCCTGGGATGTTCTCCCTCCTCTGCTCTGGCTCCTGACCTCTCTGGTTTCCGTTAAGTCCCAATTAAGATCCCTCCCTCTACAGCAAGCCTTCTGTAGCCTCTTTTAATTCTTCCTATCTCTTAATTATTTCCTATTTATCTTGTAATTTAGCTCCTTGAGGGCCTGTCTTTTGTCTTTTTTTTTTGTATCCCCTATACTTTGCACAGTGCCTGATATATAATAGGTGCTCAGTAAAATGTCTTTTTTTTTTTTTTTGATTGATTGCTTGATTTTTGTGTCCTGGACCTATTTATCAATCTGGTGTGAAGCCTTCTCAGAATAAGGATTTTAAATGCATAAAATACATAGGATTATGAAGGGAACTGATTGTATTGAAATTCATTTATTAAAATACTAAAAATTCCAAGTTACAGTCACCACTTTAAGAACCTTTGTACTACAGGGATATGACACATACACAGACAACAAAGTCTAAGGTGATAGGAGGAAAGGAGAAAGCTCTGGCCCAGGTTGTGTAACTTGGTAAAGCCTTGTCATAGGACAACATGGACTCCCAATAGTTACTGTTCTTCTGTTTCCTCCCCTTCTTAAGGGGCAGTAGAATCTGAGTTTTACAGTTCATTGAAGGGGCTTTCCTACCTTCGTTGCAGTATCTTCATTAGGACAGCAGTAAAAAAGACAAGTATTAGTCCTTCTCTCCTGGGTTCCTGGGCCTTATTACTATGAGAAAGCAATAGAAACCAAGTTCATCCTTCACTTTTTTTGATTTCTCCAACCCACCTTCATCCAGGAAAAGGTGGGCCAGGTGTAGTGGAAGGAAGGAAATGTGCAAGGGAAAAAGTACAGGCTGGTTTTTTCATTTATTTGTTTCCTTTTTTTTCTTTTTTTCACATGGTAGATATTCAATTTATGTTTGAATTGAGTTGAGGGATAGAGCAGAAAGAAGAAAGATGGGATGGAGAAATATCTAGAAAGGGAATTTGAGTAATGGTACAGAGACAATAAGAAATTAAGTCATATGTAATCATTCCAATGTTTTGAAAATAGCATAGCGTTAGGAAAGATTTATATGAACTGATGCTGAATGAAGTGAGCAGACCCAGGAGAACATTGTTCACAGAAGCAGCCAGCGTATGAGGACTCATTTTGATAGACTTAGCCCTTCTCAGCATTGCAAGGACTCATGATGGAAAATGCCATCCATACCCAGAGAAAGAACTATGGAGTTGCAATATAGAGCAAAACAGATTATTTTCTTTTGTTTTATTTTGTTTTGTCTTCCTTTTTTTTCTCATGCTTTCTCTCATTCATTAACATGGTTAATATGAAAATGTGTTTAATAGGAATGTATATGTAAAGCCCATATAAGACTGCATTGCTGTCTTGGGGAGAAAGTGGCTAGGGAAGGGAAGAAAATTTAAAACTTATGCAAGTGAATGTTAAAAGGTAAAAAAACAAGTAAATAAAAAAAAAGAAAGTAGTATAGATGTAATGAATGTTTACTCAGTTGAATGTTGTAGAATTATAGACTTTCCTTGTAATAAGAATACTGAGTGCTATTGATGAGTCCTGGTAAATATCTCCTGTTTACTTTTCCTTTTAAGTGAAGGACTTCGGCCATGGGTTGTCAGCTTGCATGTTAGTTCAGGTTCTTCTTCAGATGATCTTGCATCCTGGATCAGAGAATAATCCTAAGAACTATAGAACCCACTTAGTCCCCAGTGGTTTCTCAAAATGAGATGAATAAATCCCTGGGTTCACTCCAAACTTTCTAGTGTCCATAGTAGGAAGTGATTTGACTGGAGATTGAGACCTGTGAACCAGACATTTCTCTGTATTTTCATTTATGAGGCTGGCAGGAAATCATTAAATAAAATATAAAATGGAAAGAAATCAAACCGATTTGAGAGAATTAGTGATGGTGTTTTTATGGTCACGGTGCGCCTCAGCAGAGACCTTCACATCAGCCAACTTTGGCAGTGACTCACCATTTATGATTCAGGGAGTAACCTCTTTCAGCCAAAGAGCAGTCAGTACCAGAAGTCTGGGTCACTCCCTTGTCCGGCTGCTTAAGTCTGTGGTTTATAAATGAACTGTGCTCGAATAGAATTGCTGAGGACTCCAGGTGTGTACATTATAGTGGAAATGAAGACTCAATTCTAAAAATGAGAAATTTTTTGAGAAATTACAGGTGGTGATAATAATTCTTTTTCAAACAATATAATTCATGGTTTAAGCTGACTTTCTATGATTCCTTAAGAACACATAAGTAGCAATAAAGTTTGACACCAAGGCTCAAACTTTGTAGTTAAGATGTTCCCGAGCAAGCACTATCAACTTGATTTTCTTAAAAATGTAGAAATGTCTCTTTTTTTTCCCCTCTGTGATCATATTTTTAACCTCTCTAAACCTATTGTTGAGGTGAATTCTGATTTATGACTTTATTTGGCCCTAAAAACTGCAGAATTTGGCACTAGAATGAACTTTAGGAAGCTATCTAGTTGCAAAGATCTTCCTTCCCACCTCTCCCCTCCTCCTTCCCCCCCAGATTTTGACTGTATCTGTGATTATTGATCTAAGGGAACTCCTGAGAAAACACATTTACCAGTTCAGGTCATTGTCACCTTCTATGCTTAGTCTTAAGTGAACTGCATAGGAACTGTGCCTCTGGTCTTAGCAAATTGTCTAGGGCAGGGTTGTCAAACTCTGTAAATAGAAATCAAAGCTACAGACCTATACATAGGCATCTTTGATGTTACCTGTATTTTGTTATATTTTTATTCATTTTGTTAAATCCCAGTTACATTTTTCTGTGTTTTTTTATTATTAAATTTATTTATTTAACTTTTGACATTCATTTTCACAAAATTTTGTGTTCCAAATTTTCTCCCCATTTGTCCCCTCCCCTACCCCAAAACACCGAGCATTCTAATTTCCCCTATCACCAATCTGCCCTCTCTTCTATCAGCCCTCCCTTCCCTTGTCCCCATCTTCTCTTTTGTCCTGTAGGGCCAGATGACTTTCTATTCCCCATTACCTGTATTTCTTATTTCCTAGTAGCAAGAATAGTACTCAACAGTTGTTCCTAAAACTTTGAGTTCCAACTTCTCTTCATCCCTCCCACCCACCCATTGCCTTTGGGAAGGCAGGCAATTCAATATAGGCCATATCTGTGAATGACTTCATAATAGTCGTGTTGTGTAAGACTAACTTTTCCCTCCATCCTATCCTGCCCCCCGTTGCTTCTGTTCTCTCTTAGTATCCTGTCCCTCCCTGAGTGTGGATTTCACATTGCTCCCTCCTCCCACTGTCCTCCCTTCCATTCCCAGTTACATTTTTATCTGGTTCTGACCAAGCCAGTGTTTGTTCTAGAGCACTAGAAGTTTAGGTGTCTTGCCTGGGGTCCCACAGCTAGCATGTGCCAGAGGCAGGATCTGAACCTGGATCTTCTTGATTCTCAGGGCAGCTTTCTGTCCACACTGCCTCTCTCTTTCAGGTTATACATGAGAAAACGGAGTCTCAGAGTGGACTAGCCAAGGCGACACAGGTAGAACATCATAGAAATAAGATTTGAGCCCAGATGATTCTATTGTCGTTTAGTTATTTCAGTCATGTGCCCATTTGGAATTTCCTTGGCAAAGATAATGGAGTGGTTTGCCGTTTGCTTCTCCAGCTCATTTTACAGACGAGGAACTGAGGCAAACAGGGTTACATGACTTGCCCAGAGTCACACAGCTAGTAAACGTCTGAGGCCGGATATGAACTTCTCAAGATGAGTCTTCTGATTTCAGGCCCGGCCCTCTATCCACCATGCCACTTAGCTGTCCTATTTTGTCATGGCAAATCTAAATCCAGTATCCTTTCTGCTGTCACACTTCCCAACATCCCAATATGGAGAAATGCTGTATTAGGCAGAAAAGATCCTAGGATTCGTAGCATCACAGAATCTAGAGTTGATAGGAATCTTAGAAATAATGTTACTCAATCTACTCCTTTTTAAGATGAAGAAATCTTAATTGTCTTTTCCCAGGTCACACAGCTAATAAAAGGAAACCTGAGTTCTAAACCTTGGGTTCAGAAAGCATATTGTGTGGTCATTGGCCACCCATTTAAACTCGCTGTATCTGAACTGCAAGAGTCTCTCTTTTTTTTTTTTAAAGGTATTTAATTACCTGACCTCTATTTGGCGGGTCCCTTCCAGCTGTACATTGTGACTCAGTGGGAATGGGGCCCTTGGGAAATCTATCATCCCAGCTGAAGACAGGACCCGCTACTAAAGATGATATGAAAGCTTCTCCTCTTGATAAAGACCTCTTAAGAAGTAGATTGTGTGCCTCTTATATTGCATCCAGTCCAGTCGAATCTTGAACACTCTTTATTGTCAAGTGGTCCTTACATAAACATGATGGAAGGTATATTGGATTTGGAATCTGAGAACCTCAGTTGAATCTTGAGTCTGCAAGTGATTTCTCACTAAGCAACCTTTTTTTTTCCTGAGTGGGTTATATTTGACAAATCCTTGCTTTGTGATTGGTATGAAAGGTTTCTGCATGTAAAGTTTGATGATGTAAGAATAGATAGGAATAATGATTATTTTGCTAAAAGAATTTTTCCTCCACTCATGAGCCTTAAATACTTAGTTTATTTCTGAAACATTTATCTAAGCTCAGCCACTATGGAAAAATTAAAAAGTCATTACTTTTAAACTAAACTTCTAATTGAAAAAGGTTTTATGTTTTCATTTTCTTTTATCAGTCTGGTTAGTAACTTGTTCATGATTATAGTTCTGCAAAATCAGATTCTGATGCCTCTTACAATGTAATTCATAAGATTTAATCAGTGACACAAATCATGTGAAAATCACTTCATTGCCAATCTGAGGAGGGAAAAAATGAGCAATCTTAGGTTAAGAAGTTGTCCACTTGTATGGGGTAATGGATTTTGGCCAAAAAAACAGAGTTCATGCAGAATTTTCTCAGAATAAATTCCATTATTTCATAAGTTTCATTTAAAAAAGAGTTGCAAGGTTTGACCTTAAATTCCCTTAATTATCTTTTTGAACATAAAAAGGTTGAAAATATAAAACTGCAGTATAATACTTAGTGTCTTGATTTGAAATTTCAAAGCACTAAAAAGATTCTTGAGTTGAGTCCAGAATTAGCCATTAGGCTGTAGTTGAAAGAATTACAATGAAGAACTCCATCCTTCTGCCCCTGGGGGGAAGAAAAAAAGTTAGATGAGCCAAACTGTCAGCTGTCTTTGAACCCCTCATTCTAATCCATTGCAGAATAGATGTTTCAATGTACCGTTTTGTCAGTCTGTCAAGCCTCTCACAACCTGGCCCCTTCCTACTTTTTCAGGCTTCCTCAACTTGACTCACTTCCATCTGCTTACTCTCTCTCCTCTCCTTTGCCTCATGGCCTCTCTGGCTTCCTTCAAGATTTCAGCTTAAATCCCGAGGCCAAATTTTTGCCTTTCTTTGTATCTCCAGTCCTTGGCACAGAGTGAACTTAGCTAGGTGTTTAACAAATGCTTGTTGTCTTCACTTGGATGAACAGTTGAACAGTAGTGTATGTATGTCTGTTAGTGATGTCTTTTCTTTCCCCAATCCTTATTTATAAGTATTTCCTTGTACATGTTTTTCTAGAGTAAGCATTGTGCCCAGGAATCTAAATGGCTGAGTGCCATTAGCTCTGTGCAGAGAAACTGAAGACCCAGCTTGTGTGCCCTAGAGACCATTCTCCATATCTCTGCATCAGAGATGATCACTCAGTACTAGAAACACACTCTTACACCCTTCATTTGTCAAACTAAATCAACAAAACGCTTACTGAAAGCTAGCTTTTCCGTTCAAGGTGTCACATTGGGTACGATGTATCTGTTCACATCGAGCTTAGGGTCTGGCCGAGAGTAAGCCCTGATCACCTGAGACATCGAATAACAGTAAAAGAGATGCCACCAAAAAGAATGTGATTGATTGACAACTGAATCACCTTTGTCTAGTGCTGTCAGATTTACAAAGCATTTTCCTCACATAGCATTATCTCTATGTTACCAGCAAAGAAACCAAGACTCGTTAAGGATATGTGGTTTGCTCAGGGTTGTTGTTGTTCCTTTTAGCCGTGTCTGACTCTCCCTGACCCTATCTGGGCTTATCTTGGCAAAGATACTGGAGTGGTTTATTATTTACTTCTCCAGTTCATTTTGCAGATGAGGAAACTGAGGTGAACAAGGTGAAGCTAGTAAGTGTCTGAACAGATTTGAACTCAGGTCTTCCTGAGTCCAGGTATGGTACTCTATCCACTGCACCACCTAGCTGCCCAGGATTACCCAGTTATTAAGTAGCAGAGCAGAGATTCAGACCCACTGCTCCAACTTCACATCTAACGTGTAGATGTTGAGAGACCAGAGAGATCGCTTGTGACTAGAGTGGTTGGGAAATCTTTCTGGAGAGATGGGACTTTGGCTGAGCTAATTCTAGGTCAGCAGAGAAAAGGAAGAGAAGAGTAGGGAGAATAATCTCGATCAGGGATGGGGAATCTGCAGCCTTGAGGCCACATGTGCTCCTCTAGGTCCTCAAGTGCCACCCTTGTATTGAATCCAAACTGCACAGAACAAATTCTCTTCATAAAAGGATTTGTTCTGTAAAACTTGGACTGAGTCAAAAGGGTGCACCCAAGAACCTAGAAGAGGCCAAAGGTTCCCCAACCTAGACATTTAACATCTCTGGTCCTCAGTTTCCTCAACTGTAAGATTAGAGAAAAGGACTAGATGACTTGAAAGGTACCTTCTATTTCCGAAAGCTATGCCCTTATGACAGAGAAGTACTACATACAAACATATATAGGTGTATATGCGTGTGTGATATGTTTGTGTGTATATATATTTATAAATATATGTATGTACATACATAAACACATATATGATGATGGCAAGGCTAGCAGGCTTCCTTTCATTCATTAGCATGGATGTTGGCTGTCTCTCCCCAATCCATTCAGTAATAGTTCATACACACACACACAAATACATATATATGTGTATACATATGCATGTATATATGTATGTGTATGTTTACATACATGTATGTATAGTGTTTTAAAGTTTGCAACGCTCTTTATATTAACTTGAATCTCAGCCATGCTGAGAAATGCTATGATTATCATCCCCATTTTATAGATGAGGAAACTGAGGCTAAAAGCAGTTAAATGACTTGTGCAAAGTCACAAAGCCAGCAAAAACCTGTGGCAGGATTTTAACTCAGATCTTCCAGAGTCTTGTAAAAGCAAGCACCCCAACATACACAGGGGCTCTGCTATCACAGGTTTTTAGATCTGCATTTCTAAAAGAAAAGGCAACTTTTGAGGGGTCAACAATCACTTTAATCAAGCACATGTATCATTCACTTAATTCAGGGGGAAAAGTGAGCCTCCTGAACTTCAGAGAAATCAAAATCAACAGACATGGCCTCCAGCTACCTGACATAAACAATACATACATCACAGATCAACAGCCAGATAATTGTTTGACGATATATACATAGTTACCCAACCTCTGGCTTTTCAAAGACTTGACTGTGGCTTCCCAGAGGTCTTATCTGGCCAAACAAACACTTTCAGTCAGTAAAGCCCAAAGTAAAACCTCACCTCTAAGTATCTGTACATTTTTTAGAGTCAGAGGGCATCACAATCCCGGAGAACTTGGGCCTTATTATCTCTTGTACAGGCCTGGAATGTTCTCCTTCCTCACTGCTGCTTTATTGAATCTTTACAAAACCTTCTTCATAGTTCAGCTGAAACATTCCCTCTTTCATGAGGTCTTTCCTACTAGGTGATGTAGTGGATAGAGCACCAGTGCGGGAATCAGGAGGACCTGAGTTCAAATCTCACCTCAGACACTTGACACTCACTAGCTGTGTGACCTTGGGCAAGTCACTTAACCCCAATTGCCTCATCCTGGGTCATCTCCAGTCATCCTAATGAATATCTGGTCACTGGATTCAGATGGCTGTGGAGGATTCAGATGGCTGTGGAGGAGAAGTGAGGCTGGTGACCTGCATAGCCCTCCCTCACTCAGAACAAAGTCAAGTGCAGGTCATGTCATCATTTCTCTGATGGTATGGTCTTCTTTGGCAACTAAGGTTGAACACACACACTTCCGAACCCCAGCATCCCCCACCACCCAATTTCCTCTTGTTCACTTTGCATCGATGTTGTATTCTCATTTGCTACAATTCTAGGAGGTAGGTACTATTATGATCTCCATTTTACAGAAGAGGAAACAAAGCAGACAGAGGTTAAGTGACTTGACCAGGATCATACAGCTAGTAAGTCTCTGAGGCCAAATTTAAACTTGGGTCTTCCTGGCACGGAGTGAGCCCAGAGCCTTTTCAACTGCAGCACCAAGCTGCGTCTGAAATGTCTTTTTTTTTTTTTTTCCTGTTACAAGGTAGTGGGAAAACTAGAGGACAGAGAACTGAGTTAAGTGTCTGCCTCCTCAAACTTCTTTCTGGATCCACTGAAGTGTCTATCTTTCTGACCTCCCCTTCTTTTGCTCCCACTTCACCAACTCTCCCCATCCCCAACCCTCATGATGAAAGGATGCAGGCCCCCAGGCACCCAGTTCATAAAGGGCTTTGCACAGTGCCTGGTGCTTAATAAAGCTTTGTTTCTTCTTCCCTACCTTAAAGAAATTCTACATGGGACTTGGGTACAGGAAAATGAGTGGCCAAGTTGTGTTTCCAGAAGGAGCAAATGTTTAGTCCTCTTCCTCTCTCTTCTCTTACCAATTCTGTTTAGTCTTCTGGATGTTTTTTCCTTCCTCTTATTTCTCTCTTTTCCCATACTATCCCCAAATCATGTCTTCCAGGTTAGGATTTAATGACTCAAATCAGCCAACTTCCAACCCTTCATTTTCCTTTCCTTTTTTTTTTCTTTGGAGGCAATGGGGTTAATTGACTTGCCCAGGGTCAAACAGCTAGCAAGTGGCTCTAGGGCAAGTGCTCTATCCACTTTGCCACCCACTTGCCCCTTTCCTTACTTCTAAAGCAGCTTGATCAGTATGGAATGGTGGACTTGGAGTCACAAAGACCGGCATTCAAATCCTGCCTCAGACACTTACTCATTGTATACACTCGGAAAAGTCACTTAACTCCACTCAGCCTCAGTATCCTCATCAGTAAAATTGATATAATAATGGTGTTGTGTTGGGAGGCTTGAATGAGATAATTACATTTAAAGTATTTTACAAACCTTAAAGTGTTAGATAAAGGGCTAAGGACTGACCCATGATTTCATTGATCTTGGTAACTCCTGGATATATTGTTAGTTAAGTGCTTAGCACAGTGCATGACTCAAAAGTAGGGGCTTCATAAATGCCCATTCCCTTCCCTTTCCTTCTCCCCCTTCCCTTTGGGTGAGAAATTCCAATATCAATTCCTGTGACCCGAGATAGCAGGCAGGAAGATTTTGTAAATTATAACAAGAGCATTTTTCCACTTATAAAGGGAAATCCTAGCCCCTTGCACCTGATGCTGACTCACTAACTGCATTGAAATTACCCCTAGATTCATTGTTAAATATTCACAAACAAATCACAGTGTCATAGGAATAGGGGAGAGATTGAGTTGGCCCCAGTGAGTAAAGCCAAAAGAATACTCAAAAGAACCATAGCCTTGGATCGTGGTATTCCAACCTCTCCTTAGTTTCTAGATTTCTGGGACTCTGCCTTAAAACCCAAATCACTCTGACTTTCATGGAATGGCCAGTAAGAGCCCCCAGCCCAAGCCTCTGTGGCTCAGGGTTTAGATTTTGATGACTTAGAATGAGTGTTCTTTCCCTCCCAGATAGATAAATTTGTGATGGTAAATTGGACCATTTTTCATCTCAATTCTTACCCAGCCCTAAGTCAATGAATGGGTATGGCTTCAGACAACCAGATACCTAGGAAAGACCTCAATTTAGAAAGGCCAAGGTCACCCACTGCAATGTCCTGCGTCTGGCTATTGGATTTTGGTGACTGGAGGAATGAAGCTGATGACTGGATGTAACTCAGCCGTGCTCATATCCAGTTTGTGCACAAGTCAAGACATCTCCCTCTTGAAGTCATTTGGTCCTCTCCAAGAATGGAAGGACGAGCAGTGTGTATTATTTGTATATACACTGATTTCCCAGATAGAATAGAAACTTCTTAAGGGCAGGGAATGCTTTGTTTTTGTATCCCTAGCACCAAGTTATACAGTGTCTGGCACATAGTAAGGGTTTAGCAAATGCTCATGGCTGATTGATTTTAAGAGTTTAGACTTTTCTTTAGACAGTAGCAGTCATGGAAGGTATTTGAGATGCTGAGATTAATCTTCACAAAGTTTCCGATAAGCAACCAGGACTAGATGCTCTAAGAAAACAGAGAAGAGACCTTGTACCTCTTGTAACCCTGGATGGTCCCCAGTCATGGTCTCTACCATTTGTTCCTGTTTTCTTTTTCCAGGCTCTGCTTCTTACATACAGGATGTTCTAAGGCAAGTCATCTCCCTTCTCTGGGCCTCAGTTCCCCCCTCACTCTGCAGATGGGACTGGATTCTCTGAATCCTAAATGACAGTGTGAATATACAAGTAGCCTTGTGCATTTATGTGCTGATTTTCAGCATGTGAACTGTGAATCTCTCCATGCTGTGGTGAGGTATGCAGTTCTGGCTAAACAGTATTTCACTTAGAGTACACTTGCCTCTGCCTAGGTTTGCCCAGCAGACTTTGTTTAGCTCTGGAAATACCTCAGAAGATATTTGCATGATCTCGAGTATATGAGATTCCTCATAAAAGACCAGAGATTGAACCAGATGCTGTACATACTCATGTGCAAGATTGATTTTGGAAAGCAAAGGGAAATTCACAGTGTTGTGATAAATGTTGATTCATGTGAACTTAGCAGATGTCGATACAAATGTCATGAATATGAAGTGCCAAGTTTTAAAAAATCTATTTTTCATTAACCTCTTCAAGCTATTGTTTTTGGTCTTGGGGTCATTTGGGTGGGGCCTTGTAGAATGCTTTGCCTAGTTACGTACATTTCTTTGAGATGATTCCCACACTATTTGGGTGGACATAGCAAAACCTCCTTATTCCCATCAACATCTTTACACATTCAGACATGCTAAAAGATGTGGCAAAGAGGACTCATTCAATTTTTTAGAGGGTTAAGGTTAAGAAAAATAATGGAGTTGGAATTCCTTGACCTCTAAATAGTCATAGTGATTAGCTTCAGACCATATAGATCAGGATGAAGTAACTGTCCTTGTAGTAAGATGATAACAACCTAAAATTAAATAATCAGTGAATTTACTTCTTTATTCATTATTTTAGTTTTCAACATTCATTTTTATATGATTTGGGGTTCCAAGTTTTTCTCTTTCTCCTCCCTGCTTCCTAAGACAACAAGCAAGCTGACACAGGTTATACATGTACAGTCATGTTAAACATATCTCCACGTTAGTCATGTTGTGAAAGAAGAATCAGAACAAAAAAGGAAAACCACAAGAAATACAAAAACCGAAACCAAAAAAAGTGAAAATAGTAAGCTTCCATCTGCATTCAGACTCCACAGTTCTTTCCCTGGATATGGAGAGCATTTTCCATCATAGGTCTTTTGGAATTGTCTTAGATTCTTGTATTGATGAGAAGAGCTAAGTCTATCATAGTTCATCATCACACAGTGTTGCTGATAAGAGCCTCAGATTGCTGCCCCACCCAAGTCAGCGATACATTCATTACCCAATACAGCCTTGGAGCATATCAGTTTGGAAAAAATCATGTTTCAAGTGGTGCAGTGTTGTTGACAGTTGACATGGGTGACAAAATTGTTTAGATTTTTGCCTGTCTTAGATTAAAATTTGAAAAGGTTAGAACTTTCTCCTCATAAGAGAAACATACTCTGTGTCCATTTCCATCCTGACAGAATGAGGATCTAATTTGCTCAAACTGAAATGGGATATATCATTTGCTCTTCTAAAGGAAAGCCATGGTGACAACAAGTACAGAGCAAAGGTCGGGCATGGTCATTGCCAGTACCCCCAAATTTACAACTTCAGTGTGCTACGTTAAGGCAATAAATGATACCTTTTCTACAGTGTTCCTTACAAAACCTTCTGTTTGGAAGCATGTTTGTGTGACACCCCCCCCCCCCCCCCCCCCCCGCCACTGAGTATTACTGGGACCCAAAGAATTGAATAGGGAAATGAAATGTGATGAACATACTAGCTCCTGTATTTCCATCCTTTGCATATTTGTGCCTTTTTTCCCCCTTCAAATTTTGAGGACAGAATTTAAGATGACTTTTCTTCTATATAATTGTAATCATACTATTACATTCCCACTTCACCCTCTGGTTGATAATTATATATCTTGTAAAAGCCAATAACTTCCCCCAGTTGGTTGGCAATTGAGGGGGTTTCTTTGTGATTCAATTATATTTGCTGATAGAGCAAATTTAACTCATTTTTTTTGATACCTTATTTTTAAATTGCTGAAATTTCCCCTTCTCCTTCATCCCTCTCCCATCCAAGGGAATCATCCCATATGACCAAGAGTAATTATTTTGAGAAAAAAATTTAAAAACTCAGCTAGACTGATTAATATATTGGAAAAAATCAGAAAAATATATGCAGTATTCTCTATAAAGAATGGAGGGGAATCTGTCAATTGTACCTATTTCTACTATTTCCGTTGTTTTTATCAAGTCCTCTAAAGTGCCCCCTGTGCTGCCTACTTGAGAGTTATGTGCATGATTTTCTCAACAAGCCCTTCTTAACTATTTTAGTAAAATGTCTGGAGAAGTATTTATAGGAACTATGGCCATGAATGAGCCTTACTCTGGCCTGGGTACTAGAGGAAATGAGTCTTTTTTTCCACCTTTCCTTGGGAAGTTTCCAGTATCAGGGTTAAAAGTTCTCACATTCTAGACAGACAGAACTGACTTGGGCTGTTTTGATGGGTATCAAGGTTACATTTGTTGTTACTTAGCTGTTTCAGTCACATCTGACTCTTTGTGACCCCATTTGGGGTGTTCTTGGAGTGGTCTGCCATTTCCTTCTCCAGCTCATTTTACACATGAGGAACTGAGGCAAAGAGGGTTAAGTGACTTGCCCAGCAGGGTCACACAACTAGTAAGTATATAAGGCCGGATTTGAACTCAGAAAGATGACTCTTCCTGATTTCAGACCAGACACTCTATTCTCTCTACCACCTAGCTGCCCTTATCAAGGTTACCTATGTCATACTGGAAATGGATGTGTTCTCTGCACCCTCCCCACTCCATTGAGGCATTCTCAGTGGTAGTAACTAAAAGACTGTCAGGATGTTGAGGCTTCCGTATCTCAGCTCCCTTAGTACACTCCTCTTCTATTCAGAGTTGAGTAGCTCCTACATGAAAGGTTTTTTGTCTTCTATTTCCACTCAAGAGTAGATTAATAAAAATACTTTGTTATATGAATGGCTTTCTGGAAGGGTCATGAGAGGGGAAGAAAATGGAAAGATTTAGGTGATTTAAAAACAAAAGATAGACAAATTAAGATTTTTTTTTAAAGTGGATTAATTCATAAGAGCACTAGATTTGGAGTCCAGGGTTCTGAACTAGAATCCCACACACAAGTCCCTTTACTTCCCTTGTCTCCTATGAAATGAGGGTGTGATGCTAACTGACCACCTCTGAAGTTCCTTCTCAAAATCTAATGATAAAAAGAAAAATTATATCAGCACTCTGATGAGAGATGTGAAAGAATGAATGTTACAGTTTTCTAGAGATTATTTCATGATTTCCTGCTATGAAAATAAGAGTTGGCAGGTTTATGTTTCATTTGTGTCAAGGGAATTCACAGCTAAATGACTCTCAATTCTCTTTGATATGATCAGTTTGCATCAGCATTCTCAATTATGTCATGTAACCTCTTTTTCCTTCTGTCTACCTGATGAGAGCAGGAGGCCAGGAACAGTAGTTTCAGAAGGAGAGATGGAAGCTCAGGGGGGAAAAGTCCATTTCAGGAATTTTCCAACAAGCTTCTCTTCTTTTGAGGGAGCATATGATTTAAGAGGATTTCTGGTGATTAAAGGAAGAGAGCACCAGACTTCCTCATTTCCCCATTTGTAAACCACTAAAGTGGGATTCTGTGAACACATCACAGCCATGTGATCCTTGTTGTTGCATTCCTGCTGTGGAGTTCTTGTGGTTGTATCATGTCTCTTTCACTTGGCAGCTTGGGTTTCATTTTGGCACCCAGGCTAGATGCTTGTTATCTTTAATTTCTTTTAAATGATGCACAGCTGGTAAACCAAGCATGCCTCGATCCTGCAAAGGTGATGGGACAAGTGTTGGTAAGGGGAAGCAACTTATAAATCATTTGAAGTATATTGAAAGATGGGTCTAATCTTTGGGTATAATTAGTAGCACTCAAGAAGTAGTCGTGTTCAATCCCTTTCAGGACTTTTTTACCATGTTGCCATTCTTTTGAAGGGACATATGGTTTAAATACAATAATAGCCTATGGTTTATCCTACCCCCGCCAACCATAATAGCCCCAAATTGGCATTTTTCATTAGATTTCTGTCATTAACCACACATCTGTGGTTTATATTTCCTGAGTTTCTCTACTTGTTAGCCTGGGAACATTGAAGGAACCTGAAAATAGACATTATGAACTATGTCTAAGTTAAATGTATACTGGAAGCAAAAGCAGATGATAGGCATGACTTTTATTTCTACAAATAAATAATACAGATAATTATAATGTCCTCTGAAAACATTCTTCTCATTTTTTGTCTTCATCCTAGGAGAAATGTGTTTGGTTTGGATTTTCCAAAGCATTTTGGTCTTAGGGATCTTAGAGGGCAGTATGTGGAATGAGGATTATCTCTAAGGTTCTCCCAGGTAACCTTAATATACCCCTCTACTTTCATTGTCATTTTTGTCTGCATATCCCCAGGGGCTAGCACAGTGCCCAGGGCAGAGTAGGCCTTGTGAATTGAATTCCAAAGGAGGCTAACTTGCCATCTTGCAGTAGTATTTTCTCCTAAAGTTGTGGCTCCAGTTAGATAGTGTAGGTAGCTAGTTGACCGCCCTTGTGGGATCCACCCAGCTACAAGGGACCCCACTGGTGTGTGTGTGTGTGTGTGTGTGTGTGTGTGTGTGTGCAGTCCCTTCTGTTTGTAACTGTTGTGCCCATTTGTTTTCCCGACCTGCACCCATTGTGTTATCCCCTTGACTTCACTGCTTCTGGTTCATGAGTCTCGTTGACATCTTGAGTCCAACATTTTACATTCACAATCTCTCTCTTGGTCTAATGGTCTCATTTCAAATTTATAACGTGTGCAAAGGCTTTCATAAATTTTACAACGTGACTAGGTATCAGTGGTAGCTATCATTTTTACTTTGGCCTCACAATTTTAGTCCACCCTCGGCCTTAAACTTGAATCAGTCTCTGATACATTGTTATCCTTACTAATTGCCATTCTGATTGACAGAAACGTAGCTCCCAAGGCAACATGCCAATGAGCATTTGTTAATTCCTTACTCTTGTGTGCTTGCAAAGTGCTGGGGATGATACAAAGAAACATAAAAATAGCCTCCCCTGCCTGCAGGGACCTCATAGTCTAATGAAGGAAGTAGTGTGTACAGAACAGTATACAGACGAGAGAGATGCAGGATCACCTGGAGATAACTGAAGAGAGAGCAAGAGCACAAAGGGTCACCAGGAAAGATGCCATTTTAACAGACTCAGAGGAAGAGATAAAGGAGAACTTCCAGGCCTAGGGGTTCTCCAGGTAGAATGCCCAAAATCAGGAGGCAACCCATAGTGTTGTTTGTGAGTAACAATAAGGCCCCAGTCACAGAGTATGTGGAGGGGAGTGAGGTGTAGAAAGGCTGGAAAGGTTATGAAGGCTTTAAAAGTGAGACAGGATTTTACATTTGATCCTGGAGGTAACCTGCTCAGTAGTGTTGATAACCAAATGGAGGAGAGACTGAGGCAGGAAGTCCGACTGGGTGACTGCTGCATTTTCATAGGCCTGCATCAGTGTCAGAAGGGAGAAGAGACATTACAGAGGTTAGAAATGGCAGGATTTGGTGGTCAATTGGGTGGGGGCTAGGGGGGAGAAAGAAGAAGGAATTGAACCCGACACCAAGATTGTGATGGGAGGGTGTTGGTGCCTTTGATGATAACTGGGAGCATTTGTGGGGGAAGATGATAAGTCAGAAGGTTTAGGTTAGAAACATTCCTAGGCAGAGTGT
Organism: Bettongia penicillata ogilbyi; assembly: GCA_023548195.1. Lineage (NCBI taxonomy): Eukaryota > Metazoa > Chordata > Mammalia > Diprotodontia > Potoroidae > Bettongia > Bettongia penicillata. The sequence continues at coordinate 2,218,838 of JAJHZJ010000391.1, forward strand.
CTGATGTCTCTGAGCCTCAGTTTCTCCATCAGTAGCACAGGCATCCTAATAATTATGTTAAATCCCTCAACTATAAAAGCTTCCCTCCTGTGTCCAGTTTTTTCTCCTCCTCCTTTGAACATTGTTCTATTAGGAGACTAGAAGCAATGCATTCATTTGGGAAAATAAACCTTAGTCTCTTGTTCCAGGGAATGGATTTGTTGGTCTCATTTACTTAATTTCAAAGAAATGAAACATGTTATTTTGGGTGGGTTTATAACTTTTGCCTCTATTGCAAAAAAAAAAAATCATATTCCCTTCATAATGGTGGACAGATGGTCTTAAAACATCTGTCTCGTGATTAAACACAACTCTCTGAGTCATTGGAACTGATAGTTGTCTAATGTCTTCAGAACCAAATTTTTTTTTTTAAAGGTTTTAAAATAAATTTTTCCCTTCACTAGGACTGGGCATCTTCCTCCCTCCCCCATTTTCCATCTTATGGTTCCTAAATAGTGAATGGTGTTACTTTGCTAACACTGCTGTGGGATTTGTCAACATTATTTAGGAAATGTGGGGGAAGGGCATGTGAGAGGGAGAGATGGAATGACAGAGACCCAGACAAGAGAGAGACCCAGGAAATCAGAGACGGAATATCTTAAGTAAATTTTCTAGTTACATCTGGTTCTGAGACTGTCTCTTCTTGCATAAACAGGGGGATAGAAATTTCCCACTAATTTAAATCTGCAGTGGGGACATTTGGGATTAAGGGAGTCCAATAGAATGGAATAGCCTAGCAGTTAACTGTACCACCATCTTGTAATGCATCCTCATCGGGCAGGGACCCCTGCCTGGGCACTCCTAAGTGGCCAAAAAGGGCCCCAAACTACCATTTTAACACTTCTTTTAGGCATAATAGACTTATTATGTCTCATAAACATGAGACATCATTAAAAAAAAATCTCTGAAGCTAAACTCAGAATGAGACTATTTGTCTTCCATCCATTATGAGGGAACACAGAAGGGGGAATCAAGCAAACAATACCTAGTAATGGTAGAAATCGTGGATATACCATAAAGTACAATAACATGAATACTGAGGTAATACTGCTGTTGCTTTTTTTTTTAACTATAGGAGAATATATTAAGTCTATTTAAGATCAACAAAGAAAGCCAGATATATAAGTAAGATATGAGGTCATGGACCCAACACTGCTTTAACCATTGCCTTTAAAAGATCATTTCAACAAACAGAAAATTGAAAGCAATTTTTTTTCATGGAGAACTTTTGTGGTGAAGACCCAGAACTTGTATTGTTTTTTATGAGTATGTTATCTAGAAAATTCCATTCCCATGTTCAGAAGGAATTAACTGAGGACATGATGTGAGTAGTGTAGAATTTGGAAATGTCTGTGCAAGTGGTTTTGGAAGATGCAAGAGGAAAAGTTATTAAGGCTTCTTGCCTCTTCTAGGTGTTGGGGGCAAAGTGAGGACTAAAGACTGAAACTGTTTATTATTGGAGGAGTAGGAAAGAAGAGGACATAGTTTTTGTTATTTCTAATACTATGCAACCCCTTCCCCCCTAATAATATGTAAAAGAGGAAAACATTAGGAAAATCTGGGCTATATTTTAAAGGTTGCTTTTGTTTTGTATTCATACTCCATTTAAAAGGATAACATTTTAATAATTCTTCTAATGAAAATTCTGGAAAATATATTTTTGTTCTTTTCTACTGTATTTACTTGATTGTGACTACGTTGCATCTTTCCTAGGTACTTTCTGTCCCCCTCGTCCCAAAAGCATAAGCTTGCTGAGGGCAAAGACTTTCAGTTTTGGCCTTGTGTCATCAGCAGTTATCACAGTGCCTGGTATATAGCTTGATAAAATGTATCCAGGGGATTAGGCAATAGCAAACAACTCTAGTACCTTTACCAAGAAAACCCCAGATAGGATCACGAAGGATCGGACACAACTGAAACAATTGCATTAACAAAATATAGGAGGCATTCAATAAATGCTTAATATGGAGTAAGTCTGTAAAGAATCCAATAGAGGGCACAAGGAAATAGAATCCATCTTAACGAGAATGTGTTGTTTTAAGTGATACTATGTATTGAAAAGTTGTGTTCTTTGTGGGTACTTATCTTTGCTTTTCAGTGCAACATGCAGTGATCACTTTAGAGTACTTACTGTATATTAAGGCAATCTTAACAGCATTTTTCTTTTGCTTGGGATAAGTAAACAGAGAGTTAATAGAATTGGTATAGGTTCCCCTAATCCACCATGTGATATGGGCTGGTCACATAACCTCACTCTATTTCCATTTCTCCTTCCAAATCTCCACATTTCCTTTTCTAATTTACCAAGATGTTGTGAACATGAATTGGAAAGGATGCTTTAGGCAGTTCTCAGAAGAGATGCAGTCTAACTATTTAGAAAGTACCGTATGATTATTAATATTATAATTATTTTAGTCTATGACTTGAGAATTAGAATATTGTCTTTCAGCCCAGTTTTATGTTGCATAACCCCAAACTACCAGAAAACCAAACTAAGCATGTGACTATATGAAAGACCTTCCTTAGATTCTTTTATGATGATCTTATGTATCTATCAGCAATTTTCAAAATCAACATGTCATATGTCTTCTCTGAGACCTATAATTGAACAAACAGTAAGTATGGTTTGGGTTAGCCTAACCACTCCAAAAGTGATATTTATGTCTAAAGAAAAGGAAGAGTATTTTTGTGATTCTTCTCTCAAATATGTATGCTGCCTGAATGAATTTTTTCCATTGCAAGAGAAGTTATATTCTGTAGTTCAGACACTTGGTAACAGTGGAAGAGGACTGAAGCAGGGGAAGGGAGCAAACATGTATTAAGTGCCTACTGTATGCCAGGTACTGTGCTAAGCACTTCACAGACATCTCTTTTGAGAAGGCCAGAAAGCAAAAAGCTCCTGCTTTTAACCAAATATTTAGTTCAGTATACCTCCATCAGGATCTCTGATTTCATCAATGTGGGCACTCTCCCACTACAACCTGAGTGGTCTGTAGAGTGGGCTTAGGGAGGGAAGAAAAGAAACAAAAAATATTTATATGATAAATTTATTATATATTTAAAAGGAATAGCAAGTTGTACATAATAGATTTGCAATTTTATATGTAATCATCTTTTATTTTTCTACTGTGGAAATGTTTGTTTTATTTAATAAATTGAAAGTAAAAAAATTTGAAATTTTTTTTTTAAATTGCTTCTGGGACAGCTAGGTAGTGCAATGGATAGAACACCAGTCTGGATTTAGGAGGACCTGAGTTCAGCTCAGCCTCAGATATTTGATACTTACTAGCTGTGTGACCCTGGGTAAGTCATTTAACTCCGATTGCCTTGTTTCCCCGCCATGAGTTCTGACGAAAAATTTATCACCCTGCACCTAACTTGATGGTTTTTAATGCAGCTAAGGCAGTTCTTGAGGCCTTTCCAGGAAGGTAACATGTGCCAGAGTATTCATTCTGTTGGCATTAGCTAGCCTTAATCTCCTCTTCTCCCCTCTTCCCCTGCCCCAGAAATCCTAGGAACACTCAGACAAAGATAAAAGTGAAAATTACTATGAAGATGTAAAATCTTGGAATTTTCTGTTTTCATCAGTTAGTGTGGATATAAATTTTATTTTTCAGTTTGAGCAACAAACATACTTAAAGTATACTAAAGCTTTTTTAAATGTATTTTCAAGTGTATTTATTGCTCCTTTATAAGTGAAATAATTTAGTACCTTAAAATAAATAATAAAATAGATTTTATTTGGCTGTTCTCTGCAATGTGTTACATTAGGTTCTGAGGGAGATGCAAAGATAAATCAGACAGGATCCCTGTCCTAAAGAGTATATACAGTAGTCTTGTTTGGTTCTCTTTTGGAAAATAGTTTTTCTTATTCTTTAGTTGTTTGCTCTTTTATAAACCACTCTTGTCACCTATCATTAGTATCCTCCTAATTAGTATCCCTGAACCCAATCTCTCTTTTTTCCAATCTGTCCATTACCTGGCTGCCAAACTGACATTCCTGAAACGCAGGACTGATCGCATCCCTCCCTTGCTTAAGAAGCTCCTCGTTTTGTCCAGGATAAAATATGAATGTTGGCATCACGGTCTTTCCTAATCTGGCTCTAGCCTGTCTTTCTAGGCTCATTACATATTATTCTCTTTTACACACTCCAAATTCCAGGCAGATGCATGGAATTTCGTATTCTCCCTCTTTGGACAGATCCCCCATGCCTGGTTGCTCCTCTTCCTCAGGTATTCCTTGGAATTCCCATTTATGTTCAGCTAAATGGCCACTTTCTTCACCTCCGTTAGCGTCCATCACCTTCCCCTTACTGGCTATTTTGTATGTGTCCTGTATTTGTTTATCTGTAAACATGTCATGTTCTGCCAGACTATCAGCTTCCTGAGGGGTAAGAGTCAAGCCTTTCTTTTGTATTTGTGCCACTGGGGCTGTGTCTGGCACATAGTAGGCAAGTTATTAGTACTCCTTGATTCATTGATATTTCAGTCTCATCAATCAACAATTTGATGAAATATGTTTCAGTCTCTTAAGTCATTCTATCTTTGCTTTACTAAGCAGGTTAGAATTTTTTAAAAGAGATATTTCCTCTTTGACTTGGATGAGTTATTAAAAATGTAACTGACCATCTTGTGCAATACAGTAAAAACCTGCTCATTCCATTTTAAAACGTATTTGTATCTATTTGTCTGGCCTGACAAAAGCCTGGAACCCTCAGGCTTCCTAAGAGGAACAGCACCACCAGGGAAAGAGTTGGGAATGAGTTACCTTTGCGTTAATGGACACATGGAGGAAGAATTAGACAAACCATAGGGGGTGTGTCACACCAAGCAGATCTCCAGAGAGCCAGAGCTCTTTTCCAACAAGAGGTAGCCTTACCTGCATCCAAGCACTTATCCTGCCACCCTCTACAACATGGCACTGCTATCTTTTAGCTGATGTCTGCCAAGGAACTACACAAAAAGTTAAGAACTAAAATGTTCATTCCTCTGCCAAATGGATACTGTAGAAATGGATGTTTCCTATGTCCCTAGTGTAGATCTTCAGTGTGCGTAGCCTGCTCAGAGTCAGGACAGCACCTCAGGTTTTTGAGTACTTGTTTATTGTTCCTGTTGTGGTTTTCTTTGGCGGGGGGGGTGGGGGGTGGTGGTGGTGGAGTGGGGCAGAGTGAAGGATCAGTTAGATCTCAACCTCCTGGGCGTTTTGTTAGACAGCATCCTTTAATGGCCTATTTTCTGTAGGTCTTTGAAAGACAGCATAAGAGCAGAATGAGGGAAAGCACCAGAAACAATATTCAGTGAGCTCACATTTTTGAAATCCTAATTCCTAGTCCTGTCCAGTGAAGTGGCAGCACTGCCTGGCAATGTGTGGATCATTTATCCTCTTGTACCTTCCTTCACTGTGGGCAGTAGGGAGTTGATGGCAACATTCCAGGCCATAAAATGTAATGTAACTTTTTAAATGTATTTCTTTACTAAACAGTCCCAAAATGAAACATGGTAGGCATGAGAACAAATTTATCCACAAGTATTGTGCATTTGTTCTGCAGTTTCTTACAGTAACATTGCAATTTTATTGTTAATTGGACATTTTGGGTTACTTGCATCTCAGAATAACATAGAAGAGCTGCAGAACGCGGGATGGAAGGACAATGAGAATGATCTGAGGACATTCATGTACGATGGTAGATTCCAAAGAGGGTGGTCAGACCTAGACATAGGCTGTGGCCTTCCTGTTGGTGCTTGCACAAGACATTTCATCTCTTGACTCTGCGCATTTGCCCCATGCCTGGAATTCTCTAGCTTCTCCTTTTCACCTCTTGGCTTCCCTGGTTTCCTTCTAGGCTTAGCTAAATAACCACTTTCTCCTCTTTATGCTGTGTTTAGCTGTAATTTGTCTTGTCTGTATCGTTTTGCACCTAATTATTTGTTGTCTCCCCATCATTAAACTATGAACTTCTTGAGAACAGGAGTATGTGTGGGAGGGAGGGCGGGGTTTCTTTGTATCTCTAGGGCTCAGCATAGTGCCTGGCACACAGTAGGTGTCTAATACATGTTTGTTGATATGAGTTAGAGAGGATGTGCGGATGTAGTGCTTTATATACAGTAGATATTTCATCAATATTTGTCAAATTGAATTGGAAAGAGTACTGAACTGGGAGTCAAGAGAACTGGGTTCTAGTGGTGCCTTTTTCACTAATAGAGTCTTTTTTGACCTCTTTTTTCCTCTTCTGAAAAAAGATATGATTGGACTGTATGGCCCCCAATATCCTTTCTTGTGCTGAATGGTAGAGATATTGTTGTACATTGGGAAAAGGGTCTTGTGGGGGTAGCAGCAGTGGTAGAAGTTGGGGAAGGGGATGTGTAAAAGTATAGATTCTCTCTGAGAAAGAATTGAGTTTTCCTGCTTGAGGTTTTGGTTGGAGAACTGGCTTCAGAGAGTCAGAAGGACCTGGCTTTGAGTTCCGCCTTTGATACATACATGCTAGCTTTGTGACACTGAATAAGTCAGTTTGCATGTCCTAGACAAGTTCTCGAGGTTTTAAGTTGCAGATAAGTGGAGGTCTGTGTTATTAGGAGGAGTTTCCTTGTCGATACTTCCCAAAGTCCATGAAATTGCAGATTCAGTTTCTCTCCTGTCCTTGGATTTTTTAGGAAACATGAAAAGATGTAACACCAAGAAGTCATGTAGTCCCGTGGAGTCTCTTAGAAATATGTCTGGGTCCATAGATGATCAATACAGATTATTGATCATGGATTCTTTGAATAAATGCTATCTGTGGTTAAGTCACTTTCCACTTCCTAACTTGGGGAATATGGGTAAATACTGATAACAAGTATTTAACTGTTCTTTAACTGTGTCTGACTTACTCTATGGATGGAGGGATGAGAATATCAGAATTTACCAGGATTCCAGACAAACCAGGAATGAGATACTCAGACCCAGGATAGAATTTACTGTGACTTTTCTGAATCCTAGTGAATATCTTTTTAATTTTACCTTTGTAATCACTGACCCCCTCCCTCACATGGACATTTAAAAAACCAAAGATTATTTGGTTTTTAATAAGGCACTTATTTGAGTACCTGACAGTGTTGGCCTGTTTCTTCATTTTAAGTACATTTTGTGTCCATTTTCTTTTTGATGGCAGTGTATGAGTGAAGGGTCTAAGTCTTTCTGGTAAGATTGACCAGCTACACACATCTATTCTTAGTGAAAAATTTGAGTTGAGGTCAGTGAGAGGCATGAATGGTTCTGAGAACACTTCCCACCCAAACTGTTTCCTCTGCTTCTCTTAGAACAAATTCTCTGTGAAAGTAAATTTATCCCAAGTGGAGATCTCATGTTTCTCTTTTCCTTTCGCCTTGCCTTACAGTAAGTAATTCATATCACTCAGCTGATTGCCACCTCGGCTTCAAGGATTAATGCTGTTATTAGTGAATTCCAGCAGGCTCTGCTGAGCATTCTGTGTGTACATTGGCCTTATTGGATGAAGCTTGTTATTATGTCTACATCTTTTTCTAGACTCAAATGTCTACATCTTTTTCTAGACTCAAAAGTACCATTCTTCTGGGTCAGTATAGTTCTGTAGCATTACCTGGTTGTGAAGAAGGCTACTATTATTCTTAGTTTCTGTAAAAAAAAAAAAAAGCTAAACTAAAATATTGGCCATTTTCTAAAGGGACTGGACTTTACTTCTGGATTTTCATGCAGCTTTAATTATGGTCATTGAAAATGTACATTTGTCTACAGGGAGATGGAGTTGAGCCATAGCTTCCTTGTTTGAAGAGCAATTTTCAGAACTTTGGTATTAGCTGGTTTCCAGACATAGTAGAGCTGGCATAGCAATTGCTCCAACACAAGATGATACCAATGGAACACTGGTCTTCGCTAGAAACATGCATCACATAGGAATTTATCATAATTATTATTTATAATTATGTCTCAACCAAATCTCCATGAATTTTGAACTTGGACACCAAGATCACTTTATTCCTATGTGAGATTTCTATCTTTCTGCCTTTTGTAATTAGAATGGACACCAAAAAAAATCCTGGTTTATTGAAGAAATTGCTGGCAATGATGCAACATAATAACCTCTTATGTTTGGGTAGCTTTTTTAACTTTGCACAGTGTTTTTCCAGTATTTCATGATCTGCCCCAGCTAACACTTTTTCTAGATTTATTCTCTGGATTTTTTTCTGCACATATTTACAAATACGCAGTTTGTCTGCCTTTTGAGCATGTGAGCTCCTTGAGAAAAGAGATTGTTTTTAATGTTTTTGTCTTTTGTATCTTCCATTGTCTGGCATATAGTAGACACTTAATAAATGCTTATTGATGAATCAGTCTCATCAAAGAGGTGTTAGGTTCGGCAGAGGTTATTGTTACTGTTTGACAGATGAGTAATCTGAAGCTCAGGTACGTTATGTTATTCTCTCTCCATTCAAGAGTTTGGGCTAGAGCCAAGGGTAGAACCCAGCCTTCTGACTCTGCATCCCCAGGCTCCTTCTATCAAACTCTGCAGAGCATACTTGCTGTCTGGATGCACGTAGAATGCCTCTCTTCATTACAAAGTGAGATAACTGGCTGGAATTCATGTAGCCAAAAAGAAAAGAAAAAACATTTTAAAAGCAAACGATTATTTGATTTTTAATGAGGCATTCAAGTACCTGACAGTGTTTGTCTGCCTATTCATTTTAAGTACATCATGTACCCATTTTCTTTTTAATGGTAGTATATATTTAGCAATGATTTTAAAACGGGTGTTAAGTCCAAACCTGGCTTAAGAGAGAATCTTCAAATAAAGCAAGAAAGGTCTGTTTTGAAATTTGGGGCATTTTAAAGCAAGAGGGATTTGAGCTTAAAGAGAAGACTTCCTTTCTTCCCCACCCTCATCGCCCCAGATACTATCTGATTGCTACTTCTTTCATTTGACTTAAAGAAATGAGATTGAAAAACTGTCCTGTTAGGCCTTAGTGTTATATGGGCCTTTCTGGTTTTTGCTATTATTATTATTTTCCTATATTCATTTCTGGGTTAGACCAAAAATTGTAATTCCGGCTGGCTTTGTATCCTTTCTCCTCATCCAAATGTCCTGGGCTTTCAAATTGGTTCCAGCGACTTCGCCTTAGATTATGATACTAAACCCAACCGTGATTTAGGTCATTTCAGCAACTGTAGAGAGATTTATGCCTGTATTAGTTTGCACTGGATTTCATCTTCCTTTCAGATACATTTTCAAATATATTTTAATGGCAAACCCATCCAGGGCAGGGAAAGGCATCTTTGCCTCTTCCCAGGGGTGTTATTAGCTATTGCTGACTGACCAGATGACCTCAAGTTCTTACAATTAGGACGGTGAGTAGCCATGCAGTGACTGACTACTTGGGATGAAGCACATCATTTCCAGGCCAGTTACAGTGTGTTTACATACTTGAGAGCAGAGGAAAAAAAAGTTGAAACTGAAAACAGTTTTCCCCTCTTTCTGGTGGCAGCTTTCTCTGGAATTATACTAGTCAACATAGGATGTATAATTGTGAAATTGTGTACTAGATCAGAATGTGTGAGCATGAGCCAGTGTGGGTTGGGATTCCTGTTTTGCAGAATGTGTGGGTGGGACATATGGACCACAATTTGAGTATAATTCACCTTTTTTCATCATTTTTCCAAGCAACTTTTAATAAAATTAGCCATCAGTTGAATCCTTCTGAATAGAAAAAGCAAAACAAAACAAAAAATAAAAAACAGCTCCCAAAACATGCCAAACTCAGGGGGAAAAAAGGTTTTAAACTAATTCCAATTTGGATATGATTATGCTTGTCATTTAAAGATAAAATGCACTGGCAGCAGCCAACCCTATCTCACTCCTCCCACTTCCTCCTTTCTCTGTGACTGCTTCCATACTGTTGGAATTTGAACTCTTCCCTTGGCTACCCGTAGCTTTAATAAGTGAGGCCCCTCCCTCCCTTCTTTCCTCCCTTCTTCCCTCCCCTTTTTAAATTTTCCTCTCGCTGTCCTTCCACTCTCTTCCTTTTGGCACCCAGGGCCATCTGCAGTCATCCTGATCAATATCTGGCCACTGGACCCAAATGACTCTGGAGGAGAAAGTGAGGCTGGTGACTTTGCACAGTCCTGCCTCACTTAAATTCAGTTCACTTGCAAATCATGGCATCAGCTCCCTTATGGCATGGTGCTCTTTGAAAATGAAGGACAAACAACCACTACTACAATAATAGCCACCCTCCTAGTTATTTTCTTCACCTAGTTTGCTCAGGTACACCCAGCCTCGATGGGGTGACTCTCCTTTAGCCTTGTTTGTGATATGTTTAGTCTTCTTCCTTTGCTGCCCTGTGTTACTGCGTTACCTGTGCACATCCCCACCCATCTCAAACTCTCCTTGCTTTGTGTTCCTGCCATTGTATTTTGCTGGTGCCTTGGGGACTTTCCCTACATAATTGCATACTCCTAGAAAGAGATTCCCTAACAGAACCATTCCTTTAGGAGCTGGAGTAGAGTCTACCAGGGAAGTTTTTTTTGTTGTTTTTTTGTTTTGTTTTTGCTTTTTTTGTTTTAGCAAGAGTTTTTAAGAGCTGGCCATAGAACAAGAGCAAAGGAAAACCCTTGGAGATTCAAGCACTTGAAGCTCCTACTTTTGGAGCAAGAGTAATTTTCCACAGATATTGTTTTGTATTATAATGGATAGAATCTGTGCCAGGCAGATATTTGCCTATTTTTCCATCAAGTTCTCAAAGCAATGAAATTTGTATTGATTCAAACTAGAAAGTTTGCTTAAATAAGGACAGCAGCGCAAACTGTGTGTGTTCAAGATCACGTTTCTGTAATGACTCACTATTCACTGAGCCACATTTCTCCAAGCTGGTGATAGGTTTTCTTCCAGATTTCTGATCTATCTTTGTCACAGACCCTCTTCTTTCCCCCCCTCACTGAACTTTCACAGAGGGCTCCCGGCCAGAGCACCCCCTCCTCCCTTTGAGTTCACAGCATCCATTGGCCAGATGATTCCGTTGTGATGTTTCCAGTATAATTATCACTAATGCTCTTTAGCCTTCCAGTCTTACTTACGTCAGTCCTTGTTACTGTTTCACCCTTCCGTGTCTTACCTCACCAACGAGACAGTGAGCACCTTCAGATCCAATCCATTTTCTCTTCATTTTTTTTTTCTTTTTCTTCTTCTTTCCTCTCTGAGCAGCATGGTAAGCTATAAGCCCAAAATGCTGCAGGTTTCCTTACCTGAGAGTCACTGATAGCCCTGGTGGCCACCTCTTAATGAGGTCTCAGTAGTCACCTAAACCTATTGCTCTACCCTTTCCCCAAAGATTTAAAATATGACCTTGCCACTTTTAAGAGGTTTCGAAAGAGAATAATATATACAAGTTCTTTTCTTAATGTTCTGAATTCGCCACATGTATGTTTCATGCATCCTTAACAGTATAGTTTTCGGGAACTAAAACCAGCTTAGCCCTTTTATATTACAATGCACATAGCCACGCAGTACTACATCATCTGCTCCATGAGCTTTCCATAAACATTCTTTGACTTACTGCTTGTCTTTTTGGAAGCCCTGGCCTTGTGTTTTTTCCATAAAGCTTTAAAAGTAGTTTATCCTTTCCCTGTATGATATGTGGATTTAATACCTTTGACAGTAATGGGAACTTGTGTGTGTATCTGGTATGGGAGGCAGGTTGTATAGCACAACAATATTTTTTGGAGGCTGGTATGTGTTTGTGTTTTATGTTCTTTTAAATATATACCAATCAAATATCATTTAAAAATAATTTAAGAAATGTAATTGAACCCAGAAGTATTTACCATCATCCCTTGGGATCATTTGATTCCATTGCTTAGTTGTGCTGTTTTTTGGAATGCAGTGTTCTGTTGTGTAATGGGACAGTAAGAAAAAAATAAATGGTTCCAGGTGTGCTGACTATTAACTCTTTCAGTGATGATTCAGATGAGTTCAGATTTCTTTCAGGAAAATTAATGACAAATAAAAATGACAAGAGGCCTGTGGTTGGCATGTTACCAGGGAGGAGAGGAATAATTGATGGAACAGGATCATTACTTTAAAGTTTTGTGCAACACCTAATGATTGAAGGGGGTTTAGTACTATTGAACTATCACTGAATAAAATATGACTATACTCTAGGTGTTTATTTGAAATTAAAAAGAAATCTTTTTGCTTAAATAGGAAATCATTTAATATGATTAGTAGTCCCCTTTCACATCTCACTTCTACCTGCAGGTGGTACATGGCCTTAATAGAGGTGGTCATTTACAATTTGTTCTCTGGTGCTGTTTTTGCAGGTGTTACAAGGTGCTCAGTTGATAGCGCTAGCCTCTGCAGATCCAGCCACCGCGGGAGTCGATGGGTCACCTCTCCAAGGAAGTGATATCCAGGTCCAGTATGTCCAACTGGCACCAGTGACTGACCACTCAGCCACGAATCAAGTATGTCCTCTCCCCATTGGAAGTGGGTACATTAGCAAGGAGGGTGTGTGTCATGACCAGGTTGATGGGTTTCCAGACACTTCATAATGAAGTGCACAAGTCCTCTGTTTTTAGCCAGATTCTTATTTTGCAAAAATCAAAAGGCAAATCATATTGAATCTATCACATTAAAACTTTTGTTTCCACTTGAATCCTTAACATTGTCAAGCTCTGCTGGCTCCCAAGGAGCCTGTCCTCAGAAGGTCCCAACCAGCCTACAATCTCCCTAGCACATGCCACATGGTTGCCCTTCCTCTCTCTCCTGCCTCTGTCTTCTTCTCTTACCTAATCCTCCCTGGCCCAGTCCTGTCAGTCTGATATTCTGTTTTCATCGTCCTCATTTCAGATCTTCTGTCCTTGGGCCTCATAATCTTTCTCCCTTTAGTCTACCCTTGATAAGGATTTTACTCCATCTTCTAACTCTAGTTAAGTCCTTAGTCATTGACTTCTGTGTTATTCTTGCTGTAATTGAGGCCAGTCAGTTTATCTACTGGTTCAGGCAATGACTCCTCTATTGGGATTGTCCCTTCTACTTGGCTGCTCTTTATCCTAATAATCCAACAGTACTGCCTCAGATGTGGGGAAATCACATTCTTGTTGCCCTCATGACCCAAATAAATAGAATTTTTAGACTTAGAGGTGACTTGAGAGCTTATCTAACTCAATTCATTACCCTGTACATGAATCCTCCCTGCAGCTTCTCCAACAAGTACTCACCTAGCTTCAGCCTGGATACCTTTGGTGCCAGTGAACTCGTCGCCTCATGAGCAAATCCATTTCAATTATTGTTGAGTTATTCCTTAGGTTGACCAGCTTGTATGACTGGCCCACATTCTGCCCACTTCAGTCACCCAGGATGAGCTTTACCCTCTCCTTTACATGACAGCACTTCTGATATTTGAAGACAGTAAATTGTTGCCCTATGTACTAAGCAGTCTCTTTTTCAGGCTACACATTCCCAGTTCTTTCAGCTGACATTCACTTTGACATGGTGTTGGGTTTCCTTGTCAGCATCATCCTGTACAACCTTCTCTACAAGTGTTTTAGTTGGTTTAAAATATGGTCCCCAGAAAGGAACATGGTATTCCAAGATTCTCTCACCAGTATAGAGTCTAGAATGTGGATGGAATTTTGGTTGATTTGACTGGAATGGAATGATCACTTTCCTTTTTCTGTACACTTTGCTTCTGTAAATACAGCCAAAGATCAGCTTGGCTTTTTTGTTTACTGTCATGTCACTTTGGAGTGAGTGAGCTTATAATAAACTAAAAGCCCAATTCATTGTCTCATGAGCTACCATGGAACTCCATTTCCTCCATCCTGTATTGGTGAAGTAGTTAATGTTTTTAAACCTGAATGCAGGACTTGACATTGATTGATTACCATTAAATTTAATCCAGCTAGTAGACTGGACCAGTGGGATGCCAGCTATCCCGGTCATGTCGATGCAATTCACAAATTTGATAAGTAGTTCATATATACATACTTACATGCACATGTATATAAATAACCTTTAGTCCAGGTTATTGATTAAAAAAAGTTCCTTATTTGGACATCTTGGCCTGGATATACTATAGATGTATCAAACTCACATGTCCAAAACTGATGTAATTATTTGTGTGTATTCTTAAGTGTGCTCTTTCCCCCCACTCTCTCCCTCCCCATTCTCTCAATTTCTATTTCTGCCCTCTCTACTTTCCTGTCCCTCCCAAGTGCACCACCAGGAACCCAGGCTCACAAACCCATGTCATCAGCTCTTCATTCTCATTTCACTACCCCACCCCCCCCAGCACTGCCAAATTGTGGCAGTTTGACCATCACATCTCTGTTGTTTTTCCCCTTTCTTTCCGCCCATCAAGCCTCTACCCTGTTGTAGGCCACATCATCACTCATCTGGACTCTAGAAGTCAATGCCTGCCCCAGTCCATCCTCATTCACTCTCCTACTCAGTCACTTCCAGGATCAAACATAATGTCCTTTGCATTAAACTTCTTCACCAGCTGACCAGTTCCCGCCTTTCCCCTTTTCTTACACTCCCTGCCCTCTATGGACCATCCACACCAGCCTTATCGCCCAGCGAATAAGCAAATATTAAGCACCTGCTATTTGCCAAACATTATCTAAGCATTGGGGATGCAGAAACAGGCAAAGACAATCCCTGCCCTCAGGGAACTCCCAGTCTAGCGAGGGAGCCTCCCTGCTGCTTCTCTCACACTGTCCACCTGTTGTCTCCTGGTCTTTGCACCGCTGTCCCCATGCCTGGAATTCTCTCCCTTTACCTGCTTTTCAGTGGCCTCTGGTCTCTCCAATTCCTAGTGCCTTCCCCTTGGAGATTACTCTCCATCTAGTCCATATCTATTTGTACCTATAGGGGCAGCTAAGTAGATAAAGTGGATAAAGGAGTCAGGAGGACCTGAGTTCAAATCTCACCTCAGACACTTGACACTCCCTAGCTGTGTGACCTTGGACAAGTCACTTAACCCCCAATTACCTCATCCTGGGTCATCTCCAGTCATCCTGATGAATATCTGGTTACTGGATTCAGATGGCTCTGGAGGAGAAGTGAGGATGGTGACCTGCACAGCCCTCCCTCACTCAAAAAAAAAACAGTCAAGTGCAAGTCATGTCATCATTTCTCTGATGGCACGGTCTTTTTCGTCTTTCAGCAAAGGACGAACACACATCTATACCTATATCTGTATCTTTATAGATAGAGATTTATGTGGTTTATCTCATTTTCATATTTGTCCTATTCTGTTGGGTAGTGGACTCCTTGGGGACAGGGAGGCTGTCTTTATCTTTCTTTGTGCCCCCAGTGCTTAGCACAGAGCCTGACATAAGAGTTAGTACTTAATAAATGTTTATCAACTCACTTGAGACCCCTGTCCAAGGTGATGTTGATGCCCTACCTGGATTTGGTCATCCTACTTGGTTGTCCGCACTTCTCCATCTTGCCTACAGAGGTCAACTTGTGGACATCCAGATGTATGTCTCCATAGCGTTAGCCTAATATGGGAAAGAAAGCAAATGAGGTTAGTCTGGCAGGACTTAGTGAACTCGTGCTGACTCTTAGTGATCCCTGCTTCTCTGAGTGCTCACAAACTGTCCATTTAATAATTCATTCTAGAACTTTTCTGAGGATCAGTTATGCTCCAGCCTCCATCTTCAGCCCAGTGCTTCAGCTCCTGTCATGGGTCCTTGGGTTTCTGGTTGGTGAAACTTCACCCTGTCTAGCCTGAGTCAGACCCCCTGCTGCGATTAGCCGGCCATCTCCATGTCATGCTCCTGTGCTTCAGCCTGCGCCTTCAACCTGGCACTCCGCCTTCTGCCTGGGGGCCCTAGGCTTCTGGTTGGTGAGACCTCACCATCTCTCCCTGACTCAGAGCCCCTCGCTGCTGTTGCCTAGTGTCTTCACGCCATGGTCCTGCACTTCAGCCTTCACCTCCAGCCCAGCATGCCAGCTTCTGCTCTGGGGGCTCAGGCTTCAGATTGGTGAGCCTTCACCATTTCTAGCCCAGCCTAGGCCCCTAGGCTTCTCTTTCCTGTTCATCTTCATGCTATGGCCATGCAAGTGCTGCCTTCCCCATCCCTGTCCTGCCTGGCAAGCAAACCTTGATCCCTGATTGTCTCTGCAATTTCCCTGACCACCGCTCTCTCCCTGTTAGGATGTAAGCTCCTTGAGGGTAGGACCCATTGCCTTTTGTGTCTGTGTCTCCATTACTTAGTGCAGTGCCTGTCATATAGTAAGTGCTTAATAAATGTGTTTGTGTTCATTCACTCATTGTATCTCGATGTGGTCAGTTCTGGTATCTGTGCTGTGAGCTTGTACTTGTCCGCATTGCCTGTGGGGGATATCAGGGGAGAACCTTCATTAGATAGCTTGCTGAATTCCAGATGTACTTTCATCTCCATAGGACTTGCCTAATGTAATCATCTGGAAAACTTGCACATACAAAAACTTGCAAAGTTCAGTATGAGTCCTAGTAATCACTGCTTCCCTTGGTGCTCACAAATAATCCATTTAATCATAGGGTCATTGATCTAGAGTTGGAAGGGGCCTCACAGGCCATTTATCACTCTAATCCCCATTTGCCCATTCTGTCCTAGGATTTTTCGGCAGTCTTTAACGTCCCTGAGTCCCTTCTGCCATTTTTAGACAATTGAAACCTTTTGCTCATCTCCATGACCCTCAGCATCTCTGGATCATCGGTCCAGCCTGTTTGCACGTATGCATTTGGACATTGATCGGCTTTTGCCTTGTGATTCATAACACACAGTCACATGACAGAATTACAGTTTGGAAGAGACTGTGTTCTACAATTTTATTAAAGTTTAAATTTGTTTTGCGAAAGTGTTCCATATTCCTATCAAAATCCAGCAGTATTTTGTTACTTCTGTTCCCATGCTTTTTGCTCCAACTAGACACTCACTTATCTGCTTCCAGTTGCAGTCCCTAGACCATCCCATTTCAGCTCCCTTCTCATCTAAAAGGCTGGACATGGTGCTATACACCTGTAATCCCAGAGGTGAGTGGGTGAGGAGGGAAGCTGAGTCTAGTGGATCACCTGAGGGCAAGAACTCTGACCTGCAGCAGGATTAGAGCCCGTTGGGTTTCCTCTCTCAATCCTGCACTAACATGGTGAGCCCCTGGAAGAAGGCCCAACTGGCCTAGCTCAGAAACGGAACTGGTCAAAGCACTGGGATTGAGCCCAAGTGGCTGCTTAACTTCCTGCCTAGGGGAGATAGGGAGACCCAGCCTCACCATTCCCACCCCCAAAAAAAGCATAGAAGAAGCTTCCTGGCTAAAATAAAACATTTTCCTAGACTCCAATTGTCCTCAGTCCTCAAATCTGTTTTTGCTTAATTACTCTTCTCTGCTGACCTGTTTCCTCATTCTTTTCACTGTGTTCTTTGTTTTCCACTTTTTCTCTTCCTTTCTGGTGTGATTCTTTGCTAATCCTGACCCCAGTTCTTATATGTGCTATGTCTTGTTTCTACCTACCTGCTTCCTGTCTTTGACTGTTTCAGGCTGATCTCCAGTTCACCTGTGCTAGATTCATTGCTTATTCAACCTCCATCCACAAACTAACTTAAGCATGTTCCTGTCTCCTATGGTGCTGGTCATATATTAAGCACTTAATTCCTTCTGCTTCTTTCCCTTCTTTCCTCCTTCTCTGTATTGCTCCATCCCTTCTCTCCTTTCCCTCCTTTACTGCTGTCCACAGTCCTCACTCTTACCATGGGTGGTACTATACCATAGGTTGATACGTGATACAATCATAGAATTTTTGGAGCTGGAATGGACCATAAAAATCTTCTATTCCCACCTTTTCATTTCAATGAGCAGGAAACAGGCCTAGAGATACAGCCACAGAAGTCACAGGCAGCAGCACCTAGGTCCTCAGATGACAAACCCAAAACTGTTTCCAGGATTGCATGTTTCCTTGTTCTGGCTGACTCAGATGCCTATATTGCCTCTTCATTTCTATGAGTTTAACATTTTCCCTCTCCTTTTTTCTGTTGTTGGGTACATGAGCCAGCAGAGCTCAAGGCAGTTACGTGTTTCCATCTTCACACGTGTGAAATGATGAATGCAGGGTCACCTAGGTGGTAAAGAGCAAAGTTCCATCTCTAATCGTTGAGGGCTTTAAAATAACATTTCTTGACATTTATTCTAGGCCATTCTAACAATGTATTCATTTATAATTTTTGTGGTGTTTGAAGTTTAAAAATTAGGTTTTTAAATGTTCTGTCAAATTCATGAATATTTTATGGAGCATTAGATAATAATGAAGTACACACGATTGTTTGGGAATTTGCTGTATATCCAGCGAAAGATGGGCCCGGTCTTAGTGAAGCATTCATTTCAGTGCCAACTCTCCTTTTGCCTTGGAGCACCCCCATGTTAGTGGTGAATTTGAGAGAACCTTGGGATACATCAGTGGGCTTTTTTAGGGCTTTTTGTTTTTTCATCTCTTATCTCCTGTGCCACAAGGTGGGTCGGTCATTCCATTTCTAAGCACCTGCGTCTGTTTCTCACATGATTGGCAAGGATAGCTAAAGACACTTGTGACACTTTACATTGTGTTAAGGTTTAATAGTGTGGTTAACCACAGACATTTATACCAGACTCAAGATAAACTGGAAAGGAATGTGAAACAAGATGGAGGTGTAAACTAAATGCTGAAAAAAAGGAGAAGAACCCATCCTGAAGCTAAAAACAGTTTTCTTGTAAACCATTCTTCGATACAAAGTTAAGGAGAGGAATCTATATATGAAAAAATATGTACTTCTTATAGAATATCTTCCTTTTCCTTCCCCCTCCCCACCCCAATTAGAAGAGGTAGGTTGATGTAATAGAGAGTTCACTAGCAGAGAACAAGATCTGAATTCAGAACTCTCACAGAGACACTGAGAAAGTTGCCTTGTCTCTAGGCCATGTTTTTGCAGTTATAAATTACAGAGCTTCAACCATACAATCTTTAAGGACACTTCCTGATCTTGTCACCTGTGACCTAAGTCTTGAAGTCTATATTATTTTTTGAAAATACATTTTGTATTGATATTTTTGTTTTACATCACTAGAATTTCTCTCTTCCCCTTCCCAGAGAGCTATCCTGTGTTACAAATAGTATTTTAAAAAAAAAAAGGAAGAGAAAAAGAAAAGAACCATATCAATCAATACTTAAAAAAAGTCTGAAAATCTGTACCCATTCACCTCCCCCTCTGCCACCCAGAGTCTGTGGGGTGTCTTTGATCTCTTTGGAGGAGCCATCCTTATTCTTTTGAATTTTGCAGCATTCACTTCTGATTATTTTGTGGTTTTCTTTCCATTTACATTGTCATCACTTCTTGGCTCCATTTACTTCATTTTGTATCAAGTCCTCCCATCTCCTCCGAATTCCTCATTTCTTGCATGAATTCATCATCAGTTAGATTCCATTCCATTTCATTCATGTACCATAAATTTGTTTAGCCATGCCCTAATCGATGGGCATCTACTTTGTTTCTAGTTCTTTGCTATTACAGAAAGGACTGCTCTATATATTTTGGCATATATGGGAAATTTCTTCTTATCACTAACTTGCTTGGGAATATATGTACCTACTAATTCCTTTATTTTTAGTGCCTTTATTTGCATAATTCCAAATTGCTTTCCAAAACAGTTGTAATGATTTGCAGCTTCACCAGCAATGCACCTGTATCTCTTTTCATGACCTCTGAAACCTAGACTCTTCCTATCTTTTGACCTTGTCCGTTTACTGAGCATACGCAGGTCTCTTTTGTAAATCTTGTATTAGAATGAGATAAGAGTTTGTCTCGTATTCTTTTCAATTAGGGAAATAGATCAGAGGGCCTTCTTGATTCTTAAATCTTGTGTTACTATAAGTTTCATTACTTGCTGCTTAGGATTTCATATTAGATCCATGTGTCTAGGCACAGAGGTCTGAATATGAGTGTTCATAGGATTTCATAGACTTTAGAGCAGAAAAGAACCTAAGAGATCTTCTAGGTCAACTCTTTCATTTACAGATGGAAGAAACTGAGCAAAGAAAGGAAATGAATTGCCCAGAGCCACGCAGATAAGTGTCAGTAGTGAAATCCTAACTCAGATTCCGATTCCGCTTTGTCAACTTGCTTCTCCTTTCTCTGGTGCCAAGTTGTTTTTTGAAGAGAATGAGTATTTATTAGCCTCTATAGTCATTGTTTTGTAATTATTTGATTGATAGTGAAAAAAATTATTAGTAAATAAATAGTATTTAATTAGTAATTATCAATGTTATTCGATAATATTCAGAATGTAAAGCTATCCTGGAAATGTTTTTGTTTGCTTTTTCAGTCATTTTTTCAGTTGTGTCTGATTTATGATCCCATTTGGGGTTTTCTTGGCAAAGATACCGAAGTGGTTTGCCATTTCCTTCTCTTAGCTCATTTTACAGATGAAAAAATTGAGACAAATGGGGCTAAGTGACTTGCTGGAGGTCACACGGTTAGTAAGTGTGTAGGCTGGTTTCAGCTTATGAATATGAATCTTCCTGACCCTTGGTCCGGTGCTCTATATACTGTACTACTTCTCTGCGCCATGTTTGCCTTTAAGATGTCCACAAATCCCCTTTGCTTTAATTCACCCATTTAAAGTATAAAATACTCTCTCTTTTTTTTTTCCTTTTGGAGGAAATAGGGTTTATTTGGAGCATCTAGAACAGTTTTCTCAATCAACCAAAAAATATTTAGTGTGCATCTATTATAGCATATGAGGTGCATCAGAGAAAAGGAAAAGGAAGGAATTTGGATAAGCACTTCCTATGCACCAGCTTTGGACTAAATACTTCCCAAATATCTCAGTTGATTCTTAGAACAACTCAGCAAGTTAAGTGCTATTATTAACCCCATTTTACAATTGAAGAAACAGAGGTAAACAGATTATAAGAGATTATATATGTGATAGTGGGGCACAAAAGAAACAGGAGATTATATAATTATATATTATGTAATTATTTATAATTAATTTGTAATTAATTATATAATTTCCTTTGGAAATCCATGATGATGATGAGGTCAAGAGGAGGAGGAAGGGGATGGCAGTTAGCATTTACATGGTGCTTTAAGGTTTATAAAGTGCTTTACCACTGCTATCTCATTTAATCCTCCCAACAATCCTGAGAGATTAGTCCTGTTAAGGTAAGCTACTAAACATCTGAGAGTGGATTTGAACTCAGGTCTTCCTGACTCCACTCTGCACTTGTGTCTACAATGCCACCTGAAGGTCTTTAATCTTTATGCACGAAAGTACTCTGATATATAAGTTAGGGGAACCTGTCTGTAGTATGATTTACTTGACTTACTCAGTAGGTTTGCAATCTCAGTAAATTCAGTTCAACTCCCTAGGTAGATAGGAAAGCTGAAGTTTGCAATTTCAGTGGGAAAAAAATACCCCCTTTTCTTTTCTCTCTCTCTCTTTTTTTTTTAAACTATGTGACCTTCACATCCAGAGGCTAGTGGGCTCAGGCTGTCAGCACTACATTCAAGTGCTTACCTATTTTGATAGTCTGCACTCGTAACAGTATATAGCTACATCTGAAGTCTGCATGATGGCTTGGTTATTTTGTTTACAAGAATGAAATGAAACTGATACTTGTGAGTCATTGGAAGGCCATCCATCTTTGTTTCCATTGGCCCATCATAGATATCAGGGGCATATTTTTCTCACACTCAAGAAAGAGTACAGACATCCTCAAAAGCAGATGTTAAAATTGTTTTACTTTACTTCTTTAAATATTTGTTATTCCTAATTTGAGGGGGGTGGTGGTTTACATGTCAGAAGAAGCCTATGTCATTTTGAAGTTTTAAACATTTTAGTTATACATACATATCCCTGATGGTGCCTAAAAGTTTCTAGTTATCTTCCGAGGGTTATCATTCTTTTTAAACTTGACCAGTCACCACTCCCATCTCACCCACGAGCATGGGAAATATTCCTTCCTAGACAGCCTGCCATTCTGTATTCGAATGCTCTTAGCTCCGTGAAAAGGGCTTTGATATCAGAGGGCTCAGTTCAAATCCCGATTGCTGCTACATCCCGTGGATGAGTAACCACAGACAGATCACTTCATCTCTGGGCCTTAGATGTTCTTATTTCTGAAAACAAGTTCTGAGGTTCCTTGTATTCTGAAGCCTAGGAAGGAACTTGGAGGCACATTGTATAGACTTGAACTTAGAGTAAGAAAGACCCGAGTTCCCATCCTGCCTCCAGACATTTCCAAGTTGTGAGACCTCTGGACAAGTCTTGTCAGTTTCCTCATCTGTAAAATGGGGATAATAAGTAGCACCTACTCCCTTGTAAGGATAAAATAACACTTGCAATGTATTTCACAGATCTTAAACTACTATGTGTCAGCTGTTATGACGATGATAAAACAAACATGTAACTTTTTAACATAATGGTGGTGGTGACAGCACATCCTTGACTCCAGTCTCTTTCTGACTAGGTCATTTAGTATCCTTAGCAGGAGTCCTCCCCCTCCCCTTCCCCACAGTGCCCCATCTTCCCTGGAGATCCAGGGTCCTTTGGCAGTGCTGACCTCTGCTCACCTCCACTCTCTTAAGGATCGATTCTTTAAGCAGCATCGCATTTAGCCATCCTGTTGTGGGGTGTTAGGGAAGCCTTCTCACTGCCGCCGTGCTTGGTAATGTAGACTCCTGGAGGACAGTGTCTGTTACATTTTTGCCCTTGTGATCCTCAGGGCCTAGCATGATGCCTGACACGTACTAGACATTTAACAAATCTTTACTGATAGATGGATTTAATATCTTTTAATATTAATCATAATAATGCTTTTCTTTTGTTGAGTATTTTAATGGTTAGTAGGACTTGACTCACAACCACCTTGTGATTCAGGTAAAATAAATATTATCCCCATTCTACAGATGAACAAACTGAGTCAACGAAGAAGCTAAGTGTTTTGTTCCCCTCCCCTCTATTCCTTTTCTTAATTTGCTCAGGGTCACAGCTAGTGTTGGAGGCCTGACTCAAAATCCCGTCTTCTAACTCTAAAGCAGTGTTCTTTTTATGGTTCCAGACTGTGTCTCATATGATGCCATGGAATTCCAAAGCAATATAATGTTCAATCCTAATTCGTCTATATTTTCTTCCATTCTACCTGTCGTCAAGTTCCTTCCATCTTGTCCTAGTGAACTGAGTCATGTGTGTGTGTGTGTATCCATGTGTCTGTGTGTAAAATGTTTTTAATAATAACTTGCTTTTTCTCTTCTAAAGAGGAGACAGGTTTTTCTACTGCTTTTCTTCCACTCATTCCTTTGTCTTTTCCTTGTTTTTTTCTGACTTTCATAAATAGTAGCTTCTGTCTCTCAATTTATCTTCTCAATCCTGCAGACTTTTGTCTTTTTTGCTTCATGGCTTGAACAGCAATCATAGCATTGTTTTAGGTCCTTATCTTGTCCTTAGTGTGATATAAAAAATGGACACATGTGGGACAATGGCTTCACTGGGTCAACTTTATAGTCCCTCTAAGACTGAGTTTTATCCCTGATGGGGAGAGGAGCATCATGGAACATGTGCACTCACTGATAACATCTTTAAAGCACTTTAGTTTCCCCTAAAGAATCCTTTTAGGTCCTTTAGCTTAAGCCTTTTGTCTTTGCTGTCCTGCAAGATAATGAAGGCTGTTCCCTCTGTGATGCATCCCATATTTTGTTTCACTTACCTTTTAACCATCAGTGAAAGCCTTTTAGCTCTACAGTAGCTAAACCAAGCTTATCTTATGCTGCTAACTCTTTGGGATGGGCTCTGGCCATTGGCCTCCTGTTCTTATCTCTCTGGACTAAAAAGTCCAGCTCTGTTTCCCCTCAATACAAATATATCACCATTCCCTTCAGGTGTGGCAGCCCAAAGAGGGCATAGTCTCTCCTACCCTGACTGTTCAGTACTAGAACACTGCTTCTCTTCTGGTGTCACCAGATAACTGTGGGTAGCCCTGAGAGCTGATCAGCTGCCATCTTTAGGGAGTAATTGTATCCTAACAACTCTTCTTTTTCTCCCTCTGTAGACCTTCTCCAAAGAGGTTTATTAAGTGGTCCCAGCGTTTCTCTGATTGGCCTCTTAATAAGGAGACTAATTTCCACCAGCATGGTGGTGAAGTTTTTGGATTTGGACTAAAGATACCCAAGGATTGAATTTCTACCTTCGCTACTTATTCCCTGTGTAACCGCTTACTACCTTCCTCTCTCCCCTTGTTCCCTTTCTCCCCCTTCTCTCTTCTCTTCTTACCCTTCCCCCCTCCTCCCCATCTCTTCCCTTATCTATAAATTGGGTCTCTACTAACAGTGAATCTCTAATCCTCTGTTCTTCAGTGTGATAATATGGAAGAGTGCTTCACAAACCTTAAAGTGCCATCCAAATATTAGCTAGTATTCTTATTTTTATTCAAGAAAAGCTGTCTTATTTCTTCAAAGTCACTGTGTATTTTTTAAGAACCTCTCTTTGTCCTTGGAGCCTCTTACTAAGGGACTCCACAGGTTTAAAAAAGCTTTTTTATGATGATGCCGTATTTGTGTTGCTAAAAATAAAATATATAGATTAAAAAGTCTAAATGTATTTGTCAGGTGACTAAGAATATTGGGTGAGGAAGAGCACCAGAGTTATTTTTAAGAGAAGAATGGACAAAATAGATTGTCATCCAGGTGAAACAGGATCAGGGAGAGGGAAAGGAATAAGCATTTATTTAGTTCCTACTGTGTGCTAGGCACTATGCTAAGTGTTTGACAAATCTTATTGCATTTGATCATTATAACAACCCTGAGAGGCAGGTGTTATTCTTTTTTTTACAGTTGAGGAAACTGAGGCAGGTGTGACTTCACCAAGGTTGCACAGCTAATAAATGTCTGAGGTTGGGTTTGAACTTCAGTCTTCCTTACTCCAGGAGCCATCTACTCTGTGCCATCACCTACCTACATAGTAGAGTAGAAAGACCAGAAGATCACCTTGGCATCTTGCTGATTCTCATATGTGAACTTTGTCCAGTCACCTCAGTTTTCTAATTCTCATTTCTCCCATCTAAAAAAATGGGCCTAATATTACCACTTACCTCAAAAGGAGTATCAAGTTAAGTATCAAAAGGAAGTAA
The DNA here is from genome assembly GCA_023548195.1 of Bettongia penicillata ogilbyi. Classification (NCBI taxonomy): domain Eukaryota; kingdom Metazoa; phylum Chordata; class Mammalia; order Diprotodontia; family Potoroidae; genus Bettongia; species Bettongia penicillata. The sequence goes on from JAJHZJ010000391.1 coordinate 2,244,032, forward strand.
TGTATATAAAGCATTCTATTAAGGTAGTGGTGTTATTTTTGCATGAGAAATAGAGAAAACTGGACAGGACGCTGGGAGATCCTGTCAGATGAGAGTAGCTGTAACCCTCTGAGTTCTTACCATTCTGGGGACAAGGGGACCAGAAGGTGGTTTCATTCTGTTGGTTCAGTGACTTTTGTAACTGTCCTGATAGATGTCCTTTCTGAAACTTGGTTCTAGAGCACGGATGCCCTTCAGTCCACTCTCCAGCCAGAAATGCAGATTGAGCATGGCGCCATACAGATCCAGTGAGGCAGAAGTGGGGACCCAGGGGCTGCAGATCCGGTTGCCCAGGCTATGCTGATTGGTCGTGGCTTCCATCCAGAGACCTGAGGGGGAAATGATCGCCGGCCTTGCTGGTTGGCCATCCCTGGAACATGACCATTGCTCTCAAACCATGTTGTCCTCATGGTTTAATGCATGGGAGGTCAATACACACACACACACACACACACACACACATGCACACACACATGCATATTTACATATATTCTGTTAGTGTGCACTTACAGACAGTGAAATCCTCCTCCAAGGACAAAAAAAAATTCTCCTGCGAAATCTAAAGTTCAAAAATAAATTAACATCCCCCACCAGCAGCACTTCCCATGTCTTCTGAGTCATATACCGTTGGGAGCCTAGAGAAAGATGGAAGCAAGAATGGAGCAGATACTTTACTACATATAGAAAAATCAAGAACTAAAATATTTTTCATTGTTTAAATGGCTTTTTTTAATTTGCTATGGTGTTTATAACAAAAAGAAAAAAATTGGGAAAAAAAAATGAGTGTAAGTATCCAAGGCCTTTGGCTAAGTGTTTTCTGTTCAGTGTAATGAAAATAGGTATTTGAAAAAAGACTACTAACAATTTTGATGGAATTGTTGCTTAAACTACTTTTCTAGGAGAAAATGCTATTGAACTGTAATTATGCATTTCTAATGAAATAAATGTGTATTTATGAGCACAGTAGCTTTAATGCTATTGAACATCAGGGGAGTTCAGTTTCAGTAAAACTTGACATCGCTCTTGGCTTGAAGTGGGGAATTGACTTGCCACCTGCTTATGGTTTCAGCCATTACTTAGAAGATGAGATCCTGGTGGTACCTTATCTCAAAGGAACTGATGTGACGTTTTTGGATGTTTCCCATATTGGTTCTAGAAATGAACGTCACCGTATTTGCATCTCTTAGAGCTTCTCCTGCAAATCCTAGTCTTTCAGTGGTGGTGACCTGCTTTGGAGAAGCATACATATGTGTGGACCAACCATACAAGCTGCTTGAGCTTGTCCCTAGTGTCCAGCTCCTCTAAGGTCCCCTCAGATATATACTACGTCAGGGCACTTGTATCCCATTCTGGAAAAGAGACTCATCTCCCAAGTGGGGATCACTTAGGCTGAGAAAGTGGGCAGGAGTATGCTCCTTAATTGCTTTCTGTCAATTTCCTGTAGCCTTAACTGCCTATGGCTCTGAGGGCTTGAGCAGAAAAGGGAGTGGCATGGAGCTTCAGGGACCTGAGGTGCCACCTTGGGGTCAGTCCAGGGGGTGGATCTCCTGGATCGCACCCTCCACTCTGCTGAGTCATCTCAGTGAAGTCACCTGCATTTGGGCTGGAGAAGGGGAAACTCTCCCCTTGAAATCTGAACTCCTATTCTGGAAAACATTCTCTGGAAACAACAGGTCTCAGTGGATCTGTCAGAACAAGAGTGGCCCAAAGCATGCATGGGATGTTCCCATCCATGTGTCTGTCTTCCTCTTCCTGTCAGGGGAAGTCTCTTGCCAAGGTACTCCACAGGTTTAAAAACAAATTTTTATAATAATACCCACCATCCTCTTCTCCACCATGGACGTAACAAAGACAAGAACAACCTCCCAATCTGCGCATGCCTCTGCCCCCTGGAATGTGTGCAGGGATGAGTCCTGGGAGGTGGAGAGCATAGTCTTTTATAGAGTTTGCCGCTGGTTACTGAAATGAAGTGATGTAAACCCAGGTCACACAATAACAGTGACAGCACCTATTATTATTACCCATCAGGCCATCTCTGCCTGCCTCTTAATAGCTCAGTCTGAGCTCTTTCAGAACATCTGCACTCAGACTTGCAGCAGGACACTTCCTGTTCACACACCGCAGTCTTGCCAACATTTGTGTGTTCTATGTGGGATTTTACATTGGGACTTGAAGAATTTTGCAAAGTATCCTCATTTGCCATCTGACAAGTGGTACAGATATGAATGATACCTTGATTTAGCATATTTTTAGATCTTAAAGCATCACTGAGAACATACATACATGACCTCAGGATCCAGAAGTCACCTTCAATATTTTTGTTTAAGTAGTTGTATACAAAAACTGTATACTGAATTGCTGTATTTACTTAAGTAAGACCACTCAATTTCATCTTTGGAGGCTGAGATGAAAGAAAAAATAATGATAATTCAGGTTTCTCTGACAAGAATTATGGAATATTAGGACCTCAAGGGATCTTCCATATCATTCCACTGACTTGTAAGTAGAGAATCTTGATGAACATTTCACCCAACCCTCTCATTTCTCAATGAATGAGGAGACAACTAGAAAAGTGAAATGTCTTTGTTAAGGTTAGATAGAGAGTGACAAAACCACATTTTATGGCCAAAGTCTCTGGCTCCCAGTCTGCCCCCACCTCTACCCCCATATTACCCATAAAGAAACTGAATCTAAAAGTAGAATGTCAAGGTATAAAATTCTGTTTGGAAAACTACTTTCCCTCACCCCTACTCTGCATCAGCATCATGGTAACTGTAACATGAATTACATAAAACCAATTCATAGTCAATTTTTAGGGGCAGCATGGCATAGTAAGTATAAAGCACTGGACTCAGAGTGAGAAGGATGTGAATTCAAACGTCACTTCAGACATTTACTGGATCACATTGTGTGATCCTAGGCAAGTCACTTAACCTTTCCCTGAGTCTTCTCATCTGTAAAATGTGGGGGATGGTCTAGATAACTTCAGGTCCTTTCCAGCTCAATGAGCCCATGTTACCAGAAATACATTTGCTGAGAAATTCACACTTTATTTTCTCTTGCCCCTCAGGGGGATTCCATCCCGTTCATCTCTAGTGTCTAATACTGGTCCACATAAGTAGAGAAAATAACCAAGCAAATGTATGTTCAGCATCATTCAGGGTATTTAAACTACATTAGCCCACATTTCCCATTTCTCCTCTATTTCCTCTCTCTCTTTCTCTTGTCTCTCTCTCTGTCTCTCTGTCTCTCTCTCTCCATCTGTCATCTCTTTAAATAATTAAGCAGTAATAGGAGAGAATCCTAAATTTCCCGTTAAAGGACCTAGAGTCAAACCTCAGTGCTACAATGTGTTATGCATATGACCATGGACAAATCACTTCATCTCTCCAGCTGAACCTTAATTTCTCATCTGTAAAACGATGGAATTGAATTAGATGATCTCCCAAGCTTCCCTTGCTCCCTGATGTCTTTGATCTCAAAAGGTACCATGAAATCTCAAAAAGTACATTCTAATATGAAAAGTACATTCTGTTTCGCATGTGGTTTTTACAGCTTAAAAAGAGAAAAAGGCAGGTGATTACTTCGTAGGTTTGCCAGCTAAAATAGGTAATATGGTAGGGTCAGGTAAGGAGGAGGTAATGCCACTAAGTGCCACAAGGTGGCTGTCACCCTGCATTACCTGCCAGAAACCCTCATCTGCACCTGTTGACTAAGAATCCTGGGACTGCTCAAGGTCAACATACTTTTTGGGATCGAATACTTTGCAGTGCTTGGACTAGAAGGAGGACATAGAAGAACTGTGGGCTGGGCCTAGAGTAAGAACTTTATCTGTTGGAAGAAGAAGCCTCCTGGAATCACTTTTTATCTCCTAGGAAAGGTGTAGATTGGAAAGCTGAGATGATCCTGTTAGGTCACTGCCTTTTATCAATCTGAATCAATATGAGCTGACCACGACTAACAATGACTATTTTGGTCTTTTCCATCTCAAAGATTCTATGAGAATTGATGTGGACAGGAGAACAATTCAGATTTCTCCTAGAGAATGAGATTTTTTTTTCCTGTTAATTTTTTTGGGGCTACTTTTCTACTTCTGCTTCCATCTTATATCTCTACCCCCACCCTGGATGAATGTGGGAATCTGGATACTATTGACGGGAGACAGTGGTCCAAAAAAGCAGATTTAGGGGATAATAAAAGAAGCTTGTTGTGGTACATGTTGAGGTTGAGGTGCCAGGAGATTATTCAGGTGGAGGTGTCTAAAAGGCAGTTAGAGATGTGGTTCTGCCTCAAAGAAGGGAGGTTTGAATGACAGATTTGGAAGTCAACTGCTTAGAAAGGGATGGCATTTGAAAGGGTGTTTCAGCATCATATAGAGCTTTGGTATGGAAATCAATAATAACAGTAATAAGGCAATAAGAAGAAAAAGGATCTGAGTTGAGGAAATGCTTTACCTCAGAAAGTTGGAAAGTGAAAGAATGTCACATGGAGGAAGGGAAGAAGGGTAGCAGGACATTTGTTCCTAAGAAACCAAGTAGAGCCTCTTCCTAAAAGACAGAGCTCGGGGTCCCTCCTGAGGAGGAACCAGCTCTTTATCCTCCAAGGCATTATGATGTAGGTCTACACATTGATGGTGGGAGATTGGAGATCTGCTGGAGAGGGCCAGAGTAGGAAGACAAGAACCATAGAAAGTGGTTGATGAATCCTTAGGCAGCTCTTGACCAGCCCAATAACACTCAAGAGAATATCTCTTCCTGTGGTGAATATGGAAGGCATGATAAGGAATCTCCCAAGACTTGCCCAGCTGGATAAGTAATACTCTCTTTTGGTAATTCATATGGGCACAAATGATATTGCCTGAAGGAACCTAAGATTTTCCTTTCACTTAACAAAAACTGCTAAAAATGTATTTGCAGGGAACTTTCAGATCTAATGAAAAAGATTTTCCTTAAAAAGAAGGCAGGAAGAAGAAAACTGCTTATATACATCCACCAAGCTAGATGGTATAAAAATCTAACTATGAATAGCAGTAAAAATGTCCCAAGGTGCCTCAAGAGACCCAATTCAAGAAAGGAGCAATAATAAAACTTATGGCAGCACATATCTAGGCTGCAAAGTTTGACTAAATGAAAAACGAAGAACCAAAGATCCTTACGCAAGGTGGCAATTCGACATCATAAGTATTGCTGAGGTCTAACTCCATACCTGTGTGCCATATACAACTGAGCAAATTCAGAAACAAGTTGTGGGAAACATAGAGAGCATTTGAATGAAGATCAACAAATTCTTTAAGAATACAAATTTCAAGACATAAAGAGGCATAATGATGGAGTGGAAAAGGGGAATTGTCTCAAGAGATGAATATAGACACATAGGGAACTCCTCTAGTCAATTTACATCTTGTGAAATGGAACAAAAGAGCCTACAAGAGCAAGTAACAGTGAATACATTGTAAGGATAGTGTAAATGGGTCCAGTGCTAAGAATGAGCTGAAGCTGTCAAAGAAAGCTAAGGAAGATGAAAACGGTTTTGATTTTTAGCTATAATGGAGGAAAAAGTATGGTCAGGGAAGGTATAAGGCAGCCACACAGAGTAGGGAGAAGAAAGAATTACTCAGTGCTTACTTTGCTTTGTTTGACAAGGAGAATGATCTTTGGACTGGGAAGAGCAGAGAGAAAAAGGATAGCTCATGGAAGAATGATGCCCAAACTTGACAGAGAGCCTTGTCAATGATCTTTGAAAGACTGTAGAAAATGAAGTCAGTACCATGAGACTATAGATGGGCAAATATCATACATGTTTTTTAAAAGAGGGTAGGGAAAAGTGGAGCCTGGCAACCACAGGCCAATGAGTTTGACTTTAATTCCTGGACAAATTCAAAACATTATTTAAAAGGATAATTATTGAGTCTTTACAAAGGGAAAAGGTTATGCCCATATAACTTCACTTCCTTTTTGGACAAGCGAAGCATTTAAGTCTCATGCTATTTTTAGAGGGGAAAATGGAGAGATATAAAATTGATGATAGGATAGTTAAGTGGATTTGGAGTTAATTGAATATCTGGATCCTAATCATTAATAGTTCAGTGACAATTTGGAAGGGGCCCCAGGGATGATTGGACCTTTATTATTCAATGTTTTTTTGTTCATATTTTCAGATGACACAAGGCTAAGAGAATAGCTAACACCTTGGATGGTAGGGCAAAGATTCAAAGATGTATTTACAAGGTAGGATGTTAGATCAGATTGACTGTGATGGAATTTAAAAGGAGAAAATGTCAAGGCTTACATTTAGGTTCAAAAAATCAATTTCACAAGTACAAAGGTAGAAAGAGGAGCTGGGGAGAAACATGATGAGGCAGTTATTCCTGAAACAGATCTGGTTTAGCAACCTGCAAATATGATATGAGTTAGTGTGCTACAGGAGTCAAAGAAGCTACTGAGGTCTCTGGCTGTGTTAAGTGTCTAAGCATTCAGGAAATTAGATGGTAAAATTCCTGTTGGACCCTAGTCTGGCCAGGCCATATTTGAAGTATTATCTACAATTCTAGGAAACATGATTTAGCAAAGACATTGGTCAAACTGAAGAGGATCCAGAGGATAGCAATGAGGATGACAGGAATTTTGCCCTATGAAGATTTGTTGTAGAACCTGAGTGCTTAGCATAGATAGGAGAGTAAACTTGGCGGGGGGAGAGGGGGAATGATAGTTGTGTTCAAGTATTTGAGGTACAGTCATGTGGAAAAGGAATGGGATTTATTTTTTACTTCAGAGCAATGAATAGAGGTGCAATGGAGCCAATTTAGGCTTGAAGAAAATTCTTCACAATTAGAGTTTCCTGAAAGTGAGATGAATTGCTTTGGGAGGTAGTGGGTTCCCCATCATTGGAGGTCTTCAAGCATAGTCTGAAATGATGTAAAGTAGTTGCTACAGTGAGGAGGCTGTTTGCCTAACTTAACCAGAAAATACTTGATTCTTTGTCAAATGGAGAGACATAACAACCAACAGCAAGTGTGTTTTAGAATACAAATTCATATGTAAAAATACTTTCAAGGAGGATGATGGAAGATATAAGCAATATAACATCATAAAGCTGAAATAAAATCAATGATGGTGAAAGGTCTGCAGAAAGCTTGGTGTAAGACTCCCCTGCCTTCTCATCCTGAGACCATTGTTAAATGAAATTGGCAGAAGGGCAACAATGACAGCATTTCTGTAATTATCTCTTTTCATCTTAAATGGCAACTGGGCTACCACATTTTGACTACAAGATGTCATTTCCAGATGTTTGACATAAAGAGAAGCTAACCTTATTGAAGAAAGGAAGCCAGAATAGAATGAAGACTACAGATGGACAGAGAATGCACGCTCAGGTAACAAAACCCTGGGAGCCTTGAGGGGTCAGTCAGCAGAATATCTCAGAAAGGAGAAGATACCAAAAGAATAAAGGTAAAGTAGGAGAAATCACAGAAATAAACTGTCCCCATTTAAAAAAAAAAAGACTTAAAATTGACTAACAAGAAGACACCAATACCTACCCATCTTTACACTCACAAGGATCAAATAAGATAATATTTTGAAAGTGTTTTGCAGACCATAACATGCTATATAATCACTAGCTATGATTACTATTGGGGGAACACATTCTCCACAATATATTGTACATTCCTTGAGAGGAGGGACTTTTTTTTTTTTTTTTGCATTTGTACTCCCAGTGCCTAGCACAGTGCTGGATATATAGTAGATATATATATATATATAGCTTAGCGATTTGGTATATGGAAAATGCTTTTGAAAAATGTAAAAGACAGTATTCTCCAAGTTCCAAAGGAGAAGGTCAGCCCTCATGGGGGAGGGTGCCTCAGGTGTGACTTCGTCAAAGAGTCACTGGGGGAAACCAGATTGCCATGGGTGGAGGAGAGAGAGGGGTTATGAGCTGGTGGAAGTGTCAAGCAAGTGTCTCCAAGGGTGAGTTTAGTGAAAAATAATAATTCACTTCTAGAAGACTTTATTATTTATGAAATATGAGATAAGGAGGAGATAGGTATGCTGGAGCCAGCTGTCACCAGTTTGTATCCATGGTTAAATTCCCAGTGTGAACATTTTTACCTTAAAAATTGGCCACAGACTATTCTTGCTTTATTGTTTTAATTGTTCAGATGTAATGAAGTGTCAGTCATGCCAATTCAACTTAGAAGTAGGCAGACATTTCCCAGCATCTTTGTATTGCTCTGTAAGCTATAGAAGTGAAGACTCAGGGCATGAAGGCATCACCAGAGTGGAGGCATAGAGACTAAAGGCTGATAGTAATAGCAGCAATTGGCATTTATGGAGTGCTTTAAAGCTTATGCATTCTCTCACTTGAGCCTCACCACTCCTCATTATTATCCCCATTTTATTGACTTACTTGTTTTTTTCCCAGAGTGACTTTCCCAGAGTCACATAGTAAAATGTCTTAGGCCAGATTTGAACTCAGATCCTCCTGACTCCAGGGCTGGTACTCTATCCACTGTGCCCTTAGATGCCCCCTGCTTTTTTTTGGAGGGGGGGCCCATTTTGTATATTAGGTAAAAGTGGTCTGTGAGGAACCTACTCATGTGTGTATGTGGCAGGGTCAGTATTTGAATCCAGGACATCTGAATTAAAAGGTGATGGATGCTCTTTCTGCTACACCACAAACATAGACTCACTAAATATTAATTAAGTTCCTAATAAATTCAAGATCTTGGGCACAGATACTGATAAGATCCCCTTCAAAAAAATCCTAGACCCTGTGCTCAAAATGCTTTGAATTTAATATTCACAGACCATAGTCAATCTAATCAATGATGTGAACACATGGTTCACAGGGTCATTGATTTAGAGTCTGGAGGAAACTTAGAGGTAAGCCCCTTCCTTTTATAGAAGGGGAAACTAAGATCCAGAGAGATGAAGAGATTCCCCAGGGATATCCCAGCTATTCATTATCCTAGCTGAGATTCAGTCCCAAGTCAGAGAATCATAGCCGCAGAACTGGAAGGAACCTCAGAGGTCATCTACTTCACCTCCCCATTTTACAAAGTTAGGATTTGAACTCCCAGCTCTCTGATTCCTTAAGGAGAGTTTTTTCCCCACTGTGTTGTGCTGCCCTGGCTCTAAATCCAGTGCTGCCCCAATATTGATCTGGGTCCCATAATTCAGCCTCTTAAGTGGAATCAGGGTGTTGGGTTGGGTCAGGGAACTGCTGATATGATTGTCTTCTGCTCCTTTGACTCATTCTGCTTTTCTGAATAGTAGGCACTTCCTGGAGTAAATATCCAGAAAATAAATTCTGCCTTGTTTGCACTAACCTTTAGCAGAGAGGGTGTGGCAGAATCTCTTAAGGTTATGTTGCTTTCTGACAGGGCAGGACGTTCTCCACTCCACTTTTAACACCCATTTCCTGCTGTGGCAATGTGAACAGTAAATGCGTAAATGGTCCTGGGGCATTAGAAGACTTCAAATCTCAGAGCTAGAAGAGACATCATCCACTATCCGGTCCAAACAGCACACCCAAGCAGAAACGGGACATGACCGTAATAAGATGCTAGGTCTTCTAGTTCTAAAAGGTTAGAATCAATTCCAACCCTTTGATCATGCAGAATTGTACTGAAGTGAAACTATTCTAAAGTCTTCCACTGTAACCTCAGCAACCCAGTAAGCTAAGCACAACAGTTACTACTACCCTCATCTGACAAACAGTGAAACTGAGGTGTAGAGGAGTGGTGACTTGCTCAAGGACAAACTGATGGCTAGGAATCGACCTATGATTTGAAATCCAGACTCGCAGTCCAGAGCTCTGGAGAGTAAGACTTTGTCTCCCTATCAGTATGCAACTAGTGATGAGATGAGCTGGAGGAAGATGGATGAATGTGTGTGGTAGGGGGAGGTTAATAAGAAATCCTGATAGAAGAGAGGAGAATACAGAAGAGGGAAATATGGAGGAATTCCTGCGAGAGGTATAAGGCAAGGACACTGTGAGCCAGGTCACAGTATGGGAAGGGAGGTTGGAGGGAGTTGGAGGGAGGTCATGGGGCAATCATAAGCTTGGGTATCAAGTGTCTACTCAAGTCTTTATTGTTTACATCTGTATTATTTCTCTACTGTGGAGTTAGAACAGACTTTCATATGACTGAGCCTAAAATGTGTCCAAGACAGAGTGATGAATCACCGGACACTGTTTCCTTCATACATTTTATCTGAGACCATCGGGCTCAGGCAGTTTTGAACATGATGGATGGGTCCAGTGTAACTTGTAACGAATGGGAATATAACAGACTGAAGTTACCTGACAATTGAAATGGCAGTGAAAGTTTCAAGAGCAACAAAGCATTTCCACATGGTGGAAAGTAAAATGGTTGTTAGCTTGTAAACTTTTTTTAAACAGTAGTTAAAATTGGGACACAGGGAGAGCTCAGTAATAGCATTTTAGAGCTGGAAGAGACATTAGCCCAATGTCCTTATTTCATAGATGATACAACTAAGATCAAGAGAAGGCAAGTCACTTGCCCAAGGTCACAGGGCTAGTCAATGGCAGGGCTTGGACTAGAACTTACTTTTCTGATTCCTGGTCTAATACATTCCCTTCTTTATTAGTTTTTTTTCCCCTTTATATAGAAATATAGTCCTTTTGTTTTGGGACAGATAGACTTCAAATCATCTGCACTCTAAATTTTTCTGTATGAGTATTGCAATGCAATTTATGAACTCCTTCCACTCTTGCAGATCATAACCTATCCAGTCCCTTCCACTGTGTGTGGATATTGTTCATATAGTTCCATAAATCTTTCATAGAATGACTACGAAACCTGCTACTCAGCAGGCCTTCCTCTGAGTCTTAATCATTTGTGGGTGGGACATCTGTAATTTTTTTCTCTTGCTACATGAACAGCCCATCTCCTTTTCCTAATTATACATATTTTTGCTGACACTTTTATACTATTTCTTACCCTCCCTTGCGAACACACTGTACCCTATGTATACACCTCAGGCATCTATTCATTGCCTTTTCAGGCACTTGCAAATTAGACTTTCCACAGCTTGTCACATACCGTAATGCGTAGGCATATTAATGTCCCCAGGAGAATATTGGTATAAAAAATGGGATTTGACTGCAGAGTCAAGCAGCTCATGATTTTTGAAAGTGCTTTACTTTTCCTTCCCAAAATGGAGTTTGCATTTTTCCTTGAGGTCATTACATATCTTCAGTGTCTATCCAAGGTATCTGTACTGATGAACTAACTCAGTGGGCTGCCCACCAAACTGCAGATTCAAACTAGAAGCATAACCTTTACAACAGCAGGCCTTCGATAGATTCTTTCCTAATAGATTTCATAATTCCGTTCCTCTTCTATTTCAGCATAATATTTAATGGGTCTACAACTAGATTATAAGCAACTCATAATTCCATTTCCAGTTGGAAAGAAGGAAGGAAGGAGGACAAGGCTCCTTTTACTCCTCCACAGGAGGAGTACAGCCAGGTTCCAATTAGTGTGAACAAAAAAATCCCCTGAATTGGTTGCATCATTCAAATTTTCATGACTTATTTTCATTGGGCTGGAACCAATGACCATCTTTTACATCATTATAGCTTTTAACAGTGTGAATCTGAATGCATGCAACTGCTTCAGGGGATTCATTATTCCCACTAACTGGAATTCAACCCTACAATGCTTTGCATTCAGTAGGTTTTGCTGGATGAAACACTTCGAGGATCATTGATTAGAAATATAGAAGTGTCTCTTTAGAAAAAGTCTCTAAAAAGTCAAAGAAGTTCAACAAATACTTATTAATAACTTACAATGAATAAAGGACTAGATGATGGGGGATATGAAGATGAAAACAAAACAGTTCCTGCCCTGAAGAAAGTAGTTGTTTTTACTTCAATATGGGCTTTAAATAATGAGAATTCATATTTGTATAGGACTTTAAGGTAAGCAAAGCACAATGAACCTATGAGGATGTATATAGTACAAATGTAATTTCTAGGGAAAGTTGTTGTAAGTGGCAGTTGGCCAATTAGAACTCACTGTACGTTCTTCATCTGGGAAGGTGGCTCCTATGGGGAAGGGGCCAGATATCCCCACCAACTGTCAACCAACTGCCACTCACTGGGGAGGCAAGATAGCCTAACTGAAGCAGCAGGGAACTCGGGTGGGAGAGATGAAGCAGCATGTGCCACACAAGTCAAACCACTGTTACTACCTTGACTACC